>CM068371.1:124911811-126404224 GCA_034769895.1 Magicicada septendecula | reverse complement strand
CCTCTCTGACTTTTTAACATTGCAATATAAATTAAACATTTTTTATATTAAACAAAATAACAATTAGTATCTGTTTCAATACTATTAACATACAAGAAATAATCCTAAATAATAGTTGTCTTCAACTAATTAGACACTTTTTTTTTATACTTAAAGCTTAATACTAATGCATAACAAATATTATTTAAAAAAGAATGTTTTTTCCCTGCTAACATCTTATTTAATTATTAACATTAATACATGTAACAAATATTTTTACAATTAAAGGATGTTAGTGGTTCTAAACTGTTTAAATGTTCTTATTCCTAATACATTTTTAAAATATCTTATTCTATATAAACAAAACCTTATTTTCTACACTCTTATTCTCTATTCCTTATACTAAGTTTAATTATTCAGTTTTTAACTGTTTTTAATATGGTTTTTTGGGCAATCGTACCCTGTCACTTTACTTTTTATCCTGTGTCTGATTCTGTTTTTATTCATCATTTAAATAAATGTCATTTTAAACAGATTGACAGCTCTATATTAACACATGTATTATATTCCCTCTGTACAAATATTAAATCACTCAAAAGTTGTATTTTTTCATCATTTACATAGTTTGTGAAAGCCAATAATGAAACATAAGGTTCATTTTTTTATAATACACAAACTAGCACTGGTTCACTTTACACTCCTTGATTCTATTTCTAAATGGTTATTTAGTCTTATTAAAATCAAGAGATCTATTTGTGGGTTACAATGAAGATTTGTTCTTTGGTATTATATTATTGTTTCACCTTGGTCCACTTGCAACTCTTACTCTATACACTTTTAGTCTTATTTCTATTGTACATGTGGTTTTTTTTCATGAATACTTTGTTATACTTTTTATTATTATTGTTTTTATTTATTTTGGGATATGGGTGTTTTTTACAAGAGTATTCCTTCTTCTTGTGGATGCTGTCTTCTTCTTGTTTCTTCAACGATGTCTTCTTTTCTTCTGGCTTCTTAGAATTGTATTTTCTTCATCTTCTTCTGGATGTCATCGGGTTTTTTGGGGTTACTTCTTCATCTACTCTTCTTGTTTCTTTAAATGCATCATCTTTTATGGTGGATCTTGCCTTGTTCTGGGTTTCTTTTTTATTTATTCCTTACATTCGTTGTGGGTTTAGTAATGTTCTGGGTTGCTTCCTTATCTACTCCTTACCTTCCTGGGTTATATTTTTTCACCTTGAGTTATTAAACTGGTTTTGATGATTCTTTTATACGAACTTAAAACTTTTAATCAATGATTGTACTGCACGGTTGTTCTGAATTAATTCTTTATTATTTTGCTTCCTTCGGATTTAAACATTTTATTATATTATTTTAATGATCAATTCGCCATTCATTTTTATGTGCTTATCTGTCACGCTACAGATTGCTCTCCTCCAGAAGTAATTATTTCAGACTTGTTTATGGATGAAATAATTTCTTATGATAATTTCATTATTTTTTATATTTCATTTTCCTCTCCATTTCTATATCGACTTTTTTATAGTTGAGTTTAATAAATTTTATATATATAGTCATTTGCCTGACTTTTGATCCTTCTTGGATAGTTAGTGTCTTCTGAGATATATTATTATTATTATACATTTTCTTTCTTTATAAACTTCGTGTTGCATCCTTGGGATATTAATTCCCTAACATTCCCTATCACGTGGGCTGGGGCAGTTCAGAGGGGCACTGTAGGCTTCACAACTCTGCTGGCCATACACCACTTCTACAATTTGAGTCCAGAGGCACATTCATCTCTGCTCAAAAAACATAATGCTGCTGGAATTATCTTCAGTCAGTCATCGAATAAATTAAATAAAAAGTAGTCTCATTTTCGACTTATAAAAATATCTTTGGATTCTTCACTTCGTAGTTTCTCAGATTATCTCACATTTTCTATCTTAATAAATCTTCTTAATTCTTATTATACTCATTATATATATTTTTTTCTGAACTCTTAACTCGTCTTGATATATTTATTTTAATTGTGGTTGAAAACTTCTCTTAATAATTCTTGTTACTAGTTATAGTGTAACTCTTTTCCTTCTCCATCTGAATTCTCTTTATACTTCCTTCTGGTTAATTACAGTGTTAGCATGGTCTTTATATATAGTATTTTCTTATTCATTATTTTAATGGTCTTTTTTTATTATATTTAATTTTTAAATTTGTATCTTTATATTAGATATTCAGGTTGTTATTTTGATCATATTATTTAAACATTTTGTTCTTTCCTTTCTCTTAGAAAGTTATTAATCCGCCTTCGCATTCATTATCATTAATTCATTTATATTATATTTCATGTGGTACTTCTTCTCTTTGCATTTCATATAGGTCTTATTATTATTATTTGTTCAAAATCATCTTCTCCATATGTTTGGTATGAGTTGTTCTTGAACTGAGTAATATCGTATTCCTCTTTCTTGATTAACTGTTTCCATTATCGTTTCATAAATAATTAGTCATAGGTTGTTCTCATTATTATTTTATTATTTTTTTTTTTTGGATTTTTTATAATTTTATTAAAATAACAGATTCTTCTCTTTGTTTCCAAATTATTGCCTTCTCTTGCATATCACACTCTTTTTTGTTTTTCTTCTCTACTCCTTCAAATGCTAGATATTCACATTTATTCTGGATTATATTTAATTCTTTTTTCTGAATTAATCATATTATTTTCTTCTAAATTTAATTATAAATGGAACATATTTATTTTTAGAACTTTGTTAGTTTTATGCAAAATTCAAACACTTCTTTTTATTTACTTCCATAACATTTTTCATAAATCATTGTAATAAGTTGATCTTATTTTGTTTTAAAGTTTTGACGTTTTATCAAAATTCAAATTCTGTTTCATTCATTTATTTCCACAATTGTTTCCTTCAAAATTGTTTATAGTAAGATGTGCTTACTTAATTTTTAATTTTTTGTTATACATAATTCTAAATTCTAATTCTTCCTTTTTAATTATTCCAAATGGTTTCTCTTCAAAACTGTATGTAGTAAGTTGATCTTACAATTATCTTTTGAATTTGTTGGTATTTCTCTAAATTCAAATTCTTCTTAATTAATTACCATAGTTTTTTCACAAATTAGTCATAGTAAGTTGGTCTTACTTTTATTTTAGAATTTTTTGTATTGTAAAATTCAAAATTCTTTCTTTTATTTTGTCATAAAGTTTTTTCTCATAAATATTTGGTAATAAGATGTTCATACTTTTATTTTTGAATTTTTTGTATTATTAAAATTCTTTCTTTTATTTATTCCAAATGGTTTCTCTCAAAATTGTTTGGTAGTAAGTTGGTCTTACTTCATTTTTGAATTTTTATGTTTTTAAATTCAAAATTCTCAACTCATTCTTCATAGTACTTTTTCATGGATGCTTGGTTGTACACACCTTTAACTCTTCCGGAAACTATTTCTCTCAGTTCATACGTATTATTATGATTATCCTTTACAACAACATATGGTCCGGTGTAGAGTAATAATAACTTTTTGGTTATCCCTTCTAGGGTGCTGCGCAGTTCTCGATTTTTTAATAGAACTTTCTCACCTTCTTTGTAAGTTATTATACGCCCTATTGCCTTTTGATATTTGGCTTGCCGTTTCTCTTGGTCTTCGGCCACCTTGTTACAGAATCTCACCTGGTCAAACTTACGATCATTGCTTGGTGGAAATTCGATTATTTCTTCAATTTCTCGGGGAGTTGGCTTCTCGTACATGGCGGAGTAAGGGGTAATTCCTATAGCTGGATGGTGGGGGAAATTTAGGAATTTCTCTGTTGCTGCTAAGTACTCTTGCCACTTTCTCTGTTGGTTGTGACAGTACGTCCGCAAGATCCTACCCACTTCTCTCAGTACCCTCTCAGCCGGATTACTACTTGGGTGGTAGACTGACGTCTTATAGGTTTTGATCCCAAGTGATAATAATGTGTCTCGCCATTTTCTTCCCTTAAATTGAGTACCATGGTCGGTAATAATTGAAGATGGTCTACCGATCTCTCTGGCACATACAAGTCTGTGATTACCGCAAGAACTTTCGCTGTGGTTGCCCAATTAACCGGATATAGCTTTATGTACTTCGTATAATGGTCCATGATTATTATTAGGTACTTATACCTGTGTCGACCGCCGCTACGGGGAAATGGCCCGCAGATATCTAAGAACACTTTTTCTAGTTTTGTGTTTGATGTGATCGGTATCATTATACCCTCTTTCTTCTCATTGTTTATTTTGACACACTGACAAATATTACAAGACTTTAGGTAATTTCTCACCTTTCGGTTAATATTCTTTATTTTGCAGTTTTCTTCTAAAGCCATTTATTTTGCACTTTTAGCGCTCCCATATGGCCATAACTGATATGATAATCTATTATAACTTCCTTTTCGATTTGGTGTGGAATTATCACCTTCCATGTCTCTTCATCCAATGCCGTTTTTACGAATAATATTCCTTTATTGAGATGGTAGTATTTGGAAACGGTGTCATCGTCGGCTTCCAATCGACTTATGATGTTTTCAGTTTAGGGTCAGACTGTCGGTGGATACGGATGTTTATTAATAGAGCTTGTAGATCGGATCTGGTTTTAAATAGGTTGTAAATTTTAACCAAGCTCTCCTTCTCTCCCTCGAAGGTCTGGTCTTCCAAATTTATCCGTGATAATATATCGGCTACCACGTTCTTTTTTCCCGGAATATACTCCCATTTTAAAACGTATTCTTGTAGGGCGAGTACCCATCTAGCCAATCGGCCGTGACTCAATTTGCACCTACGTAGAAATGACATGGATTTATGATCAGTATGAACAGTGACTTGATACCCGAGAATGTATGTTCGGAACTTGCTGCATGCGAACACCACGCTACGCAATTCCTTTTCGGTTACATTATAATTCTTTTCGCATTGATTCAGTGTGCGACTAGCGAAGCTTATTACCAGATGGTGACCCTCCTCATCTTCCTGGTATAATGTTGTTCCTAAGCTTATGTCGCTAGCATCGCAATTTAAAAAGAATGGTTTCTTAAAATCCGGGTGACGAAGTATAACGCTCTCCAGAAACTTTTCTTTTATCAAGCGGAAGGTAATATCTTGTTCCTCACCCCAGGTCCATTTGTTTTTCGCAGATAATTGTGGTTGAAACTTGGCTGTCAACTCGGAATATTTGTGCTGAAACTTTCTGTAACAGTTACAGAGTCTGAGGAAAGATTGTAACTGTTTCCTGTTTCTTGGTTGCGGGAACTTCTGAATTGCCTCCACTTTCTCTGCTGACGGGGTAATACCTCTATCGTCTAGGTTGAAACCTAAGAATTGTACTTCGCGCGCAATGAACTTGGATTTCTCCAACTTCAAAGTTATGTTATTTTGCGCTAACTTTCTGAGTACGTATTCTACTCTATAACAGTGTTTCTCCCAGGTTTCTGATGTAATGAGTAAATCGTCTACATAGACTGTGGTAAATTGGAGTGCTTCTTGTCCCAGTATTAGGTCCATACATGCCACAAAGATGGCGACAGAATTTACAAGTCCGAAGGGCAGTCTCTTGAACTGGTAATTGCGTCCTTCGAAAATGAACGCCACATACTGACGGCTTTGTGGATGCAACTCCACTTGCCAATAACCACATACAATGTCCCAGGTACTGATAAACTAAGTGCCGTGAAAACGTTTTAGTATCTCCTCTATTTCACCGGGTGAGGTTCGGTCATTCACAATGGTTTTATTCAGCTCGCGCGCATCTAAACAGAGCCGGACTTGTCCGTCTTTCTTGGGAACAGCAATAATTGGACTAGTGTAAGGAGATTGACTAATCTCAATTATGTCATTGTCGATCATTTTATTAATTTCTGTTCTCACGGCCTCTTTAAGCGAATGCGCGATTGGATATGACCTCCGGTTAAACTCCACGTTTTCTTTGAATTCAAGTTTGCACTGATAGTTTTTAACCTTACCTGGCTCGTCTGAAAACACTGCTTTGTATTTATCATATACTCTGATTAAACGATCTGCTAAATGTACAGGTATTTTTTCGTTATTGGTTCCGCACTGGAAATCCCGTATCTCTTGTATCTTTACTGACCATAAATCCTCTCCTCCATTGTTGTATACAATTGGTTTATGAAGGGGGCTGTTCCTTACGAAATTTATTTTACGAAGTTGTTGGTGTATTGGGCTGGGAAGTATATTTGCGCCTCCTACCAAATTTGCGGTCCATGTTATTCCGTCTGGGAAAAGTGATACTCTCTCTTGGTTAAGGTCGATAATGGCGGAGTACCTTCTTAGAATATCGCAACCTACCAGTATATCAAATGGTAATCCGGTGGCGATCAAAAATTCCATGTCTAAAGCTATATCACGGCTAACGACACTTACGGAAACTTGCTTCCTAATAGTTTTGTTCTGGCGGCCAGTTGCACCTATTAAAACAATGTTATTCACTGGTAACATCAGCAAAGTTTTCCCACATTCTCTCTGGATTCTTTCCAGTTCATTTGCATTTATAATAGAAATATTTGCACCGGTGTCAATCATGATTTTTGCGGGAATTCCTTCTACCTCCGCTGTTATATACAATATTTCATTGTTATTATTATTGAGGATCTTTTCATTCTCCTCTAAAAGTTCGGTTCTTATATCTTTCAAATAATGGTTACTGATTATCGTGATGTTCTGTGAATTGGTTGCTTCTTGCAACTCATCTTTATAAAACCCAGGAAGTAGAAGCAGCAACGGGTCGTAATAGTTAATTACTGCCTCCTCCCATTTAAATTATTGTGGTCATCGTTAGGACTCGGATTAACCGAGGCATCGTTCTGGAAACTCTGTGTCGGTTCCTGCCGCTCTGTACCCTGTTCGAGGGTTATTTCCCTGTTTTGTTGTTGGCCAAGATCCTCTAGGCTGGTACTTCTTCTTCCATGTTCGTGGCGTGGACCGTCCCGTTCTGCACTTCTCCATCTTCGATCTCCACCACGGAAACTGTTCCTCCGTTGTTGGTAGTACCTTCTCGGACCTCGATCTTCCCCTCTTATAAAATTAACCCTCGGGCGTGAAACTATTATTATTATAATTATTGTTATAGTAATTTCTATTTGGCTGGTAATGTCTTTCACCATTACCGGGGTAAGGATTTCTCTGACTATACGGGCTGTTAGGGGGCTGATAATAATTGTTCCGGTTATTAGGATAGGTGTTATTGTTCCTATTACCGTTCATGTTGCCATTAAAATTGTGGTTATTACGCGGCGGGTTATTATTGCCGTCATAATTACTGGGCTGGTTTCGGTTTCCGGGATGGTTATTGCCGTTACTAGGGTATTGATTCGTCCTCGCCTCCGGTCGCTCATTCCTCCTACTGCTCTGGCGGTAGTACTCTTCATTTTTGTACCCTTCTAGTAACTCCGTCATGGCCTGCACCGTCTTGATCTGGCTACCTCTTCTTGCCCTGACAATATCCTCATCATAATGATAGGATAGTTTATTTACCAGGCACTCTTCGGGTATAGCCGGCTCGAGGTGTTTCGCCAGGCACACCTTCCCTAGGAAATAGGCTGTCATGCTATTGCCTATTTGGGCCCTGTATCGTCCGTTGCAAATATTGTCTCTTATCAGGTTCTGTGTTGTTTCGGACCAGTATTTAGATTTAAACATTTTCCTGAATTGCTGGTAGTCTGCAATCTCGCTACGGTTAGCCATCCACCAGTTATCAGTCATCTCCCTGAATGACTCGTCCAGTATTTCCCGGTTATTGCTCCATTGAGTTCCTCTATGTTTGGCGAAGTACTCCTCTATCCTCACCAGGAACTCCATTGGTTTCCTCTTGTATTGCCGGAAATTGAGCCATTCTCGGTTTTCGTTGATGGGTAATCCGGTGAAATGAGTCGGTCTATTCCTCAAAGCTTCCATCTCTTCTTGGCTTTGCCGTACCTGACCCGTGATATTGGTCATAGCCTCTTGCATCCCATCACACCGTTCCGCGACTTGCTCCGTACTCTCCCGAATTCTTCCTGAGTCTCCTTCCGCTGTTCTTCCACTTTCCTGCGACTATGCTCCTCTATATTCTTAAACTTGATGTTTACTACTTCCTTAAATTCTTGTACTTCCTTTTTGGTCTGGTTGCATTTTCCGTCAATTTCTCGGATCTGTCGATTCACCATTATGTTTTTGTCTTCTAATTTTTTATTCATAGCTTTCTTGTTAACCTTGATTTCCTTGTTCAGTTCTTCTCTTAATAATTCCATTCTTTCGTCAAGTTTGTCCAGATTCTCCTGATTGACCTCCCTTAATTCTTCTCTTAAAATTTGGTTGTCCTCTCTCAATTCTTCCAATTTCTCCCCCATCTTCTCTTCCAACTTCTTGTTATCTTCCTTCAACTGTCTGTTGTCACTTTCCATCCTTTTACTATTTTCTTGAATTCTCTTATTGGTATTCTCAATCTTGTTCATCAATTCTTCCTTGGTCGATTTAAATTCTTCCTTAAAAGATTGGTTGTCTTCCTTCAATTCTTCTAACTTTTTCCCCATTTCTTCTTTTGTGGATTCTATGTTCTTATTTATTTCTTCCATCTTTTTACTCGACTCTTCATTTGTAGAATCCATTTTCTTACTATTTTCGTCCATTTTCTTGTCCATTCCTTCCATCTTTTGTAGGAACATTTCCATGAATCTGTCCATTTTACTCTCTTCTGTTACCTTGGATTTCTCTACTTCCTTCTCCTGGATATTGACCTCCCCTGTTTGTGTGGGCATCTCAGGTTGTTCCTCTGGTTGTGCAGGTTTGTTTAGACAATACTGGTGGCAATAACCTTTCCATATCTTCTACTGGCGTCGCCTCTTTATTTTCCATGTCCATTTCGATTTCCTTTTCGGCCTCCGCCGCCCGTTTCTTTGAGGTTGCACGTCGTTGCATTTTTCCCTTTCTCTGGCTTTATAGCTGCTGCCAAACTCCAATTAGTGATTGGGCAGATTGTAGTGGCCTTTCAATCGCTAATTAAAGCCCCTCAGTTGTGCGCCAATTTGTAACTTAACCCTGGTTACAAATCCTTATTCTGGTCTGCTTCCTTTTCTTTTAAGCCCCACTGTTGGGCTAGCCAAATTGTAACTAAACGTCTATCGTGGAAATAATATTGTGTTACAAAATATCTTAAATATGTGTTCTTGAAATAAATAAAATTGTTTGTTTAAAAAAAATTTTAAATTAAAAATAATTTATTTTATTTTATTAATCAATTAATTAAAAACAATTAATTAATTGAGTTTCGTGACGTTCCGAAACATTTATCATTTATTTAGAAGATTTTATAAGCCTTTGTGTATTTGTTAAAGAATTCCAGCCTCTTATAGGATTGTCTCCAATTGCAATCGATTCTTGTTTACTTTCGGTTTGGAGGTTATCTTCCTTCTGGTGGTTAAATTCTTGTAGCAAATTATGTTTAAATTAATCTATTGTTAAATAGTTATATTTAGAAAATGAAGAAAAAAACTATTTTAATTGAAAGGTATTAATTATTTTATTAACAATTGATTATTCGGACTCTTGTCGATTTTTAAATCGATTCTCAGGGTATCGATATGTTATTACAGATTTTTATATAAAGTACAAAGGTTCTTTGAACAGCTATTTATGGGAAAAGTCAGAGAAATAGGGCAGAGATTAAAAAGTATAGCATTACAAGATAAATGCTTAAAATTAAAAGTACATATATTCAATTGAAAGTGTAAAATTAAATAAATAGGTTGCGAACCGTCTCGCAGACAAACAGTAGATGGCTGTGTTCAGTTGAGCGTTGATGAAACAGCAATGGCTGCCGTCGAAGTTGTAGATCGTCACCTCGCAGTTTTTTGGTGTCCCAATAAAGATGTTTTCCTGTCGAATTTACGTCCTGGTGTCTGCAAATCTTCCTTCTGATGTTGGTTTAGTGTCTTTGGTTAAGTTTCAGTGTTGTATTTCGAAAATTAGTGTATTTATAAGTCTGGTTCACTTTTGTCGATCAGGCACTTTTGATGGTTAAGTTATATTACTGTTTTATTGAGTTTAAAATGTTATTTCACTGTAGTTTTGTGCTATACAATGTTTGTTCGGTGTTTATGTCACTGTGTTGAGGTTGTAAAATGTTTTTTGCCGCCACTCGCGATTTTCACTCTCGGATCATACTATTACTCGCCATTACGGTATTCGAAACTAGGTTAATACGTTTTAAATGCTCGTGTCAAGTGTCCCGTACAACGTTCAATAATTAACTCTTTCACTTCCTTCACCTCCGACTAAAACCTTAGCCAAAGCAATATTATTCCTTACATTGTTCGAATTTTATTTTGCATCCTGTGCATGTAATAAAGTTACATTATATAACTGCTTATACTTTGGTTATTATTCAAATTTATTAGCTAGTTGTTACTTAATTTTATCCTTCAGTTCATTCGGCGTATTTTGATATCAAATAATGCCGTTTTATTAAGTTTTTGATCTAAAATTGGTAAGTTTACCTTCATTTTGTATATTGTAACTTTTAAAGTCCAGCTTCCTGTTATTATCCAAATTCTGCCATTATCAAGTTATATTTATGATTATTAAATCTCATATTGTAATAAAAGGTTTATATTCCCTTAATTTCTTGCAATTATATGAACTGGTTAAGTTTTAAAATATTATGTGGAATATATGACTCCCCACTCCAAATTTTTGAGTTCTGTCATTTCCATTTTTATTAATAATCCTGGCTATAATTTTACAAAATCTTTCTAAGTTATATTTCTAATTATATGGCTTTGTTTCTGTTTTACCTTATCTAAATCCCTTCAGTTTAAATGTATTTAAGTACTTAGTTTCTCAGTTTTGATGATGTTTAGTTTTTATCATTTTGCCTAGATTCCTAACAATTTTTCCATACAAATTTTTATATAAACAATACACATTGAGTTATACCCTCTCTGACTTTTTAACATTGCAATATAAATTAAACATTTTTTATATTAAACAAAATAACAATTAGTATCTGTTTCAATACTATTAACATACAAGAAATAATCCTAAATAATAGTTGTCTTCAACTAATTATACACTTTTTTTTTACACTTAAAGCTTAATACTAATGCATAACAAATATTATTTAAAAAAGAATGTTTTTTCCCTGCTCACATCTTATTTAATTATTAACATTAATACATGTAACAAATATTTTTACAATTAAAGGATGTTAGTGGTTCTAAACTGTTTAAATGTTCTTATTCCTAATACATTTTTAAAATATCTTATTCTATATAAACAAAACCTTATTTTCTACACTCTTATTCTCTATTCCTTATACTAAGTTTAATTATTCAGTTTTTAACTGTTTTTAATATGGTTTTTTGGGCAATCGTACCCTGTCACTTTACTTTTTATCCTGTGTCTGATTCTGTTTTTATTCATCATTTAAATAAATGTCATTTTAAACAGATTGACAGCTCTATATTAACACATGTATTATATTCCCTCTGTACAAATATTAAATCACTCAAAAGTTGTATTTTTTCATCATTTACATAGTTTGTGAAAGCCAATAATGAAACATAAGGTTCATTTTTTTATAATACACAAACTAGCACTGGTTCACTTTACACTCCTTGATTCTATTTCTAAATGGTTATTTAGTCTTATTAAAATCAAGAGATCTATTTGTGGGTTACAATGAAGATTTGTTCTTTGGTATTATATTATTGTTTCACCTTGGTCCACTTGCAACTCTTACTCTATACACTTTTAGTCTTATTTCTATTGTACATGTGGTTTTTTTTCATGAATACTTTGTTATACTTTTTATTATTATTGTTTTTATTTATTTTGGGATATGGGTGTTTTTTACAAGAGTATTCCTTCTTCTTGTGGATGCTGTCTTCTTCTTGTTTCTTCAACGATGTCTTCTTTTCTTCTGGCTTCTTAGAATTGTATTTTCTTCATCTTCTTCTGGATGTCATCGGGTTTTTTGGGGTTACTTCTTCATCTACTCTTCTTGTTTCTTTAAATGCATCATCTTTTATGGTGGATCTTGCCTTGTTCTGGGTTTCTTTTTTATTTATTCCTTACATTCGTTGTGGGTTTAGTAATGTTCTGGGTTGCTTCCTTATCTACTCCTTACCTTCCTGGGTTATATTTTTTCACCTTGAGTTATTAAACTGGTTTTGATGATTCTTTTATACGAACTTAAAACTTTTAATCAATGATTGTACTGCACGGTTGTTCTGAATTAATTCTTTATTATTTTGCTTCCTTCGGATTTAAACATTTTATTATATTATTTTAATGATCAATTCGCCATTCATTTTTATGTGCTTATCTGTCACGCTACAGATTGCTCTCCTCCAGAAGTAATTATTTCAGACTTGTTTATGGATGAAATAATTTCTTATGATAATTTCATTATTTTTTATATTTCATTTTCCTCTCCATTTCTATATCGACTTTTTTATAGTTGAGATTAATAAATTTTATATATATAGTCATTTGCCTGACTTTTGATCCTTCTTGGATAGTTAGTGTCTTCTGAGATATATTATTATTATTATACATTTTCTTTCTTTATAAACTTCGTGTTGCATCCTTGGGATATTAATTCCCTAACATTCCCTATCATGTGGGCTGGGGCAGTTCAGAGGGGCACTGTAGGCTTCACAACTCTGCTGGCCATACACCACTTCTACAATTTGAGTCCAGAGGCACATTCATCTCTGCTCAAAAAACATAATGCTGCTGGAATTATCTTCAGTCAGTCATCGAATAAATTAAATAAAAAGTAGTCTCATTTTCGACTAATAAAAATATCTTTGGATTCTTCACTTCGTAGTTTCTCAGATTATCTCACATTTTCTATCTTAATAAATCTTCTTAATTCTTATTATACTCATTATATATATTTTTTTCTGAACTCTTAACTCGTCTTGATATATTTATTTTAATTGTGGTTGAAAACTTCTCTTAATAATTCTTGTTACTAGTTATAGTGTAACTCTTTTCCTTCTCCATCTGAATTCTCTTTATACTTCCTTCTGGTTAATTACAGTGTTAGCATGGTCTTTATATATAGTATTTTCTTATTCATTATTTTAATGGTCTTATTTTATTATATTTAATTTTTAAATTTGTATCTTTATATTAGATATTCAGGTTGTTATTTTGATCATATTATTTAAACATTTTGTTCTTTCCTTTCTCTTAGAAAGTTATTAATCCGCCTTCGCATTCATTATCATTAATTCATTTATATTATATTTCATGTGGTACTTCTTCTCTTTGCATTTCATATAGGTCTTATTATTATTATTTGTTCAAAATCATCTTCTCCATATGTTTGGTATGAGTTGTTCTTGAACTGAGTAATATCGTATTCCTCTTTCTTGATTAACTGTTTCCATTATCGTTTCATAAATAATTAGTCATAGGTTGTTCTCATTATTATTTTATTATTTTTTTTTTTGGATTTTTTATAATTTTATTAAAATAACAGATTCTTCTCTTTGTTTCCAAATTATTGCCTTCTCTTGCATATCACACTCTTTTTTGTTTTTCTTCTCTACTCCTTCAAATGCTAGATATTCACATTTATTCTGGATTATATTTAATTCTTTTTTCTGAATTAATCATATTATTTTCTTCTAAATTTAATTATAAATGGAACATATTTATTTTTAGAACTTTGTTAGTTTTATGCAAAATTCAAACACTTCTTTTTATTTACTTCCATAACATTTTTCATAAATCATTGTAATAAGTTGATCTTATTTTGTTTTAAAGTTTTGACGTTTTATCAAAATTCAAATTCTGTTTCATTCATTTATTTCCACAATTGTTTCCTTCAAAATTGTTTATAGTAAGATGTGCTTACTTAATTTTTAATTTTTTGTTATACATAATTCTAAATTCTAATTCTTCCTTTTTAATTATTCCAAATGGTTTCTCTTCAAAACTGTATGTAGTAAGTTGATCTTACAATTATCTTTTGAATTTGTTGGTATTTCTCTAAATTCAAATTCTTCTTAATTAATTACCATAGTTTTTTCACAAATTAGTCATAGTAAGTTGGTCTTACTTTTATTTTAGAATTTTTTGTATTGTAAAATTCAAAATTCTTTCTTTTATTTTGTCATAAAGTTTTTTCTCATAAATATTTGGTAATAAGATGTTCATACTTTTATTTTTGAATTTTTTGTATTATTAAAATTCTTTCTTTTATTTATTCCAAATGGTTTCTCTCAAAATTGTTTGGTAGTAAGTTGGTCTTACTTCATTTTTGAATTTTTATGTTTTTAAATTCAAAATTCTCAACTCATTCTTCATAGTACTTTTTCAGGGATGCTTGGTTGTACACACCTTTAACTCTTCCGGAAACTATTTCTCTCAGTTCATACGTATTATTATGATTATCCTTTACAACAACATATGGTCCGGTGTAGAGTAATAATAACTTTTTGGTTATCCCTTCTAGGGTGCTGCGCAGTTCTCGATTTTTTAATAGAACTTTCTCACCTTCTTTGTAAGTTATTATACGCCCTATTGCCTTTTGATATTTGGCTTGCCGTTTCTCTTGGTCTTCGGCCACCTTGTTACAGAATCTCACCTGGTCAAACTTACGATCATTGCTTGGTGGAAATTCGATTATTTCTTCAATTTCTCGGGGAGTTGGCTTCTCGTACATGGCGGAGTAAGGGGTAATTCCTATAGCTGGATGGTGGGGGAAATTTAGGAATTTCTCTGTTGCTGCTAAGTACTCTTGCCACTTTCTCTGTTGGTTGTGACAGTACGTCCGCAAGATCCTACCCACTTCTCTCAGTACCCTCTCAGCCGGATTACTACTTGGGTGGTAGACTGACGTCTTATAGGTTTTGATCCCAAGTGATAATAATGTGTCTCGCCATTTTCTTCCCTTAAATTGAGTACCATGGTCGGTAATAATTGAAGATGGTCTACCGATCTCTCTGGCACATACAAGTCTGTGATTACCGCAAGAACTTTCGCTGTGGTTGCCCAATTAACCGGATATAGCTTTATGTACTTCGTATAATGGTCCATGATTATTATTAGGTACTTATACCTGTGTCGACCGCCGCTACGGGGAAATGGCCCGCAGATATCTAAGAACACTTTTTCTAGTTTTGTGTTTGATGTGATCGGTATCATTATACCCTCTTTCTTCTCATTGTTTATTTTGACACACTGACAAATATTACAAGACTTTAGGTAATTTCTCACCTTTCGGTTAATATTCTTTATTTTGCAGTTTTCTTCTAAAGCCATTTATTTTGCACTTTTAGCGCTCCCATATGGCCATAACTGATATGATAATCTATTATAACTTCCTTTTCGATTTGGTGTGGAATTATCACCTTCCATGTCTCTTCATCCAATGCCGTTTTTACGAATAATATTCCTTTATTGAGATGGTAGTATTTGGAAACGGTGTCATCGTCGGCTTCCAATCGACTTATGATGTTTTTCAGTTTAGGGTCAGACTGTCGGTGGATACGGATGTTTATTAATAGAGCTTGTAGATCGGATCTGGTTTTAAATAGGTTGTAAATTTTAACCAAGCTCTCCTTCTCTCCCTCGAAGGTCTGGTCTTCCAAATTTATCCGTGATAATATATCGGCTACCACGTTCTTTTTTCCCGGAATATACTCCCATTTTAAAACGTATTCTTGTAGGGCGAGTACCCATCTAGCCAATCGGCCGTGACTCAATTTGCACCTACGTAGAAATGACATGGATTTATGATCAGTATGAACAGTGACTTGATACCCGAGAATGTATGTTCGGAACTTGCTGCATGCGAACACCACGCTACGCAATTCCTTTTCGGTTACATTATAATTCTTTTCGCATTGATTCAGTGTGCGACTAGCGAAGCTTATTACCAGATGGTGACCCTCCTCATCTTCCTGGTATAATGTTGTTCCTAAGCTTATGTCGCTAGCATCGCAATTTAAAAAGAATGGTTTCTTAAAATCCGGGTGACGAAGTATAACGCTCTCCAGAAACTTTTCTTTTATCAAGCGGAAGGTAATATCTTGTTCCTCACCCCAGGTCCATTTGTTTTTCGCAGATAATTGTGGTTGAAACTTGGCTGTCAACTCGGAATATTTGTGCTGAAACTTTCTGTAACAGTTACAGAGTCTGAGGAAAGATTGTAACTGTTTCCTGTTTCTTGGTTGCGGGAACTTCTGAATTGCCTCCACTTTCTCTGCTGACGGGGTAATACCTCTATCGTCTAGGTTGAAACCTAAGAATTGTACTTCGCGCGCAATGAACTTGGATTTCTCCAACTTCAAAGTTATGTTATTTTGCGCTAACTTTCTGAGTACGTATTCTACTCTATAACAGTGTTTCTCCCAGGTTTCTGATGTAATGAGTAAATCGTCTACATAGACTGTGGTAAATTGGAGTGCTTCTTGTCCCAGTATTTGGTCCATACATGCCACAAAGATGGCGACAGAATTTACAAGTCCGAAGGGCAGTCTCTTGAACTGGTAATTGCGTCCTTCGAAAATGAACGCCACATACTGACGGCTTTGTGGATGCAACTCCACTTGCCAATAACCACATACAGTGTCCCAGGTACTGATAAACTAAGTGCCGTGAAAACGTTTTAGTATCTCCTCTATTTCACCGGGTGAGGTTCGGTCATTCACAATGGTTTTATTCAGCTCGCGCGCATCTAAACAGAGCCGGACTTGTCCGTCTTTCTTGGGAACAGCAATAATTGGACTAGTGTAAGGAGATTGACTAATCTCAATTATGTCATTGTCGATCATTTTATTAATTTCTGTTCTCACGGCCTCTTTAAGCGAATGTGCGATTGGATATGACCTCCGGTTAAACTCCATGTTTTCTTTGAATTCAAGTTTGCACTGATAGTTTTTAACCTTACCTGGCTCGTCTGAAAACACTGCTTTGTATTTATCATATACTCTGATTAAACGATCTGCTAAATGTACAGGTATTTTTTCGTTATTGGTTCCGCACTGGAAATCCCGTATCTCTTGTATCTTTACTGACCATAAATCCTCTCCTCCATTGTTGTATACAATTGGTTTATGAAGGGGGCTGTTCCTTACGAAATTTATTTTACGAAGTTGTTGGTGTATTGGGCTGGGAAGTATATTTGCGCCTCCTACCAAATTTGCGGTCCATGTTATTCCGTCTGGGAAAAGTGATACTCTCTCTTGGTTAAGGTCGATAATGGCGGAGTACCTTCTTAGAATATCGCAACCTACCAGTATATCAAATGGTAATCCGGTGGCGATCAAAAATTCCATGTCTAAAGCTATATCACGGCTAACGACACTTACGGAAACTTGCTTCCTAATAGTTTTGTTCTGGCGGCCAGTTGCACCTATTAAAACAATGTTATTCACTGGTAACATCAGCAAAGTTTTCCCACATTCTCTCTGGATTCTTTCCAGTTCATTTGCATTTATAATAGAAATATTTGCACCGGTGTCAATCATGATTTTTGCGGGAATTCCTTCTACCTCCGCTGTTATATACAATATTTCATTGTTATTATTATTGAGGATCTTTTCATTCTCCTCTAAAAGTTCGGTTCTTATATCTTTCAAATAATGGTTACTGATTATCGTGATGTTCTGTGAATTGGTTGCTTCTTGCAACTCATCTTTATAAAACCCAGGAAGTAGAAGCAGCAACGGGTCGTAATAGTTAATTACTGCCTCCTCCCATTTAAATTATTGTGGTCATCGTTAGGACTCGGATTAACCGAGGCATCGTTCTGGAAACTCTGTGTCGGTTCCTGCCGCTCTGTACCCTGTTCGAGGGTTATTTCCCTGTTTTGTTGTTGGCCAAGATCCTCTAGGCTGGTACTTCTTCTTCCATGTTCGTGGCGTGGACCGTCCCGTTCTGCACTTCTCCATCTTCGATCTCCACCACGGAAACTGTTCCTCCGTTGTTGGTAGTACCTTCTCGGACCTCGATCTTCCCCTCTTATAAAATTAACCCTCGGGCGTGAAACTATAATTATTATAATTATTGTTATAGTAATTTCAAGGTTCTTACAGGTTTAACAAATATTTTTTCCATGACAATTCCAGGACATTTCCATGACAAAATCTAGATTTTCAAGGACACTCGCGGCACTCAAAATACACACTCGCGACATTCAAAATACCCAAAGTCAAAGATTTAATGATAAATAGTTTTATTTCTTGCATTGTATATAATTATATACAAACCTAAGATACATCTATATCAGTCAAGCTATTTTAAGTAAAAAATAAAAATATTTTTTTTATAAAATATCCCCAACCATAAGAGGCCGGTTGAAAACAAAATTTCAATGCACTTTACAAACTTTTCTTTTTAATTTTTGAATATAAGAATATTGCATTGAGTTTAATGTTGAAATAGGAAACTGGTTTGGCTGACATATAACTGAAAGACTCAAGAATTACAGGAATTATTATATTCATACATAACAACTAAGATCTTTAAAAGATAAAATGGGCAAGTCATTGAAATTTTGTTTCTGGATGGGGTATGGCCAAGGGAAAGTTTATTATTCAAAAACATCTTAATTAAAATCTTAATATCTTAAAGGTACCCTTCTTATTATTCTAGAACGACTTAACTACATCACGTTATTTTAGTCTTTAATTAAAGGAGGGAGATATCAGGCTACCGGTACTTAAATTGCTACAGTATTGCACAACTTAACATTCTTTGGATAGCTCAATAATCTCTTTGTTTATTTTTTCAACATCAGCTGCCATTTGAGTTGTCTTTAACCTAAAAGAATTTGATTTAGCCAGCAATGTAAAGTCTTTCTTGTTTTCAGCTTTCAGTGCCACTGCATCAGCTTCTTTTGTCATTGTCTCAATGGCATTTTCAAGATCCAACTTTCTTTTCTTCATAGACTTTAATTTTTCAGTTTTTGAAGTTCTTTTCTTGGTTTTTTCCTCTTTCTTCTTTTGGTCATCTAGATAGTTTTGATATCTCATTCTCGCAGATCGGGCATATGACAGAAGTTCTTTGGTAATAGGAACTTCATGTAAATCAACACTTTTCAATTCATCACACACCAATCGAAGAACTACCAAACTTTCTTCTTTGAAGTTTTCCACAACTATTTCTTTATTTAAAGAAAACCCTCGTTCAACCAAAGCCTGTCCGTGGGAGAGGGTTAAGACTATCTTAATAACCTTCCACAAATGGGAATATTGTTTCTTAGCCCCAATGACGTCATAGTAGAAGGAATCTATCCTGTCTTTGGACTTTTCAAACTTGCTGAACTCTGTTATTGGGCATTCTGTAAAAAGCAGCTTCAGTTCAGATAGAGCACTATCATAGTTTATTGGGAGCATAATTTTTCTTTTCTGAAGTTCTTGTAGTAATTTTGTGAAAGTTTCAATGGTTTTTGATTTATCTACTACCATTGACTTAGGTTCGAGACACCTGGCAAATCTGACGACTGGATATTTCAAGGGGTTCTTGTCTATTACTTTCTTTACTACAGCCTTCAAAAACATTTGGCATTCCAACTTAAACACCGACACTTCTTTTTCATTGACTTTCTTTTCTTTCTAAAGCTTGCTTAAGATTTCTCTGATGGCAAACCCTGTCTCAACTTTGTTAGAGAATTGCAGATTTTCTTTTTTATCAAAATCAACTGAACACAGAGCAAAATCAGTATTACTTTTATCAAGAACGTCCTTCTTAACAAATAGAGACATGAGGTTGTAGAGCAATTTCAAAACATCAATAGCTTGGAAACGTAACATAGACTCATCTGTTTGATAACCTTTCAGGTAAGGCTGCATTTGTTTGCCTACAAAAGAAAAGAAGCTAAGCTTGGCAACTACTAGAGGATCTTTAGTTGCCTCTTTTACAATCTGAAAAGATTTTGACACCACCTCAGACCGTGGTTTGTCTTTATAAGAGTCCATAAACTTTACTACAGAAGGCCAAATTGTTATGGCTCGGTCACTCACAGCTACATCCTCAACCCACCTTGTAGCACAAAATTTAAGTGGCATCAACCCAGTTTCATTGAGAGCTAAGAAATCGCTTCTCCTAGCAGGTGAATCTTTCAATATTTGCCACAATGCTCTCAAGAGGGTGGCTAAGTCCCAACCTGTATGCTCAGCTCCAACTTCAAAGGATCTGTGAAGAGTATGAATGCTACAGCTACCAATATCAATGAGCCGGGGGTATTCAGGGTACATGGTTTCTCTATTCATAATAAGATCCTTCAATGCTTTTAAATTTACATTTGGCCCGTCCATACCTATTTGAAGCAACTTTGCTGAATTCAATTTTTCCATGGCCCCTTGAAGAGCTTTGACTAAATCAGCGGCTTTGGCATGTCCCAGAAATTGAGAATCCAAGTATCTGCTTGTTACTATCTGCGCTTCTTCATCCCAAGACCTGATAATATCTACTTGATCTTTTTGAATAAACTTGTTTATACTGCCATCAAAGCACAACGAGAAAAATTCACACTTAGAAATGTGTTGATACAATTTGTCTTTAAAGTACTGTGCAATCCCAAAACAAAGTAAGTATGAACACTTAGTTGGTGCACATGAAAAGCTTTTGGCAATTTTACTGTCAGGAAACATTGCTGAAAAAAGGTTGTTGAGGCCATTGCAAGAATTTTTTGGTAAAAACAAATGGAAATATTTTGACAAACTTGCTTCTTTGATTCTGTTGATCACCCAACCATCCTCCCATATTTAGCACATGAACTGCTGTCAATTAACTTGTATACAAGAAAACATAATTTTTCTGGGACGTGAGTGAAAAAACATCCTTTTCAACTCTTAGCAATAATATGAAGAAAATTCCATGACAAAAAACAAAAATCCATGACAAATCAGAAAATTCCATGACATTTCCAGGTATTCCAGGACATTTATCAAATTTCAGGTATTCCAGGTTTTCCAGGACGCGTATGAACCCTGAATTTCTATTTGGCTGGTAATGTCTTTCACCATTACCGGGGTAAGGATTTCTCTGACTATACGGGCTGTTAGGGGGCTGATAATAATTGTTCCGGTTATTAGGATAGGTGTTATTGTTCCTATTACCGTTCATGTTGCCATTAAAATTGTGGTTATTACGCGGCGGGTTATTATTGCCGTCATAATTACTGGGCTGGTTTCGGTTTCCGGGATGGTTATTGCCGTTACTAGGGTATTGATTCGTCCTCGCCTCCGGTCGCTCATTCCTCCTACTGCTCTGGCGGTAGTACTCTTCATTTTTGTACCCTTCTAGTAACTCCGTCATGGCCTGCACCGTCTTGATCTGGCTACCTCTTCTTGCCCTGACAATATCCTCATCATAATGATAGGATAGTTTATTTACCAGGCACTCTTCGGGTATAGCCGGCTCGAGGTGTTTCGCCAGGCACACCTTCCCTAGGAAATAGGCTGTCATGCTATTGCCTATTTGGGCCCTGTATCGTCCGTTGCAAATATTGTCTCTTATCAGGTTCTGTGTTGTTTCGGACCAGTATTTAGATTTAAACATTTTCCTGAATTGCTGGTAGTCTGCAATCTCGCTACGGTTAGCCATCCACCAGTTATCAGTCATCTCCCTGAATGACTCGTCCAGTATTTCCCGGTTATTGCTCCATTGAGTTCCTCTATGTTTGGCGAAGTACTCCTCTATCCTCACCAGGAACTCCATTGGTTTCCTCTTGTATTGCCGGAAATTGAGCCATTCTCGGTTTTCGTTGATGGGTAATCCGGTGAAATGAGTCGGTCTATTCCTCAAAGCTTCCATCTCTTCTTGGCTTTGCCGTACCTGACCCGTGATATTGGTCATAGCCTCTTGCATCCCATCACACCGTTCCGCGACTTGGCTCCGTACTCTCCCGAATTCTTCCTGAGTCTCCTTCCGCTGTTCTTCCACTTTCCTGCGACTATGCTCCTCTATATTCGTAAACTTGATGTTTACTACTTCCTTAAATTCTTGTACTTCCTTTTTGGTCTGGTTGCATTTTCCGTCAATTTCTCGGATCTGTCGATTCACCATTACGTTTTCGTCTTCTAATTTTTTATTCATAGCTTTCTTGTTAACCTTGATTTCCTTGTTCAGTTCTTCTCTTAATAATTCCATTCTTTCGTCAAGTTTGTCCAGATTCTCCTGATTGACCTCCCTTAATTCTTCTCTTAAAATTTGGTTGTCCTCTCTCAATTCTTCCAATTTCTCCCCCATCTTCTCTTCCAACTTCTTGTTATCTTCCTTCAACTGTCTGTTGTCACTTTCCATCCTTTTACTATTTTCTTGAATTCTCTTATTGGTATTCTCAATCTTGTTCATCAATTCTTCCTTGGTCGATTTAAATTCTTCCTTAAAAGATTGGTTGTCTTCCTTCAATTCTTCTAACTTTTTCCCCATTTCTTCTTTTGTGGATTCTATGTTCTTATTTATTTCTTCCATCTTTTTACTCGACTCTTCATTTGTAGAATCCATTTTCTTACTATTTTCGTCCATTTTCTTGTCCATTCCTTCCATCTTTTGTAGGAACATTTCCATGAATCTGTCCATTTTACTCTCTTCTGTTACCTTGGATTTCTCTACTTCCTTCTCCTGGATATTGACCTCCCCTGTTTGTGTGGGCATCTCAGGTTGTTCCTCTGGTTGTGCAGGTTGTTTAGACAATACTGGTGGCAATAACCTTTCCATATCTTCTACTGGCGTCGCCTCTTTATTTTCCATGTCCATTTCGATTTCCTTTTCGGCCTCCGCCGCCCGTTTCTTTGAGGTTGCACGTCGTTGCATTTTTCCCTTTCTCTGGCTTTATAGCTGCTGCCAAACTCCAATTAGTGATTGGGCAGATTGTAGTGGCCTTTCAATCGCTAATTAAAGCCCCTCAGTTGTGCGCCAATTTGTAACTTAACCCTGGTTACAAATCCTTATTCTGGTCTGCTTCCTTTTCTTTTAAGCCCCACTGTTGGGCTAGCCAAATAGTAACTAAACGTCTATCGTGGAAATAATATTGTGTTACAAAATATCTTAAATATGTGTTCTTGAAATAAATAAAATTGTTTGTTTAAAAAAAATTTTTAAATTAAAAATAATTTATTTTATTTTATTAATCAATTAATTAAAAACAATTAATTAATTGAGTTTCGTGACGTTCCGAAACATTTATCATTTATTTAGAAGATTTTATAAGCCTTTGTGTATTTGTTAAAGAATTCCAGCCTCTTATAGGATTGTCTCCAATTGCAATCGATTCTTGTTTACTTTCGGTTTGGAGGTTATCTTCCTTCTGGTGGTTAAATTCTTGTAGCAAATTATGTTTAAATTAATCTATTGTTAAATAGTTATATTTAGAAAATGAAGAAAAAAACTATTTTAATTGAAAGGTATTAATTATTTTATTAACAATTGATTATTCGGACTCTTGTCGATTTTTAAATCGATTCTCAGGGTATCGATATGTTATTACAGATTTTTATATAAAGTACAAAGGTTCTTTGAACAGCTATTTATGGGAAAAGTCAGAGAAATAGGGCAGAGATTAAAAAGTATAGCATTACAAGATAAATGCTTAAAATTAAAAGTACATATATTCAATTGAAAGTGTAAAATTAAATAAATAGGTTGCGAACCGTCTCGCAGACAAACAGTAGATGGCTGTGTTCAGTTGAGCGTTGATGAAACAGCAATGGCTGCCGTCGAAGTTGTAGATCGTCACCTCGCAGTTTTTTGGTGTCCCAATAAAGATGTTTTCCTGTCGAATTTACGTCCTGGTGTCTGCAAATCTTCCTTCTGATGTTGGTTTAGTGTCTTTGGTTAAGTTTCAGTGTTGTATTTCGAAAATTAGTGTATTTATAAGTCTGGTTCACTTTTGTCGATCAGGCACTTTTGATGGTTAAGTTATATTACTGTTTTATTGAGTTTAAAATGTTATTTCACTGTAGTTTTGTGCTATACAATGTTTGTTCGGTGTTTATGTCACTGTGTTGAGGTTGTAAAATGTTTTTTGCCGCCACTCGCGATTTTCACTCTCGGATCATACTATTACTCGCCATTACGGTATTCGAAACTAGGTTAATACGTTTTAAATGCTCGTGTCAAGTGTCCCGTACAACGTTCAATAATTAACTCTTTCACTTCCTTCACCTCCGACTAAAACCTTAGCCAAAGCAATATTATTCCTTACATTGTTCGAATTTTATTTTGCATCCTGTGCATGTAATAAAGTTACATTATATAACTGCTTATACTTTGGTTATTATTCAAATTTATTAGCTAGTTGTTACTTAATTTTATCCTTCAGTTCATTCGGCGTATTTTGATATCAAATAATGCCGTTTTATTAAGTTTTTGATCTAAAATTGGTAAGTTTACCTTCATTTTGTATATTGTAAATTTTAAAGTCCAGCTTCCTGTTATTATCCAAATTCTGCCATTATCAAGTTATATTTATGATTATTAAATCTCATATTGTAATAAAAGGTTTATATTCCCTTAATTTCTTGCAATTATATGAATTGGTTAAGTTTTAAAATATTATGTGGAATATATGACTCCCCACTCCAAATTTTTGAGTTCTGTCATTTCCATTTTTATTAATAATCCTGGCTATAATTTTACAAAATCTTTCTAAGTTATATTTCTAATTATATGGCTTTGTTTCTGTTTTACCTTATCTAAATCCCTTCAGTTTAAATGTATTTACGTACTTAGTTTCTCAGTTTTGATGATGTTTAGTTTTTATCATTTTGCCTAGATTCCTAACAATTTTTCCATACAAATTTTTATATAAACAATACACATTGAGTTATACCCTCTCTGACTTTTTAACATTGCAATATAAATTAAACATTTTTTATATTAAACAAAATAACAATTAGTATCTGTTTCAATACTATTAACATACACGAAATAATCCTAAATAATAGTTGTCTTCAACTAATTAGACACTTTTTTTTTATACTTAAAGCTTAATACTAATACATAACAAATATTATTTAAAAAAGAATGTTTTTTCCCTGCTAACATCTTATTTAATTATTAACATTAATACATGTAACAAATATTTTTACAATTAAAGGATGTTAGTGGTTCTAAACTGTTTAAATGTTCTTATTCCTAATACATTTTTAAAATATCTTATTCTATATAAACAAAACCTTATTTTCTACACTCTTATTCTCTATCCCTTATACTAAGTTTAATTATTCAGTTTTTAACTGTTTTTAATATGGTTTTTTGGGCAATCGTACCCTGTCACTTTACTTTTTATCCTGTGTCTGATTCTGTTTTTATTCATCATTTAAATAAATGTCATTTTAAACAGATTGACAGCTCTATATTAACACATGTATTATATTCCCTCTGTACAAATATTAAATCACTCAAAAGTTGTATTTTTTCATCATTTACATAGTTTGTGAAAGCCAATAATGAAACATAAGGTTCATTTTTTTATAATACACAAACTAGCACTGGTTCACTTTACACTCCTTGATTCTATTTCTAAATGGTTATTTAGTCTTATTAAAATCAAGAGATCTATTTGTGGGTTACAATGAAGATTTGTTCTTTGGTATTATATTATTGTTTCACCTTGGTCCACTTGCAACTCTTACTCTATACACTTTTAGTCTTATTTCTATTGTACATGTGGTTTTTTCATGAATACTTTGTTATACTTTTTATTATTGTTTTTATTTATTTTGGGATATGGGTGTTTTTTACAAGAGTATTCCTTCTTCTTGTGGATGCTGTCTTCTTCTTGTTTCTTCAACGATGTCTTCTTTTCTTCTGGCTTCTTAGAATTGTATTTTCTTCATCTTCTTCTGGATGTCATCGGGTTTTTTGGGGTTACTTCTTCATCTACTCTTCTTGTTTCTTTAAATGCATCATCTTTTATGGTGGATCTTGCCTTGTTCTGGGTTTCTTTTTTATTTATTCCTTACATTCGTTGTGGGTTTAGTAATGTTCTGGGTTGCTTCCTTATCTACTCCTTACCTTCCTGGGTTATATTTTTTCACCTTGAGTTATTAAACTGGTTTTGATGATTCATCACTAGTAACATTTCTTTTATACGAACTTAAAACTTTTAATCAATGATTGTACTGCACGGTTGTTCTGAATTAATTCTTTATTATTTTGCTTCCTTCGGATTTAAACATTTTATTATATTATTTTAATGATCAATTCGCCATTCATTTTTATGTGCTTATCTGTCACGCTACAGATTGCTCTCCTCCAGAAGTAATTATTTCAGACTTGTTTATGGATGAAATAATTTCTTATGATAATTTCATTATTTTTTATATTTCATTTTCCTCTCCATTTCTATATCGACTTTTTTATAGTTGAGTTTAATAAATTTTATATATATAGTCATTTGCCTGACTTTTGATCCTTCTTGGATAGTTAGTGTCTTCTGAGATATATTATTATTATTATACATTTTCTTTCTTTATAAACTTCGTGTTGCATCCTTGGGATATTAATTCCCTAACATTCCCTATCACGTGGGCTGGGGCAGTTCAGAGGGGCACTGTAGGCTTCACAACTCTGCTGGCCATACACCACTTCTACAATTTGAGTCCAGAGGCACATTCATCTCTGCTCAAAAAACATAATGCTGCTGGAATTATCTTCAGTCAGTCATCGAATAAATTAAATAAAAAGTAGTCTCATTTTCGACTAATAAAAATATCTTTGGATTCTTCACTTCGTAGTTTCTCAGATTATCTCACATTTTCTATCTTAATAAATCTTCTTAATTCTTATTATACTCATTATATATATTTTTTTCTGAACTCTTAACTCGTCTTGATATATTTATTTTAATTGTGGTTGAAAACTTCTCTTAATAATTCTTGTTACTAGTTATAGTGTAACTCTTTTCCTTCTCCATCTGAATTCTCTTTATACTTCCTTCTGGTTAATTACAGTGTTAGCATGGTCTTTATATATAGTATTTTCTTATTCATTATTTTAATGGTCTTTTTTTATTATATTTAATTTTTAAATTTGTATCTTTATATTAGATATTCAGGTTGTTATTTTGATCATATTATTTAAACATTTTGTTCTTTCCTTTCTCTTAGAAAGTTATTAATCCGCCTTCGCATTCATTATCATTAATTCATTTATATTATATTTCATGTGGTACTTCTTCTCTTTGCATTTCATATAGGTCTTATTATTATTATTTGTTCAAAATCATCTTCTCCATATGTTTGGTATGAGTTGTTCTTGAACTGAGTAATATCGTATTCCTCTTTCTTGATTAACTGTTTCCATTATCGTTTCATAAATAATTAGTCATAGGTTGTTCTCATTATTATTTTATTATTTTTTTTTTTTGGATTTTTTATAATTTTATTAAAATAACAGATTCTTCTCTTTGTTTCCAAATTATTGCCTTCTCTTGCATATCACACTCTTTTTTGTTTTTCTTCTCTACTCCTTCAAATGCTAGATATTCACATTTATTCTGGATTATATTTAATTCTTTTTTCTGAATTAATCATATTATTTTCTTCTAAATTTAATTATAAATGGAACATATTTATTTTTAGAACTTTGTTAGTTTTATGCAAAATTCAAACACTTCTTTTTATTTACTTCCATAACATTTTTCATAAATCATTGTAATAAGTTGATCTTATTTTGTTTTAAAGTTTTGACGTTTTATCAAAATTCAAATTCTGTTTCATTCATTTATTTCCACAATTGTTTCCTTCAAAATTGTTTATAGTAAGATGTGCTTACTTAATTTTTAATTTTTTGTTATACATAATTCTAAATTCTAATTCTTCCTTTTTAATTATTCCAAATGGTTTCTCTTCAAAACTGTATGTAGTAAGTTGATCTTACAATTATCTTTTGAATTTGTTGGTATTTCTCTAAATTCAAATTCTTCTTAATTAATTACCATAGTTTTTTCACAAATTAGTCATAGTAAGTTGGTCTTACTTTTATTTTAGAATTTTTTGTATTGTAAAATTCAAAATTCTTTCTTTTATTTTGTCATAGTTTTTTCTCATAAATATTTGGTAATAAGATGTTCATACTTTTATTTTTGAATTTTTTGTATTATTAAAATTCTTTCTTTTATTTATTCCAAATGGTTTCTCTCAAAATTGTTTGGTAGTAAGTTGGTCTTACTTCATTTTTGAATTTTTATGTTTTTAAATTCAAAATTCTCAACTCATTCTTCATAGTACTTTTTCATGGATGCTTGGTTGTACACACCTTTAACTCTTCCGGAAACTATTTCTCTCAGTTCATACGTATTATTATGATTATCCTTTACAACAACATATGGTCCGGTGTAGAGTAATAATAACTTTTTGGTTATCCCTTCTAGGGTGCTGCGCAGTTCTCGATTTTTTAATAGAACTTTCTCACCTTCTTTGTAAGTTATTATACGCCCTATTGCCTTTTGATATTTGGCTTGCCGTTTCTCTTGGTCTTCGGCCACCTTGTTACAGAATCTCACCTGGTCAAACTTACGATCATTGCTTGGTGGAAATTCGATTATTTCTTCAATTTCTCGGGGAGTTGGCTTCTCGTACATGGCGGAGTAAGGGGTAATTCCTATAGCTGGATGGTGGGGGAAATTTAGGAATTTCTCTGTTGCTGCTAAGTACTCTTGCCACTTTCTCTGTTGGTTGTGACAGTACGTCCGCAAGATCCTACCCACTTCTCTCAGTACCCTCTCAGCCGGATTACTACTTGGGTGGTAGACTGACGTCTTATAGGTTTTGATCCCAAGTGATAATAATGTGTCTCGCCATTTTCTTCCCTTAAATTGAGTACCATGGTCGGTAATAATTGAAGATGGTCTACCGATCTCTCTGGCACATACAAGTCTGTGATTACCGCAAGAACTTTCGCTGTGGTTGCCCAATTAACCGGATATAGCTTTATGTACTTCGTATAATGGTCCATGATTATTATTAGGTACTTATACCTGTGTCGACCGCCGCTACGGGGAAATGGCCCGCAGATATCTAAGAACACTTTTTCTAGTTTTGTGTTTGATGTGATCGGTATCATTATACCCTCTTTCTTCTCACTGTTTATTTTGACACACTGACAAATATTACAAGACTTTAGGTAATTTCTCACCTTTCGGTTAATATTCTTTATTTTGCAGTTTTCTTCTAAAGCCTGTATCACTTTTAGCGCTCCCATATGGCCATAACTGATATGATAATCTATTATAACTTCCTTTTCGATTTGGTGTGGAATTATCACCTTCCATGTCTCTTCATCCAATGCCGTTTTTACGAATAATATTCCTTTATTGAGATGGTAGTATTTGGAAACGGTGTCATCGTCGGCTTCCAATCGACTTATGATGTTTTTCAGTTTAGGGTCAGACTGTCGGTGGATACGGATGTTTATTAATAGAGCTTGTAGATCGGATCTGGTTTTAAATAGGTTGTAAATTTTAACCAAGCTCTCCTTCTCTCCCTCGAAGGTCTGGTCTTCCAAATTTATCCGTGATAATATATCGGCTACCACATTCTTTTTTCCCGGAATATACTCCCATTTTAAAACGTATTCTTGTAGGGCGAGTACCCATCTAGCCAATCGGCCGTGACTCAATTTGCACCTACGTAGAAATGACATGGATTTATGATCAGTATGAACAGTGACTTGATACCCGAGAATGTATGTTCGGAACTTGCTGCATGCGAACACCACGCTAAGCAATTCCTTTTTGGTTACATTATAATTCTTTTCGCATTGATTCAGTGTGCGACTAGCGAAGCTTATTACCAGATGGTGACCCTCCTCATCTTCCTGGTATAATGTTGTTCCTAAGCTTATGTCGCTAGCATCGCAATTTAAAAAGAATGGTTTCTTAAAATCCGGGTGACGAAGTATAACGCTCTCCAGAAACTTTTCTTTTATCAAGCGGAAGGTAATATCTTGTTCCTCACCCCAGGTCCATTTGTTTTTCGCAGATAATTGTGGTTGAAACTTGGCTGTCAACTCGGAATATTTGTGCTGAAACTTTCTGTAACAGTTACAGAGTCTGAGGAAAGATTGTAACTGTTTCCTGTTTCTTGGTTGCGGGAACTGCTGAATTGTCTCCACTTTCTCTGCTGACGGGGTAATACCTCTATCGTCTAGGTTGAAACCTAAGAATTGTACTTCGCGCGCAATGAACTTGGATTTCTCCAACTTCAAAGTTATGTTATTTTGCGCTAACTTTCTGAGTACGTATTCTACTCTATAACAGTGTTTCTCCCAGGTTTCTGATGTAATGAGTAAATCGTCTACATAGACTGTGGTAAATTGGAGTGCTTCTTGTCCCAGTATTTGGTCCATACATGCCACAAAGATGGCGACAGAATTTACAAGTCCGAAGGGCAGTCTCTTGAACTGGTAATTGCGTCCTTCGAAAATGAACGCCACATACTGACGGCTTTGTGGATGCAACTCCACTTGCCAATAACCACATACAGTGTCCCAGGTACTGATAAACTAAGTGCCGTGAAAACGTTTTAGTATCTCCTCTATTTCACCGGGTGAGGTTCGGTCATTCACAATGGTTTTATTCAGCTCGCGCGCATCTAAACAGAGCCGGACTTGTCCGTCTTTCTTGGGAACAGCAATAATTGGACTAGTGTAAGGAGATTGACTAATCTCAATTATGTCATTGTCGATCATTTTATTAATTTCTGTTCTCACGGCCTCTTTAAGCGAATGCGCGATTGGATATGACCTCCGGTTAAACTCCACGTTTTCTTTGAATTCAAGTTTGCACTGATAGTTTTTAACCTTACCTGGCTCGTCTGAAAACACTGCTTTGTATTTATCATATACTCTGATTAAACGATCTGCTAAATGTACAGGTATTTTTTCGTTATTGGTTCCGCACTGGAAATCCCGTATCTCTTGTATCTTTACTGACCATAAATCCTCTCCTCCATTGTTGTATACAATTGGTTTATGAAGGGGGCTGTTCCTTACGAAATTTATTTTACGAAGTTGTTGGTGTATTGTGCTGGGAAGTATATTTGCGCCTCCTACCAAATTTGCGGTCCATGTTATTCCGTCTGGGAAAAGTGATACTCTCTCTTGGTTAAGGTCGATAATGGCGGAGTACCTTCTTAGAATATCGCAACCTACCAGTATATCAAATGGTAATCCGGTGGCGATCAAAAATTCCATGTCTAAAGCTATATCACGGCTAACGACACTTACGGAAACTTGCTTCCTAATAGTTTTGTTCTGGCGGCCAGTTGCACCTATTAAAACAATGTTATTCACTGGTAACATCAGCAAAGTTTTCCCACATTCTCTCTGGATTCTTTCCAGTTCATTTGCATTTATAATAGAAATATTTGCACCGGTGTCAATCATGATTTTTGCGGGAATTCCTTCTACCTCCGCTGTTATATACAATATTTCATTGTTATTATTATTGAGGATCTTTTCATTCTCCTCTAAAAGTTCGGTTCTTATCTTTTAAATAATGGTTACTGATTATCGTGATGTTCTGTGAATTGGTTGCTTCTTGCAACTCATCTTTATAAAACCCAGGAAGTAGAAGCAGCAACGGGTCGTAATAGTTAATTACTGCCTCCTCCCATTTAAATTATTGTGGTCATCGTTAGGACTCGGATTAACCGAGGCATCGTTCTGGAAACTCTGTGTCGGTTCCTGCCGCTCTGTACCCTGTTCGAGGGTTATTTCCCTGTTTTGTTGTTGGCCAAGATCCTCTAGGCTGGTACTTCTTCTTCCATGTTCGTGGCGTGGACCGTCCCGTTCTGCACTTCTCCATCTTCGATCTCCACCACGGAAACTGTTCCTCCGTTGTTGGTAGTACCTTCTCGGACCTCGATCTTCCGCTCTTATAAAATTAACCCCGGGCGTGAAACTATTATTATTATAATTATTGTTATAGTAATTTCTATTTGGCTGGTAATGTCTTTCACCATTACCGGGGTAAGGATTTCTCTGACTATACGGGCTGTTAGGGGGCTGATAATAATTGTTCCGGTTATTAGGATAGGTGTTATTGTTCCTATTACCGTTCATGTTGCCATTAAAATTGTGGTTATTACGCGGCGGGTTATTATTGCAGTCATAATTACTGGCCTGGTTTCGGTTTCTGGGATGGTTATTGCCGTTACTAGGGTATTGATTCGTCCTCGCCTCCGGTCGCTCATTCCTCCTACTGCTCTGGCGGTAGTACTCTTCATTTTTGTACCCTTCTAGTAACTCCGTCATGGCCTGCACCGTCTTGATCTGGCTACCTCTTCTTGCCCTGACAATATCCTCATCATAATGATAGGATAGTTTATTTACCAGGCACTCTTCGGGTATAGCCGGCTCGAGGTGTTTCGCCAGGCACACCTTCCCTAGGAAATAGGCTGTCATGCTATTGCCTATTTGGGCCCTGTATCGTCCGTTGCAAATATTGTCTCTTATCAGGTTCTGTGTTGTTTCGGACCAGTATTTAGATTTAAACATTTTCCTGAATTGCTGGTAGTCTGCAATCTCGCTACGGTTAGCCATCCACCAGTTATCAGTCATCTCCCTGAATGACTCGTCCAGTATTTCCCGGTTATTGCTCCATTGAGTTCCTCTATGTTTGGCGAAGTACTCCTCTATCCTCACCAGGAACTCCATTGGTTTCCTCTTGTATTGCCGGAAATTGAGCCATTCTCGGTTTTCGTTGATGGGTAATCCGGTGAAATGAGTCGGTCTATTCCTCAAAGCTTCCATCTCTTCTTGGCTTTGCCGTACCTGACCCGTGATATTGGTCATAGCCTCTTGCATCCCATCACACCGTTCCGCGACTTGGCTCCGTACTCTCCCGAATTCTTCCTGAGTCTCCTTCCGCTGTTCTTCCACTTTCCTGCGACTATGCTCCTCTATATTCGTAAACTTGATGTTTACTACTTCCTTAAATTCTTGTACTTCCTTTTTGGTCTGGTTGCATTTTCCGTCAATTTCTCGGATCTGTCGATTCACCATTATGTTTTCGTCTTCTAATTTTTTATTCATAGCTTTCTTGTTAACCTTGATTTCCTTGTTCAGTTCTTCTCTTAATAATTCCATTCTTTCGTCAAGTTTGTCCAGATTCTCCTGATTGACCTCCCTTAATTCTTCTCTTAAAATTTGGTTGTCCTCTCTCAATTCTTCCAATTTCTCCCCCATCTTCTCTTCCAACTTCTTGTTATCTTCTTTCAACTGTCTGTTGTCACTTTCCATCCTTTTACTATTTTCTTGAATTCTCTTATTGGTATTCTCAATCTTGTTCATCAATTCTTCCTTGGTCGATTTAAATTCTTCCTTAAAAGATTGGTTGTCTTCCTTCAATTCTTCTAACTTTTTCCCCATTTCTTCTTTTGTGGATTCTATGTTCTTATTTATTTCTTCCATCTTTTTACTCGACTCTTCATTTGTAGAATCCATTTTCTTACTATTTTCGTCCATTTTCTTGTCCATTCCTTCCATCTTTTGTAGGAACATTTCCATGAATCTGTCCATTTTACTCTCTTCTGTTACCTTGGATTTCTCTACTTCCTTCTCCTGGATATTGACCTCCCCTGTTTGTGTGGGCATCTCAGGTTGTTCCTCTGGTTGTGCAGGTTGTTTAGACAATACTGGTGGCAATAACCTTTCCATATCTTCTACTGGCGTCGCCTCTTTATTTTCCATGTCCATTTCGATTTCCTTTTCGGCCTCCGCCGCCCGTTTCTTTGAGGTTGCACGTCGTTGCATTTTTCCCTTTCTCTGGCTTTATAGCTGCTGCCAAACTCCAATTAGTGATTGGGCAGATTGTAGTGGCCTTTCAATCGCTAATTAAAGCCCCTCAGTTGTGCGCCAATTTGTAACTTAACCCTGGTTACAAATCCTTATTCTGGTCTGCTTCCTTTTCTTTTAAGCCCCACTGTTGGGCTAGCCAAATTGTAACTAAACGTCTATCGTGGAAATAATATTGTGTTACAAAATATCTTAAATATGTGTTCTTGAAATAAATAAAATTGTTTGTTTAAAAAAAATTTTTAAATTAAAAATAATTTATTTTATTTTATTAATCAATTAATTAAAAACAATTAATTAATTGAGTTTCGTGACGTTCCGAAACATTTATCATTTATTTAGAAGATTTTATAAGCCTTTGTGTATTTGTTAAAGAATTCCAGCCTCTTATAGGATTGTCTCCAATTGCAATCGATTCTTGTTTACTTTCGGTTTGGAGGTTATCTTCCTTCTGGTGGTTAAATTCTTGTAGCAAATTATGTTTAAATTAATCTATTGTTAAATAGTTATATTTAGAAAATGAAGAAAAAAACTATTTTAATTGAAAGGTATTAATTATTTTATTAACAATTGATTATTCAGACTCTTGTCGATTTTTAAATCGATTCTCAGGGTATCGATATGTTATTACAGATTTTTATATAAAGTACAAAGGTTCTTTGAACAGCTATTTATGGGAAAAGTCAGAGAAATAGGGCAGAGATTAAAAAGTATAGCATTACAAGATAAATGCTTAAAATTAAAAGTACATATATTCAATTGAAAGTGTAAAATTAAATAAATAGGTTGCGAACCGTCTCGCAGACAAACAGTAGATGGCTGTGTTCAGTTGAGCGTTGATGAAACAGCAATGGCTGCCGTCGAAGTTGTAGATCGTCACCTCGCAGTTTTTTGGTGTCCCAATAAAGATGTTTTCCTGTCGAATTTACGTCCTGGTGTCTGCAAATCTTCCTTCTGATGTTGGTTTAGTGTCTTTGGTTAAGTTTCAGTGTTGTATTTCGAAAATTAGTGTATTTATAAGTCTGGTTCACTTTTGTCGATCAGGCACTTTTGATGGTTAAGTTATATTACTGTTTTATTGAGTTTAAAATGTTATTTCACTGTAGTTTTGTGCTATACAATGTTTGTTCGGTGTTTATGTCACTGTGTTGAGGTTGTAAAATGTTTTTTGCCGCCACTCGCGATTTTCACTCTCGGATCATACTATTACTCGCCATTACGGTATTCGAAACTAGGTTAATACGTTTTAAATGCTCGTGTCAAGTGTCCCGTACAACGTTCAATAATTAACTCTTTCACTTCCTTCACCTCCGACTAAAACCTTAGCCAAAGCAATATTATTCCTTACATTGTTCGAATTTTATTTTGCATCCTGTGCATGTAATAAAGTTACATTATATAACTGCTTATACTTTGGTTATTATTCAAATTTATTAGCTAGTTGTTACTTAATTTTATCCTTCAGTTCATTCGGCGTATTTTGATATCAAATAATGCCGTTTTATTAAGTTTTTGATCTAAAATTGGTAAGTTTACCTTCATTTTGTATATTGTAAATTTTAAAGTCCAGCTTCCTGTTATTATCCAAATTCTGCCATTATCAAGTTATATTTATGATTATTAAATCTCATATTGTAATAAAAGGTTTATATTCCCTTAATTTCTTGCAATTATATGAATTGGTTAAGTTTTAAAATATTATGTGGAATATATGACTCCCCACTCCAAATTTTTGAGTTCTGTCATTTCCATTTTTATTAATAATCCTGGCTATAATTTTACAAAATCTTTCTAAGTTATATTTCTAATTATATGGCTTTGTTTCTGTTTTACCTTATCTAAATCCCTTCAGTTTAAATGTATTTAAGTACTTAGTTTCTCAGTTTTGATGATGTTTAGTTTTTATCATTTTGCCTAGATTCCTAACAATTTTTCCATACAAATTTTTATATAAACAATACACATTGAGTTATACCCTCTCTGACTTTTTAACATTGCAATATAAATTAAACATTTTTTATATTAAACAAAATAACAATTAGTATCTGTTTCAATACTATTAAGATACACGAAATAATCCTAAATAATAGTTGTCTTCAACTAATTAGACACTTTTTTTTATACTTAAAGCTTAATACTAATACATAACAAATATTATTTAAAAAAGAATGTTTTTCCCTGCTAACATCTTATTTAATTATTAACATTAATACATGTAACAAATATTTTTACAATTAAAGGATGTTAGTGGTTCTAAACTGTTTAAATGTTCTTATTCCTAATACATTTTTAAAATATCTTATTCTATATAAACAAAACCTTATTTTCTACACTCTTATTCTCTATTCCTTATACTAAGTTTAATTATTCAGTTTTTAACTGTTTTTAATATGGTTTTTTGGGCAATCGTACCCTGTCACTTTACTTTTTATCCTGTGTCTGATTCTGTTTTTATTCATCATTTAAATAAATGTCATTTTAAACAGATTGACAGCTCTATATTAACACATATATTATATTCCCTCTGTACAAATATTAAATCACTCAAAAGTTGTATTTTTTCATCATTTACATAGTTTGTGAAAGCCAATAATGAAACATAAGGTTCATTTTTTTATAATACACAAACTAGCACTGGTTCACTTTACACTCCTTGATTCTATTTCTAAATGGTTATTTAGTCTTATTAAAATCAAGAGATCTATTTGTGGGTTACAATGAAGATTTGTTCTTTGGTATTATATTATTGTTTCACCTTGGTCCACTTGCAACTCTTACTCTATACACTTTTAGTCTTATTTCTATTGTACATGTGGTTTTTTTTCATGAATACTTTGTTATACTTTTTATTATTATTGTTTTTATTTATTTTGGGATATGGGTGTTTTTTACAAGAGTATTCCTTCTTCTTGTGGATGCTGTCTTCTTCTTGTTTCTTCAACGATGTCTTCTTTTCTTCTGGCTTCTTAGAATTGTATTTTCTTCATCTTCTTCTGGATGTCATCGGGTTTTTTGGGGTTACTTCTTCATCTACTCTTCTTGTTTCTTTAAATGCATCATCTTTTATGGTGGATCTTGCCTTGTTCTGGGTTTCTTTTTTATTTATTCCTTACATTCGTTGTGGGTTTAGTAATGTTCTGGGTTGCTTCCTTATCTACTCCTTACCTTCCTGGGTTATATTTTTTCACCTTGAGTTATTAAACTGGTTTTGATGATTCATCACTAGTAACATTTCTTTTATACGAACTTAAAACTTTTAATCAATGATTGTACTGCACGGTTGTTCTGAATTAATTCTTTATTATTTTGCTTCCTTCGGATTTAAACATTTTATTATATTATTTTAATGATCAATTCGCCATTCATTTTTATGTGCTTATCTGTCACGCTACAGATTGCTCTCCTCCAGAAGTAATTATTTCAGACTTGTTTATGGATGAAATAATTTCTTATGATAATTTCATTATTTTTTATATTTCATTTTCCTCTCCATTTCTATATCGACTTTTTTATAGTTGAGTTTAATAAATTTTATATATATAGTCATTTGCCTGACTTTTGATCCTTCTTGGATAGTTAGTGTCTTCTGAGATATATTATTATTATTATACATTTTCTTTCTTTATAAACTTCGTGTTGCATCCTTGGGATATTAATTCCCTAACATTCCCTATCACGTGGGCTGGGGCAGTTCAGAGGGGCACTGTAGGCTTCACAACTCTGCTGGCCATACACCACTTCTACAATTTGAGTCCAGAGGCACATTCATCTCTGCTCAAAAAACATAATGCTGCTGGAATTATCTTCAGTCAGTCATCGAGTAAATTAAATAAAAAGTAGTCTCATTTTCGACTAATAAAAATATCTTTGGATTCTTCACTTCGTAGTTTCTCAGATTATCTCACATTTTCTATCTTAATAAATCTTCTTAATTCTTATTATACTCATTATATATATTTTTTTCTGAACTCTTAACTCGTCTGATATATTTATTTTAATTGTGGTTGAAAACTTCTCTTAATAATTCTTGTTACTAGTTATAGTGTAACTCTTTTCCTTCTCCATCTGAATTCTCTTTATACTTCCTTCTGGTTAATTACAGTGTTAGCATGGTCTTTATATATAGTATTTTCTTATTCATTATTTTAATGGTCTTATTTTATTATATTTAATTTTTAAATTTGTATCTTTATATTAGATATTCAGGTTGTTATTTTGATCATATTATTTAAACATTTTGTTCTTTCCTTTCTCTTAGAAAGTTATTAATCCGCCTTCGCATTCATTATCATTAATTCATTTATATTATATTTCATGTGGTACTTCTTCTCTTTGCATTTCATATAGGTCTTATTATTATTATTTGTTCAAAATCATCTTCTCCATATGTTTGGTATGAGTTGTTCTTCTTTGTTTCTTCAGAACTGAGTAATATCGTATTCCTCTTTCTTGATTAACTGTTTCCATTATCGTTTCATAAATAATTAGTCATAGGTTGTTCTCATTATTATTTTATTATTTTTTTTTTTTGGATTTTTTATAATTTTATTAAAATAACAGATTCTTCTCTTTGTTTCCAAATTATTGCCTTCTCTTGCATATCACACTCTTTTTTGTTTTTCTTCTCTACTCCTTCAAATGCTAGATATTCACATTTATTCTGGATTATATTTAATTCTTTTTTCTGAATTAATCATATTATTTTCTTCTAAATTTAATTATAAATGGAACATATTTATTTTTAGAACTTTGTTAGTTTTATGCAAAATTCAAACACTTCTTTTTATTTACTTCCATAACATTTTTCATAAATCATTGTAATAAGTTGATCTTATTTTGTTTTAAAGTTTTGACGTTTTATCAAAATTCAAATTCTGTTTCATTCATTTATTTCCACAATTGTTTCCTTCAAAATTGTTTATAGTAAGATGTGCTTACTTAATTTTTAATTTTTTGTTATACATAATTCTAAATTCTAATTCTTCCTTTTTAATTATTCCAAATGGTTTCTCTTCAAAATTGTATGTAGTAAGTTGATCTTACAATTATCTTTTGAATTTGTTGGTATTTCTCTAAATTCAAATTCTTCTTAATTAATTACCATAAAGTTTTTTCACAAATTAGTCATAGTAAGTTGGTCTTACTTTTATTATAGAATTTTTTGTATTGTAAAATTCAAAATTCTTTCTTTTATTTTGTCATAAAGTTTTTTCTCATAAATATTTGGTAATAAGATGTTCATACTTTTATTTTTGAATTTTTTGTATTATTAAAATTCTTTCTTTTATTTATTCCAAATGGTTTCTCTCAAAATTGTTTGGTAGTAAGTTGGTCTTACTTCATTTTTGAATTTTTGTTTTTAAATTCAAAATTCTCAACTCATTCTTCATAGTACTTTTTCATGGATGCTTGGTCGTACACACCTTTAACTCTTCCGGAAACTATTTCTCTCAGTTCATACGTATTATTATGATTATCCTTTACAACAACATATGGTCCGGTGTAGAGTAATAATAACTTTTTGGTTATCCCTTCTAGGGTGCTGCGCAGTTCTCGATTTTTTAATAGAACTTTCTCACCTTCTTTGTAAGTTATTATACGCCCTATTGCCTTTTGATATTTGGCTTGCCGTTTCTCTTGGTCTTCGGCCACCTTGTTACAGAATCTCACCTGGTCAAACTTACGATCATTGCTTGGTGGAAATTCGATTATTTCTTCAATTTCTCGGGGAGTTGGCTTCTCGTACATGGCGGAGTAAGGGGTAATTCCTATAGCTGGATGGTGGGGGAAATTTAGGAATTTCTCTGTTGCTGCTAAGTACTCTTGCCACTTTCTCTGTTGGTTGTGACAGTACGTCCGCAAGATCCTACCCACTTCTCTCAGTACCCTCTCAGCCGGATTACTACTTGGGTGGTAGACTGACGTCTTATAGGTTTTGATCCCAAGTGATAATAATGTGTCTTGCCATTTTCTTCCCTTAAATTGAGTACCATGGTCGGTAATAATTGAAGATGGTCTACCGATCTCTCTGGCACATACAAGTCTGTGATTACCGCAAGAACTTTCGCTGTGGTTGCCCAATTAACCGGATATAGCTTTATGTACTTCGTATAATGGTCCATGATTATTATTAGGTACTTATACCTGTGTCGACCGCCGCTACGGGGAAATGGCCCGCAGATATCTAAGAACACTTTTTCTAGTTTTGTGTTTGATGTGATCGGTATCATTATACCCTCTTTCTTCTCATTGTTTATTTTGACACACAGACAAATATTACAAGACTTTAGGTAATTTCTCACCTTTCGGTTAATATTCTTTATTTTGCAGTTTTCTTCTAAAGCCTGCATCACTTTTAGCGCTCCCATATGGCCATAACTGATATGATAATCTATTATAACTTCCTTTTCGATTTGGTGTGGAATTATCACCTTCCATGTCTCTTCATCCAATGCCGTTTTTACGAATAATATTCCTTTATTGAGATGGTAGTATTTGGAAACGGTGTCATCGTCGGCTTCCAATCGACTTATGATGGTTTTCAGTTTAGGGTCAGACTGTCGGTGGATACGGATGTTTATTAATAGAGCTTGTAGATCGGATCTGGTTTTAAATAGGTTGTAAATTTTAACCAAGCTCTCCTTCTCTCCCTCGAAGGTCTGGTCTTCCAAATTTATCCGTGATAATATATCGGCTACCACATTCTTTTTTCCCGGAATATACTCCCATTTTAAAACGTATTCTTGTAGGGCGAGTACCCATCTAGCCAATCGGCCGTGACTCAATTTGCACCTACGTAGAAATGACATGGATTTATGATCAGTATGAACAGTGACTTGATACCCGAGAATGTATGTTCGGAACTTGCTGCATGCGAACACCACGCTAAGCAATTCCTTTTTGGTTACATTATAATTCTTTTCGCATTGATTCAGTGTGCGACTAGCGAAGCTTATTACCAGATGGTGACCCTCCTCATCTTCCTGGTATAATGTTGTTCCTAAGCTTATGTCGCTAGCATCGCAATTTAAAAAGAATGGTTTCTTAAAATACGGGTGACGAAGTATAACGCTCTCCAGAAACAGCGGAAGGTAATATCTTGTTCCTCACCCCAGGTCCATTTGTTTTTCGCAGATAATTGTGGTTGAAACTTGGCTGTCAACTCGGAATATTTGTGCTGAAACTTTCTGTAACAGTTACAGAGTCTGAGGAAAGATTGTAACTGTTTCCTGTTTCTTGGTTGCGGGAACTTCTGAATTGCCTCCACTTTCTCTGCTGACGGGGTAATACCTGTATCGTCTAGGTTGAAACCTAAGATTTGTACTTCGCGCGCAATGAACTTGGATTTCTCCAACTTCAAAGTTATGTTATTTTGCGCTAACTTTCTGAGTACGTATTCTACTCTATAACAGTGTTTCTCCCAGGTTTCTGATGTAATGAGTAAATCGTCTACATAGACTGTGGTAAATTGGAGTGCTTCTTGTCCCAGTATTTGGTCCATACATGCCACAAAGATGGCGACAGAATTTACAAGTCCGAAGGGCAGTCTCTTGAACTGGTAATTGCGTCCTTCGAAAATGAACGCCACATACTGACGGCTTTGTGGATGCAACTCCACTTGCCAATAACCACATACAGTGTCCCAGGTACTGATAAACTTAGTGCCGTGAAAACGTTTTAGTATCTCCTCTATTTCACCGGGTGAGGTTCGGTCATTCACAATGGTTTTATTCAGCTCGCGCGCATCTAAACAGAGCCGGACTTGTCCGTCTTTCTTGGGAACAGCAATAATTGGACTAGTGTAAGGAGATTGACTAATCTCAATTATGTCATTGTCGATCATTTTATTAATTTCTGTTCTCACGGCCTCTTTAAGCGAATGCGCGATTGGATATGACCTCCGGTTAAACTCCACGTTTTCTTTGAATTCAAGTTTGCACTGATAGTTTTTAACCTTACCTGGCTCGTCTGAAAACACTGCTTTGTATTTATCATATACTCTGATTAAACGATCTGCTAAATGTACAGGTATTTTTTCGTTATTGGTTCCGCACTGGAAATCCCGTATCTCTTGTATCTTTACTGACCATAAATCCTCTCCTCCATTGTTGTATACAATTGGTTTATGAAGGGGGCTGTTCCTTACGAAATTTATTTTACGAAGTTGTTGGTGTATTGGGCTGGGAAGTATATTTGCGCCTCCTACCAAATTTGCGGTCCATGTTATTCCGTCTGGGAAAAGTGATACTCTCTCTTGGTTAAGGTCGATAATGGCGGAGTACCTTCTTAGAATATCGCAACCTACCAGTATATCAAATGGTAATCCGGTGGCGATCAAAAATTCCATGTCTAAAGCTATATCACGGCTAACGACACTTACGGAAACTTGCTTCCTAATAGTTTTGTTCTGGCGGCCAGTTGCACCTATTAAAACAATGTTATTCACTGGTAACATCGGCAAAGTTTTCCCACATTCTCTCTGGATTCTTTCCAGTTCATTTGCATTTATAATAGAAATATTTGCACCGGTGTCAATCATGATTTTTGCGGGAATTCCTTCTACCTCCGCTGTTATATACAATATTTCATTGTTATTATTATTGAGGATCTTTTCATTCTCCTCTAAAAGTTCGGTTCTTATATCTTTTAAATAATGGTTACTGATTATCGTGATGTTCTGTGAATTGGTTGCTTCTTGCAACTCATCTTTATAAAACCCAGGAAGTAGAAGCAGCAACGGGTCGTAATAGTTAATTACTGCCTCCTCCCATTTAAATTATTGTGGTCATCGTTAGGACTCGGATTAACCGAGGCATCGTTCTGGAAACTCTGTGTCGGTTCCTGCCGCTCTGTACCCTGTTCGAGGGTTATTTCCCTGTTTTGTTGTTGGCCAAGATCCTCTAGGCTGGTACTTCTTCTTCCATGTTCGTGGCGTGGACCGTCCCGTTCTGCACTTCTCCATCTTCGATCTCCACCACGGAAACTGTTCCTCCGTTGTTGGTAGTACCTTCTCGGACCTCGATCTTCCGCTCTTATAAAATTAACCCTCGGGCGTGAAACTATTATTATTATAATTATTGTTATAGTAATTTCTATTTGGCTGGTAATGTCTTTCACCATTACCGGGGTAAGGATTTCTCTGACTATACGGGCTGTTAGGGGGCTGATAATAATTGTTCCGGTTATTAGGATAGGTGTTATTGTTCCTGTTACCGTTCATGTTGCCATTAAAATTGTGGTTATTACGCGGCGGGTTATTATTGCCGTCATAATTACTGGGCTGGTTTCGGTTTCCGGGATGGTTATTGCCGTTACTAGGGTATTGATTCGTCCTCGCCTCCGGTCGCTCATTCCTCCTACTGCTCTGGCGGTAGTACTCTTCATTTTTGTACCCTTCTAGTAACTCCGTCATGGCCTGCACCGTCTTGATCTGGCTACCTCTTCTTGCCCTGACAATATCCTCATCATAATGATAGGATAGTTTATTTACCAGGCACTCTTCGGGTATAGCCGGCTCGAGGTGTTTCGCCACGCACACCTTCCCTAGGAAATAGGCTGTCATGCTATTGCCTATTTGGGCCCTGTATCGTCCGTTGCAAATATTGTCTCTTATCAGGTTCTGTGTTGTTTCGGACCAGTATTTAGATTTAAACATTTTCCTGAATTGCTGGTAGTCTGCAATCTCGCTACGGTTAGCCATCCACCAGTTATCAGTCATCTCCCTGAATGACTCGTCCAGTATTTCCCGGTTATTGCTCCATTGAGTTCCTCTATGTTTGGCGAAGTACTCCTCTATCCTCACCAGGAACTCCATTGGTTTCCTCTTGTATTGCCGGAAATTGAGCCATTCTCGGTTTTCGTTGATGGGTAATCCGGTGAAATGAGTCGGTCTATTCCTCAAAGCTTCCATCTCTTCTTGGGTTTGCCGTACCTGACCCGTGATATTGGTCATAGCCTCTTGCATCCCATCACACCGTTCCGCGACTTGGCTCCGTACTCTCCCGAATTCTTCCTGAGTCTCCTTCCGCTGTTCTTCCACTTTCCTGCGACTATGCTCCTCTATATTCGTAAACTTGATGTTTACTACTTCCTTAAATTCTTGTACTTCCTTTTCGGTCTGGTTGCATTTTCCGTCAATTTCTCGGATCTGTCGATTCACCATTATGTTTTCGTCTTCTAATTTTTTATTCATAGCTTTCTTGTTAACCTTGATTTCCTTGTTCAGTTCTTCTCTTAATAATTCCATTCTTTCGTCAAGTTTGTCCAGATTCTCCTGATTGACCTCCCTTAATTCTTCTCTTAAAATTTGGTTGTCCTCTCTCAATTCTTCCAATTTCTCCCCCATCTTCTCTTCCAACTGTCTGTTGTCACTTTCCATCCTTTTACTATTTTCTTGAATTCTCTTATTGGTATTCTCAATCTTGTTCATCAATTCTTCCTTGGTCGATTTAAATTCTTCCTTAAAAGATTGGTTGTCTTCCTTCAATTCTTCTAACTTTTTCCCCATTTCTTCTTTTGTGGATTCTATGTTCTTATTTATTTCTTCCATCTTTTTACTCGACTCTTCATTTGTAGAATCCATTTTCTTACTATTTTCGTCCATTTTCTTGTCCATTCCTTCCATCTTTTGTAGGAACATTTCCATGAATCTGTCCATTTTACTCTCTTCTGTTACCTTGGATTTCTCTACTTCCTTCTCCTGGATATTGACCTCCCCTGTTTGTGTGGGCATCTCAGGTTGTTCCTCTGGTTGTGCAGGTTGTTTAGACAATACTGGTGGCAATAACCTTTCCATATCTTCTACTGGCGTCGCCTCTTTATTTTCCATGTCCATTTCGATTTCCTTTTCGGCCTCCGCCGCCCGTTTCTTTGAGGTTGCACGTCGTTGCATTTTTCCCTTTCTCTGGCTTTATAGCTGCTGCCAAACTCCAATTAGTGATTGGGCAGATTGTAGTGGCCTTTCAATCGCTAATTAAAGCCCCTCAGTTGTGCGCCAATTACCCTGGTTACAAATCCTTATTCTGGTCTGCTTCCTTTTCTTTTAAGCCCCACTGTTGGGCTAGCCAAATAGTAACTAAACGTCTATCGTGGAAATAATATTGTGTTACAAAATATCTTAAATATGTGTTCTTGAAATAAATAAAATTGTTTGTTTAAAAAAAATTTTTAAATTAAAAATAATTTATTTTATTTTATTAATCAATTAATTAAAAACAATTAATTAATTGAGTTTCGTGACGTTCCGAAACATTTATCATTTATTTAGAAGATTTTATAAGCCTTTGTGTATTTGTTAAAGAATTCCAGCCTCTTATAGGATTGTCTCCAATTGCAATCGATTCTTGTTTACTTTCGGTTTGGAGGTTATCTTCCTTCTGGTGGTTAAATTCTTGTAGCAAATTATGTTTAAATTAATCTATTGTTAAATAGTTATATTTAGAAAATGAAGAAAAAACTATTTTAATTGAAAGGTATTAATTATTTTATTAACAATTGATTATTCGGACTCTTGTCGATTTTTAAATCGATTCTCAGGGTATCGATATGTTATTACAGATTTTTATATAAAGTACAAAGGTTCTTTGAACAGCTATTTATGGGAAAAGTCAGAGAAATAGGGCAGAGATTAAAAAGTATAGCATTACAAGATAAATGCTTAAAATTAAAAGTACATATATTCAATTGAAAGTGTAAAATTAAATAAATAGGTTGCGAACCGTCTCGCAGACAAACAGTAGATGGCTGTGTTCAGTTGAGCGTTGATGAAACAGCAATGGCTGCCGTCGAAGTTGTAGATCGTCACCTCGCAGTTTTTTGGTGTCCCAATAAAGATGTTTTCCTGTCGAATTTACGTCCTGGTGTCTGCAAATCTTCCTTCTGATGTTGGTTTAGTGTCTTTGGTTAAGTTTCAGTGTTGTATTTCGAAAATTAGTGTATTTATAAGTCTGGTTCACTTTTGTCGATCAGGCACTTTTGATGGTTAAGTTATATTACTGTTTTATTGAGTTTAAAATGTTATTTCACTGTAGTTTTGTGCTATACAATGTTTGTTCGGTGTTTATGTCACTGTGTTGAGGTTGTAAAATGTTTTTTGCCGCCACTCGCGATTTTCACTCTCGGATCATACTATTACTCGCCATTACGGTATTCGAAACTAGGTTAATACGTTTTAAATGCTCGTGTCAAGTGTCCCGTACAACGTTCAATAATTAACTCTTTCACTTCCTTCACCTCCGACTAAAACCTTAGCCAAAGCAATATTATTCCTTACATTGTTCGAATTTTATTTTGCATCCTGTGCATGTAATAAAGTTACATTATATAACTGCTTATACTTTGGTTATTATTCAAATTTATTAGCTAGTTGTTACTTAATTTTATCCTTCAGTTCATTCGGCGTATTTTGATATCAAATAATGCCGTTTTATTAAGTTTTTGATCTAAAATTGGTAAGTTTACCTTCATTTTGTATATTGTAAATTTTAAAGTCCAGCTTCCTGTTATTATCCAAATTCTGCCATTATCAAGTTATATTTATGATTATTAAATCTCATATTGTAATAAAAGGTTTATATTCCCTTAATTTCTTGCAATTATATGAATTGGTTAAGTTTTAAAATATTATGTGGAATATATGACTCCCCACTCCAAATTTTTGAGTTCTGTCATTTCCATTTTTATTAATAATCCTGGCTATAATTTTACAAAATCTTTCTAAGTTATATTTCTAATTATATGGCTTTGTTTCTGTTTTACCTTATCTAAATCCCTTCAGTTTAAATGTATTTAAGTACTTAGTTTCTCAGTTTTGATGATGTTTAGTTTTTATCATTTTGCCTAGATTCCTAACAATTTTTCCATACAAATTTTTATATAAACAATACACATTGAGTTATACCCTCTCTGACTTTTTAACATTGCAATATAAATTAAACATTTTTTATATTAAACAAAATAACAATTAGTATCTGTTTCAATACTATTAACATACACGAAATAATCCTAAATAATAGTTGTCTTCAACTAATTAGACACTTTTTTTTATACTTAAAGCTTAATACTAATACATAACAAATATTATTTAAAAAAGAATGTTTTTTCCCTGCTAACATCTTATTTAATTATTAACATTAATACATGTAACAAATATTTTTACAATTAAAGGATGTTAGTGGTTCTAAACTGTTTAAATGTTCTTATTCCTAATACATTTTTAAAATATCTTATTCTATATAAACAAAACCTTATTTTCTACACTCTTATTCTCTATCCCTTATACTAAGTTTAATTATTCAGTTTTTAACTGTTTTTAATATGGTTTTTTGGGCAATCGTACCCTGTCACTTTACTTTTTATCCTGTGTCTGATTCTGTTTTTATTCATCATTTAAATAAATGTCATTTTAAACAGATTGACAGCTCTATATTAACACATGTATTATATTCCCTCTGTACAAATATTAAATCACTCAAAAGTTGTATTTTTTCATCATTTACATAGTTTGTGAAAGCCAATAATGAAACATAAGGTTCATTTTTTTATAATACACAAACTAGCACTGGTTCACTTTACACTCCTTGATTCTATTTCTAAATGGTTATTTAGTCTTATTAAAATCAAGAGATCTATTTGTGGGTTACAATGAAGATTTGTTCTTTGGTATTATATTATTGTTTCACCTTGGTCCACTTGCAACTCTTACTCTATACACTTTTAGTCTTATTTCTATTGTACATGTGGTTTTTTTTCATGTATACTTTGTTATACTTTTTATTATTATTGTTTTTATTTATTTTGGGATATGGGTGTCTTTTACAAGAGCATTCCTTCTTCTTGTGGATGCTGTCTTCTTCTTGTTTCTTCAACGATGTCTTCTTTTCTTCTGGCTTCTTAGAATTGTATTTTCTTCATCTTCTTCTGGATGTCATCGGGTTTTTTGGGGTTACTTCTTCATCTACTCTTCTTGTTTCTTTAAATGCATCATCTTTTATGGTGGATCTTGCCTTGTTCTGGGTTTCTTTTTTATTTATTCCTTACATTCGTTGTGGGTTTAGTAATGTTCTGGGTTGCTTCCTTATCTACTCCTTACCTTCCTGGGTTATATTTTTTCACCTTGAGTTATTAAACTGGTTTTGATGATTCATCACTAGTAACATTTCTTTTATACGAACTTAAACTTTTAATCAATGATTGTACTGCACGGTTGTTCTGAATTAATTCTTTATTATTTTGCTCCGTTCGGATTTAAACATTTTATTATATTATTTTAATGATCAATTCGCCATTCATTTTTATGTGCTTATCTGTCACGCTACAACATTCACACAAAGAGACCTAATCCACAGTGTACGTGAGTGTACATTTCCTTCCATGGCATATTAATGTTCATGTTTCAGATATCTATTGATTAAAAAGTTGCCAATAGTTATATATTTCTGACATTATTTTAAATTATATGTAATAAATCGTTTCCTTAAAACAAATTAAAATTTAATCCCTTAGCATTTTCAGATATGACAGTATGATACAAGAAAATCTTAATAACGTTTAATATATTGCAGATACACAAATAAAATGTTCATACATAAGAGAGAACATAAGACAGCTCACATCGCAACAAACCTCAGGAGGCTTATGTAAGAGGTCCCACTGCGAGCAAGAGGTAATTAGTGATGGTGGTCACGGAATCCATCCTTCTGTATGGTGCAAACTCTGGGCCAATACACTTAATATGGGGAAATACAGGAAATGTATGGCATCGGTGCATTGAAGAGAAGCCCTCAGAGTAGCAATAGATAGTGGGGGTGATTCCCATAGACCTTTGGGTCTAGAATGAAAGCATTTCTTCGAAAGAAGAGATCTAACTGGAAGAGATGCGGCAAAGCATGAAGCCAGGGAACTCTCTCCGACACTGGCAAGATCGATGGAACACGGAGGATAGAGAAAGATTCATTCAAGTTTAAGGCTCATATTGAACTTGAATGAATGGATTGACCACCAAGACAGTGAGGTTAACTACCATCTGACTCAATTCCTCAGTAGCCATGGCAATTTTAATGCCTACCTCCACCAGAACAGGAAAGGTGCAAACCCCAGAATGCCAATACAGTGACTCTCCCCCATGAAGATGTCTTGCACACCTTTTACAAGTGCTGAAGATTCACAAGAGAGAGGATGTCACTGAGGATGGAACTCTGGGAGTTCATGCCTGAGAGCATAGTTGAGATTATGCTTCGAGGCAAGGTGGAATGGGACCACATTCTGCATTTATTCAGTGGGTCCTACTAGAAAAGAAAAGACAGGCCCAACTTGCATCCAACAGGCAGTAAGTAGAAGATAAGGGGACAACTAGAAGGAGCCCATTAAGGGTACAATAGACTCCATCCTGAAGTAACATGATAAGTAGTTCCAGGATGAATATGGACACCTGAATCAGAGGGGAGTTTTTTAGTGGATGAGAGTCCCACACACCAGGGGACACACAGTTTCCTCTGACAGCACACAAAGCCCCCCCTCTTAAAAAATATTATCATTATATTGACAGAGAACCACTTTTTCAAATAACTTCTTTTTTATTTTTTCACAACGCTTTTGGAGACTGGTAGTATCCCTTTCCTCTGTCCTTTAGAAACTATCTGCTCTTCTTGCTTCATAGTAGTCACATTGTACATTTTATTGTTATATTGCACATTTTAGTCATTATGTATAATGACAGGTTGTCAGTTTGTGTATTTGTCACTATCCACATTGCAAAGGGCCACTGAAGTCACTCTCACTGAGATCGTCTTTATCATGCAGACATATTTCAACACGTTGACTAAACCAGAATCAAGACACTGAGACAGTTGAAAGTGTTTATGCTTCGTCCTGAAAGCCTTTTTGCCCTGTTACACAGTGATATACCACTTCTGCAGTATAAGTTAAAACATCTGGCTTTTTCAACAAGGAACCCTATCCTCCACATATTAAAAGAGGACTGAATGAGTTTTATGAATGGTTTAAGCATTTCATATTGGGCGTCACAACTGAAATGAAAAATGCATATAAAAAAATAATAATGCAATTACCAAGGAAAGTCTGCTGTGAAATATCAGAAGAAGCAGAAATTATAGACTGATCAAATGATAATGAAAACGTTTATAACATTCAACAAACAAACATTACTGTCTAAAACATTATAACACTATTGTCAAATAGTTACTTTTATTTCATGGTAATGCTACTTTTGAGAATGGCTATGAAACAAAACACGCAGCAGCATAGGATCGAAATTCATGGCTGTGCACTATAACAATGGACTCCTCACACATAATCCTTTATCAATGAACTTTCAGCAAAACATGATAATTTCGGTTTCTTGGCCCCCTTACTCTTTCAATTTGATTCCTGTGGTCTTTGCGTGTTAAAAAAAAAACTGATCTTAAAAATCACCATTTTCAAACACAAGACAAGATTAAGCAGATTTTGGTACAAGGGCTACACACTACTCCACCAACTGAATTCCAGGAAACACTGGAAGCAGTAAACTAATAATATACGAAGTATGTAAAAAAAACTGCACAAAAATTGCAATTTGAAATTTTTTATCTAATGTCCAGTTTGTTTAGAGATTAACTACACATCCTTTTTTACTTTACATAACCACTTGTCTAACTTATTCAACTTATAACCATTTGGAAATTACATGTTTCTATTTGACTACATGCACAATGTTAATACAAGTTCTATAAAACTCATGTAAGTGATGGTTGATTTCGATCAGGTAAACCCTCTCTTTTGGACTGCCTTTATTATAATATTTTTTCATTTGATGACTTGATCCCTAGAATCATCCTCGACACTGCAGTGATAGTTGAAAGTCCCTGGACGTCTTTAAAGAAGTAAAGGGTTTAGCAAACAGAAATGATTTTCAACTTATAGTTGGATCCACTGCTACGTACTGTTGAGGTATTCAGTGGTCATTAAATCCTTGTCTGGGACAGAACAAAAGGCTCAATGAGCCCACAACAATTTGAGCTTCATGCAGAGGTGTGGTGGTTGTCACAACAACTACTGATGGGGCGGGGACTGCTGTCTTTCCAACTTAAAGAAATGATACACTGTTTTTGAGGAATTATAAGAATAAGTACATTGTTTCCTTTCAAGTGAGATCTGGTTGGCTTACTTACTAAAAATTAAAAGAATTTTTGGATTTTGTTGTCCATAACGTGTCCGTTGATTAACTAATTATAAGTATAATACTACTGACTCGGAACACAAAGTTTTTATTGGTAAACGTATAAAATTTTTACCTTGTAGCCTAAACCAGTTTTGACTTATTATAAGCTTCGTCAGAGGCGAAAGACGTTTATAATATGCGAAAACTGGTTCAGCCTACAAAAGTAAAAATTTTATATTTTTACCAATAAAAACTTTGTGTTCCGAGTCAGTAGTATTATAATTAAATTAAAGATTTCCAAAAAGGAAAATCAATCTGTTGGTGCTTCTTCTTCTTCTTCTTCTTCATCCCCTTTTGTTGTCAAGCTCCAGCCATTCCCTATGCTCTCTTCTATTCTTGGCAAGGCTTTTCACTCCTAGTAGCCAGCTTCTTAATATATTCTATCCATTCAAATCTTGGTCTTCCTCACCCTCTTGGCCCTTCTGGGTGTGCTCCCATGATGGTCTCTGGTTTCCTTTCAGCCACCATCGTTGTTACATGTCTGAGCCACTGCAATGCTATCTCTCCATTATATCCACAACTGACTCCTACTGAAACTGACTTCTGATGGTAATATTCCTAACTCTGTATCTCCCCATTCTTCCAACTGCCAACCTAAAAAATTTCATCTCATCTAGAAGTAGTTTAATTTTACGCTTCTCTAGCAAGGTGATGTTTTCTATCCCATATGTATATGGATGGGGAAATTGTCTTGTAGGACCATTTCTTAACTTTTCTGTTACTTCTTTCTTACCCACAGTAACAGTGAAAATCTGATAATATACAAGACTGCCTTCAGTACATGAATTTGTGGGCACAATACGCATGTCAAAAATACTAAGTTTTATATCTTCATGATCTTAGAATATGTTCTAAATAACCTTTCCATACCTTTACCTTCTAGTCTTTTGGTTCTATATTGTCTGATCTCTTTGCTCTCAATTACAAGACTGAATACTACTTTCCAGAAAGTAACGACAAGTTCAACTGAATTCAAGATCTATTACTATATCATAACAGTCCTACATTACTACAATTCAACGATGCTGCCAGTAAAAGAGAACACTTATGTGGAACCAGCTGTGTTTCAGGTTTTAAAACTAAAGTTTTAAATTTACAAACTTTCTTTTTGAAGGTGAATATTATGAACTTTCAGACGTTTACCATAAAAACCTCTCACGCCATTCTCCATACCACATTTGAACAAAAAAGGATTTTCTTTTCGATTCAAGTGGAAAGAACAGAAATAGACTTGATGCACTTTTAGATATATGACTGAATTAATCATCATCCATCCCAAAATACACCCACGCTTGTGCAAAACAGAAATGAGTAGAAAATGTCTTTTCTTATTTAACTTCAGCGTATGGTTATTTAGAGTAATGACATTTTTGAATAATATAATAAGTGTACACTTTTAACTAGTGGTTCCCCTAAAGTTTAACATCCTTCAAAATGGGTTCTGAATTTGAAAAGATTAAGAACTATTGTTTATAACATAGATTCCATCAAATAAATTATTATCAATATCAATAATTAAATAGAACAGGCACAAAGCACGTGCCTTCTATTTGTTTCCACATTTTGTTTACATTCAAAGTGATCTTGATTTGTGACCAGTTTTTTAGAAGGTAGTTCAGGTACTTCTTAATGTGCGTTATTTGTTCTCATAAGCTATCATAACATAATTTCATATGCATACCAAATTTTCTTGGCCAGACAAAAAAAAAATTTTTTTTTAACATAATTTTCATACTGTTGTAACAGTACAGTTAGGCCCACCCAGGGGTAATTTGGGGAGAAATAATAATTGTAGATTTTATTTGAAATTGTAACAACGTATGCCATGTGAACGAATTAGTGTCAAGGTCAGTGAAGCAGAACGCAAGAAAAGCAGTTATTTTTAGCCGTATGACATTTGAACTTTGTAAACAGAGATCACGACATATGACGTCAGAGCCAAACCTAGCAATACGTCACTTGGAATGCAGGGCGTCGACAATGTTCTGCGCTAAATGTAACAAAGGCAGTCGGCAATTAACATCTAACAACTACGGACGTGGGCCGTTCGCTCGCCCGCCGGCTGAGTACAGTTTTTCGTCTCGCCTGCACACCAGAAAATGTGAATTTTAAACGAAACAGTATTTTATATAATGATGTAAATGCATAGTGACAAATTTAAATTGGAGTGACAGTTTCGGCTAGCAAATAAAAAGTCAAAACAGGGAGACAGCAATGTAGTGCGCGTGCACGAGGAGACATATTATGGACGTACATCCAAGGATTACATAAGGGAAGTAAATTATACAAAATTACAAATAAAATTAATCAAAATCATGCAAAATTAAGAAATAAAAATAAAATGAGCTCTAAAGGGGAATCTAAATTATGTACTGGGTGAGAGTATGTGTACGTATGTGCGAGTGAAAATTACGTAATTAATAGCACTGGTTAGCGTTAAGAAAATTTAGTTTAATGTTTTCAATGTCTGTTTTCTTGTGTCTTAATGAACCTCATACTTTTGTAACCTCATAAAAGAAGGGTAAATTTTAAATAAATAATGTACCGAATTAGTGTTCATATAGTAGATGTGTAGAAGAGGGAGAGAAAATATTGTTAGTAATAATGCAAAGTAAGTCAATTTAATGGGTTCTTTTGACTATACAGAATCTAAAATGACGTATTGAATAAAACCAAGTTCATTTAAAAAACAAGTAGAGGTGAATCATTTATTTGAATAAAACATATCTGTTCTCCAAAATACGCTCAACGAACTCTGGACCTGGTAAGTAAAAGTCATTATTGTAAACCAAGGTGTTTACAAGTGTTTTTGAAGGGCGAGAGTCCCTTAGTGGAAGACGATGTGTCTTCAAATTGTTCCCTGAGATTTTGTGGTGTTCCTGGAAGAGCCACTAGGTGTTTTAAGGTAGTAGTACCCTCTGCATGGAATGATAGAGAAAGTGTGAACTGGTGTGTGGGGGGGGGGGAGAGAGAGAGAGAGAGTTGTTTGATGTTGGTAGAAGGTATAAAGAATTAAGAGAGAGAATGAATAGTGAGAGAGTTGATGATTATATTGAATTCGTACCTTGCGATGTGGTTGGTGCAGCAATAGATGAAGATAACGTTGATAATTATATTGAATACTTACCTGTACATAGAGGTGGGATATTAATAGTAGATGACTCTGAAAAGAAGGAGAGGATGTAACGGTACAAACTGATGAGGGTATAAAATTTAAAGCTTTTATTTAACCAGAGTATATTTTTGGTAACCGACTGTAACTCCGTGTAAGGCACAGCATGGTACAGGAATGCAGACTATCAGCAAGGGTGCGTATTCATGCGTACGAGCGCACGTGTGGGCCAACTTTCCCATCATGAAAGACACGTACAACAAATTCCATAGCCAAACGTACGATTGAAACAACCAATCACAGAACGAGGTGAGGCCGTGTGGCCAACGCCTAACGCTTGGCAGGCATGCAACCAAGCGCGCACGAGGTCCGCCCAGTTGGTCACCATTAGTCAAACAGTGCAGTTGATAATACAGGAACAGTCTCAGTAAATTAGTGGCGGGAGGCCATGCGTGTAAGCATGCGCGGCCTGCCCAAAAGTATTTAAAGGTAACAGTAAACCGTGATTCTGCAATATTAACAGTTTTCGTTTTAAACGTAAATAGTAGAATAAAGAAGAGAGTTGGACAATACAGTGCGAAAGTGAAAGTATGTACTAACAATGGCAAACAGCACGTGCGGATGAGTAAAACAAGAAAGTAATTATGTTAGCTTGAAGTGAAATTAAAACTATTGGCAAAAAGAGCTCAGTAAATAAACGGGGAGTAAAAGAAAATCTGTAATTAGCGTGTGAGTGTGTGTGTGAGGGAAGAAGGGATAATATTAAGAAATAAAGGTACTGGTTTGACGATAGAGGTTAGTATAAGACAATTTTATATAATAGAGATTAATCAAAAGAACAGATTAAAGAAGTAAGAATATAAAAAGAAATTTTAATTCCCTAAAAAATAAATAAGATTTGTTCAGTAACATAAAAATGTGTTAACCTAATTATTACGTTACACCCGTAACCTGAGTTCTGAATCGAGAATTCGTCTAAACGAAACCTGTGAATCTTCTGATATAAGGGCATTACATGATCAAAATTAAAAAGTGTAAGTATCATGGTTTCGATGTATGTCCTGAAAACATCGTGGCGACCTTGTTAGCGAGTTTGGAATCTTCTGGGGAGTTTTTATGTAAAAGGTAAGTTTAACGGAATCAGGGTAAGTAAATTATGGGGCGTATAAAAAGGTAGAAAGTTTGTTTCTCTACAAGGATAAAATGCTTAAGGGTGACAGATAATAATACTGACGGTGACAAGACCAGAATTACTGATGTAGACAGGTTATATGATTTTATAATAATGTGGGGTAATCCTGGAAAACATTGTTACGAGGTAATGGAACCATTTGAAAAAACAAATAGTTATTATAATAGTAATAACAAAATGCACTTAACGATAAATGAATTGTGTAGATGTAAGACAAGATTATTATTCGATGATGGTGGTTAAACAGTTATTGTTCATGAACATTTAATTATGTGGGTAGTGGTTTTGAAATGGACTGAATTATGAAATGATTTGTGGTAAACAATAACAGGTAATAATGCAGATTGTATATACTTTTGTGTTGATGTTAAATGTAATGATGTAGCAAGGTGAAGTATACTCAACTTTGTGAATTTTGTTAAAGTAGTTAAAGCAATTTGATAATTAAAGTAAATAAAATGTGTTTGATAAAATAGTGGAATTAATTTGAAGGGAGCTAATAAATGAAATGTTTTATAAATGAAATGTTGATAATAAATTTTAATTTTTTGGAGAATTTCATGGTATAAGAAATGATGAATAATTGACGGTTGATTATTAAAAGATTCAATACGAAGTTCAAGTTGTAATGTTTATAATTGTATATGCAAATTTAAAGGTGAAATGTTTATATTAATGTAAGGATGTTTATGTTCAATTTGAGTGTCTAATATGTTGTATTATGTTGATTAAGTGTAATTGAGTAGGATGTACGTGTAGGAATCTTAAACATGTATTCCCGGCCTTACCAGCCCAGACCGTGGTTTTGGATGACAACCAGTTGTGGCCAGAATTATTGTAAACTGACCATGATTGGATGCCTATGAAATTGGTACAATTTAGAAATTAACAGGGGGTTTTAATCAGGGGACTCCACCATAACTATGGAACAGCGGCTACCACCGAATGGGGTGATAGAACCGTATTAAGGGCGTATGAATCATTGTAGTAGGATTACTGGTGTCCTTGGATACCAGTAATGCCGAATTTTAATATAACGCCGAAGCAAGGACGGGGTAAATAATGTTTACACCCTAGCCGATCCAGGCCTTGTGGAAGCCACTGGGTGCAACAGTCCAGACATGGGAGGACATAGAGAGATGGATGGCCGGTGGCAACGTTACATGCTGGGAGGAGAGGCTTCATTTATGCGAGCCTGTGTCATATCAACATGGGTTAATACCTTGAGGTCACTGACACTTTTGTAACGCGGGGTATCAGGGGTTAAGGGATTAATTATGGGGGATATTAGATAATGAGGGAGAAGGCGGTTACTAAATTGTTAGTAATGAGTTATTGAGTATTAAATTGAATTATGTTGATGATGTAGAATGTGTAGTTGATCTTATGATGTAACTAAATGACTTTATGTTGATTTGAGAAATATTATGAATATAATAGATATTTACCATATATCCGTCGTGCGACTTCGTTATTCTTGTCTTATGATGCGTTTCGGCAACGAATTGCCATCTTCAGAAATCTTAATCACTCATTAGAGATCGTTAAAAAATTAAAAACACTACAATCATTACAGTAAAAGTGCACTTCTACTACATTGGAAACTCACAGACGCGAACATGAAAGTTTACATTTCTCGCGTGGACAATATCGATCGACTACTTTCGCGTGGACAATATCGATCAACTGATTCACTGTTTATATAGCCACTGATATACCTGTTTTGCTTATTATAGCCCGTATGTACTGTGACTATCCATTTACCGGCGCCCGTGTGCAAGTATTGCCGTGTCGTACAAGATGTTATGTGAAAATGTAAGTTTATCCTTCAAGACATAATCACTGTTGATTTTGACGGCTTTATATATTTCGTATTCCTCAAGCGCGTCCACGTATTTGCCTTTCCTGCAGCAATGCAAGGGCTGGAAATTTGTCTCAAAATCACTGTAGTTATGATTACATAGTATCAGGTGTCTGGCAAAATTAGATGTTGTTTTATGTAATTCCCTTCTGGGAAGATGTTCGTTATATCTTTCTTCAAACGGTCTGCCTGTTTGGCCTATGTAGAACATGTCGCATGAGCTGCAATTCATCTTGTATACGCCGGTTCTTTTTCTTTCTGGTATACTGTTTTTCCGGCTAAGAAGTCTCTGAATGTTGTTATTTGTACGGAAAGCTACAAATACATGGTGTTTCTTTAGTTCGTTAACTAGAATATTTGGTAAAATATTTGTGTAATCTGCAGATATGTATTTATTAACCGGAAGCGTGTTATCATTGTTCAACTTTTTTATTTTCTTCTCTTTGTGTTTACTTATTAATTTATCCACTAATGAACTTTTATACCCGTTAGCCGCTGCTATGTGCTTGATGGTATTAACCTCATCATTGTAGTCTTTTTCACTTAACGGTATAGTTAGCAATCTATGCACAAAACTACTGTAAGCTGCCATTTTATGCGAGGTGGGATGATATGAATCGGCATGAATTGTGATGTCCGTTGTTGTGGCCTTTCTATAGATTTTAAATTGAAGTTTTCCTTCATTTTTTAAAATGGTTAAATCTAAGAAATTTAATTGATTTTCTTCTTCTATTTCAGATGTGAATTTAATCTTATGGTGTATGCTGTTTAAGTGACTATTTAAGTTTTGTATTTGTCTTTTTGTTCCATTAAATATCATAAACGTATCATCGACGTATCTACAATAAAAGATGATTTTATTCTTGTATAATTTATTCGACATTATGTTTATATTCTCATAATAATTTAAATATATATCAGCTAATAGTCCTGACAGTGGCGAATCCATAGCCAGAACGTCATCTTGTGTAAAAAACCCGTTGTCAAATGTAAAGTAATTTTGTTCTAAGACAACTGTAAGTAGTTTTATAAGTTCGTTGATTTTTTGCATGCTAAGTTGAGCTACTTCCTTTAAATTGTTATTTACAATTTCTATAGTTTCCCTCACGGGGATATTAGTGTACAAATTAGTTACGTCTAACGATACTAATTTATATTGTGGTAGTATTTCTATCTCTTTAAGTTTTTCAAGAAACTCATAACTGTTCTTTATACTGTAATTATTTGCTATCCTGATATTATTCTTAATTAAAGTCACTAACAATTTAGCAGCTTTGTATCCGGGAGCTGTGGTGTAGTTTATTACTGGTCTGATTGGTGTACTTTCCTTGTGGATTTTAGGTAGACCTGTGAATTTTGGTGCCGTGGCATTAATTGGTTTTAAATATCTGCGTGTTTTCTCATCTAACAAAAAATAACATTGATTAATGGTATTATTCAAAGTTTTTACATAAGCCTTTGTGGGATCCCGGTCTATTTTCTTAATATTATTATTATTTATGAAATCAAATACCTTTTGAGTATAATCTCTTTTCTGTAAGACCACCAATGTGTCACCCTTATCTGCCTTACTTATAATTGCATCATTTTTCTCAAGTTTACTTTTTATGGTTTTAAGATTCATGATATCCTGCTTATATTTACTTTTTAAAAAACTGTTTTGACTTTTACATTTATTACTATTAATTGCGTTATTGAGTTTGTTATTGATAAAAACCCTTGCTTCATTCTATGCAACGGAACCATTTAATCTTTTAATTGCAGCTTCAGCATTAACGACCTCATGGACAATTTCGTTTGTCGTGTTAAATCTTGGTACTTTATATTTCAGACCTTTATTAAGCGTGTTTATTTCTTGGTTAGTAAAATCTATGTTGGTTGTATTCGTTACACGTTCATAGAACACATGTTTACATTCTATTGGTCTATTTTCTTTTTTATGCTGAGTACGATATAAATTTAGTATTTTCTTATTATGGGTTAATACTTTATGATAAAAATAATTGGATATTAAAGCATTAATTTTGGTCATGATAACATCTATAACCGCAGGGTGAATTTCCTTTAACATTTCTAAATGCGCTTTATAAAGATCCGTATTTAACCTGTTTTTCTTTTTGTATAATTGTCTAATTTCTTGTGTTAACCACATTCTTTCTGCTATTTGTTTCGTCTTGAGTGCCGCCGGTGTTCTTGAATTAATATTTATGCGTGCATATTTTGGTATATATAAAGCCGTCAAAATCAACAGTGATTATGTCTTGAATGATAAACTTACATTTTCACATAACATCTTGTACGACACGGCAATACTTGCACACGGGCACCGGTAAATGGATAGTCACAGTACATACGGGCTATAATAACCAAAACAGGTATATCAGTGGCTATATAAACAGTGAATCAGTTGATCGATATTGTCCACGCGAAAGTAGTCGATCGATATTGTCCACGCGAGAAATGTAAACTTTCATGTTCGCGTCTGTGAGTTTCCAATGTAGTAGAAGTGCACTTTTACTGTAATGATTTTAGTGTTTTTAATTTTTTAACGATCTCTAATGAGTGATTAAGATTTCTGAAGATGGCAATTCGTTGCCGAAACGCGTCATAAGACAAGAATAACGAAGTCGCACGACCGATATATGGTAAATATCTATTATATTAATATAAGCGACTTGGAGACAACTAACCTAAAATGTATAATATTATGAAGATGCTTAACGAGTTTTGAGTAAATAATTTGTTAGGATGTAGTTGATTTAAGTGTTTTTATTTTATATAAGAATTTTATTAATGAATTAAATTATTTTGAAATGTGAATTATATAATGGAAGGTATTTGTAATGTTGTAATGGGAAATGTTTTTAAATTCTGGTTGGAATCAGGGCAATAATTTTGAATTTTGGGATAAGAGTTAACGAGAGAAGGGTATACAGAATGTTGGTATGGAGTTTTAAAAAATGTATCATGTTATGTTAAGTATTCATCAAATGTATGTTAGAAGTTAAGAGAAAAACCAGTGCTTCTTAACGCAAACCAGCACAACTAAGGGGGACCAGATCAGTTGGGGATATGGTATTATACACGGCCATTATTTGATATTTTGATTTAATGTTTCAGTGTCTGGTGATGCTGTGGCAGCGGTCCTGTGCTGGCCGGTGCGTCAGAGCTGGGGCGTCAAGTGCCTGTCTGGCCTTGCAGTGTTGGGATCTCGAGAGGGAAGTCCAGCAAGGTCATTCAGGTGCGGTCACAGTCACTGGACCGGGGGTAAGTTAACCACGATATTTAATAAAACATAAAGGGGGTTGTGGCGACATATCCAGACTGATCACTTTAGGAAGTATGAGAGTATCAATGAGTTTTTATGCTTCGGCATAAAACCTCTCATTGAGGAGGTATTGTAACAGTACAGTTAGGCCCACCCAGAGGTAATTTGTGGAGAAATAATAATTGTAGATTTCATTTGAAATTGTAACAACGTATGCCATGTGAACGAATTAGTGTCAAGGTCAGTGAAGCAGAACACAAGAAAAGCAGTTATTTTTAGCCGTATGACATTTGGACTTTGTAAACAGAGATCACGACATATGACGTCAGAGCCAAACCTAGCAATACGTCACTTGGAATGCAGGGCGTTGACAGTGTTCCGCACTGAATGTAACAAAGGCAGTCGGCAATTAACAACTAACAACTATGGACATGGGCCGTTCGCTCGCCCGCCGGCTGAGTACAGTTTTTCGTATCGCCCGCACACCAGAAAATGTGAATTTTAAACGAAACCAGTATTTTATATAACAATGTAAATGCATAGTGACAAATTTAAATTGGAGTGACAGTTTCGGCTAGCAAATAAAAAGTCAAAACAGGGAGACAGCAATGTAGTACGCGTGCACGAGGAGACATCTTATGGACGTACATCCAAGGATTAAATAAAGGAAGTAAATTATACAAAATTACAAATAAAATTAATCAAAATCATGCAAAATTAAGAAATAAAAATAAAATGAGCTCTAAAGGGGAATCTAAATTATGTACAGGGTGAGAGTATGTGTACGTATGTGCGAGTGAAAATTACGTAATTAATAGCACTGGTTAGCGTTAAGAAAATTTAGTCTAATGTTTTCAATGTCTGTTTTCTTGTGTCTTAATGAACCTCATACTTTTGTAACCTCATAAAAGAAGGGTAAATTTTAAATAAATAATGTACTGAATTAGTGTTCACATAGTAGACGTGTAGAAGAGGGAGAGAAAATATTGTTAGTAATAATGCAAAGTCAATTTAATGGGTTCCTTTGACTATACAGAATCTAAAATGATGTGTTGAATAAAACCAAGTTCATTTAAAAAACAAGTAGAGTTGAATCATTTATTTGAATAAACCATATCTGTTCTCCAAAATAAGCTCAACGAACTCCGGACCTGGTAAGTAAAAGTCACGATGTTAGTAGTCAGCAAAGATGGCGGCCAACAGAGTCGAAAACTAAAATTGTAAACAAAGTTCAATAATAAAGTAAAGTAGAGTTTTCCATTGTGAAATAAGATGTCACACTGTATGCAACTGTAGGCAGAGCTGTTTTTAGGCATGGGCCTTCTGGGCCCGGGCCCAGGGCGGCAAATTTTAGGGGGCGGCAGAAAATTGGAAAACAAATAGATTTTGAGTCAGATGAATGAGCGCAGGGGCAGGGAAATTTCATTTTGCAGCCACCAGTAGTCAGCTGGTGGCAACACTGCGTACCGGTAGTCTGTTTACACAGTGCGAATAAGCTTTGCAGGTTAGTTCGGAAGTCAGATTTATTCGCAATGCGTGATTTAAATTAACTCTGAAATAAACGGACACAAACGGCTAAGTGGTGCTAAATACCGAAAATAGGCAGACGATATGAAGAAGAAAGAAAATGATGTGCTTTTACAAACTCGAAAACTGCATTCTTTTTTCTTGAAAAATGCATCAGTTCTAGAAAGTAGTGCTAGCCAAGCTGTTCAAAATGAAACAAGTAGTGAGGAGTGTGTAGCACAGTGTTCAAATAACAATAGTGAACTTTGTAATGACGATTCAAGCATTATAGGGCTAGACGAAAACTTGGGCCAACCTGTTCCAGGAGAAAAGAGTGAGAATTTTGAACCAAGCAATGATCCAATTTTTTGGGTTTAAATGAGAGAACTCGTGATTGTTCTGTAAAAAATGGAGTGGATCAAAATTTAAACTATGATTTTTCTGTATCTGAGAGAGCTTACCCAGACAAGCAAAGATATTTAACTAAAGCATTATTTGAAAGAAAACTTGTTAATGGACATGTAATAAAATGAGATTATCTTGTGTACTCGTGCAGCCAAGGTTCAGTTTTTTGTGCCCCTTGTAAGCTTTTTAGGGGGAAATCACAATTTGGTGAAAGTGGCTTTAATGACTGGAAGCATGCTAACAAATGAGTGATAGAACATGAGAATTCTCAGTCTCACCGTGACTGTGTTTTAATGTTTAAAAGAAGGAGTAACGAACAGTGTAGAACTGATAAACATTTATTGAGTCAGTCAGAAGAGGAAGTTAAATATTGGAGGTGTGTTCTGCAGAGGGTGGTAGCTATCGTTAAAAAACTTTCATCTCGTGGACTAGCATTTCGTGGAGAAAACGAAGTGTTCGGCTCAGTAAAAAATGGGAATTTTATGATGTGTATAGAACATATTGCAGAATTCGACCCATTCTTAAAAAGCCACATAGATCACTTTGGGAATCCAGGCCAAGGTAAGACATCTTATTTATTGCATGCTACTTATGAAGAACTAATTAAGATAATGGCTAAAACCGTCATTAATGAAATCACTAAAGAAGTAAAACAATCAAAATATTTTTCAATAATAGTGGATTCTACTCCAGATGTAACACACAGTGATTAGCTGACCTTTATTTTAAGGTATGTGAATGATAAAGATGAGTGTGTTCCTAAAGAACGTTTTCTTGAGTTTATGAAAAATTAAGGCAGCACAGGTGAAGAGCTTGCCAAAGCTGTGTTTACTTTCCTCCATAATCATGACTTGGACATAAGGAATCTTCAAGGGCAATCATATGATAATGCATCTAGTATGTCTGGAATTTATTCTGGTTTGCAGGCAAGAATTAAAGAAGTTAATTCCCTAGCATTTTAATTACCGTGCTCTGCCCACTCTCTGAACCTAGTGGGTTCAAGTGCTGTAAATTGAATTGCTGTAGGCTTGCTGTTGACTTTTTTGACCTTCTACAAACATTGTACAACTTTTTCAAAGCTTCAACCTATCGCTAGAACGTTTTAGAATCTTTTTTTATTTCAAGAAACCTCTCTATAAAAACTCAAAGTATTACGAGGTGGTCTGCCAGAGAAGATGCATGCAAAAGTTTAAATACAGGTTTTGAAGTTATTTTTAAGGCCCTAAAATTAATTCCAGAAGACAAGACTGAAAAGTCAACTACAAGGCAAGAGGCAAAAGGCATCCTGATAAAAAAGATGTAATGGAAAAAATACAGTCTGAAAGAATGAGCGCTGGCACAGTTGTTAAGCTGTACAACTCCCTTATTAATTTTGTTGAAGAAATGAAATGTTCATTCGAAATCTACAAGAATATTGTAGAAACTATACTAAAAAGTGTCCAACAATTAACAGAAAAAGAGGAAACTAGACCTAAAAGAGGTCTAAAACGTACAAGATTTTTGATGAGTCAGATAGTGAATCAGAAGTGATCAGCAAATTTGCTCATGAAAAGGCCAGACGCAAACCAGTTATTAGTTAGGTATAGTTAAGACTTGATAAACAAATGTATTTACAATGATTTTTGAATTTTTATGCATATGGGCTTTTTTGTCACTGTAAAGTAAAATATATTTCATGCCAAAAATAAAGTTGTTCTCTTAACTGTAAATCTTTTTATTATTTTATTAACACTTTATTTGTAACGTAATTGACAAGCTTAAAATTACTTGTATGAAAAAATGATCAGTTGTTATTGGTTGGAGGCCTTGGGCCCAGGGGCGTAAGTGAGATAAATGCGACCCTGACTGTAGGTAGTCATTTATAATAAAAGACAGAAGAGTCAAGCTTTCGTCTTGTTACATTCTCATTGCAAAGAGCTTTGGGCTTACTTATTTCACTTTTGAAAAATTTGGAATTCACAACAAATCAATAAAATACTGAAGCATTAAAGAATAAAGGAAAAGTCTCCACTTTTTTTGTTCTGTGCTTACCAGTTTCTTCTGGGCTTCTTCAATTTTTCTATTGTTTTCAGCCATGATCTGTTCCAATTCCTCACGTTTTCTATTCTCTTCTTCCTAAAAAAACACAAATTCATATCTGAATAACAAGACACTGGTTAACTGATAATAATAATGCGCTTGCTCACTGGTTAATAAGAACAATGTATTTCTATTTTACATACATATACTGTATTTCTTTTACTTGTATTCCCCACCCTTAGAAGAAAAATGTTATAAGTGCATGCAATTTATTCAAACTAAACTAACAACAAGCACATAAATCTTTTTATACATACGAATCTAAATACATATATATATATAAAGAAATTTACTGAAATACATTAATACCCATATATATGTATACCAAAATAAAGGACTTCATTAGATATGATTCAGTGGAATAATGAATTAGTGGATGGAAATGGGAATGTGTACATGTATGAGAACTACGTTTGACGTTATGTTCTAAATCAAATAAAAATTGCAAAATATTTTAATGTTTTAATTGTAAAATAAAATTTTAAATACTGGGAAGGTAAAAATATAATCAGATACAATAATTTTCACAATTGTCACATGTATTACTCATGTAACATGTTTCATTAAAACAAAAATTAAATAAATATACATGCATGTACTTTGTAATTAATTTTTAAAGAGCCAAAGTACATGCTTTTTATTTGAGCATACGATTTTGTGAAGCTAACAACTCCATTTACTTTAATTTTTAGATTCCAGTGGATACTTCATTCCTGCAAATATAATATCCATTTCTTATGGTCGCACATTACCCAGAATTTCAGAAAACAATATATTTTTATTACACTACATAAAACCTGTTTTAAAAAAAGTTTCTGGGAAAACATTATCTGAAAATTAATGATATGTGTACAATTTAATTGAATTTAACAACTTGCTTTAAACAGATTAACTTTACTAACAGGGATAAAATATGATATTAATTTAAACACATTTTATTTTTAAATAATCAATTTTAAAGGACCACCAACACATTTTTAAGTCAACAAATACCACATATAATGTGAGCTGTCTTGTATACTTCATGTACATGCCCATTAAACAAAAAGTAATTCAGGTTTTTGGATATTTCTGGCATGTGATTATAGAATACACGGGTGAATACAATAAGAACCAAAGAAACATTATAATGAACAGGAATGAGGTTATAAGACAATAACTACACGGTTACAGTGCATTTTGAGAAGGGATTGACTTAAAAAATGGAACACAAAGAAAGGTCACAAGAAGGAGAAAGAGAAAATGTGGAATGTTGTGGATGAGACTTGCAGGTTGTGGAGCACACGGATAGAGAGACACTAGGATATAAAGATTAGAGGAGACATTTTATAATCTGATTATGAATCAATAAAATAAATACCTATGAATGATACAAATGTACAATTCTGTCAAATAATTTACCAAAATGTTGAGCAAACAAAAATTCATTATGTAAAATGTTCAACTAAAAAAAGACAAAAATTGGGTTTTTCTTTATACTGTAAAACATGACATTATCTGTACAGAACAAAATAACACCTAGTTTAAAATATATTGACATGATGGACGTGTCTACTAAAGATCTTTCAAATCCTCATTTCTTATTGGTTGTTCCTCTGTATCATAACATGTTTGATATGTGTGGAGTGGTGTATGAGTGTGTGTGTGTGTGTGTGTGTGTGTGTGTGTGTGTGTGCGCATGCGCGCGCGCAAGTTTATGTAAACCTTTACACACTACACAAATACTGTTTCATGAGTAAATGAGAATGCCTCATGACACATATATAGATGAACATTAAGGAGCAATTAAAAATGTTTTCTGTGTGCAATACCTGCATCCTCTAATAAAATCACTCTATTCTTCTGTATTTATTAATACGTTTGCACTAACATGGTATTTATTACACTCTACAATCAAATGTTTCTAATTAAGACAAAACTTATAATCAGAGTAACATAATAAAATAACTGATTCAATAAAGTAAATGATCAATTTTATTGAATTACAGTCAATTTTAAAATAAACTTGGAAGCTGAAACATTTACTTAAAAAACCCAAACTATTAAAACAAAAATGATAATTAAAGTAAGACACTGAAATGCTTGATTAAATGAAACCTTGTTATAGAATTTCAAACTCAATTTGAAAACAAGAATAGAAGCTGATAACTGATTTGTGAAACTAAGTCATAATAATTTCACTTTCAAAATTAAAAAATTATATTAGTGAATGTAAACATTTTAACCATTAAAGAATTACTGCAATCAACTGAACCCTGCAACCTTTAAAGCCTTACAATTAACCCTGTAATTACACGAATTAACTAAGATTCCAGAAATCTTGTTACTGAATCAGTTTTTTGAAAACAGAAAATAATACGATTCAAATTACTGTCTCCTGAGGGAAGCACAGTATGCATAAAGTTATCTTTCTTATGAACATTATAAGTTCATAAAAACTATTATATTTCATTACTTGAAATATACATAAACACAAGCTAGTTTGTTCATTATAGCTTAGTCCATACTGGTATTGCTAAACTCTAGAGTATGCTCAGCAAAAAATTACTTTTGTGAAGCATTTGTATGCTGATTTACAATTACAGGACAAATAAAAGTGGTTTGGTAAAAATCTGATGCAATGGCTGGTAATGCTTATAAATTCATAAACGTGTATAATGATTAAAAGTAAGGTTGGCCATAAAAGTCATAAAAGCAAGTTATATGAATTCATATTAAAGAATCAATTCTGATACATACGACTGAAGACACACTAAGGTGCAATTGACAAGATCAAAAAGCATAGTAACGGATGAATCTGTTCAAAAAAAAAAAAAAAAATTGAAAACAAAAATTAATTTTTACAGATAGTGGAAGCTATGAGTCAAATAGATACAAATAAACATTATATAAGGGAAGTGTATTACACAAAATGTTTACTTTCTTAATTAACTTTTTTTGTAATAAATATAGTATGAATTCCATGTTAGTGCAATACAGTATACTTCAGATGATTAAGAACAAGATTTATCAACTTGTATTTTATTTCTGTTATGTGTACACATAAAGCCCAACATCTTTATTAAGTCAGCACTTTTTTGAAACTGTATTAAATATTGAAAACATTTCAATATTTATATTGAGAAAATCCTGCGTTTACTACAACAATCATTATAACACACTGCATGTGTTTTGTGAACAGAAACTTTTAATTCTGTGTGTGTGTGTGTGTGTGTGTGTGATACCAATGTAGTGGCACTCCTGCAAAGTGAGATGAAGCTACTTACCCTGATGCATCAATCTGTCTAGCAAACTACAACCAACAATCAACGGGAATCCTGTAAAGGTTGTTAACAAAAAAAGAAACCAAATATGAATCAAATTGTAGTTAATTTGTACATACATCGTAGCAATACCTTATAGCATCATCATCAGTGTACCTCTTCATCAGCATGTCTCCGCTACAGCTGCAAAAGCTCTAATACTGTACGTAGCTGACGAATCTAGTCTTCTCGTTCACCAAATGCGCACATGATACTTATTGTGCATCCAGATTGTATCGTGTTTTTCAGTGTTACTTACAAGCTACATTAATCAATTATAAATATGTTCTATGGATAGTAAACAATTTTTAATTGCTATTAACGATTAATTACATACTTATTTACCAACACTCACTCAGCTACCTTTTGTTAATTTTCACAAAAAAAAAAATATACTATAAAAGTATTTGTTTGTATAGCTAGAATGATATATGGACTTTATTATAAAAATCTTTCTTTCAAACTAAATACCTTATTTATTTCACATGCCTGTAGTAGACAGCATTTGTTAGGAAACATCCAAACTTTGTATATGCATCGCCTAATTAACACTCAGTTATACAAAGCTCATTTTAATTATAATCTGCTCAAAAGAAAAGAAAAAATATAAGAATGTGCTTCTTCTGTGTGACACAAATCCACAATTTAGATTAGCATGCATTTAGTGTAAATGCAATGTTTAAAGACATATAACTCACACAAATATAAGAACCACAGTTATAAATGCTTGGATAAAACCCCAACAAAAAGTGACTTGTGTTCACCATACTAGAATACTTATGTCTGAATATTGCTACTGAATTCCCTCTATTTGGAAAGACAAGACGGAAAATATTTCTGTTAGACAAGTATATTCATAAAGTTTGTTCTTTACTCAAATGTATATTTGTATTTAATCTTTATACATGTTTATATAGAGAAATGAATGTTCTGCAAAATGTAAAAACGCTACATATGCACTGGGGATAATGTAGTCTGAAATCACACCCTTTAAAGGAACGGTACTAAAACATTACTTTGAAGGCTGAATGATGTCAAAAGCCTTTTGAACATCATTTTTTTAACTTTACAGCTGCAAGTAAATACTAATAGTTAAGATATAATCATCATAAAAATGTAACTGTCTCAAAAACAAAACAAAATTATTACATATAAATTGAAAGAGGAATGATACAATAGAGTTAAATGATTTTCAACTCAATGCAATAAAAAAATTTTAACTGGTACAGCTGACTGAAAATACTGGCATCACGATAACAAAGTTGTGACACTGAAGTTACATTTCTTTACAAATATCAGAGAACAGATTATACGTCACTCTACTCAATAATTTCACTACACTTACAATAAAGTAACACAGAATTGTGCCCTTCTTGAAACAGAAATAATTTCTTTCTGTTACAATACAGTTTATTAAAATATAAACTATCACAATGTAACAGAAATCAGTATTCACTCAGAATCATTATTAACCATATATTTCAGAGGAAAAAAATTTGTCAAAATATTCCACTAAAAAAGATAACTGCTAGTAGTCACTTAAATTATCCAAATCCTAAAAAAAAGTATATGTTTACTGGAGTAGATTAACACAGATTATAAAATACTCTTAAATATCAGAAAGTTACATGCCTAATCGATGGTAGAAATTACACAAACACACTCTATTTTCTCATTTGAAACTGAGAAAAAATGTTACCAATATTATCAATTCAGTGTAACTTTGTGCTTCCTGGAATAAATATCAACCGCATTAATCATGAACACTATCTGGATGACCAATCACGTTTACCAACATACGGTAATTTCCTTATATGAAAGAACATGCTAAATAGGGAAACTGGAAAACAAACAAAAGGGAGAATGGTCGAAATATTTTTTACCATATTAAAACCAATTTTGATAGTGTCCACTCACATCATATTTTGTATTACAAAACATTAAGTAATGATAATTAACATACCCACTGTCTATATGAGTGATATTGATTACATATCACCTTTATATTGGTTATATACATGTTTGGGTATACATATATACAAATTTCAAGGATTTTCTATCTAATGACTTCAAGATGTATCTATGACGACAACTGTAGCACGTGCTTTGAAGTATCTCTATACAGAGGCTTCATAATATATCTTTACAAACATGTCTATTTTATAATTATGATATATTTAACATTTCTGTATGTGGCTCCAGACTTCAAAAATAAAGGCGTTTTAGATTAGCATTACTGTTGAATGATAGATGATGCGTGTCCAAATCAGATAAAAGATAATATCGAAACACCAAAAGTCAATATATATCTACTTGTTTATTCATCAGAAGAGATCTAATGTTTAGAAAACCTGTCCAAGTTACATGACATAACATAATCGAGATCATATTATTAAAACACACTGTTGCAAACTGGGGTGTTGCAGCGAACCTTCAAGAATTTCAAAAATGAAAACTATGTACATTTTTCATTTACACAAAAGATACAATAATGTTCACATACCATATTTCATCTGCTGAAGATATTACAAAATAATTAAGCCTGAAAAGTGTACACATACGATCCCAGTATATAGCATGTTCATTTAGTTTTCTTCAGTGACTTTATGGTTAAAAAGAACAACAAATGAGTGCCACCAACTGAAGTTCAATAATACACCATTTTTATAATCAGAATAATTTTCAGAAAATAGTTCTATTTGATATAAAAAAAGAATAATATACTGTAATTAATGAAGTTCAATATATCAGAAGCACTGTTCTGTATACATTTGTACAATTGTTTACAGTACATAAAATATTTGGAAAATATGACAAATCTTTAAGTCTTCACATTTGTTTACTTTGTTTTGAATATTTTTTTTTTTATTTTCTTAATTCAAACTTGAAATTAATAGTACAACCACTAATTTAAAAAACTTTACTGACCATGGATACTTAAAGTCTATGGACCAATTAAAATAATATAAATTAAACAAAAATTTCTACTTTTACCTCACTGGAAAATCACTACAGTGCTAAGAATATTCATAATGATATTATTAATATATTTTTTATTTTCATACACACAGCAGTTTAGCCAAAATCAAATTAGGGGAATTAATTGAATCTTATGGTAACAGGTTAATTACTAAATGGGAGTTCAAAAAGTTCTCGGCCTGACACAGAGGTAGCACCACACGTATCAAATGCCTATGACTGTTTGCAAGTTTTTGCTATCAGATGATGTACTATAAAAAAGTTTAAAATAGCTGTCTTTACTAGTCTGTTATGATCAATACATTAAACAACCATGGTGTTTTCGAAAAATGGATGAAATCAAATGTGCACAGTGACAAAGTACATTGTTGTAAAAGGTTTGACACGCCAACAGAAATTACAAAGAAAAAGTTGGATACCACTGTAGGAGACTCTGGTACCACAATGCTAGGTTCAAATGTTGTCACTTGTCCATTTGTGATTATAAATGCTTAGGTCGCCTAAAAACTGTTACAACCAATGAAAACAGAAAATTCCACAATACCATTTAATTGATGTGTGAAAATGTGTAAGCTTGCTGACACCATGAACATCTCAACAGATCATGTCCCCCCAACATATTGCATAACCATTAACATATAAAAAATATTTCAATGTGATGGCTAATAATAAATTAGAAACGCATTTGAATGACTTTCTCAGGAGTGCTTTCATATGTTTAAACGTAGTCCAATCGAGTTTTGCAATGATTTATCAATCCTATCAGCAGAGACAAAATAATAGTTCAGAAGATAGGTGGAAGTGGTCCAAAGAAGGCAAAAACTGTTACTTCGCCTGGAAAAGTGATGGTGTCTGTTTTAAGTATTCACATGGTACCATAGACTATTTAGAAAAAGCTAAAACCATCAGCAGAGAGTACTATACAACATTGCAGGAGCAACTGAATGGGACTATTAAGACGAGATATCCTCTTTTAGCAAAGAAAACATGCTTTTCGATCACGACAATCGAAATTCATACTTCAATTTCAGTCATAGAGCTTCATGAATTGCACTATTATGCACTGGATCAAGCCCTTAATGACTTTTGTTGTCATGTCTGAAGAAAAGGCTCAATGAAAAAAGATTTAAATCAAATATGGAGTCATCATTGAGATAAATGCATTATGTATTTTATTTGATCACACAATCAAATCAGTAAATAAATACAGCTATTTTAAATATTATGGTATGCCATGTGATGGCTTGAACTTTTGACCAATCATAGACACATGATATTCCTAATCCTATCTGTTGTGTCATGCTGAGAATTTTTCAATCTACCCTCGTACTAATGTTCAAAGCTGTTTGAGGCATATTTGTTAACAAGGTTAAACTGTCTCATAAAATCTCGTCACCATACACATTTATCCCAGTTCTACATAGAACCCTCTACAACAAACTGTAATTTGAACTGTTCAATATGGGCGTCCTATGTTCTGTAAAGTACCTACACTGACATATTTGGTAACCAAACTGATCAGGGAATCAATCAAAGAACTGGCTCCCTAAGAATAAACTGTGGTATATAAACATTGGTACATCCCAATGTTGTGGATATTTCAAGAACAAACACTACACTACATTCGCTACGATTTTCTAAAGAGACTCCACTTACCAGCAAATGTCTTTTACTCTAAGGAACTGTACCCATCTCTAAAAACTGACCCCCAAGTTGCAACTGCAACTAGTTACACAAATCAAGAGAATTTTATTTTTTCACTTTACTTTTATTCACTTTTAATAATACATTAAAATAATACACCCAAATTTATTATTATGTCAAAAATGTTTCTAAAGCATTTTATTCTATTATCTGTTCAACTTCTGGTAGACCAACACAATTTCCTCTGTTGTACCGTTTTATAAAAGACGTCTGTCATTTAACTGAACAAGCTTACTAAGGATTAACAGTAGCAATAATAAAAAGTATAAAGACAAAAATTTTTATTTATAAAACTTAACCATATACAATAGTTATGTAACATTAAACATACATTCCACAACTGTATCAGCATTAAAGCACTGTGAGTTCTGTAATTCTAGGTACATTACTTTTTCCTTCTAAAGAACAAATAACACACAAAAACAGGACAGACATCCAAGTATATATACACATGCCCGTTCAATATATGTAACTCATAGTTATTCACAAATCTAAGCTTAAACAATACTAACTATGACACATGTGAAAAGTTACAAAAATAAGTCATAAGTACTATGATTCTGAGATGAACACACAACTATCTTATTCCTAATCTATATAAAGTTTCATTTCCAATTCAGTTTTTATTTCTTACTTTACTTATTTTAAAAAAAAAAGTGTCTTTGAACAACAGGACGTCTGCCGATTGAATGATTAAAATTTTAAAAAAATAATACAGCTTTGACAAACCATACCAGGTCAACCCAAGGCACTACCAGTCCTACACAGATCTCTTTGGTATATTTTAGGAACTAAAAGTTGTGAATGTGTGTGTATTTGTGCATACATACACACTTCCAATGATTACTTAACACAGTTGTACCCTACAATCTCACAAAAAAAAGATCCCTAACTCTACTATTTCTGTTCTATAAAATCTGCTTATTTAAAAAAAAAAAGCTTCCAGAGTTAAACCTGAGTTACATAAACGCCATATAAAATAAAATGAAGGTTTATCTTTTTCAATGGTTTTACAAAAACTAAGAACATGACGTCAATCATCTGGCAATTGAAAAATACACAAACTAGTTCCCCATTAATGAAAATAAACAACAGTCTTATATGGACATACCACATGGCACTGTATTGACCATTTATTGTTTTACTCTAAGAATGAACCAAAACAAACCCATTCAGTGACCATATGAAGAGCTACTTCAGACGCTGCTAACAATGTGAACCACCAACCACAGGTACAATTTTAATTGACCAAAACAAAGTATGATCTAATATAACGTACATAAACACTACTATTGGAGATACAGAAAATCATTAAAAACATGACTTTATTAAAACAAAATCTCAAGAACTCATAAAGAGCAAGAATATATGCTCTGTTACACATTAGCTGGTAATTATTAATACCAGTTTCCCTCAACATGATTAAAAATCCTGCTCGTTTTTCAACATTGTTGTGAAGACATGAATTGGTGCTATATCATTTCTACTCAAACACAATATAATTCTGTGAATTTATTGTTGTATTGGAGTGTTAGTGGTCTCAAATATTTCTACTAGTAATTTTGTACAAACCACTATGTTGTCTTTGGTATTGACGAGCGCTTTCGGCAATCAAGCCATCTTCAGGTCATTCACCAACTGTGGCAAATGACCTGAAGATCGCTTGAATGCCGAAAGCGCTCGTCAATACCAAAGACAACATAGTGGTTTGTACAAAATTACTAGTAGAAATAATTGTGTGAAAAAAAAACTGCAAAGACTGCACAGACGGAATAACATATAACTTCTTTGAAAAAAGATAAAAATAGACCGCATAAATGTAAAAAATAAAGTTTAGTAAAATCAAAATTAATCTTTGTATAATGACTACAGATTGCAGTAAAAATCAAGTATAAATATGTTAGATACATTCAAATTTACATAAAAAATATTTGTCACATTCTAGTGCACAGAAGTAGTTTTAATACTTTTACAGTAACAATAACTTCATGCTAAACTGTGAGGCTCGTGCTGTAATGTTAGGATTTCATGAATATGTGATATCAGGAAATAATAGGTGATAGGGGCTAGACATACTAGTATGTTCTCAATCACAACTAAGGAGATTTCTTCACCTGGTGACAGTTTTGCCATAAAAGTCTTATGTGAAAGACTGAATTATTCATATTCCCTTGGTAACAGTGATGAACAGGATGAGCGACCTTCTTTAGAGAATGACGATATGGTATGGGCAGTTGAAGAGAAGATTACAGAGAATAAACAATTCACTATGATGTCACTCTCCCTGCATTTTCCTAAAATTTAATATTCACTTCTTCACAAAACTGTTTGAAAAACTAAACTACCGCAAACTGTGTGAACACTGGGTTCCAAAGATATTTATGTAACAACACAAAATAAACCGGAGAGATAGTGCACTGGCTTTTATGACATGATTTGGAGAGCAAAGGGATGACTTCCTAAGCTATACGGTTACTGGGGACAAAACATGGGTGTCACACACAGCACCTGAATCAAAACAATACTCCATGGAGTAGAAGCACACACCTCATCGCCCACAAATAAAAAAGTGAGGACATTTTCCTCTCAGAAAATCATTACACAGTCCTTTGGGACAGAAAAGGGATTTTGCTTATGGACTTCTTCTCTGAAGGCTGATCAACTAGTATGTTATTGCAAAGTGGTTACAAAACTGCCTTGTGCAATCCAGAATAAGCGATGTAGAATGTTTATCCGGGGCACTGTGTTCATTCATGAGATACCAGCCCACACATTGCCCTCTGCAATGCAACATCTCTTCACAATCTTTGGCTGAAAATAATCATCCACAGTACAGTCCAGATCTCGCACCACGCAATTATCACCTTTTCAAGCATCTGGTTAGTGACCAGTGGTTTCATAACAATATCAAACAAGCTTTTATTACAGGTGGGAAATTTCTATGATGAAGGTATACAATATCTGATGCCCTGCTTTGGGAAGTGCTTCAACAATGACAAAATTTTGTAGTAAAGTACTTTACGGTATCCACTTTAAAATAGTAATAAAAAAATTTTATAAAAATGTTATAATTTTTTTGTATATAACTTTTTGGAATTTATTTTCTAGATATCCCTCACCCAATAAATCCTTTATGCAATTACCCCTGAATGTGAGCACATGTTTGTAAATGAACAGGAAAGAAAGTTACTTACCATTTACATACCATTAATGTTACTTAAATCAGTAATGTAAAAGCGGATTACTATGAAGTGACAGCACTAGTTTTGATTGCAATCCCTTCTACAAAAACTAAGACTGTGCCCTTTTCCAGTTGAAACTTGCACCCACACAGTCAAAGGCGCTGTGGAGCCTGTAACTCTGCCTTCAACATTATAACCACAGTGTATTTACTTTCACTGTTCACTGGCATTACAATATGCATAATAAATGCAAATATTTTCACAAAAGTTCCTTAAATTACACAAGTTACTCCCCAACATGCAGATCTCCAATAACTCCTTCCAGCTTAGTTTCAATGTTTCCTGTCAATATATACAATCTACTCAGTTCCCTATTATTTAAAGTACTGTTGGTATTGTTTTTATATCAAAATAATTATTATTTACAAGATAATAAACCTATTACGTTGCAACATTTAAAAAATACCATTTATTTTACTAAACTAGATCCACTCTTATCACAAAATTGTTAATACATCTTTTTTTACACAGAATCTGTTGTCTTGGCTTCATAAGGCCAATATATTATGTTACTACTTATAAACTCCTCGATATTTGTTTCGTCAGCCAGAACAATTGCCAGTCTATGTAAAACATAATTAACAAATTTGTAAAGCTACACCAAGAATCTTACAATGTTTAATCAATATATACAGTACAGTGTTTGAAGACTCATTGTACAAAAGGGTACACTGCACGAACACTAAACAATACAATCCTACTAGCCTATGCAAAATAAAACAGCACGCTTGCAGAGAACCACTTTGTGTGCAAATTATGGAAGCACATAATATGATGTATTTGTAGATGTCACAAATTATTAGTAGAGAAATAATATAATTTTGAAATAATTATGATTGAAATAAATTAATATGAATTACAGTCTTCTATATCATACTTTAACGAAAACAATATTTATATCAAATCATACAAATTTTGGTAATAATATTTTTTTCATCAATAATTTTAATAAAATACCAATGTACAACTTGAATACAAAAAAATATATATCCTGTAGAACTGGTAAAGTGCCTGCCAATAATTCCCCATACTGAACCATAATCAGGCAAGAAAAATGTCCTACCTCTCGTTTCTTTTCTTCTTCCACAAGAAGTAACCTTCGCCTCTCCATTTCAGCCATCATTTCCTGTTCCATAATTTTTTTCGCTTCCTCTACTCGCCGTAACACATCAGCCTCTATTTCTTCTTTTCTTTTCTCTAATTCTTCCTCTACTCTTTTCTTAACTAGATATTCTATTCTTTTGGCTGTTTCTTCTTCAACTAATTTTTGTTCCATTTCCCGTTGTCTCCTACAACAACAACAACAACAAAATACAAATATTAAACACACATACATTTCTCATACAAAATATGAAGAGTGGCTGAAAAGTAATCCAGTTGCACATAAACACAAGAACAAAACACCATACAGAGCAGTGCATCCTGCCATCTTGTAACTACTGTATATTCCCCTTGCTACAAACATTCTAAGTCTTGTTGATTTCTGCCCACTTCTCCTTTGTCAGTAGCCACTGAATCAAGTATGCCTACTACGTCAATGGGTGGGCATTGTACTATCACAGTGTTTAGTGATAAAATGTTTAACAGCCGAAAAAGTGACTGTTAGTATCATCACTGCTGTCTAAAAGCAGTTTCTGGTGATGGAACTTCTGTGAATAGGTGGACAATAAAATTTTGTGCAGTGTAAGCTGGTAAAGCGAATATTGGGGATAATCTCATAGTGATTGACAATTTTCTATGAATTATGTATGCATTTCAAGAGAGTATGCATACTGAAGGAATGAGTAGAACACATTATCGAATAAATGGATTACCATAAAATCTGCCTGCAAAGGGTGCCACACAAACTCACATAAGGGAACAAACAAAAAGAATGTTGTGAACAACTTCTGAAACATTATCTTTTAGAAGAAGATGATTTTCTTTCAAATACTGTAATGGAAGACAAAACGTGAGGTGCATCATTATCACCCAGAAGGAAAAGGGCAAAGTGTTGAATACCAGTACTTTGATTCACCACAATCCAAGAAATTCGGAAGCCAACCATCTACAAAAAACTTCTTTGACAGTGTTCTGTGATGCAAGTGTGTGTATAAACAGGATTACATGGAAGCTGGGTAGACTGTGAATTCTGTTGGACAGAGACATTAAAACACTTTACAAGATGTATGTGTAAAAAATCAGCTAAGCTGATAATCCTGCAACACAATAATACTAAGCCACACAGTCTTGCACAACCGCCAAGGCTCTCAGTTGAATTCAAACCCACTCCACACCCTCCATATTGACCAGATTTAGCCTCATGTGATTTCCACTTCTTTTCACATTGAAAGTGAGACTTAAGAGAGTATTTATTTCATCATGGAAAGTGAACTGCAATGAAGTTGTGGATTGACGAAAGCCGCCAGAGGAATTCTTCATCGACAGGATGAGAAAACTGGTTCAGCAGTAGGGGAACTGTATGCCTGAATGGATGTAAATGGACAAAACTATGTGGAAAAGTAAGTGCATATATTTGTAATTAATCAAATGTATTTTCATGATTATTTTGTTTCGTTTGAACACCTCTTTTCATTTCCAAGTTATAAGCAACCGTGCATTACTTTTTAGCTATCTCTCATATCGTAATGTGTAATGTAAAAAGAAATAATACTTTGAATAATTCATTTCAGTCCTAGAAATCACTGAACTGTTTAACTTTTACATTACGCTTGAGCTGTTACGTACACTAACAACTTAACTCTGCACTACTGTGCAGACCGGTCAAACCATATCAAATCAACCAATGATGGTTGCTATCAAAATTTATTTATTTATCATTTTTTTACACAAAGTTTTACTATATTCAGAGAGTTGAAAACAAGCATTCATTCATTTTTGGGATGTTCAGTTTTTTTTAGCGGCCATTTTGTATAAGTGCATTAGCCTATTTCGCACTTTACAAAGATTTGCTGTAAACTCTGTAGCTCCTTTACTTTTGAAGATATTGATTTCAAACAAAAACCATTTTAAAGAGAATTAAATGTTCAACATTTTATGTCTAGTGCACGTTTAAGCCTACTGCACTACAAATACCTTAAAAAAATTGTTGAAAGTTAAAGTTTTAAAAACGCAAAATGTCATTTTTGAAATTAAAAATTTTGAAGAAAAACCTAAGACTCACCTTTAATTTTTTTTTCTACATATAGGCTCCATAGTATACTACTTCCTAAAAAGGTTTGATACCTGAGAGTCTCATCCTTTTTTCTTTATGGTTCTTCAAACATTGCGATTTTTCTCAAATCGGCTATATTCAACCTGAAATATCTCAAAAGGGACACACTTGAAAAATTTCAAATTTTCACAAAACAATCTTTATATGTAGTAATAAGTGGTTAAAATTTGATCACTGAGACTTACTAGTTTTTCAGTTACGTTTTTTTTATATGGTGAAATTCAGTTTATAAGCAACTAAACGTATAGTTCATTCTAACAACTAAACTATATGTTAGGTATTAAAACAACAATAAAAGGACTTTCAGTTCAATTGTGCCTGTTGTTTTATTGTAATAATATTTTACTGGGACAAACTAATTCTTAATCATGTTTTAAGGAAATAATTTTTTAAAAATAAACGCTGTTTTGTCTTATTTAGTTTTTGAGCTTATGCAATTTATAAAGTAGTCTCCTATTTAGCTTACTGTGTAACAAAAATTAAAAAGAATACAAAAAAAAATCACCTTTTTTACTCTCTGGGAATTGAGCAATACACATTCCACTCAAGTCTCAACTTGTACTTCAACCAGTAGGTACTGTAGCTGCCAATGCATTCAAGTCTGAACTTGTAGACTCCCCACTATCCAACCAACTACTGCATTAGTGATCAATGTGAAAGCGGTAGAAGGAGCAAAACTGAACACAGATTACAAAGATTTAATAGATTTGCTGGTTTGTGACTCTCAAAATAGTGACTGTATGCTTGATGAATGTCAGTTCTGTCCAGGAAAGGATTTCCTCCTTGAACGTTTAGGGAGTGAAACTGATGATTTTCCTGATGATGTCACTTTTAAACAATGGGTTAGTACCGATCGAGCAGAGCTTATCACTCGGTTCATGCCAACTGACGAATTTCTCCAGAACTTAATTGAAAAATTGTTAGCATTGAAAAAACATCGTTTCATTTCTAAAGCTCAGTCTCTTAAAAAAACTGAAAGAAAACTTATCAGAAAATGTTTGTATAACTCTATATGATTCTGCTGAGAATTTCACTTTCGTGATACAAGACAAAATTCAGAGTTTTCACTGGTCCAATCCTCAAGCAACATTACACCCTTATGTGTTTTATTATAAGAAAAATGATGATGATAAGATTTGCAAGAGTTTATGTGTGATCAGTGACAACTTAGACCACAATACTGCTGCTGTACACACTTTCCAAAAATACTTAGCTGAAGAAGTTAAGAAAGTAGCACCAGCAGTAAAAAAATTGTCTACTTTAGTGATTGTGCCAGCAGCCAATACAAGAATAAAAAAAACTACGAACATTTGTCACCATAAAACTGACTTTGGTCTTGATGCTGAGTGGATTTTTTTGCTTCCTCACATGGGAAAAACATGTGTGACGGAATCGGTGGTACCACATTTAACCGCTGAGGAAATGTACAGGTTCTGCCTTGAGAATGTATCAAGCATCCATTTTACTTATGTACCATCAGAAAAAGTGGAATCAAACAGCATGAAATTACAGAGGAGATTTGATTCTTGTAAGCAAATTCCACAGACAAGGTCATTTCATAGATTTGTACCTCTAACTCAAACAAAAATCATATGTTATATAAACTCATAGTCAGGAGAGTTTACTGATTGGAGCACTACAGAAATTCCAGAAGAAAGTATATTTTAATTGAAAATACAAGATACAGTGTGACGGGACAAAAGCCCGTCTTAGGATTTATTTGATATAAATAGAAATTTTTATTGTAATTTGAATTAATTAAAGATTATAAGGTTGGTTCCCTGAGAAACATAAAACATGACGCAGTTGTCACCGTATGATTCGACCTCAAGGCCGAGGGTGTACGTGAAAATTCGCACGTAGTTAATGGTTGCACTGATCGACAATGCTGGAGTGTCATAACATAAATCGACACACGTCATAATGATGACGGAAAACAATGCCGTCATCCGCATCAGACAAAGAAATAATATTGGTTGATCCCCTCCAACTGTCGATTTTTACGACAGGGTGAGGCCCACTCTGAAGACATCAGCCCAAGCGGCAACAAGTTGTACAATTCCGCTGGCCGTCATGGCCATTAAAAGTGTAAAAATCAGCTAAAATGTGAATAATTGAATATTAGTCAACAATACAGTACTTTCAAATTAGTTAATTACAAGTGAAAATGTAAATTCTAAATTCAGTGCTTAAAAGGAGAACAGAACAGTTGTACAGTGAGACCTCGGCCCAAAATTTTTTAACAGCAGAAGTAAACCGGACTACAAGAACTTCGAATCTACAAGCAGGAAAGTTAAAATTCCAAAATTTATCCAACCTTTTAATATATATGAGCTCAGAAATAGAAATGAAATAATATGTAATGTGTGTGTGTGCGTGAACGCATGGTAGAGTGAAAGGCCGGCCTAGAAGGTAGACATTGGTTTGTGGAACGTACTTTTATTACCATCAGTAAATTTGCAATAACGACTAACAAAAAGATATTAAGCCAAAATGAATAAGTAAGTAAGAATGAAACACTGAATATTAAATATCGATGTAAGAGTAATTTGTAGACGCCATCTTGTTTTGTAGGCAATGACGTCACTGTAATCTGTATTAAAAAATATGCAAAATTGGCTTTAGAAAAAGTAATGTTCATGTCTAAAAACGCTAACAGAGTTTTTATTTCACACTCCACTGTTTCTGCAATCTCGCCTATAACGAACCTGGACCCAATAAATAAAGTAATAAGAGCAAGTGAACCATCAGTACCGGAGCAGTATACCATAATTATGTGGTAAGTACGATGATTATGTACTTGGTAAAAAATAAATAATAAGTCACTCTATGAGTAACTCTACAAATGGCCCCCGAATTGTGACATTATATAAAATTATTTTATATAAAATAGGCCAGATTCGGAAACAGCGGGAGTGGTGAAACGATTTGTAACATAACACGTGAGAGGTTATAGAGATGAGTAGGTTATGTTGACAAAGTAAAGACGTATAAGCGACAATTACAATTCAATCGTTACTTTATTATTAGATCAAATTTCCACTAGAATGGCAGAAAATAACGAGAGTATAGAAATGAACAACACCGAAACAGAATCTATGATGTTGAACGAAATAAGTGCCAATTCGTTCTATGGCAATTAGCAATAAAGTGTGATTGGAAGACTTGTTTCAATTAATGAAAATACAAAATAATGAATTAAGAGAACAGATTGATGAAAAATTTAACCAGCAGAATGTTAAATTTAATGTAAAGTTTGACAGTTTTGATGCCAAATTAAATGAATTAAAGAAACAGAGTAATTTGCAAAATGTAAAATTAAACCAATTCGATGAGAAATTTGAAGAAATAGAAAAGGAAATCAAGAAACAAAATTGTCATATTGATAAAAGAATAAGTGAAATAGAGACACGTTTAGATGAGATAGAGTTAGAAAATAAGAAAGTAATAGACAATTTGAACATAGATAAAGACAAGGTAAGTAGTGGTAGGAATTATGATAAAATAAATAAAAATATGGTAACAGATGATAATAGTGTGGATGTTGGTAGTGATAATGAGATTTTAATGAGAGTAGAGGTTAATGGTGAGGAGATAGTTGTTGATGAGAGTGAAAGAGGGGATAAGGAGAGTTTAAGTGAATATAGTGGGCAGAGGGCAAATTTTCCCAGTGGTAGGAGTGGAGTAAAGCCTCCAAAATTGTTGTTAGAGGATGAAGGTTCCTCTAGAATTTATGTGGGAGACATGTGGTCTCCAAATGATCCCTTAGTTGTACCTGGTGAGGCCAGGGGGTGTTTTTATGAAGTAGTAGTGCCCTATGCAAATATTGAAAGAGAGAGTGTAGCGTGGTGTTGTTGTGAGAAATATTGTGAGAGAAAGAGAGAACTAGAGATTTTTAAGATGAGTAGAACTTATGAAGAATTTATGGAAAGGTTAGGAATAGAGATGATGTATAATAAAAGTAAAAATATAGCAGTAGCAGTAGCAGATATAGCAGTAGGAGAAGATGATAATGGAAATAATGACTTTATAATGTACCTAGTGGTGACTAATAATACAGAAGGTGACAGGACAATAACCAATCATGACAGATTATATGAGTTTGCGGAAAATGATAAAAATTTGAATGGTATATGCATTTATGATGTTAATATAAGAGATTCAATAATAAGCAATGTATATAGATATAAGATAAGACTATTGTTTGACGATGGAGGATAAATATTTTATTGTGTTGATGAACATTTAAATATGTGATAGTGTTTTTCAAGATGGACTGTTTATGAACTGATTTTTGGTAGATGATCAAATGATAATTTGGATTGTATATTTTTGTGTGTATTAATGTCAATGTATTTGTGTATTCTTGATGTTGTGTATTTTATGTATTTTTTATGTAAACCATGTACTGTAGAGTTTTAAATAATTGAAGGAAGTTTGATGATGAATTTAAATAATTATGAGATTCTAATGGATAATAAATGATTAAACATGTAATATATTTGGATATTGAGCTGTATTATTGTTGTAAAGTAAGTGATGAACTTTCTAGTGGTATAGTAAGGTGAAATGTTGTAAAAGAGTTTGGGGAATAATGATCAATAAAGGCATTTGAGTTAGTTAAACAGAGTTATTGGGAGTTAGAGAGAATAAGAATTTTGAAATACAAATAATATAAAGAGGGGTTAGATATTTTAGGGACACAGTAGTTAGTGATTATATGTAGAGGTGAGTAATGTGAATGGAAAATATATTTGTTGATGATGATATTTTGTAGTAAGGGTAGTGGTGTAAGGAGTGATCAGCGTGCGGCGTTGTGGCAGGCGGAGCAATTTGGGTTAGAGTGTTTGCCGATATTTGGTGGAGGGCAAATGGTTAGGTATGTGCATGGCCAGGTAGGGAACACACATCCTAGTACTAAGACGAGCGGTGCCAGAGGATATAAATGGAATTAGTGAAGGGGGTTGTTATTGAGATATTGGTGTCATAATATATGAATATGGTTGGTAGTAGCGGTTGTTAGAAAAAGGGGGTAGTAAGGTTAGATGGATAAATGCCAAAATAAGATAGATAATAGTGGATAATAGAGAGTAGCCCAAACGAATAAGGATGACTTTTATTAGGAAAAGAAAATTCATATTAGAAAGGTGATATAACAGAGAGATTAATGATAAATTTGAAATTTTTTGATATAGAATCTAATGATATAACACATGTTAAATAATAAAAGTTGAATAGAGAATTGATAATAATAATGTCTTATCAAATTTAATACAAGTTGTGTAAATGTAAACTATGTAATGTAAATGTAACAATGCTAATTTTTGATGTTCAATGTTTATTATGTTTTTATTATGATGATGGTAATAGTGTGTGTGGTTAGGAGGTCGCTACAGGGGTAACGACGTTAGCAAATGTTAAAAGATAGTAGATCTTAAATGTTAAAAGGATAAAGTTAGAAATGGTTTTGAACAAAATATAGTCTGATGCTGTTGAAAAATATAATATGATTATAAAGTTGAGTAATAAAATTTGAATAATGAACTTGTTTGCCATAGTAGTTATAGGTTGAATTTTATAGAGATAAATAGGTGATGGTGTTTTGGGAATTTTAAAGGAGTTGTTTACGTGTTATGTTATTTATAGGAATATATATTTTTCTCTTATAATGAAGAGATTGAGTTTAGTGTTGATTAAAGATCAGTCTATTTTGAATTCTTGTTGATGTTGTTTGGGAGAAATTAATTGAACAAACCAATGTCTCAGACACAAACCAATGCATCTAAAGGGAAACATATCAGTTGTAGATATGGAAGTATGTTAGACCACTATTTTAAAAATTTTGTATTCGATGTTTCAGAGTTTCGTGATGTTGTGACCGCGATCCTGAACTGACTGGAGCATCAGAGCAGGAGCGTTGAGTACCTAATGACTTTATGGTGTTGGGATCTCTCCTGAGAAGTCCAGTAAGGTCAGATGGTACGATCATCATCATTGGACCAAGGATAAGTGCTTGTATTTCTTTTTATATTAACATTACAGGGGGTTGTGGCGACATATCTGAACTGATCCTTTTAGAAGTGTGAATGGGTCAATGAAAGTTTTTATGCTTCGGCATAAAACCTTTCATTGAGGGGGTTTTGTGACGGGACAAAAGCCCGTCTTAGGATTTATTTGACATAAATAGAACTGATCCTTTTAGAAGTGTGAATGGGTCAATGAAAGTTTTTATGCTTCGGCATAAAACCTTTCATTGAGGGGGTTTTGTGACGGGACAAAAGCCCGTCTTAGGATTTATTTGACATAAATAGAAATTTTTATTGTAATTTGAATTAGTTAAAGATTATAAGGTTGGTTCCCTGAGAAACATAAAACATGACGCAGTTGTCACCGTATGATTCGACCTCAAGGCCGAGGGTGTACGTGAAAATTCGCACGTAGTTTATGGTTGCACTGATCGACAATGCTGGAGTGTCATAACATAAATCGACACACGTCATAATGATGACGGAAAACAATGCCGTCATCCGCATCAGACAAAGAAATAATATTGGTTGATCCCCTCCAACTGTCGATTTTTACGACAGGGTGAGGCCCACTCTGAAGACATCAGCCCAAGCGGCAACAAGTTGTACAATTCCGCTGGCCGTCATGGCCATTAAAAGTGTAAAAATCAGCTAAAATGTGAATAATTGAATATTAGTCAACAATACAGTACTTTCAAATTAGTTAATTACAAGTGAAAATGTAAATTCTAAATTCAGTGCTTAAAAGGAGAACAGAACAGTTGTACAGTGAGACCTCGGCCCAAAATTTTTTAACAGCAGAAGTAAACCGGACTACAAGAACTTCGAATCTACAAGCAGGAAAGTTGAAATTCCAAAATTTATCCAACCTTTTAATATATATGAGCTCAGAAATAGAAATGAAATAATATGTAATGTGTGTGTGTGCGTGAACGCATGGTAGAGTGAAAGGCCGGCCTAGAAGGTAGACATTGGTTTGTGGAACGTACTTTTATTACCATCAGTAAATTTGCAATAACGACTAACAAAAAGATATTAAGCCAAAATGAATAAGTAAGTAAGAATGAAACACTGAATATTAAATATCGATGTAAGAGTAATTTGTAGACGCCATCTTGTTTTGTAGGCAATGACGTCACTGTAATCTGTATTAAAAAATATGCAAAATTGGCTTTAGAAAAAGTAACGTTCATGTCTAAAAACGCTAACAGAGTTTTTATTTCACACTCCACTGTTTCTGCAATCTCGCCTATAACGAACCTGGACCCAATAAATAAAGTAATAAGAGCAAGTGAACCATCAGTACCGGAGCAGTATACCATAATTATGTGGTAAGTACGATGATTATGTACTTGGTAAAAAATAAATAATAAGTCACTCTATGAGTAACTCTACAAATGGCCCCCGAATTGTGACATTATATAAAATTATTTTATATAAAATAGGCCAGATTCGGAAACAGCGGGAGTGGTGAAACGATTTGTAACATAACACGTGAGAGGTTATAGAGATGAGTAGGTTATGTTGACAAAGTAAAGACGTATAAGCGACAATTACAATTCAATCGTTACTTTATTATTAGATCAAATTTCCACTAGAATGGCAGAAAATAACGAGAGTATAGAAATGAACAACACCGAAACAGAATCTATGATGTTGAACGAAATAAGTGCCAATTCGACACCTATGGCAATTAGCAATAAAGTGTGATTGGAAGACTTGTTTCAATTAATGAAAATACAAAATAATGAATTAAGAGAACAGATTGATGAAAAATTTATCCAGCAGAATGTTAAATTTAATGTAAAGTTTGACAGTTTTGATGCCAAATTAAATGAATTAAAGAAACAGAGTAATTTGCAAAATGTAAAATTAAACCAATTCGATGAGAAATTTGAAGAAATAGAAAAGGAAATCAAGAAACAAAATTGTCATATTGATAAAAGAATAAGTGAAATAGAGACACGTTTAGATGAGATAGAGTTAGAAAATAAGAAAGTAATAGACAATTTGAACATAGATAAAGACAAGGTAAGTAGTGGTAGGAATTATGATAAAATAAATAAAAATATGGTAACAGATGATAATAGTGTGGATGTTGGTAGTGATAATGAGATTTTAATGAGAGTAGAGGTTAATGGTGAGGAGATAGTTGTTGATGAGAGTGAAAGAGGGGATAAGGAGAGTTTAGTGAATATAGTGGGCAGAGGGCAAATTTTCCCAGTGGTAGGAGTGGAGTAAAGACTCCAAAATTGTTGTTAGAGGATGAAGGTTCCTCTAGAATTTATGTGGGAGACATTTGGTCTCCAAATGATCCCTTAGTTGTACCTGGTGAGGCCAGGGGGTGTTTTTATGAAGTAGTAGTGCCCTATGCAAATATTGAAAGAGAGAGTGTAGCGTGGTGTTGTTGTGAGAAATATTGTGAGAGAAAGAGAGAACTAGAGATTTTTAAGATGAGTAGAACTTATGAAGAATTTATGGAAAGGTTAGGAATAGAGATGATGTATAATAAAAGTAAAAATATAGCAGTAGCAGTAGCAGATATAGCAGTAGGAGAAGATGATAATGGAAATAATGACTTTATAATGTACCTAGTGGTGACTAATAATACAGAAGGTGACAGGACAATAACCAATCATGACAGATTATATGAGTTTGCGGAAAATGATAAAAATTTGAATGGTATATGCATTTATGATGTTAATATAAGAGATTCAATAATAAGCAATGTATATAGATATAAGATAAGACTATTGTTTGACGATGGAGGATAAATATTTTATTGTGTTGATGAACATTTAAATATGTGATAGTGTTTTTCAAGATGGACTGTTTATGAACTGATTTTTGGTAGATGATCAAATGATAATTTGGATTGTATATTTTTGTGTGTATTAATGTCAATGTATTTGTGTATTCTTGATGTTGTGTATTTTATGTATTTTTTATGTAAACCATGTACTGTAGAGTTTTAAATAATTGAAGGAAGTTTGATGATGAATTTAAATAATTATGAGATTCTAATGGATAATAAATGATTAAACATGTAATATATTTGGATATTGAGCTGTATTATTGTTGTAAAGTAAGTGATGAACTTTCTAGTGGTATAGTAAGGTGAAATGTTGTAAAAGAGTTTGGGCAATAATGATCAATAAAGGCATTTGAGTTAGTTAAACAGAGTTATTGGGAGTTAGAGAGAATAAGAATTTTGAAATACAAATAATATAAAGAGGGGTTAGATATTTTAGGGACACAGTAGTTAGTGATTATATGTAGAGGTGAGTAATGTGAATGGAAAATATATTTGTTGATGATGATATTTTGTAGTAAGGGTAGTGGTGTAAGGAGTGATCAGCGTGCGGCGTTGTGGCAGGCGGAGCAATTTGGGTTAGAGTGTTTGCCGATATTTGGTGGAGGGCAAATGGTTAGGTATGTGCATGGCCAGGTAGGGAACACACATCCTAGTACTAAGACGAGCGGTGCCAGAGGATATAAATGGAATTAGTGAAGGGGGTTGTTATTGAGATATTGGTGTCATAATATATGAATATGGTTGGTAGTAGCGGTTGTTAGAAAAAGGGGGTAGTAAGGTTAGATGGATAAATGCCAAAATAAGATAGATAATAGTGGATAATAGAGAGTAGCCCAAACGAATAAGGATGACTTTTATTAGGAAAAGAAAATTCATATTAGAAAGGTGATATAACAGAGAGATTAATGATAAATTTGAAATTTTTTGATATAGAATCTAATGATATAACACATGTTAAATAATAAAAGTTGAATAGAGAATTGATAATAATAATGTCTTATCAAATTTAATACAAGTTGTGTAAATGTAAACTATGTAATGTAAATGTAACAATGCTAATTTTTGATGTTCAATGTTTATTATGTTTTTATTATGATGATGGTAATAGTGTGTGTGGTTAGGAGGTCGCTACAGGGGTAACGACGTTAGCAAATGTTAAAAGATAGTAGATCTTAAATGTTAAAAGGATAAAGTTAGAAATGGTTTTGAACAAAATATAGTCTGATGCTGTTGAAAAATATAATATGATTATAAAGTTGAGTAATAAAATTTGAATAATGAACTTGTTTGCCATAGTAGTTATAGGTTGAATTTTATAGAGATAAATAGGTGATGGTGTTTTGGGAATTTTAAAGGAGTTGTTTACGTGTTATGTTATTTATAGGAATATATATTTTTCTCTTATAATGAAGAGATTGAGTTTAGTGTTGATTAAAGATCAGTCTATTTTGAATTCTTGTTGATGTTGTTTGGGAGAAATTAATTGAACAAACCAATGTCTCAGACACAAACCAATGCATCTAAAGGGAAACATATCAGTTGTAGATATGGAAGTATGTTAGACCACTATTTTAAAAATTTTGTATTCGATGTTTCAGAGTTTCGTGATGTTGTGACCGCGATCCTGAACTGACTGGAGCATCAGAGCAGGAGCGTTGAGTACCTAATGACTTTATGGTGTTGGGATCTCTCCTGAGAAGTCCAGTAAGGTCAGATGGTACGATCATCATCATTGGACCAAGGATAAGTGCTTGTATTTCTTTTTATATTAACACTACACGGGGTTGTGGCGACATATCTGAACTGATCCTTTTAGAAGTGTGAATGGGTCAATGAAAGTTTTTATGCTTCGGCATAAAACCTTTCATTGAGGGGGTTTTGTGACGGGACAAAAGCCCGTCTTAGGATTTATTTGACATAAATAGAACTGATCCTTTTAGAAGTGTGAATGGGTCAATGAAAGTTTGTATGCTTCGGCATAAAACCTTTCATTGAGGGGGTTTTGTGACGGGACAAAAGCCCGTCTTAGGATTTATTTGACATAAATAGAAATTTTTATTGTAATTTGAATTAGTTAAAGATTATAAGGTTGGTTCCCTGAGAAACATAAACATGACGCAGTTGTCACCGTATGATTCGACCTCAAGGCCGAGGGTGTACGTGAAAATTCGCATGTAGTTTATGGTTGCACTGATCGACAATGCTGGAGTGTCATAACATAAATTGACACACGTCATAATGATGACGGAAAACAATGCCGTCATCCGCATCAGACAAAGAAATAATATTGGTTGATCCCCTCCAACTGTCGATTTTTACGACAGGGTGAGGCCCACTCTGAAGACATCAGCCCAAGCGGCAACAAGTTGTACAATTCCGCTGGCCGTCATGGCCATTAAAAGTGTAAAAATCAGCTAAAATGTGAATAATTGAATATTATTCAACAATACAGTACTTTCAAATCAGTTAATTACAAGTGAAAATGTAAATTCTAAATTCAGTGCTTAAAAGGAGAACAGAACAGTTGAACAGTGAGACCTTGGCCCAAAATTTTTTAACAGCAGAAGTAAACCGGACTACAAGAACTTCGAATCTACAAGCAGGAAAGTTAAAATTCCAAAATTTATCCAACCTTTTAATATATATGAGCTCAGAAATAGAAATGAAATAATATGTAATGTGTGTGTGCGTGAACGCATGGTAGAGTGAAAGGCCGGCCTAGAAGGTAGACATTGGTTTGTGGAACGTACTTTTATTACCATCAGTAAATTTGCAATAACGACTAACAAAAAGATATTAAGCCAAAATGAATAAGTAAATAAGAATGAAACACTGAATATTAAATATCGATGTAAGAGTAATTTGTAGACGCCATCTTGTTTTGTAGGGAATGACGTCACTGTAATCTGTATTAAAAAATATGCAAAATTGGCTTTAGAAAAAGTAATGTTCATGTCTAAAAACGCTAACAGAGTTTTTATTTCACACTCCACTGTTTCTGCAATCTCGCCTATAACGAACCTGGACCCAATAAATAAAGTAATAAGAGCAAGTGAACCATCAGTACCGGAGCAGTATACCATAATTATGTGGTAAGTACGATGATTATGTACTTGGTAAAAAATAAATAATAAGTCACTCTATGAGTAACTCTACAAATGGCCCCCGAATTGTGACATTATATAAAATTATTTTATATAAAATAGGCCAGATTCGGAAACAGCGGGAGTGGTGAAACGATTTGTAACATAACACGTGAGAGGTTATAGAGATGAGTAGGTTATGTTGACAAAGTAAAGACGTATAAGCGACAATTACAATTCAATCGTTACTTTATTATTAGATCAAATTTCCACTAGAATGGCAGAAAATAACGAGAGTATAGAAATGAACAACACCGAAACAGAATCTATGATGTTGAACGAAATAAGTGTCAATTCGACACCTATGGCAATTAGCAATAAAGTGTGATTGGAAGACTTGTTTCAATTAATGAAAATACAAAATAATGAATTAAGAGAACAGATTGATGAAAAATTTATCCAGCAGAATGTTAAATTTAATGTAAAGTTTGACAGTTTTGATGCCAAATTAAATGAATTAAAGAAACAGAGTAATTTGCAAAATGTAAAATTAAACCAATTCGATGAGAAATTTGAAGAAATAGAAAAGGAAATCAAGAAACAAAATTGTCATATTGATAAAAGAATAAGTGAAATAGAGACACGTTTAGATGAGATAGAGTTAGAAAATAAGAAAGTAATAGACAATTTGAACATAGATAAAGACAAGGTAAGTAGTGGTAGGAATTATGATAAAATAAATAAAAATATGGTAACAGATGATAATAGTGTGGATGTTGGTAGTGATAATGAGATTTTAATGAGAGTAGAGGTTAATGGTGAGGAGATAGTTGTTGATGAGAGTGAAAGAGGGGATAAGGAGAGTTTAAGTGAATATAGTGGGCAGAGGGCAAATTTTCCCATTGGTAGGAGTGGAGTAAAGACTCCAAAATTGTTGTTTGAGGATGAAGGTTCCTCTAGAATTTATGTGGGAGACATTTGGTCTCCAAATGATCCCTTAGTTGTACCTGGTGAGGCCAGGGGGTGTTTTTATGAAGTAGTAGTGCCCTATGCAAATATTGAAAGGGAGAGTGTAGCGTGGTGTTGTTGTGAGAAATATTGTGAGAGAAAGAGAGAAATAGAGATTTTTAAGATGAGTAGAACTTATGAAGAATTTATGGAAAGGTTAGGAATAGAGATGATGTATAATAAAAGTAAAAATATAGCAGTAGCAGTAGCAGATATAGCAGTAGGAGAAGATGATAATGGAAATAATGACTTTATAATGTACCTAGTGGTGACTAATAATACAGAAGGTGACAGGACAATAACCAATCATGACAGATTATATGAGTTTGCGGAAAATGATAAAAATTTGAATGGTATATGCATTTATGATGTTAATATAAGAGATTCAATAATAAGCAATGTATATAGATATAAGATAAGACTATTGTTTGACGATGGAGGATAAATATTTTATTGTGTTGATGAACATTTAAATATGTGATAGTGTTTTTCAAGATGGACTGTTTATGAACTGATTTTTGGTAGATGATCAAATGATAATTTGGATTGTATATTTTTGTGTGTATTAATGTCAATGTATTTGTGTATTCTTGATGTTGTGTATTTTATGTATTTTTTATGTAAACCATGTACTGTAGAGTTTTAAATAATTGAAGGAAGTTTGATGATGAATTTAAATAATTATGAGATTCTAATGGATAATAAATGATTAAACATGTAATATATTTGGATATTGAGCTGTATTATTGTTGTAAAGTAAGTGATGAACTTTCTAGTGGTATAGTAAGGTGAAATGTTGTAAAAGAGTTTGGGGAATAATGATCAATAAAGGCATTTGAGTTAGTTAAACAGAGTTATTGGGAGTTAGAGAGAATAAGAATTTTGAAATACAAATAATATAAAGAGGGGTTAGATATTTTAGGGACACAGTAGTTAGTGATTATATGTAGAGGTGAGTAATGTGAATGGAAAATATATTTGTTGATGATGATATTTTGTAGTAAGGGTAGTGGTGTAAGGAGTGATCAGCGTGCGGCGTTGTGGCAGGCGGAGCAATTTGGGTTAGAGTGTTTGCCGATATTTGGTGGAGGGCAAATGGTTAGGTATGTGCATGGCCAGGTAGGGAACACACATCCTAGTACTAAGACGAGCGGTGCCAGAGGATATAAATGGAATTAGTGAAGGGGGTTGTTATTGAGATATTGGTGTCATAATATATGAATATGGTTGGTAGTAGCGGTTGTTAGAAAAAGGGGGTAGTAAGGTTAGATGGATAAATGCCAAAATAAAAGGCTTTAGTAAAAGTAATGTTCATGTCTAAAAACGCTAACAGAGTTTTTATTTCACACTCCAATGTTTCCGCAATCTCGCCTATAACAAACCTGGACCCAATAAATAAAGTAATAAGAGCAAGTGAACCATCAGTACCGGAGCAGTATACCATAATTATGTGGTAAGTACGATGATTATGTACTTGGTAAAAAATAAATAATAAGTCACTGTATGAGTAACTCTACAAGTAGCTTGCATTTATGACAAGAAATGGTGGAACAGGATAACTGAAGAAACAAGTGAGGAAAACAACGATCTTTTTATTCACTTTTTTCATCCACATGGCCCCAGAACTTCTTTCCAAATCTCTAAAGATGACAAAGTTTGGCTGCCAATTAGTAAGGTCCTAAGGAAACTAACACCAACAGAGTTCACAACTGCTACAGGTCGAAGCTTCAATATCAGCGAAAAACTATGTACAGAAATCAGTCCACTTTTTTCATCAATTACATTTTAAGAAGATAAAAAAAGAAGGATTAATAGTTGTTTGTGTTTTTGCTTAAAGTGTGAACTGTATAAATAAAAAAATATACTAGGATAATGTTACTAATGTATTATTTAGATTTACAACACAGTTTTCATAATACTTGCACATCGCACCACTTCTTGTGATTTCAGTACTTAAAAAAAGTTATAACTCAAAAACTAGTATAGTCTCAGTGATCAAATTTTAACCACTTGTTATTACACAAATAAAGATTGTTTTGTGAAAATTTGAGATTTTTCAAGTGTGTCCCTTCTGAGATATTTCAGGTTGAATATAGCAGATTTTACGATTTTACAAAAATCGCAATGTTTGAAGACCCATAAAGAAAAAAGGATGAGACTCTCAGGTATCAAACTTTTTTAGGAAGTAGTATACTATGGAGCCTATATCTACAAAAAAAAAATAAAGGCGAGTCTTAGGTTTTTCTTTAAAATTTTTAATTTCAAAAATGAAAATTTGCGTTTTTAAAACTTTAACCTTCAACAATTTTTTTAAGGTATTTGTAGTGCAGTAGGCTCAAATGTGCACTGGACATAAAATGTTGAACATTTAATTCTCTTCAAAATGGTTTTTGTTTAAAATCAATACCTTCAAAAATAAAGGAGCTACAGAGTTTACCGCAAACCTTTGTAGGTGCAAAATAAGCTAACGCACCTATACAAAATGGCTGCTAAAAAAAAAAAAACTGAACATCTAAATAATGAATGAATGCTTGTTTTCTACTCTTTGAATATAGTACAACTTTGCGTAAAAAAATTAAAAAATAATAAATTTTGTCAGCAACCTTTTAATCTGAAATTGGGTGATTTCAAATGGACCCGTCATACCACTTAATTCATATCTGTACTTCAGAAGTATTTGCTAACTGCCCATGTGAGAACTTTTTAAGTGAGAACATGGCAACACAGGACATTGCTATAGTAATATGAACAAATAACATGACTGGCAGTTACTGTTGCAGAGTACTTCTTCCATCAAGTGCACAAATGTCAAGAGTTGCCAAAGGAGTAAAGACTGCAAACCAAACCTGTTCTTCTTTCTTCTTTGTCTAGATTCCATGTTTTTACCAAGCTAGTACCACACTACAACTCAAAACTAAAACGATGTTATTACTTAGCTGAATTCACAGCCAGTTAGAACTGTTATTAAAAACAATGAAATCTGTGGTATAGTAGTATCTTAAATGCAAGATTATAGCTTTTATTTAATTTACAATATTTAAAAACATCACAGATTATACTATAGTGAAAATACTTCATGGTGGAACATTTGTTGATTACAAGGCAGTATTGCAGAATTTACTGAAAAAGGCTTAACAGGCTTCCAATACCTAAATAGTTTTGGGACATGAATTACAGGAAAACAGACATTTCAAGAAGTCTTCAATAGGTCTTTATACATAAGAGAAGTAACAGTCCTGATTCCCTGGTGGTATATGATTCTGTAATGGTAGCAGGTTAATTTTTTTGCTACTGTAGAACTACTGTGGAGTTTAGTGTTTTAGTGTGGCCTGTAAAGTCACCAACAAGAAAGGCAACTCAGGAGGATGATACTGTGCTTCTGGTCAGAGATGAGCAGGACTGATAGAACCTTTATTACTACAAGTGGATAACTCTATAAGTGGATGTGTTATGTGTACGGAGAGATGGAAAGGGGCAGGGGGAGGGGGAACGTACAGTTCTTTTACTATGTTGCTAGTTCAGACCTTGCATATTCTAAAGAATGCAAGAATATGTCATTTTTGAACAGGAATATGACTGTACAATTCAATGAAATCAGAACACAGTGGGGAAGGGGAATGAGTTGAGAAATGTGAATGCTAAACAGTTTTTAGTATTTTTTTTAGGATCACTGCTTGATCAGTATTTAAGTAAATTAAACTTCTGTAGTCAGACTGAAAAGGGGAAACAGGATAAAACGTATACAGTAATGTAAGTAATATCAATACTATTGCTAGAAGAGTATTCCTTGGAGTTGAAAGAAAAATAATACGAGTGTGATTTGAAAAGTTCGCGGCCTACCATAGAAATGAATGTGTGGCGTTTCTGTTTTTTACCGCATCATGGCACCACGTACGCCCCACGAACAGCTGTGAAGCGTCAAGTCGGGTGAAGTCATTGTTGCAAAGAAATGACTGTAAATAAGGTTATCTCACAGCAACGCTGAAAATGGACAAAATTGAACATCATGCAGTGATTAAATTTTTTGTCAAGAAAGGTTTAACGTCAACAGAAATTTTTAATGAGATGAAGAATGTGTTGGATGATGCTGGACCTTCACTGACTACAGTGAAAAAATGGGCTGTTGAATTTAAACATGGGCATGCAAATTTGGAAGATGACCTGTGTACTGGCCGTCCAAAAAGTGCCACTACACCAGAAATCATCAATAAAGTGCACGATATTGTTTTGGAAGATCGCCATTTGATGGTGTCTGAAATTGCTAAGACTGTGAGAATCTGAGATGAAAGGTTACATCACATTCTCACTGAGGAATTAGATATGAAAAAGCTGTCTGCAAGATGGGTGCCGTGTTTCTTGACAAGTGACCAAAAACACGTGCGAATGCAAGCTTCTCAGGAATGTTTGGACTGTTTTAAGAAAAATCCAAAAGATTTTATTCGTAGATTTGTAACGACTGATGAAACTTGGGTCCATTACTTCACTCCAGAAACAAAACAGCCGAAACGATGGATACATAGTGATTCCCCGCCTCCAAAAAAGGCAAAATAAATTTTGTCGGCTGGAAAGTGTATGGCTTCGATTTTCTGGCCATATTGGAATATTACCAATATTCCAATTGTTAACTGGAATTAATTGCCAATTAACAATTGTTAATTGTTCGATTAACAAGGGAATATTGTTAATAGATTACCTTGAAAAGGGTCAAACGATAAAAAGAGAGTATTACGCTAACCTTTTGGGGCAATTAAAAGAAAAAATGCGAGAAAAAAGACCAGGTTTAGCAAAGAAGAAGATAATTTTCCATCATGATAATGCACACCCTCACACATGCATTGCGTCTACAGCAAAAATCGCCAAGTTGAAGTACGATCTGTTGAACCACCCACCTTATTCGCCTGATTTAGTCCCATCTTACTTTCACCTATTCCCCAAACCTAACAAAAATTTTGGGGGGGGGAAGCAATTTTCCTCAGATAATGAGCTGAAAGCAGCAGTAAACGGCTATTTTGATAGCCTAGAAAATCGGACTTCCTCAATGGTGTACAAGCGCTGGAGTATCGCTGGATTAAGTGTATTGAACTACAAGGAGACTGTCCTGAAAAATAAAAACGATTCCAGAAAGAAAAGGTAAGTATTTTATTATCAGGTCGCGAACTTTTCAAATTCCCCTCATATTATCAAGTACACACAAATGTTCAAATAGTTTTTATCTGTCCAGTAACCTTACACTGTGAACTACTGTGATCCAAGAATTATGAAAATAAGTTAAGGTAAAATCCCTATACTAAATGACACTGAAAAATCTGCAAAATATTTAAAAAGTTTACTACGTTGTCTAATGGAAAAATTATAAGTGAATACTGGGAGTGTTTCTTGAATTACTATATCCAATGGATTTAGGACAGAGAGACAAGTTTACACTTTCTTGTATTTAAAGATAATCAAGGATTCTTCATATAAAGATTATATTGTCTGAATGTACAGTGACAACTTTGTGTCCAAGCAAAACACATTACATGATCTTATTGTTCCAGAAAACTATACATTATTAGTTCTTGTACATATAATTTTAAATCGAGGGCAGCGCATCTACTACATCTGAAAATAATGAGGATGTATAGTCTGTATGTTTATTGATACATCTATTTTAGGTTTAAAAACATTCTTATTTACCTTTGTCTTTCCATTTCTGCTAACCTTTCCACCTCATCCATTTTTCTATCACGATATTTCTTCTTTAATTTGGAACCATCGTCTGAAAAATCTGAACTACTGGATGAAGACACTGAATGTGAGCGTTTTCTGAAAACACAATTATATTTATACTAAAATTCCGTAATTTCATTTTTCAAGATTATTTATATTATATATATAAGGACTTAATGGAAAACTCTTTATTTGCTTACAAATAACACATTTATAGCTAACACTTTTATTCAAACTGAATTTGTAATTTAACTATAATTATATACGGAACAGTAATAATTATTGTAACTGTTAATTAATACTAACCAATGTTGGTAATTTGTACGTTTGGGTTAATATGTTTGAAATGTATAATATATATATTATAACGTAGCGGTTTTTGTAGAGGTTTTAGCGAAAACTTTGTAAGTGGCTTATTGGGTGTTCGTCTCTTAATTAAGCTCCCAATGTTGTAAGCGCCAAATCTGTAACGTGCGGTTTGAGTGTGTTACAGATTACGGGTTTATAGTTAATTCAGCCCCACAGTTGGGTTCCCCAAATCTGTAACGTGCTGCCTTTTACCTTAGATGTGTTAATGTTTCCGCCTCTCCGCAGTCGCCACTTATGAATTATAATGACCAAAGTTTTAAAAAATAAAGTATTTTGTAATGTTACTCAATCAAAAGCCGAAATCGAGAGTGTGTGATTTGGGGTCAAGCAGGGGAGTTGTTCAGCCTTAGGTTGAAGAGAGAGTAAGTGCCGATTGTTTACATTCGGTTTAAACAATTCTGAAATTCTTTTCAAATTGTTCGCCGTGAATTAAATCAGCTGATTGTGAGACGAGTCTCCACGCATAGTACAACCAGGCTACACTATGGCAAAGTATGACCCGATGGGTCGATCTCTTCTATTTTATTCTGAAATCTGTTACAACTACCCGCTACAAAAAAATATAACACATATTTATTATTCAATATAAATTTTTTAATAATATTTATTACATTGGGTTTTTTTTTTCTCTGCCGCCAAGATACAAATATCACAGTCGATCTTCTTAATTAAAACATAATATCGACTTCATCGAGTGAACATGGAATTGTCAAAAGAAAAAAACATATATGGTTTTGATTACCAAATTTTATACTATTTTTAAAACATCAATCAATATATAATTCTTAATATTTCCCCAGGGTTAAGGGTAAGTTCTTTTTGTTATGAGATGGTCAGAAATGGATAATTATACTACGCTTTACAAATACCGAAAAATATTAAAAATTTTGTTTATTTTCGTATAGTACGTAGTTTCAGAAATGTCCGTAAGAGAGCAGCGTGCGTTTGTTTACTTTAGAACATATGATTAAATTTGAATAGTTTTTTCGTTCTATCCAACAATTCGGAATGACTTTTCTTCGTTAAATGTGAAACGAAATGTTTATATTACCTCTCTTCTTATAGTTCTTACTGGAAGGAAGCCTTTTCTCTAGTGATGTCCGTCTTAGGTTGTAATTTCATTACTGTCTGGCCCATATTATATCGTCAACTTGAAACATGGCGAAACTCGGCCGAATCATCAGAATGGTTTTCTTTCACTGTTTATTATGGAGTATAACCATTTAATTTTGATAAATAAGGTAGGATTATATAATGTTCATATGGCTTTTTAATTTTATACTAATTTTGCACTTCTCCAAAGTTTCAAAAAGGATATTTTAATAGAATTGTGGTAGCATCATTTTGTCAACTCGCCAGGTTTAATTTCCAAATTTTATTATTAACAATACTTGTTATTCTCGTCACTCTTAGTAACCCATAATATTTTTATTATACAGGCAGTTTGTAATTATTATAAATTTATATTTTATTTACCGAAAAATAATTCTTTTTAATTCAGGTTTCTTTCCCAATTCGGTTTACATAATAGGTTTCTGTTCATTTTCTTATGACCTTGTATATAAGTATTTAATATTTTTATTATCTTTAAATGAATTTATATATTATTTATTAGTCTCTCATAGTATTCCTACACTGCCCTACTTCCTTCTGCCATTTCCCTCATATAGTATTATTTTAATTTTTTATTATCATTTGATATTTAAATCTTTTATGTTTTTTAAAACTAACCCTGGGTTATCTTATACTAACACAAATATTTGCAAAAATATAAAATTAACTTAGGTATTAAACTTGGTGGTCTACACAATATAAACATTACAATAAATTAATAAAATACAGAATCAGTTAGTAGCATTATAGTCTACTATCATAGTTTTATAATTCCCAAACCTACAGCACAATTCTGTAATAAGTTACCTTCACTTTCACTTTTTACCTCAATGGGTACACTATAACTCACTTGTCACTGTATATCACTCGAATTGCTTATAATGTTTAGTGATATACTTTAATTTAGAGCTAGTTATAGGTTACCCATTTCTGACCTTTATGTTATCATGATTTAATTTATTGGGACCGGGTTATGTAACGTTACATAAAGCCCCCCCACTAGAACAAATTTATTTTGGTATTACTTGTTTATTAAAATAAATTGTTGATTATTTCCATTCACCTAATAGTCTTGGTTTTATCTTCATAATAGTGTTTCATTTCCGACTGGTTATACTCTGACTGGTAATTCAGACTGGTGGTAATTGCTGTTTTCTTACTCTACTCTCTCTCTCTTGGAGGCAAATTCATTAATTATTTATTTCTCTGGGTAGTGGTACTTCCACATTTTATTTGATAAGGACTGGTCACACTAATCATATTAAACTTGTTTTAACACTCATTTCTATTTACTTCTATAAATTATCTTTATCAATTAAGCTTCGGTCTGCTATCTTCCTTCTATTTTCTTCATTTATACTTCTGGAATCTAATATCACTCTTTTCAGCTATTTTATAATTATTATCCCTTAAATATTCAATTTCCCTAACATTTTTCCCTATCTTGTGCGGTGGTACCAGTAGGGTGGCCACTCTGGGTCCATACTCCTCTGTCCATCCTTACACCTTCTGAGACCAGGGGAACATCATCCCTGCTCATAAAAATTATTGCCGGAACATTTCTACGGTCAATACATAAAAATAAAAAAATTATAAGTAGTAGTCAATTAGCGACTAGTACTAAACACTTTTGGGATTCTTCATACTGTAGCTGTTTGCATTTATTTATATATTTCTTCTTCTCCTTGATTCCTTCTTCTTTTCCATTAACTAATAGCATATAACATTATTGATAGGCCTTATGTTAAAATTCTTTTGACTTTACTTCTTGTGACATCTTTCTCCGTATCATTTCTTCTTATATAATCTTCAATTCTGAGAAATTCTAATTATTGTATTAATTATCATCCTCCTTCAGTTTCATTGGAGTCATTAAATTATTCTTTATTCTTCTTATCTGAGCACATTACCATCAATTGTTTTTGTTCATTTAATTTTTCTTCTGTTTGTTACCATTAAAAATATTACTTTTTCCCATTATTTCAGTTTAAATCAGTTATTTATAATTAAATTATATAATCTGCTCTTACATTTTCTTGGTGTTTTGTCTTTTTATTTTAAACTATATGGTTTCAAAATAACTTGAGTAAGATGTCCTTACATGCTTTTTGAATTTTGGGGTTTTATCTTAAATCATATTGTTTCTAAATAAATTAAGTAAGTTGTCCTTACATAGTTTTTGAATTTTGGGGTTTTCTTCCGCTATTCAATGGGTTGCTTGGTCGGTTTTCAGAAAATCAGTCCCCTTTTTTCTGGTTGGTTATTGTTTAGTTTAACCATGGTCCATTAATTCAGGTACTCCCTTTACTCAGATTACTGGGGTGTCTATAATGATTTTTGTCCTTGTTAATCTCCTTATCATCCGGCTCTCCCACTTTGCTGCTACGAAACCTTTAATTAAGTATCGGTCTCCCGTCATAGTTCGTTCCTTTTTAACTAACAAGTATTGTACCTCCTCTAACATAACATAGTTGCTCATATTTAATCTCATTTCATTCCCTTTTACCTCTGGATTATTTGCCAAATATTTGAACGTTATATTCCGTCTTGAAGATATGACTGATATTGTCTGATACACTTCAATCATCGACCTATTTAATTGAGATCTAAACTTAATTAACTCCCTTTGTTCATTAATTGGAAGGTTGAATATATTAATTAATCCATCTGTAATCATCTCCCATTCTTCCTTTGTATTTATTATTTTCTTTCTACATGTTTTTCTTATTTCCTTGGTCTTCTTTTCCATGGTTTGGATCTTCTCCTTGTCCTTTCTATTCTTATTTTCAGATAGCAATGCATTCGGGTCTTCTTTAGTACCTTCGGAAGTGCTGTTTAATGTTTTATCCAAATTATTAAAACCGCTGTCCATTTTCTTCATAAATGTCTCATGGTGTCTCTTTAAGTTTTCCTCCTGTTTCCTAAAACTTTCATTCATTTTCTTGAAACCACGGTCCATTGTTTCCTCTAACTTTCTGAAACTTGCATCCACTTTGTCAAATTTTTCGCTCAAGGCTTCATTTTGTTTCCTTGAGTTTTCAATTATTTTATCCAATTTTTCCTCCTGTCTCCTAAAATTTTCTTTATTTTCCTCATTGGTTCGCTTATTATCTTCCTGGATCTTGTTATTCCCTTCCATTATAATTCTTAACATCTCCTGTATGCTTATATCTTCTTTTTGGTTGGATTTATCTGGTTGATCCCCTTGGGCATCCTCTTCAATTATTTCCGTTTCCGTATCCATAACTACTTCGGTTTCTTCTGTATCACCTGTCTGTTGGTCCATTTCACTGTCCGTGACTAATTCTATTTCTTGTTCTTGTCCACCTTCTTCAATCTCCTTTTCTTCTGCCCTCTTCTTCGATTTGCCTCGGGTATTATGCATTTCTTGTTTTCTAATAACTGCCAACGATAATTAGATTTTTTTGTATATATTTTTATTAAATATCAAAATTCTTTTCTAATTACAGCCCTTTTATGTTGAGCGCCAATTCTATAACGTAGCGGTTTTTGTAGAGGTTTTAGCGAAAACTCTGTAAGTGGCTTATTGGGTGTTCGTCTTATTTAATTAAGCTCCCAATGTTGTAAGCGCCAAATCTGTAACGTGCGGTTTGAGTGTGTTACAGATTACGGGTTTATAGTTAATTCAGCCCCACGGTTGGGTTCGCCAAATCTGTAACGTGCTGCCTTTTAACTTAGATGTGTTAATGTTTCCGCCTCTCCGCAGTCGCCACTTATGAATTATAATGACCAAAGTTTTAAAAAATAAAGTATTTTGTAATGTTACTCAATCAAAAGCCGAAATCGAGAGTGTGTGATTTGGGGTCAAGCAGGGAAGTTGTTCAGCCTTAGGTTGAAGAGAGAGTAAGTGCCGATTGTTTACATTCGGTTTAAACGATTCTGAAATTCTTTTCAAATTGTTCGCCGTGAATTAAATCAGCTGATTGTGAGACGAGTCTCCACGCATAGTACAACCAGGCTACACTATGGCAAAGTATGACCTGATGGGTCGATCTCTTCTATTTTATTCTGAAATCTGTTACAACTACCCGCTACAAAAAAATATAACACATATTTATTATTCAATATAAATTTTTTAATAATATTTATTATATTGGGTTTTTTTTTTCTCTGCCGCCAAGATACAAATATCACAGTCGATCTTCTTAATTAAAACATAATATGGACTTCATCGAGTGAACATGGAATTGTCAAAAGAAAAAAACATATATGGTTTTGTTTACCAAATTTTATACTATTTTTAAAACATCAATCAATATATAATTCTTAATATTTCCCCAGGGTTAAGGGTAAGTTCTTTTTGTTATGAGATGGTCAGAAATGGATAATTATACTACGCTTTACAAATACCGAAAAATATTAAAAATTTTGTTTATTTTCGTATAGTACGTAGTTTCAGAAATGTCCGTAAGAGAGCAGCGTGCGTTTGTTTACTTTAGAACATATGATTAAATTTGAATAGTTTTTTCGTTCTATCCAACAATTCGGAATGACTTTTCTTCGTTAAATGTGAAACGAAATGTTTATATTACCTCTCTTCTTATAGTTCTTACTGGAAGGAAGCCTTTTCTCTAGTGATGTCCGTCTTAGGTTGTAATTTCATTACTGTCTGGCCCATATTATATCGTCAACTTGAAACATGGCGAAACTCGGCCGAATCATCAGAATGGTTTTCTTTCACTGTTTATTATGGAGTATAACCATTTAATTTTGATAAATAAGGTAGGATTATATAATGTTCATATGGCTTTTTAATTTTATACTAATTTTGCACTTCTCCAAAGTTTCAAAAAGGATATTTTAATAGAATTGTGGTAGCATCATTTTGTCAACTCGCCAGGTTTAATTTCCAAATTTTATTATTAACAATACTTGTTATTCTCGTCACTCTTAGTAACCCATAATATTTTTATTATACAGGCAGTTTGTAATTATTATAAATTTATATTTTATTTACCGAAAAATAATTCTTTTTAATTCAGGTTTCTTTCCCAATTCGGTTTACATAATAGGTTTCTGTTCATTTTCTTATGACCTTGTATATAAGTATTTAATATTTTTATTATCTTTAAATGAATTTATATATTATTTATTAGTCTCTCATAGTATTCCTACACTGCCCTACTTCCTTCTGCCATTTCCCTCATATAGTATTATTTTAATTTTTTATTATCATTTGATATTTAAATCTTTTATGTTTTTTAAAACTAACCCTGGGTTATCTTATACTAACACAAATATTTGCAAAAATATAAAATTAACTTAGGTATTAAACTTGGTGGTCTACACAATATAAACATTACAATAAATTAATAAAATACAGAATCAGTTAGTAGCATTATAGTCTACTATCATAGTTTTATAATTCCCAAACCTACAGCACAATTCTGTAATAAGTTACCTTCACTTTCACTTTTTACCTCAATGGGTACACTATAACTCACTTGTCACTGTATATCACTCGAATTGCTTATAATGTTTAGTGATATACTTTAATTTAGAGCTAGTTATAGGTTACCCATTTCTGACCTTTATGTTATCATGATTTAATTTATTGGGACCGGGTTATGTAACGTTACATAAAGCCCCCCCACTAGAACAAATTTATTTTGGTATTACTTGTTTATTAAAATAAATTGTTGATTATTTCCATTCACCTAATAGTCTTGGTTTTATCTTCATAATAGTGTTTCATTTCCGACTGGTTATACTCTGACTGGTAATTCAGACTGGTGGTAATTGCTGTTTTCTTACTCTACTCTCTCTCTCTTGGAGGCAAATTCATTAATTATTTATTTCTCTGGGTAGTGGTACTTCCACATTTTATTTGATAAGGACTGGTCACACTAATCATATTAAACTTGTTTTAACACTCATTTCTATTTACTTCTATAAATTATCTTTATCAATTAAGCTTCGGTCTGCTATCTTCCTTCTATTTTCTTCATTTATACTTCTGGAATCTAATATCACTCTTTTCAGCTATTTTATAATTATTATCCCTTAAATATTCAATTTCCCTAACATTTTTCCCTATCTTATGCGGTGGTACCAGTAGGGTGGCCACTCTGGGTCCATACTCCTCTGTCCATCCTTACACCTTCTGAGACCAGGGGAACATCATCCCTGCTCATAAAAATTATTGCCGGAACATTTCTACGGTCAATACATAAAAATAAAAAAATTATAAGTAGTAGTCAATTAGCGACTAGTACTAAACACTTTTGGGATTCTTCATACTGTAGCTGTTTGCATTTATTTATATATTTCTTCTTCTCCTTGATTCCTTCTTCTTTTCCATTAACTAATAGCATATAACATTATTGATAGGCCTTATGTTAAAATTCTTTTGACTTTACTTCTTGTGACATCTTTCTCCGTATCATTTCTTCTTATATAATCTTCAATTCTGAGAAATTCTAATTATTGTATTAATTATCATCCTCCTTCAGTTTCATTGGAGTCATTAAATTATTCTTTATTCTTCTTATCTGAGCACATTACCATCAATTGTTTTTGTTCATTTATTTTTTCTTCTGTTTGTTACCATTAAAAATATTACTTTTTCCCATTATTTCAGTTTAAATCAGTTATTTATAATTAAATTATATAATCTGCTCTTACATTTTCTTGGTGTTTTGTCTTTTTATTTTAAACTATATGGTTTCAAAATAACTTGAGTAAGATGTCCTTACATGCTTTTTGAATTTTGGGGTTTTATCTTAAATCATATTGTTTCTAAATAAATTAAGTAAGTTGTCCTTACATAGCTTTTGAATTTTGGGGTTTTCTTCCGCTATTCAATGGGTTGCTTGGTCGGTTTTCAGAAAATCAGTCCCCTTTTTTCTGGTTGGTTATTGTTTAGTTTAACCATGGTCCATTAATTCAGGTACTCCCTTTACTCAGATTACTGGGGTGTCTATAATGATTTTTGTCCTTGTTAATCTCCTTATCATCCGGCTCTCCCACTTTGCTGCTACGAAACCTTTAATTAAGTATCGGTCTCCCGTCATAGTTCGTTCCTTTTTAACTAACAAGTATTGTACCTCCTCTAACATAACATAGTTGCTCATATTTAATCTCATTTCATTCCCTTTTACCTCTGGATTATTTGCCAAATATTTGAACGTTATATTCCGTCTTGAAGATATGACTGATATTGTCTGATACACTTCAATCATCGACCTATTTAATTGAGATCTAAACTTAATTAACTCCCTTTGTTCATTAATTGGAAGGTTGAATATATTAATTAATCCATCTGTAATCATCTCCCATTCTTCCTTTGTATTTATTATTTTCTTTCTACATGTTTTTCTTACTTCCTTGGTCTTCTTTTCCATGGTTTGGATCTTCTCCTTGTCCTTTCTATTCTTATTTTCAGATAGCAATGCATTCGGGTCTTCTTTAGTACCTTCGGAAGTGCTGTTTAATGTTTTATCCAAATTATTAAAACCGCTGTCCATTTTCTTCATAAATGTCTCATGGTGTCTCTTTAAGTTTTCCTCCTGTTTCCTAAAACTTTCATTCATTTTCTTGAAACCACGGTCCATTGTTTCCTCTAACTTTCTGAAACTTGCATCCACTTTGTCAAATTTTTCGCTCAAGGCTTCATTTTGTTTCCTTGAGTTTTCAATTATTTTATCCAATTTTTCCTCCTGTCTCCTAAAATTTTCTTTATTTTCCTCATTGGTTCGCTTATTATCTTCCTGGATCTTGTTATTCCCTTCCATTATAATTCTTAACATCTCCTGTATGCTTATATCTTCTTTTTGGTTGGATTTATCTGGTTGATCCCCTTGGGCATCCTCTTCAATTATTTCCGTTTCCGTATCCATAACTACTTCGGTTTCTTCTGTATCACCTGTCTGTTGGTCCATTTCACTGTCCGTGACTAATTCTATTTCTTGTTCTGGTCCACCTTCTTCAATCTCCTTTTCTTCTGCCCTCTTCTTCGATTTGCCTCGGGTATTATGCATTTCTTGTTTTCTAATAACTGCCAACGATAATTAGATTTTTTTGTATATATTTTTATTAAATATCAAAATTCTTTTCTAATTACAGCCCTTTTATGTTGAGCGCCAATTCTATAACGTAGCGGTTTTTGTAGAGGTTTTAGCGAAAACTCTGTAAGTGGCTTATTGGGTGTTCGTCTTATTTAATTAAGCTCCCAATGTTGTAAGCGCCAAATCTGTAACGTGCGGTTTGAGTGTGTTACAGATTACGGGTTTATAGTTAATTCAGCCCCACGGTTGGGTTCGCCAAATCTGTAACGTGCTGCCTTTTAACTTAGATGTGTTAATGTTTCCGCCTCTCCGCAGTCGCCACTTATGAATTATAATGACCAAAGTTTTAAAAAATAAAGTATTTTGTAATGTTACTCAATCAAAAGCCGAAATCGAGAGTGTGTGATTTGGGGTCAAGCAGGGAAGTTGTTCAGCCTTAGGTTGAAGAGAGAGTAAGTGCCGATTGTTTACATTCGGTTTAAACGATTCTGAAATTCTTTTCAAATTGTTCGCCGTGAATTAAATCAGCTGATTGTGAGACGAGTCTCCACGCATAGTACAACCAGGCTACACTATGGCAAAGTATGACCCGATGGGTCGATCTCTTCTATTTTATTCTGAAATCTGTTACAACTACCCGCTACAAAAAAATGTAACACATATTTATTATTCAATATAAATTTTTTAATAATATTTATTATATTGGGTTTTTTTTTTCTCTGCCGCCAAGATACAAATATCACAGTCGATCTTCTTAATTAAAACATAATATCGACTTCATCGAGTGAACATGGAATTGTCAAAAGAAAAAAACATATATGGTTTTGTTTACCAAATTTTATACTATTTTTAAAACATCAATCAATATATAATTCTTAATATTTCCCCAGGGTTAAGGGTAAGTTCTTTTTGTTATGAGATGGTCAGAAATAGATAATTATACTACGCTTTACAAATACCGAAAAATATTAAAAATTTTGTTTATTTTCGTATAGTACGTAGTTTCAGAAATGTCCGTAAGAGAGCAGCGTGCGTTTGTTTACTTTAGAACATATGATTAAATTTGAATAGTTTTTTCGTTCTATCCAACAATTCGGAATGACTTTTCTTCGTTAAATGTGAAACGAAATGTTTATATTACCTCTCTTCTTATAGTTCTTACTGGAAGGAAGCCTTTTCTCTAGTGATGTCCGTCTTAGGTTGTAATTTCATTACTGTCTGGCCCATATTATATCGTCAACTTGAAACATGGCGAAACTCGGCCGAATCATCAGAATGGTTTTCTTTCACTGTTTATTATGGAGTATAACCATTTAATTTTGATAAATAAGGTAGGATTATATAATGTTCATATGGCTTTTTAATTTTATACTAATTTTGCACTTCTCCAAAGTTTCAAAAAGGATATTTTAATAGAATTGTGGTAGCATCATTTTGTCAACTCGCCAGGTTTAATTTCCAAATTTTATTATTAACAATACTTGTTATTCTCGTCACTCTTAGTAACCCATAATATTTTTATTATACAGGCAGTTTGTAATTATTATAAATTTATATTTTATTTACCGAAAAATAATTCTTTTTAATTCAGGTTTCTTTCCCAATTCGGTTTACATAATAGGTTTCTGTTCATTTTCTTATGACCTTGTATATAAGTATTTAATATTTTTATTATCTTTAAATGAATTTATATATTATTTATTAGTCTCTCATAGTATTCCTACACTGCCCTACTTCCTTCTGCCATTTCCCTCATATAGTATTATTTTAATTTTTTATTATCATTTGATATTTAAATCTTTTATGTTTTTTAAAACTAACCCTGGGTTATCTTATACTAACACAAATATTTGCAAAAATATAAAATTAACTTAGGTATTAAACTTGGTGGTCTACACAATATAAACATTACAATAAATTAATAAAATACAGAATCAGTTAGTAGCATTATAGTCTACTATCATAGTTTTATAATTCCCAAACCTACAGCACAATTCTGTAATAAGTTACCTTCACTTTCACTTTTTACCTCAATGGGTACACTATAACTCACTTGTCACTGTATATCACTCGAATTGCTTATAATGTTTAGTGATATACTTTAATTTAGAGCTAGTTATAGGTTACCCATTTCTGACCTTTATGTTATCATGATTTAATTTATTGGGACCGGGTTATGTAACGTTACATAAAGCCCCCCCACTAGAACAAATTTATTTTGGTATTACTTGTTTATTAAAATAAATTGTTGATTATTTCCATTCACCTAATAGTCTTGGTTTTATCTTCATAATAGTGTTTCATTTCCGACTGGTTATACTCTGACTGGTAATTCAGACTGGTGGTAATTGCTGTTTTCTTACTCTACTCTCTCTCTCTTGGAGGCAAATTCATTAATTATTTATTTCTCTGGGTAGTGGTACTTCCACATTTTATTTGATAAGGACTGGTCACACTAATCATATTAAACTTGTTTTAACACTCATTTCTATTTACTTCTATAAATTATCTTTATCAATTAAGCTTCGGTCTGCTATCTTCCTTCTATTTTCTTCATTTATACTTCTGGAATCTAATATCACTCTTTTCAGCTATTTTATAATTATTATCCCTTAAATATTCAATTTCCCTAACATTTTTCCCTATCTTATGCGGTGGTACCAGTAGGGTGGCCACTCTGGGTCCATACTCCTCTGTCCATCCTTACACCTTCTGAGACCAGGGGAACATCATCCCTGCTCATAAAAATTATTGCCGGAACATTTCTACGGTCAATACATAAAAATAAAAAAATTATAAGTAGTAGTCAATTAGCGACTAGTACTAAACACTTTTGGGATTCTTCATACTGTAGCTGTTTGCATTTATTTATATATTTCTTCTTCTCCTTGATTCCTTCTTCTTTTCCATTAACTAATAGCATATAACATTATTGATAGGCCTTATGTTAAAATTCTTTTGACTTTACTTCTTGTGACATCTTTCTCCGTATCATTTCTTCTTATATAATCTTCAATGCTGAGAAATTCTAATTATTGTATTAATTATCATCCTCCTTCAGTTTCATTGGAGTCATTAAATTATTCTTTATTCTTCTTATCTGAGCACATTACCATCAATTGTTTTTGTTCATTTATTTTTTCTTCTGTTTGTTACCATTAAAAATATTACTTTTTCCCATTATTTCAGTTTAAATCAGTTATTTATAATTAAATTATATAATCTGCTCTTACATTTTCTTGGTGTTTTGTCTTTTTATTTTAAACTATATGGTTTCAAAATAACTTGAGTAAGATGTCCTTACATGCTTTTTGAATTTTGGGGTTTTATCTTAAATCATATTGTTTCTAAATAAATTAAGTAAGTTGTCCTTACATAGTTTTTGAATTTTGGGGTTTTCTTCCGCTATTCAATGGGTTGCTTGGTCGGTTTTCAGAAAATCAGTCCCCTTTTTTCTGGTTGGTTATTGTTTAGTTTAACCATGGTCCATTAATTCAGGTACTCCCTTTACTCAGATTACTGGGGTGTCTATAATGATTTTTGTCCTTGTTAATCTCCTTATCATCCGGCTCTCCCACTTTGCTGCTACGAAACCTTTAATTAAGTATCGGTCTCCCGTCATAGTTCGTTCCTTTTTAACTAACAAGTATTGTACCTCCTCTAACATAACATAGTTGCTCATATTTAATCTCATTTCATTCCCTTTTACCTCTGGATTATTTGCCAAATATTTGAACGTTATATTCCGTCTTGAAGATATGACTGATATTGTCTGATACACTTCAATCATCGACCTATTTAATTGAGATCTAAACTTAATTAACTCCCTTTGTTCATTAATTGGAAGGTTGAATATATTAATTAATCCATCTGTAATCATCTCCCATTCTTCCTTTGTATTTATTATTTTCTTTCTACATGTTTTTCTTATTTCCTTGGTCTTCTTTTCCATGGTTTGGATCTTCTCCTTGTCCTTTCTATTCTTATTTTCAGATAGCAATGCATTCGGGTCTTCTTTAGTACCTTCGGAAGTGCTGTTTAATGTTTTATCCAAATTATTAAAACCGCTGTCCATTTTCTTCATAAATGTCTCATGGTGTCTCTTTAAGTTTTCCTCCTGTTTCCTAAAACTTTCATTCATTTTCTTGAAACCACGGTCCATTGTTTCCTCTAACTTTCTGAAACTTGCATCCACTTTGTCAAATTTTTCGCTCAAGGCTTCATTTTGTTTCCTTGAGTTTTCAATTATTTTATCCAATTTTTCCTCCTGTCTCCTAAAATTTTCTTTATTTTCCTCATTGGTTCGCTTATTATCTTCCTGGATCTTGTTATTCCCTTCCATTATAATTCTTAACATCTCCTGTATGCTTATATCTTCTTTTTGGTTGGATTTATCTGGTTGATCCCCTTGGGCATCCTCTTCAATTATTTCCGTTTCCGTATCCATAACTACTTCGGTTTCTTCTGTATCACCTGTCTGTTGGTCCATTTCACTGTCCGTGACTAATTCTATTTCTTGTTCTTGTCCACCTTCTTCAATCTCCTTTTCTTCTGCCCTCTTCTTCGATTTGCCTCGGGTATTATGCATTTCTTGTTTTCTAATAACTGCCAACGATAATTAGATTTTTTTGTATATATTTTTATTAAATATCAAAATTCTTTTCTAATTACAGCCCTTTTATGTTGAGCGCCAATTCTATAACGTAGCGGTTTTTGTAGAGGTTTTAGCGAAAACTCTGTAAGTGGCTTATTGGGTGTTCGTCTTATTTAATTAAGCTCCCAATGTTGTAAGCGCCAAATCTGTAACGTGCGGTTTGAGTGTGTTACAGATTACGGGTTTATAGTTAATTCAGCCCCACGGTTGGGTTCGCCAAATCTGTAACGTGCTGCCTTTTAACTTAGATGTGTTAATGTTTCCGCCTCTCCGCAGTCGCCACTTATGAATTATAATGACCAAAGTTTTAAAAAATAAAGTATTTTGTAATGTTACTCAATCAAAAGCCGAAATCGAGAGTGTGTGATTTGGGGTCAAGCAGGGAAGTTGTTCAGCCTTAGGTTGAAGAGAGAGTAAGTGCCGATTGTTTACATTCGGTTTAAACGATTCTGAAATTCTTTTCAAATTGTTCGCCGTGAATTAAATCAGCTGATTGTGAGACGAGTCTCCACGCATAGTACAACCAGGCTACACTATGGCAAAGTATGACCCGATGGGTCGATCTCTTCTATTTTATTCTGAAATCTGTTACAACTACCCGCTACAAAAAAATGTAACACATATTTATTATTCAATATAAATTTTTTAATAATATTTATTATATTGGGTTTTTTTTTTCTCTGCCGCCAAGATACAAATATCACAGTCGATCTTCTTAATTAAAACATAATATCGACTTCATCGAGTGAACATGGAATTGTCAAAAGAAAAAAACATATATGGTTTTGTTTACCAAATTTTATACTATTTTTAAAACATCAATCAATATATAATTCTTAATATTTCCCCAGGGTTAAGGGTAAGTTCTTTTTGTTATGAGATGGTCAGAAATGGATAATTATACTACGCTTTACAAATACCGAAAAATATTAAAAATTTTGTTTATTTTCGTATAGTACGTAGTTTCAGAAATGTCCGTAAGAGAGCAGCGTGCGTTTGTTTACTTTAGAACATATGATTAAATTTGAATAGTTTTTTCGTTCTATCCAACAATTCGGAATGACTTTTCTTCGTTAAATGTGAAACGAAATGTTTATATTACCTCTCTTCTTATAGTTCTTACTGGAAGGAAGCCTTTTCTCTAGTGATGTCCGTCTTAGGTTGTAATTTCATTACTGTCTGGCCCATATTATATCGTCAACTTGAAACATGGCGAAACTCGGCCGAATCATCAGAATGGTTTTCTTTCACTGTTTATTATGGAGTATAACCATTTAATTTTGATAAATAAGGTAGGATTATATAATGTTCATATGGCTTTTTAATTTTATACTAATTTTGCACTTCTCCAAAGTTTCAAAAAGGATATTTTAATAGAATTGTGGTAGCATCATTTTGTCAACTCGCCAGGTTTAATTTCCAAATTTTATTATTAACAATACTTGTTATTCTCGTCACTCTTAGTAACCCATAATATTTTTATTATACAGGCAGTTTGTAATTATTATAAATTTATATTTTATTTACCGAAAAATAATTCTTTTTAATTCAGGTTTCTTTCCCAATTCGGTTTACATAATAGGTTTCTGTTCATTTTCTTATGACCTTGTATATAAGTATTTAATATTTTTATTATCTTTAAATGAATTTATATATTATTTATTAGTCTCTCATAGTATTCCTACACTGCCCTACTTCCTTCTGCCATTTCCCTCATATAGTATTATTTTAATTTTTTATTATCATTTGATATTTAAATCTTTTATGTTTTTTAAAACTAACCCTGGGTTATCTTATACTAACACAAATATTTGCAAAAATATAAAATTAACTTAGGTATTAAACTTGGTGGTCTACACAATATAAACATTACAATAAATTAATAAAATACAGAATCAGTTAGTAGCATTATAGTCTACTATCATAGTTTTATAATTCCCAAACCTACAGCACAATTCTGTAATAAGTTACCTTCACTTTCACTTTTTACCTCAATGGGTACACTATAACTCACTTGTCACTGTATATCACTCGAATTGCTTATAATGTTTAGTGATATACTTTAATTTAGAGCTAGTTATAGGTTACCCATTTCTGACCTTTATGTTATCATGATTTAATTTATTGGGACCGGGTTATGTAACGTTACATAAAGCCCCCCCACTAGAACAAATTTATTTTGGTATTACTTGTTTATTAAAATAAATTGTTGATTATTTCCATTCACCTAATAGTCTTGGTTTTATCTTCATAATAGTGTTTCATTTCCGACTGGTTATACTCTGACTGGTAATTCAGACTGGTGGTAATTGCTGTTTTCTTACTCTACTCTCTCTCTCTCTTGGAGGCAAATTCATTAATTATTTATTTCTCTGGGTAGTGGTACTTCCACATTTTATTTGATAAGGACTGGTCACACTAATCATATTAAACTTGTTTTAACACTCATTTCTATTTACTTCTATAAATTATCTTTATCAATTAAGCTTCGGTCTGCTATCTACCTTCTATTTTCTTCATTTATACTTCTGGAATCTAATATCACTCTTTTCAGCTATTTTATAATTATTATCCCTTAAATATTCAATTTCCCTAACATTTTTCCCTATCTTGTGCGGTGGTACCAGTAGGGTGGCCACTCTGGGTCCATACTCCTCTGTCCATCCTTACACCTTCTGAGACCAGGGGAACATCATCCCTGCTCATAAAAATTATTGCCGGAACATTTCTACGGTCAATACATAAAAATAAAAAAATTATAAGTAGTAGTCAATTAGCGACTAGTACTAAACACTTTTGGGATTCTTCATACTGTAGCTGTTTGCATTTATTTATATATTTCTTCTTCTCCTTGATTCCTTCTTCTTTTCCATTAACTAATAGCATATAACATTATTGATAGGCCTTATGTTAAAATTCTTTTGACTTTACTTCTTGTGACATCTTTCTCCGTATCATTTCTTCTTATATAATCTTCAATTCTGAGAAATTCTAATTATTGTATTAATTATCATCCTCCTTCAGTTTCATTGGAGTCATTAAATTATTCTTTATTCTTCTTATCTGAGCACATTACCATCAATTGTTTTTGTTCATTTATTTTTTCTTCTGTTTGTTACCATTAAAAATATTACTTTTTCCCATTATTTCAGTTTAAATCAGTTATTTATAATTAAATTACATAATCTGCTCTTACATTTTCTTGGTGTTTTGTCTTTTTATTTTAAACTATATGGTTTCAAAATAACTTGAGTAAGATGTCCTTACATGCTTTTTGAATTTTGGGGTTTTATCTTAAATCATATTGTTTCTAAATAAATTAAGTAAGTTGTCCTTACATAGTTTTTGAATTGGGGTTTTCTTCCGCTATTCAATGGGTTGCTTGGTCGGTTTTCAGAAAATCAGTCCCCTTTTTTCTGGTTGGTTATTGTTTAGTTTAACCATGGTCCATTAATTCAGGTACTCCCTTTACTCAGATTACTGGGGTGTCTATAATGATTTTTGTCCTTGTTAATCTCCTTATCATCCGGCTCTCCCACTTTGCTGCTACGAAACCTTTAATTAAGTATCGGTCTCCCGTCATAGTTCGTTCCTTTTTAACTAACAAGTATTGTACCTCCTCTAACATAACATAGTTGCTCATATTTAATCTCATTTCATTCCCTTTTACCTCTGGATTATTTGCCAAATATTTGAACGTTATATTCCGTCTTGAAGATATGACTGATATTGTCTGATACACTTCAATCATCGACCTATTTAATTGAGATCTAAACTTAATTAACTCCCTTTGTTCATTAATTGGAAGGTTGAATATATTAATTAATCCATCTGTAATCATCTCCCATTCTTCCTTTGTATTTATTATTTTCTTTCTACATGTTTTTCTTATTTCCTTGGTCTTCTTTTCCATGGTTTGGATCTTCTCCTTGTCCTTTCTATTCTTATTTTCAGATAGCAATGCATTCGGGTCTTCTTTAGTACCTTCGGAAGTGCTGTTTAATGTTTTATCCAAATTATTAAAACCGCTGTCCATTTTCTTCATAAATGTCTCATGGTGTCTCTTTAAGTTTTCCTCCTGTTTCCTAAAACTTTCATTCATTTTCTTGAAACCACGGTCCATTGTTTCCTCTAACTTTCTGAAACTTGCATCCACTTTGTCAAATTTTTCGCTCAAGGCTTCATTTTGTTTCCTTGAGTTTTCAATTATTTTATCCAATTTTTCCTCCTGTCTCCTAAAATTTTCTTTATTTTCCTCATTGGTTCGCTTATTATCTTCCTGGATCTTGTTATTCCCTTCCATTATAATTCTTAACATCTCCTGTATGCTTATATCTTCTTTTTGGTTGGATTTATCTGGTTGATCCCCTTGGGCATCCTCTTCAATTATTTCCGTTTCCGTATCCATAACTACTTCGGTTTCTTCTGTATCACCTGTCTGTTGGTCCATTTCACTGTCCGTGACTAATTCTATTTCTTGTTCTTGTCCACCTTCTTCAATCTCCTTTTCTTCTGCCCTCTTCTTCGATTTGCCTCGGGTATTATGCATTTCTTGTTTTCTCATAACTGCCAACGATAATTAGATTTTTTGGTATATATTTTTATTAAATATCAAAATTCTTTTCTAATTACAGCCCTTTTACGTTGAGCGCCAATTCTATAACGTAGCGGTTTTTGTAGAGGTTTTAGCGAAAACTCTGTAAGTGGCTTATTGGGTGTTCGTCTTATTTAATTAAGCTCCCAATGTTGTAAGCGCCAAATCTGTAACGTGTGGTTTGAGTGTGTTACAGATTACGGGTTTATAGTTAATTCAGCCCCACGGTTGGGTTCGCCAAATCTGTAACGTGCTGCCTTTTACCTTAGATGTGTTAATGTTTCCGCCTCTCCGCAGTCGCCACTTATGAATTATAATGACCAAAGTTTTAAAAAATAAAGTATTTTGTAATGTTACTCAATCAAAAGCCGAATTCGAGAGTGTGTGATTTGGGGTCAAGCAGGGGAGTTGTTCAGCCTTAGGTTGAAGAGAGAGTAAGTGCCGATTGTTTACATTCGGTTTAAACGATTCTGAAATTCTTTTCAAATTGTTCGCCGTGAATTAAATCAGCTGATTGTGAGACGAGTCTCCACGCATAGTACAACCAGGCTACACTATGGCAAAGTATGACCCGATGGGTCGATCTCTTCTATTTTATTCTGAAATCTGTTACAACTACCCGCTACAAAAAAATGTAACACATATTTATTATTCAATATAAATTTTTTAATAATATTTATTATATTGGGTTTTTTTTTTCTCTGCCGCCAAGATACAAATATCACAGTCGATCTTCTTAATTAAAACATAATATCGACTTCATCGAGTGAACATGGAATTGTCAAAAGAAAAAAACATATATGGTTTTGTTTACCAAATTTTATACTATTTTTAAAACATCAATCAATATATAATTCTTAATATTTCCCCAGGGTTAAGGGTAAGTTCTTTTTGTTATGAGATGGTCAGAAATGGATAATTATACTACGCTTTACAAATACCGAAAAATATTAAAAATTTTGTTTATTTTCGTATAGTACGTAGTTTCAGAAATGTCCGTAAGAGAGCAGCGTGCGTTTGTTTACTTTAGAACATATGATTAAATTTGAATAGTTTTTTCGTTCTATCCAACAATTCGGAATGACTTTTCTTCGTTAAATGTGAAACGAAATGTTTATATTACCTCTCTTCTTATAGTTCTTACTGGAAGGAAGCCTTTTCTCTAGTGATGTCCGTCTTAGGTTGTAATTTCATTACTGTCTGGCCCATATTATATCGTCAACTTGAAACATGGCGAAACTCGGCCGAATCATCAGAATGGTTTTCTTTCACTGTTTATTATGGAGTATAACCATTTAATTTTGATAAATAAGGTAGGATTATATAATGTTCATATGGCTTTTTAATTTTATACTAATTTTGCACTTCTCCAAAGTTTCAAAAAGGATATTTTAATAGAATTGTGGTAGCATCATTTTGTCAACTCGCCAGGTTTAATTTCCAAATTTTATTATTAACAATACTTGTTATTCTCGTCACTCTTAGTAACCCATAATATTTTTATTATACAGGCAGTTTGTAATTATTATAAATTTATATTTTATTTACCGAAAAATAATTCTTTTTAATTCAGGTTTCTTTCCCAATTCGGTTTACATAATAGGTTTCTGTTCATTTTCTTATGACCTTGTATATAAGTATTTAATATTTTTATTATCTTTAAATGAATTTATATATTATTTATTAGTCTCTCATAGTATTCCTACACTGCCCTACTTCCTTCTGCCATTTCCCTCATATAGTATTATTTTAATTTTTTATTATCATTTGATATTTAAATCTTTTATGTTTTTTAAAACTAACCCTGGGTTATCTTATACTAACACAAATATTTGCAAAAATATAAAATTAACTTAGGTATTAAACTTGGTGGTCTACACAATATAAACATTACAATAAATTAATAAAATACAGAATCAGTTAGTAGCATTATAGTCTACTATCATAGTTTTATAATTCACAAACCTACAGCACAATTCTGTAATAAGTTACCTTCACTTTCACTTTTTACCTCAACGGGTACACTATAACTCACTTGTCACTGTATATCACTCGAATTGCTTCTAATGTTTAGTGATATACTTTAATTTAGAGCTAGTTATAGGTTACCCATTTCTGACCTTTATGTTATCATGATTTAATTTATTGGGACCGGGTTATGTAACGTTACAATATATATATTGTAACATTAAATTTGGCATAGCTTGATATCGTACCAGATTTAATGAAGACCATGGATAAGAAACTAAACAAGAAGAAAAATATCTTTCAAAATGATAGTGAAGACGAACAAATAACTACTTTAGACTGACTTGTACTACAACTGACCGTACCCAAATTAATGTTTAGGCAAAGTGATGCAAAATACCCCGATGATGACAGGAATTTCAAATAATGACAAGAATAATACTTATAAAGATAGACAGCATTATGTACCAATACAATAATTAAACAAATGGTTTTATTAAATGTATCAAAATATAAAAATAATCAAAATATAAATTGAGCGATGATAGGCCCAAACATACAATACAATGTAAAATGATATATTAGTAAATTGTTAATTGAATGATATAATGAAATAATATAACAAAACAATTATTATAGATACATGGAACATGCAACTAATTGTAAATAATAGTGAACATAATGTTGTCAAGAAAATAATGTATAATCACATAATAATTGTCAAATGTATAAAAAGAAACAGAAAGAGTACCTAGTAGGCTACAGCAATGGCTGAACTACCTAGGAAAAATGGAAAAAATAGAAAATCATTATTAAATGATTAGTTTCCTTGTTATGTTCTTAAAACACGTTTAAAGTTGTGTTGATGTTAGTTATAGTTTTATTAAATAATATATGTATGATATGCCTTAGGCAGTATGTATGCAACCAGGCATATACAAATTGTTTAATCACAAAATGGGAATTATGTTTTTTTTATGTTGTTACTGTAATAATTATTGTTATATTTTTAAATGATAATACTAACAGAGTTATAGGGTAATTTTGATGGTAGTTGTATAATTTAATAGGGATTACAATAACAGAAAATAGAAATTTAACATGTCAAGACATAGGCCTATAAAACTTTGGAATTTTGTAAATTTTAGGAAATACTGTTAGAATTTTGTAAAACAAATGTTGTAATATGGATAGATTTATAGTTAATGGTATACACAACAAATATGGAATCGAAATAATCAGTTTTAAGTTATTTAAGAAAAATTCAAATAGCAAAAATGTAACATCAGTATTTCTTAAGCAAAAATAGGCATGTTTGGTGTCTATATGTCACAAATGTTACGACCAAAATAATGATGCTAGTAGTTTTAAATTCCCAATCAGTACAGAAAAGTTATACTAATTTAAAAGTTTTGACCAAATTCAGACATTGAAATAATGAATTTGTATGGCAATGTATATCTGAATCAACCAACCAGATTTCAAGTTTTACCTTAGCAACCAAAAATTCAGATAAATAAAATGGGACTTCTTTAACTATGGTCATTGAAGACAGACGCGTTAATAAAACGTCTCAGATAATTATATTTTAAACAGTGAAAACACAAAGCAGACTTTGTAAAACGAGCTGATATACTCAATACAAAATATTATAATAAAGAAAAGAACATCCAGAATTTAATACAGAAGAATTGAGATCCGGGGAGAAGAAGCGAAGAAGACTTGGACCCTATCTTCGTCCTGGAAGAATAAAGAAGAGGATCTGGTGAATTTGAACAATTTATTATCTTATGTGTCAAAACCAACATTTGTGTACACGACTATCTAGGAATTAAACAAAATAAAACTACAGACACTATACTACACCAACACTAAAAAACACTCAAAAATAACACCAATTGAGTTTTACACCTTTTTTGAACACCATAAAAACTTTAACGATAACTAATAAGCATCTAACTGTTCATAACCTATAATAATAAGTAACCAATACACGACTGCCAGTTTGCACTTTACACACCAAAACCTTGTAATATCCTTATATTGTGAAATTTGTATTTTGATTTTAAGAATTGTATTATTTGTTTAACCGTAATCCCCGAACCAGATACGCCCTGAGATTATTTATTTCATTGAAATAATAACAAACTGCATCATTCTTTTGCTTGTCGAAATCCAGCATAGAGCACATTATTTTTAGCTACTACCAACTGATAAAAGAAGACGCATAATTTTGTCATAATTATAATTACAGTAAAGAAAAACGAGAAGTAATTAATCAATGCTTCATTTGAATAAAGATCGTTAAAAGGAAGATATCTGTTTGGTGTTATATTTGCGTTATTATTACTGTTTCATTTAAGAATTACGTTAACATAGCACAGCGGATGGAGCAACTGTTGGCAACTCCGAGTGACGTCATTGGAACTGCACGCATAGTGGGAGCGAGCGGCAGAATACAAAATAATTTACCGTTCAACATATATATTAAATTTGTTTCGAATTGACGAACCAAACAGTGGGGTTTAATATAATATACGTAACATATTTTATTTGTTACAAATTGATGCACACAACGTGGAGCATAAGAACTCGTCTCTCAACATAAATTTTTACATTGTTTACTCGCGAGACCTCTCATCTATTTATTTAATATTGTTACGAATTGGCGAACCAACGTGTGAGGCGATAAATTAAGATATAATTTATAATCGAACAGCATAAAATAAACTAAAATGAGGAAGCGAGAAAAATCGCGCAAACGAGCGGCTGAAATCAAGAAAGTAAGCGAATTAACCATGGAAGACAAGGAAGCAACACCGGTTGAGGAAGTAGAAACTATAGTAAGGAAGGCTCCGGAGGAACAACCAGAAGAAACCACACAAACAGAAAGCGAGAAGACGCAAGAAATGATTAAACGTATGATGGAATTAATGGAGGAGAGTAATAAGAAACTAATGGACAAAATGAAGGAAATAATAAATGATAATAAACTGTGGAGGGAAGAATTAAGAAATGAGAGGACCAAAGAAATAAAAAATTATAGCAAACAGGGAACAGAAGAAATACCAAACGATAAAACAAGGGAACAAGTAGCATTATTATCTGAAATTAAACATAACATAAACAAAGGAAATATTAAACACAGGGAAATGAAATCAAAGAAAATGAGAAGAATGCATCCAAGGAATTTAATAAAAACACCGGAAGAATTGGAGATGATGAACAATGGGTTAATTAATGTACTGAATATCCCAAGTAACAACAATAAAGAAATCATGAATGCCAGAGATTATAGGAGGGGATTAAAAGCAATTTCAATAATGACTTACCATAAAACTATAGTTTACAACTTAGAGAAGACCAGAGATAAATAGGAAATACCAGAGATAGAAATACGTGAGAAAATATCAATGATATCATTAGTCATTGATGGACCGGTGACATATTGGGGTAAGAAACAATATGATAGGGTAAGTCGAAGAAGCTTTGCAGCAAATGAAGGAATAACAGCAGGAAAAATGAAGTACAAGGTGGAAGCAAGAGATGTCACAAGTACCGGAATAATTATAAAAACAATGGTAGTACGGACAATAAGGTCAACTGAGGTTATGGACCCGGGATAAATTATATACCACACACCATCAAGAAAAGGGACGGAAGTTATGCTAACCGACTACAGCCAAAAAACCATTTCTAGGAGATGAGAAATAAGTTTAATTGAGGAACAATAATAATAATAAAGTACAAAGAAACAACACTGAGATTTAAGAAAGAAGATTATCTAAGAAACTGAACCTTACCAATGAAGATATGAGCAACTGAGCGACATAATGAAAATTACCAAAAGATCATCAATACTGGGTATAGAAGAACATATGACAATAAGGGCTATAATAAGAAGTGTAGAATTTGTGATAATACCACAAAATTCAAAAATTTAGTAAGATCATCTTACCGACTCTACCAATCCAGAATATAATTTTAATTGGAGCCACTGGAACGAAGAAGATTAAGGGAACATACAACCAAGTTTCCTTAAAAATGTATTATGAAGCCGATTAAAACGAATTTGAATAAATCTCAAAATTCAAATAAATAGTACGGACAACTTACAGTACATTTTGATAATGTTATTTTGAACCAAGTGAATAAACAAATTTGAATAAATTTCAAAATTCTAAACAAAATAAGCACCCCTTATTAAATATAATTATGAACTTATTATTGGAATATAAAATAAAGATGCAACATCCATGAATCAGAAGAAACCATAGTGCTATAAAATGAATAAGAGAAGACAAATGTAGACAATCGACGATGAAAATAAGACACAACTAGAAACGAATTTACTACGAATAACCTATCATGATTGTGAGAGAATCAACAACAACTATAGATACAGATACTTGTTATGTTTTAATTGAATAAAGATAGTGAATGAAAAATGAAGATTAAGCAGTACTGATAAAGAAGGAAAGAAGATAGTACCAATTGAAAATAAAAAATGTTATTAATATCGCCACAAGAAAATAAACATCTGAAAGAATCAATGGAAAGAAATATTTAGATCTGAGAAGTTAAACTGAGTGAACCATCCCAAGAATATATTATCATATTATTTTTATTTGATTCCCCCCCCCCCCCCCCGACTGATTCCAAAATATATGGTGATTAATTTGTTAGGGAGGTAACATGTTCCAGGGATAGAACACTTATAATTAAAGACAAGTATACCAGATCATAAAAAGGATAACAAGTGATAATATGAAAGATAAGATAATTGATAATTTCAACAAAATATATTATTTTATTAAAATAATCAAATTTGGTGGCAGGGTAGTATGTAACATTACATTTGGCATAGCTTGATATCGTACCAGATTTAATGAAGACCATGGATAAGAAACTAAACAAGAAGAAAAATATCTTTCAAAATGATAGTGAAGACGAACAAATAACTACTTTAGACTGACTTGTACTACAACTGACCGTACCCAAATTAATGTTTAGGCAAAGTGATGCAAAATACCCCGATGATGACATGAATTTCAAATAATGACAAGAATAATACTTATAAAGACAGACAGCATTATGTACCAATACTATATGTAAACAAATGGTTTTATTAAATGTATCAAAATATAAAAATAATCAAAATACAAATTGAGCGATGATAGGCCCAAACATACAATACAATGTAAAATGATATATTAGTAAATTGTTAATTGAATGATATAATGAAATAATATAACAAAACAATTATTATAGATACATGGAACATGCAACTAATTGTAAATAATAGTGAACATAATGTTGTCAAGAAAATAATGTATAATCACATAATAATTGTCAAATGTATAAAAAGAAACAGAAAGAGTACCTAGTAGGCTACAGCAATGGCTGAACTACCTAGGAAAAATGGAAAAAATAGAAAATCATTATTAAATGATTACTTTCCTTGTTATGTTCTTAAAACACGTTTAAAGTTGTGTTGATGTTAGTTATAGTTTTATTAAATAATATATGTATGATATGCCTTAGGCAGTATGTATGCAACCAGGCATATACAAATTGTTTAATCACAAAATGGGAATTATGTTTTTTTTATGTTGTTACTGTAATAATTATTGTTATATTTTTAAATGATAATACTAACAGAGTTATAGGGTAATTTTGATGGTAGTTGCATAATTTAATAGGGATTACAATAACAGAAAATAGAAATTTAACATGTCAAGACATAGGCCTATAAAAACTTTGGAATTTTGTAAATTTTAGGAAATACTGTTAGAATTTTGTAAAACAAATGTTGTAATATGGATAGATTTATAGTTAATGGTATACACAACAAATATGGAATCGAAATAATCAGTTTTAAGTTATTTAAGAAAAATTCAAATAGCAAAAATGTAACATCAGTATTTCTTAAGCAAAAATAGGCATGTTTGGTGTCTATGTCACAAATGTTACGACCAAAATAATGATGCTAGTAGTTTTAAATTCCCAATCAGTACAGAAAAGTTATACTAATTTAAAAGTTTTGACCAAATTCAGACATTGAAATAATGAATTTGTATGGCAATGTATATCTGAATCAACCAACCAGATTTCAAGTTTTACCTTAGCAACCAAAAATTCAGATAAATAAAATGGGACTTCTTTAACTACGGTCATTGAAGACAGACGCGTTAATAAAACGTCTCAGATAATTATATTTTAAACAGTGAAAACACAAACCAGACTTTGTAAAACGAGCTGATATACTCAATACAAAATATTATAATAAAGAAAAGAACATCCAGAATTTAATACAGAAGAATTGAGATCCGGGGAGAAGAAGCGAAGAAGACTTGGACCCTATCTTCGTCCTGGAAGAATAAAGAAGAGGATCTGGTGAATTTGAACAATTTATTATCTTATGTGTCAAAACCAACATTTGTGTACACGACTATCTAGGAATTAAACAAAATAAAACTACAGACACTATACTACACCAACACTAAAAAACACTCAAAAATAACACCAATTGAGTTTTACACCTTTTTTGAACACCATAAAAACTTTAACGATAACTAATAAGCATCTAACTGTTCATAACCTATAATAATAAGTAACCAATACACGACTGCCAGTTTGCACTTTACACACCAAAACCTTGTAATATCCTTATATTGTGAAATTTGTATTTTGATTTTAAGAATTGTATTATTTGTTTAACCGTAATCCCCGAACCAGATACGCCCTGAGATTATTTATTTCATTGAAATAATAACAAACTGCATCATTCTTTTGCTTGTCGAAATCCAGCATAGAGCACATTATTTTTAGCTACTACCAACTGATAAAAAAGACGCATAATTTTGTCATAATTGTAATTACAGTAAAGAAAAACGAGAAGTAATTAATCAGTGCTTCATTTGAATAAAGATCGTTAAAAGGAAGATATCTGTTTGGTGTTATATTTGCGTTATTGTTACTGTTTCATTTAAGAATTACGTTAACATAGCACAGCGGACGGAGCAACTGTTGGCAACTCCGAGTGAAGTCATTGGAACTGCACGCATAGTGGGAACGAGCGGCAGAATACAAAATAATTTACCGTTCAACATACATATTAAATTTGTTTCGAACTGACGAACCAAACAGTGGGGTTTAATATAATATACGTAACATATTTTATTTATTACAAATAGACGCACACAACGTGGAGCATAAGAACTCGTCTCTCAACATAAATTTTTACATTGTTTACTCGCGAGACCTCTCATCATTTAATATTGTTACGATATATATTATAATACTATATTGCAACAGTATACAAATGTACTGTGCATTGTACAAAGTAATTAAAAAAATAAATAATTCATATTGTTAGCAATAACTGTACGACGAAACTTTCATGTTGAAACAGGTCATGCCAGCTGATCTGTCTGTGTGTACACGCGTATGTTACATGTGTGCGTGAGACCTGTCAATTCCTGAAAAGCGTCAACCTTAAGGAACGCTATTAAATATATGAATTTATTTATTTTGTAAAGATTGTGTGCATAATAGACAAAACCAAATACACCAAAATATGTATTAAAATATGACGCAAATGTGTATAAAAAATAGTGTAAAAAGGATAAAAAGTGTAATTACAGGAAAATAAAAAAAAATAGAACTTATGTTAATTAAGATAAAGAAAAACGGTTTATACATGGTGAACACATAAAAATTACTGACAGAATGAATATAGGGTAATGTGCAAAAGACTTCGCAAATTGTGAAGACGAGCGAATTAAGTGTGACAAGAATCGTGTGTGAGAAGTGACGCCTTCGACAGACTCTGACATGCAAAATATTGTCAAAACATGATTTTAGCGCCCTGGGTATAAATACATGAGACGCGCTAACTTCATTCTCTTTCTCGTTCAATCGTCGTGGCAGCTGGAGGCTCTGCCCAACAACTACAACTCTTTCTCGATCGACTACTGTAGCAGCGGGAGGCTCTGTTCCGAGACAACAACGTTTGTATCTCAACCACAGCAGCAGCCAGGGTCTTCAGGACTACTCGTCATTTTCATGAGAGTACCTGCAACCTGAGGCCATGATGGGAGACGAGGGAGCAGCCAAGTACATAAGCATACGAGAATCCGACGAACGAAGGACGAGGATCAAGGACTCCAGGACTCCAAGACTACAGGACGACAAAGGAGCATCCAGGATCAAGGACCTAGGACCGAAGAGGACACGCTGCCTATTTACAACAACAATAAGGTGACAAACAACCATGTACTTGTAAACCGAGACTCACACAAAGACAATAATAAACGAAGTAAAAAGAGACAATCTAATTCAAATATGAATTAATAATTTTTACAAATGTAAATATTATTTGTATAATAATTAGTGTAATGTTTAAGAATGTTTAACTATAATTTTGAATCAATAACTTTGAAGCTATAATTTGATACTTAAATGGATAAAAGTAATTAGTAAATTTTATTAGAAAGCAAAGCAATGCATATGCAGTAAAATCAAAAGAGATTAGATCATTAGAAAATAATTAGATAATCTAATCATTATCATAATAATGAGCAAGCCGAGAGCAATATTAGATAATTATAAAGATGTATTAGAGTATAAGATTGTATAATATGTCTAGGTGTAATACGAGAGACATATCTAATTATTATATGTAATAATTAGATATGTGCTAAGACTACACACACAAGCAAATAATAATGATTTTAATTCGCAACCAAAATAAGAATTTTTGTTTAATAAATATTTAAATGATTTTAAACCGAATTACATAGTGTTATTATTATTACGATTACACCCATCATCATCATACACACTCGAATTTAATGTGTTGTAAACGGCTTCCAAGAATCTGGGGTTCGAGCATTAAATAATTAAAGTGTTGTAATATATTATAATATTATATATATTATATACTATACTGACTATGAATTCAACTTGTGCCCTCTCAGACTGCTATGACAAGCTATATTCTGGTTACACCAGTATAAATACAATTAAACTTAAAAAAATATATAATTTTCACATTTTTATGCTTGTGGCTAATTACTTTAAAATTCTACAAATTAAAAAAATGCTGCAAATTAGTACAGTTGCTGAAGGAAAAAAACATTAAAGTAAGTGGAATCTATGAGATTTTTTGTATAATGTTATGTGAAAGGGTAAGAATGAATTTAAAGTTTGTAGGCAGAATTCCGTTGTGGGTTTTTGAAAAAAGGGAGGGGGAAGGTAAATAAATGCATTTTTCATAATTATCTGGGAAACTAACAAGAGACCCTACTACTATTATTTTGTAATAATTACATTCATAATATATTACAGCACTCTGTACTAAGGAAAATGAAGGCTGAAATAAAATGCAGTCCTCACAAAATGAAGGATTTTTATCACAGAAACTTTCATTTTAAAATATTACATTACACCATCAAATACTGTGCTCTCTAAAATTAAATACTATTATTCCATAAAATGCTTAATAACTGTTGAATTAAAACAGAACATAAATAATTGAGCTTTACCACTACACATTTCTATTCTTATTTTGAAAATTAGTAGATTAGTATAAAGTATACTAAAAATATCACATACCGGTATTTGTTATTACTTTGATTTATTTAACACCTTCTTACTAATCCTCTTTTAAATCTGAAATAGCAGCTGCAGGACTTGATAATATAGTATTGCTATGCTAAGACACGTGTGGTTATGTGATGTTTTGCATGTGCTGTGTGAGCTGTAGTATTACACTATCCTCACGCACTTTCTCAACTCTTCCAGACGCACCTACTGGATCATATGAATGTTTGATTACCGGCTTCCAGGTCATTTTTGTCATGTATTATGGCACAGCCATGGTATGAATACAGGGATTCAGAAATGTAAACTTTAGAGTCAGACCCATGAAATTTATGCTGCAAGTAAGGGCTCAGAAACCAGAAGCAGGGAAAAATGAGACAGTGTAATGTTATACGGCATGTTCAAGAGAACTGCCACAGACAATGCTGGATCTTTTCCATTTACAGATGACACAAACCGGTACATCACAGTTATAGGTGATGACTACTTTACAAAGTGGGTGCAAGCTATCTAAAGTCAGGTGGTTAGCACTGTGGCAAAAGCAACAGTTCACAACTTCTGTTGCTGTTACAGTGTTCCTACAGAAATCCATATGGACCAAGGGAGGCTAGTCAGGTGGTTTTAAAGAATTATGGTTGTCAACAAGAATCAAAGAGACTGGTACCAGCATATACCACTACAGATCATCAGTACAAGACACCCAATATGACTCCCACAAAACTAGTGTTTGGGCACTAGTGAGACTTGTCTTCCTGGGGACTTAACATTCAGACCACCTGAGACTCAGCTTCAAGTTCCAGAATTATTCTTTATAATCAGAGAACCAACTCTGGGAAATGAATCATCTGATAAGAGGTATCAGCTGAAAATAGTCAGTGACAAAATGGAAATGGGGTCCGATAACTGCAGTAACAGTGTGGATTTTGAAGATCACATTTCGTTTTACAGCCCAAAGCGCCATTGTGATCACTCCCTGAAACAAATGGGAAGGTTCTTACACTGTCAAAAACAGCATCGATGATGATGTTTATCAGCTACAAGGGAAATGGAAATCCAAGGTGATCATTCTAGATGCACTGGTGAAGAATTACTGTACGGACAATTCGTCAGTTTGGGACAAACAGGTTTAAGGTGGGCCCAGTGCTACGCTGAGACAATAGATATGTGTGTGGCTAGGCTACATGACACTTTGCATGCTGTGTGTGAGCAGTAGTATTATGCAACTACCATGGAATCGCTGCAAGTGTTTATTGTTGTCTTATTTATTTAAACTGTAATTAATAGTCTACATTATCAAATTCTCTGTGTTCAATTATGCTGTCCCCACTGTTCAAACACAAAGATCCATGTAACAATATGTTTTAGTGTTAATGGTCACAGACCAGGGCATAAACACAGTCTCTACACCTAGAGGATATGAACATAAGTACTAAATCATCCATACACAGATAATGTTCTTGCTCCAAATTCTGAGGAAATACTATTTGCTTGGGTTTAATTTTACTAACGCAGTATGTACATCCTTACTGTTTTCTTAGTATAAACTAAAATCATAATGGCCGTTCTTTATTTCTTTTTTTTATTATTATTATTAACATTCCGTCCAAGAATTTTACCTTTACAATACAGTGACTAACTGCAGGAATTTTTATAAATACAATGGTCTTTCAAAAAGTCATTTCAGATTACTGGATGTTTTGAAGTTACAGAATTCAGATCACAAGAATTTAACTGTATATAATTGTTAATCAGTATAGACTGTTTAATATGTATATAAAAAATGTACTCTTGAGAAACAAAAAATTGAAATCTGACATCTGACAGTTTCTTATTTAACATGGCTTACTCGTGCTACTCAAACAGTAGGTACAACAAAATAAAAAATATTTTAAACAAACGGCTATTTTACCTGTCAATAATATAGGCCTAAATGTTATTACAGCCATGAATAAGAGAGAAAAGGTTAGACAGCAAGCTTATGTAACTTTAAATTGTAAGGACTTAGAAATAACATATCCTATGATCATAATGAATAAACTTATATATGATGGAATTATGGGAATAGATTTATTAAATACTTTAAGTGCAAGGATTGATATTAATAACAATAAGATTTTATGTAATTATAAGGATGTTCTATATGAATTAATTATGAATGAAAATGAAGAAAATTGTGAGGTGAGTGGAAAACCTATTGTCGTATCCAAGCCACGTATATATGCACCTACTCAGCATGCTAATACAGCCGAAGAAGGAATGTCATCTCAGGAAGAAGCGACGTTATTTAAATTAATAGAAGAGTATAACGAAGTATTCAGCGATGTACCGACGCAGACCACAGTCTACGAACACGCTATTATGGTATCAGACCCTACAAAATTTGTCAGACAAACGTATCCAATACCCATGAAGTATGAGGGAGAAGTTGAACTGGAAATACGACGGATGATAGAAAATAACATCATTGAGCGGTCGAACAGCAACTTTCTTAATCCTCTAGTTGTAGTAAAGAAGATGAGTGGAGAAGTACGTTTATGCCTGGACATGAGGAGTTTGAATAGCGTCGTTCTACATGAATTCGATTGTGCACCACCTGCGGACGAGTTATTTGCAAAGTGTGAAGGAGCATGTTATTTGACTAAGTTGGATTTACGGTAGAGTTTTTGGCAAATTCCAATTAGAAGAGAAGATAGAAAAAATACACCGCCTTCCTATACAAAAATAAATGCTAGCAACACAAGGTAGTTCCCTTTGGTTTGAGCACGAGTTTGGCTGCGATTGTAAAATGTCTGGAGAAAGCATTAGGACCAAAAGTGGAGCCTTACACTATAGTGTTCGTGGATGATATCGTGGTAGTATCAAAAACACTTGACGAACACACTGAACATCTTAACACTATATTCCACAAGGTTAGGGAAGCCCATATATCCCTTAACCTAGACAAGTGCGAATTCATAAAATCCTCAATCCAATTCCTAGGTCATATTATTTCATCCTCAGGTATTCAACCCGATCCCATAAAGATATCCAGTATTCCCGATTTCCTTACACCTAAGAACATTAAAGGGTTACGAGCATTTTTGGGACTCACAGGATACTATAGAAGATTCTCACAACAATATGCAGAAAGAACACAACCGTTGCTGGAGTTAACAAAGAAAAATCACAAATGGAAGTTGGAGAAGAAACATCAAGATGCCTTCGACCAAGTCAAGAAGTTATTCATTGAAAACATAATGTTTCATCACACACAGCGAGATGGAAGATTCGTTATCTACGCAGACGCTAGCGACTACGCATGTGGAAGTGTGCTGTATCAACAAGATGCTACAGGAGAACACTGTGTCATTGCATATGTCAGTATAGTATTCAAAGGGGCAGAGAAGCTGTACTCTACATCTGAGAAGGAGATACTTGCTATAGTATACGCCCTGAAACAGTTTCGATATTATATTTATGGAACGGATTTTGAAATACATACGGACCATCAACCGTTATCATCTCTATTAAAATATAAAGTAACCAACGCTTGATTATTACGATGGATCCTAGCAATCGGTGAGTATTCCTTTACTATAAAATATTGTAAAGGGAAAGATAATTTTATAGCCGATACATTGAGTAGATACATCACAGAAGAGTGTGAAGAGGTCTACGAAAATAACCATAATGAGTTACAACTGTTACCTATTAAATTTACTGCTGATAATGATGTTAAACACATGCTGAAGAATCTAGCTCCACAACAAGACTTAGATGATGCTATGAGAGGATTTAAGCTAAGAGATCAGCTACCAGACCATTACAAAGTACAAAATGGAGTCTTATATAAACTAATGAGGCAAGATTGGAAGGTAGAATTACCAAATGATATGTTGCATAAATTGATTCGACCAACACACGAAAGTTTAGCACATGCTGCTGCACTTAAATGTTACTTAAGCCTACGTGAAGATTAAAAACGAAAGTAAGAAGTGTTATGAGTGTCAAACAGCAAAAGGACCGAATCTACATACCTATGTGGAAATGCAGAGTATCCAGAAGGACCAGAAAGGAGAGCTAATTGCAGTGGATTTTTTGGGACCACTTCCAAGATCAAGTCGTGGAGTGAAACACATACTTGTTTGTATTGATGTATTTTCCAAAGCCGTCCATCTGTATCCAATTATGCGACCCACAACTAAAGTTTTTTTGAAAATACTCTTGCAGAAATACATTCCTGCATATGGTAAAATGAAGAAGGTACTTAGCGATCAAGGAGTGCAGTTCCAAAGCGATATATGGGAGGAGACTCTTCGTGAAAATGGAATCCAACCTGTACTCACATCAGTACGACACCCAAGGGAAATCTTGCGGAAAGAGTAAATAAAGAGTTAGGTAAATATCTACAAATCTACTGTCACGACCAACACAACAAATGGGCAGAGTATTTACCTTTCTTTGAAAAAGCAATAAATAAAAAAGTATACCGAAGCAACAAGTTATACGCCAATCGAGTGTAAGACGAAAAACCTATTAGATTCTGGACCAAATATGTAAGCAAGCCAGAGAATCAAAATGTACCTATTCCATTAAGTGTAAAGGTTGAGTACGCTAAACAACGCATCATAGAATAAGGTAACAAGAGGAGAGAAAAGTTCAATAGAACACATAAATTACAACGATTCGACATAGGAGAACAAATTCGAGAGAGAGAGAGAGAGAGAGAGAGAGAGAGAGAGAGAGAGAGAGAGAGAGAGAGAGAGAGAGAGAGAGAGAGAGAGAGAGAGAGAGAGAGAGAGAGAGAGAGAAGAACAATCCCACTGCGCTCGTCCGTCAGCTGTTATAATGGGGGGTGAATATATTGCATACCACCACAGGCGAGCGTTATACTGACCTACTCATTATTATGTGTCATTTAACTGATGTAAACTAAGGTTAAGCTAGTATAATATTATTTTTATTTGTCTAGAACAAATAGACAAAAATTTTAAAAATAAATATTTATTAAATTTTTTTTCAAGCAGAGGTATAATGCAACGATACAGCCATATGCTGTATGGAGCATTGATTTAAATAAATGTAAAATTTGTAAAATTATTATAAGTTTGGGGTAAATGGACATGTCTGGGATTGTAAAAATGTTTCATTGTTACACTACGGGAGAAATTAACCTGTTCCAACAGGCAAGGAACACCTGCTCGATTGTATGTGTGTTACGCGTGTATCTTGTGTGTTAGTGATGCATGTACAGACAGGAATCCCAGCAACCCCCCCCCCCCCAATTAATTACTAAAAATAATTATTTTAATTCACTGTGTGAAAACTAATTAGTGTATAAACAAACAAAAGGCACCAAAGTGTGTGTAAATTTTATAGTTATCCACAGTAAGAAAATGACATTAGTAGGACACACTACGTGAAGTCACTGCGAAATAAAGTGTTTATATTTATGGAATATTTCCGATTATAGTACCAAGCCACGTATTTGATAATCAAATCAGTAATGTATATCTTACCATCTGTGACTTACAGCAAAATGTTCACATTAAAATTGACATGTTTCGGGACCTTGTCCCATCATCAGAATTTAAAGTTGTCTTCCTATCCCATCATGCGATGGCATAGTCATCGAATATTTCAAAAATATTAAAACACATTATAAATAGAACAAAATAAGAATAACTATACAAATAGCACGCACAACGGTTTCAGGTGTACACCGTACGGCGACAGACCGCGCACTGGTTCATATCAAACTCGTATCATAGCAGATATCGCAAACCAGTATCATACAGGATATTTGATTTAAAATGCAGCTGATCATTCAAAACATGTGGCTTGTATCGGCATTATTGTATGCTTTATATATTTCGAATTCTTCGAGGGCGTTCATATAACGCCCTTTATTGCAAATGTGAAGGGGTTTTAGGTTAGTATTAAAGCCAGTATAATTATGATTCTCCGCGATAAGATGCTTCGCAAATTTAGATCTGATGTTTTCAAAGTTGTGAAAGTATGTAGGTGGCTTATGTTCAGCGAATCTTTTTAGAAAATTTCGGCCCGTTTGACACACATAGAAGGCATCACAATCATCACATACCAATTTATAAATTCCTGTTTTAGTTTCAAGGGCTGTTGGTTCACGAACACGAAGATTACTTAAAATGTTGTTTGTAGTTTTATAAGTGATAATAATATTTTTAGTCTTATTTAAAATTGAAGTTAAATAGGCCGTGTATGGGGTTGAGATGTATTTATATGTATTGTCCACAGGTGACCTATGTATGTCCGTGTTTTTTCGTTTCTTATGTTTTTTGAGGATACTATTTATTATTGTTTCTTTGTAACCATTTGTGACTGCAATGTGTTTAATGGTATTCAGTTCATCATAGTAGTCCTCATTACTGAGGGGCAACGACAGAAGACGTTGGTTAATCATGCTGTGGAAAAAGGCCATTTTTTTGGGACAGTGGATGATAAGATGTGGCATGTATAACTGTATCAGTTGCTGTAGGCTTCCTGTAAATATTAAACTTGTAATGGGTCTAAATTTCTTTAATTATTATTGTATTATTGTGTAATTTCGTAAATTCTATAACATGTAAAGATGAGGCCCCTTTGAGGCGACACAAAGTCTGCAGTAAATGAGTCAGTAAGTTTCATGGCCTTATATGGTCATAGTTAAATTTTTAATTTAATAGAAAATCTATTTATAGCCAGTGATTAATTCCACCAGTAAGTTGTTGACGAGTAACAGGAAATTACAAATTGAAGAGGTGAAACGCAACCCAGCGGAACATTATAATATTATAGGCGAGATGTACGGCAGGGAGCAGGGTGAAGCAGTGTGCAACGCACCAAACGGGAACTTTTTAACACAAAAAAGTCAGTCGACATACACCTCTCGCTGTGTACAGCAGCAGTCGTCTCGCCCGCATATAGCAGAAAATGTAAAATTTATATATTTCAAAATACAACAGTTTTTTGACTAAATATTCATCCATAGTTGCCGTAAATTAACAGTTCGACCATAAAATGGGAAAGTGCAACAGTGAAATAAAACAGCTACGGTGTAAACCACGAGTTGACGCCCAGGTTTTGAATTTCCATGCATTTAACAGGAAAGTAGACATTTCAAAATATAATTAAATACTGGCATTTTCAAATTGAGCACAAATAAAAAACCAAAAAATAAATAAATGTAGAAGTGCAAAAGTGTGCGTAATTGAGCGAATGTAAAAATATAGGCCTAAAAAGAAGTGCTGAGTTTGCGCACTTTGATATACGTAGTTTACTAATAACCAGTTTTATGCTTTAAGGCGAAATAAGTGTGTTCGTAATCTTTTCAATGTTTTCAAGAGAACATAACTAATGTTCTATTTCACTATAAACACGCATTGTGTTAATCGTATTTGGATACTGTTCTTTGCAAATTTGACCCCATTACAGGGACAAATTTAATTACTCAACTACTGAGTAACATTGCATATTTGCATATGGCGCATTCTTATTTGTATTGTCTATAAAAAAATAAATAATGTTATATTTACTTGATTTGTGTATCGTTATTTGTATTTGCAACACCGTTCTCTGCCTGAGTACACTAAACGAATTACTGGATTATACCTTATATCTAAATAATATTAATTTTAACAACTAAATATTGAGTAACATTGCAAATGACGCCCGAAACAGGGACGAATTTAAATATTTTAATCACCAATAAACGTGTAATTCTGCAAACTGCAATTTATTATTGTTCCTAGTGACAGTTGAATCCAGAAAATTTAATTTCCCATTGTCCTCGTTCTCTAGCGTAAACTGTATATTACTATTAATACTGTTCAAATATTTGTGTAACCGGTCTATTTGTCGACGTGTGCCCTTATAAATTAAAAAGGTATCGTCAACATATCGGCCATAAAAAATTATGTTACCTATCATTATACTTATTATTGGTAAAAATGAAAGAATTTTCGAAATGGTTCAGATATATATCAGCAAGAAGGCCAGAAAGTGGAGAACCCATTGCTACACCATCATGCTGGGTGAAAAATTGTTTATCATGAGTGAAATAATTCTGGTCAAGAACCAACTTCAAAAGGTCCATCAATTCATTTGTACTATCGACATCCAACTTATTAGTGTTGACAAGGTTACTTCTTAATATTCGTAATGTATCGGCCACCGGTATGTTCGTGTAGAAGTTAACAATATCAAAAGAACCCAGTTTGTATTGAGGTTCAATCATTAAATCCTTCACTTTATTAACAAAATCCATATTATTGATTATGCTATGACTATTTGTTATGTTTATATTATGTTTTATTATATTTACCAATTTTTTAGCAGTTTTATATCCTGGGGCAGTAGTGAAGTTTACTATGGAATACCATTTTTATGAAGTTTAATGATTTAATGAGCCCATTAACTCAAAAGCAACTACATTGACAGGTTTAACAAAACTTCATAAAAATGGTATTCCAATAAGACCATCGCTGAACATAAGCCACCTACATACTTTCACAACTTAGAAAACATCAGATCTAAATTTGCTAAGCATCTTATCGCGGAGAATCACAATTATACTGGCTTTAATACTAACCTAAAACCCCTTCTCATTTGCAATAAAGAGCGTTATATGAACGCCCTCGAAGAATTCGAAATATATAAAGCATACAATAATGCCGATACCAAGCCACATGTTTTGAATGATCAGCTGCATTTTAAATCAAATATCCTGTATGATACTGCTTTGCGATATCTGCTATGATACGAGTTTGATATGAACCAGTGCGCGGTCTGTCACTGTACGGTGTACACCTGAAACCGTTGTGCGTGCTATTTGTATAGTTATTCTTATTTCGTTCTATTTATAATGTGTTTTAATATTTTTGAAATATTCGACGACTATGCCATCGCATGATGGGATAGGAAGACAACTTTAAATTCTGATGATGGGACAAGGTCCCGAAACATGTCAATTTTAATGTGAACATTTTGCTGTAAGTCACAGACGGTAAGATATACATTACTGATTTGATTAAATAAAGTGTGCCAAAAATACGCAATTACACTAAGACGCTCAAATTAATACAGTGAGTGCTTAATCAAATTATCTATGATTTGTGCTATCTCGATTTCTTACAAAACATTGCCATTTGCAGAAAATTGCAAATATATGAAAAGGTTCGGAAGTGGGGGCTATCATGTGATCTGCAGGTCTCAACAGGACAATTTCGGAACCAACAGGTGCGGAATCTCGAGAGGGTATAAATTAATGGTTCAACTGGAAGCCCTTCTCTTTATTTCAAGACACAGTTGCAGTCGGACACGCTGTCCGTCGGCAGAACAGTTTTATTTTGTTATAAGTCTCATCTACGAACGAATAAAGACATTTTCAGTAATTATGTTTACACTATTACGGGAAATGTAGAGTACCGGGACCGTTTAAGTCAGCAAGAGTATCTACAGAGAAGCTACAAAGAGTGATGCGAGATGCTGGACGTTAGTAGATGCTTTTTAGACGCCTAACAGCCAAACGAGATCCACCTCGCAGCCGATATTAATTCTCTGGGACGGACCACACACTGCTGAAGAACGACGCTGGACTCTGGACATATCCAGGACCACGCCAAGCCAGGAGTAACGGTAACCCAACTCTGGACAACGCTGGACCCCGTCAATAAGTCGTAAGGTTATCAAAACTCGAGGTGACATGCATAATGCATTTATAAATGATTTTTTTAAAGAGCTCATAAAGACTATATAAAGAGACAAGGAAATTTTTAAAAAAAGTTTATAATTAGGTAAATAATGTAATAGAGTCTTATGTAAATGTTTTAGTCATAAGAATGAGCGATCGCATATAGATAAATACAGAAGAAGAAAAAGAGTTTAATTTTGAGATAATATTTTTTTTATCAAAGAAAAATAATTGAAATGATTTGATATTTGCATTTTGTAGAAAAGAATAATTTAAATTTTGAATATGAAACAAATGCCAGTCTAAGAGTAATTAATATAATTTTAAATTTATTTTTAAAACATTGGTATAGACTGAGCAAGCTGAGGTCAGATCTGATTTAAATGAATTCAATTAAAATAAAACTTAATTACATTTAAATTTTATTTCTTGTATTAAATTAATTTGAATAAATGTCTAGATTAAGATTATTAACATGTCTAGATGTAAGAGTGTGTAACGGTACAGAATTGTGTGCCGCCCCAGTTTTAATTTTAATTCAGTAATTAATAAATGGTTAACTTTCACCTGTGGGGAGCCCCAGTACAACATACATACAGTTAGGCTAAACAATTGCCCAGATGTATTGCGTAACCGCCCAGTAAGCAGCAGTCCTTGTGACACAGTATGCAGTCTGTCACCAGTTGTAATATTAGCCAGCAGCAGGAAGCAGCAATAAGTTTGTGAATTTAAAAACAGTGGCCTCGGGTTTGCAAGATAGGCTGTTAAAACAAATTCGGCCTATCTAATAAAGTGTTATAAAAAAGTGTATAAACAATAACGCGTGGTCATCACCTAAGTGTCGAGCAAAATAAAGTCGGCCGACAAACTGTTACAAAAGTGCAATCGGAAATCATGATAAATTAAATAAGACGCAGTATACCGCGTCAGTGTAAAAAATTTGTGAACTGTTGAAGTAACATTTTGAAGTGACCAAAAACAGCTAACTCCACGAGGCGGTAATGAAACTGTAAGGAACGCCGGGGATGGGCTAAGTACTCTTCATAATGCTAATAGAACAATTCCATAAATAATAAATCTAAATACTGAACTATAATAACGGGGTTTAAAAGAAAAAGAATGTAAAAGAGTATGAATGAGAGAATGTCGCAAAGTACTGGTTAATGAAAATAACGTTATCATTAAGTAAATTTTTAGAGTAGTTTATACGGGGTGATCAAATATCTATGTAGTCTTGTTTTTATTGAACTTGTAGTGTGAAGATAAGGTGAAAGGGTATAATTCAGGCTAATAAAAGAAAGCCAATTTGTTAGCATACGCACAATTTGTGTTAGCGTAATTATTTCGAACTCAAACCCATATAACCTTTTCTGCAGCTGTTTTCGTCTGAACGACTCTGGACCCGAAATTCGAAGGCAAGAGTACGATTATAGTATTTCAAGTAATTAATATTGTTTCAAGTGTTTTAAATGTGTGTAACACCGTATAGCTTAAGAGATAAACTCTTAATAATGAGTGATATCTTGATCGGAGATTATTAACAATGTTTTATTATTTATAATGCTTTTTAAACAATAAACATGAAATTTTAACTACTCATACATTTACTACTCTTATTATAGTTACACCTGGTATCGTTATAACTGTTTAAACACCTGGTATCGTTAAAACTGTTTAAACACCTGGTATAGTTATAACTGTTTAAATACCTGGTATCGTTATAATATATATAATAGGGTTGCTACAGTTAGTGCCATCTCCCTTCCTTCAACCTGGCTTTCCCATTCTCCCGATGTTCCCATTGTCCTTCCTCATTCCTATACGTTGCATAGATTCATCCACTTCGTTCCTCCAAGATCTTCTCGGTCTTCCCCTTCCTAATGGACTCCATTCCGTCACTTTGTTGATCCACCTATTTTGGGCTCTCCGGACATGATCGTACCACACCAATCTTTTTTCTTCAATGTAGACAATTACACTTCTTTCCGTTTCCACTCTTCTTCTGATCTCCTCGTTTCTTATTCGGTCTGCTCTCGTTATTCTACAGGACCTCCTCCAATATTCCATCTCCGTTGCAAGAATCTTTCTTTCATTCTTTTTGTTAATAACCCATACTTCCGCTGCATACATCATAATGCTTTGGACTATGGTCTGATATATAATTTTTTTGGTGCTTTTTCTAATCTTTTTGTCCCATATAACACTGTGTAATTGTCTAATCCAAAAATTTATTTAAATCTTAATTTAAACATAATCTACTGCTATGACACTTTTACTTCTCTTCTTGTAATGTTCATTGAGAGTAAAAGGTTTTTTTTAGTCTTTCACTCCTTTTTGTTTCACTTTCTCTCAATCATGAGGCATTCTGACTCAATATTTTTAAAAAGTCTAAAATTGTTTGCTAGTTTGAATGAAGATAGCAAAATTGTTTTCTCAAAATCGTTTCCAATTTGATTACACTTTTAGTTTTCCGCTTATAATGTATGCTAATTTCAAAGACGAATTTTATATTAGCAGTGTCCTATATTTGCAGTAAAACACCTTATAGCTGTGTGTTTGCTTTATACATAGTGCTGTTGCTCTGTACAAATGTTAAATATAACGGTTTAATATAAATTTAAAACTTTTTACCTTCAAAATTCATCATTCACATTTCTACATAAACACGGGCAATTTTGAAAAAATTACTATAATGTTTTATAATATTTTTGGATAATAGCAATTTCCGTTTATTCCTGGAAAAAAGCTACACCTACTTACACAGAAATTATTTAGTTTTTATTACAAAGTAGGGGTCCTATACAAAAACATAAAAATGTTTGTGTAAATAGATTTACACAAGCTACCTTCAAACAATTTTACAGTTTGCGATTAAGAACGGAATGGCTCATTATTGGACAAATTAAAAAGGCCATAATAATTATTATTCATAAATTACTTATGACAGCAATATAACTCGTTGTATATGAATCAATTTACAAAACAAAGAAAATGTATGTATATAAAATACAGTGAAATGTTTGTAGTATTACCATTTGGGAGAACCCGTACTCTCCTCACCCACTCGGTTGCCTTCTAACTTAACCCATTTTCACTTTTTCACATTTCAATATCGTCTTTCACATTATATTATCCTACCCCAAATTTCTGTACTGAAATTCTGTTAACTTTTATTTAATATAACAATAACTTACTATATTATACCATACGTTGCTTACCAAATCAGTCTTACATTAACCTTATTAGTTTAGGTACGCCTACTCCGAATTATTGAGCTGATAAGTAGTTTTTCCTTGGTACGTCTTGGTGCTTAGAAACAAGATTTGGCTCAAAAGTACTACAGATCAGTCACAGAACTTACGCTTAAAAAAAACAACTACATGAATTACAATATATAAACAACTATGTTAAAACTAAAACATTACCTCGATTTTGAAGACCTTTCTCGAGATTTTTCCTGATGTTTACTATGGGAACTCCTTTCCCGAGATTTAGATCTTTTATGAGAATGCTTAGTTTTATGGCGTCTTCTCGGCGATTTGCTTCTTGTTCTAGATCGCCCCATACTTATATCTAATTTATTAAATCACTAAATTAAAAATATATCACCAAGTAAACGAATCACTAGCAACCTTCGCACTTCAACGCCATATTGATATGAAACACTGAAGCAGTGCTGCCGCTAGCATTGTTGTTACTAAAATTACCCTGCGAGATCTTGAACTCGTTCTGCATGGTCTATAACAACTACCCGTCATTTTTAAAAACGAATACGACAAAAATACTGTTCGCATGCACTTATTACATTAAAAGTTATCCAAAGCATACGTAAACATTCGATGGATTTTTTAACAACATAATTATATATATTATAACAATATACTTATATTATAAAATAATGTTTATATTTTACTTACCCTCCCTTTATTCTTCTCTCATCATCCTGCCCCTCTAACTTTGGAAAAACAGGCGAGAATCTTCAAAATAGAAAAGAAAGAGAAAAATGACTGGTTCCCAAAAGCATGCCTGTTCCCCACAGTTGAACAAGTACATTTTTACTTCCATGTTCCATAAGGAAATCGAAGTAGCCTATGGTGACGGCATGGCGAAAAATATCGTGTTCGAGATAACGGCAGATTCTGATTGTACACCATCAAAACATGAAAAAAGTCATTTTTCTAAAAGTGTCTGAGTGTAGAATTTTTTCTATGGCAAACGATAACAGCCGCAAATTCAAACAGAATCAAATAATTTTTTCCTTACAGCCCTGAATTGTAGAGGACTCAAGGCCCATTGTTTTTGGTGAAGATCGGTTAAGGGAAAGGGGTAGTTTACCTGCAACGTTTTTTCAAGAGTAAAGTGCTTAATTTTGATAAATAAAGTACGCATCCTGAAAAGAAGGTCATAATAATCCACTGTAGAAAGGTAGATGAAATATCTATAAATGAAAAAGGTAGTTGAAGGGGGAGGGGGTAATTTTTTTTATAAATTAAAATGGTAGTTGATAATGGAGAGGTAAATTTTTATAAGTTTTATATGTGTACTACATTATTGACACCAAAGAAATAGTTTCTATGGAAACATTTCATTTCACTTTAACAAAATTCTATATTTTTCGTTTTATTTAAATCACGTATGAGTGAAAATATATTATTCCTGGCAGGCAAGCATATCTCAATTATGTAATGTTTACTTTTCCAAAGTTTTATTATTGTGATTACCGCAATAAAAAGGCCAGCAGGACACACACACACACATACAGAATTCGCGTTATTTCTGGCCTCACTCATGTTTATTTTCTTATGTTTCCATGCTTTTTAAAAAGAAAGTGCCAAAACTCACACCAACACAACGTGTGCAAGCCAAAAAGATGGACATCGATTTGCTTCCTGTGGATCGCTGGGCAGTGTTGTTGTATTAAAGCAATTAATATAATTATTATATGAGAATTATATCTAATATGTGCATGTGTACACATAATATAAATATAAATATTTTTCCCCTTTGGAAAATTGTTTGCCCCTCCTTGAAAATATTTTGACCTCCCTGATAGTTAGTTATTTACTAGCGTGTGTGGAGTATAGCGTTATGACATGGATCAGAATGGTGGGTGTTAAACAGGAGACACAAACGTATTAAGGAAGAAATGTTTTGCTGTGAAATTTATAATTATATGGGTGAACAGAATAGTCATTCAGGAAATCAGAAGACAAATGGAACGAAAGAAATCAAGACTCGATTTTAAAAAAGAAAAATGACTAGTATAGTATTGACAGGAAAAACTTTGATAACACTATAGACATCCCTCGACCCCTCGCAGCGAGAGTCCAATTTCATTACAAGAATCAGATCGCAGCTATCTTTAGCTAGCTCTTCGTTCGACCTACAGACATTTTATCCAAAAGTACAGTCCTTCCTCACAAAGGCTGAGTATAGTCTTAATCCACCTGACATGGTGGTACCACTTTAGCTGATACGTAATTTCTTCAGAACTCAAGCATCCACTTATTTAATTAATATTTAAATGATTTTAAATATAAATTTTGGGACATGGAAGTCATGTATGGTACTCCATACAGATTTTTAAAATATTCATACATTTATTAAATGTATTTGTTAAGTGACAGCAAACAAAATTGGTACCCTACAAAAAATGAAACTTCCATACTACAAATATTAAGCAGCTGCTGGATTTATAAGCAACATTGAGAAAGATATATTATTATTATTATTCCGGCTGTACAATTTTTACACATTTTCTGGAACCAAAGATTACAGAAGTGATTGAATTCTCAGCTTCCACTGCTGCTTGTCCATCCAAAGATCTCCAATTTCTCGTTCCCTCAATATAGTCTGAATTTCTTCTATCCAGGTGATCAGTGGTCTTCCTCTTTTCCTTCTTCCTGGTGGGGTCCATTCCCCATAACTCTTCTTAGCAATCTTTCCTGTGTCAATCTTTTTGTGTCCATACCATTGTAAACATAAAATTAATTTTTTGTTTGGATAAAATCAACAATTGAATTTTTCACATTCATTCTATCCTTAATGACTTCATTTCTAATTTTCTCACTTCTGGATACTTATGCAGAACCTCTCCAAAAGTCCATTTCTGCTGTCATTAATTTTGTTCTTGTGTGTTTATTAGTAGTCCAAACTTCTGAGTCGTAAGTCATGATACTTCTAACAATGGTTTTAAATACTTTGGTTTTAGTTTCTGCTGTAATTTGCTTATCCCACAGGATTCGATTTAATGTAGATATAGCCATCTTTCCCAAGTTAATTCTGGATTGTATTTCTTTGTCTTGCTTCCCACGGATAATATATACAGGAGGCAAACAATTGCTTTCAAGATAACAAGGCATTTGTTTTAGCAAGGAAATCGGTTGGGTGTCTTCATGTGTGGCTTCATTGTCAGTTTGTTTTGCGGCTCCTTCCACTTATGGCTGCTTCATGTTTCAGTAAAATTGTCACCCTTTAGATAACCAGCTTATGAGATCAACCAAATCCATTTTTTCTAAGCCCTTTTTGTAAATCAAATTGGCGGACACCTTGTCAAACATTTTCTCACATTGAAGATGGCCTCCGATGGTGGGGTAGAAACGTTTGTCCACAATAACAGTTCACCATGGCTTAGCAGCCCGGCTAGTAATGACAATAATTTTAACAATTTGATGCCAGCCTTGAAAGCTTAAGGAATTAAAACTGTTTGTTCTAATTCAAATGTGTTGTAGTAGTATGATAATATTTTGTAATTTTCATGAATACATTTTCACTTTAAAATGTACAGCGTAATGAAATATAACATCACAATAAATATAATATAGTAAAAATAACATTGCAGTAGGTGAATAATTATGCTTTGGGACAAAATAATGCAGTAGATTTTATAAGCATTGACCTCCATGTATTCTGGCATTTTCCAAATCTATTTTTGTATTCTGCCATTGCATCATAAATGGTTATGAAACATGCTATTATACATGCTATTATATTTTTTTCACAGTAACTACCAGTAGTGACGATCTAGGTGTCCCAAGTGCATGCATAGAAAGGACTTTCATGTGCATATGTGATTTTGCTTTCTTGTTGTGCCATCAGTCATTTCAATAATTGCCAGAAAGTCAATGTGGTGCAACATGTGTCCATCCCATTCTCATTTTCTTTACAATGACTGAGGGGTACTGCAAGTTCTGTCAGAGCTAGGGGATACCCAAGCAGAAACCATCTGAAAGATTCAGCAATGATGGAGTGGGGATTACTCAAATCAAACAATGGTACAAATTCTTTCAAAGATGCCCACTTGTCCATGTAGATGACCATTGTTCCAGGAGACCACTGTAACACTAGATTTTTTTTTGAAATTTTGGGATTGACGTGGACACAAGGGCAGGGGCGTTGGCTGTCACGGCATTGATGAATGTGTACGCTAGTAAAGAAATGGGTTGATAGACAACTGATCTACGCCTTGCTCGACATGAACAAAGAACAATAAGTTCTTGGATTTCGTTACGAACAATAAGTGTAGCCGAAGCGAAATAGGGTAGAGCGTACTGCATTGTTTCGAGCAAAAATGTAACAAAGAAACGGACCAACACATGGCATACTTAGAAAATACTCTGTACACAGTCGATCGTATTGTTGGTGATACATATACGGGACAATACGACGACACACCTTAAAAGGGTATACGTGGACTCAAGGAATAGCACAATTGAGAAGAGTACGAAACAAAGAATTAACGAGGTCACACACAGCTGGAATCCATGTAACTCTTGAAAAGAACTATAGCTTGCTAGCAGAGAGGATATAGCGAGAAAACACGAGTACAATACCACGATTCGACATGCTGGAAGTAGAGAGGTGTCAAGGAGATGAAAATTTATTGCCCGTACAGTAAGACGACTGAAAGGATTGATTGACAGGCGGGAATATTGCTTTTTCATGGAATCGCATAGGAGGAGAGTTTAGCTAGAGTTTGGGTGTGACTAGGTGAACTTGTGTAGACCTATAGGAAGCCGAGGATTGACAAGGGTTGGACATCTAGACTACGTCTCCATGGTGATGAAACCAGAGAACGAATCATCTGAAGGTGGTGGAACGACTCAAGACATTGGGTGGAGTTTTCTCCGGAATTCGAGATGTGGGAGGAGAATTATCTGGAACTTAGGACCAGAAGCCAATAAAATACTACTATAGGGGTTGGACAGAAAAGTATGAAGTAGCTTGGTGGGAACGAAGATTATAAAAGATAGTGTTCGCCACGAGGAGCTTCTTCTTAAGTTTTTGTCTTAAGTCTTCTTAAGCATTATGTCTTATGTCTTAGTTTCTCAGTTGTAAACTCAGTGTTACAATTCATGCTTCGAATACTAGTAGACTTTCTTTTGTGAAGAACACTTTAATTACCGTTATGTAATTTAGTAACGTGAAGTGGTATATGAGTTATTATTCAATGTGAATAGAGTGAACTAAAATTCTCTATATCGACATTTTATCAATGACTTTACAAGGAGACTTAAAACCTTAACAAATAATGTATTGTACGGATGTTTTGTTTTAAACGTAGACAATTTATAAGTGTATTATTCGGTATAACATTAACCGATGAACTGTAGACTCAGTGCTATAAATGATTTGTAAACGGAGTCGAGGTGATATTCGTACATAAACAAGGACAATGTATGCGATGTTTGTATGAACTATATATAAACAGTATCAATGTCTATAGATATAATTATCTTGAATGCGGGAGCTTTGAATATAAATAAGTAAATTATAAGCGACTCGTAATATGAACAATCTGATCTTTGCGTGAGAATTTGGTGACGTAATGACGCAGGAGTGCGGGACGGATGTGGAAACTACCGTATTCTGATCAACCACAGTTTCAACACCAAGCGACAACGGCAGCGCTGGACAAGGATGGGACCTTCAGAGGTTAGCCAACGCACTGTGGATACTCAAATATCAAGTAAAATTTAATATATTATTTTAACGTAGAAAAAAAACCACTGACCTGTAACTCATAAAGAAACCAGCTTGAGATAAGCATAAGTCTTAATAGAAAATTCAATTTAGTAAACCTATTAATCAAAGCGGACCATAAATCTGGGGGAATGAATGCATCAAACGTAAAAAAATGTGTAGAAGGAGAAGTAGCAATAATATGAATTTTATGATGTGTATTTTATGTATGTGTTCTATTTCAGGATATATCTCCAGCTAAGGAAGGAATTGTTTGTTTTATGTATCATTTGCAGGAATATATGTATTTTGTATGTGTAATGTTGGATAATAAGTGCATGATTATAATAAACATGTATGAGAACCCAGATCCGCATAACTTTGTATTATTTGATACACCTTTTGAAAATTAAGATCACTTGCAATTTTGAGGATTGATGATTCTATTTAATACTCAATTGGAATACTTAATTAGTAGTGGCTAAATTGAGCATAAATCTGCAAAAGTATTTATAGTTATATATGTCGCCCAACACCTGGCAGGGGTGATTTGATTTTACATTGGTCGTTACTAATTAATAAACAATCAATTAGTTGCTCATTGTTAATTAAAAGATTATGCATATATCCGCATAATAAATTTCCATTTTAACACAATAAAATTTCTCAGTTTAATTAATAAATTTTGTGAATTAAATAATTAATCATATTAATTAATAATAATGCATAAATTTGCATTATACCACTAACAAGCTGAAATGCTGCAGTTATTGAGAAAGTGCAGACATTGATCACTGTGATTGGACCACTCTCATTTGACAGTCCAGGAAATTGCTGATGAGGTTGGGATCAGCATTGGTTCCACAGATAGCATCCTGAATAAGAATTTTGGGCATGCATAGAGTGTCTGCAAAATTTGTGCTCAAACTGCTTTCACCAGAATAGAGACAACTCGGTGCTGAGGTCTCAGAGGATATGCTGCAATGTGTCAACAAGTTTCTGAGTTTCTCAAGACTAAGGTCACTGGTGATGAGACGTGGGTGTACTGATGTGACCTCAAAACTAAGGTCTAGTCATCACGTCATCACAATGGAAGCACTTAAGTTCCCTGAGGGGCAAAACGTACAACAGGTTCAGGGCAAGGTGAAGGTGATGCTGGTTGCTGGTTTTTCAACTACAAGAGCATAGTACATCATGAGTATGCACCAAAAGGCCAGACCGTCAATAAGGAGTACTACCAAGAAGTCCTCCATCACGTTTGTGATGCAGTTCGATGCAGAGCTATGGGCCACAGGATACTGGCAGTGACATCACGACAGCCCATTCAGTACACTTGCTCGAGGCTTTCCTGACTAAGCATGTCATTTAACAGGTTCACCTGGTTCCCTCCTCTCCTGACATAGTTCCTTGTGATGTCTGGTTGTTCCCAAAGATGAAGAACGCCCTAAAAGTATCCTGTTTTGAGAGTCACAAGGAAATAATGCAAAACACAATGGCGCAGCTGCATACTATACCAAAAGAAGCCTTTCAGCATTGCTTCCAGTAATGGAGGGACCGCTGGACTCAGTGTGTGGAATCACAAGGGGCCTATTTTGAAGAGGAATATGTAATGTAATGAATCAGATATAGAACCTTTTTTTCCTTGGCCCAAGGTTGGATACTTTTTGTACAGACCCGCACAAAGATTTGATCCACTGCCAACCTGTTTGCTGTGAAGCCATACTAACAATCGTCAGTTTTATGTATGGGGCAATATTTTCTTGTACAGTAAAATTGAGAAAATCTTATAAACATGTCATGGAGTGTAATTCCTTGATAGTTAGGACAGTTTAATTTGTCTGTCTTTTTAAATATTAGTATGATGATGTGAAATCTAGTAGGAATCATCTAGCAATCCATGATTAGTTCCCATAAAATTAACAGAGTCCTTAACGCCCTAGTGCTAGTGGGTTGAATGTTTTCTGAAATTAGAATTCTTGTTCAATTCTATACAAAAGTAGGGGAAAATTTCATTATCTTTCTTACGCCTCAGGCTAATAGGCAGTACTTAATACATTTTTCTAACATTTTAATTATTTAAACAATTCTTCGTTTAGTATCAAAAACCATTAAAATGTAGTGCACGTTAAGTTTTCATAGTGCGATATTCAAACTTATAGAGATGATCAACAAAGAACTTTGGCTTTCACAGCCGGCATTTGACTGGAAAACAACTGCCGAGCTGTTAGCTGTTAGGCCATAGTCCAACATTATTATGGATGCTATTGAAAAGCTACTCCATGATAGCAACCCCGTCAACATAAACTACTTAAAACTTAACAAATTCACAAAAACAAAAACGGTATATTACGTTGCAAAAAAATACAGTTTAGTAGCTTTAATTGTGATGGATTCATGGATGTTTATATACTAACTGGATGCCCGACTGCCAACCCTGTATGCTTGCGAGAGCTGAAGCAAGTGTGACGTCACGCCGCCATCTTTAACCCGGGCAAGAGATCTCGAGCCCACAGTTCTACCTATACAACTGGTACATAATTGTGCCATTAATTATGCGACAATTAATTATTTTTTGATGATAAATACATGCTACGGTACATCCTGAATAATACGATTTTTTGTCAAACCCATCAGCCCGAATGGTAATTCTCACTTACCTGTTAAATCTTTTTCTATTTCCACTCGTAATCAAAGAATTTATTAGCCGACACCGTGGGGTCATAGTGTTATGGGAACGTAAAATGAAATTTAAAAACAAAAGTGTCTCAACGAAGAATTAGAAATAAAAGGCTGTATTTCCAACTTTCATTATTATTAGGGCTATTTATCTGTATGAAAAGGTACCGGTACTCACCAGGAACTCGCGAGTTCAAATCCGGGGGAGGCAGATCGATGTAAAAGTTTGGAAAATTCTATAGAGATAAATGAAATTGTAAATCTTGAGAAACTTGGGCTTAAAAATATGCCAGTACTGCATACCACCAGAAAAAGCCATTTTTAACTGATGTTATTATTATTATTATTATCATCAATCTATATAAAATAAGCTGCTTTCTTCCTTTCAAAAATGATATTCAAAATAAAACAAGAAAAACACACAGAATCTAACCCAGTATGCTGGTATCCTTACTTTGTTCTCAGAAATGTGGCCAACCCAGTAAAATGGTTAATAGTTTTACAGGTTTTTGATTATTCATTCACAACTGGTGTTTTTTGATAATGGGTTTTAGAAGAGAGTACATAATGATAATAAACTGAATGAATGTGTAAACTTATTGACAATGAATGTAAGTGTTAACCATAGATTACCATAAAACTTGGGCATTAGGTTTTGCTGGCCAATATCGTGATTTGTAAGAAATTAAAAATTCCACTACTGAATAAAATTAATTAGAACTCTGTGATTTTCAAAATTCGTCAAAAATCAATGGAAACTCGATTATAACAAAACTTATTTAATTACATATTTGGTTGTATTCTGGGACTAAATAAATCTTGTTTGCATTATAAGCCATTTCGCTCGACTTTGATTTCATGCGTTTGCTAAACATTTTGCGTCTGGGAGAAATGGGACTATACCTTCTGTTTGTGTACACCTTGTTGTTATATGCAGCGAGATGTAATAATTTTATACTGTAAAGCAGAAGCAATTAGACGACTGTTTAGCTAGAACTGACTGTAGACATTGTTCGGTTATTTACTCATATAATTACGTGTCAGATTATGCTGAAAGACTTTTAGATTCTATGTTGGAAGATATGTTATTTGTACGTTATTTTCGTATTTTCTATTCTTTTCGAAGTCATAAATCAAGCAAGCATTAAATCAATTTACACTCCAAAAGGTCCGCACAAATCAACCTAACTCCACGTCTGTTTACCTTTTTTTGCCCGCTTTAAATATGGCTGCCGTGATCTGATTTGCTTCACTAGAGAGCGCCCTGTCGGGCATCCAGTTATATTAACATCCATGGATGGACTTTGCAGTGAATCATTTATAATATAAAATTATGAGTTTCAGAATTCTCGTTCAAAATATCTTATAAACAATTTCGAGATTGCCACAGTTCATTTTTAAGGTGTTAATAATAATTGTAAAATCTTAAATCTTATACACAAATTATATATACAGGGAACAAATAATTTTATAAGTATTGTAACAATTTTCTCTAATTAGTTGAAAAGTAATGTAAATTGACATCACGAGAAACTTCAGATAGACGCATAAACTGTAAGTAAAAATGCTTTGTTAGCAAATTTGTAAATTTTGAATTAATAATTGTTAAACTGCAAAAACTCATTTGAAGAGGTAATATTAATTTCTGTATTATTATAATCTGTTGTTGTGGCAGTACTGATTACTACTATAGTAAAGTGTCGATAAGCAGAAATTTTTAGTGCAGGTTATGTTTCTCATGGTGTGTAAGTTAGAGTTAGTGAAATGGTGTTACTAGAGCATTTTGTAGGTAGTAACGCAAATAGGTGTATGATTTCTTCTCGTTTTGCAGTTTACATTCCAGTGTTCCTATGTAGCGTCTTATTTTGTGTGATCAATTACTTCGTTAATTGTAAAGAAAACGGTAGTTTACAGCTGCCAGCGGTTGTTTATTCAAATGAGTTCCACAATGTGATACTCTATTTAGCGCTATTTTTAATACTGTGCATAATTACCTTTGTGATATTAAGTATTTATGTGTTTTTTTGTTCTTTATTCGTTAAAATTTACACTGGAAATTCTCCGCTCGGAAATCTGTCTATTATTTATAAGTTTGAAATGCAAAAAAGTATTACAAATTCAGTTTTAGAAGAAATAAAAAGGATATATCCGTACGGGAGACTGATACAGATGTGTTATTTGAATGAAAAGGTAAGAGAATTTTTGTAAAATTGAATAAGAGCATGTTAATTTTTGCAAGTAAATTCTTATTCAATGAAGTCCAGGCAAGTATTATGCGTAACGTATTGTAACCAAATACGTAACGTATTGACACGTTTTGTAACCAAAAATATAAATAAAGTAAGGAAAGAACTAGCCTTTCCTATAAATTCTTTTATTGCATATTAATCATATTTTACAGTTTTATATGTAATAAAAAAGTAGTATTCAACCATAAGTAATTGTCAGTGAAGGTGCGTAAAGGCCCAAATAATTAGGCGTGGTAAGTAGTTAATGGTCCATCTGCCTTAATAAGATTGATAATGAGTTTTCATGGTTTCCAGGAGAGTACTGATCTGATTAATTTATTTATAAAACTACATACATTTATTTAAAATTGTGTAAAACTAAATTAACTCCCCACAACTTTCAAGCCAAAAATGGCTTTCTGCTCACTTACGTTTATGTCGCCCATGTAACACAAGAATTTTGTGTATGTATTATGGATACAGACAAGAATAGATTAGTTTTACTGAATAGTTACAAAGAGTTAAATGTTATTGTCTTTTATAGTTTACAGCATAATATCAATTGATTGATCACAATACAATAGATTGTTCTGTTGGATGTTTCAAAACGTTCTAAAATAAATTCTGTTACAAAGTTCTCAAAAAGGAAACTCTTATAATGGATTATTATAGTGTAGTAATTCTTGTGTCACTGTACAATTGATCAAAAAATTCTTAATGCAATTATAAACATTTTGTTATTGTGCAGCATCGTTTTCAAGACAACAGGGTTAAGTATAAACCAGGACAGTCCTAGTTTTATATGCAATGTCAAGTAATTCTAATCAAGCCTCTGGATGAAATGTGCAACCATAATAACAGTGATGCATAATGTTATGAATCAAATAACAAATGTAAATTCATGGGACTCAGATCAGAGGCATTTGGGATAAAATTACTTTTTATTCTTCAGTGTTAGGTTTACAATTATGAAGTACTGTAATTGCTTTTTGCGTAACATCAGTCTGTCAGCTTGTATTTACATAAGAACTCTTTTGTTTAATATTATGAGAAGTATATTGTGTAATGTGTCCTTTGAAAATATTCACCAGTTTTAAATTGACAAACGATTATTAAACAGAAATCTAGATCAAATAAGTTTGTGTGTGTGTGTGTGTGTGTGTGTGTGTGTTTTATAATATGTACACACTTTTTGGATATAGAACACTAATGTTTTAGATAAAAATTTGTAATTTTGCAAAACATTTTACCATTGCAAGGTTTGTAAGAGGCGGCTGAGAGGAGTCTCAGTTCTGGTATTGGAGGTAGTGTCACTGTTTAAATCGATTACCAGATTTTTGGTGTGTGTGTGTTAGCCCATGTGTAATGTGGTAAGAGAATATACATGATTTAAACAGTTTCTGTTCATTTAGAATGTTTTGATCCATATATTTTTGTATGTTTGTGTATTTCTTATTGTTCAAGTGTGTCTAGTTTTCAACCCTTAGTTTTCTAGTTTATCTATAAAATGTGTATCTTGTTTTCAGAAAACACATATAGAATGTGTATTTATATTTTATGAAGATGGCAGTAAAGAAGACTGTCAAAACAGTGTAAAAACAAAGTAATAAAAATATATTCTTGTAAAAAATAAAAAAATATTTATTATTAATAATTACAATAACAAGAACAATTGTGGGCAATTATGAACACACACACACACACACACACACACACACGCGCACAGCACAGCACAACACATGTTTTTAGTTGTTTGCTCATCTTGGTCTACTGATATGCTAAACTTCATTGGTTTTCTGTATTAAAAATTGTAGTACTAAATGGCATTGTCTCATGAGATATTTTTCTGTCAGTCTTTTAATTGTATCAGTTTCTTATTTAATAATTTATTTATCTGCCTATGACCTTTTTTTTTCTAGACCTCATGAGGGTACTATGTTTTCAAGATCAAGGTTTCACTTTTGTACATGGTTTGTGATTTATCTATGAACTGACTTTATGGAGTACTTAGCTTTTGTTAATCTATTTTAAATGAGTAAAAATAAATGAATTGGTTATTGATAATAATAATATTGGCTTTTAACAATATTTTACAAGTATTATATCGTAAGCTTCTTTTTCATCATGGAGTTTATGTGTTTAAAATGGATTATCGAGATATTCCAAGGACAAAAAAATATTTTTGGAGAAAATAAAATGAGTTTTTGTACTCCCACAGTTATTTATCTTTTTTTTCACAAAGGAGGGTAAGTACCCATTTATTTGTTAACAGATGGCTTTTATAATAAATCTAGATGACTGTTTAACAGACTGCACCTTGAATTGTAGAATTTAATATTGAATCAGTCAGTTTACTAGGCCTAATTTATTTATTATCTTAAATGAATAGCTAAGTTAGATCATTTTTTAGGTTATTATAATTGAAGTTATAATTTGGTTTATTCATTATTCTTTATATATCAAAAACTAATTTGTGCAGTATTAATATGTTTGTTAATTTGATATTAACTAATAATTCTTTGCTAATTTATTTCTTTTCTGCAGTCAGTTCCATCCCTCCTCAAATATGTTTAAAAAGATGAAAAAAGATTATTGTGTCAAGTTATGGTGATTTCTGTAGCTGTTGATGGTATCTCATGCCAAGTGTTACTACCAATATGTAAAGTTCCCTACAAATAGTAACAAGGAGAAAGTGTGAATGTTTTGTAGGAAACATAGGCCTGTATGAATAAGTCACTGAGGGGGTCACTTGGGTCAACAACCTGCCACTGCTTGGATGCAAGTTCCTTATTTAAAATTTGGTTGAATATTTGCATTTTATTTCTTACAAACTTGTTTTACAGTTGTGTAATATCAAGAAAAATCTATATGTTGGAAAAACATGTTTTGCACCACAGATTTAGTGAAGTGTTTGTAATTTTTTGCCCAAGTCAAATAATTAAAAATAAAATAATAGATTGTAGCAGTTTGTAATATTGCTTGTGGTATTGCTTGTTTGTGGTTCAAATAATTAAAAATAAAATAATAGATTGTAGCAGTTTGTAATATTGCTTGTGGTAGCCAGGTTAACAGCATTATTGGAAATGTATATGCCTACATATTTTAAAAATCCGGTCTGATGTTATTCTATTTACTTGTGTGTGTGTGTGTGTGTGTGTGTGTGTGTGTGTGTGTGTGTGTGTGCGCGCGTGCGCGTGCGTGCAGTAGGATAGATAAACAATTAGTATGATGCATCTGGGCATATAAAATATATTATCTAAATTGGTAATAGGTAAAAATAAATGTGACTAGGCGTTTCTGTAATCATGTAGGCCTACCTTTATAATTCTGTAAAATGATTAAAGGTAGATCTCACAAACTCAATAAAATGTGCAGAACACAACAGAAGTGCAGAACATGTGTCCGTTTTAAGAGAATTAATTTTAAAGATGTCGAGTGTCTAATAAAGTTGAAGGAAAATATACCATCTCTTGAAAAATTATTAATATTGTAGTTATACAAAATACATTACAGTAAAGAATGCACAATAACAGCAAATGAGGGCAGGGTATAAATGAGTAGAAGCAACAACTAATTAGCCCAGAACTTGTACAGGGTACTTACATTATATGTTTATCTGTGATTTACTTTTTCGTGATTAACGAGTTGTGCAAATGTGTTAATATTTGGTGAAGCTACAGCGGTACTATAGGCTACTGTTAACCCGTGGACTATAAAAATTGTTAAAGTATAAAATTCAAGGGAATCGAAAAAAATTAAATGTTAAATAAATTACTACATTTTAATGTAAATATTTTTAGTTATGTTGCAAAGTTAGCTAGCCTATATTTGTAATTTTTAGCATGAAGTTTTTTTTTGTAATGCTGAAATATTCTTTCCACTAAAATTTTCTCTTTCATGAAGAAGGCTTTAAACAGTTCTCACAAATCTTTTAGTTTTTCAGCTATCCAATTAAATATATATAAGGTACAAATACAGATTATCAGGTAGGCCTAATCCATTTTATATATTGCAGGTGTATGTTCGATATGCTAAAAATCAACTTATATTCTGGGTCATAAGTAAGGGGCATTGGCCATACTAAATTTTGCTGATCCATCCTTTGAGGCTTCACAACTTTATTATATTTTAGGATACTTATGTGTTTAACAGGCTCTGCTTGTTAACTATTTTCTACACTGTATCTGTAGTCTCCAATCAACTGGAATCTGGGTGCCCAGAGTGCCATGAACCTAAAGAGGACTAACTGTCAAAGTAGTAGACATGTTTGTGGACGCTGTTCAAAAAAATCTGTCTTAACCAAACATAATTTGAAAACCAATTTAGGAAATAACTTTTATAAGTTGAGTTTTCATAGTGTACATCTGACTGTACAATCAAATCAGACATTACGAATAAAAAATCCATAGACAATGTTAATCAATAATTTAAAAATACTGTACGTATTGGTTACACTGTGTCAGTATACAATTTAGTTATAAGAAAATAACAGAACAGTTTTGTATGTAGGTTTAAGTGGTTAACATTTTCCACTGAAGGGCTCTGAAATCATATAAGCTGCAGACTGTTAGTATGACTTAAAAAAAAAAAAACACAAAATCCATGATATTCATATTTATGATGCAAGATTTGATCAGCCTGCTCTGTAATGCTGCCAAAAGCCAGGTTTCAACAACTAAAGGCAATGTTGACATCAAAATAAGAAAATGATACATGCCAAATTTTTATGAATGCTTGTTTTATATTAGATTATCAAAATTTTCAGCTATTGAAACTAATTCCTAAAGCGTGCAGCACATGTGTATAATGTTGGGTATAATCTTGCCTGGGACAATATTTCATGTAGAGTTCTGTTTTGGACCATATTGCACCATAGACCTACATGTGATCAACTTTCACTTTTCACGTCCTTTTGGTATTTGGCATCATTTGTTTCATAACACTGTATAGTGTGAGCTTATAGCAAACAGAATGGTACCCTATTGTTTCTTATATAAACTGTTCGTTTGTTTTATACGAAAATCTGTGCATATGAATTGAGTTGTATTCATGTTATAAGAAAATGAAGATTTCAGTGTGAATCAATCAAAATTTTTTACCACACTCACTTTTACGTACTTAATGGTGTGACATTTGAACATACCTGGATTTGATAATTCAAACTTATGTGATAAGTAAATTGTTTGTGTTTATACAGTCATGTGAAGAGATTACTGTAGTTATCTATTTGCCAGGTATTAAACACACGCACACACATACACTTATATTAGAAAAAAGATTAGTTATAAACTAATTGAGAATAAAACAAAAATGATAAAAAAGGATGGAGTGGAGAGTGAATTTAAGCATTTCAAGAAAACCTGTTTATCTCATGAACTAAAATATCTATAAAAAAGAATATGGTCATAATTTTAAATGTTATTGAAATCGTTAAAATTACTTATAAGAAAAAAAACTTGTACGGTTTGTGGAAGGGAATATAGTTAAGCTATCAATTGTAAGCCAGATATGGATATATTATGTATAACATGCAATAAATACTTTGATGCATTCACTCTGTGGTGAATTGTTAAAATTTTAAATAGTTATATTAATACATTGTAATGTTTCATGTACATGCCATTATAAGTTTTGGCTTATTTCATGGACGTACAACCATGTTATTTCTTTTTTTTATTAGAGTTTTGTTTAGTGCAGTGTCTCGTGTCTTATTTGATCTCCCCTCATATTGTCTCTTGCACTATTGCCTCCAAGATTCTCTTAACTGATATTGTGCTGTTCATTCTTTGTAGATGGCCCCAACACTCCAGACAACATTTTGAGTTCACATTATATTCTTTCTACATTTTTTAATCATTAAACTAAAAACTAACAATCTTCTATACCGGTACCAGTTATTGTGTACATATAATTATGTCTCATATAGTCATAAAGCCCTATGGTCATATGGTCAATATTAAAACTCTGGTGGGTCGTAAGTCACTACCATATGAGAATTGCTATTGTGCAGGAGAAACAATATGCGAATAGTGATGTAATCTAATCTACCATATAAGCCATTATTTTATTCCTGTTAGTAACACTGTTTTATCTTATTTCTTGTTATGAAATTTCAGTACATATCTGTTTTCAATAAAAAGCATATTTAACTTTAAAATTTGTTTCTTTCTGCAGATGCTCAAGTAAATATAGGGACAACTAATGTTAGGGCAGGTTTTAATGAGGAAGATAGATGATGAGGAAGTTATAATAGTAGAAATATCAAAGACAAGAAAATGGTGGATAGATACTTAGGGAACATGTTGATGGAGCAGTTGACAGAGAATAAGAATAGAACAGACTTAGCAAAGAAGCATTCAATAGGTAAAAGGAAATCTGTGAAGCAGAATGAACTTGGGCCTGAAGAAGTGATTGCTGAAGTGTTATATATAGAATGTTTTTTACTTCATGAGCTAAATATATTACCAGTGATGAAACATAGTAGAGGACTGAGGAGCTAGGAATGCGTGCATGGGGATGGATAGAAGGAATATGGTGGTTTGATATAATAAATAATAAAGCTGTACCTAAAAAATTAAGGAGAGTAAAATACTTCTGTGGATTATAAAGAAGAGAAGGGGGAAACTATATTTAACACTAGTGTGTTCCCTGAACTGCAGAACTCACTATTTTTAATTAAGTAAATTTATTATTATATTAATTTCAATATTAGATAATTTTTCAATTAAAGGAAAAATTACAAAAATCTATTTCTCTACTGTTCTTTTAGTAATATAACAATTGTAGAGGATGCAATCATACAATAAATTACAAAAATCTGTATTTCTCTACTGTTTCTTTAGTAATATAACAATTGTAGAGGATGCAATCATACAATAAACACTAAAAATGCAAAAAATTCAGATTTGGGTTGCAATTCCTTTTAGTCTGACACCCTGCTGGATTTTCACCTTTTTTCAAATTATTGATCTCTTTTGGGCCCAGGTGTCCCAAAATTTTGAAATTTACAAAACTTAACTATAAATTCAGACATTAGTTGAATTAAAATTCTCTTTAATTTGATACCCACCTGAATGTTTGCAATTTTATCAAAATTATCCAATTTTTGGGCTTTGATGCTCCAAAATTGAACATTATATTGAGATTGTGAATTAAATTCCCTTTAATTTGATACCCAACATGGGCTTTTACGATTTTTAACCCTCCACATTTTGCTTCCGACTCCCTATTTTTGGAGGGATCAATCTCAAAAAGAATAGTGTTCTGTAGAGTAAAAGTATGGATACGCATGCCAAATTTTATGTGGTTGATGCATTCAAAAGTTTTATGTGACAGATAAATACACAGACAGTTGCCAAACGGTCAAGTCAGAACTGAGAACTCGCTTCACTTGTTTAAATAATAGATTATCAACAATAATTTTTTAGGAAACATTGGAAGGAAAGAAGAAGAGATGAAGGAGAATGTTGAAGTTCTTGGGTGCTGTACAGCGTGTTGTGGTGTTTTGTATGTGGATATGAAGGCTCCACATTCGCATTGTAGAGTGAAATGGATATAAGTGGAGCCAGTGGTGATGTATGGGATCTGCCACACAGCAGAATACCATATGAAGAGTAGATGCTGTAACTGCAGTTCTCACTCATTTCTTACACTCTATACAACTAAAAAAAATTAATGACTATTGTCATGTTTATGAAACATTCTACACGGGCAAACCATTGAGTTGATTAACCTTTGACACTGTTTGTATTACTGGTTCCAACATTATAAACAAAGAACTTACAAAATATGGAAGTACATACCTTTATCTCAGACTTCTACACGTATTCAGTGATACTGGCAAATGGGTGTGATCCCAAGAGAATCACAAACAGCTTAAGTTATATTCTTATTCAAAAGGAGGCCAAAATAAATGTGGGAACTATAGAGGTATTAGCTTGTTGAATGTAGCCTACGAAGTAACTTATATTATAAAATTATTGATGAAAGGCTCAAAGTAATGACCGATATCATTCTGTGTGATGAATGGCTTTAGGAAAGGATGATATTGTATGGATAATGTTTTTCTGTAGAACGAGATTATAGAAAGACAGAGAAATTCAAGAGGTTCATATTGTGTTTATTAATTATGAAAAGGGTTTTTATGGGGTAAATAGATAGAAGTCATGGAATATGGTAAACCAGACCAACACATCTTATAAGAACTGTCAGAAGCTTTGCTAAAAACACAAATGTTTGAATAAGATTTAATACACGCCAATCTCAACCCCTAAAATCTAATCAAGGCCTGAAGCAAGGTTGTAGCCTCTCTCTGATGTTGTTTAACATACGTATATACTGATGATATTCTGACTGAATGTAGAACAGGTAGAACAGGGCATTAAATTAAAGCGTAGCAAAATATGTTTGTTATGATCAAATCCTTATTTATGAAAATGAAGGTGGGCTTTAGAGGGGCATTCTTCAATTGGATCTAGAATGTAAGAACTACAATATGATTGTTTCAAAGCAAAAGACAAACATTATGGCATTCAAAGGAGTACATATAATAAGTACAAAAATAAGGAGGTCTATTGACAACCAACTGATTGAACAGGTATCACATTCCATCTGTTTGGGTTGTGACATCAGCTGTGATTCAAATAGCGATTTTAAGTCAAACTTACATAAATTTTAGTATATATACGTGTGTGGCATAATATTTCAATCGCTGAAGAATACCATTGATAGAAAGGATCATACCGTGTAAAATTCTACAAGACAATGGCAGTACATGTAATACTGTACAGTTGTGGAATCTGGATATCCTCTAATAAATACAAATCAGAATGCAGGCAGCTGAAATGAAGGTAGTTAGTTTATCTACCTTTGATTAGATAAACTAAGGAATGACGATATGAGACCAGATTTGTATAAACATGTGTTGAACGACAAAATCCAACAATATAGACAATAGTGGAGAAATCGCTTAGAAAGGATGGATGATGGATGACTAATCAAGCAAGTGGCATACTGTGCCCCACAGGGCAGAAGCAGTATAGGATGACCACGCAGAAGATGGGATGAAGTGTGAAGTCACAACAGGCAGCCTCCTAATCCTTCAAGTGTAGACATCGGCAATACTTTACATGGGTATACGAATGTGAATAGTTAAAGAACAAGTAAGCGATGAATGTGAATGTTTTTGAAAAGGCTTGTTTTTTGTCGTTTACAAAATTATTGATTAGAGGCTAAGACACTTGTACGGGTTTTGCAACAATCCTCACCAAATTGACACTGCTAATGAACTGTACATAAAAGATAAAAAGAAACAAAATCTCCATAATATCAATTAGCATATTTTTGTAGTTGTGGATACATTTTGGTGAAGATTTTGATGTAATGAATATTTTTAGAGGGGAACATTTTTTACAGCTATAGGATTTTCTGCTCCCAGATTCTTTGCTCACTGGATGGTGGTGATGGTAGAAGTAGAGTTGTTTTAGTTATTTTCTCTGTGTTCAAAGGATGAAAAAATATTGTGTATTTATGTAACTATGAACATATTTATGTAAATAAAAACTGAATAATCACAAGAACAGTCTGTAAACATAAGTATAATTCTGGCAGATTGTATAAATACTGTAGGAGGTGAATTTTTCTTTCACAAAGAAAACATTAAATGATTGGTTATATTACAGCACAGCCATTTCCTATTCATGTAATTGAAAGGATACAGGGGTTACATGCAGAGTCCATATAGAATCAAAAATGGCATGTAAAGATACCAGTAGGAGTATACAAGAATACATTTTTTGTAAAAGAATACATTAATTAACACAATTAAATAATAATAGATTGAGTAACATGTGAAATGAATTTAGACTACAAGAGGTGCTGGATTGATTACATGAATCTATATCTATATAAGCCAAATACCACTGACTGACTCACTGATCACGATATCTCTGAAACCACTGAATGGATATCAATGAAACTTTGAACATAGCTTCATCATAGGTCTTAGGTGCTCACTAAGAAACGGTTTTAAAAACTTTCACTCCTAAGGGGCAAACCCCCCCCCCATTGTATGTATGTATGTTCCACATCTCCTAAACCACTGGACCGATTTCAACCAAACTTGGCACAAATATATTACGCGACGGGAGAACCTACATAGGATAGGAGTTTTTTCGATGGGGTCCTTTGGGGGGGTTCTTTGGGGTCTTCCACATCTCCTCCTAAACCACTGGACCAATTTCAACCAAACTTGGCACAAATATTTTACGCAACGGAAGAACCAACATAGGATAGGTGTTTTTTTCAGTGGGGTCCTTTGGGGGGTTCTTTGGGGTCTTTCACATCTCCTCCTAAACCACTGGACCGATTTCAACCAAACTTGGCACAAATATTTTATGCAAAGGGAGAACCAACATAGGATATGTGTTTTTTCGATATGATCCTTCGGGGGGTCCTTTGCGGTCTTCCACATCTCCTCCTAAACCACTGGACCGATTTCAACCAAACTTGGCACAAATATTTTACCCAACGGGAGAACCAACATAGGACAGGTGTTTTTTTTCGATACAATCCTCTGGGGGGTCCTTTGGGTCTTAAAAAACTATTAGATCTGGGTACTATGGCAACCCAATAGAATAGATTCTGATTACCATAGCATCGGTGGAAGTCTACCACGTAGGAAATAGTGCGGGAGTCGTCCGACGGGCCTTCCCCGGAGTCCATCCACGGAACCCGGGGAGTCTTAGGTCGGATCCCACGAAAGACGGGGCCAGAGTCCACGGTTCTTATAAATAAAGATATAGGTTATGATATCAAAGGTGGTGTATGCAAATAGGTTATGATATCAAAGGTGGTGTGTGCAAAGCGGTGAGAAAATACAATGAAAAGAGGTCACTTATTCCCTGGAAGATAAAATCTTTGTCGGGCTTTAAATATGAGTGTAATACTGACTACAACAATGACAAGATTATATCTATTGGTGATTTTATACAGTGTAAATGGTGTAATGCTAAAAAGTGGAAAGAGGAAAGTCCTGGGTTATGTTGTAGCAATGGAAAAGTCCACCTTCCTCTCATTAAAGAACTACCAGAACCTCTCCATAGCCTTCTCACAAGTGAACATCCAGAGTCTGAACACTTTTTGGTAAACATAAGAAAATATAATTGTTGTTTCCAAATGACATCTTTCGGAGCCAAAGAAATAAAAGAAGGGAACTTCACACCAACTTTTAAAGTACAAGGTCAAGTCTACCACAGGATAGGGAGTTTGTTGTCTTCACCTCCAAACAATCCCTCATTTTTACAAATATATTTCCTTGGAGATGACGAAAAGGAGACAAACACTAGATGTAACAATTTTCCAAACGTAAAACCTTGGTTAGTTGCCAAACTTCAAAAAGTGCTTCACAATCACAATTCTTACATAAACGATTTCAAAACAGCATTGGAAAGTGTTCCAGAAGGCCAGGAGTTCAAAGTAGTAATCCATGCAGACAGAAAGCCCGTAGATGGACATAGGGGTCAGTTCAATGCACCCACAACAAGCGAGGTGGCTTTAGTGATCGTAGGCCAGGAGTTTGCAAAGAGGGACATCATTCTCCACAGCAGAGACTCTAAGTTACAGCGCATAAGTGAAACTCATCGATCTTATGACGCTTTGCAGTGTCCACGTATGTTCTGTCATGGGGAAGATGGTTTACTCCATTGCCATTCCACAGTGCGACCCAAACACTAAAGCCCCTCTAAAAAAAACTGTTTCAGCTTCAGAATTTTACTCATTCCGCATAATGGAGAGAGATGGCCAGCGAAATTATTTGTTACTTTATCGCAGTCTCCTGAATCAATTTTTGGTTGACATATACGCCAAAATTGAGACAGAAAGACTTAACTTCATAAGGAACAATCAGAGTAAGCTGAGGACCGAAAACTATGTGCATCTGCAGGACTCCATGTGCAAAAATGATGGGCAAGCCAATAATATAGGCAAAATGGTTGTTTTACCTTCCAGCTTTACAGGTGGACCCCGTTACATGCACGAGCGGACTCAGGACGCGATGACATATGTACGCAAGTACGGCCGTCCTGATCTGTTCATCACATTTACATGTAACCCTAAATGGACCGAAATACAGGAAGCATTAAGTGCACGACAAAAGCCTCAAGACAGACACGATATTATTGCCAGAATATTTCACCTCAAAGTAAAGAAAATGATGCATGTCTTGACAAAAGGCAATGTTTTCGGTCCAACAAGGTGTTGCGTGTTAACTGTGGAATGGCAAAACAGAGGTTTACCGCACGTGCACATACTGCTCTGGCTGCAGGATAGGATCATGCCCCATCAAATCGACAGTGTGATAAGTGCAGAGATCCCTGATCCTGAAGTCGATCCTGCCCTTCATGACATTGTTAAGTCCACAATGATTCATGGCCCTTGTGGAAATGTTAACAGAAACTCGCCCTGCATGGTAAACGGCCAATGCACCAAGAGATATCCGCGGCCTTTAGCAACACAAACTCAAACTGCGGATGACGGTTACTCCCAGCATCGCCGACGGTCTCCTGCCGATGGTGGTTTCTCGGTCAACATTAAAGGAGTTGATCTAGACAACCAATGGGTCCATACAATCCTGTTCTTTCCCGCTCTTTCTTAGCCCACATACATGTTGAACTGTGCAACTCCGTCAAGTCGATAAAGTATATTTGTAAATATGTGAACAAAGGCAGTGATCAGGCAGCGTTTAGGTTGGAGAATGAGTGGGATGAAGTTTCTAAGTACGAATCCGGTCGCTACATCAGCACTTCCGAAGCGGCTTGGTGTATTTTCTGTTTTCCTATTCATGAAAGGTTCCCACCAGTAGTGCAGTTAGCAGTCCACCTTGAGAACGGCCAGAGGGTATTTTTCACTTCCGACAATCTTCTGGACAAAATCCAACATCCACCAAAAACCACATTAACAGCATTTTTCGAACTCTGCAAAACCAATTCCTTTGCCAGAGGCCTTCTTTACTGTGAGGTCCCAACATACTATGTCTGGAAAAATAACCAGTTTTGCAGAAGAAAGCAAGGAAAAGGCGTTCCAGGACATCCAGGAGTAAAAAAAGATCATGTACTTGGGAGGGTATATACTGTACATCCTAACAATGTCGAGTGTTTCTATCTGCGTCTCCTGCTACACGAGATTCGAGGACCAACGTGTTTCAATGATCTTAAAAAGGTATCTGGTATAGTTCATCCTATGTACCAGTCTGCCTGTAGAGCATTAGGGTTGTTGGAAGACGACATTCAATGGGACCTAACCCTGCAAGAAGCTTCCATTTCAGATTCGCCTCACAAAATCCGAGAGCTGTTTGCTGTAATATTGGTGTTTTGCCAAGTTGCAGATCCCTTAGCACTTTGGGAAAAACACAAAGAAAGTCTATCAGAGGACATAAGAAGGCAGATTGAGATTGAAAGTCATGGTTTAGAGATTGAACTTTGCAAGGACACAGTTTATAATAAATGCTTACTATGTCTTGAAAATATGATCTTTTCTATGTCAAACCAATCTCTCCAAGACTTCGGTTTACCTCCACCAACTCAAGACACAAACATTATTACAGTGAATCGCGAGTACCTGAAAGAGCTCTCCTACAATACAGTTCAGCTTTCTGATACAGTTGCTGAGAACTTTCCTAAACTTAATGCGGATCAGAAGAACGCTTACAATGAGCTCATTGCCAACATTAATGATGGACTCGGTCAGCTGTTTTTTCTCGACGCACCTGGTGGCACTGGAAAAACGTTCCTACTAAACCTACTTCTTGCCAGCATTAGGAAAGACAGAAAGATTGCCATCTCTGTGGCTTCTTCAGGTATAGCAGCTACGTTGCTGGATGGAGGTAAAACAGCTCACTCTGCCTTTAAACTGCCTCTGAATTTAAACATTTCCCAGACTCCACTCTGCAACATTTCAAAACAAAGTGACACAGCAAAGGTCTTGAAAGAGTGCAAGTTGATAGTTTGGGATGAATGCACCATGGCTCACAAACGAGGGATAGAAGCCCTAGACAGAACTTTACAGGACATTCGTAGCAGTAAAAACCTGATGGGTGGAATAACAGTACTACTGGCCGGAGACTTTAGACAGACTTTACCTGTTGTGCCTCGGGGAACACGAGCAGATGAAGTTAAAGCCTGCCTGAAGTCGTCTTACCTCTGGCCCAAAGTTCAAGTTCGTTCCTTAAGAGTAAACATGCGGGTGCATCTTAAAGGTGATTTTAAAGCGGTAGAGTTTTCAAGCTTACTGTTACAGATTGGCGATGGAAAGTTAAAAGAGGAAGATGGAAAAGTTAACATTCCAAACAACCTATGTGAAGTTGTAAAAGACCTTAAGACTTTGACAGTTAAAATATACCCAGACTTAATGAATATAAGTGACTCATCTTGGCTCAAAGAAAGAGCTATTCTAACCCCAAGAAATGAGACAGCAGCAATCATTAACAACTTATTGTTAGAAAAACTTCCAGCCGATGTTGTAAAATATCAGTCGGTAGATTCCGTAGTAGAGGTAGAAGACGCTGTGCATTATCCGGTAGAGTTCCTCCACACGCTCAACCCTCCAGGAATACCCCCACACATAACCTTCACCTAAAAGTTGGGGCTCCCATTATGCTGCTGTGGAACTTAATACCACCGAAACTTTGCAACGTTACCAGACTGCAGGTAAAATCTTTACGTAAGAACGTTGTTGAGGCAACTATATTCACTGGCTGTGGTTCTGGAGAAACAGTTTTCATACCTCGCATTCCTTTGATCCCGTCAGACTACCATTTTCAGTTTAAAAGACTACAATTTCCTATCAAAGTCTGTTTTGTAATGACAATCAACAAAGCTCAAGGACAGTCTTTGAAAATGGCTGGCGTAGATCTGAGGGAAGACTGTTTCTCTCATGGCCAGTTGTACGTTGCCTGTCCAAGAGTTAGGACTCATGACAGTCTGGTTATTCTTCAGCCAGAAGGAAAGACTAAAAACTTTGTGTACAAAGAAGTTCTTTAATGATCCGATGATTAGTTCTTCATTACAAGTTCATAAATTGAAGAAAAATCTGAAATGTTTTCATACTCAACACAACTTCATATAGCAAAAATGTTTAATGTTTATTTTAAATAAAATACATGAGGTTTTAATTATTTATTTATAAGAAACCTACTTTAATTGAACTTTATTAATTAAATAAGATTTTCATTACGTACAACGTGAATCTCCGTAGCGAAGCACGGGTATTTTGCTAGTAATTTAATATTTCCAAACATACAACAAATATTTTAATTAATTATAGTATGATGTAACTTGCAGGGTCCAAGTAATTTTTTACATCATTATATAAGAGAGAGTGAGAATGATATCATTATATTTTCCCTCAGTGAAAATAATATCCAGTGTATAGACATTTGAAATGAGGCCTTTATAAGTTATAAAAAGCTTCTCTCTATACGGCTTTGTGTATAATGAAGCTGTTCTAAATAAGGTTATTATAAAGCACAGCACATTTCACTGAATATAAATTGCAAAGTATGAATATAATTTTGCATTCACTTCAATCTGTATTAAGCGACTACGAACTTATCTGCTTGTATTCAGTTCTCGGTTTGTCTTCTCATAAAACACACAAAAATTTTTAACCCTGAGTGTTAATTTTAATTCAGACTGTAGCAAGCAAATAAAAGTCAACACATGCAAACACTTGTGGTGACAATGCCCTTATCACAGCTGGCAGTATTTAATTTATCTGCGTAGTATGTATTCGTTGATGTGTGTTATGCTCTCAAAACAGTGTACTTGTTAAAATATTTTTAACTTATTCCTGTAAAAAGAATTTCCAGTTTTAAAACTAACAGTTTTTTAATAAATTATTTATAACATGCAATTTTTAATGAATAATTCACAAGAGTAAATAATGTAAAACCACGAACAACTGAAAATAGGTAATGTTTCCAAATTATATTCACTGCACCCCCTTTCCCTCTTGCACTTCCCTCCATCTTTTCCACACACACACACACACACACACACACACACACACACACACACACACACACACACACACACACACACACACACACACACACACACACACACACACACACACACACACACACACACACACACACACACACACACACACACACACACACACACACACACACACACACACACACACACACTTTTTATTACCAATAATTTATCATTAATTAATAGATATTCTTAATTATGATAAATTATTGCTTTATGTTTGTTGTGGCCAACTTTTTTCTTTAGGCAGTTGCTCTACTTTGTTCGGACATTTAGAAATGGGAAAGTTGCGTCTAGCTTGTTAATTTGTTGGATCAGCCTAATTATCATCAGTCACAACAAATATTGTTGATGTAGTGTCAGTGTTTTTAATTCCTCAATTCCTCACCAAAATTGCTATTCCTCTTTAAAAAAAAAACTTGCAGAATTTTATTTCTGCTGCTACTGGAAGTTACTGAACTGTTTTTTTTCCGATGGTTCTTGGTACCAGTTTGTCCATGTGCAACTTCTGTACTGGTTATTTGACTAACAGTTATATTCTATTGAAGAAAGTGTTATGTCACTCTCTCTTTCTCCCCCCCCCACACACACACACACTTCATAGAATAAAACTGGATGACGCTATTGTACATATTCATCAGCTGTAAACTATTTTGACCCACCTTCTTATAGTTCCCATGACATTAGCAGTGTGTAAAATGTCAAACGAGTTTTGTGGTTCTTAAAAAGGGTGAAACAAACTGATAACTAAATTTGGCTGAGTAAACTACAAAAAGGTCTGATGGGTGTTAAAATTAATAACTTATAAGATGCTTCATTATTAAAAATGTCTAAAAGATAACATAGTTTTAAATAAACTAAAATATCCGTAAGTTTAATTTTTAGGAGCATATTTAATTTACAAGATATAAGAATACTTACATTTTTGGCGTGTAGTGTAATACCGTGTTTGGTATGTTTTCAGAAATACATGATATAACAGTAGTGTTTAATATTCTGAACAAACAGGCTGGTGTTATTCTGGCTAATGATATTTCAGCTTGTTAAAACTAATTTAAATGTGATCCAAAATCTGGGCAAATTTGAATATGTAACAACATGATATATATCTGTAATTGGTTTTTAGTAATAATTGTCTATAATGAATCTATAATAGTGCCATACTGATACTATTTAGAATAGTAAATCATTATTTTGAGTACCAAATGTGTGTGTGTGTGTGTGTGTGTGTGTGAATATTTATGATTTTGTGGTTATTATGAGTATCTAGTTGATATATGTTTAAGTAAAATATCTAGACACTAATATTATGTATGCTATTTTATGTAGTAGATTATAATAAATTTAACTTTTTATGACAAATTAATTTAGTTATCATACACTACAAACATGATGATTAGTAATAAATAAGCAGATTTAATATTCTTTTACACTGTTGTCATTATACACATATCATTATTATTTAGAAAATCTACTGTGAAAATTAAATTTCACGAGTCAATAACACCAGAAACTCCTATATTTCTAGTTATACACTCTCATACTTTTGGCAGTTCTTATTAAATTTGCATGGTAGATTCTTATTAAGATAATCTGTAAATTTAACATGTATTAGACTTTTCATATTGTTCTTATATTCTATCTATCTTTGACTGAAAATTAATTAATTAATTTTTAGTGAAATTACAATGTTAATTTTACAATTTGGTTTAATTAGTTCTCAGGGCTATTCTCAATTGATTTAATTGATTGTGAGTTCTTTGTCAAGTAAATCTAATAGGACATGCGAATTGAGCATTTGGACTATTTTTCTTGTTTTCTGAGTGTGGTTACAGTAACATTATTAGTTCATTGTTCTCCTGTTTCCATGTTGTTATTGAGGTAATGTTGTACATTCTACTCTCCTGTATTTTTTATTAACAGTGCTTTTGGTGTGTTCGTTCTGTAGGCCTGAGTGGTAGGTGTTGAATACAGAATCATCTTCTTGCATTTGTTTCTACTAGATCATCTTATTTGTCAAACACATTTCTTTTACTTTATCAGTTAACAAATCGTCATGATCTGATTCATTTAAAGTGCAACATAGAGTGAATTTGTTGATTCCCCAGTAATAACTCACTTTGATAAACAGTCATAGGTTTTTAAGAATTGTTCACATACACATGTATAGCACTGTAGAACTCATAATGGTTTGTTAGAATTGACTACCTCCAGTAATTGGTTGTAACTTAACAATCTGTAAAAAGAGCCCTGATATGGGACATTAGGTGCGTGTTTGTGCTATGGCAACACTATGGAGGGGGTTATCATGGGGATCAATCCCTCCCCAGAGTTATTAAAAATTTCACAAAATTCCATAATCACTTAACATATCTATATTTCTAAGCCAGTCGCATGTGAAGATAAGCCTTACAAATATTTGTAGAGATATAAGGAATTAAACATTTGTAAATTAATAAAATAAATTTAGAGATTTGCCAATAATGATAGTCACTCACATTTGGCAAATAACGTATGTACTTGTGACATACTTAATGTTGGTTTACTCAAAAACTTTGAAATGGAAAGAATTTATAAAATTATCCTGATTTTCTCATTTGCCCTGAGAAAAATAGTGAGTACAACCTAGAAGGTAGTCTCATCCTCCCCAGAAGCTAGTCCCTCCTCCCCGGCTCCTAGTTATGCCATTGGCTGTGAGAAAACCGATATGTAATTATATTTATTTTAAATGTCGAATCTGTGGTAGTAAAGTTAGATATGTTTTATTCGTTAAGAAAAATTCATGTATGAAATGGATTGTAATCAATTCAAAATAACTAAAATAAATAAGATATTAGTGAGCTTCAAAAGTGAGGCTACAGTACTGTTGGAAAAAAATTTTTAATAAAAATCTTGTAACGTTCTGACAACCATTTGAGTACTATAAAGTATATTTTTTAATATTAAAACTAATTGAGAATAGGTAGATACCTGACTATATTTGCCTTCATCCAATTTCAGTCGTTAGGTCCGACGTGTTTCGGGCTCATAGTCCCATCTTCAGTAGAAAATCACTTGAGGCGAGCTCGTCAGTACAAAACAATTAACACACACATAAAAACACTGAATTCATTATATACTCATATCGCACGAGAACACGATGTGAATCGTCGAGAAAATGAAATTGTACTGGCTGTATTGGAATTTTGTGTACCAGCATTGGACTTTATACACCCAGTACACTTTTATTTTCTCGACGATGTGCATCGTGTTCTCGCACAACATGAGTATATAATGAATTCAGTGTTTTTATGTGAGTGTTAATTGTTTTGTACTGACGAGCTCGCCTCAAGTGATTTTCTCCTGAAGATGGGACTGTGAGCCCGAAACTCGTTGTACCTAATGACTGAAGTTGCATGAAGGAAAATATAATCAGGTGTCTACCTATTATCAATTAATTATTGCAACTTGGAGACCACACACAATGAATAATATTAAAATGTTATTTTGAAACTGAATAAGTTTTGTGTCTCCTTTCGCTTTCTCAGTTTCTGTATTTTTATCTTAGTAGTTTTGGAATGTTCAAGTCATTTTTAAAATTCACCAGTGGTGATGATGTTATATTAATACATTATTTGATAACTCGGTCATCATCATCTGATATGTTGTATCAGGTGGCAGGTCCCAGACACCACCACTGTCTTCATTTATATCTATTCCAGACTTGTCCTTTGTATCTTCATATGGCACCTGTGTTGCATTTTGATTCAGAAGTTTCGATCTTCTGTTATCTTTTCACTGTTTCTCAAATATCATTGTGTACAGTCTAGTTGCCTCCACGATTTACCCAGTCCAGTTTCCTTTTGTTTGCTGTGTAACTCTCAGAAGTGTTCGACCCTCCTTATTTCCTTTGTTTGTTTTTTCGTTACTTACTTTAACGACCGACCACCATATTCCTTACAAATAACATGGTATTGGTTATTTGTGGCATTGAAGAACATTGGTTATTTATATTTTCTGTATATATAAACTTCATTTTTGTCAGTACACACATATACTATTTCCGTTCTTAGTTCAATTGTGATGTAAAGAAACGGCACATCTGAAACGCTATTTACTGCTTGAATTAGAGGCATGTCACTCTGACAGAAGAAGTACAGACAGGGTAACACATAGTGGTGATACTGTATAAAACACATGTAACTTGTAATAATTTGTCCTGATCTGAGTAAAATTTGTGTGACTATGTTAGACCAAGTGTGAAATATTTTATAACACCACTGTGCCTTTTTTTTACTAACTGTTTAGAAATCTCAACAAAACAAAAAAGTAAAGTTTATTTAAAACGAAAATAGAAGCTGTGATAATTACTTACCAGTGTACTGTATATTATTAGTTACTGTCAGAAAATAGTACAATCCTATGTGTGTCAGAACTTGTGTCATCACTTGAGTCAGCATTATTAATTATAAGATTGTCCACAACATCAGTAATGTGGGCCAGTTGCCATAGCTTATCTTCTTCCTTGATTATATCCTCAACACAATGACGCTACTTGTCCACCATTGTTCAGTTACCTCCTTCCCTAGCAACTGTTTTATATCAGGCAGCTTATATACGTTGTGTTGTGATTGGCAACATATTATTTCTTTGGCTTAGTATTATTTAAGTAGCATTCAGAATACAGCAATAGGTCTTAAAACGACGTGTGCCGATTTAAGTAATAAGATAACTCTCACATGACTATACAGACGTTCTGCACATGCGCATAACACAGTACTGTGTGAACAGTGTCAATACCCCTGACCAGGAGCATTTCAGATTTACCACATGGACTTGTTTACATCAGGATTGAACTAAGAACCGAAATAGTATTTGTAACTTATGTTTATAAAATATTTGGTGTCGTGCAGTAGATGTATTAACACAGATGTCCGATTATTTTACATATTTATTTGTTTCTTAACCCATATTTTTAAAAACATATTACTACATTATTCATTAATTTCTTCTCACAGTCTTCCAATTGAAATTACAGTACACCTTCTGACTTTTGGCGGCCATGTACTGGCAATGTCTGGCTTGCTGACTGCTGATAATCTGCAAAAACAAAATAAGTGATTCCTTGGTTTAAAATATTCCAACAAATTTATAACTTATTTTAAACATATAGGATTTTATGAGTAAGCAGACTTGCCTGTTAATAATTGCTGGTAGTTAATTAGGAATTTTTGTTTTAAAACACTGAAGAGTTAGGTAAACCGAGTAATTTACTTATGTGTAAGCTAATTCTGTTGAATGGACTTTTAAAACACAGCTGATAACATTCACATTTATAAACAAACAATAAAAAAGTGCAAACAACTCAGAATTCAGTTATTATTTTTTAACAGATTTATTATTACTGCTAAATACAAGTGTGAATCATTTATTTATACTGTATGTTTTTGAAATAATCAGTTTTGCTGATTATTTGCTTTTTACTTTAGAATTACTTTGACATGAATCACTTTGATATTTTAGATAGTCTAGAACATTGTTTCTCAACCTTTTTGGCAATGTGGACCCCTAAAAAAATTATTTTTTCTATGCGAACTCCCTCTACTCCTTACTCGCATACTCAAGTGTATACACATATATTAGGCATACACATTAATGGTTTGTACATTTATATTTAGGGTTTATGGATATCAGTTAATTCTGTAAATACATATGTATGAGTAATACAATTTAAATACTAACAGAAACAATTTCGGATTCCTGAATTGTTCAAATTTGAAACACTTTTATACTCAGAGTCAACAGTTTCATTAAAAATTAATAGGCAGCAATATTATCACCTTTAGAAGTGTCAAGACAAGTAAGAGTTATTTTTTTATAATAAAGTATAAATTCGTTACAAAAACATAATTGTGTAACAATGGTTATATCATTATTTACAGATACAAACATTGTCAACATTTTTATCACAACATGTAAAAAATACGATAATATATAATCCATTAAGTAAATGGATCCATGTAGTAAAAAGTAATACATATGAACAGATTTTCATATATATTACATATGAAACAATGTATCATTATGTATCTAAGTTAACAGTTACTTCAGCGTTATTTATTATTCCTTAACATAATATTTATATGATTAATGTGTTTCGTGATTAATAATGTTTTGAGAATGAAGGACAGGCTGATTACAAAAACTGTTTACTAAGTTTACTAAAACTTATTTAAGTTCTTTCTACAGACACCCTACCCATATATGTCATGGACCCCTTAGGGGTTGCAGACTCCTGGTTGAGAATCAATGGTCTAGAAGACAGTAAACAGTTAAAATTAATTTCGTTAACAGTTAACAAAATTTGTCAGCTGCACAGGACACTGTTGTTGAAATCCTGATCACATATAATTAAGTTGCCAATAATCAGGAGTCTACTGTAATTGAAATTGTTATTTTAATGGCAATTATTTTAACACATTATGTGTTACAGAATGGTAGAATGGGACTAGCGTATGGTGTGATTGTGAGCAGCAAAGGTGAAATAGTCTCAGATGACCTGAAGATTCGCGCTAAACAGTATGGTTACAGCATTATATACATGCCGAGAATTAATCATTCAGTCTACATCTCATGTCCGTCAGTACCTTGGGTGGTACCAATGTGTTCCTGGTTTTACTGGATATCGTTGTGTAGGATTTATCCAAGATTTAATAATTATATTACTGTGAGTACAGACACTATTAATATCAGATCAACATAAGCTTTGCGCATACTCCTATGTGCAAAACTGTTTTTTCTCGTATAATGTCACACCGTTGTTTCACTATATGTTTTGTTTCTGTGAATTTGGTAGCAGCATGTTGCAGTGATGTAGTGAACGTGGCAGCTTGTTACTCTTTGTCACAAGACAGAAGAGTGTATACAAGGTATGGTAACTGTAAATTTTATGCATATAATCATACAGATATGTGTTGCGTGTACAGGTCAGAGGAGTTCTTCAGTAACAGCTTATCAGGTTTGTTTGCTTTATACAGACTGTTACATAATACTTATAATTCTTGTGTATCATAAATTAGGCATATACAAATGATAAACGAGTGTATGATTTTATCACTCTTTCATTTTGCACAGGAGAATGAATTGCATTCACGCAGGATAATGACAGTTGTGTGTTACATAATTTTGTTTGATATTATTGAACTTTAATATTTATTCCAGGCATTTCCTTGTTTATGCAGATTTGTTTTCATTGATTTAAAATGTTTGTAGAGCAATTATTGCAGACATTGTTATTATTATTATTACTATTATATACATTTTTACTTTTGTTGTACATGTGATTTATTTTCATTTTGATCATTTTTTGGTAAATGTGTTTTGGCTGTATGTTAAAAATTTAAATGTTTCTGATTGTACTTAATTACACTTTAGTTTGTAGCAGTGGAAACAATCTGTGGCATTGCAAAACTCATTGTTACCATCTTCGAAGTAAGTTGTTTATATTTAATATGCAGTTGCTGTCAGAATTATTCTTGTATTGTGATTAATATGTAAATAAAGGTGATTTAATAGTGTTGAAATATTTTTGTGTGTTATTTATTTTGGATGGTATCAGTTTATTAATAAAACTAACCAAATATTGTCTGTTGTTAAAGAAACCATATCTGAGAAATAACTTATCAGAGGTCAGAGGGAAGTACTATATACAGATTATAAGACCATAATAGCAGTTAGAACTACTATTTTCTCTCTGTCCCTAAAACTGTCGTCATCCATTCACCCATTATCATTCTGAATGAAGGAACAGTTGTAACCTTAATGTAATGCTAAAACAACTAATATGGTTATTGCCTTAACAACCTTCCTGACATCCTTTCACTCTTCTCAGTCACTTTGCTAGAGTTTTACGATGTGTGTGTTATAGTGTGTCTGTAAAAAAGACCACGTGGATAGGATATGTTTCGATGGTTTAATGAACTCCGTTTGTAAGTTAATATATACATGACACTGTGACATATTGTTTACCTCTATATATCATTAACTCATGTGCATTGTATTCAAATAAAACTGTGACTCGTACTGTATCATCTCTGGATCAAGATTAAATGATTGCCACTTCAGTTGACTTACTCAGTGATCTTTATGTTTGTTATTGTTTTAATATTACTGAACAATTCTATTAGGGCACACTTAAATCAGACCAGGCCAGTGAGCGATTTCTTTTGATAGAAAGTAAAATAGTGAGTTTCAACATTTTAGCACGTTGTCGCATTCGTATAGTTGCTTAAGAAAGTGAGATATGAATAAAATGTTGAACACTAAAAACAGTTCCCTATTAAGGCGATTAAGGTTTAAACAGGTAGAGAATATTGTTAAGTCCTTTACTGTATGCAGATTATAATTTATTCAGTTTGTAAGTATTGCCCAGTGGTTCATCAAAATTATGTATTACAAAATGTGTTATCTTCACATAGAAGTCTTTATCTTTATATGAAAGTGTGCATGCAGACCTTGAATTGGAAGAAATGTTAATAATGTTAGAAAATACAAAGGTTTTGTAAAATATATAAAAACACTTGGTAAGTTTCACAAATTTTTTAATTAACTCTGACAGCTGTTTTGACTATCTAGCCATTGTCAAAGAGGCGAGTGAATGAAATTACTGAACACAGGATGTTAGTGGAGTGTAGGTGGTGAACATCTGTTTAGGGCGTATCTGGAACATCTGTGTTGTGAGGGCGAGTTAGAGTTAATTAAAAAATTTGTGAAACTTACCAAGTGTTTTTATATATTTTACAAAACCTTTGTATTAATATGTTTCACCAAGTGCCCAACGAGTCATCAATTAATGTTAGAAAATATTGATCAAATTTAGTCAGCCGCCTTGTGTCTCTACAGTTTTCTATTTTAAAGGCAAAATAAGAAGCACTATTAATTCATAGGAATATAAGAAGAGTACATACAAAATGCTTGTCTTTATGCCAGGGAATTGGGTTGTGTGTATGTCTAAAACAGTTATAATGGAAAAACATTAGAATGGTGTGGGACAAGGTAAGCTATATGTTTTGAGTGTTGTGGCATACAAGGGTTGTAACCAGCACTTTGCTTCAGTAACTATTACCCGAGATGTTACTGTAAGTACTTATTCTGACAGGCATAGTTGATCTGGTAAAAAAATGACCTTGATTTTATGGGTCTGGCTGGAAATCTAACTCAGAACATCTAGTTTAGTAGCAAAGCACCATACCTGCTGGTCTATTAAGCCTGCTTCTATAAAATTATATTTCATTTGTAACTAAATCATTTCATTTTTAGAAATTATTTTCAACTGTTTTAATATTAAACCATAAAAAATGGCCATCCTGGATTAAAGATTAACAGTGTGTATTAATTTTTGAAAAAATATAATAGTGTCGTACGTATCTATGAAAATTTGTTTAAACATTTTCAGATTACAAATTGCATAATTTTGTGACCTTACAAATTGCACACAGTAGAAGAAATGACATGCAGCTTATCTGCAATTAGACTAATGTTTTGCTGCTAGTAAAAGGAAGTGTCAAATCAACTGCATTTTGTATCCTACATACAATGTATGACATTGCTAAAATCCACAAAATCTGCTTTAATGTTAGAATTATTTCAGGTTTTCTGTATATATTTGTGTATCACTTCTAAAAACTTCCAGTTTTTGTGACATAAATATTTGAATAGAAAGGGTCATTGTTCGCATTGTAATTTGGCTGTTAAGTGGTTTAGTGGATTTTGTTAATTAGTAACCTAAAAATTTGACACTTCAGACATATAAATTCCAACAGTGCTTTAGTTATCTTATACTAAATATATTTATCACAGAGTTCCTTCACAGACTAGTGATAATGAGAAACCAAAAATTTGCTCAGTTATTTTTATAAAGATATTCTCTATAGTATTAAAGCTGTAAATGAAGACAGTAAAGGAGTTAGGAGGCAGTTTTTGTGAAAGCATTTTTTTATGATGAAAATATTTGGATATTGTGAACACCTGCAAAAATGATGTATATTTGAGGCTATTAGCTAAATAGTATTCAGGACTTTTAATTGATACACAGTTTGGGCAATAATTTATTAATATTAATATTTTAATTAATAATTTAGAATGATAGGTTTTCATTAACATTAATATGTTAATGTAAGGGAACATTACTGTAGGATAATGTGTATTGTAATATTATTACATATCGGACATTATTATGTTAATTGATAGGGTAATGGCGTACTACTGCGGCCACGACCAACAGCTGGTTGTGACCACTACTCTCACGACCAGAAGTGCAGCTGGCTGGTGCAGACAGCCGGGTACTAGCTGCAGTCAGTCACAATTTGGATGTCAATGAGATAGCTGCTGTTGTGTATTTATATAATCGATGAGGGCAGAAGAAGAGTAATTCTGGGTACATCCTATTTTAGAAACTCGTTCTGTAAAAGGCATGTTTTGTACTTTTTTTGTGAACTTCGTCAATACGAAGACACGTTTTTTAATTATTCAAGAATGTAGGTTAAATATTTTGATGAATTATTAAGCAGAATTGGAGACAGCGTAAGGGGAGTAGACACACTAATGCGGCTGTGCATAGGAAATGAGGAAAATCTTTTAGTAATATTAAGGTAAGTTTTGTTGATTAAGAAAGTGATATGTCAGTATCACACCCACCCAGTTGAAAGGTAGTCGCACATAGAAGTACATACAAAGTTTGGCGACAAGTTGTCACTTGGTTGTGCCAGCCAAAATAACAAAACTGTGGCCGTTGTGGCTAGCTGGTCGCTTTCGGCCAGCCGGTGTTGTGGTCATGGCCGTGGCGGCAGTAGTGCGCTATTACCCTTAATCAGAATGTCTTCTAGGCGCTTATTTACTTAGATGCACACAAGTTTTATTTAGTTTATTTTTAACATCTTTAGGGGGTTTGTAATAATAAAGTATGAAATAACTCATAAACCATGAAATAGATAATACAATAAAAACAGATTATTTTCAATATAGCTAACAAAATAACTGCTTACTTGAACAGACTTGCATCTGTCAGAATAGAAATTGATTATTTGTTAATACATTCTCTGATGGTGTTGATTTAAGTCTTGAGAAACATGTTTTACATAAAATAATTTTATACTTAAAACAAATATGATTGTAATATAACAGTTAGTGGAAACTTATTGTTACACTGATCTGTGATTTCTTTACTTGATAGAAATTGCACTGTTGATTCTGTTTTCATGTTTTTTGTAATAATAATGTATGTAACAGTCAATTTCTGATATGAAGTTATAAACAGTTTGACGATGTCAACATAAATGTATGAAAACTAGTAAATATTTTTTTTTTGAAACAGTTCTACTAGTTGTTTAGTCAACATTCTGCAAGAAACAATTTCCATTTTTTTGTAAGATTCATGTTATTGAATTGTGTATGTTTGTTATATACATTTATCATCTCTATAATTAAAAAATTTTTATTAATTTGAATAAAAATTTGTTTTATGTTAAAATTGTATCTATTATGTATATGATTACATAAAATATGTACAGATACTTCAATCATCAATATCTTTTAAGATGTAAATGTGTTCTGTTCTGTATTTCTTTCAGAAACCATTTCTGTAGTGTAGTGTTTCTAAACAGCCTTTGCGGATGCTGTTTAAATACAATAAAGACTTGTAATAAGAGTAAAGCTTATGTGTAGCAATGTATAATTACTATACTCGAGCTGTTCAGTAAGCGACTCTGACATTTCGCTGCGACATTGCCAACTGTACATGGGAGGTTTTACATTTACCAAGCACTGCATGGTGCAAAACTGAACATGAGTTTATCTGGTTGGTAATGTGCCAACACAATACCATTACAGGCCGTTACTATGGTGTTATGAACAAATTCCTGTAACATGATTGCTGAAGATTCTTTTACACACTCTTACACCCGCCACATATATCAAACATCAGAGTTGATTATTCAGTGGCTCTAGTCTGATAGGTTTTTTCAGAGAATTTTGAAAGGCAGAAACAGATCCAGAGCGTGAAAACAATAACAAAATTTATTCTAATGTAAGTGCATTTTAAGTGGGATGCATTTGTGTTTTTGAGATGGATAATTATATAGTATATATTTAAAAATATTGTTTTTTGTATTTAACAAGTTCTACCGATTTACAAGCTCAGATTCAGTTCTGTAGTGTTCCTATAGAACACTTTTTCTTGTATGTAAATGTTAAGTTATATTCAGTCTGTGTATTAAGAATGTAAGTGTTAAAATTTAAATAGAAAGAAATAAATGTTTAGGCTGCAAATGTATTTACCAAGAGTTGAAAGTAGATGTGTAGAAAGAGAAGTGTATCTGATTGGTTGAAGTTAATGTGAACAAGATTATGAAGTGAACACATATTTTATCATGTGAACACCATTTCTTTGCACAAATTAAAAAAAAAAATTGATGTAAGTTATGCTGTTATAATATAACTCTGTTGAAGCTCATATTGTGTATTTTTTACCATAATGATGAAATAAGATATGCATTATTTGGTATAGTTAGACACTATATGAACACTTTTTGACTTAAAGTGAAATCCACAGTATAAGTCTAAGGCAAAATGCATATATTATTGTAAAAATCATGTATTCTCCAACCTACCGTATACAGGTAAACTTGTTAAAAAAATTTCTGTTAATTTATAAAAAGTATGTTTTAGCAAAAAAATCTAAATTTAATTTTAATATAATACATAATATTTTTTCAAAGGTACTTAAATTTATCCTCTAAACATTGTTTTACATTATTATTACACAAAATAAAAATAACAGATTTCATTACAATGACTAAAATTTTTGTGTGTGATATGTTTTGAAGTAAATAAATTGAAGAGGTTAGAAAATTGTAAACAAGTTACTTACCCGATATATCATTATTATCACAATCTGGAAAATTTTCTCTATCACTATCATTGTTTATAAGCACTAGAGACTTACGTACACTAAAATGCTTTTTGCTCGGTGGCTCAATATTGATAGTAACACTGATCATACTCAACTATGAAAACACGTGGAAGAAAATGGAAGCATATGGTTGCAAAATAATATTGCTGTAATCAAGTACCAGAATTGTAAACTAGAAATATCCTATTCCCAATTACGGAGAACAGACAGCAAGAATATTGTGATTTAAAACAATGTTATATTGAAAACCATTCATGTACGGTGCTCGACAAGTCTTGTAGATTTTGAAAGCCATACATGTATGGTGCTCGACACGAAAGTGTTAATATACTTGAAATTTGAGTAATATATGATGCCATCGAGTTGTTGCTATTTTGTTACACAGCTACTCTCAGCTCTCTGAGAATAAGATACATATAGAAAATACTATAATAAAATTTAAAAGTGTTAATATGTGTAAAGATAAGTGTGAAACCAACACCAATATTAATGGTAAAATCTGTATTGAAGCTCTTGTAGCTATATAACAAATGTAGCATGACTTCATTTGAGATTCTGAAGCAAGAGTTGTTGCAATTCTAGTTACGTAACTGCAGTAATTATCATTATTTATAAACATGTTAGAAAATAGAATGACATTTACTTCAGTTCAATAGAATTTTGTTAGATTGTAAAATAATTTCCCATTTATCCTTTATTTAATGATATACAGTACTGAGGGTATTGAATTGCAACTATTATTGTAGTTCCTAAAACACCTTTAGAATCCCAGTTGGGGCTCATATTTTTGTTTCGGCATAACTGACAAAAATTAATGAAATAAAATGGATTTCTGACAAGTCCAATTATACATACAAACTGGTGTATGTGTTGTTGGCTAGACTGCAAAAAATGCATGGAAGTGGACCAAGCACATTAGTTTACATGCTCACTGTAAAACTGGCCAACTGTTGCTGATGTGATAATTACAGCACTATCTGGGTATTTAAAATTTTCATTAAACAGATCCATTATAAGTAGTTTAATAATTAATTATTACGTATACAGTTTCCAGTCTTATTGTGTTCCTTACTATGTGATCTCATACCAACACAGTTTGTTGAATTACGTATTGATTTATTGGTGTTGACCTTATATGTAACCACTGGTTATAGACTCATAGTCAAAAGAACAATACAGTATTCATGTTCATAACAGATTATTGCCTTTGAATAGTACCACAGGAGGAGAAAGCGGGCATGCTGGGATGAGTTGTTTGTACAGTTCTACTAACACTGACATAATTCATATGTACCTGATGTTCCTGAATTTTTACTTCACTTAATTTTTTATTTACAGCAATCATGTTTATTTATTTATTATCAGTTTAACATAAAACTACAGGGATCTTTTAGGTAAACAAAGTGTTTTAGGAACTTGCTGCCATACTTCATAAGCGTAATTAGTTTTATGGCATTCAGTTCATTGCCAAAAAGTTCTTTAGGCAAAATTCTAAGGAAATTGTCAATCATGCGTCTTTAATTTTAGTCATGTAGATGCAGTACTGCATTTTTTATGTTTGAAACCAAAAGGGTAAATAAATCTAAATAGAAAACAAAGCATTTTGTGATCCATGTTGTATAAGCTTTCTCATTATTCTAGTGAGAGGAACACCTTTGAAGAAAGACAGAAACTTTATGAAACACGCTGTACATACATATTAAAGGTGTATATGAATTTTGATTTATAAAACAGTTAAGCATATCACAGACTGCAAACAATAAAATATTGTATTTCAGAAGTCCATTAGTATTAGTAGAATTCTATGTGCAAGCCTTGCGTTGTAATAAACTTGTGCAGAACTGGTCAAACATATATAAATAGTATACGTATACTTTTCCTTCTTTAAATCACCCTGTATCAGGCATCGGGGTCCTCAGCCACTTCCAAAACTCCCTTCTAACTTGGATAAGCTGTGTTGCTTCCTATAAGGTCTTCTAGTAGCCAGCTTCTCAGTACATTCTACCCATTCTCGGTCCTCTTCCTCCTTCTGGACATTCTTCGATGATGAATTTTGGTTTCCTTTGCGCACGCATAATGAAAATATTCATACAGATCTTAATAAAGCTTAGCAGAGTTTGGTATGAATAGCTGTTTAAAACAGTTAATCATACTGATTAGAGTATATTAATTGATGACTATCAGTAACTACTGATTAGAAAAATTTAATTTTAATTAACCTATGCAATAAATTAACTGTGTAATATTTAAATCAAGTGAATATCCTAATAGTTGCGTAGAACATTTGTGATATTCTTATATTTTTTTATATTTGTAATATTGTGACAGTTTAAGTATATTATATGTATGTATGGTTCATAGTTTGCTAATGATTATGTGTTTTGTAGAAGCACAGTCTAAGTGCGTATCCAGTGATTGAAGTCTACGGGTATTTTTCTGTAACGTTGATGGCACCGCTGTGTCGCCAGGATGATTTTGTAGTCAGTGAAGCGGAAAGCATGGTGTGTAGATCTCCGGACAAATTAAAGATGCCCCACCATCAAATGTATACTTCAACCACGTCTCTATCCATATCAAAACAGTCAAGCTTATTGTATAGTTCCAAGCAACCATTACAGTGTAATGGTCAGAGTCGTGTAGCACGCTCAAAATAAGAAATATTTGGTTTAATTTCGTTTATAATTGTACAATTTTTACCACACTATAACATAGTATTAAGACTGATTAAATGACTGATGAAACAAATGACAATGATGACAATGAAACTTATGTTTTCTGTCAGAACTGTAGTTGTAATTCATCAGGCTGTACATTTCTTAGGCATTTTAAGTACTTTTTTTTCTTACAGACTTACATGTCTCTAGATATTATAAGAATTTTTCTACTGTTATGAATTATACCTTTCTAGATACTGTAAGAGTTTTTTTATTAGTAAGTGAAGTTGAATGTTGATTGCGTGTGAAGTAATGTTATTTTTGTACCTCTTATGTACTTATAACACATGTGTTATTATTTGATACTTTTTCATTGTTGTGTTCATAGTTATATTTGTTAAAGAGTAAAGAATAAAGGTTCCTTTTTTTGAAAATTAGGTGTGTATATTCTTATTTGAAACTTCTGTAGCTTCATCATGGTTGTGTTCATAGTTACATTTGATGAAGAGTAATGAATAAAGGTTCCATTTTTGAAAATCAGGTGTGGATATTCTTATTTAAAATGTCTGTATCTTCTTGGCTTTATTAAAGTGTTAAATAGTCTAACACAGTGTTTCCATTTTTAACACCTGTGAGAAAAGGGTCGTGATCATTTTGTATATCTGTTGCATATTTTCATTTTGAATATGGATATATGTAAGAGGAAGTTATGCGTTGGACTTAAAAATTAAAAATTTGGTTTTCTCTAAAACATGTACTTTTGAAGTTCCTTGAGTATGATAATGTTTAACACATGCACGCATGTGTATGTGTGTGGAGAGAAGAGGAGAGAGAATTTTTAAAAACAAAAACCGTAAACATTCAAATTTGGTACTTTGTTGTATTCTGCCACAATTGTTTTGGTTAGAATCAGTAAACCATATATATGTATTCATATAATTTTTTGTAAACATCTGCAGCAGGTTTTTTTTTTAGCTGTGGTTGTTGGCTTTGTTCTGGGTTTGTGTCAGTTAAGAGTTTATAACGTTTCTTGTGAAGCCATTTTAAGTAGAGTCTGATGCTTAAGAAGTTTTTGAGATTTTAACAAAAATAAAAAAAAAAGGGAGACAGACTTGTGTTGTAAACAACAAACTTTTACATGCGTATGGCATATTAGATTCAAAAATTTTGATTTCTATTACAAAAGAAGCAAATTAAATTGTAAAAGATATATTTATTGGTTAAAAAGTAGTGAAGTTTACAAAACGAGTTATGAAATTGTAAAAAAAAATATGGGAATGAAAAAAAATATTCAGTACAAATAACAAGTGTTTTTGTAAGATCTGAAATTTAAGTCTCATGCCATAAAGCACTAGGCATAACATTTCAGAATGAATAGAATATAAATCACATTTGTGTTTGTTATGTGAAGGTAAAATTGTATTGAAACATAAAAAAAAAAGAGAACAGATTAAATGAAAAGCAAACATTGGTATTTCAAATACTAATTGTCAGTAACAAATCAGTGAAAAATTATAACAGAGTTAAAGAAACAATAATACAACAAGAAGAAAAATTTAAAGTGATTTACTGTGAACAAAGGTCAAACTTTCTTTTGAAACATGTGTAAAATTTAAGGCAACTCTTTACATGATAGTTGCCACTATTATATTAAGTTTTTCTAGTGTAAAGAGTAAAGTGTAGTGTCTGTTATAATTCCATTGCTTACTTTGGCATATTCTTTGATGTTGTGCATACATAACTTGGTACTTTGTATGTATTTGTGAAATCAGTGTGGCCAGTCACAAAGGTCAACCGTAGCAGGGCATGCTTTTAGTGCACAATGGCCATACTGTCTTTTACATGGAGGCGATGTGGGTGTTACTTTGTGCTGATGTTTAGGGAGGCCGTCAAGACATGAGGGAGGAGAGTCTGACAGTGAACAAGACATGGCTCCTGGTTTTATGGAAAGTTCAAATAGCTGGGACAAAGCAATACTGTGGTTGGGCAGCATTATAATCAATCAGAAGCTAGCATTGTGCAGAGCTTCTGTTAAATTGTTGTCATGAGTCACTGCTTGAGTACCGTGTGGGCAAGTAGATCTTGTCTACTATGCTGTTGGCGATGGTTGCCATGGGCAGTGGCGTATGCAGGGGGGGCTCAGGGAGCTCAAGCCCCCCCAACCACAAAAATGTAATATACACTTCCTTAATTTACTTAGTCTCTCGTTTAAAATTACAAAATTGCATATTTCGGCCAATTTGGACGGGGATATAAATACTAACAAAATAAGTAGTTTATATTAACAGTTATTACTTCAGTTATAATTTATAGTTCATTGAGTGGTGTATTACGCTGAGTGTAACGTTCAGTAAGCTACCTGTTTTTTCATTCTCTCGCTCTCATTTGACGGCGCGGCCACGCACGCCACACCGCCCACCGGCCACTACTGCCAGTGAACCCTAAGAATTTTTACTTAAGTATTAAATAATATTTTTATGAAACTTAAATAAGTGCATAAACCTTTTTCATAAAAATATTATTTAATACCTAAGTTAAATTCAGCTCTTTCTTGCAGATATCAGTGGATAAATAAAACGATAATTTTAATAATTTTCCTAATTTCATATCCTGAATAATGAAAAAATACTTTAAAAACACTTTACATTTATACAATACGAAATTTTTGGATAAGTCCCCCAATCACGAATAATACATTTTTAATAAAGAAAATGTGAAACCTACTGAAAATAATACGCCTACTAATAAATTGTAACCCTTAACTGGCATATGTAGCCTACTCTATCTTATACTATAAATTGTAGATAAGTAGGCTAATATATGGACTAACGTCGAGTCCCCCCCCCCCCGTTTGATTTCTGTGTACGCCCTGGGCACTGGCCATGGGTGCAGTCAAAATATTTGGCTTTACATTCAAACATAACGCTAGACAACAACCTAACAGCCCTGATAACTTTATACCAATTGACACTGGCCATGAAAGTTTGAATTAAGTATTAATATTATTTGATTAAAGATGGAGTAAGTATGAAAACAAAACAAAACAAGGCTGGCGGATAAATGTGAAACTTGTCAAATAACAATAACAATATACTGATAACACTGAGAGGAGTACAGTAGTACAGTACACATTGTACTGTATGCTTCTTTTTCACAGACTTTAATAAATGTGTCATATGGAAAATATTCTTAATAAGCATAATGAAAATGATGATGTATTATTATGCATTTAGAACTGTTTACATGATGGCATTTAGATATATAGTTAAATTTCTATAGTAGGACAATTATTGAGCCACCTAGTCATATGACTTGCAGAGCAGACACTTTACTTGCAGAATTTGTCTTAGCTTCAGAATAGAAGAGAATACATTTTATAGTACAGCCAGGTCACAAGGCATGTTTGATCATAAGTGTCTATTTATATTTGTTGTCTGTTGTCATTAGAGATATTAAGTGATAGGTTTCTGATTCCTGCATGTGCCTCTTTTTAATGTTAACAACTAACAGAAATGAATTAGAATTACTCATAGATGACACTAGGATGTGGTATGATAACCTTGGGAAGTACTAAACTTTATAGTGCCTCAGTAAATAAAATTTTAATAAAAACTGGCTATCAATTCTCCTATATAAATTACAGGAAAGTTTTTTTTTATAATTAGGCAAGTTTTATCTGATCTTTGTTTTCACCCTGGAATTCATATGAAAATTAAATGGATGTAATCCACACCCAGCACTAAACGTGTTCTAATGTTCTGAGTTAATCTGTCGAGGAAATATGGGTTTCCTAAACAATTGATCACACTTTTCATTGCATAGAGTATGTAAAGTACAGAATCAGTTATCTTAGTTGAGGAACAATTTTCATGGTGCTTTCAACTTTTCAAATCCCTTTTTGTAAACTTCTTTTTTTTCTGAAGTTTATTTGTTACCTCTGAATCAATGGTTTGAATTGATTAAGGAGAATTTGAAGGTTTAGACACCAAGATAACCTGCAGTTGAAAAGCTGGGTCATGACTTCTACACATTGTTGTATTGTACAAGCTTGTACAATAACATTGTTGTATTGTCTAATAACACATGCAAAAGAATCCTCATGCAATTGTGAATATGTGTGTTAATGTTATTGTCATCTTTGGGACCTTCATCATCTTTCTGCAAGAATAATACATAGAACTAACTAATATTGTGAGTATACATGCTGTGACGGCAGCGAGGCAAACATCTGCTCTCCGGTACCAGCGCCACGAACACCTGGTGGCTCGTGACACCTGACGAATACGCGGCGAGCCAATCGGGGATCGCGGTCAGGGCATAAAAAGAGTGCCGCTAGAATTTTTTGGTGCACTCCATCGCCACACCATCGGACACTCTTCATCGCCTCTCCTCTATTGGACGACATTGACGCGGAGCCAGCCAGAAGGAACAGGGAGAAGAGTAGAACAGACATTCTTTGCCCTGTGACGAACCAGCAATGGATGCTGCTGGGCCGGCAGCGGACTCTACAAACCAATGCCAAAAGAAGAGGACTACAGTACGCTACGAACAGCGGGCACAGCCGCTGAACATCTCAGTGCGGCTCTGGCAGAACATACACCACAGCGTTTTCGCCACACGGCCCTTTTAAGGTTCACCAAAAAACAAAGAGTTGCACGATTGGTGCCATATGTCCTGTGACAATGCATATGTGTAACTAGTATACATCTGTGTAACAATTTCTGTAACCTAATAAAAAATTTTAGTGTTACAATGACCCAGTGTGTAACAAAACTTGTTTTGTAGACGACCTTCCTTCTGTGTATCTATACCTTTACTAGCCCCGCGATGGGTGCCATTATGTAACAAATCGTGTAGATCCGTTCTCTTCTTGTATTTAAGCTGCTGCTAAAATTGGGTTATTTAATTTTTTTATTATTTATTTATAATTTGTAGCTATTTTGTAATTCGACGTTCTTCAGTTGATGAGACGAATCGGCTAAGTTGACTTCTTACTGAAATTAGATTTTATCTGTCGGGGATTTACTTACTTGTAGTGAATTTCTGTTAACAATGCAGAGTTGAGATGATAATTTAAATTGAAAATTATTTAAATCATCTTCATTGCCGCCACCAGCAGTGCCAACTGTTGCGAGAATCGTCTAGTCTACTGAAATAATTTAGTTAACTCCTTTTATTGGGTAAAAATGTGATTTATTGATCGATAATACTCATGAATTTACTTTAAAGAATATTTAAATTTGACATTTTGTCCATTTTACAATACTTATTAGCTTTATGAAAATCTTTTATCTCAGGGTTTGTTATTCTGATTCACAAGAATCATAACATAAAACGTTATTTTTTAGTTAAAAGTTTTATCTAATACGTAGGTCCTTTTAGACTGCAAGATACAAAAAACAAAACTGAATCATTATACTACTATAATCATCAAGTAGTAGGAGAGTGATTTTCATTAATAAATACATCTTAACTAATGACATAAAAATTCAAAGACACGGTTGCGTCAACATTGTAGGTTAATTTGGCGCACTGAATTGTGATCAGTGGACCTTAAATGAATAATATTTTTAACAACATATAAAATACAAGTTTAATAAAGTTATGACACTCTTCAGTGTTTATAGAAAATCATCTGATTCGTTATATTGGATGAATTTAATCAGGTAAACATAACTCTTGTAAACATGTTAGCTTGTTATCAAATGCTTTTAACTAGCAACAATTTAATTAATGTAATACTGTTCAAATCTTACTTAAAGTTCATTATAAATTATTTTATTAATTATCTCTGATAAAGTTCATCATGTCTAAAATTATGATCGGCTGTGGCCACAGCTCTTAAACTGTCAATATATTAATCAAAATAATAAGGTTCATTGCACTCTTAGTGTTCATATGGAAAGGTCTCCTTCATCATTTTTTATGAAGACTATCAAATAATTGAATAACTTTTATTAATAAAGTCAACTGTCGCTAACTCCTTTAGCAATTAATAAAGTAATTAAATTGTTAAGTTCCAATATTCCTTATGTTTCCATATTTAAATATCTTATCAATTTATTCGATAAATCTTATTAATTATACTTGATAAAATTTTCTTTATAAAAAGTCATAATTGCTCTAAGTATTGTTTAATTGTCACTATACTTGCTTGTAATGCCCTTTTTCTTAATTGCACTTTTTAACTTTTATTAATATTTGGTTCACCACCTATGCGCACATACTCCGCAAAGATTCACAAAAATAAGGTTAACTCGACGTGTGTTCACTACCAGCATAACCTAACTATCATTATTTGAGGTTATCGCTCCTCGTCAGCTGGTCAATGTTATTCTTAAAACCGGTCTCGGGAGCAGCGTGGCCTCCCCGTCGAAATACTGTGATGGACTGTGTGCTCATCGATGTCAGAATCTGGCTTCTAATGCTCGATGATGACTGCTGATTGGTCAATTTTCTTAATTTCCGTAATTGTTTGGTATACTTCGGCAAAATAGATGCTTTCAAAGCGTCCTTTCATGGGGTTTGAGATTATGATAAATTGGTTTACATTATGATGCCCAAGGGCTGGTAAACTATTAAATTTTTATAATTAACATTATTCCCTTATCTTTGGTCTAATTAACAATTCATTATTACCATTGCTCAGGATTTTCTGAGATGCACATTTTGGTTCCCCACAACATATGTGTTTGATCATTATCAACCAAATTAAAATTATTAACATTTCTTATTGGCTATTTATCTATAATAAAGTTTGTTTTATTTATTTATACTATTCAATTTCAATGAACATTGATGATTACTCCCTGATACTCGAGTATGAACTGTTTACAATAAGTTATACAGTTGTTTTTTGATAAACATTGTTTTTGGCTGTTTAGGCCTAACTCCATATTGGTTACTACATCTTAATTCCTCTTTTTTATTATTAATATTACTTCCTTTTACTGTAATATTATTATTTACAATTGTTGTCTACAACTTCTTATCACTATTACAATATTACACCTGACATAAATAAATACTTATTTATAATGTTTGTTAGAAACATTATAACAAACATTATAAATAAGTTGGCTAGGCATATTGGCCTATGACACTACCAATTAGTTTCACTTATGGTATTTTAATATTGATTTATGAACCATTCTTATTGTGACACAATTTCTCTGAAATGACAATTACAACTTCTGATCACCTCAGTTTTTTGTTATTACATTGTTATTTTGTTCATTTTAGTCTTTATAGTTACCCCTAGTTTTGCACTATAGGGTGTGATATTATTTGTCTTCATTATAAATTACATAATCGTTTTTTAAGTCTTTACTTCTTATATGCATGGTCATTACAATAATTCTAAGTTTTACAAGGTTTTGGTTTGCACCATGATATTTCCATTTGTTGTTAATTCATCAATAGTTCTTGCATCTAGTGCTACATATCAAGTTTGTTTAATTTTCATTATTATAATTTACTTTCATGATAATAATTATTGTTTTATATTATATTAGTGGTATTACACCTCATTGATCCTAATGATACGAAACATTTTGTCTTTTATTACTATTTCTAAAGGTTATTTTGATTGTTTATTGTGTACATTCTAATCTGTCCATTTTAGTATGTGAATTTACACCAATCACAAATACAGATCTTTTCCTGGTAATTAGTCTTAATACTAGTATGATCCTTATAACATCTAGTTTAAGTACCGTCCAATAGAACATGGTTTAATAACATTTTTGTTATCAATTTTTGTCATTCTAAGTGCAATATGGTTGTTGAGGTAGGTTATGTGTGTGGCTTCAACAATGAGTTCATTTCATAGTTGGTTTCTATACATTTTATTTAATTATTTATATGTACTAATACTGTTATTATTATTCATTGTTTGGTATTTCTTTTCCAGTTTCTTTTTATATTATTTTGACAACATTATTGGTGATTGTCAGTTTTCCTGACATCCCTGTGTCTATATTACTTACACAAATAGTAGATAAGGTACAATCATGTTACCTTTTACACATTATTAATCATATTAATACAAGTTTTATCTCACTCTCCTGATCATCTTTGCTTATATCACTATTTTACATTAGAGTTATGGTCACAGTCTAGTCACCTATAATATTCTATTAATGGTTTGATGTTATTGTTAAGTCATGGCGTAGGGTTTGCATAGTGTTTTAAACTAATTATTCTTCTCAATCATGAGTCTCATTTTCTATTCACTTTATTTGTTACATTCTTTTCTTTATTTATTTATTCTCTTGGTCGAGTTAATTCAATTCTTCCCTATTAACTTAGTCCATTTCTATCATTTAATTAATATCATTTTGGTGTATGTTTCAGTCTTCTTCTCACTGTCTGATTTATTGGGTATATTGGGTCAACGTTGTTTTGTCTATCGTCGGTTGTCTTCATTTCTTTCATAGTCCATTATTTATTAATACTGATCTCTTTGTGCTTCTCGTTTAGTTCATTATTTGTTCCATATCCTCTTTTAGGGTTCAAGTTTGGTTGATCTGATGGCCTTTTATGGATTATTACTGTTGTTTATGAATGTAGGTATTTTGACAATGATATGTACTGTACTAACACAAGCTGTGCTACCGAGACACCTGAAGAGCGGGGGATTTGCTGAATGATAACGCATGCTTGTGTTGGTGCGGTATTACTGGTTCTGTAAATATTGTTCAGTAAGCTATATGCAATTAAAAATACCATGCGAGAGACAGTGTTAAACGTATTTTAAATGTGTAGTAGTACCGTGATAAGTGCAGTGGAATGGCAAACGTCACCGCATTCCTTATCGGGTTGCAAAGCTTAACACATGATAGTACTGTTACAAGTGTCACATATCAGTGTTTGTGTATTCATTACAAAACTGTAAGTTATTTATTAGCGTCTTTAAATCCATTGAGTATGGGTTATGCAATCTTTGTATGTTTTGAAAATTCAATTAGACTGTATAGCATAATTGTATTCACACACGTGTGAATGTTCTTATCACTTACACACACACAGCACGAGCAGGAATTTGTTTTTTTGGCCTACATTTGTGTGGGTCCAGAAAATGGCATCAATTCTGCTGTAATACTTGTCATTATCTAAAGGCTGCAGCTTGTTGCCGCAACCACTTGTTTGCGATTTTATGACTTGTTTTGTGAAACACACTGAAGACATGCGTATTTCTAAACAAGCGTTTGAACATAGGCCAGTGGGAACGAGAGATCATGGAAGACTGTAGAAAAAATGGTCTCCTACAACTTTGTGAACTCTGAAGTCGGAATGGGCTATAGCCCAAGCCATGTAGTGAAGAAGAAGAAGACTTCTGTTTTCATTCAGAAGTAACTCTCATATTCATATCTTTATGATTCCAAATATGTTCCTAGGTCTTCCTCACTTATCCATCCGAAGATCTTGCCTTTCAAAATCTCCCATATGGTCATGTCTTATGACTTATAAATCCACCTTTTCCTTCCTAAGATCTTGCCTACCAGAATCTCCCTGATAAAACAATAATGTCTTATGAACATAAAGTAAATCTTCGTAGAATCTGTTTCATGTAGTAATTCCAATTTATCATTCACTTCCTTCATTACTTCTAGATTTGTTTTCCTTTTTGCGCAATGTTTGTCATTTTCCACCAGGCTGTGATCCCTCCATCAAACTCTTATTTCCACAAAATAACATAATCCACATTAATGATTTGCAAAGCATTTTCTTAGCTCTATGTGTGTATGATTGTTTGTTTATATTTTTTCTGTCCATAAATGATTGTTTTACAAACTGTTCTTCTTTTGACTGCTACTGAATATATGTTGTCTTCAGAAATTATACTTCCAAAAGTGCCAGGCTTGCAGGTAAAATTGTTGGTTGTTTTGCACAAAACTTCCAATATTAAAAATGATACAAATTTTAAAATTAAGTTTCTTTCTTTTTAAGTAACATAAAAAACATTTCTATAATAAAGTAACCACAGAAATTTCTAGAATATTTCTTGATAAAAATAAATATTAAATTTTTTCCGGATTCCACACATATTTGCCTCTAGTCTCATTTACTTTAGGGTACTTTTATAACATTATTTTACGTACTGATTCTTATACGCTTTATTAAGATAAGATTATATTCTTTACACATTGTGGCAAGATGACGTAATAACAAGAAAGGTGGTATACAGTAATTGTAAATAAAGAAGTCAAGTATTTAGTTGCTATTTTTTATTTATTTAGAAATAAATAAATACATTCTTAAATATATAACAGCATATATAAGTAACTGTGTGTGGTATATGTTTATGTACCTACACACACACATGAATGTTATTCATTAAATTTTTGTGACAAGTTACTTTTGGAGATTTTTATTTCTTAGATTATTATCCAAGTCATAATGAAATGCACATTAAAATTATTCACAAAATTAAAAACATTTTCCTGTAAGTGTAAAGTAACAGAAATGTTGATTAATGGTTAAACACACACACACACACACACACATGTAAAATGTAGATTAACAATAATATAAACTGTGTGCACTTGTGCTTGTGTTTGCAGGTTCTGCCACATCCAAAGTGCTGGGTATGGTTTGTTGAAGTTTTTGGTATAACAACATGTATGAGGGCTATTCTGAAATTTACTTCCTCTCAGCTGATATACACAAACTAGTTGTCATAGGAACATGGCCGATGGGGAGTAGCATCCAGTATACTTTTACATTTTATGCACAAATTCGTGGTCCAATTTATTTTTGTTTGATCAGTGGCTGACGAAACACAAAGCCTGTCGGTGCCTCTCCCACCAACTGTAAGGTGTAGGGTAATATTTGTTTCAACATCCCATTGTCTGCTGGATGTGTCGTGAATTTGCTCAATAGCATCATATTACAAGGCTCTCAAGCAGTGTAAAGGAGGAAGCAAAATCATACAGTCTGCCAGGGTTGTGTAGGACCATGCCCCGAATGACTTGATGTGGACAGATGTCCTGGTTAATCACTGTTGCATCAAAGATTATAAGAAGCTGCTGAATCAATATGACTATCAGTAGGTTGATTCCTTTTCTGCAGGAAACTACTGGTATGGACCAAAGAGCAAACTCCGCTTACTTGAAAGGCTCGAACTTTGGGGAAGCTTACAGATGGGAATAGTGGACGACAAGTGTTTACCCATTGTTGGTTGAATCGAGATCGGTAGATTGCCAAACTAAGTCTGGGAAGGATGTCATAGTGTCAAAAAGATGAAGGTCTGGTTGGTTATCCAGAGTTTTGACACCAATGGAGATCTCATTAATGGTATCAACTCTTGACTGGGTTTCTTGGTGAACAGCATTTTCAAAGACAGACTGCTAAACCTTGTACAAAAATATCATAAAAGCCTCTATGTAAGTAGTGATTATGTACAAGTATAATAGAGATATATAGTGTAACTTTTGTATATAATAAAATAATATTTTTAGTTTTTCTTTTCTTTTTCATTTTCTTTTTTTTTTTTTGCAAATCAGGTTAATTTTAGAATAATCCTCGTACAATCTTGTAGATTTCCAATGCCCTGTAAAGTATCTAGACAACTGGAAGTATCTAAAACTCCCATGCTTGTTGGCTGCAGTCTGTGGTCTGCATTATAACAATGTCTTTATTACCAGTTTTTAGGAAATTTTTTCTATTGGTCATTCTTCTGAAGATGGCTGCAATGGGAGTCGCTAAAATGTCAGGGCACAACAGGAACATGTCTATGTTTTCAACAATTCACAAGCCTGGGAGTTTTAGATAATAACAAGGTTGATTCGGGCCATAAAAGGATACATAATTATCTGTACTTAACTGGAAATAGATGGAATATGTGATTATGCTGAAACATTGTGAGAAGAGTGATTCTCCTTAGAGTCAGTCACCACTTCGAGTGTAGGCAGTCTATCCGTAAAGAGAAAACAGATGTTCATATTTAACCTAAATAAACCTTCACATTAGTACCATATCCTGTAGTCTAGTTTATTGTAACTTTTTCTTTCAGTCTTCTTAATTGAAACGATCAGTAACAGTCAACGCGAAGTTGAAAAATATGTATATTTATAACACATGTAGGTGTACAAATATTTTTATTATTCATTGTATCTACAGTCTATTTAGATTGATTTATATGATTATTAATTTCACTAAACAAATATCTTTGAACTTACATTTATTAAATATACATTTCTCACACGTGAGTATGCATCATCAGTAATCAAGTATTTGATGGTGTCACTCTCTGTCAGGCTCAAGGGGGATCATGGACACAGAATTCTGGGCGGTATGATAAGAGTTAGCAGGGATTTTTGATGGATTAAAAGTTGAAAAAAAATCGTGTTAAAAAAACTTATGGCCTAATTCAAATTCATATTTCAATTATATACATATTGTCATGTGCATTTTTGAGTGTGGGTCTATATGGTATTTTTCTTTTTTTATGAACTTTAATATTTTCAGTATTTCTGTTTGTTCTTTTTACTTGATATATACCCCCACACACAATATAAAAATATACAAGAATATTTTAGCACCGTTACATAGTACAATAATAAGAGAAACTTCCCAAGTAAAAAGGAAACCCACACATTTTTAATCTTGAGTTAAAAAATTCATGCTGCAGTAACATGCACGTCCCCCCATCACACGCACAGATGCATAATAAAACTAGCAAAGTTAGTACAGAGTGCCTGATGACAGTTGCAGAAATATGTGGGCTATTGGTGATGCATACTTAAGCATGTATATTAATTTAACATACAAGTCAAGAAGATATTTCCGTAGTAAAATAAAATAGTTGTAAAATATTATATACAACAATATGCAATATATATTTCTGTCACATATATCTAAAGTATACAGTTTTTGGTTGTTATTTTATAAAATATATTTTATATTCACTTATGTGAATATATTACGCAAAAAATGTATAAGTCTATATCTATTTACAAAATAAATTACCCATAAAAGCTATCACATACAAGTACTATTGACATTGTTACTGCTGACTGAATTCTTTGTAAATCACGTCTTGTTCAGTAGTGTTCGTGTCACAAGGACGAGAAGGGCCTTGCCTTGCTCCGCTATATAGAAATGTCTTGCGCTTGTCCACTATATACAATTTTCAGAATCTCACAAACAAATGTACGAGGTTTGCTTAAAATGTTCATGTAATTTTTGTTTGTTTGAAAAATTATGCTTTGATTGATCTACATTTTATTGCCCCCTTGTCAATTGGATATAACACAACAAGGTTAAGGTTTTTTCAGTCTTATAAACGTTTCTCAAATGCACTTTTTGTTATAGATTTGAGCTTGCTCAGTGATTTTTATTTTATATCTTTAACAGTTGTGAAACCTGAACATTTATGGTATTTTCTTTATTGGGAAGAGGAAAGATCCTGTTGGTACATATTTAGTGAACATGGTGGTCATTACAATGGGTTTTTGCCTAAATTCTTGAAAAGCAGTGAGCATGTTCAATGTTCTTTGTACTACTTTACAAACTCAAAGTAAGGAAACGTCCCTTATAAACTTGGCAAGCAAGTTCACCAAATGCCTTCTACAACACTTTCACCATGATAAGGCACTTTATCTCATCTCTAAACAAAATTTAATCCACGTTCTTCAATCCTGCATTGCAGAATGTTAAAAAAATCGCTGAATACACCACAACACAATTGGGTGTCAAATCTAAACTCTGAATCCAATAGGGACAGAAATTATAGACGATTATCACTAAGATGTGTACCAAATCACATAAAAACACTTTTTAATAGGATACTTGCAACTTGAGAAATTCAAAAATTGCATGAACTTTTTGACCAAACATCGTACATATAATATCGATAATTTTATTACATTATGTCAACTCTTCCATACACTTTGACAGTGTAAGACATGTTTTGGTCTTCACGTCAGTCATCGATACGGGTGCTTTGTATGTGCGAAGGAAGCCCAAAGAATATTTGGCATCGCAAAAGTAAGGTAAACTAGATATAGTGCAATATAAATTAAAAATAAAAAACAATTTGTACAGACCGGATTAATATATACATACTGTGGGTAGGCTACATGTTCTTGTAGGTTTTTGCAGTATTCTTGTAGCATATTGTATTAGTTCTTGTTTTTTTTTTCAGATGTGTCGGTGAAGACATCAGAAGACAAAAACCGATACGATCCTAGTTGACTATGACGTGACCCTAACTATGATGTTTTAGTCTATTATTATATATAATTAATTCTGCAGGACAAACTAAAAATTTGTTTCTAACTAAAGCTACAGTAAAAGTGCATTCACAGAGTGTAGTATAGTGGCATTCAAAATACATTAACTACGGTTTGAACCAAAACAAACAGTATTGAAAGTCTCAAGCACGATACATGCATGCGCATTACATGATTACTTTATCGATAATTACCACAAGAACATAATACTGCCTCAGTCGTAAGGATGACAGTCAGCAGCCTTTGAAAATTATAGTAAAAAATAAAACCATAAAATAGTTTTAGTGATTTCCACTCGTGATTTCCATGACGAGTGGAAATCACTAAAACTATTTTATGGTTTTATTTTTTACTATAATTTACAATGGATTTTCACCAAGTAAAGGCATCAAGCATTAATTAGCAGCCTTTGATGTAATGATGTGTTCTTAGAATTGTGGTACTCTCTCGACACTGTCTCTGGGTACCAATCAGATTGTCCCATTAGAAAGATGATGTTATTGTGTTAAGTCCACGTGGATTCGGTGTTGCCATGATTCCTATTCGTCAACCGCACCTTATCAGCTTCAGTGAAGTCGACCCAACATGTCTCATTGCTCTTCTGTCAGTGTAGCCATTGTGCAGAATTATGACAACAACCACATTGATGGAGAGAGAAAATTACAACTGATAACTGTTGCACTGATTGCCGACATTAACAGATCAAATGAGGCAGCTATGATAGTATGTTTTATTGTAGTTTAAGCTTGGTAGACAGACGTTGAAATGTTCTAAAAATGCAGAAGAAAGTTTTTCATTGAGAAGTATTTCAACGCTCATAGATCCTGCTTTTGCCAAGTACCGTGTCAAAAGCGGCAGCCACATCAGCATTTCCTTCATTCTCTTGTATTGCTTCACTGGGTGCAGTGTAAAACGTTTTTTTGTTATATTTTTCAAATCTTGTGTTTGGAGGTGACATATTCATAAAATTTATTTAGAAATCAGTTGAAAATTTACAATTATATTTATATTAGTTTAACTGCACTCAAATCCCTTTGGAAGCTCAGAATATCTCCGTTTCTTTAAAGTGAAAGACTTATTTGGGCTTCTCACATAACATTTATAAATAAAATACAACAATGACCAGCTAACACTTTGCATGAAGTACTACCGACCTAAGAAATCAAAAAAATATAACAAAGCACAAATAGGCTAAACTCTTTGGATGTGGTACCTTAAGAGTATATTAGATGGTAGATGAAAATTTCTGCACTTGCTGCTGAAAATCTAACTTTAAAATATTTTTTTAACAATAAATATTGCTAAAAATACATATTATAAGCAAATTAAATATTATATATTTCTTTAAGCAGAATTAAATGGAGAATTTTTTAGTTTAAACAACTTTTTTGCTATTTTTTGACCCAAAAAGGTACAGGCTCCCCTTAAGGAATGCAGATAAGGGAACGACAGTAATATACTGTTCTTTGATGTTAGCAATGGTGTACGGTGATCCAGCATTTCTGTAAAATGAATTGTTTTATAGTGAAAGCTGTACCCATTTGAATCGTAAAAACCATTTTCTTGTGTTTGAACGACCAGATACCTTTGTGAAGAAACCTCTTCATATCAGAAAAAAGCATATTGGGACCTGATTTTTTTAAAATGATTACAAAACCCTTTTACTGTGAACCAGGTGCGGTATGGAGAAAAAAATTATCACACTATATTGGTGATTTTCTCGTGGCACGTGAAAAGATTCTGCCTACCTACCACTTCAAACACAATGGTTCCAATAGGACAGGACTGCACAGCGAAAATGTCTGTCAGGAACTTGGAACTGAAAAAAGTGGAAGTGTAATTACATTTTGTAACTTATTATATTGTCAAATTAAATATATAAAAAAGCCAGGCATACTGCTTAACATTTTACTGAATAACATTTTATTCATTAATTTTTTTGGCCTTTTGAGGGCGGGAAGGGAACCAGTCGCCAGATTTCCCACTCAGTTTCTAGCAAGTCACGTTGAATTTCTGTACAAAGTATCAAGTGTACTGAAATGTCGTAAGGATTTTCGTTACCAGCTCCTGGTCAATAAGAGAAATCAAGCAAAGCAAAGGTCTCTTTAGGGACACGTTTACTGTTTGAAACGCAGTGGAACACGTTCTGTTTCATAGAAAACTGGGACTTGAACTCCGTGTACTGCTAGACTCATGTGGGTCTAATATTTGTATTACTTTAGTCGGATATAGCTTTGTTATAAAACAGACTTTAAGTACTCCTTGTTTTGGCGCATGTCGCATTACCCCTACTGAACCATATTTAGTATGGATCAATTGGTACCATTACTGTTTGTGCTGGTACAGTAAAACCTAACGGGCACCTTTATTCAGCGGTCACCTCAATGAATGGCCACTTTTCTGAGGAACGGATTCTATTTTCCGTAAGATTAATGTAAATTCCCCCTTCACTAAACGGTCATCTCCTCCCTCGGCCAGCGGTCAGCTTTAATTTCAAATTTTTACTGAAATTAAAGTCGAAAATTTCGTAGCAAGCAATGGGTGGCTGAGGTGTTTTACAAAGCAGCACAACATATCGTTCAAACAATTTCGGGTGAAGGTGCGGATATGCCTGTTAATGAAGTCAGAGGTAGCTGAACACGAATTAAGTGACGTTGATGAGACTGGATATATTTTTTACCTGTACCAAATAAATCATTAAATTACAAAAAGGAGCGTGTAATGTTGGAAAAATGGCTAAAGAAAGAGTAACGATTATGTTACGTTATAGTGCTGGTGGAAAAAAGAGCATCCATTTGTTATCGTAAAGTCATAACAAACAAGGTGTTTCAAGAATTTAGAGACAACATTACGGGGTATTAGTTGGCAAAATAATATTTACCGCCCAATTTTGTTATAGGATAATGCGACATGTTATCCAGTTTCATCATTATCCAACGCGAGACTCTTATTTATTCCAACAAACACGACCATCTTCACCCATTGGACCAACGAATAATTCGGACATTTAAACTTTTTATCGGAAAAGAGTTCTTTGGTCTATTGTGTCCCATATGGATGACAGCATTTCCCTTGGTGAAGAAAATCAGTGTCCTCGATGCGGTACCCTGAATAAAGACACCCTGAACAGAGGTTGCTGGTACCACTAAGGAGTGTTTTACAAAATGTAGCATTCAAATTAGCAAATCTGCAGGGGCAATAATTACATAAAATCTTGCAAGAACTTCACACACTTGCTACAGTTGCTGGACTGCCATATGATGAAAACTGAGACTCTATAATGCTATGACTATCTCGAAGGCAATTGGGAGGCTCGATTTCAGAAAGATTATAAAAGTAGGCCAGAAAAAAATTCTGTAATTACAATGAAAACGTTTTGAAATGGTCGATTCAAATCTGTATTATTCCGAGATATTTGCTTTTACAATACAGTAATTTTTCTGCTTTATGCAGAAACGGGTACGATGACGTACAGAGTGAAAAAGAAGAAATTAAAGAACCACCGATAGTTTAAAAGAAGTGTTACAATCTCTTGGATCAAAGGTATTTGCGTTACTATCGATAAGGAATATGGGGAGAGTTGTGTGGAAGGTGTAGTACAGATTACTGTTTAATCAAAAGTTATCTTTTTAATAACTTCTACAGGGATACAAAGCACATTAAAAGACTATTTTTCAAAAGTATAATTTCTTTGTCATGTGTTGTAATATACGTATTGTAATTGTAAACATACTGTAAATAGGAATACAACAGCAAGTACATAATAAAATGATATAGGTGATCATCCTTACTATATACTGTATTGTTACTAACTCCGCCAACCCTTCATTAAACGGCCACCTCTCTAAGCGGCCACATTTTAAGGAGATCCAAGGGTGGTCGCTTAAGACAAGTTTTCCTGTATTTCTTTAAAATAACAATAACATGTCGTTAATATAAATGTATATATTTAACAATAGAGTAAATTCTTTTTTCAACACTGTACATTCTATAAAAATTATTTTTTTCATTTATTTTGGTAATCTTATAACCAGCGACATCTTTAATTCTCTGCACTATTTAATACTGACTATAAGCTGTTCGTTGCTAAACTAGTGACTAGAAATTTTCTTTGTATACAATTAGTTGTCGTGCGTTGTTTCTAAGTGCCGTACTGCCTTAGTCATCTTCCTATGCAGAAACAGTAAAGCCTTAACCGGTAGTGCGGGACGCAGGCGCTCTGGTTTCCGTACATGTTGATCCGGCTCACCGTGCCGACTATACTGTGTTGCAACGAGTTGTGGTTGTATCTGACGGTGGCTTCAAACAACGCTCTGCCCGGTTCCGTCTCTATCGTCACCGTGTAGTCCTGTATACCGACGTCCGTCGTCTTGACGCCCTCGTGCGCCACCGCCTTCTCCATTCTCGCACCGATTATCTCGTTCAGACGCAACACGGCGCACTGCGGGTACGACGTCAGCAAGTTGTTTATGTGATCCACCAGAAAGTTGACGGCGTTCCTCACGTCGGTGCTGTTCACCGGAATCCTGACGCTCTGGTGACAGGTGCACCAGTGGTTGTCGATGCCCGCGTCGTTGCACGAACGCTTCCCGGATATCGGTAGAAACAGGCTGACACCTCTCGGCATGCAGTTCGAGTTAACCAGCTTGTCGGATCTTTCCCGCAGTACGGTCTGTTCCACGCTGCTGTTCAAATCTAACAGGTCTTGTAAAGTTTCGTGCAGATCGAAGGGCGTGGTCAGTCGGCGAGAGTTTTTCTTCAGATTTCCGATCGCCGTGGGGTAATTCTTTCTAAACCAATTGGGGAACGCTAGGAACAAAAACGGTAACCTTTCTTCCAAATGACCCTGGTAAGTGGCGCGTATACCTCCCCACCGAATGCCGTGATCGCTCATGAACACCAGAACGCTGTTGTTGAAAACGCCGGCGTCGAGCAGACGGTTGAAAAACTCTACGTGGTTGTCGTCCGCGTATTTTGGGAGGTTCAGGTAGTCGTGCGAAATGCTGGCGCCCCAGAAGAATCCAAATGACAGCCTGTTCAGCATCGTCAGGGCGAACTTCGAAGCGTACGCCAGCAGGACGTCCAACGACAGCCGCGGCCCGGTACACAGTTTGGCATTGGACCGCTGTTCGTGGCCGATCTCGTCTTCGGCCAGTTTATTGAATATCCTGGTGTAGTAATCCGTGGGCTGTTTGTGGAAGCCGTATTTGGTGTAGGTGAACGTGCCCATCCAGGACGCGTCTTCGGCGAAAGCGGTCCTGTAACCTAGCTTGCTGTAGTTCTTCCAGATCAACGGACAGTCGTCGAACACGGTCCTCACGGTGGGCCAGCACGATTTACGCAACTCTTTTTCGGTGAGCCCGGCGAGGACCGGCACCAGGTTCGGGAAGGTGTTGTCCGCCACTTTGTTGTAACCTAACATTTCTACGGCGTTGAGGACGTCTTTGAGGAAGTTTATTGTTTTAGGCATAGTGCGGTACAGGTTCAGCCTGGAGACGGCGTCCACTCCGACTACCAGCACGCTTACCGACGGCCTGTTCGCTACCGAAGCGTTACATCGCTCCTCCACTTTCTGTTTGAGCGGCGTGAACGCGTGAAAGTCTTTGTATATGCTGGCGTTTCTCACAAAACATTCGACTTTGACGAATTCGTGTTCCACGTTGATGCTGCCTTGGAAATGTATACACGTATCGCCAAACCTGCAACAAACAAGGACGGTTGTATGTATTCATTAGTTTTACACATTCAGGCACTTAACATAAAGTATTTAATGTATTTTCAATCGCATAACAGTCTAGTAACACGACTGTTGTAGTACAGTAGAAACAAAACCCATTAAATACAATATAAAATGTTTTATTACAACACTAGCAGTGTACAGTACTAATGTTATGCTCGAATATATTTATTGTTAGAAATTTTCAAACTCAAACCAAGTTAAGCACTGTAATTGCAAAAAAAAAATAATTGTTTAATGATTGTGAACAAAAATTGTAATTTTCTTCTAATTTTTCTGTCGACCGTACTTTTCAAGAACCAAATTACGTAGCCTATCTGGCATAGTGAAATTCTAGGCAGTTCTGCTTCATCTTGGCCTTCGTACCAACTTGATTGCTGTAATCAGTGATTGAATGGCCTCCTTATTAGAGATTGCAGGTTTTATTGGCTAGACATCTTCTTCTTCATCATTAGCTTCTGAAGGTTCTGTGGATACGTGTGTCACAATTTCGTTATCACTAAACATTTCGTAGCCTACATCCGGTAAGTGTATTTCACATTAATTTTTCACGTCGACTTCATTCAAACTGTTAAATGATGGTAGGGAATCAGCACAAGGCCTCGGCGAGACTGCATTTTCTGAAACGTATTACGGTGTAACAACACAACACTTATTGTACCGTGTACACAAGTACGAAATACCCATTCTCGGAACCAATAATTTCCGCAGTCCGTTCTCCTGATTATCATTAGAACCCCAGATTTCTGGTTAACCCCGGCTATAATTAGAGCGTATACTCACTTGTTAATAAATAAAAATAAAAATAAAGCTTGAGTGGGTGACGAATTACTGAGGTTCCACTGTATCTATAGCACGTGGTTACTAGATCCCTGATTCCTCTATGGTGGTGGTGGAGCTCGAGTTGTATCGCTGCCAGGGGGGCGCAACAGGCCTAAGGCCTAAACCTTGAAGGGAGACGAAGAAGATAATAAGCAGGGCCGGCTTTTGACATGTGGCGCCCCTAGGCACAATTTTTATGGCTCCCCTCAAAAAAAAAATTCTTTAGAGATCGTTCCTCCATTTTGGACAAGAACGATGATAACAGCTTAACGTTTTCGTTCCTTGGAATGTCACTAGCTCTTAACAAACTTATGAGTCTATTTTTAGTATAAAAAATTTGAAAACAACAATTTCGTTATAGCAATTAATAATGAAAACACATAATAAATTGAACATTAGGCGTGTATTTGTGAAAACAAAACAAATAACTTATTAAAAAAATAAAGTGTTATTTATGGATTATTGTGTAATGTCTTATTGTCACTATCACAATCAAAGTTCATCTAAGGTTTGTTTCACAAGCGTTTACGCCTCAATTTCTTCGTGACAAATTCATCAATCAGGTCGTTGTACTCAACTCCCTCCCCATTTAAATTATCAGCCTCAATGTGAAGGACTGAGAGGGAATTCAACTTCTTTCTCAATGTACCATAAATAATATCTATCATGTGAGGTATTTTTTTTAAATTTTGTTAGAATATTTTCAACAATATGTTTTCTTTGTGCCCCCCCCCCCCCCCCCAGGCACGTGTCTAGTGTGCCTAGTTACAGAGACGCCCCTGATAACAAGTCAGCTCAGAGTTCATTAAATATTAACGTTAAGTTTACTTTTTGAACTGTCGTCTTCAGTCATACGAAACAAATTTTACCGTTTTCATAATAGTAATAATTTCATACGTTTACTTAGTTATAACAAATAAGCAAACTGAGTGCGATTATTTATTAGAACTTTTGTGCTTATAATCTACCATGTACAGTTTAAAAAAATTTCCTTATCACTTTCTGTTCTGTCATACACGTATTCAGTATTAAGGGTCCAAATAAACACTAAGGCTCAAGAACATTACCCTGAAACTGGTTTCAGTACCGAAAGAGGCAATCAAACTACTTAAAATTAAGAAAATACTTCTACATTGTTATGCTTAAAAAACTGTTGCGACTCGCGTTCTGGGATGTTGAAGAATACATTTTTCTAAGCACACAAAATAAATTCAAAGAGTTTCGAACCACTTAATGTTACATAGCTTTTTTATTGACATATAGTAGCTCTGTTAACAATATTTTAAAGTTACGTTAGAGTTAAATTTTTCGGATTTTATCTAGATTGACATAATTACATTATAGTATCTCCAGTGGCGTGGCGTAGGTACATAACACCTGTTGCCGCTTGTGATAGGCCTAAAACTGAACCTAAAAATTAATTCGAAATTTTTCTTGTACGAAGTATTAGAGTATTTTCTATCATTCGCTGGGAGAAGAAGAGGGTGTCGGTTCAACGGGTTCTGACTCTCATTATACTTACACAGAATACATCAGAACACAAATAATAGAATTAAAAATAATAAAGACAAACAGAGAAACACATGACTAAAAACGAACAAAACACAGATGGGTACGTAGTATCTGCTGCACGTCAGTTTCGAAAACGAACAAAGTTGCTAACTGAGCGTTTTGCCGGTTTATACAGCGGCAACACAGTGGACGGACGAGTGTCCCCACCTCCACAGTTTGTACACTGCCAACTACTGCGAGGTCAATGACCGTACGCAGTAAAACATTGTCGATGTCTGAGCCGGCAACACAAGACGGTGCAAGTGCCCAGGAGTTCGAAGGCAATGCTACGCTTTTCTTCAAGTTTCCCTACCAATATTATTCGGATTTCAAATTATTCAATAACTAAAGTATTTATTCTGTGATATAATTAATATTATTTTCCCTTATTTCCAATATTGTCGCCGCTGGCAACAGCGGTTACATGGACGCCACGCTACTGAGTATCTCCTAAGTTTCAATTTCTTGAATAAGGCTAATAAAGATAATGTCTGCAGCTCTCATCAAAGCACACTTTTTTGTGCGTCTAAACAAAAAACTTGAGTTTTTTAAAATAACTAATAAATTTTGAATGTTCTGCATGAAAGGTGCCCGTGCTCTGTAAAAAGTTCGTTCATTAATATCCATCAAGTCTGACAAAATTATTCTGTGCAGCAGGCAAACTGGTGTCTTAACGCTCATTATCACTTTCATTAACTCTAACTTACTCGTTTGCAATGTTGGAAAAATTTGTAAAGTTTGTTTCTGTTTTTTGTTTTATTGTTATGCGTACTCTGTGCTGCTCTTTTCTCTAAAATATGTTTTGAGAAATTGTATGTTATGTTTTAAGAAAAATATGTTTAAAGGAAACCCAATTTTGGGGAAGCAGTATTATCATTTTTTGGGGATCACGCTTATCATATATGCGATGTAAAGCTACAGAAGTACTGGCACACAACTTTTCAGCCAGGAATAGATCGCTGAATATATTTTTCTGACGGTTTATCGTCTGAATTGCCGTATCAGGACGTTTAAGAATTTATTAAAATTGTTTTTTAATAATAAGGAGCAGTAATGATTATGAACAGTTTTAGGTATGATGTAAACTACTGATTCTGTGATCGGTAGATACCGAAAGGCGTATGTAAACATTTTATTCTTCACTGGAACATTATCAAATTGGCATGGAGTTTTTTCTGGCAATCGAAGATTCCAGTTACCGTTTATATCTCACACCCAAAGCTAAAGAAGTCGGGACACGACACAAGCCAGATCCTTATGATTATTATTTCCATAATAAGACATACTGAAAATCTGTGAAGATCCAGGAAACTGTATTAAGAAAGCTTACGTTTGGTCATACATTTTCGTATAGCCTAAACGTAATTCGGGCTGTGGGTTTATTTAAAGCCATGTGTTTACAATTTTTTTTTTAGACTTCTGCTACCGCGGTCATACGAGTTGAGCGGCTGTTGGGATACGGTCGGTAATCTAGTATTCGAGTGTGAAGAACACGTACAGATTTGTAAAGATTACACACTAAAACGCAGTGAATGACGAAATTGAAATGATGGGAAACTGTGTGAAGCAACGACCGAGATGAAGTGTGAGTAGCGGTCGACACTGTCTGATCAATAATGCCGTGTAAAAAGAATTCTGATAATATCCGAGTTCGAGATATACGAGATGTTTCTTAAATGACGCCATTGAATTTCGCTCTCAACGGAGCTCAAAAATATCGAAATTATTTCGTAGTCGGGAGCTGCTCAACTCAGCCAACTCGAACTGCGAAGCAGAAATAGTAAACGTTTCACGTGGCGTCCATGTAACCGCTGTTGCCGGCGGCAACAGTACGGGAAATAAGAGAAAATAATATTAATTATATCACAGAATAAATACTTTAGTTATTGAACAATTTGAAATCCGAACAATATTAGTAGGGAAACTTGAAGAAAAGCGTAGCATTGCCTTCGAACTGCTGGACACTTGCACCGTCTTGTGTTGCCGGCTGACACGACGGGAATGTCTTACTGCGTCCGGTCATTGACCTCGTAGTAGTTGTCACTGTACAAACTACGGAGAGGGAGACACATTCGCCCACCCAATGTGTTGGCGCTGTATAAACCGACAAAACGCTCAGTTAGCAGCCACGTTCGTTTCGGAACCAACGTGCAGCAGTTACTACCTACCTATTTGTGTTTTGTTCGTTTAGTTATGTGTTTCTCTGTTTGTCTTTATTATTTTTAATTCGATTATTTGTGTTCTAATTTATTCTGTGTAAGTATAATGGGAGTCAGATCCCGTTGAACCGGGATCCTCTTCTTCTGCCAGCGAATGATAGAAAATACTCTAAAAATATTTTTGCCCTAAAAAGAAAACTTGGTACTAGAAAAAATTTGAATTAATTTTTAGGTAAAGATTTAGGCCTATCACAACCGGCAACAGTTGTTATGTACCCACGCCGCGCCACTGAAATTTTTTAACAAAACAGTGTCACGGTATTGCCAAACGATATCAGGAAAAACAAAATAAATAATTCACATGCAAAACACAACGTCCGTATAAAAATAGAGTGAAAATTTATTCGAGTTCCTCCCTTCCGATTTATAATATAGCTTTGCTTATCGAACGATAACCAATTTCACCCACAGAAAATGGATTCGAAAAAGGAGGCTTGATAAAAATTAATCGATTCGTATAAGTAATTGAGGATGAAGCGGCTTATCCTCACGAATTCGTGCGGAGACCGGAGGAATGGCTGTCACTTCAAATGTACCCGTTACACTAAGCCGTTATGACGATGACGATGTATAAGAAAAAATTAATCAAATAAAGGTTCGTGAATTTCCAACCCACAGAAATTTACAACAAAGCAGTGGACAGAAATTTAGAGGATAACAGAGAACGGAAAGAAAGCAACAGGATCTAAGTGGACATCTACGAGGATCAAACGTGATGGCGTACATTGCCAGGCCCGTCACGTGGAAAACTAGACATGACATAAGTGAAAACACAAGTTCGAAAACGCATTAACAGTGTACGACGCGGATGGTACATCTGTAGGTGGAAGGCGGGAGAGAAAAGGGTTCAGTAAATTATTGAGACCTATTCTATACTTGTACACGGGAGATATTTCGAAGTGTGATGGGATGACAACAGCTATTGTTGCTGATGTCAGTGCGCTATTAGCTACCGGTAACAATGTAGAAGCAGCAACGAACAGTCTACAGATAGCAATTATAATGTCACTAGATTGACAAAAATATGGAGTATTAAATTGAATTAGACAGAATCCCCTCATGTCAATTTCACCAATAGGAAAATAGAGCACTTATATATTTTTAGTCAGTCATCAGAGAATTCCACATACAACGTCGGCAAAGTATTTGGGCATGACTTTAGATGTTAAGGTTTGATGGAAATAAAAATCGTGAAGAACTTGGAATAAAATTCACGAAAATGTGGTGGCTGCTTGGAAGACACTCTGAACTGTCACTGCATAATAAACTGTTATTATTTTATTATACAAACTAGTTTTTAAACCGATGTAGGTTTGGGGTTGCACAAAGAAATGCAACATCAAAACAATCAAAATTTTCAAAATAAAGCACTTCGCAGATTTGTTGATGCATCATGGTATTGTAGGAACGATGACGTCTGTCGAGACCTGAAAATACCTATGTATACTGATGGGACAATCGGTTTGCTGCTAAATGTGAACAAAGGCTTCATACATAAACATCAAAATAGTGAAGTGCTACAACTTTTTAATAATGTTGGACTTGTTCGACGATTCCAGAGTCAGAACCCGTTCGACTTGGTGTAGAAAAGTGAATGTTTAAAGAAATATCTAACATTGTCCTGATCTGTTAAAATTTTGGGTCCTTTAATTTAAGTTTATTTTTCTGTTTTATTGCATGAATTGATAACTCTTCAATCTTAGGGCTGCAGTACATAAAAACAAAAATATATAGACTTTTAGAACGAAGTTATTTATTACCAAATATATATGTTTTTTTATACAACTTATAAAAACAAAAAAATGTTTAACTATAATTAATTATATGATATATAATTACCTTAATATCCACTTTAGTGATACACAGTTTCGTCACTGATTACGCGTTTCGGGACTAAGTCCCATCCTCAGATTCATTTAATTAATAAACTAAAATATTAAAATCACGACCATGATACTGGTCAAGTCAAAAATAAATAAAATAAATTACAAATCGCATGTAATAAGTTTTGCTAACCACGGCTGGAGCTCCCGCATGCGTTCACCCGCAACCGCGATCGTCACGCGACTGGTCAAAGATTAAGACAAACTGATTGCAGTGTCGAACAGGTAATTTGACGCAAAATTTACCTGGTCATTTAATAAACTGTTTTTGGTGTTACTATCTTTTAAAGCTTTATAAATTTCAAATTCCTCCAGACTATCCATCCGTCTACCCTTTTTACAAATATGCAACGCTGTTAAATTTTCTTCGAAGCTCGTATATTTATGTCCGCTTGATTTTAAATGTTGTGCAAAGTTGGACTTAGTATTACTTGGCTTAGGAATATGTTCTAAAAATCTTTTATAAAAACATCTGCCAGATTGACCGATATAGAACGCATCACAATCATCACATTTTATTTTATATACACCACATTTCTTTTTTAATGGTAACTTGTTTTTGTTTTTGAAATAATTTCCTAAATTATTATTTGTTTTAAATGATAAAATATAGTTATTATCTTTGAGAACGGGTCTTAAAATATTTGACATAATACCTGTGAAATTAGCCGAAAGATATTTATAATTTTTGTTACTTGCTTTTATAGAGTTTGAATTTTTATTATCTAAACGTTTCCTATGCCTATTTATTATTTTGCAACTATTGTAGATTTATACCCGTTATTTATTGCTATTTGTTTGATAGTGCTAACCTCATTTAAGTAGTCCTCCTTTTCGAGGGGAACATTTAAAAGTCTGTTGACAAGACTGTTAAACACTGCCATTTTTTGTGGAACGGGATGATATGAATCATAGTGTATTACTGTGTCAGTACTAGTGTGTTTTCTAAAGATTTTGTATTTTAAATTATTCCCGTTGTGTGTTACAGTGAGGTCTAAAAAATTGATACTTTTGTTGTTTTCGATCTCCATAGTAAATTTTAATTTGTTATGAATTTTGTTTAGGTAATTTTTAAATAATTCTATTTGTCTGGCATTCCCGTTAAAAATAATAAAGGTATCATCTACATATCTGGAGTAATGGATAATTTTACTGGCGAAATAATTATCTTTTAAAATTTTTGTATTTTCTAAATGGTTTAGATATAGGTCCGCAAGGATGCCAGAAAGTGGAGATCCCATGGCAAGTCCTTCATTCTGTTTATAATATGCATTTTCAAATGAAAAATTGTTTTGATGAAGAATGGTTTTTTGTATCATCATCAGTTGGTTAACTTTCTGTATTTCTAAAGAACCTTTATTCATTAAATTATGCCTGAGTAAAGTTAATGTTTCGTCAATAGGCACATTAGTGTATAAATTGTATAATTGTATAATTTGAAATTTATAAAGCTTTAAAAGATAGTAACACCAAAAACAGTTTATTAAATGACCAGGTAAATTTTGCGTCAAATTACCTGTTCGACACTGCAATCAGTTTGTCTTAATCTTTGACCAGTCGCGTGACGATCGCGGTTGCGGGTGAACGCATGCGGGAGCTCCAGCCGTGGTTAGCAAAACTTATTACATGCGATTTGTAATTTATTTTATTTATTTTTGACTTGACCAGTATCATGGTCGTGATTTTAATATTTTAGTTTATTAATTAAATGAATCTGAGGATGGGACTTAGTCCCGAAACGCGTAATCAGTGACGAAACTGTGTATCACTAAAGTGGATATTAAGGTAATTATATATCATATAATAAGTGATACGGTACGCAAAAAATAAGTAATTAATTACAGTTTTAAAATTTCACTACTAGAGCGCAGCAAGGCTATACTTTCAACAAGATATATCACTCTTCAGTCTCTCGCCTGTGGCGCTAGTTGGTTTATCTAAACTGAACCATTAAATACACGTTTCACTTGCTTTTAGTTAATTTTTACAAATAAGTAATATTTTACAAGTTACTAGTCTGTATTAGTGTGTTTCTTATTAGTTAAAATAGTTTATGTCTATGCTACATAGGATGTGGATTAACCTGTGGGTGTGTGTGTGGTTAATTTCAATTTCTTTTAACTATGAACGTTAATGGGTTAGTTCTCTTCTGTATTATTTGAATTATTAATACCCGATATTACCTGATAAGCGAGTAACACAATTTCATTCACTATTATTTTAATTTCTTCTTTATTTCTTTTTCCACGTTATTATATTCCGTTTCGTGAGTTAATTATTTAATGCTTAATTATTTGCGGTTAGGTTACCGAATACATTTTAATTATTTCACATCTTGAAAATACGTCTGAACTTGGTGATGGTCAAATTAAAAGTTTCGTTTCGACATGTACGAAGTGTAAACTATAAGGAGGAGAGCACATTCTAGATGCTAACATAGTTGTTAAAATAAAATCGCTGAAAAGTTTGTAACTAGTTGAAAAATGTTAGTTCATAAATTAGTTCATTAACTAGTTCATAAATGAATGAAAAAAGTAAATTATTTAAGCGATTGTCAGCATATATATATAAAATGTTAAAAATAACGGAACTGCATGTAGTTGGAATCTTCGCCGAAAGTCCCCATTGGCTGACAATTTACGTACGTAGGCCTATTTCTGCTTACGTTTTATAATTTTTGCACACGTTATGACAGATAAGCGTTTGGTCATTAAGCTTTGCGATAAAATCAACGATTAAAGACGGAAATAACAAATATTAAGGAATCTGATAATTGCGTAATTCCTGAAACATATCATGAGTTTTCTACAGACGGAATGTTGGAAGGCCGAGGAAAAGACGGGGAGATTTGTGGAACCGGAATTAGGATCTGTTCTTGAAAGTTGACGATGATAAGACAGTGACGACTACGATAATGACAATTAACCATAATTATGATTCCATTGAACAGGATAATAAGCAGTAAGACTTACTGTGAACGCGTATCGACGTCCACCTTGAACTTGGTTCCGTTCACTTCCAGCCTCCAGAACGGCGTGTAACAGCATGTGAACTGATCGTTCGTCAGGTTGTACGCGGCGAGCGCTTCCTCCACGATGTACAGCGACGTCAGGTTGGAGTCGACCAGAGGCATGCCGTGTTCCGCGTCGCACACGACCGGCTTCTCGCTGTAGACGAACTTGCGCACCGACACGTCGAACGGATCGAGGTCGGCGATGCGGCACCCATTTGTGTTGACGAGGAATCCGATCTCAGGAACGGGATCTGTAAACACACATCATGCTCAATATTGCCTCCTTTTGGTACCACCGAAGTGTCATAGGAGAATGGTAGGTTGTTCATGAGAGTCTTCGTGATCAAGGATAGTAGTGGCCAGCGCTGTTAGGCGGCTTCAGTATGATATACGATGTACGGTATGATATGATATACGAGATACTTTTATGTAGTGTATACGATCAGGATCAGACATTTACCACCGTTAAATCTTCTCGAGGTTTCGATCTTTTTGTGAAAACACTGTGAACGAATGGGTGTGAGATGTTGTGGCCCTAGCCTTTGCTAGTTCTTCCTAGCGGACTGTTAAAGATTACTGAATGGTTTTAATATTTCGATTCTAATATTTTTGTTATATATGTACCGTTTCCTTTTGTCATTGCTTCTACAATTCGATCCGTCCGGTTACTTTACTTTATCATAATATTTATTGGGTAGAAAATTTCTTTTCAGAAGACGCGATGCTGGCCCGACGCTTCGATCCCCGTATTTGGAGGACCAGGATTTTCTGTTGGGTTTTCTCCTTTAACCGAATTGTTCCAGTTTTGAAGTATGGAAAATGACCGATAAAAACGTAAAAAAAAAAAAAACTGGGGAACGGAACCGATTATTAGCGAGTTGTGGAGTGACAAGGTTGGGCAAAATTAGAAACGATAAGGTTAGTAGATAAGAGCAAAAGTAGAAACAGTAGAACCTCCATTAACAGAAAAATCGTTTAACCGAAACGACTGACCAAATAAAAGAATTATATATTACCGATTTATATTACAATAAAAATTTGTTTTCCGGATAAAAGACGAAAACTAATGTAATAAACATGGAATAAATTGTGCGTCATGTCAACAAAGCGGAAACGGGTCATGATAACGATTGAAGAAAAATCGGACGCAATTAAATAAATTAAAAATGACGCGAACTGTGGCAGCCGATTTTAGTGTTGGTGTTCCTCCTGTTTCTGATTGGGTGAAGATGAAAAATAGCTTCGAAGATGCCAAACAAGAAAACAATGAAGACGTGTCATAAAACGAGAAAGTAAATGAGGCTGCGCTTTTATGGTTCACGAAGGGACAACGAAGACGATGACATAGCAGAGAACAGCACCTATGACACCGCTGACGAGATCTTCGATGCTTTAGAGGTAAAGGTTTTTATTTTGGGTTAGGGCATTAAATTAGGCTGTATTTTCAGATAGCTTTACGGTTCGTCGAACGATCTGAAGAATCTGACTTTCTGCTAATGAAGGGATGGCGGGATATTGCTGCAAGAAAGTGATGTAAAAAGGAAAGCAAAGGAAAATATAAGATTAAAAAAAAAAACTAAAACTAGTGTTAAAAACTGACTTTATGTAAATAGCTTGATTTTTATTAAAATATTTTGATAATACTGTATATTGCCTCCAGTTGTTTTACCTCACACTTCAAAAAATGATATCTTAATTATTATCCGAAATTTTGCTTATCGGAAACCGCCTTCCCCCATTTGTTTCGGTTAACAGAGGTTCTACTGTATTGACCAGCGGCGTGCGGCGACTTTTCTCAAAGGCACTAGGTTCAAAGACACCTTTCTTTAGGGGGTGTCTTATTTTATAGTTTTTACTTAGAAAACTTATTTTTAATACAGTGTATTTAGTGGGTTCCCTCAATCGAATAATACGTCAACATCGTAATTAATAAGAAGGTACACTACACATTTCTTTAAATTTAAATCTTATTAATTTAGGTTAATCGCATGTTCGTCGTGCAGGCCTCTCAGTTTCATGGTTCCTCTTACATTATCTTCTTTTTCTGTCTCATTCCAGAACATCACCGCCTTTCGTCATAATTCATACTGCATCCTTATCACAGGCCCATACCACCGTAATCGTTTTCGTTTTTCCAATACTGAATATATCCTTCTAAACAATCATCATTTCTTTTATCACAGTGTTGCTTATACTCTGCCTCCTTGACTTTTCCTTGCTGCTCATTTTAAACGTAACTCAAGAATTTCGCGTACGTACTTCAAGATGCCGCGGCCGAGAAACATGTTGTGATGAATCGATTTATATGGGTTGTACAATACAACTTCTCTTTTTGCCAAATCATTTTCTATAATTTTTTTCATAAATTGGCAACAATGTAAATAACAATAAAAGTACAAAATTAAAATAAAATTATGCTAAACGAAGAAAAAGGTTAGTCACACACACACACGCGCGCTCGCACGCACGCACACATATTTTTAACGTATATAGCATTTAGGCTACAGTTTGATTGTCTCAAAGCGTAGAAATAAACTTTAGAGAGAAAAGGTGGAGCATATGTAGTTTCTATTACTGCGACAACTTTCGAACGGATCGAGATAACGTTGAGTTGACACACCACCGTATCCGTGTTGTATTAGATAAGAAACTTCAAAACAAAATGTCTTAAATGGGTAAATAAGGCCCCATTTTGTGAGGCACAAATAGGTAAACAATGATCGTTTAAAGATTTTTGTTGCAAAAATTGAATTACACATAAGTCAGGACGATGTGAAAGCATTGATTGTGTTTGGTACCGTACCTATTTCCTTAGCGTGTAAGCTCCCCAATATCCACATCCAAACAGGGATTAAGCTACTCTAAAACGATATAGAAAAAATTGAAACTAATACATTTTTTTTCGTATCGGCCATCTAAGGACCACATGCCAATTTCAATTCATTACTCTATGTTCTTTTCTTTTTTCCAGTATTATTTCATCTTCTCACTGTGTCTCTTCTACCCGTCTTCAGCCCACTTTGAACCAGCGTTTTTCTCTCTCCTACCTTGGACTCCCTCCATTTTTAACACTTTTGCCTGAAAAACTTCTCTTTCAATTGCTTCTTCTGCGTGTATATTATTTCTAAATCCTTTTGGACTTCTTTAATCCAACTTGATGTTGACTTCTTCCCCCACAGATATTTGAAGATTTGCTTTGTCAACCTATTGTCGTCCATTCTATATAAATGTCCAAAAAATAATAGTCTTCTTTTTCTCATTGTTTCTGTTATATTTTCTCTACTTTGATATGTTTCATCATTACTTAACACCATTTTTATTTACAATTATTCTCTGAATTTGAGTGATATGTAAGCAGTTTCTTTAACGATTTCGTTTCTTGCTACGGAACAAACTAATACGGTAGAACAGAGGTTACTGTACGAGCATTTTGTTAATCAGTGTCTCGAAATGTTTAATTTATTCAGGACAAGTGAAACATTATAAAGGAAGTTGATTTGATTCAAGCTATTAAACTTCTAAAGGTACCAATTTATGTGGGTCTACTCTGCTGTCAGATGATTAGTTTTTGTTTCAGCAATTGAAAAAACATCTGTTTTAAAAAGATGCGCAACGGACGCCTTCTTTATGATCAAGCGAAGTATCTTGGATGCTGTTGTGGTCGCCCGGCGTACAAGACAAGCCATCAATGTGCCTTGTTATCCCAGGTATATGATACCTGAAAGGATATTCAGGTTCTCACAGTATGAATGGACATGGAAAATACTAAATGCACCTTGGTATTGTAGAGCTGTAGGAATCCGAATCAGACTTCTAGGTCGGTAGCCAAGTACCCTATCCGCGGACTGCATTCCACTGTAATAAATATGTATTTAATTCCTAAGGCTTTCACGGCCGGCGTCAACATTTTGAAACTGCTTTCTGGCGGGCTATTAGTCGTGGTCTACTGCTTCTATTGATAACAGACGTTTCGGCCCCACCAGCGGAGGCCATCTTCAGTGTAAAACGATCGACAGATTGCACGGTGTTCGCCAATTCATCCCCGTGCTGAGATACAGACATAGTACAGACACTATAATGGGGTGAACTGGCGAACACCGTGCAATCTGCCGATCGTTTTACACTGAAGATGGCCTCCGCTGGTGGGGCCGAAACGTCTGTTATCAATAGAAGCAGTAGACCACGGTCTAATAGCCCGGCAGAAAGCAGTTTAAAAAAATACGTATTTCTTAATAAATAGCCGCTATTTTATCATAACAGCGGGATCCCGCGAAGCGCCACCGAGCAGTGTAATTAGTTGCGTACTGTGCTCAAAATTAATGTATACCTTTCGGTAAATTTTCTTTAGTAGTCTATTACGTGAGGAATTTTCTGGCAATTTTGAGTTAGTGTCCGTGGATCCTTCTGATTTTTTTTTTGCAAAATCTTCATAAAGGGTTATAAAATAAAGTTAACGAAGTTTTTTGGCCCACTCTTATAGTCGAGTCGATGAGTGTCCGGCCCTGACGTTCAACGTAGAAAGAGAAGGGAGAAAGAGAGAGAAATATAGAGACCAGCATTGCCAACTGTGGCGTTTTGAAGTTGTGAACAGAACCTCGAAATTCTACTGTAAATGACACTATTCTGCTAAATTTTAACCTTAAAACACTCTGGTTCGGTTTAATGTAATGTTTTTAATTCTACTGTAGTTTGCTGCTACAAGACTTGAGTTCTGATATGCGAAGAATAACTCAACCGCAGTTTGCAATGCTGGAAGAGGGGTGGGCACCAGTTGTGAAAGTTTTCTGCTAGAACCAGTCAGCTATTAGCGTCTGCTAAAGTTAGCGCGATGTTGCCACTTCCTTTTTTTATGCGAAGCACGTGGCGAAAGAGCGTCAGTTCTTTGTGTTAGTACAGTGAAGTTCTTGTGTTGTTTCGTGCTTGAGCGATTTACGGTGTCTGTAAGCCTTATTGCCTATATAGTAATATGGGTGTCTGTAAGCCTTATGGCCATATATAGTAATATGGCCAGTGGTTCGTCAGAATCGAAAAAGAAAAAAATCGCCTCTTTTAAGAGCCAAAGCCGTGAATTTATATACAGATTGCGTGAATATTTTGAGAAGGAGCGAGACAATGGAGGACCTCTTCTCCCTGTGACAAAAGTGGTAGATAGAGTTTGTGACGCTTTGAAGGTGGGAAAAACAACCGTTAAAAGTGTGACAAAAGAAAAGTGTCCATTGGATTTTAATACGCCTTCTGAAGTACTACGTATTCCTGGAAAGCAAAGACCACGACCCAGTTCCAAGACATCACTCGATACATTTCAGAAGGACGCGATAAGACAGCATATTCATCAGTATTATATGAGGAAGGAATTTCCTACTCGTGAGAAGCTCGTCGTTTCTTTGAAAGAAACGAGCTTATTCGATGACGGAAAAACCAGCTTGAGTATAGTGCTAAAACAACTTGGTTTTAGATATAAGAAATTCTCAGGGAGGCAAGCTGTGATGGAAAGAAGTGAGATTGTGGCATGGCGTGGTAGATTTTTGAGGGAGATTCTGAACATCAGTCCCGAAAAAGTGGTGTGGTTAGACGAAACGTGGGTAAATGCCGGACACATAAAATCACTGGCTTGGACAGACGATACTGTAGCAGGGACATTTAAAGCGACCACTGGGAAAGGAAGTAGTCTTATTCTGCTTCATGCAGGTAGTGTGCATGGATTTGTTCCGCGGGCAATGCTTCTTTTCAGGTCAAAGAGCACTCGTGATTATCACGAAGAAATGAATGGGAAGACTTTCACGAACTGGTTTAAAAGTACTCTTCTGCCGAACATAAGTGCCAATTCTGTAATTGTTATGGACAACGCTCCCTACCACTCTGTGTAATTAAACAAAGCACCAACAATGAAAGACAGGAAAGACATCATTCTGAAATGGTTGGTGGAAAATGATGTACCAAGGTATCTGCAGACATGACGAAAGCAGAGCTGATACAGAGTGTAAAATTTTATAAACCTCGATTCTGCACTTATGAAATAGACTCTATCGCCACTGCTCACGGTCACATTGTTATTAAACTCCCACCTTATCACTGCCACTTCAATTCCATTGAACTAATTTGGGCACAAGTGAAAGATTATGTTGCAGAAAATAACACGACTTTCCGCCTCACGGATGTCGAACACCTAGTGCAGCAAGGAATCCAACATGTGTCAGTGGATAAGTGGAAAAGTGTTGTCGCTCACACTTGGAAAGTTCTGCAGCAAGCAAAGGAAGCCGACGGTATAGTGGAAACACGTGTGGAACAGTTAATTATTTCCTTGTATAACGACAGCAGTGACACCAGTGATTCCAGTGACGAGGCCGCAGAAATCGACATTTACGAGGAGTGTGGCATCTTTCCACTTGAGTATTAACAAAATGTAAGTAGAGTAGAGTCTGTTTCATTTGATACACTTTCATTATACAGTAATCTTAATGATATTCTTATAGTCTTGTGGTAATGTACTGTATATATGATTTACATATGTGTTCGCATTAGTTATATAATTATAATTATTTAGCTGTGTACATTAACGAAAGATGTGATCTACGTTTGTGTAAAATGATTTACATACGCGTTCGCATTAGTTTTTTTGTGATCTACGCTAGCTGTGTACATTAACGAAAGATGTGATCTACGTTTTATGTAAAATTATTTATATACGCGTTCGCATTAGTTTTTATTCTGTTATCATAAAAATCGACCGGCGAGCGCGCGAAAATTCCGTCTGTACGTGTCGGCAACACTGTCCTCTCGATCACGAGAAACGTCAGGGCCGGACAACGGCTGGCTGCACTATAAGTTTAGGGGTTGTTTTTACCCCTTTTTCGGGGGGTGAAAAAAACAAAATTTAATTAACCCCGGGACCCGATAGAGAATTAAATTCTAAGCAAAAAGGTGGTATACACTTTTTCGAAAAAATGTGTTGTTTGCGATTTACAAGGGTTCAAACTTTTGGAGAAAAACGCGTTTTTTAAAATTAATCTGCAAATAACTCAAAAACGACGCCATTTTGCGAAACATTTGTGTAACTCAAACTTAAAGCTTATTATCAGATGAACATTTTCCACATTGTTTGGTTTCCTTATCTCAAATGGTTCTCGAGACACAGCCAAAACAAAATGGTGATTCACCGGTTTTTGATCAAATTACGTGCTTAAAACTGATATATCTCGGTGAAAAATTATTCGATCGTAACCAAATTAATATCAAATGAAAGCCCTATTAATTTCCTAAAAACTCTGTGTTAATTACTTGTGTAGCTTAAAATATTACGAAGTTATGTAGGAAAATATCATAATTTCTGCAAATGTTTTCCAAGAAATTTAAAAAGGGACGTCCGCCATTTTGTCAAATATGCATATTAAGCCGAGATACTGTAGTTTTCGGTTATCTATTATATTAACAATGTCCTCAATTTTTTTGAACCATATATGTATTGCTGTACAGTAACAGGTAACGTTTTAAGAAAATTCATGTTTTTGGATTTTTGCAAAATTCGGTTTTTTATTAAATATCTCAGTAATGATGCGTTTTATCGAAAAGTTGTTATGAATCAACAATAAAATTTATAAAAAACCAAAACATTTAAATTTTGTTTTATTCCTTTATGACTAAAACTCTATGAGTTAAAGCAATTTAAAAGTGTATTTTGCCGACATCGTGTAAAACAATTTTGACTTCTAGGCGAAATATCTAGTGTACAGTAGGTTTTTTTTACTATAGTGTGACGATTTCATTAATAAAAATATGTTAATTAATTAAGTTGATAATATATAATCGGAGAAATTTTGAATTCTTAATAAAATCTCACATTGTAAACTAAATCTTATGGCAATCATTTAATAATAATAATAATATTTAATATAAGTATAATAATAAAATTAAAAGGGAATGGAATTGTACAGAAAGGGTAAAGCTTATTAATTTATCCTGTATAAACAAGAACTGACCAGAAGTAACTTGTTTTCTGACCCCTAAATAAACTAAGTATTATTGTAAATTTGTTATTATTTAAATAATTAATTAAGACCATTGTTACGTACTTTGATAACTTCTGCAACTAAGAATATCACGATTTAATTATTTAATCAACCGTAGTCCTTTAATTAAAATTAGAAAAACGGAACTACTTTTATGTTGCCTAGTAATTGTCTTGAGATTACTACGCTCCCCTTAACTATTTTCTTCCACTTGTAATGGAGCGCTCACGCCGTAAGCAGCGTAAAGCGTTGTTTCGCTACGTGTATATATAAAAATGTGAAAGGGTTGATACAATGACTATTTAAATAAGTAATTTGTGTGGTGATGACATCTCTCTATATTATAAAATAACGGACTATGTAATTTATACAGTATTACAACCTAGAAGGTGATAGTCAACTAATCTATCATCATGTGAAGTGTATAACAGTGAAACAAACTTTCTATCTATGTATTCTAACTACAAGAATTACTAAGAATAACTACAGTCGCCGGAGATGAATGTACCACACCAGGAATGATTTCACATACTTCTAGAACTTCACCATCACAGTATGATAAGGTAACGACTGAACTTCAAGAAACATCAGGAGGACCGAAGAACTAATTCTGCATCAACTTCAGGAAACACACAGGTGACATGGAGGCTTGTCTTCCATGGTTAAGAGTTACAAAATTATAAACCCAAAAAGACAATTTAAATTATCATATTAAAGACTTTAAAAATTATGTTTAAATGTAATAACATTAAAGACTTTAGAAACCTGACATTTTAGGTAACATGTAGTATAAAATCTAATAACGCTAGTTATAGCAAAAAGGTAAAGTTTAAACTAAAAGTTTTGTTGTTTTAGAAGATTAGTAAAAAACCATTCTTCAAATGGTTAGAGTTTCAATATTGTACATGGCAAGGTGACCATAATTCATTTAAGATATTTAATCCCGGATCCGTGGAATTAATCAATAAGATGTACATCATATTTTGAAGCCCCTTTGTAAAGTAGTAAATTGTATATTTAATCATATAGTAAACTATATTGTTTGAGAACTTTCAATAGAGAACTTAATCACCAAATGTAATAAAGAGATGTCATCTAAGTACCAAGTAAAATGAGTGCATAAATCAACAGTCTCCCCTTCCAAATATCCTGCTATATAAATTGTTTATTTGTTGTGATTATTTTCAGTGCTTCACAACGAAGGCAGCCGGTATAATTGGCACATCCAATTATTACTGGTTCCCTAAATTATAACTCAAGAGAGGAGGTTATAATTTGCGCCACTCTGCTCTGCTGCTATTTTTGCTAATCTGCTGCTATTTTTTGCGAATTTGCTAATTTTGCGTAAGAGAAAAGAAAGAAGTAATTGCGTCCCGATATCCCACGCACAAAAGCTGTTGATCTATACACTCATGTATTTCAATATGTGTCAGAGTTTGAAATAAGATAAAAATAATAATTAATATTATAGTAATATAGTATAAATAACTTTATTAGTAAATATAATATGTGTAACGTAATATTAGCATATAATACCATGTAAACAAACCATGTCGGTACTTGTTAAAAGTCCCATTCATAAACGTGCCACATTCTCGACAATCTCGGACGGGTAGTTTCCTGCTGCCGTTTGTTTAAAATTGTCATTGTTTAGTTGAGTTGAAAATAAGTCACCCTCCTTGTGTGGTCTATTGTTATAAGAAGCGTGTCTGTTCATGTGTTAGTAACCGAAGGGGGAATCTTTTGTCGTACGCATATTCATGCATGTGTGAAATTTCTCTCTCTCTCTCAAAGTAAAACGATAAAGGTTGTCATAACATTTTATGTGTTTATTTGTAAAAAAAAAAAAGAAAAAGGAGTAAGAACACGATTGGTTTATAGTTTTATATTTTTGTGTAAAAGAAAAAGGAAGCGTTGTATAACAATTAAGGCAAATAGTAGAATAATTAGTTATAGCCGCTCACGTTACTAAAATGGCCGAATTTAATCCTGATCTGTTATTAAAAGATGAGCTATGCTACGAGGCACTTTTACGAGGTCTAAAACACGTAAATGTAACCGTGTCGGAGTTACGAAAATCATTACGCCAAACCGGATCAGATACACCATCGCAGTTAGATAGATTGCGTGAACTCGATTATGACGGCGAACGAGAAACCTGTTATGCGAAATATAGGGAATTGATAGTATTATCTCAAAACCTTGAGGACAAGAAATCACCTACGGAATTTTTGCGCGTTACGCAACGTATAGAACATTTAACCCGCCGGTTAAATAATTTATTAAGCTGGCCCGACGTCACCGTAATCCCCCCCGATGTGCAGAAATTTGCGGAGGAGGCATTAAGCCAATTACCCATAATTATCAATGACTTACGACGAAAATCAGACTCATCGAGAATGGAGGAAATTGAGCACTACTTACGAAAATTATATATCTCCCCAGTTCAATCCCCTACTTTAGAACACCCTCTCTCCACCTCGAACCCCGAATCACCCACCGTATCGAAGATACAACCGAGTCATGAACAATTACCTAGTAGAGAATTAAATACCCACACTATGTCAGAACCCCCACCGCCAAATGTTCAGCATACTCGCACTAGTAAATATGCGATTACAAATCCCAATGCAAACACCAATCTTTCGAAAAGTACACCTAACGTATGTTTTAATGTAGACCTCTACGGAAAGATTTCCCACCCAGTAGAGAAAATAATTAATGATATTCCTTACACCGATGGCTTAAGCATCACGACTCTATTGACTTTTATCAGATATCTACTGCAAATAAAAGATCTACAACAATTGAGCGATTGGCAAATACTGCAGGTCATCTTACCCAAATGTAAACCACCTTTACGAGATCGTGTGCTCGAAACATTAAACTCGAATCTTCCGGTAGAAGAACTTCATACAAATATAATCAAATATTTTATTCCCACTGGAATATATGAGGAGATAAAAAGAAATACCGTACTTCGAGTACAAAGAGCTCAAGAAAGACTGGCCCACTATATTGCAGACATCAGAGAATCTTCACGTCTACTGCAAGTCGACTGGACTGAAAAACAATTGGTCGATACTATATTGGTAGGCTTATCTCCTGAAGAACGCTCCCGTTTAGCTCTAATAAGTAGACCCCTTACTTTCGCTGACCTTGAACAATGTAGTGTGCACTCTTCAAATGTGTGGTATGCAGATCAGCATCGACATGCACCGGTATCCACAACACCACATAGAAAGGAAACGCAAGCCCTATCCTCAGATACAAGAAGTCTACGAGAACGACGCCCCTTTTGGCGACCAACCTATGTTCATGGCCACGGTAAGTCCAAAGAGCCACCACCTAGACACGAAACCAGTGAGACCCCGCGTAAAGAATATATATGCTATAACTGCGGAAAACCTGGACACCTCAGTAGAAACTGTAAACGGAAACAGTATCATCAGAAAACTCATTATCCAAAAAACATGTAAGGCAGGGAGATCCGAAACCCTGTGTCTTCCGCAGCATCGTGAAAACAGGTAAACCCCTGAGAGACCACAAGTTAAAACAAAATACTAATAATAATAACAAACGAAAATTAGACCCCTATGTTAGGAAATTTATCGATAAATGTAACTCTATTAGTAAATGTGATTACAATAGGTGTGAATTACCGTATATACAAGTTGACCTTGGTGTTACATCCAGCCTCGGATTAATTGATTCCGGATCCACGCGAAGTTTAATTAGTCAAGAGCTAGCCGATCAATTATTTAAACACAATTTAGTTAAACGCAGTCAATCAGTAAATATTAGATGCGCTACAGCTAATAAGCAAAACTTAATGATAAAGCTTATCATCACGTTTAAAGTAAAAATTAAAAATCTAACGTGGTATTTTCCAATGTTGGTATGCGACGAATTAGGACCCGAATTAATATTGGGAGCTGATTTTATCAGTAAAACAGGAATAATTTTAGACATTCACGAGAAGATATTTTACTTTGGATTCGATCGTTCACGGAAATATAACTTGCATGATAATGCAAATAACAGAGAAAGTACTAGCACCACTTCTACACATATAAAGCATCACGAACCTGAATTAAGTCATCTAAAAAGTAAAGATAGACGGAACATACAGACTTTAATAAAACAATTTTCCAACGTCCTCACCCCAAAATTAGGACTGACGGATCTGATAGAGTACAAAATAAATTTGAGCGACAACAAAGTAATTCGTTTAGCCCCATACAAATTATCACCACCGAAAATGGAAGTGATGAGGAACCAAATTAATAAATTGTTAGAACAAGGAGTCATCGAACCCTCTACGTCATCTTATTCATCACCTGCGTTTTTAGTACCCAAAAGTAACGACAAACATAGATTAGTGGTGGACTACAGACAACTAAATAAACGGATAGAATTTGAATCTATACCACTTCCCGACATCCACAGTGCATTTCATTATTTTACGAAAGCAAAAATCTTTACCATTATGGATTTAAATCAGGCATTTCATCAGATACCTCTTTCAGAAGAATCAAAACGTCTTACCGCCTTTGCCGTCCCTTTCAACCTGTACCAATTTACAAGGGTACCTTTTGGTATATCCCAAGGTAGTTCTGTATGTAGCAGATTATTAGAAAAATTATTTCATGACATAAAGTTTAAATATGTGTACCACTACCTAGATGACATTGTTATTTACAGCGAGTCAATTGAGCAACATCTTGAACATCTACGTGAAGTACTAACCCGATTGGAGAAAGCTGGATTAACCGTAAATCCCAGTAAAGTAAATTTTGCTGTGACACAATTCTCATTTTTAGGTCACATCGTAAAAGCAAACGGAAAGGTAAGCATAGACCCAGAGCGAACCCGTGCCATCAGAGAATTTTTACCGCCGCGGGATGCGAAAGGAATAGCCCGATTTTTGGGAATGATAAATTATTTCCATAAGTACATCCCACATCTAGCTGAAATTGCAGCACCGCTAAATACCTTAAGAAAGAAGGGAATTAAATTTGAATGGAATGAGCAACACCAAACCGCATTCGAGAAATTAAAAGAAAGCATAATATCACCCCCCGTACTACAATTAGCCGACTTTACAAAACCATTTGTAGTGCAGACAGACAGTTCTAGTGTCGCACTAGGTGCAGTAATATATCAGGAAGTAGATAACTCAAGGTTACCTATTAGTTACGCTTCTCGCACCCTAACTGAGCAAGAAAAGAAATACTCCGCATACGAATTAGAATGTTTAGCTATAGTTTTCGCTTTTGAGAAGTTCAAACCATTTTTAGAACATAAGGAGTTTTTGTTAGAAACAGATAATCAAGCGTTATCTTGGCTACTAAATCACCCAAAACAGTTAGGTCGTATCGGAAGATGGGTATTAAGATTAAATTGTTTTAAATTCAAAGTACAACATATTAGAGGCACCCAAAACGTAGTTGCCGATACACTGTCACGTATGTTCCAGCCTAGTAGTAATACTTACGAAAACAAGAGTAGAGAAACGCCTATTATTAATACTTTAATTACCGAATTTCCTCTTGCATTTACGGATTTAGCCCAGTATCAAATACAAGACCCACGTTTGAGTTCAATTATTGAACAACTTGAAAAAGGAAATAAGTCAGAGAAATACATATTAAGTAGGAGAGTATTATGTTGTAAAATAGCGAACGGAAAATATCTACGAATAATTGCCCCTGATATTATTAAACCTATGCTGATGGAATATTATCACTCTTCCACCATTGGAGCACATATGGGAATAAATAAAACTATACACCGAATTCGTAAAGAATATCACTGGGAAAATATGAACAGTGAGATCGCCAATTTTGTAAAAAAGTGTAAGTTGTGTGCACTCAGCAAACCCGCTAGAAACAGCCAAATAAGTCAGTTAATCTCTGAGATTCCTGCTACCCCGTTCTCCAAAATTTATTTAGACTTTTCAGGACCCTATCCGCGTTCCAAATCAGGAAATACAATGTTACTAATTGGTGTAGACTCTTTTAGCAAATTCGTCTGGATGTACCCCATGCGGCGAGCCTTAGCTACAACCACAGTAAATATTTTACAGCATAGATTATTTAAAGAATTTGGTATTCCTGTCCATCTAGTGTCGGATAACGGACCACAGTTTAAGTCCAAGGAATTCAGGAACATGTGTTTCAAACTAGGTATAAACCATATTACCACTACAGAGTATCGTCCGCAAGGTAATATAGCTGAGAGGTATTTGCGAAACCTAAAATCTGCTTTAATTGCCTACCATGCTAACGACCATACTTCTTGGGACCAGAACTTATCCTGGATACAGTTCGCTTTTAATTCTGCATATCATGAAGGACATAAGTCGACCCCATTTGAATTATTGTTCAAATATAAACCCAACCACCCATTATCCACTAAGTGGAAAATACATGAATTGTTACCCCATGAAATTAGGGATAAAAATATTAGGAAAATATGGAATGAAGCGCGCGCTAATTTGCGAACAAACTTAGCGAAATCAAGGAAATATCACGAGCGAAATAAAAATAATGAAGTAAAGTACCAAATCGGTAACTTAGTTATGTGTAAAACACATCCTACGAGTAGTGCAATCGATAAGACCACTTCCAAGCTATCATACCGATGGTGCGGTCCTTATCAAATTCACAAATATTTAACTCCAGTAACCGTAGCACTGTATGAACCCTCTACTCAAAAATGTGTACGAAGGACACATATTTCTCAGATAAAACATTATCACAAAGAAGGTAATGGTAGAGTGCAAGTTAAATAAATGTAAAGAAAAAGAAAGGTATATGTTTGTACTCAACTGCAAAGGAGTACTAGAGTAACGTTTAGCTAGCTAGTGGTATAGATAGGTACGAGGCCTGATCACCCTTGAATCCTATTCTTCGAAAGTAGAGCAAAGTAAGAAGTCAGCTGACAGCAAATATGAGAAATAATTAAGTAACAAATTACTTAATGAGTAATTCTATCACTAGAATAACTCCCAACTAAAGAAAAACCCGGTAGTAGTCATAAGTAGTAGTATTAAGAAAATTAGAATGTTAACTATATGTTTTATAATGTGTGAATTTTATGTACTATTAGAATTAGTCTGTAAAGTATGATATGTAGATAGTAAGAATGAACAATTCGAGACTGACGTGTGTAACTCATAATTACATACAGAGAGAAACGGGTGAGAGAAATTACACACGGAAATCCCTAAACATACTCTCGGTATAAAAAAAAAAAAAAAATTATACCGGCGTCTGTGGCTTAAGCGGCGGAGTATGTGACGATTTCATTAATAAAAATATGTTAATTAATTAAGTTGATAATATATAATCGGAGAAATTTTGAATTCTTAATAAAATCTCACATTGTAAACTAAATCTTATGGCAATCATTTAATAATAATAATAATATTTAATATAAGTATAATAATAAAATTAAAAGGGAATGGAATTGTACAGAAAGGGTAAAGCTTATTAATTTATCCTGTATAAACAAGAACTGACCAGAAGTAACTTGTTTTCTGACCCCTAAATAAACTAAGTATTATTGTAAATTTGTTATTATTTAAATAATTAATTAAGACCATTGTTACGTACTTTGATAACTTCTGCAACTAAGAATATGACGATTTAATTATTTAATCAACCGTAGTCCTTTAATTAAAATTAGAAAAACGGAACTACTTTTATGTTGCCTAGTAATTGTCTTGAGATTACTACGCTCCCCTTAACTATTTTCTTCCACTTGTAATGGAGCGCTCACGCCGTAAGCAGCGTAAAGCGTTGTTTCGCTACGTGTATATATAAAAATGTGAAAGGGTTGATACAATGACTATTTAAATAAGTAATTTGTGTGGTGATGACATCTCTCTATATTATAAAATAACGGACTATGTAATTTATACAGTATTACAACCTAGAAGGTGATAGTCAACTAATCTATCATCATGTGAAGTGTATAACAGTGAAACAAACTTTCTATCTATGTATTCTAACTACAAGAATTACTAAGAATAACTACAGTCGCCGGAGATGAATGTACCACACCAGGAATGATTTCACATACTTCTAGAACTTCACCATCACAGTATGATAAGGTAACGACTGAACTTCAAGAAACATCAGGAGGACCGAAGAACTAATTCTGCATCAACTTCAGGAAACACACAGGTGACATGGAGGCTTGTCTTCCATGGTTAAGAGTTACAAAATTATAAACCCAAAAAGACAATTTAAATTATCATATTAAAGACTTTAAAAATTATGTTTAAATGTAATAACATTAAAGACTTTAGAAACCTGACATTTTAGGTAACATGTAGTATAAAATCTAATAACGCTAGTTATAGCAAAAAGGTAAAGTTTAAACTAAAAGTTTTGTTGTTTTAGAAGATTAGTAAAAAACCATTCTTCAAATGGTTAGAGTTTCAATATTGTACATGGCAAGGTGACCATAATTCATTTAAGATATTTAATCCCGGATCCGTGGAATTAATCAATAAGATGTACATCATATTTTGAAGCCCCTTTGTAAAGTAGTAAATTGTATATTTAATCATATAGTAAACTATATTGTTTGAGAACTTTCAATAGAGAACTTAATCACCAAATGTAATAAAGAGATGTCATCTAAGTACCAAGTAAAATGAGTGCATAAATCAACAGTCTCCCCTTCCAAATATCCTGCTATATAAATTGTTTATTTGTTGTGATTATTTTCAGTGCTTCACAACGAAGGCAGCCGGTATAATTGGCACATCCAATTATTACTGGTTCCCTAAGTTATAACTCAAGAGAGGAGGTTATAATAGTGCATAGGACAATAGTTGTAGCTCTTTAAATTTCCTACAAAATGCATTTTGATTGAAATTTGTTTTTTAAATATTGACCTTGTTATGACCAAAAATGTAAACGCGCTCCAACAGTTAGATTTTGTTATCGTGAGTTATATGTTCGGGTGCGGTCCTGAGAGCCTATTAATTTATACTAAACTAAACTTTTTCAAATTGACAATAGAATTAAGTATTATTTTTATTTTTTTAACGTCTATTGTAAACAAAACAATATCTGTCGCAATTTGTCACTGTCTGTACTGCTGATTCGTTATATCAATCGAATATTTAATTTAATAAAATAATATAATGTTTATGTTTCAACTTTTCTTTGATTATTTTATAAGTATGGATGAAATATATATTTTTTCGACTGAATTTTGAACATTTGAATTTTGAATGTACTCAATTTCAGGACTTCAAAGTACATCCTCGCGTTGTTTCACGTTTTCAACCCTTTAGGGGTGGTTTTCAACCCTTTCAAGTCTAACCCTGCGTCGGATGTATTCCTTGACGTCAAAATCGTAATCAGCACCACAAAAAACCTGTAGATACCCAATTTCATGACTTCAAAGTACATCCTCGCGTTGTTTCACGTTTTTAACCCTTTAGGGGTAGTTTTCAACCCTTTCAAGTCTAACCTTTGCGTCGGATGTATTACTTGACGTCAAAATCGTAATCAGCACCCCGAAAAACCTATAGGTACTCACTTTCGAGGCTTTGACCGGCATTCTCGCGAAGTTTAATACATACACCCCCTGATTATAGTCTTCTCCAACCCTTAAAAACTACGCTTTGCGTCGAATATAATTTTGGACGTCATAATTGTAATCAGCACCCCCAAAAACCTATAAGTACCTAATTTTAGGGCTTCAAAATGCATCCTCGCGTTGTTTCATATTTTCAACCCTTTAGTGATAAGAGCGGGCCAAATTTTTTCCTTAACTTTGTTCTAGAATCTTTTAGGAAACGATAGGAAAAGGAATAACAAAATTATATGGACACTAACTCAAAATCGGCAGATAGGGCCTTTGTCATGCCTCACGTAATAGACTACAGTATCCGTACTATTAATCCACGACTTCACTTTTAAGCATTATTTACTCTTGCGATATTTGTACGACCAAAGCACGAGTCCGTTTCTCATTCATTAAACCACTTTCTCTACTCGTTTTAATTACACTGGACGTATCATACGAACCCACCCCATTATTCTATTCAATTCTCTACCACAGTTAAAGGATCTTCCATTATTCTGTTACGGCCCTACACGTTGTCTCCCCCTTCTCCGCCTTCCTTTCCATCCTCAATAAGGGCATAAAATATTTCTCTCATCTTACACTGGCGGCATCTGCGATCAACGCCTCCCTGTTCTGCACCTTTATTTATTGGTATAATTTGATATCGCTTCTAATGTTATCGTTTTGTATTGTCTCCATAATCTTCTTAATCCTCCTTTTCTGTTTATTAGCTTAGTATTTTTTTTTTTCAGGAAGGTCGCAGTACGGAGGAATTGCTATTTTCTAGTAGCGTCAATCAAGGAAATGCTGCTGTACTAAGTTAAATGCTTTGGAGCAACAGTGTCTCTTGAAAAAGCAATATAAGCATCTATAAAACCACCGTAGAAAGTACTGCAAAATAACACGCTGGTGATTATGGGAGACAGGGACAGTCGTAAAGAAAACTCGATTGTGGTTGCTTTCAGTAGTTTTTTTTTTATTCTTCATAATAATTTGCCCTATTTGTTTTATCCATCTCGACCTTCCTACCTTTTCCCCATAGAACGAAACGACACATCAAATAATGCGTTCTAGTTCGTCGGGACTGTTACGTCACTGTCCTGATTGCGATCCTTATATAGTATTTCCGTTCTTAGTTTAATCCTGACGTAAACAAACAGGCGTGGTACATCTGAAACACTATTTGCTGCTTGAATTAGAGGCCTGCCACTCTGACAGAAGGAGTACAGACAGGGAACATATAGTATTGATACTGCACAAACACATATAAATTGTAATAATTTGTCCCGACCAAAGTCACAGTAAAGTTTGTGTGACTGTGTCAGACCGACAGTGAAATATTTTATAACACCAGTTAATGGTTTTTTAATAACCGTTTAAAAATCGCAAGAAAACAAAAAGTAAAGTTTATTTAAAACGAAAATAGAAACTGTGATAATTACCAGTGTACTGTATATTATCAGTTGCTCTCAATAGAGTAATTCAATCCCTTCCATACCCGTGTCGGAACTTGTATCATAACTGAGTTAGCGTTATTATTGCTGTCCACAACGATGTCGGTAATGTTGGCCACTTCCCAGAGCTTACTTCTTCCTTGACTGTATGCTCGATACAATGACGCCACTCGTCCGCCGTTGTTTCATTTACCTCCTTCTCTATCAATTGTTTTATATCAGGCAGCTTATATGTGTTGTGTTGTGACGGCCAACATATCCTTTCAACTGGCTTCATAATAACTCAATAGGATTCAGAATACCGTGATACGGAGGAAGTGTTAAAATGACGTGCCCCGATTTAAGTGGTAAGACAACTCTCATATGCTATACAGTGGCTATACAGACATTCTGCACATGCGCGTAACACATTACTGCGTGAACAGTGTCAACGACCATGACCAATAGCGTTTCAGATTTGCCACGTGGGTTTGTTTACATCAGGATTAAACTGAGAACGGAAAATGATATACATTGTGGAATTAAATGTCCATCAACTGATAAATGTCATCAACTGGCGAGTTGTTTTACGATGATTAAGTTGTATATGGTATTAGGGGAAAGTCCAAAAGAGTTTGTTTGTTTTTAACTGCGCTTAAAACAAATTTGTTAGATGAATTCGTCTATAGTGTCTGTCATTGTCACCGCTGCATTCGATTTGGATAAATGTGTTCAATAAAACTTCTGATTGTTTTACTCTCTCTGGTGTTAATTTCACCACAGTGCGTCAGCATGAATGTGTGTGCGTGTTTTGATTGTACTGATTGTTCCAAATTTTATACTGACCAAGAAAACACAAGTTAAAATTTTCATGTCAACAGAATAAAAATGCATACATCATATTTAATATTTACTAATAAAATTTAGGCTACCCATTCAACAAATAAGTCGCATAAATTTCATGAATTAAACAATGCAGCATTAATTAAATATATTCTGAAAACTGAAAAAAATGGACATTTAGGAAAGGTTACATAGTTTTACGCGTAAATATAAACAAACAATTTAGTACTAGATTTATAAGTACAAATCAATCCAAAATATAAAAATTACTTTTTAATTTAAATATTTATATTTTCTTTTACGTTTTTGCCAGCTATGGACCACGTTAATTCAACCGTTTTCTTCTTTGGACTGTAGCCTAACTTTGCGATTCATTTAGTTTCTGGGAATCTCCGATACCTCCAAGCATATCGCTAAAGGCAACGATGGACTGGTTACCACCTGGGACAGTAGCTACTGTTGAATTTTCCTCTATGCTTTTGACTCATATAGGCCTTTATTGACTTTGAAAAGGCATTTGATAGTCTGGATAGGGATGTCTTGAGGAAGATTATGATCAGAAGAGGTTTTCCTTTATATCTTGATAGGGCGATTAGAAGTCTGTATCAGAACACCTCTGTTGTCATTGATACGGGTAAACGATTGACAGTGCCCGTTGACACTAATAAAGGAGTTAAACAAGGTTGTTGTATCCCCCCGATACCCGATACTTTTTAATATTTATTTGAACGATATCATTAAAAGAGGGAAGGAAAATTTTAAACGTGGAATTAAGCTTTCTCCACAATATACGCTTAGTATTGTTTTATATGCAGATGATGTTATCGTTATACACCGGACAGAGAATGACTTGCGGAGGGGAGTATTCATCTTGAGAAATTTAGCAGAGGAATGGTGCTACCTCCACACCAAACAAAAGTAATGGCTTTTAGAGGGAAGTATCCAGTAAGGACAAAGATAGAAATAAATGGAAACATCTTGGAGCAGGTATCCAGTTTTAATTATCTTGGATGCGAAATACTTCCCGCAGTTGATTGTGGTCTCGAAAATAAACTTAATAAATTTAAACATACATGTGGGACAATCCATAGAACCTTAAAATACAAAACTAGGAAAGACATTAAGCTTAAGTTTTATAAGACTATGGCTGTACCGGTGGGGCTGTATGGGAGTGGTACTTTCACAGAGAGACAGAGAGAAGGTTACATCAGCAGAAATTAATTTTCTCAGGTTGGTCAAAGGGTGGACGTTACGAGACCACTTGTGTACTTACTTGTGTACAAGTAATGCACAGATAAAGGGAGAATTACAAAATTTTAATTACATGATAGAATTACGGAATACAAGGCCAACTGGTGTAAGCATTTGGGAAGAATGCATCAAGATCGCCTTCCCAAACTTGCCTTGAATTATAAACCCACAGGATACCGTAGTGTGGGACATCCGAGGACGAGGTGGTTTCCGGAACAGCCAGTGCAGCCTAATACGTGAAGCGGAGATGATGATGTTGCTTTTGACAGCTGAAAACTACTGATTAGGGATGACCAAGTTACTATCAAGGTTGTGAGCCTTGGAGTAAACCCGAGGTTCGGCTTAGGCTCTACGGATTTCCCGCCGGTACTCCGGTGGCTAATTTCAGCGGTTTCCCACTGCAAAATGAGTGCAACGTGTCTCTACGCCACAATTATGAATTTATTTTAAAATTATAAAGTATATTTTTAAGTACTTGATTATAAATTTATAACTTTTTAGTTCTAATTACTCAATAATCAAAATAAACATTTAATACTAAATGTTTGGCAATGGAAGGTTTAGACACAAATGGGCACAAAAAGAAGATGGACCAGTAAATAAAGACACAATTTTTACATTATTTGTGTCGACGTTTCGACATAACATAATATAATATAATTATATTATATTTATTCTTAATTTAATGCCATCATCAGGACCTGTGTATGGGCAATGGAGAAATAATCAAACAAATAAACATATCAATTGTTGCAATCATTCGTCTCCTGCCGAATGCAACAATCCGCGAATTGTACCTTGCCCGACGCACTGACATCACGCCCTCCCCTTTACCAACCCTATCGCTTGCTTTGTAAAATCTAGTCAGTCTCCCATCAAACGCTGTGAGCTGAGCGGCCCGTCGCCGGACTTTCGTCAAGTATGGGAGCCTCAATAACCAAGGTAACTATGATTGTATTTGAGCTATCGTAAATCAATGCTAGTAGCTAATAATTTTGTGTATTACGTTTGTAACAAAAAAGAAAACTTATAATAGATGTAAAAAGATTGTTATCCGTAACCAACCAAGATGTATCTTGTCTGTAAAGGTCAGCCTCGCCTAAATTTAAATTTCAGTCAGTCAACTTGATGAAAAGACCTAAGATATGTAAGGTTGAGTGTCAGTACTCGTTATATATGTAATTTAAAATCATAACCTTGTAATGCTATTTTGTAATATTGTAAATTGTAACACGCACTGTATGAATGCATGCGTGCGTGTTAATCGAACGATGTGGGTATAAGAGTGTACTAAAAGACGTGAAAACTTTCATTTCGAAACTTGGTTCAACGTTCCGGACAGAAGACACGAGAACACGAAATTCGTACAGTTTTACACGATCTTCCAGCACAGACATAGCAGTGGTTCAAACCGGGTACTGAGGAACACGCAGCCGTAGCGACCAGATACAGCAGGTTGCAAAACGACTTATCCGGATTGCCAAGTAACATTTTTACCTTTAACAACTTACGGTGGCAAGTGTTGCATAATCACGAAGCAAAAAACGAGACAAACTAGTTACTTACAAGTGTCTGAAACAATTTTATAAACCTTTTCGATAGATAACAGTGTCAGAAATTTTAAGTAGATCGCAGCGTGTACGCTGAACACATCTTGTAAACTAGCATTGATTTATGCGACACCCACATATTTAGCGTTTAACATTTTTTATATTCAGTTTTTCAAAAGAAAATTAGCTCAGTACTGACCGTTGCTGACTGGCACATAATTAGATAAATTTTGAGGCTCGTAATGTTTTTTAAATAAACGGGTCGCAACCGACACTGCTCACAGATTGACGCATTCAACAGTTTCTTTTACTTACACCTCCTCCCTTTACAGAATTATATTAATTATAGAAATACTTGAGAGGTAAGTCACAACACAGAAAAAGTGTCTTAAGCATTTTGGTGTACTTCGATATTAAATTATGTTATCTGTGTGTAGTGCTGCCGCAGCACAATTAATTGAGTGAACGTGTGTGCACGCGTATGTGTGTGGGTGAAACAGTGTGTTTTACATCAGCAAAATAATTACTATTCTTACATACTGTTTTACTTAAATAGATAGACGTAATTATATTATTCCGAAAACACTGTTAATACAAAATTACAATTTAATATACTGATAATATAATAATCGTTTAATTATAATTATAAATAGTTGTTTTGAGAGTTCATCTTCTTTTTTCACAGCACTAAATAAATATTGATTATTAAATTTTCACTTGCGAACTTACTTTGTTTCCTCCCGTACGCGTTTTGGCGTGATGTGCGCCTTTGTCAGCGGTGTGAGACAGACTGTCAGTAACTTGTAACGGTTTTTTTAGTCGGTTGGTTGAGTGAGGGGGGGTGGAAGGGAATTGGCGCGGGGATCCGAATTACTGTTTGTTTTATGTATAATTGTGTCAAAGAGTGTGTGTGATTTATAGTGTAATTGGTCGTTAAGTATGTTTTTTGGTTGTGTTGTGTAGTGTTTATATATTTCATATTGTTCTGCTGTGTTAAATTTTTCGACTTTTAGGTAAGTAGTGTAATATCTCAAGTATCTATGTTGGTGTAGCTGTGGTTTTTGTGTGTATGGGTGTGGCAAACGCGGAATGTATGTTGTTGGTGGATAGAGCTTTTAGGTGTTCAGAGTAACGTGAAGAAAAAGATCTTCCCGTCTTTTTCATTAGCATCTTTTGACATAACCAATTTATACACCAACGTACCCATCAAAGACGCCATACAACTTGAACATTTACTCAGACAAAACAACACGCCCGAAACACACATACATGAGATCATCACACTCACCAAAATAATTACAGAACAAAATTACTTCACATACAACAACAAGATATACACACAAACAGACGGCCTCCTATGGGATCCCCCATATCAGGAATACTGGCTGAAATATTCATACACAACATGGAACAAAAACATATAATAAACAACAACAAATACACCAACAAAATCATTTATTGGCACAGGTACGTGGATAATACATTACTTTTATTTAATGGCAATACAAGACAGGTCGAAAATTTCCACAAATACATAAACACAATACACCAAAAACTAAAATTTACACTGGAAATAGAACAAAACAATAGTATAAATTTTCTGGACCTAACAATTAACAAAACAAACAATACACACACGTATAAAATATACAGAAAACCAACCACAACTGACATGGTCATACACAACACATCAAACCATCCAACGCAACACAAACATGCGGCATTCAACCATATGCTCCATAGACTAACAAAAATACCATTAAGTAAACAGGATTATAACGAAGAACTCAACACAATTAAATATATAGCAATAAAAAACGGTTACAACCCTAACTTAATAAAGAAACTACACAGACACATCATAAAAAAAAACAGCAAAACAATAAATACCAACAACACACAACAAAATAAATACATCACACTCACATACCATAACTCCAACACACACAAAATCGCCAACACATTCAGGAAACACAAGTACAAAATAGCATACACAACAAACAATACCATCAAAAAACACATCAATGATACAAACACGGACATAGACAAATACACAAAACAGGTGCTTAGAAATTAAACTGTAATGATTGTAATAGTTTCTATATAGGCCAGACGGGAAGATCTTTTTCTTCACGTTACTCTGAACACCTAAAAGCTCTATCCAGCAACAACATACATTCCGCGTTTGCCACACACATACACACACAAAACCACAGCTACACCAACATAGATACTAATCTTGAGATATTACACTACTTACCTAAAAGTCGAAAACTTAACACAGCAGAACAATATGAAATATACAAACACTACACAACACAACCAAACAACATACTTAACGACCAATTACACTATAAATCACACACACTCTTTGACACAATTATACATAAAACAAACAATAATTCGGATCCCCGCGCCAATTCCCTTCCACCCCACCCCCACTCAACCTACCAACTAAAAAAACCGTTACAAGTTACTTACAGTCTGTCTCACACCGCTGACGAAGGCGTACATCACGCCGAAACGCGTACGGGAGGAAACAAAGTAAGTTCACAAGTGAAAGTTTAATAATCAATATTAATTATAAATAATTATAAATGCAGTAATAATCGAATGTATATTGGAATTATTACAGATAGCAATACATGTCTAAAAATATGTTATGGCTGAAAACGGAGTGTAGAGATGTTCGGATACGTATATTATTAAAAAGTTATTATTATTATTTTTCACCCATTAGCAGAATTAATAGATATACAAAAGAGTCTGACTTAATACATACTCACTGTAATTGTATGATGTTGATAATGTTAGTCCTTGTATTTGACACATTCGAAAGAAACATTAATACATTAAATGATACATTATTGAAATTTAATTAATTGATAATATAGTGATCCTTTATGTTTAATTATAAATGCAGTTATAATAGAATGTACACTGAAATTAATGCGGGTAAAAATACACGTCTAAAATGTGTAAAGCTGAAAACAGCTTAATATTAAAACATCGTATACATTATAGGTAAATAAACTAATTTATCATAATATAAAACAGATGACAAATATTACCAATAAACTTGTAAAAAATAAACTTGTTAAATATGAACCAGTCAAAAAAATTTGCATCACTCCAATTAGGTCTATGTTGTGGAAGTTTAAGTTTAGTATAAGTTTAATATTCTAATGAAATACAGTTAAGGCAAACTAATAAAATGAATGCTCACATTTTAGAACTTGTGCTGAATAAATTAAGATTTCAAGTGTGCGTGAAATTGACAAATACAAATATAGTCTATAGTTTACCTGTTTGGAAATGCGGCGTAAAAAGAGGTGAAGTCTGCTGTTGAATATCGATCTGTAACAGCAACCAGACGCACAGCAAAGTGGGAGCAACAAAGAAGAAAACCGCCGACTTCTTCAGCCGCTTCAAACTTCCCTGGCTCATGGAATGTCTGAGTACAAAAGAAAAAAAACTTATTAGAAGTAGTTCCGAAGCGCGCTTACTGGATTCAAGTCAGACAGAAAACTTGTTACAGAATCTCTCAGTTTTCACCCTCGTCCTCGGTAGTCAATAATTTTGGTAATTACGAAAAATAAGGTTGAACTGATGATGGCGATGACGATGTTAATTAGTACTGTTATTTTTACAACAAAAACAAAAAGAAAATAACAAAAACAGCAATAATAATAGTTACTATTATTATTATTATCAGGAGCGTATTTACAGGAGGGGGTGGACGAGCGGGACCGGACCGCCTCAGAGGGTCGAGAAAAGTGGACGAATTTTGTTAAGCCCTTAATTCTTAGGCTCTTTTATTACTTTCTTAGCTGTGATTTTCAGCTAGTTACTCTTTTTTAAATATACCAACAGGTTTATTATACAGCATTTACGTATACGTTTGAAATATGAAATATAGGTAAAGCAATTCAGTCAATAGGTATCGTCTAAACAATGTTTCAATAACATTTACTTTTATTGTGTTATTACCGGTTACTTTAATCAACCAATTTAAACATAGTAATGTTGATCAGTCTTAACTTAGTTTTGGTTAACAATTTGTTTTTTTCTTGTAACTCCTTATTATTATGATATTATTTTAATTATTATATCCTTAAATTTGTAGTGGCCGTCAATCAATGAATTTTTTAGTGGATGGTTAGTGAGGACGGTAAAAAATAACACAAATTTTAACTATTTTGTGTCGACGTTTCGACAATGTTTATTGTCATCTTCAGGACCTGTGTATGACAAACAAAAGAAATGTCAAACACAACGGAATAATTAAATATTTGGGTGAACGTTTTTGTGTATGTGAGTGTGTGCGTATGTATCATTGTATGTGTGAAGACTTATGACAGTTTGTTTACATCTTCCAATTATCTTTAAGAAAACGAGCAAATTATAGTATGACAGAACTTAATTTATACAGTATTACAATTTAAATTACTAAATGTAATGATATTTTAATTAATTAAACATACAGTAATCAACAATTGGATATTAGATTGGTACATAAATTGTTTATACCTACAGCAGTCAACATATAGCAAAGTAAAATATATTACCTATAACTAAAACAAATTAGGGGATGTTCACTATGTAATTATTAAAAGTTATTTTTACCATGTTTCACTCCCTACTGGTATTAACAAACAATCATAATTTCGAAAAATACAATTTACACAATAACTGTAGAACTTTACGACTTACATCAGATAGTTGACATAAGGTTACAAATAAAAGTTTCTGGTAAATTTTACTAACAGGTAAACTTGGATAATAATTGTAATCATATTGTAAATTATAGTCAAGAGTACTATAAAATATTGTAATTTATGTATGTGTCCACAATCACACCTTCTCTCTCACCCATTCTCCCCCTACCAATCCTTCTCCCAGCCTCTCACTCTAACCTGAAATCGCTCTATCACTCACTATCCCTCCCATTCATTCTCTCTCTTACTACATCTCACTCACTGTCTCCCTTCTTCCCTCTCTCTCTCTCCCCCCCATTATCTCTCTATCATTCTCTCTCTCTCTATCTCACTTGTCTTTGTCCACAATTGGCACTCTAAAACACTCACCATTTTTATTACACTATCATCCTCACATAAAATAGAGAATTATGCACACGATAACAGAATAGATTTACCAACTTGCATTAAAGGGTTTATTACACGACTGCTAAAAAGGAGTGTTATGTTTTCAGTGGTAGGGTATGTATGTATGTATGTATGTATGTTTGTTCCACTATAACTTTTTAACGGCTTTACCGATTTTGATGTTCGATGGCTCGATGGATTCCTTACTTCACCAGAAGTGTCATAGGCTATATACCACCATAAGTTGACTTCCGGTTTTGACCGGAAGTGAATACAAGTGATCGGTTCTAAGGATTTATTTTTGTTCGTTTATTGGTCCATCAGGTGGCGCTAGTGGAAGGTATTCTGTAAAGTTCACTCCAGATAGTGCTCGCGATTTAAGACCAAGCTCACTAATACTATGTTAGCGCGCTATTGTGTGAGAGTATAGATGTGGAATCCGTGAGAAACAGAGAACAGCTGATCTGAAAGTATGTCTTGGTTTGCTATATATATTTCTCTCTGCGAAATATGGTGAACCTGAAATACATGAAATGACGGATCAACAATATGCCGCAGCAGTAAACTTAATGAATTTTCAGCAGCACCAATTGTTCAAAATGATTTCAGACAGATTGCTTCCAAGTGAAAATAATACTGAGCCATTACGTGTGTTCGTTACTGGAGGAGCAGGCACCGGCAAAACCTTTACTCTGAAAATTATTGTAGAACAGATTCGTCGTCTTTCTCATTTACATGCAAGCAGAGCTGTTACGGTAGCAGCACCCACAGGTGTCGCTGCAAGATTGATTGGAGGTAGCACATTGCACTCTACTTTTGCCCTTCCTATCGAAAAAGGCAAGGTGACAGCTCTTCGCCCTCTTACTGATGAGCGTCTTCAAAGGGAACGGCTAAGGTGGAAGCATATTAATTGGCAAATCATTGACGAAATCTCAATGGTACCCTATACTACCCTAAGAAATATTCACTTAAGGTTGCAACAGCTTAAAATGAATGATGCTCTCTTCGGGGGTATCAATATTATTTTGTTTGGCGATCTAATGCAGTTGCCACCTGTATCAAAAGTAGTTGGTGGTACCTACTGCTTCAAGCAGCCTCATTACTTATCAGCTGAAATTAATTTGTTGACACTGTTTAGTTTCTGTGAATTACCTCAAAATATACGGCAAGCTAACGACACTACTTTTATAGACATTCTAAATAATTTACGAGTCGGCCAACTCACCATGCAGCAGCTAGAAATTTTAGATCGTCGAAGAGTTCCTTTGACAGATGAATTTGCTGATGGCGAGTGTCTGCGTATTTTCCCAACCACTAAACAGGTAGAAGAATATAATGCTATGATGACTGAAAAGTTGGAAACATCATCTAAAGTTTACGATATTGCAGCGGTGGATGTGTCTGTCGAAGCTAAGAATTACGGACAAAAGTTAAAGAAAGACTTCATACCAACGGATCCAAACAAAACTGGAGGTATTCCAAACTCTTTAGTAATCGGAGTCGGATCTAGGGTAATGTTGCGAAAAAACATTAATGTTAATCATGGTCTGGTCAACGGAGCAATCGGCATCATTAGAAAAATTGAGTGGCCTGCACTACGTCGAGATCAGCTTCAACCTGGTGAGCTTCCACAAGCTGTATTTGTAGAATTTGATGACAGATCAATTAGGGGAAATACTGCTGGTATTGGAGTAAAGATAGAGCCCACCACTGTTGAATATGATGCTTTGCGAGGCCAGGGCAAAGTAGAACGACGTATGCTGCCATTAATATTGTGTTGGGCTGTAACAGTACATAAACTCCAAGGCACTACTTTAGACAAAGCAGTCATTGATTTGAGTAGTAATATTTTTGTCAAGGGTCAGGCCTACGTCGCACTAAGTCGTGTGAAAACATTAGAGGGATTAGCAATAAGTTGTCTGGATCCACGAAAATTGTTGCATGAACCGCACGATAAAAACTCACTTGAGGAATTAAATCGACTCAGAAATCTGTAGACCAAAGCTTTTTCTTTATCATTTCTAATAAATGAAATTATTTAGTTAATTATATAATTATAATTTATAAAACAATTTATCGAAATGTTTGTATTATACTAGTTATATAATAGTATATAAAATAAAGTTATACTATATTTATAAGTTTATAAGTTCATACGCTAATTATACTATGTACATAATAAAGTTTCTAAATAAAACTATATAAAAATTGAATTTTTTTTTGCACTTCACACATACGCACGCACGCACGCACACACTGCACATTCCCATTATACTCTTTTAAACACAAAAAGGAATAAAATAAAAAAAATAATTTAAAAAATTAAAAACACGACTGCCAAAAAAATAAATGAATAAATAAAAAATAAATTGATAAAAACACTAAATAAAAAAAAACTAAAGAAAAATAATATTTAGTAAAAATCACAAAATCTAAATAAAGTCGATTTAAAAAACTAAAAACAAGGTATTGAAATTCAGCTCTGATTAGATTTAACGAAAATGTTATGAATGATTAAACGCGTAGTAATTTTATTAGATTTAAATTACTTTTCGATGTTGAATATATATCAATGCATCATATGAAGACTACAATTATAAAAAATATTGCTGATAAAATTTTTCTCTTCAATTTTAATTTTCAATGGAGTCGGGGGCTGTTTCTAAATAGATTTGTTCTTTTCATTAAACAGCCCCCGACTGCATTGAAAATTAAAATTGAAGAGCAAAATTTTATCAGCAAATATTTTTTATAATTGTAGTCTTCATATGATGCATTGATATATATTCAACATCGAAAAGTAATTTAAATCTAATAAAATTACTATGCGTTTAATCATTCATAACATTTTCGTTAAATCTAATCAGAGCTGAATTTCAATACCTTGTTTTTAGTTTTTTAAATCGACTTTATTTAGATTTTGTGATTTTTACTAAATATTATTTTTCTTTAGTTTTTTTTTATTTAGTGTTTTTATCAATTTATTTTTTATTTATTCATTTATTTTTTTGGCAGTCGTGTTTTTTAATTTTTTAAATTTTTTTTTTATTATTGTTATATGTAGTTGTGTGAACAGTGTTAGGATGTAATGAAATATTGTTAGCAAAATAGAAAAAAGGATTCCTAAAAAGAAACAGACATGTCAGTAAAATTATCAGATAAACCACGCTTCCTTCGGGAGTTTTTTACACGTAATTAATGGACGATGTAAATTACTATCAGGTGGTTTTAGCTTAAACTCAGGGTATCGGTAAGAATTGTGCGGTCGATATCTTATATAATTTAATAATTACTTTATATCAGTCGATCTTTATAATCAAACCGGTTTATCGAATGATCTCTGGGAATGAAGTCATCTTCCAGTTTTCGTTATATTCTTAATTAACTCTCCCATAAACTCCTTGAACTGCTTAGTTCTTAACATAATAAAAATGAAACAGAAGTGTTAAGATTGTTGGCCAGTACGACTGGTGTTTGAATTTTAAAACTTTGATATTTAATGGAATCAGAGATTAAGCGTGTTCTTCATGCGTTTGTTTGCTGTCGATAGTATTACCGGTTAACGTGCAGACGCTCTCTTCGTCTTCAAATTTTGGAAGAAATGTATGTTATTGTTATTGAGTACTGATTATTAGGCGGATTGCAGTAATATTATATGAATTTCATTGAAGGTCAGTGATAAATCAGCAAAAATTAAATTCCAAAAAAATGTGTTTCGTCTATCGGCAGCCTCCCGGATTATACAGCTTTCTCTTCTCGACTCTTCGAAGACGGCCTCTTACTGGTTATCTAGTCCAGATGTGAACCTAGTTTCTTCTATATTCTTCTATTTTTTACTGCGTACGGTAAGGGCATCCAACTAGTTATGAATGTCATAATTTCTCAGTGTATAAGATAATAAGGAAGGAATCTCAACCCTAGGAAGGAATCTTCACACTGATTGTATACGGGCCTAGAACGGGCCTGTATGCCGGTGTAACGATGGCGTATGCTTTAACTAAAAAAAAAAAAAATTGTCGCCTTCACCTCATCCGCACTCTCGTTCACATAGTAGTAGATCCTTTTGTTCCGAGTAACCCATTATTGTATCCAATCTCTTCGGCGGATTCTCTCAGTCGGAAGGGAACATCGGACGGTAGGCGCTGGAATTAATGTGGGTCTCCGTTTGGCAGGATTTGGGTTGGTGTTCCAGGGTGTGGAGACGGAGAAGCCTTCTAACGTTACCCCCAAGCGTGTATCTACTCTTCACGCGTGACTCTGCTCTCACGTGACGCAACCACATCCATGCAAGTCATCGACCATGAGCAACGACGTCTCCGAACACTTAGAATTCTCAGCCGAGTAACGGCTGCTCCAGCCAGACTCTCAACAGTGCCTGCACGGCGTGCCTGCACCCAGTCTAGACGTACACGCACCCGATCTTGCTGACCGCAGCTCCCGACCGCCTGCTACCCTATAGGAGAACACTCCCTGATATATCGTCGACTACTAACAGTAACTCTGTTACTACAGTAACACCACGACCCGTAGCAGTAACAATGTCCTTTATTCCCTTAACAGGCTCTTCCCCGAAATCGAATTCTTCCTCCGAAAACTAAATTACCGGTGCGCCTTGACAGCGAGGCACCGTCCTTCCTACCTGACAATTGCAAATTCCATAAACGAGCCGACCAGGAACTCCACCATGACTCGGTAGCTGACACCACGTAAAACACAGATAGCCTTACTTGAAATGCTAGGTCCGCATAAAGTTATACTTTCCGCCCTCTGTATCTCCGCCCTTGGCGCCACACTCTGACGCCCAACAACATCTTCAGCGCTCCCAGCTACTCGACGCCGCCGTGTTATAGAATCAAAATGCAATATTACACCCGTCCGAATCCGCTTTCCTTAACTTTATAGTTGTACACTCTTCGTAAACACAGACATACTCTTCCTCCTGTGTGACTCATTCTCCTCATCGTCCGGCCAGCACGGGCACTGAAATTCCCCAAATATTTTGTCCACTGCCTAAAAGACCCCGAGGTCGTCTTTGGACTAATCTCAAATATAAAAGTAAGAGATATGCGATCGGGCAGCCATTACAACCTGCCCCGTAGTCTCTAAATCCGTCTTTAAAGCTTGCAACGGTTCTGCCAGACCTATCAAAAACGTCTTAACACACTCCATAAAATGTCCATACTTTTATAAGCAGCCCTAAATATACTGTTTTTGTATAGTTATGTCTGTTTCAAACAAAGAGTTTTAATTAATAAATACCTTTTTCTTTATCCGTGCTGCGACTACGTCTTTGATGTCTTACGACATGTTTCGGGAACACGTTCCCATCATCAGGTAAAATTTTGTCTTCTAGTTCATAACGAACGTGTCAAGAATATAATAATTAAAACACATCAACACATAAACACATAACACAATGAGTATGATAGAACTCAGTCCACGTAACAGTGCGCACTGCCGTACTATAACTGACCGCGTAATCAAACTATATATTCGGCTGGTGTACACAAGCGTTATCACTCTTCAATACAGTATCATACAAACAGTGAGATTTAAATGTTAATTGATCATTAAGCAGTAGGTTTGGTTGAAATAAAAACGCTTTATATATTTCATATTCTTCCATGGCATCCATGTATCGGCTCTTACTGCATATATGTATGGGCGTAAAGTTATCTGTGAAACCACTATAACTGTGATTGCTGTTTACCAGATGTAAAGCAAAGTTGGATTTGATTGACTTGATGTTCTTTTTTGGCATATGTTCTTTATATCTGTCTTTAAATTTCCTGCCCGTTTGTCCTATGTAGAATTTATCACATTCACTACACTGGATTCTATATATACCAGAACTGTTTTCGGTTGTTTTTTGTGTTCGAGGTTTTAATATGTTCAATATGTTATTGGTAGTTTTGAAGGACACGATGATGTCTAATTTTCTTAATTCATTTTTTATTATATTAGGAATCACATTAGTATATTCAACTGAAATATAATGGTTCTTTTTACCATCTAATTTTAATTTTCTTTCCATTTTATTCCTACGTTTGCGTAAAGGATCGTCAACGAATGCAGTGGCTAGGTCACCTAGAACAGATGGATGATCAGCTATTCTAAAGAAAATTCGGAGGTCATAGATGTATAAAAGCAGAAAGATAAGACTGTTATAAGACGGTTGGATGATATGCTGGAAGATCTCAGAAGGATGGATGTGAGGGGTTACGCTGAGATGGCAAGGAATAAGAGACATTGGCGTTCAAAGCTAAGGCTCACGTTGGGCTGTAATGAAGAAGAAGAAGAAGAAGAAGAAGAAGAAGAAGAAGAAGAAGAAGAAGAAGAAGAAGAAGAAGAAGAAACTATATTAATAGAACTTGTGTCTTGTTATTAAGAGTGAAATTAGTGATGCAATATGTTTATTTTGTTCTAGATTAACGATTTTCACCGTTATCCGAGCCAACAACAGTTACCATTTGTGCCAAATAAACGAGATTCTACTGTATAAGTAGTCAGCCGAAGTCAGCAACGGGTTTACCGTTGTTCCTGGCAAGATAAAGACAACAGACATTGAAAAAGAACTACAGCACATATATCCAAATTCTGAGCGACAAAATAAAACAATCAATTCACGATCTTAATGCCCAGAAAATCATTAAAAAAAAAAATTAACTCCTGCAATGGAAGACTAAAAGTAATATGTACATAATATCTAATGTTTATTCAATTCATAAAGCGCAGGAATTACTACACATTCTAATTCTTGGATCGTACCTGTCGTCTCAGCTGCTAAACAACAAGATCAATCGATTCCGATTCATTTTGTTGGTCAGAGAATTTAACTAACTTTCACCCCGTCAATAACTCAATAACTTTCAATAATAACTTAATTTTACTCTTAAAAGCGATTAAAAATTCTTTTTACGATTTAATAGCTTTGCAGAAGAAATGTAATTTTATTACAGAAAGTTACTACTGACGTTTGGCGTAGAACATTTCTTGTTCAAATTCAACGAGAATTAAGAACGTAGTAGTATACCGTTTATATTGGCTTTAGTGGAAACAACATGTAACTAACACTTTGTTATTGACTTCAGGTTTTAAAAATGAAGGCGGGGACTCAACAAATGAAACAGAAGCTACACAAAAAACAAACAATGACTTTTACTTCAATATTTTAGTCCATATTATATTAATAGAACATTAGTTATGTTAGATATTAATAGAAGTCCTGAATTGTGTGCACACATGTACTCACGTCCCCTTTACGCAGACACACACACACACACACACACACACACACAAATACAAAAATAAAAGATTATATGGTTAGCGATAAACAACAGCTTATAGAAAGTAAACACGGCTTGGAAAAACCGCAAAAAATACATTAAAAGAAATGAATTACAATCTCAGCGATGGCGCCTGCAGTCTTTGTTGTCGGCAATATACGATACAGTCGTGTAGAGTACACACTCACATGTATTCAGGCGTTTGTAAATATCGCGAGCTTCCAACAACAATATTAAAAATAAAATGTTTATTACGTTAATTAATTGAGTAATTACTTACGCAACATAAAGTAATTAGTAAAAAAATAAACAACTTACAAAATATTTACGAACGATCTGGCTTTCATGAACTGATCTGTACATTAGAACTACATTTCATTCGCTGCAATAATTTCGATCACCGTAGGTAGTCATTTTAATATTTTGCGATCACTGGTTTCAATGCCGTTGTTAACGTGAAAGCTATGTACATCTGTGCATCAGTATAGACAGTATAGTTATGCAATCTGATTTTATATCGGTTTTGTAAATTTTCTTAAGGTCAGTGTTAGTAAGTTCAGTGTCTTCATACAAAAAGTACTTGAAATATGTCGATTAATTTCTTCGTTATTTCAGAGACTAACGTACGGTGAATTGTTGTTAGCATTTAGAACCATTTTAAAGACCCGATCGAATGTAAACATCTTTTTACGCTGTTATAACCCTCGAATGCAACAATATGCTGCATTTTGTGTATGTGTTTCAAGCTATTTTATATAAATGTCGTTTTATCGATTTCCTCAAAACATGGAATATATGTACTGAAACAGTAACAATATAGGTTAACTGGTGTAGATAATAATTTTCTACTAATTTTTTATCCACATGAGACCTCACTGTTGAGGTTATACTCTACTAAAGTTTAGTGTACTTAAATACAAACGTTTAGTTAATTCACAGTACTACTTCAGCTGTCTTCGTTATTAGTTGCTAAGGAAACGTGTTTAAAATTGAAGTGACAAACGAAAATGACAGTTAAATGTCTATAATTATTTATTTTAAAACGCATCCTCAATATAAATACCGGTTACAGGAAGTTTTAGACAATTCTAAGCAATGAGATCAGTATCTCCATTTCTTTACACATTTTTTATAATTTTTGTCTACTATAAAACACATACGGTAAGCCTATTTTCTTATTGTAGCAAACAATGGGAAATGGGTTCCTCATCTATATATATAACAAAGTGACTACAGTTCGCGAGGATATGTGCTGGTCACTACCTGAACCTTGGAAGTCATGAAATTTTGGCCACTATGGATCTCAAACAAAGAGTAATCGCAAACGATTCGATTGCTAATAATTCCTCTGCTTTTCTTTTGATAATATTACTCTCAAAAGAGAAAATTATTAAAAAATAATTAGTCTTGGAACGGTGATTAAGTGAAAAAGAAACAGTGTCAATGTTAATGTAAAATTTGTTGTGTAAAATATATTAAGATAATTTACTTATAACGGAAATAAAACATTTTTTTGTAATAAACCGAGATTTGAAGTAAGTCTCCCTAACGTAATCCCTGCAAAGCGTGTACGATGGCCACGAACACCACTACCGGCAAGAAATTCATGTAATTTTTTTATATACCGTATTCAAACACAACATACCCCGTCCTGTATACATTTACATATTATGACGTCGTGAGGAGGGGAGGGGAAACATTAGCTGCGATGTGTCTGAGAAAAAACAATAGCAGGATCTAAAAGTATGCAAAAAAAAACGAATAATTTTCCTCGTATAATTATTTACACCTTATTCAGTGCTCATTTTAAAGAAAAAGTAACCCCTTCGTTGTTTTCTTGCATTCTGTTCGGACTATTGTTCTCGTTTTTAAACCACGCAGTTTTATCAACTTGGAAGCCCCAAAATAACAGGAATTTTGTTAAAATATCGCTATGCATATACGTCATTACTAACGCATAGTGCCTGCGTGGCGCTAGTCGCGTACTGCGTAGCTAATCAGTAGGATGACGGAATGTTCCGGAGCCATTGAGAACAGTCCTTAAATATATTCCTAAATATCTGACGCTGCTGGCCGAATAAACTAATTACTAAAGCTTGTTTACTATCACTAAAGATTACTTATAATTACTGTCTAAATAACAGATACTTAAAGCTGAGAATGATAACAGTAAGATGGACGTTTATGATTATATAAACTAATAAAAATTTTAATCTTCTGCCTATCAAATATTCGATGAAATTATCTTCACTTAAGAAAACACATACTTCGATTATATTCCAAGAAGAGAGAAGCCTATAGCATCCTATAGCATAACTTTAAAATGTCTGGAACATATTTTTATAGTCATTCATCCAGTGTAAAATCTAAGTATTCCGTATACACATTTTCGCACAGGAGGATTTTTATGTTGGATTTTTACAGTATTATGTGTTAAGTTGTCAGTTGAGAATACGGAATTATTGGTAAACCAAAATACTATTAGCAACAAATAAAATAATTGTTGGCTCTTCCAAAGACATAAGACAGTTTTTAATTTTTATGAATAGTCATGACAAAACAGACAGCTCAGACAGCTTTTAAACAAACAGACAACAACGTGTACTACAGTATCACTACTGTGTCCTAAGAGATGGACACATGCTTTCTTTTCTTGAGTCGGTAAAAATTTTACATTTCTCTACTGTTACTAATTATGTTGTTTTGTTCTAAATTTTTAACTGTATGCAATTTTAATCTGTTTGTCACTACATAGGCTACTACGAGAAACTAAAAGAATTGGGAATAACGAACCTATGATGAGACCATCGACATCATATTCACCCTGTTTTGTCCTCCATTTATCAGAGCGATGCGGTTGTTGTTCAACTTTTTCTTGTCTACCTTAACCAATTTGTTCTCTTCTACATCTTCATGTCTATCCAGTTTTGGTTTAAGAATTAGTTTTAGGTTATCGTTACTCATTATTTTCAAGTTTTCAAAAGGACGTTTTTATTTATTTTTTAAAATAAATCATTAAAAAACCTGGGAGTACTGTAAGTAGTCCTAAGCTTACCCTTATTTAAAGAAACTGATTGAGAAATTCTTGTATTTTTTTTCGTACTCAACGTATTTACGCCAATCTTATCTCGGAAACTATCTTAACTTAAACCTTGACATCCTTTAAGACCAAGGTGTTGGCTTTTCATGGAACTGATCCCGTACGGGCAAAAATTGTTATGGGTGGTACTGTCCTGGAACAAGTTACCAATTTTGAATACCTGGGCTACAGTGTGTCTTATAATGCAACCAACGACGTTGTGAATAAGTTGCATATGTTCAACCTTATGTGCGGGACCACCATTAGGCGGACATATTAAATAAGTCAGCAAGTAAAGGAACACGCCAAAAGTTCTACAAGGTGATGGCCCTTCACACACTTCTTTAAAGGTCTGAGAATCGGAATTTAACGAAAGGCCAGGCCAGTTGCATCCAAGCGGCTGAAATGAGATTTCTCAAGCACGTGGCAGGGTATACTCTCCATGATCATAGAAGAAACAGATACATACGGCAAGAACTGAATATTATGAGTATACTCGACAGGATCGCACAGTATCGGCTGAATTAGTGGGAACATCTTTGCCGAATGGATGACTGGCGCATCCTTAAACAACTATGGAAGTATAAGCCGAGGGGACGGAGAGGTGTGGGACGTCCGAGGAAGCGCTGGAGTGACCATCTCTAATCTTTGCCTGTTTGAGACCGGAACAAACCAGCCTTGATGTAATCCTGGAAGATGATGATGATGATGACCTTGACATCAAATTGTCTCTTTTAATAAAACAAAATTCACAGTCGGTAGTGATATAAGAAAAGAAAGAATTTAGATTTGTAATTGCAAATTGCAACATATCACGCTCACGCTTAGCGTTGGAATTTTGTTACAACAAGAGGTCAAGAAAGAAGGGTATGTGTACAAGAGATGAATACTCTAAGAAGAAGGATGCCATCAAAGAGACATGATAAGAAATAAACCAGAAAGTGAAGAGCTTCAAATGTTTAAAATGAATTAGAAAATTAAATCGACACCTATTAAATAAGTGGCATTAAAAAAGAAGGACTAGAGATGAAGCGAGAGGAAAATAGAACTAAAACCAAGGAGGTATCAAGCAAAAGGAAGGAGAAGCTTAGACAGATGGGAAGCTTAGAGGCCAGTGTCGTATCTAATGCGTGCATTCTAGATGATGGCGATACTTCACTTCTTTCGCAAGAAGTAAGCTAGTAAGCTACCTTACTATCGATTTTTATCGGTGAGGTTTTATTAAACGGTATATTTGCTCTCACTTTGTTTCGGTTTTATGTTTGTCCAGGTTATGGAGATGCCTTCTCCAACAACAACGCAATCGAAATGTTTACCTCAAAGTAAACATTTCGTACTTTGAGGATACAATTTGAGGATTTAGTATGGCTCACTTTAAGGCTAAGAATAATAACTGTGGCGTAGAATGTTTACGATAACATAAGCCAACAAATTTTAGTTACATGTCTAGCAAAACTAGATCACAACACCGGCGGACTGAGAGGTGTGTCTAGCAATTGGATCGTATCCGACCAGACATTATCATACGCGTTTCGTCAGTATCAGTAAACGAGGTAGGCCCTATATGGAATGACTCAATTCTCACCAAGTTGTTTTGAAATAAAGGTACTATTGAATATGGTAAGGTAGATGAAGCTTTCTCCATAAGAATCATCTAAATCTTATTAATATTGTGTGCGTGCATCTAACAAACGCTTAATAATAAAACAATTGGTATAGAAAGCTTAATAATAGAAACAGAATAATAAAATAATAATAATAATAATTTTTTACGACGAATGAAACTGTGGAAAACTAAGGTTCGCCGTAGGAAGGTCCGCACTCCTACGGAGTGTGGGACTTGCACTCAAAAAAACCACAAACCCTTTTTCCGTGGCATGGATCCACTCCGAGACTCAGCTTTCGCAATACTTCAAGGCGGTCCCATTTGTTCTTCGTCCATGTGGATGTTCATCTGTTTTAAAACCTTCAGTGGGTCCACGTTACTTGTTTTCTGCTATTCTGTCAGCGGCCTTAGTAAGATCAGTTTCTACTTCCTTCTTTTGGCTTAGAACCTTCTCTATGTAGGCTGCTACCTGATCCTAGTGGTGTTCGCTCTACAGCATCAGTCCGATAATATTGTCGGGCGTGATCTGTCTATCACATTCTCCAGGGTTTGCCTTTCCTCTTTGAATCTATCACAGGTGAAAACCGTGTGGTGCATATCGTCTAGTCCCTGTTTACAGAAAATGCAGTCTCGTCTGTACAATTTCACCATCCGGTATAGGTAAATCTGGAGCAGGCCGTGACCTATTAGAAATTATGTTCTAAAATAATTAAACTCTCCGTGTCTGCGATCAGAATAATAATAAAAAAGAATTTAAAATAAAAATATAATAGCAATAATCTCTTTGAACGACTGTGTGGATAGATATACATACAGAAACAAAATTCAAAATCTTGAGGTCCTCTGCGGTGAGAAGAAGACGAAAAGGGGTGGACAGTGGAAAGGAAGGCGGCGCATAGTGTGCGAACGAGGGCCTTCTGGCAGGAGAAGAAAAGGAAATGATATTCGCGTGGTCCACGGCTGACCTGTTCGTGTAAAAAATAATAATTATTATGATGATGATGATGATGATTTGTTTGAAGTGACGTGATGATTTGTTTGACAAAATAGTTACAATAAAAGAATAAATGCAGAAAGTAGTTAAAACAAAACTGTTTCCTATAAAAAAATTCAGTCTCTAAAAATGTTCCGCATTTTGCTCAACAATTTGATCAGCCTAGTACACGTAAAATAGCTACATAAACATTAACAACTGCATACAACTTCATGATGCCTGGACGGTGTAAAAATATTTGGCAGTCTAATTATAGTACAGCATGTTGCTAATCTGTGTAAGCGATCATTAACGGCGTGCACGTGTTTACATGTTTACACGTAACTGCTAGTCCAGCCGGGGAACTCGAGTAAATAAATGAATGCATCTGTTCATGAGGAAAGTCGCTGTCAGTAAGTGGAACTTAATTTAGGGGTCTACGCATCGTCGTTGACTATGTCTTAGAATTCTGCGACCGCACAGCTGTAATTCTGTCCACCGTTATCAACACACATAATTGAAGAGCGTGGAGGTACTTTGCCGCACTGGCCAATCAAGTAGGTAAAGGGTTAGTCGCAAGGGAACGTCTTGGGTAAATTGCCACACCACGACCGCGTATGAAGATAACAGACCTTGGATTGTTCGTATGTGGTGTTTGCGTTATATTGCAGTTACGTGCCATTTAAAAGAGTTGTCACCTGACTTAGTTTTAGATATTAAAATAACTCTAGCCTGCTAAAGCTTTCTTTTCGGTTTAATGGCTCACTTACAAAGTACACAAAGTAAGCATCAAAAGCTGACAGTTCCATTGTATTCCATGGAATACGAAAAACTACAAAAATTAACATTTTAAATTGAGAAGTATTTGAAAAGATCATAGGTGTTTGTGTAATAAGTTCTGCACTACGTTTAAGGTTGTGAGGATGTTTAATTAAAGTATAATCATTATTGAAAATATTTTTCAATAACTTAAACACAAAGTAATACTAACTAATATTCGTTAAAAACAATAGTAATAGATATTAAACACAGTGGCATAACTATGTTCTGTTCGTTGTGGTGGTGGTGGGGGAGATAAGACTATCTTCAACATTGGATCACCTCATTTTATTCACGGGAAAGGAGAAACTCGGAAATCCTCATTTTATTCAGGACTTTTACCATATAATTTTATAAATATCTGATTATAATTAATTTTTGTACACACACAAAGTATTATTTTTCGTGCCCAGAATCACTAAAATAAATTAATTATTTTATAAATTATTAAAATTTAAAAAATTTTTTAACATAGCCTAACAAAAACTAAAAAAAAATTATCAAAATTTAGTATTTAGTTTGTTTGGTACATTGAACATTTCTTTTGCAGATATGACTACAAAAGAAATTTTTACTTCACCAATATTCCTTTTACCAAATTATAGCAAATGTCCATCATTACTTATCAAACATGTATCACCAGAAATTTTACACTGGGAAAGCAGATGAAACAACTCATACGAGAAGGGTTTAGTTTATTAATGATCAACATATACCAGTTCTCAAGGTCATTTATCTCCCAGCACGGTTGTGGTGCCGCTGTTTACTCACGTTCAGCCTTTGCAATCTGATTCTTTTTCAACCTGCATGACGGTGTGGCAATCACCTACGGCCATTGAAGATGGTCTTGCTGAAGATTTTGTTTTGCTCCTTATGTACTGTCCGACAATCCAATGAACTCTCTCTTTAAATTTATTTTACTGCAGGGTAAATGTTGAACATCACCATCACCATCATCATCATCGTCGTCGTCGTCGTCGTCGTCGTTGTCGTTGTCGTTACCATCGTGGTATTAATGAGAGACTTCATTCTGTCTGGAATATTTTATTTTCTGACAAAAAGGCAGGATTTCGTAAGGGCCGATCTTGTATTGACGAAGTATTCTCTTTGAAAATATTGATTGAGATAAAAGGTAATTTAATTTGGAGACACACCTTGTCGTCATCGACTACGAGAAAGCATTTCATAGAGTTAACAGATCCATTCTGTAGGACATCATGTGAAAGAGGGTTTATCCTAGACATGTTGTATACGTTATAACGTAACGAGCTTATACTATTGCACAAGGATAGTATTGTTTTACAATACTATTGACAATATTAGAAGAGGATTTGACAGAAGAGATTTATATTAATCAGGGAGTGCACCAAGGCTGTGGAATGTCTCCAACACTGTTTAATATGTATATTAATGACATAGAGGAAATCACAAGTGGACCCCTAAATAAAAATAAATTCTAGAACATACATGAATCCAATGCAATGTTTACGGCTGATCAAGTAGTCATCCAAAACAATGAATGTGACCTCTAAAGATCGTTTCCAAAATTACGGGAACTCTGTTTAAATTACAAAATGAAAATTTCTATGAAAATGATAAAAACTGTGTCATTCATGGGCAAATCCCCCTTGCGATCTAAGATTACATTGGATAACAAGAGTATAGAGCGGCTGTTACATTTCTGCTAGCTTGGCTGTGACATCACTTAAGATGTGGATTATGACGTTGATCACAAGCTGGCTACGTTTCAGCCGGTATGTGACACAATGACACAATTGATGACACACTTCATCGAGTGCTATCGAGGAAAACAAGGAAAGAAAATCGACTAAAATTGTATAAGGTAATGGCTGTGCCAGTGTTGTATGGTTCTGAAACTTAGATTCTTGCGATCTGTTGCACACAAGGAAATAGACTATACAATGAAGAGATTCGTAAAGAGTTAGGACATTTTTAATATCCAAGACCGTATTGCAGAAAACAAAGAGGGATGGGTTGCTCATCTGAATAGGATGCCTGATGGCAGATTGCCTCGGACGTTTGTCAATACAAACCTGTTGGGCAACGAAGTATAGGAAGCCCTAGGAGGCGTTGGTGAAGTGGTTATATTCCCTTGGGGCCGTAACAGGTGATTCGTCTAGTCATTGATAGAAGAAGAAGAAGCCAAGAGTGATAGTGTTAGATTGTATCGGGAGAAGTAAACGTTTCCGTCTTAACGTCATTTGAAGAACCAATTCAATTCGTCCGAAAACGATTTGCACTATAGCAGTTGATGAAATGGCAAATACTAGACAGCGTGTTTCGTTACGCTATTATCTATCTTTGCAAGTTGTTAGCAACATAAAAACAAACTATATTTTCTTGCTTCGTACGAATTGTGTGTACATACTCACACATAAGTGTGCAAGTAGTTCCTTTTAAAAGCAGGATTTATGTTTTAACAAAGCGGGAATGGAACACAATCCGCTTTGGTTAAATCCGAACGGAGTAGCAATCCAGTGCACTAACTACGACGTACTCTTCAGAAGTATTGCTCGTGTTTGAATTCAACACGGTCGAAGAGTTAAGTTTTGGTTAAGTTTAATTAGTACTTAAGGTAGAAGCATTGTACGTCTATCCGATGACTGAATATCCGTTATTCTTTGATCTTGAAAGTTGAAATTTTGCAGTTAAGTTATTCCGCTATGAAAGGTTTTTAAAAATTCGTCTTTCATAAATCTTAACAGAATGAAACTTCCAAATACATTGTTGGTTTAGTTTTGCTTTTCCGGGTGAGACGCAAAGGTCTGTTGTTTGATCTTCAACGAGACGGTCTGGGCACATCTGTGGTGGCTGTTGTCAATCGTGTTAGCGACAATGGTAAACAAAATCTTATAATAATGTACACTGTACTTGCATTCTTTAAGGGTAAAAATATCACGCAAGGTACAAGTATTAGGATATCCCAATCTGAACATGAATCTGCTTGTCTTGTTTAATACATTCAAAAGTTGAACGCACTAGGTGTAAAAAAAAAGGTTTAAAGCGAATACAAATCTGAACACTGATCTTATACGCAACCTATATATAAATGCCAAATACCACTTACTATTATGTCTTCGTTACCGTTTGGCCTAGGAAGCTGAAATTTTATAGAAGACTTAAGTTTAAGTCCTCAGTGCTTGCTAGGAAAATATTTTGGAAATTCCGTCTCATACTTATGTGGTTAACTTTAAAATAATGAAACTTTAAATGTTTGTTTTGTTTAAGTATAAAAATTTTATGCGGGATACCAAATACAAAATTTCAGCCTGAATCTGAATGAGCTAAGTCATGGCCGGCTCTAGTAGAAAGCCGGAATATTAAACGTGGCAAACTGGAACCAGCTGATGTTTGAGACCGACTAGACGATCTCTTAATTTATATATTTCAATAATCAAATCGCGGCGTTTTTAATTGCCGGTTAACAGCAGTTTTATAATTCTTCATTTTTTGCAAATTAAAAGTTTATTATGTAAAACTGTTATATTATTTAAGAAATATGCTAATTAACTCATTCATATGGTACGAAATCAATCTTTCGAACAAACTTAATTCTTACGCCTAACACTAATTCACTAATTTCTTCAACTTAAACGTATAGTACTAAGTGCGCACAGACCTATAATTTAGATTTAGCTATAGGTAGGTCTACTCATGATTTTAGTAATGCTATGAAATTAAATCAAAATATAACATGTTTACTTTAGGCATTTTATTACCTATGCTTATAGGCCTCAGACGGAACGTTGCCACGTTCAATATTCCGGCCTTCTACTAGAGCCATGGCTAATCGGATTAAAAAATTTTAATCTGGCCACAACAACTTGGAATTTTGTATGTTTCTTCCAAACGGCTAGCTGTCATGGGAACATCCTATGTTATTTAATTCTAGCCAAAGAAAAGTTTATTGATATTACAGTGGTTTAGTACTATAGCAAAGTACGGATTTCAGGGTAGTAATCTGAGCAATTAGGTCACGTAATACACTTAACGTAAAAATATTACGTTACGACTGCGAAAAACGTTGTTAACGTCGAAATATTTATCATCGTTTTGATTTTCTTCGGAAAGTATCCTGTAACGAATAACACTAGACAGAAGCTGCGATTGGCTTGGTAACCATTATTCTTTATGGGGCGTCACAGTAACAAAGGCCACACATCAAAATAAATTATCTTTTCTTGTAATTTGATCTACAATAAGAATTCGTTCTTTGCTATTCTTAGAAATATTTTTTTCAGCGTTTAGGTCATAAATAAATCATTATTAATTGCGTACATAATATATTTATTATATCTTAAATTGCACAGACCGAAACAGTTTACACGCTGATTCTAATAAAACTCGTTTTCATATAAAAGCAATCAGCCTGACTGGGTAACGGTAAACAAAAATCAATTACGATACAAATTTGGTTTCTAATAACTTTACTTAAATCTATGAAGCATAGTGGCGCTTTCGTTTAGTCGATTTTAAGTTAAACATCGATATTTCATTCACTAGGAATGATGCGAATGAACGAAATTCATTCCGTATTAGTTACTTAAATTTTTTTTTTTTTGACGGACAGGTAGCCTCACACACACACACACACACACACACACACACACACACACACACACACACACACACACACACACACACACACACACACACACACACACACACACACACACACACACACACACACACACACACACACACACACACGATATAAACATTTTTCTTGTATCGTACTATCCTGTTACCTGAAAATTCTACAAGTCTACCAAGTCTACATTTTAATTCGTTTTATGCAAAATATTTATTACTAGTAATTTGAAATAATGTCCAAGTATGTAACTGTTGGTAATTAATCGCTAGACATTGTAAGTTATTGGGGTTTGGGAGGATTCAAAAAATAACTTCGGTTGGCTTATGCAAGGATTGTACTTATTAAACTGTAATAAAAAGTACGTGAAATTTTAAAAATGTTTTAAACTTCTTGAACTTGTCTTAAACTTGTCGCGTCCACTTTGAACTTACACCGACACCGACTTCTTCCTTCACTCTTGAATTCTCTTGAGGAACTCTACATCCATCTTTCTGTAACTTTTATTTATTCACTCCTTTCCCTCATCTTTTGGTTTTTCCATCAATCTGTCATTTAGTTATTGATTGGAGGTTAGGAAGGTAAGAAGGGATAGGTGTTTTGTGTTCAAGATGTAAAACCAAAGTTGCTGTCACGTAGGTTCCCATGAGAAGTTCTCTGACTGTTTTCGCTGATGGAAGATTCAATTTTTTTATTAGTTTCTTTTTACTACTGTTACCTCCGTAGTTTAGCAGATCAAAATGTACTAGCGTATGTGATTGGTTTTTAATTAAGGACATCTGACAGTGTCTTTGTTCTGGAATTTTCTCATACTCTTGCATTCCATAGTTAAAGGGGGGCATTGGCGGATTATCCATAACGCTAGGATATGCTACAGCACCGGGCACCAGAGCCTCACCTGTCAGAGGGAATTAACTGAATTAACTAAGCAAAGCAAAACTTATGATCTCATTACACAGTAGTTTGGTTTTCTTACGCAGTTATTAACCATGGACAGTGTCGAGTTGGAAAATCAAGCGGAAGCTCTTACAGAAGTTATCTCGAACGATTTGACATCAATCTTCTAATAGAATTGAAGCACTTTGTGCGAAGAGTAAAGTTGCAAGAAAGAGTTTTTTTTTCAAATTGTTCGAATGAAGATGATAGATTCCATGATACTACAGTTTGTCCGGGCAAAGTATTAAACTGGATTATTGATTGTAAAAAGATTGATGTATTTCGGAATATATACATTGCTTAACGTCTGCTTTTGACTATTCCAATAGCTAACTGCGAATCTGAAAGATTATTTTCTGTATTAAAACGCATTAAATTATGTTGCTTTTATGGGGGATGAAAGATTATCTTAGCTAAGAAGGTTGAATATTGAAAGCGAGATACTTAAATCGCTCGCTTTAGAAGAAATTATACAAGACTTCGTTAAGGCATAATCAAGAAAAAATGGATCGTTTAGTATTTTCTAAGCTTAAGTACTACTATCCTCAGTACTACTATCACCATTTCGCTAAATATTTGTTGTAATTTGAAAGTTTAATAAAATAATTGTTAACTTTCGAAATTGTGTATGCCATTTATCAGTGTAAATAATGGTTAAAATGTTGAATTTTGAATCGGGGGAGGGGCGCCAATCTGATGGCAGCATAGGGCACCACGCGCTCCTAATCCGCCCCTGCTTGCTTCCTCCAGCAGTTCTTTTGTTGTCATACGGTGGAAGTTGTGGTTAAGGAATTGTAGATTTATATTATAAGGAGGATGTGTAAAGGATAGTTGTAAATGAGGGATTTATCTTGTTAGATGTTAGATGGGTTGTATCTTGATGTTAGATTTGAAGGAGGGTCTGTGTATTTCTTTTCTTTACAATGATGTATTTTTCAACCTTGTAGTGAGGCTAAAGTTCTTGTTCTAGCGGGTCTTGTAGATAGCATCCTTCGCGCGAGCTAGTAAGGCGTTAGGCCTGTCTTACTTGTTGGAGTCTTTTTATGTTATTAAGTCAGTCTGCGTGTACGTATTTCGATACATACAGACGATCTGTCGGAAGGTTTGCTTCGGATCCAGACATTAAATAAAAGGGTGTCCTTTGCGTTGTGGAATGTTTAGTTGTATTGTGATAGGCTGTGTCTGTGATTAAAGTTTGTAGGGTCAAAGAGTGTGTATTACCAATTACCGTAATAAAGGGAATTCTTTTTTAATAAAATTTCTGTATTAAAAGAGTTTTATAATCATAGTTCAGTGCAATTGTTTTCTGTATTTTTAGCCAGAAACCATTGCATTTCATCTTTGTTTTTATATTAAAATCAGTTTCAAAGTTAATGTCTCCGTCAATGTTTTAAAATGTGTTAATACATACATGTTGATTGGTACAATGTATACATCTTTCGTGGTGTGTATATCTTTTATAAATTGTAGTTTTGTATCTGACGAGTTATTTATGTTGTTCAAGTTTGAAATATCCATTAACCATGTTAGATCCCTGGGTAAGACATGGTTAGCATTTCCTTTATTTATTTTTATTACTTTCTTTTGAAAATCTATAATTATTTTGTTATTGTGCATGAAAGAAGTTCCTAGTATTATTGGGCAATTAAGGTCTGGTATAACATGTAAGCTTTTTTTTTGGGCAATTAAGTTCTTTAAATGTAAGTACTGGTGTGTTTATAGTTAATTATGCTGATCCAGTACATTTTAAATGTATATTATTAGATGAAATTAGCTTAGGGATATTATCAAAATTTAGCATATACTGGTTTACAATATTGTTATGCAACGGAACATTCTCGAACAATGGAGTGTGTCGTTCTACGTGTTTCTCGGTTATCCCAACAGAGCCGATAATGTTTGTGTACGTACATATTGCTGCTACTTTGAGATGAAAGACAATTACGTGACACTTATCATGCGTCAATATTCGAGGATATTCCAGACCGTACCGGTCGGGGCACTGTGTTCAAAGCCAGACAGTTTGCACGGTTTCTAGTGGATTCTAGAGCGCCTGTAATACACAGTTTGCTCGACACGTCATCCAGAAAGTGACCGATTATTCTGGAATCTCAGGAGGGTATAAATATAAGCATTCAGTGACGGTCAGTCAGTTTACGTCGGGCGATTACTCATTGCGTTTAAGTGGGGATTTATTCAAATGAGGTTCGAAGTATTGTGGCGAAGTGTTATTGTGTTATAATTATGCAGGGCTCTATTAGTTGACATTATTATTGCGTGTGGACAAATTTAACTGAATTTTGCACGAGTATAATCTTGTTGAATAACTTGTTGATTTCAAACTGTTAATTGTGATTAATTAAAACTGGTGATAAGTGACTTAATTGGTGACTTTATTTCGTTTTCCACTGTACCATACGACGATCAGTGAGACCGTCGTTAGAATGTAGATCACATATGATCTAATTAAGGATATATTGCAACCCAGATCAAGTATACATAGGTTTTGTTTTGTAGGATTATTTGCAAACGTTAATGTTGGTATTTTTCTTGTTTGTGTGTATTCTCTTTCCTTGTAAATGTTAGATTATAAACATCTGATGTTATTGAATTTTTATTTTTACGTGGATTAAGAATTCTGTTATCTGCAATACTTGCCATGTTCTATTTTCTGTTCTATGTTCTAATTTTTAATAAAATCATACTTTAGTTCGGTATCAATTAAGTGTAAGAGGTTTTTATTGTTTTTTTACGGTTCAAGTATTTACCATACGATTTTGAATTTTTTCTTTCCGAGTCTTTGATGTAGAATTGTGTTCATTATTATTACTATTGCATTCATTTGTATTTTTGTTAATTTTGTTTTGAAGTAAGTTTGGTTTCTGGACTCCTCATCGAATTAACTTTGTTTTTATTTTTGTTAATTGATTGTCTTTATTTTGTTTACACTCGTTAGTTTTGTGGTTAGAGGCAGAACGTATTATGAATATTTATATTTTTTATACGTAACGATTTTGATTTAAACCACCAGTGAGAAGTGGAGTGGGTGTTGTTTTTACAGTGAGCGCAGTATTTCGTTCTGCTGTTAGCAGTTAATGTAGAATTGTCTTGGTTGTGTCACAAGATTATCTTTTCGTGTGTAAGCAGATTGTCTGACTGGTTTTCTGTTGCTTTTCTCATAATTAAACTGTTGGTTTTGCTCGTTGGGACGTCGTCTTCGTGTATTCTAACCATCGCTCTTTCTATATTCATGTTTATTTGTTTTACTATGAGTTTTTGATTTATGTGCTATAGTATCACATAGTCTGTCAATTTGTGCTTGAAGCGACAATAGTTAATTTATTCTCTTTTTTCATGTTTATAAGGATTTATTTTTTCACTGTGTTCTTCTTTATTTAATTTTCATTGGAGTTGAAATAATTCTACTTGTTTTATGTTTTGTTGTAAGCTTTCAAGTGTCTCATTTTTCATTGTTAATATTTACTCTCAAATGTTTGGTTGTGAACCTTGGTTTTTTGTAATTAATAATATGTTTTTCTGACATAGACCGGTCATATCTTTTACATATATCTATAATATCTATAATTTATATTTTAACGCATCAGTGATCTATATCGACCATGGGATCAACAAATTTTGAAATTTCTAAAATTGCATGCTATATTAAGGTTGTGGTTAAAATTTCCTTTAATTTGATACCCCACATAGAATTCGCGATTTGACTAGGCTACAATTTTTGACCAACTTGTTGCCCTGGCGTCCTATAATTTTAAAATTTCTAAAACCTAACGTAAAATTCGCTTCAATTCGATACTTCACATGAAGTTTGGCGATTTTATCAAAATTTTTGCCCTCTTTTTAGGGCATTAGCGTCCCAAAATTTTAAATTGGCAAAAACACTGTATTCAGATTGTGGTTAAAATTCTCTTTAACTTGAAACCCCACTTGAACTTTTGTGACTTTTTCATTATTTTGACCCCACATTTTTGCCTCCCGCCTCCTCTATATTTTTGAGGGATCAATCTAAAAAACAATAGGGTTCTGTAGGGTAAAAGTACGTATACATATACCAAAGTTTTACCAAAGTCTGCGATGCGTTCAAAAGTTATCATGAAACGTACCCCAAACAGATGGACACACAGACAGATAGACGGATAGACAGACAAATGCCAAGCCGTTGAGTTAAAATAGAATTCGCTTCGTTCGTTTAACAAAAATGAATAACGAAAATCTTAATGAATTTGTTCGCAATCATTCTTTAAGTTTGATATTGGGGTTAAGACAGAAGACGAAATGAAAGCAGATGGTAAGTAATTTTTATAAATTTAGTAACTTATATTGTTTACACATACTGGCGATAAACCGAACAAACTGTCCGTATTTGTGTGCACAGGTTACTGACACTGAACGGATACGGCACTGACTCGTACATTTGAATTAGCCTTTAGTTTGCATTTTTAAATGTACATCATACGAACGTTAATCATATATTAACTTTTAGTTAGTTAATAGACTCGCCTTTTCAACACTTCTCACAGACTATAAAATTGGATTATTAAAACTTTGTTTCTTTTTATAGACACGACGTATTCATAACTCTCAATGAACTATTATGATGGACTATTATGTACTCAAAAGTAAAATCGCGGATGTAAGTTGTGATAAACTATTCTATAAGTAAGTTTTTATTAAATTGAAGCTAAATGTGTACTTACAGAGTGCCAAAACCATTAGCAGCGATATATAAGCTTTTATACCGGAATGGCCGTGTTGTGGTGAACGATTACAATAAGCGCACTACACTGAACTCACGAACACATGATACACCTTTTGAAACAATATTTGGCCACTGAAAATACGTCGTCGAACATTCTTACTCAACACAATTAAACACATAATAAAATGCGTTCTTTATTTCCCCATAAAATGAACGTATAAATTTGTAAATACAGTCGGCAGTGGAATAAATTACGATCTTGACTTTATGCCAATAAATTATTTCAGTAAACGGAGATTGCGAACGCAGTTATTTTAACGATTCAGGTTTATCAAATTACGTTATTTTTTTTAATAGAAAACCAGAATTATTATTAGTTTTAATAATGTTTTTATACAGAAGAAGTGATATGGAATCGGCTCTACGACCCGTTAATTATGTTAATACTATGATAACTGTCTTAATCAGGTTATGTTTATACCAGACTCAGTCCATTTGTGTAGGGAGTTTTAATGCTGCTAATTAACACCGAAAATAGTAATTATTTAATGTGGTCTGGTGCAGAGTTTAGGAAAGGTTTTATATAATTGACTATTAGTAGAAATGTAAGTAAATTCAGTAGGCCTACAAGAATAGTCACAATATTTTGAAGTACGAAACACACGTAAACAATAGTAAAAGATAATAACAATTTATAAATTATGATAAAGCAAGTGAACGAACTTAAATATTTAATAGTTTAGTTTCAATACGAAATTTCATTAACTTAATGACCGACTACTGAGCGACGACGTAGAGGGGGCGATATGAAGCTGTTATTTGGTAGGCTATACTGTTTGTGAACTAGTGAAATTAGTGATGTTCTGTTACTACAGAGTGTTGTGAACAACGAAATAATTGGTATCTCATTTTTTGTGCACTCGTAGTGCTGTAAGAAATTGACAATCAACGAGTTAAATCGTGGTGTAAGAGTAAAGTAAGCGAGTGAAGGTAAAACCAGCAAAGAGTGAACAAGATGGCTGCCGCAACAGTACCGTTCCCTATATTGACGGAGAAACATTTCTCGAGCTGGAAATTTCGAGTAAGGACGATGCTCGAAAAAGAAGGTGTAGCTGATGTATTAGACATCAAATTAGAGGATGTACGTGAAGAAGACAAGGTTTCTTTTACAACAAAAACGCCAAAGCAAGATGCACAATAGTGCATTCCATATCGGATAAATATGTACGCATCATTCAAAATGCCAAGACGGCGAGAGAAATGATGGAGCTGTTGACAAATCTGTTTGAAAGGAAAAGCCCGTTGATGAAAATGTATGTTATGCGAAGATTGCTGAAACTGAAATTTTCTACCGGAGATCTGCAAGATCATTTTACCCAATTCGAAACTTTAATAGAGGAATTATCAGCACTTGGCTCGCAACTCAGCGAAAGTGATAAGTCGTGTTATTTACTTCTTACGATGCCGGAGTGCTATGAAAAATGCTGCTACAATCAAAAATAAAAATAATTTCAAGTTGATATTATGTGAATCAATGGGAAATCTGTACATCACAAAACTTGAAATAGATAAAGAGACTGTTTTTTGTGTGGCCAATAATGCAAATCTATGGCACCAAAGATTAGGACATTTAAATGAAAACAGTTTAAGAAAAATGAAACTACCACATAGTAGTACAAACTCCACATATGTCGAAGTTTGTAGTCCCTGCAATCAAGGCAAAGCTAAACGCAAACCTTTCTGTGACGTCGAATTGCCAAGATCGAGTCGAAAGGGAGAATTATTGCACAGTGATTTGGCTGGACCAGTAAAAGTTCAAACGATGGATAGTGAAAGATACTACCAAACTATCATCGATGACTACACACATTTTGTCCGAGTGTATCTTCTCAAATCAAAAAGTGAAGCTGAAAGAAATTTAATGGACTATATCCGTGAGTTAAAAGCAAATGGATATTCTTGCTCGAGGATCAGGACAGATTGTGGAGGGGAGTTCTCGTCAGAAGTTTTTCAAAACTTCTGCAGGCAAAAAGGAATCAGCCTTGAGAGTAGTCTACCTCATACTCCACAACAAAATGGGGTAAGTACCTGGGGTAAAATAAATTTTACGCTGATGAGCAAGACTAGGACTCTACTCGCTGAAACTAATGTACCCAAGTACTTATGGGGAGAAGCCATAAGGTGTGCTGCCTACCAAATTAATCGTTCACCAACAACTGCTCTTGAAGGAAAAACTCCAGCAGATGAATACTTTTAGATAAAGTGAACATAAATTGATTAAAAGTTTTCGGCTGCAAAGCTTGGGCGTATAAGCTGCCAGTACCAAGAAGCAAGCTAGATACTAGAGCCTACGAGTGCATCATGGTTGGCTATGCGAAAAATGGCTACAGATCATTGATTCCAAATGAAGATAGAATAATAATCTCAAGAGATGTGATACTTGATGAAACACAATATAAGCATAAGCCAGAACCAAGTGAAAACAATGAATTATATAGACACATTCTGTATGATGACCATCGAGACCAAGATTACCTACCTGAAGAAGACTCAAATACTGACATCTATAAAAATCAAGTAATCGAAAATGAAGACAACGACGATCAAACTAACCCAGCTGAAGAATCTGCTAAGATAGACGAAAATTGTAAAGAGTCTATTGAAACACATAAAGAAAAAGGAAATGAGAGACCAAAACGAAATAGACAACCACCCAAGAAACTTCAAGACTGTATCTATTATCCAGATAATATTCCAGAGGATGCATTTCTTGCCTACTGTTTAATAAGTGATGGAGCCCCAGAAACCTATGAAGAAGCTATGAAAATTGATGATGGATGGAAAGAGGCAGTAAAATAAGAAATTAATGCATTGGAAAAACACAAGACCTGGGAACCCGCTTCACTAACTCGCAATGCCACACCTAGCAATGAATAACACGTTGGTTATTCAAGGGTAAGTCAGTTGGCACAAAAAGAGCAAGATTAGTTGCAAGAGGATTTCAAGAACAGGTAACAAATAATATCTATGCTCCTGTTGCTCGAATATCCACTATACGTCTACTTTTGTCAGTTGCTCTACAAAAAAAGTGGGATATAAGACAGTTGGATATCCCGAGTGCATTTCTAAGTGGAATACTAGACACTGACGTCTTCATCAAAACACCACAGGGAGTTGATTGTAATTGCAAAATTCTGAAGCTGAAAAAGAGTCTTTATGGATTGCGTTCAGCTCCAAGAAAGTGGAATGAAAGATTCACCAATGCAGTCGAGCAATATGGATTAATTAGGTCAAATAGTGACTCTTGTCTCTACACTGGTAACAACGTCTGGTTATTGACGACATCATAGTCACAGGAAAACCCAAAACATGTAACAAGCTGATAGATTTTCTCAAAACAAAATTCTGCGCTAAAGACTTTGGAACAGTTAAAGATTTTCTAGGAACAGAAATACATATAGAAAAGGACTCCACAGAAATCTCTCAACATAAATTTATAGACAAAGTCTTAACCAAGTTTGGAATGCAGAACTGTAAAACTGCAAGTACACCGCTGGAAAACAACTTTCAAGTTGATCTGAACCTGCAGATAAACAAGGATTTACCGTTTAGGGAAATCGTGGGATCACTGATCTACGTACATTTCAGTTATCTCTAGGTCAGATATAGCCTATGAAACTTCAGTGCTGAGTAGGTATTTAGATAAACCAACAAACCAACTGTGGACCGCAGCAAAGAGAGTACTGCGATACATCAAGAAAACGAGATATAAAAAGCTGACACATCGTTGCTCAACTGAAGATGCACTGTATGCATACTCCGATGCAGACTGGGCAGGAGACACTACAGACGTAAGAGCACAACTGCATCTGTAGTAATCTATCACTGTGGTAATCCAATTTTGTGGACTTCTCATAAGCAAAGTTGTGTATCCTTGTCCTCAGCACAATCAGAATATGTAGCCTGTCCATCCACAGCAACAGATTTGGTTTAACTACATAGAATCTTGGAGGATATGCAATACGACACTTCTACACCAGTAATGCTCGTCGACAATCAAAGTGCAATTAATATGGCAGAGAGCTATGAAAACAGCAAGCGCACTTGACATTGACATTAAGTTCCACTATATTAAAGACATTGTGGCAAAAGGACTAATCAAGCTCAAATATATAAGCAAAAGTGAAAATATTGCAGATATCCTGACCAAATCTTTATGTAATGTAAAATTTCAATATTTTTGTGAAAAGCTAAAGATTATGTAACCAAATGTCATGTAAACTATTTCTGTTTAAGTGTTTGTTAATGCCTTATTTACGTGTTATTTTGGAATTTAAATTATCAGATAATTCAACCTGAGAAGGGGTGTCAAGATATGAACATGTGTATGTAAAACTATATAGATCACATGTAGATCACACATTGTTGTAACGTAATAAAAAATATATCTTGTACGTTCGAAAGTTGGCTCGCTTATTTTCCTCGTCTTATTCCAGATTTATCCCAATAACTTGACAGCTCCCCCGGTATAATGCAATGGGTGGCTCGACTTATGAATGCAGCCTATAATGTAATGTACCATGCACTTATGAAAACAATTTCATTGTAAATTTTATTTTAAACACCCGCGATTTGTCTATTTTCACTAACAATTTTATGATCCGTAATAATGTACCAGAGAATTATTTTTACTCTTAAATTATTTTCCATATTTTCATTGCATAATTTTGAGTTTTATGAGCCCGTCTACGATAGTGCATGTATATACATTTGAGTGTACAGTAGAAACATCATACTATATTTAATTAAACGCATAGAGCCAATGTGTATTGTTATAGGTCTACTTACACGCTTGTGTAAATAGATAGGTCTCTATATGTAAATTCAAATATAGCCTACCATGAATACCGGTACCAAAGACATATACAATAGTGCCAGATCTTGTCTCGTGTTAATGTGAATAACGTGGCATAACATTCACATTGCTTGAGTCTCTAAATAAAATATTTTATTACTGATATCCTATTTTTCGACAGATGAGTGTAGGTGTATACAAAGAAAAACCATTCTCATTGTTCAAATATAATGTGAATAGGATCGGCGGAGCCATACGAAATTAAAACGCATAACTATCACGTGAAAGCGGAAATCGTAAATTGAATTTTGAAATTATTGACAATCAGTTTATGAAAATAATTTTAAAAATGTCGGGGTAAATGTCTTAAAAACCACACAATTAAAACGTACGTTTGCTCCTAATGGTAAATAGGGTGTCTCATTTTTTTAACGTAATCGTGAAATATGTCTGGACAAGAAACGTTAAGCTTAGCCACAACAAAACTACATCAACATACTGGAAATATCTTGACTGCCGCTGAGTTGTAGGCATTTTGTATTGTGATTACTCTCAAGTCTCGGTAAACGCGTATAAAAATCCTATACACACATTTTGTATGCTGTTATGAACATCATCAGACGGAAAACATTTCACTTGAAACATAAGAAACTCAAGGAAATAATATTTAAAACATATTTAAATACTTATATTTTCTAAAAAAAATCCAACAAACGAATCATAACAATAAACATAGTTTCCATGACTGTAAAATTTTCATCACAATAATTTTGTTGTGTCGACAGTAAATAACGTTTCGTTTGGTGTCCTCCCAGGTAGACATATATCTATATTATTGTGTTCCTATACGTGTTTAGTTATTGTATATTTATTCTTCTGATTCTTTCTTCTCCCAGAATTAGGCTAAAAACTTTCCTCAGGATGTATTGTAATCTAATTTCTCTCCGCAACCTTTCTTTCTCCGTCCTTTCCTTGCGCCTTTCCGTTCCTTCTTATCACTTCTATTTCCGTTCGCCTTTTCTCGATTATCACTACCACCGAACTTGTTTCCTTACTCATCTTATTTACTGATTCATCTTGGTTCCTTACTCTGCACTCTCTGGTTTACTACTTGGCAGTCTTTCTACTATTCTCACAATGACCACACGTCAACCAAACAACGTCTATAAACTATTGTTCTCGAACACTATATGAATAACGCTATTTAAGTAGTTTTGTTGCTTAAGATTCCGGTCTGAAAAAGATTTTACTGTTAAAAATACAATATAGACGTAACAAAAGTATACGTTTGTTAAATACTGTATCATATTTCGGTTTTAGTCTCATATTTTAAATTGATAATAGGCGACGAGGAATGATAATTATACACAATATTTATGATAATTATCTTAACATTGTAACATACCCAAAGAATCTAATTAAGCTATCAATATTACCAGTATTGTTTATGACAAGACTCATTAAATAAGAAAAATAATATAACAATATTAAACGGAATTTCCAAATAAGAAACTAACTCTTGATGTACGGTATTACTAAATAATCGAAACAGCTTTATTATAAATGTTTACAATAAATAATATATATGTTTAGCTTCAACCGTATTCTGCGCGTGGTGAATGAAGTCCTCGGAAGACTCCGTGTTGGTGAAGTTTGTCCTCCGAAGACTTCGCATCCCATCGGTCGTACTCAACACTTGTATCAGTAACTGAGGTAAACTTACATAGAGTAACGTCTATGTAAGTATTTTAGTAAATAATTTCTAACCGCTTCCATCACTGCATATAAAATTATTCGTATCCTACTCATCATTTTCAAAATTTCTGTCACAATAATTTCACACAATATATAAACAGTTTGTTAGTTTTAATATTTTATTGATTTAAATGACATGACTTTCTTAAATTTTTGCTTGTGTATGTTAATTTTAGATTATTAGTAACGATATATGTTTTATTATGTTTATAAAGTTCTGTTTATTATGTTTTGTAACCACTACGGTCCTTATGTTTACAATGTCATGTTCTTTTGTTTTTGTTACGTATGTTTATTATTTTAAGATGTTTAATTTGTTTTATGATTATGATTTACACTATTTTTGTTTGTTCATTAAGTTCATTATACCCAGTATGTTATTTTGTCCATTAAGTTAACAGTGTTGTGTCCGTCAATCTAATAACTTTAATATATTTATTATGTGCTTTATAATAGTTTTCTCGTTACGTTTAAATGTATTTAATTTGTTTACTATGTTCATTATGTGTATTATAAATTCACTATATTTATTAGAGTCACTATTTTAAATATTTAATTGTGTTTATTATATACAATGTGTAGATAATGTACATTAAGTATAAAATATTTATTGCGTTTATTATGTCATTATGCCTATTATGTTGAACATATATATTATTGTCATTCTGTTCTGTACGTTCATTATATTTATATAATAATTATGTATATATGTTATATTTATGTTTTTATTAATTATTATCTTAATTTATTTATTATGTTCCATGGTTACTATGCACATTTGCTCATTTACTACTCATGTTTAAACGTAACTTATTTTTAATTTGTTTACTATGTGTATTAAATTTATTAAATTTACTATACTAATACTTTTCAATATGTTAATTGTCTTTATTGTATACAATACATGCATAATGTTATGTTTATTATGTATATTATTTATAATACGTTTGTTGTGTTTATTATGTTCATTATGTCATTATGTTCATTTTGTTCAACATACACTTTATTTTCATTATTGTGTGGTATATTCAGTACGTATATACAATAATTAATTATGTCTATAATGTTATGTTAATTATAATAATCCTAATTATATTTATTTCATACGTATGCATATATAGCAATGTTTATTATAACATGTGACATAAGTATGTTTTTGTGCTTACTATGCTTATTATGTCCATTATGTTCAACATATACATTATTTTTACTGTGTATATTGATTACGCATATTTTAAAAATTATGTTTACTTTTGTTTTCGTTCATTATGTTTATTATGCTCCACGGTCACAATGTACACTGTGTTTATCCGCTCATTATGTTAAATGTACTCCATTTTCACTACGTTAAGTATGTTAATTAAATTAATTATATTAATTAAACTAATTATTTAAAATATGTTATTTATGTTCACATTATAAAAAATGCTAACACAATGTTATGTTTATTGTTCTATTATTATATGTTTACTGTGTTCATTACGTCATTATTTCCATTATGTTCATCATTTACATTATGTTAAGCATATTCGTTATGCATATTACAATAACTAATTATGTTTATAATGCTACATTTATTATATAATTTTAAATAATATAAATTTTGTACATTAAATTGTGAAGTTGTGTGTATTATGTTTAATAGTTTACAGTGTTTTAGTATTTTCTTTACATCCACTATGTTTTATGTTCCTATTACAATTAATTAGACCATTATGCCTATTAATGTTCAGATGTACATTATATTAATAATATTCGGTATGTGTTTATCATATTACGTTAATTGTAATTATGCTCATTATATTCGTTGAGACAAAATAAACTTCTTTCGAAGGGGGGGTGTTATGTAACGTAACAGAATTGAGGTCCCCAACGTTACATAAAAAAATGAATTAACTATGGTCAAGGACCATACCCCGATATTCAGGTTACTCAGTAATTAGTACATCTGAGATGTACCTCAAGTTAAAAGATATAATAAATAACGTTAAGTATAAAATACTATACCAATTAATGGTTAATGTAATAAATTGTACTTGTTTTTATACTGTGGCATGGTAGTGTTCACAGAATATTTATTTTATGTTTTGAGTATAGTAAGAGGGAACTGTTGTTTTATAGGAATACTTAATCAGTGGTAATGTTTTTATTTATGTTAAAATTGTCTTTAGACAATTAAGTATAATTACCTGTGTTAGGCATTATACTATGTTATATGTATTGACTAAAATTGAATAATGAAATTGTTTTGAATGCATGTTTGTAAACTTGGCCAGGATAGCAATAAGTGTTTAAAAGTAGTTCTGATAATTATGTTGTAAACTAATGAAGGGTTCCAGGACGAATTAATTAATGTAATAAAGTAAAACCAGGAAATTAAAATTAATGTAAATAACCATGAACCAGTAATTAATTGTACAGTAGGTCAGGTAACGAAAATTAAGTTAAAAACCAGACAATATTATAACAGTTGTAAGAAAACCTATAGGCCTAAATTTAATATTTGTAAAAGGAAATTAATACCTTTTTAAGAAGTCCAGTCCAATGAAACTATAGTAAAACATATACTGTTTAATAAGGAAGGTTAGGTGAGAGTTTTAGGTAATTTGGTATAATTCCAAGCATGGAGTATTTTATTAAAAAAGAGTAGTAATATTTTATAATTCTGGCTCTAGGATATCAATTTTCATCCAATGACAGAAAATAGTGGTTGTTAGGGCAACTAAAAAGGTACAATGTTGTTGATTTTCAATCATTCGTTTCGATTGTTATATGCTATTGAGTTCAGATGAGGAGACACATTTAAAAAAGAATGATAAAATTTGAAAAAATGAATCTAAATTAATAAATCCAAATTGAAAACTAATTCTATAACACCACTGATGAATAATAAAACAAATTAGACTTCCAAATTATAAACAAATACCTCTAAAAGAGTCGAGAATTCCTTACTTCATTCACCAAGATAATTCCGCTGGAGTCTGTATTAAACCGATTTCCCACGTAATCAGAAGACTAATTGAGGGAAGCAAAGGCCGAAACTAACGGAATTATAGAGAAGATATACGAAGACCACGTGTCTGCAGAATTAACCTTCACCTTCAAGAAGAAGCTATAATACGATTTCCATTCCACCGGGACTGACAACCACCAGGATCGTAAGAGAAGAACGGAGGTCAGAAGAGTTCCTGGGGCTTTCCTGTATATCACACCGTTAATTTTATTAAGGATCAGAACACTTTTTCCTGGATGAATGTAATCTAAGCAGACCATCTTCAACTGTTTACAGACGTCCAATGCCATTTTGAGATTCGCCAATCCGGTAAAACGAACTTATTTTTAATTTCAATATATTTAGAGTTAATAACATTCTGTAATACTTGAGTAACCTTAATTTTGCATTACCTGGCCTTACTAATGGTTTAAAGAATCACACGAACCCTGGGATAAGAGATATTTAGTATTATATTTAATTTGTATAAATCAAAAGGAACTTGGTCAATTGACGATCGATCTAACATTGTATAATCGATATAATGATATTATCATCTTGAAGAGAACTGTTAGTTTGAAATAAAGTACAAAATCAATAAAGAATCTTCCTTGTATATGATAATGTTTTATGTTATTGCAGAATAGGCATTATATGTTGTGCGTGGAGTAATTTACAGGTAAAAGGGTGAATAAAATCCGGTGAACGGTTAACCTAGACGCAAGCCTATTACAAATAACAGCGCTAATTGTCAACAGCTGGTGGAACGGGAGATTGCCGAACTAGTGTGTTTTATGTACCAAATTTGAATTGAATTACATAATACAGAGGGACTAGGGTTGGCGAGAATTCTTAATACATTCAGTCAATACATGACGGATATCGTTCATATTGCGTAACTATTGAATAATTAGATAAACCTGTATGTACAATTAAAAGTTAAAATAACATAATCACAAATATATTTGCCTATTAAATTTGAGTTGCAGGAGGTCACCTATAAGATTACACGAATCATATTTATAAATAACAGCTTGATTAAACCCCGAAACCTGAAATAAATCTTATTGATCCGATTAAACGTTTTATTTCAAATTGGCGAACCCAACAGTGGGGCATCATCATCTTCTATTAACACAATAACACGTTTTATTTCAAATTGCCGCCTTCAACGTGGGGCTTAACGTGGATACACGGGAGACAAACACATTGTAAACGTTTTATTTCAAAATTGGCGCCCAACGTGGGGCTTGACGTTGATACACGGGAGACTCATATAAGTAAATAAAACATCATAAACGTTTTATTTCAAAATTGGCGAACCCAACAGTGGGGCATCATCATCTTCTATTAACATCATAAACGTTATATTTCAAATTGGCGCTCAACGAGTGGGCTTTAGTTAAGTAAAAAATGGTCTTAATTATTACTTAACTTGAGCAGACAACCATTAGAGGCACAGGAATGCATACGAGAGGCGTTACTAAAAGGATGGAGAAGGAGGAAGAAACAGAAGAAGATAGACGGGAAGAAGAAACAGAGGTAGTTACAGACACTGAAATGGAACAACAGGCGAGCAATAAAGAAGACGCCCAAGGGGACCAACCAGATAAATCTGCCCGAAAGGAAGACATGAGTATGCAGGAGCTGTTGAGGATTATAATGGAAAGCAATAAACTAATAAATGAGGAAAATAAGGAGAAATTTAGGAAACAGGAGGTAACCTTAAAGCAAACCAAGGAGGAAACTAATGAGAGTTTAAGACAAATCAAAGAAGAATTAGATAAAAAATTTGACGAGAATTCAGAAAAGCTAGAAAATAAAATAGACAGTATCAAAGAAGATAATAGACAAACTAATGAAAAAATAGACAGTATTAACGAAAACTCAAAGAAACAAAACGAAATTTTGAGTGAGAATTTAATCAAACTGATGAAACTGATAACATTACTAACGAGAGATTTAATTTTAATCAAGAGCAGTCACCAACTACTTACTTTTGGGGAAAGGTGTGTTTGGCGCGTCATTTGGAACCGCGGAAACCAGAGGAATGTTTGGTAAATAAATTGTCTTACCATTTTGAAGAAGATATAGTTCGTGCCAGACGCAGTGGACAAGTAAAGACCGTAGAAACAATGGAAACCTTGTTAGCCAGTTACGAAATGGAAGACTATTATCAAAGGTCCCGACGGCAAGGTGACTATTACAACAATAAAAGGGAGGAGACAAATCAAGAGTCACGTCCAGGAACAAATCGATTTAACAATAATAATTATCACCGAAGGGTGAATGACCATTTTATAAACAATCGTTATCGCAACAATCATTACCCAAGTAATCACTATACTAATTATGATAATAACAGATACAGAACAGGCCGCAGGAATTTTGACAATGGGAGAGAGTATTGGAACAATAATCGTACAAACAACGACCAACGAAATCAACCCAGTAATCGAAGTCGAGAGGAGGATCTGCCTAGACACCAAGAAAACCATAGAGATTTTAGACCCGATGATGGCAACCCAGGAACCACTGCGAAGGGACGATCGTCCGCAGGATAGGATGGAAAACTAAGTACAGCAGTGGAAGTATCAAGTAACCCCTCGCTGCTGGGATTGGAAGGGTATGTACAAAAACAAAAGGAAAGCAACCAAATTCTAAAAAACTGTAAGAACAACTTACTCAATAATTATTCAGAAACGATATGATTTAATAAAAAACTGTAAGTACAACTTACTTAAGATATTTCGAAACCATTTGATTTAACAAAAAATAAGAACAAATTAGTAAATAAGAGTTATAAAGAATTGATTTAAAATGAAATAATAGGAAAAAGTAATATTTTTAATGGTAACAAACAGAAGAAAAATTAAATAAATAAAAACAATTGATGGTAATATGCTCAGATAAGAAGAATAAAGAATAATTTAATGACTCCAATGAAACTGAAGGAGGATAATAATTAATACAACAATAATTTAGAATCTCTCGGAATTGAAGATTATATAAGAAGAAATGATACGGAGAAATATGTCACAAGAAGGAAAGTCAAAAGGATTTTAAAATAATGCCTATCAATAATGTTATATGCTATTAGTTAATGGAAAAGAAGAATGAATCAAGAAGAAGAAGAAGAAGAAGAAGAAGAAGAAGAAGAAGAAATATATAAATAAATGTAAACAGCAACTGTATGAAGAATCCCAAAAGTGTTTAGTATTAGTCGCTACTTGACTACTTATAATTTTTTTATTTTTAATATATTGACCGTAGAAATGTTCCGGCAATAATTTTTATGAGCAGGGATGATGTTCCCCTGGTCTCAGAAGGTGTAAGGATGGACAGCGGAGTAATGGACCCAAGAGTGGCCACCCGACTGGTACCACATCACAGGATAGGGAAAAATGTTAGGGAAATTAAGTATTTTAGGGATAATGATGAAATAGCTGTATAGACTGATATTAGATTCCAGAAGTATAGGTGAAGAAAATAGAAGGAAGATAGCAGACAGAAGCTTAATTGAGAAAGCTAATTTATAAAAGTAAATAAGAAAATAAATGTTAAAACGAGTTTTTATGATTAGTGTGATCAATCCTTATCAAGTAAAATGTGGAAGTACCACTACCCAGAGAAATAAATAATTTATGAATTTGCCTCCAAGATAGAGAATTGAGCAGTAAAACAGCAATTACCACCAGTCTGAAATACCAGTCCAAAATAAAAAAAAAATATTGTTAGTAAGAAGACAACCAGGTAAGGTACGAATTATGAGTTTATTTTTTTTACTAAACTTCGTTGAGACAAAATAAACTTCTTTCGAAGGGGGGGGGTGTTATGTAACGTAACAGAATTGAGGTCCCCAACGTTACATAAAAAAATGAATTAACTATGGTCAAGGACCATACCCCGATATTCAGGTTACTCAGTAATTAGTACATCTGAGATGTACCTCAAGTTAAGAGATGTAATAAATAACGTTAAGTATAAAATACTATACCAATTAATGGATAATGTAATAAATTGTACTTGTTTTTATACTGTGGCATGGTAGTATTCACAGAATATTTATTTTATGTTTTGAGTATAGTAAGAGGGAACTGTTGTTTTATAGGAATACTTAATCAGTGGTAATGTTTTTATTTATGTTAAAATTGTCTTTAGACAATTAAGTATAATTACCTGTGTTAGGCATTATACTATGTTATATGTATTGACTAAAATTGAATAATGAAGTTGTTTTGAATGAATGTTTGTAAACTTGGCCAGGATGGCAATAAGTGTTTAAAAGTAGTTCTGATAATTATGTTGTAAACTAATGAAGGGTTCCAGGACGAATTAATTAATGTAATAAAGTAAAACCAGGAAATTAAAATTAATGTAAATAACCATGAACCAGTAATTAATTGTACAGTAGGTCAGGTAAAGAAAATTAAGTTAAAAACCAGACAATATTATAACAGTTGTAAGAAAACCTATAGGCCTAAATTTAATATTTGTAAAAGGAAATTAATACCTTTTTAAGAAGTCCAGTCCAATGAAACTATAGTAAAACATATACTGTTTAATAAGGAAGGTTAGGTGAGAGTTTTAGGTAATTTGGTATAATTCCAAGCATGGAGTATTTTATTAAAAAAGAGTAGTAATATTTTATAATTCTGGCTCTAGGATATCAATTTTCATCCAATGACAGAAAATAGTGGTTGTTAGGGCAACTAAAAAGGTACAATGTTGTTGATTTTCAATCATTCGTTTCGATTGTTATATGCTATTGAGTTCAGATGAGGAGACACATTTAAAAAAGAATGATAAAATTTGAAAAAATGAATCTAAATTAATAAATCCAAATTGAAAACTAATTCTATAACACCACTGATAAATAATAAAACAAATTAGACTTCCAAATTATAACAAATACCTCTAAAAGAGTCGAGAATTCCTTACTTCATTCACCAAGATAATTCCGCTGGAGTCTGTATTAAACCGATTTCCCATGTAATCAGAAGACTAATTGAGGGAAGCAAAGGCCGAAACTAACGGAATTATAGAGAAGATATACGAAGACCTTGTGTCTGCAGAATTAACCTTCACCTTCAAGAAGAAGCTATAATACGATTTCCATTCCACCGGGACTGACAACCACCAGGATCGTAAGAGAAGAACGGAGGTCAGAAGAGTTCCTGGGGCTTTCCTGTACATCACACCGTCAATTTTATTAAGGATCAGAACACTTTTTCCTGGATGAATGTAATCTAAGCAGACCATCTTCAACTGTTTACAGACGTCCAATGCCATTTTGAGATTCGCCAATCCGGTAAAACGAACTTATTTTTAATTTCAATATATTTAGAGTTAATAACATTCTGTAATACTTGAGTAACCTTAATTTTGCATTACCTGGCCTTACTAATGGTTAAAAGAATCACACGAACCCTGGGATAAGAGATATTTAGTATTATATTTAATTTGTATAAATCAAAAGGAACTTGGTCAATTGACGATCGATCTAACATTGTATAATCGATATAATGATATTATCATCTTGAAGAGAACTGTTAGTTTGAAATAAAGTACAAAATCAATAAAGAATCTTTCTTGTATATGATAATGTTTTATGTTATTGCAGAATAGGTATTATATGTTGTGAGTGGAGTAATTTACAGGTAAAAGGGTGAATAAAATCCGGTGAACGGTTAACCTAGACGCAAGCCTATTACAAATAACAGCGCTAATTGTCAACAGCTGGTGGAACGGGAGATTGCCGAACTAGCGTGTTTTCTGTACCAAATTTGAATTGAATTACATAATACAGAGGGACTAGGGTTGGCGAGAATTCTTAATACATTCAGTCAATATATGACGGATATCGTTCATATTGCGTAACTATTGAATAATTAGATAAACCTGTATTATAGTACAATTAAAAGTTAAAATAACATAATCACAAATATATTTGTTATTAAATTTGAGTTGCAGGAGGTCACCTATAAGATTACACGAATCATATTTATAAATAACTGCTTGATTAAACCCCGAAACCTGAAATAAATCTTATTGATCCGATTAAACGTTTTATTTCAAATTGGCGAACCCAACAGTGGGGCATCATCATCTTCTATTAACACAATAACATGTTTTATTTCAAATTGCCGCCTTCAACGTGGGGCTTAACGTGGATACACGGGAGACAAACACATTGTAAACGTTTTATTTCAAAAAAAAAAATATATATATATATATATTGTAAAGAAACTGTGAATAATGATTAACTAGTGTTGCGGGTTTATAGTTAATTGAGCCCTACGTTATGAGCGTCAATTTAGAATAAATTATATGTTGTTACTTATTCAATTAGATGAAGATCAAAAGTAACTCCACTGTTGAATGCGTCGATTGGTAAAATTTTACTGCAGATGAGATCTCCTGCAAATCAATGTTAATTTATTTATAAAATTATTTATTAAGTGGTTGATATTATTCGGTTATTGATCATAGGCCTGGGTTAAGTAGTTATCAAGTGTTTTACCAGAGAAAAACGCTATATTACAGTTATTATAGTGAATAATTTAGTATTTTTCTCCAACCCTAGTCAGTATGTATTATCTAAATTGGAAAGAGCGGAGAGCATAAGTTAGTTCTCTATTCTCCCGTATTCACCAGCTGTCTGCAGACGAGCGCTGTTATTGACGATTGACCCGTTATTATAGGTTACGTCGTTACACTTGATGCGTTTCTCACGTTCCTTTCTCTGTAAAATACACCCTATTCGAAATACAATAATTATTCTACAAATAACACAAAATCGTCAAATTCAAGAAGGGTTCTTTATTTTATATATGTTTAAATTCCAACAGCTGCTTCTCCTGCTACTAATACATCATATCGATCACACAATACAGAATCGATTTGTTATTGAACTCGTGTTTTAGATGTTACAATTTAATTATAATTTTCAGTTTGTCTTTTATCTCAGGGTACATGTAGTTCTTTTAACTATTAGTAAGGTCAGGCAATGCAAATTTAAGGTTACTAAGTATTACAATATTGTTATAAACTCTTATTATATACAATTAAACATAAGCAGGTTTGTTACCACACTGGATCCGATGCTTAATGTGGCAGTGTCTTGCGACAACGAGGCGAGGAGAGAATGGCGATGCAGTTCTTGAATAAAAACAACAGTCAGCTTCTCATTAAAAGTTGGATTCGATGTCCCAGAATGTAGTAGAAGTTTCAGTTCTGGTCTTCGTTATTCTTCACGGTTCTGGTAGTTGCCGGTCCCAATGGAATTTGTGTAGTATTAAGTTCTTGCTCCGTTGTTAAAAGTGAGGTTCTGTATGTAAATTTAATTCTCTTTATTGTTCGTTGTATGTTATTTATTCACTTCGACTTCTCCAGGTCTGGGTTATCTTCATTTATTTATTGTTTTCCATTATTACTCATTTGACGGTAGGTTTAGTTAATTTAGATTTTTAGATTTGAATTTTATTGATAGGTATTTTCATATTCTCGGCGTGAAAGTCTCCGAAGTCGTCCAACCGTCTTTTTGATCAGTTACTATATTTTAATTTGAATTAACAGCAATTTTATTTATTAAGTTTATTGGTTTTTTCTAGATTTTACCACAACTGAACTGTTCTCGTTCATATATAACAATTGAATGTTGAAATCAACAAGATATCTTGCATTTTGTTGTCCATAACAACCATCTTCCTCTTATGTCATTGGATAATATTTGTTATCCTAGAGCCGTAATTAGGAAATATTCTTACACTTATTTAATAAAATACTCCCTTCTTGGAATTACATTAAATCACATAAAACTTTCACTTAATCTGCCTTATTAAACTGTATACATTTTACTACATTCTCTTCTTAATCGACTTATTTTAAAAGGTATTAATTTCCTTTTACAAAATACTAATTTTAGGCCTATTGGTTTTATTACATGTGTTATAATTTTTTGTTTTTAATTTAATTTTTCTGACCTGACCTACTGTACAAAGAGTCACTGGCTTATGGCCAATTATTCTAATTTTAATTTCCTGATTTCAATTTATTATTATTATTATTATTTTATCATTGAACCCTTCATTGGTTATGACATAATTATAATGACCACTTGACAATTTATTAACAATTATTGTCTTCCTGGCCACGTTTACAAATATTATTTAATGATATCTTCATTAATTATTCAAAGTAAATACATTTAACATGATACAATACATAATAAATACACTTGTATTTAATTACTTAAATACAAGTTTAACATGAATGAAATTAGTATCCATTACTTAATACTTTCTTAAAGCAATGGCTTCACACCTGCTACATACAAAACACAGAATAAATATCATGTAAACACAATATCATGATAAAGCACAACAACATGTACATCTTTATAAAACATTAAATATTAATTAAACAGTCTATTATTTTCAAACTTGTCTATAGTAAATTCATCTCAATAGACACTGTGTTTATAGTTTACATCTTCCACTGATCACTCCATATTTTATATTTAGATACATTTTTACTATCTTATTACCTAGTAACCTTACTAGGTATTATTCATATATTTTTTAGGTGAGGTTTGCCTTCCTGACCTTATTTATGGCATTCCTTGGGTATTGTTTGAACTTCTCTGGACAAAGTTTTTATGTAACGTCGGGGACCTTAACTTTGTTACGTTACAATTATATATATATATATATATATATATATATATTGTATCTTTTTCTTGTGAACGGCTACCGTTTTATTCTGCAAAATGTGAATAATGTACAATTTGTGTGTGATGGGTGTAATGTGTCTTCTCTATCCGTAGTTCTAATGCGTGCAACTTCCGCAGATTTCGTTCGTTGCGAACGTACGAATAACCAGGTCTTGATGTTCTTACCTGATGTTCATTAGGAGTATGAAATTCCCGGTGGCGCCAAATTGTTTTCTTAAAACAATTAAAATAAAATTCAAAGTTGTATGACCAGCGCAGCTCAGGCGGTTGGAATAATTCAAATATTTCCGCCAGCTAGGCCCACTGGAGCACACAGCAGTTCGATGCGTGGGCTGTGTAAATCGTTAGTCATCTGCTAAAATGTACATAAAATATTGTGCACCTCCTAATGAAATTATAACACCGTGGTTACACTCAATACTTACACATTTTTTATTAGTGATTGTTATTCATTTAATACAAATTATTCTAATACAAATGCTCCGGTTGTTTATATGAGACAATTACAGGGTTTGACAATCGATATTTGAATTGATATCCAGACGTTTAATGATGGCGTCTGTTGAAAATTGTATACAAGTTATTAATGTTGGTTTGTCATAGGTTCTTGAGGTTACGTTCAAAGGATTACAAATGTTTAAAAACAATAAAAATACACACCCTTACATCAAGTAAACTTAACTAACATATTGTGTAGGTATAATTTGTTTAGCGCAGTGTAGTAAAAGTGTTTACAAGTTATGGATCATTAACAACAGTTTATATTGGTTAGTTTATAAATTGTCAGTGACTTAGTATTCTTTTTAATCTCTGAAAGTAATTAATTTCAGTTCAGTGAGATTTCGACCTTTAGTGAGATAATTAACGTGAGTTTATTTATATATTTTGGGTAATTTAAGAGGTACTTATCACTTCCGTAGTTATGGCGAATTCATACGATCTGTTATTCATGGGTTATACTATAATCTTCTTTAATTTGCTGGGTTCAGGACATCAGGCATCTTTTCCAGTTTAATTGGTAGTAATTTATTTTCTTTTTTCGTTAATTTGGCCTCAACTTCAATAATATGATTCCAGTCCTTGTCTTATGTCTTGGTATACACTTAGTAGTAACTTTTTCTGATATTTGCTATGTTTTAATTGACAATTTTGGTCACTCGAAAATTAGCGTCTATACCATTAAAGCGTCATGCATTCAGTAAAAAAATCTAACGGTATTTTTGGCTTGTTACTCCACAGTTTCCATGGTAACGTAATTATTCTACCTGGTCGATCTCAAAATAAACACATTGTTATCAAACTTTGAATTTTTTGTTTAATTTGAATAAATATTTTATAATGGCTATATTTACTTGGGGATAATTTCAATGGTTGTAATCTTTACGTAGATGTTTCTATTTTCTTTCAAAGATTAGTTTGATATCTTACAAGATTGGTCTAAGTCATGTATTAATGTTTTAGTCGAAAATTGATAATACTATGTTAATACATAATTTACTTATTTCTAAGTTTTAATATAATTCTGCCATGTTCCCTTTCGTTACACATAATTAATATAATTTGCCTATTATTTCTTATAAAGGTATTGCTATTATTTTCTTTATAAATTCCTTACTTACTTAAAACATACTAACATATTACTGTAAAACTATTTCTTTTGGTATTTATTGCCTTAAACATTAAGCCAATAACTTCTTTCTTTAAATTAACAAATGAACAAATTTGGTGAGTGTTATACCTACACCATCTCTTTTATAACAGTAATCACCCTGGTGATTTTTATACTGAGATAATATTTTTTCTGTTTTTTACATTCACAATTATTCTGTGTCTTTCAGTCTAATATACTTAACTTAATTGCTCATTTAACATGTGCTTATGTTTTGGGTTTGTCACACTTGTTTAACTCTTTTTTCTTAAGATTATATGCTGTTTATTTTATTACACTTATCACTTCACTGTTCATCTTTGTCACTCCCTACCTATCTCTAATTACCCTTATATTTCTCACGATCTCACTATTATTACAAAGTTTTTGTATCTAATGAGTTCATGTCTCTTTTGTTAACTTCAGACTGTCACATATCATTTTATAATATGCAAACAACATGGTATTGTAAATACATCTTTCAAATAAAACATAACTTTGTATATATTGTCATTAAAGTGATAAAAATTGGTCTGAAATGTCATAATTAGTAATAATAACAACAGTTTAATAATGTTAAAATATATTGTGTTAATTGAAACCTACTACATCTGTAGCAACAGCAATAATATTAGCGAATAAATAAACTCTCCACAATCTTATACTTTCAAACACATAATGCTGAAATAATATACATACTGCTGAGATAATCTTAGTAAAAGTTCCAAAGTATATAGTAGGATATACAATTTGTTCTCTGATTGAATCACGCACACATTTCTATTCCCTGTCTGTATGAGTGTAATTTTAAACATAACAGCTGACACATCACCTATAGATAAGGATGTACCTACAATCATATCTACACATGGTTTTTTTTTTATGTATAACAATTGCTGAGATACTGTCATTTACAAGTTACCACTAATAAAAATTTAAGCATAAATTATTAACAATAATAAAAAATTATGCTCTTTTAAAACAATCTTGTGAGTTAATTGTTATGGCCTTGTAATTTTTTTTTTCTTTTTTCTTCACTGTCTTCTTGTCTCGCTTTACTTTGGTTAATATCTGGCCAATCTCTGGGGTTGGGTCAATGTCAGTTGTCTGTCAGTCTAGTTCGTATTTTCTTGTTTTGTGACCACCTTTGGTTGTATTCTTCCTCCTTCACTATTGATTATATTTACTACTTTCATTCTCGTTATCATTTATCTATCAAAATATATTGTTTCTTGGCATTTTTTACATACTTTTTAATATCAAATGTGATCAGGGTTTGGCAATGTTATAATATATATATATATATAAAACCATCACCATTGTCATAATCATCGTCATCAATATCGTTACCCTAAAGCAATAGGCCGTGGTCTGTTGCACTCTGTAGCCATGGTACATCTTACATAACACCACACCACGACCAACACGACAGAGAAACAACAGGCACGGCGAAGAAGGAGTGTTGTGATGTTTACGCCTGTAGATGTCGCATTGTTACTGACTGAGTTCCCGCGGCACAGCGTTACGAATAACACCGTACAAGGCGAGCTCTCTTTCACTGAGTAACCCCAGAGGCAAGGTAAAAATCTATTGTGTAGATTCGTATGTCTGTTGTGTAGATATGTTTATTGTTTATGTTCTGTGGAGTATGCTCATTAGTTTGATTATGTACATTATTATAATTGTGCTCAGTATTTTCAGTATGTTCATTATGTTTACAATTTTATGTATATTATGTATAATATGTTTGTTTGTTATCAAGATTAAGTACGTATTTACAATTTCGTAATAGTGTATAACATGTCATATGTTCACTATGTACATTACTTAATGATTTTCATTGTATTTACAATTAAAATGTTACGTTTATTTTTTTATATTTATTATGTTCATTATATCCTGTATATGCATAGCGCTATATTTAATATTCTAATATGTTTATCATGTCTATCGTTTTTATTATATTTGTTATATTTTATGATCGTTACCTTTCCCAAGTAACAAGTAGTTATAGGCGTTTACAATGTCATGGTTTCTATTGTAACTACAACAGCTCAGTGGAGCTCTCTTCAACTGAGTTACCCCAGAGGCAAGGTAAGTATGTTACGGTTCATGTATCTATTGTGTAAATATGTTTACTGTATATGTTACTAAGTGTATGCTCATTATTTTCATTATGTACATTATTATAATTGTGCTCATTATTTACAATATTTTTACTGTGTTCGTCCTACACTACGTTCGCTATTTTTATAATGTTATGTATATTATGTCTGTTATGTATAATATGTTTGTTATCAACATTAAGCACATATTTTCAATATAGAAATTGTGTATAACATGTTAATACGTTCACTACGCACATTACTTTGTAATTTTCGTTGTGTTACATTGTAATTTACAATGTTACGTTTATTTTTATATTTATTATGTCCATTGTATCTTGTATATTAAGCTATACTAGTGGTCGCCCAGTGGTCGAAATTCGACCGTAATTCATTAAATTTTTAAGTTTAAACGTTATTGAGGTTCTTTTCTCAAAGAGTATACCTCTATAATCATTGCATATAATTTTTTTGAATTTTGTTCTATTACGTCAGCTGCGAGCGTGTACAAATACGTCATTAGAGTGTGTTGTTTGCCTTAATTCCCTGCAAATACCTATGACATTTAAAATTTAATGTTAGTAACAGTTGAAAAAAACACAATTACAGCTTGTATTCGTATTTATTTTTTGATATAATTCATTGTCAGTTTTAATTTTTTCATGTTATTATTGAATCAAATAAACGCTAATAAAAATGAGACTTGACATTCATAGAAGTATAAGATACATTGTTTTCAATTCCAGTGGATTACATTTCATTTTTGGTAAGGTACAAAATTCGAAAACAGTTTGAAGATTATCTGCTACAAAGCTTATATAATTTTTTAATTTTTGTTTCTATGCATTAATTTTCGAGTTATTTGAAAAATATGAAGGATAGGAAAAATGAGGTTTAGCTTGGCTAAGCCATATTTAAAAAGCAATAACGCGTTTTTTGACATTTCCTTGTTTTTTTTTTATTGCCATACTGACCAGGTTTCACCAAGGCTACACAGTTATTTTGCCTATCTTTTTCGAATTATATAAAATTTAAATAAAAAATTAATACAAAATAAAATATCGGTATGGAGAACCATACATGACTTCCATGTTCTAAGATTTATATTTAAAATCATTTTCGAAATGAAATATTACCATAGAAACTACTTCTTTCTACTTACTGCTTCAGCCTTAACCACAGTACTGTGGTCACTAACGTATACCACCTCACGTTATCGCACTCGATTTTCACTGATGATGGAAGTCGATGGCATTGCCGAAATGTCTGGTTTTGTAGAAAACATTGGACTACGGCCAAATATCCCGGGAAGGAATTTTAACAAAAACTGCTTCTTTGTTGCCGATAACGTTGTACACATATATATCAGTGGCGAAGTTACATGGAGGCAATTGAGGCAATGCCTACCCTAAAAAATTCTGTAGAATAAAAATTATAAATACGTATGAACTACATAACGTAAAGATTATACATTGTTACTGCGACTTTCAAATTTATTAAACCGAAACGTGCTTTATTGAGCGACCGCTAGATGGTGACAGGTGAGATTCGGCATAGTTCGTTTAAAGCGAATGAGGCAACCTGAACTTGCCTCAGCGTTTTTTGTATACATCGTATGTAAGCAATGTAGTGGTGTGACAGGGAAGTGTAGGGAGAGGGGATTGTCCCGCGCTGTACACATAGAGCGTTGAGGCATGCCTCACTTCTGTGGTCCAAACAGTTAAGTTAAAGCGCCTGTGTTGTTTCTAAGTGTTTATTTTATGCGGTTATTAAAAGTGTCACTGTTATTCCGCTGAACTAACAGATGATCAAGATTGTTATTTGAATTATTTGTAACATTAAACATATATATAGAAACTAATCAAGTTTAAAAATTTGAAGTTCAATCAGTTGTATTATTGTGTATGACTAATACAAAGATTGTTCAATAGACACACGTATAGAGCTGTAAAGCATTTTTTATTCAACGATTTTAAAAGAAGTCTCCAATAACATTAAGACATGAGTTCCACTGTTGCGCTAACCTGTAGATTCCCTGCTAGTAAAATTCTTACGGCTGTTTGTGGAACCATTCGGTTACAGCAAACTCTACCTCAGCGTCCGATTTGAACCACCGTCCTTTTAGTGATTCCTTAAAAAAAATTTAAGATAAGATTTTTGCCTATCCATTCATTAACTACTAGCTTCGCCAGTAAGCAAATTGATGTCCATTTTTTCGGCTTGCACGCGTTATGTTGGTGTGGGTTTCGGCACTTTCCATTTAAAAAGCGTGCAAACGTAAGAAAATAAACATGAGTGAGGCCAGAAATAACGTGAATTGTGTGTGTGTCTTACCTGACTTTTTATTGCTGTATTAAATGAAAAATATTATATTACATTAAAATGAAAAAATTATAATTTTATTGCCTGGCAACAAAATTATTTTATTTTTAACAATTACCATTGTTTCAAAAAGTTTAAATAAATTTTCAAGTACTTTACTCTTGTTAAAACGTTAGAGGTTGCAGGTAAACTACCCCTTCCCCTTAACCGATCTTCACCAAAATCGACAGTCCTTGAGACCTCTACAATTCAGGGATGTATGCAAAAACTTATTTGATTCTGTTTGAATTTGCGGCTGTTATCGTTTGCCATAGAAAATACGTTTGATAAAAAAACGTTGCAGGTAAACTACCCCTTCCCCTCAACCGATCTTTACCAAAAACAACAGATCTTGAGTACTCTACAAATCAGGGCTGTATGCAAAACATTATTTGATTCTGTTTGAATGTGCGGCTGTTATCGTTTGCCATATAAAATATCCTTGTTAAAAAAACGTTGCAGGTAAACTACCCCTTCCCCTTAACCGATCTTCACCAAAAACAATAGGTCTTGAGAACTTTGCAATTTAGGGCTGTATGCAAATAATCTTTTGATTCTGTTTGAATTTGCGGCTGTTATCGTTTGCCATAGGAAATACCCTTGTTAAAACATAAAACGTTACAGGTAAACTACCCCTTTCCCTTAACCGATCTTCACCAAAAACAATAAGTCTTGAGAACTCTACAATTCAGGGCTGCATACGGAACATTATTTAATTCTGTTTGAATTTGCGGCTGTTATCGTTTGCCAAAAAAAAAAATTTCCCTTGATAAAAAAAACCGTTGCCGGTAAACTACCCCTTTCCCTCAACCGATCTTCACCAAAAACAATAGGTCGTGAGTACTCTAAAACTCAGGGCTGTATACAAAAAATTATTTGATTCTGTTTGAATTTGCGGCAGTTATCGTTTGCCATAGAAAAAAAATCTACACACAGACACACAGACAGACTCACACACAGACCCTTTTCGGAAAACGACTTTTTTTCATGTTTTGAGTGTAATACAATCAGAATCTGCAATAATCTCGAACACAATTTTTTTTTGCCATCACCATACTTCCATTCCTTAAGGAATATGGAAGTAAAAATGAAATAAAAAATACGTGCCTCGTATTTTTTCATATATTTTTCATTAAATTAAAAAAACCGGGCGGTTAAAAAAATAAATTTTGTCCATTGAACTTAAAATAGTTTGAAAGTGAATTTAATGATTGTAAAAACTCTTTCATCATTTGCTAAATGCCCTTGGCCATTATATTCGGAAATATAAAATCTCAAACCATCGAATGATCGAACTCTACTTGCTACGACGTACAATTGACCATGTGTAAAAACTGGCTGCCTCAATAAAATTCCAATTTTTTCGAATGTTTGTCCTTGAGACTTATTTATTGTCGTCGCAAATGCAGGTATAATTGGAAATTGAGTTCTTTGAAAGTTAAATGGTAAAACAGTACCGGAATATGTTAAATTTATACGTGGAATCAAAATTCTCTTATTGCGTGCGGTTCCAGTTAAAACTTCGCAATCAATAGCATTACGATGCATACACTTGATGCGCATTCTTGTTCCATTGACTAATGCTTCCTTTGTATTTAAGTTTCTGATCAGTAAAACGATGCAATTAACTTTCAATACTAACTTATGTGGTGGCAAACCACTAATAGTCAAAGAATTCAAAAACTCTACTGGATAGTTATTGATTTCATTGTCATCATCACAAATTATTTTATCGTAGCTATGACATGTTTTCTGTTCACCTGGTATTCGATTAAGTATATCAGTATTAATAAAAGTACAATCATCATTTTTAGGTGCTAAAATAACTGACTTCAATATGTTATCTAAGAGTATGTTTTCGGAAATATTTCCATACACCTCATTAATATTGCTAACTATTTCAGGCCAACTTGGATTGGAAAGTCATTGTAATAAACAAAGAAGGCTTTCCGAAATGTTGTACAATTGACATTGCATCTAAATAATTCTGATACATATTTCTTGGAGATCCATTGAATGAAGATGGTAAAATTACTCTACGGCCAACATTATTGGCATTGGGGTTCAATTCTAAATAATCTGTTAAATTGTTGTAAACTTCAGATCTAAGACTTGTTTGATTTTGTCGAATGAAATGTAACCTTGTGCCCTCTATTCTCACATACATATCAACTATCCACTGCAGAAATAATTTTTGTGAATGGTGCAACATGCTAAAATCTTCTCTAATTGCAAGTCGATAGGCTGCATACTGAAGCATGGTTAATTTACTTCTGGGCGCTCTTGAATTAGATGTAGTTGGTACATTATGAGAAATATTGATATGCCACCCAGTTTCACCATTTGGAAAAAGTAATGGATACGCTAAAGGGTCCAATGATGAATCCAAAACAGAGATATTTTTACTCGATTTTCACTGATGATGGAAGTCAATGGCATTGCCGAAACGTCTGGTTTTGTAGAAAACATTGGACTACGGCCAAATATCCCGGGAAGGAATTTTAACAAAAACTACTTCTTTGTTGCCGATAACGTTGTACACATATATATAAAAAATATGCATAAAATTAATGGCTTGTATAAGTTAATGATTGATCTCCATTAAGTAGTGCTCAAGTTTCCAAAGTTTTAATATTATGATGTCCGTAATTAAAACATCAGAGCAGGTTTAGTGTGTATGAGGGTTCACCGTGGACAAAAATTTTCAACATTTCCTATTGAGCGTTGCTTAGAATAAATCTGCGAATCTACAGTGTACGTTTCACAAACAAACACGCGGAAAAGAAGGAGCGCTCCGAAGTCACTCATGGACCCTCAGCATCTTGCAGAGGGTTCATTCCCTAAAGACGAAAAGTCTGTCTATGAATCGTTCCTCTGTAAACACGTGCAGTTACACTGCCCAGCGATCCACAGGAAGCAAATCGCTATCCACGCTGGACACTTTTTCGGCTTGCATGCGTTATGTTGGTATGGGTTCGGCACTTTCCATTTAAAAACCGTGCAAATGTAAGAAAATAAACATGAATGTGGCCAGAAATAACGCGAATTGTGTGTGTGTGTGTGTCTTCCCTGCCTTTTTATTGCGGTAGTGATAATAATAAAATGGAAACGTAAACAGTACATAACTGAGATATGCTTGCCTGCCACGCACGATATATTTTCTCTTATACATGACTAGCAGAATACCCGTGCTTCGCTACGGAGTTTCACGTTGTACGTAATGAGTTTAATTAAAGTAGGCTTCTTAAAAATAAATAGCTGTTCCCCACAACTTCGTTCGCGTGGTCTTCAATTTAATGCGATAATATATTTAGAACAGAATCTATTCTATTGGGTTGCCATAGTAACCAGATCTAATAGTTTTTTAAGACCGCAAAGGACCCCCCAGAGGATCGTATCGAAAAAAACACCTGTCCTATGTTGGTTCTCCCGTTGTGTAAAATATTTGTGCCAAGTTTGGTTGAAATCGGTCCAATGGTTTAGGTGGAGACGTGGAAGACCCCAAAGGACCCCCCAAAGGATCGTATCGAAAAAAACACTTGTCCTATGTTGGTTCTCCCTTTGCGTAAAATATTTGTGCCAAGTTTGGTTGAAATCGGTCCAGTGGTTTAGGAGGCGATGTGGAAGACCCCAAAGAACCCCCAAAAGGACCCCATCGAAAAAACACCTAGCCTATGTTGGTTCTCCCGTTGCGTAAAATATTTGTGCCAAGTTTGGTTGAAATCGGTACAGTGGTTTAGGAGGAGATGTGGAAGAAACCTTCGCGGACGTGCGCACAACAACTCACCGAAGTTTCATCGCAATCGGATGAATGGTATAGGAACGCATACGGAACAAACAAAGAAACATTCATTTTTATATATAAGATGTAAACTATACCACTTACTTGACATAAACCGTGATAGCTAAGCTAATGTACAACATATATGTATTAATTATACACATAAATGTTCCTCGATAGACACTCTATCTATTGGCGAAAACTTGAATAAAATCCGTTCAGTACTTCCTGAGATTAGCGATTTCAAACACAGAGAGAAAACGGACAAATTCTATTTCACTTGGTAAGGCTCTTAGGCTTAAGGCTCTTAAGGAATATGGAAGTGAAAATTATAATTTTATTATTTCTTTTATGAATTTGCTAACTGCTATAATTTTTTATTTTTCGACTAAGCTTTTCGTCATTACTGACATCTTCAGGTCTTAAACAACCAAGTGTGTCTTAAACACTTGGTTGTTTAAGACCTGAAGATGTCAGTAATGACGAAAAGCTTAGTCGAACAATAAAAAATTATAGCAGTTAGCAAATTCATAAAAGAAATAGTAAGGATGGCTGCTAATTTAAACAATACGAAGTATAATTTTATTGCCTTGCAACAAAATTATTTTATATTTAACAATTACCATTGTTTGAAAAAGTTTAAATGAATTTTCAAGTGTAAATGAATGTTTTATTTTATTTAATTTAATGTATTTGTAACACATATTATATATAAATTTTAGCTTTCTGCACTCCTTCTCCATATAAACTTTAACTATGCCAAATCTCACACTCCTCCGTGCGCGCAATATGCTTAAAAAGGGGTACAAAGTTTTCTCTTCACGTATTAATATATAGAAGATTTATTATTAGTTTATTATATCTGTTGTGCTAAATGTGTCTATTGCATTTATTATGTTTATTATATTTGGTATGTTTTATGATTGTTGTCTTTCTCAAGTTATAAATAGTGATAGGCGTTTAAATTTGCACAACAAGGAATGGAAAGCAAGACAATGAAAAGGGCTGCATTTCCTACGAAGTGACACTGAGCAGCGCACGGTGTTACACTGCAAATGGTAGGGATAATGGCACACGTTTAGACTCCGATGTGGCTATACAGTGCATGGTGGAGAAGAAACATGACTAGTGATAATAATACACAGTACTGAAGGACTGTGATTGGAGGCAATAATTCACAACACCATAAAGACTATCATGAGGATCAAGGAGGCAAAGGAGAAAAATTGAAGCGAGTTAGAGCAGCTCTAGTGTGTTAGTGTCAGGATGGGTGGATACAGGAAATAATGCATACAAACAAAATGGAAAGGACAGATTAGGACTATCGTGATGAAGAAGGAGATTCAAGAAATACAAAGAACACAAGCGAGTTAGCACAGGATTAGTGCGTTAGCATCAGGATGGACGAAAACAGCAGAGAATGGGGAAAAACGAAAGACAAGGCCAGATTAGGACTAGTTTAAATTCCTATAGGGAGGAATCCGTGATATGGCACACACACTGCTGGGATTTCGATACAATGATAGAGCGCATGAAGCTGAAGAGCAGAAGACATATGATTGGAGGCAATAATTCACAGCACGATGAATACTGTCATGAGGAACAAGGAGACACAAAGAAAAACAAAACTAATTAGCACAGCACTACCTCTCAGTACCAGGATAGACGGAGGCAGTAGGGAATGCATGAGTAAAGAAATTAACGGTCGAAACGGCTATCAGAAGGAACGACGAGACAGAAAAAAGACAAAGAACAGAAGCGAGTTAGCACAGCGGCAGTACGTTAATGCCAGGGTGGAGGGAGGGTGCAGGGGATATATAAAAACGAATGAAAAGAAAAGATTAGGAATATCAAGAGAAACAAGGAGACGGAAGAATGACAAAGAACAGAAGCAAGTTAGCACAGTATTAGTGGCGTTAGTGCCAGGATAGATGGAGGTAGCAAGAAAGGCGAGTAAAAAAATAACGAATGAAAAATACAAACAAGGATAAAATGTACAGCTGTGCAAACGGATTCACGGCCCTTGCGTGGCGAAGAAGAGGGGTTTTAGTGGGTGAGAGTATCACACGCCAGTGTACACGGGTGCACTGGTGTCCATAATGGATTTCCCCTCTTAAAAAAAAAGGTGTTATCTTTTTACTGGCTTATTTAACATTACCTATAAATTAAATATTAACGTTTTAAAATACAGCAACATTGAGACTTTGTGCCAAATGACTTAGTCGGTCGCTTCTGCCTAACCTTGATTATGTTAAAGGTATGTGTACCTTTTTCTTAAACTGAAATCTCTTTTTTAAAAAAATTGACAGAAACAAGTTAACAAGTTATGCTCTATATACTTTACATACTGAAGTACTGTATTTTTTTATTTTTGTTTCCAGTGATAGAGTACTATATGGTAAACATAATACAAAAAAATGGAAGTGATTTTATGAATGTCTATAAAAAAATGTGCATAAATGCTGAAGAACGGGGAGTTTCACGAAGACGTTTGAAGGATGCTATAATCAGGAGGAGTGCTGATTTGTGGAGGCCAGAGTTGGATGTTCTACCATGGGAATGCGTCAGCTCATGCGTCACTCCTTATCTGCAGTTATCTGGCAAAGGATGAGGCAACCGGCCTCCAGTCACCCTACTCTCAGACTTGGCCACAACAGACTATTTTTCGTTTCTAAAATTGAGGGGAGTCTTGAAAGGATGTAGCGTTCAAACCATAATCGATAATGAGGAAAAATCGACACGCAGCTGAGTAACATTCCCGAAAACGCGTTCGTTCCAGGAAAAGTTCCAAAAATGGAAGAATCGTTGGAGAGATGTACTGCCGGCGGTGGGAACTACTCTAGAGGGGACAGGCCTGAATAAAGTTATAACTATTTAATAAAGTTTTTATTACAAAACTTCAGTCTTTTTTAATATACCTCCTATTGCTATAAGTATATGAAATACAGTAAGTAATAACACTCTAACAAATCTGTAATAAAGATAGTGGTTAGCAACTTGCCCCTGAACTGGTCATCCCCTGAACCTCGCCACTTGTTATCCTCCAGTTTCTCTAATCCTGTCGGGCCGAATGTTGCTAAGCCGAATCTGATCTGTGCAATAATTTGGCAAACACAGTGTACTCATTGGCAAGACAGCTGATGTCTTACTGTGACAATGATGAGTTGACAAGAACAATGTACCTGTGTGAGTGGACAAGGCTGTTTGCGATGTCAGACTCTATTCCAAATCGTGCATTGACGCCACTGCCATCCACCGTCTATTATGACAGATATTCTTCAGTCGTCGCTTCACAGATATCACATTCCGTCCTATTGGACATGATGATCTACTGTGCCAGTTCACCGTCATCAAGCAACAACTGTAGAGTCCTTGTGCCTTTAAAAAATGTTAACCATGAACTTCCATATGATGAGCTTTTAACAAAATTAAAAATTAGTGTCAGGAACTTGCGTGAAGAACAGCAGGATATGCTTAATATTCAGATTCTGTGCAATTTCTACTGGTTGCTGTGTGCATTTGATAATGGACAGGACAAAACTGAAGATGTAGAAAATATAATGACACAAAGTATATACCATCTACTTAAAAAGCTCGTGAGCAGTCGTCACTTTGATGAAGAGCTAGCTTTAATTCTCTTGAACTACTTCTCGTCGGATGAAGCTATCAATTGGTTGAACACCACTTTTGAAAGCATTGGCCACAACTATCAGTGACTAAGTTCTGTCTCATTGTTGGGTCTGCGCTACTGTAGAGATTACAACATAGATTTAAACTGGAGACATTTCAATAAGTTGCGTATTGCTTGTAAATGGGCTAAGAAACTTTCAGAGCTATCTCTACCCTACAAAGAGGCATTTAAGCAATCTGAAAGTGATCAGAAGCAGCTGTTGATAAAGTTGATAAATTCTCCTGGCATACAGCTGTCACTTCTGCGAGATTTCTGCTTGGATATGCGATTTTACTTCCAAGAGTGTCTACAGCTATATCTGGAACAGACGCTGTTGTCATGGGAACCAGACATTTCTGTTGGTACCAATTCAGCTACTGAGAAGCGAGATTAAACAATTTGGCGGCGCCCGGGATTTACGAACACCTATTAAAGCCCATCCCACCTCACTCGTGGATTCCTCCTACTACGGTTTCCTTAGACATAATATTTAATAGACCATTGTTTTTCCTCGTTATGTGGCTTCAAGTGAAGTCTTGCATTAAACTACTACGCACTATTTTCCAGGCTCCAAAAGTCATCTTGGGACAGCGGTTTTTTCACTTTAGTCTTTGTAGATTTAACTCGTAACTATATGGCAGTAGTTACACTAATGATGTACCTGTCTTTGTAGATTTAACTCGTAACTATATGGCAGTAGTTACACTAATAAAGTTATACCTGTTCTCTGGAAGATGAATGTTTCGTCTTCTCACATGCCTTGTCCAATGTTCGTGTCCGTTAATGCGTTGCCAGAAGAAACGAGGATTAGAAATTAAATTAACCTGAGCTTTCCCAGGTGTCAAATATTCTTGTCATGAAAAATTGTCAAGAATAAGAGTTAGCCTAGGAAAGATGATAGTTAATGAGTCGAGACTGACACAAATCAGTGAACTGTAATAACAATTGAACAATATGTCTGTCAATTTGGGGTATGCCTCACGATAATTTTTCAACGCATCAAACGATTTTCGTAAATTTGGCATGAATGTCCATACTATTACAATACAGAACCTATTTTTTTTTTTTTACATTGATCCCTCCAAAAATAAGGGAGCGAGAGGCAAAAATGAGGGGGTTAAAATTGTGAAAAAAAACCGCAAACCCCATGTGGAGTATCAAATAAACTATTATGTAGTGTTAAGTTTTGGAAATTTCAAAGTTTTGGGACCCGAGGGCCGAAAGAAATAGATAAAAAATTTGAAAAAAGTTGTGACAATCCAGCACCGTGTCAGACTAAAAGGAACTGTAATCCAAATCTGAATGGTTCGAATTTTTAGTGTTTATTGTATGATTGTGTGTCCAACAATTGTTATATTACTAACGAAATAGTAAAGAAATCGATGTTTTTAATTTTTCCCTATAATTGAAAAATTATCTAATATAGAAATTTATGTAATATAAAATGTTATTACATTCAAAATAGTGAGCGAGTTCTGCAGTTCAGGAGCCTTACTAGTTATCGAGAATATTTTCAGCCACTGAGACTAGTCAGTGGTCTTAATCTACTCGTGCAGTCTCATCGTAGTAAAAATAAAACATATTTAAATAGCAAAACAACAATGTCATGAGTATGAAAATTCAATTACGAGGTTCATTCAATAAGTAACAGACAAACAGTTGTAGAAGAGAAATTAATTGTAGCAGCTGATAGAAACTTTCAGGAGTGTTACCTGGCAACGTCGTTGTAAGTTTTGATCAGCTGTTCAATAATATATTGCATAACCATAACCAATACAGTTTTATTTACGATGGCGTGTCCTCTTGAGGAGAGTACTTTCGAAGAACAGCGTTCTGTTATAAGATTTTTGGATTTGGAACCACTATAACCACTAACTTGTATTCACTATTTTGAACCTGAGTCAAAGCGACAAAGCATGGAGTGGAAGCATCCCTGTTAGCCCGCCAAAACGAAATTCAAAACCCAGCCATCGGCTGTAAGGTGATGTTAACCATCTTTTGGAGCTCCCAAGGCCCAATTTTCTGTGATTACCTACAAGACCAGCGTACCATCAATAGTCAGTACTATTCTGACATGATTGTGAACAAAGGGTAAGCCTGTATTGAAGAAGAAATGTCCGGGATGGCAGAGGAAAGGTGTGATTCTTCTTCACGATAATGCCCGCCCACACACGGCAAAACTGACGCTCAAAACAATAAAAAAAGTAGGTTGGGAGTTGGGAGATCCTGCCTCATCCCCCTTATAGCCCTGACCTTGCCCCATCTGACTTTTTCTTGTTTGGCCCACTCAAGGAGACTTTGCGTGGTGTCAAGTTCAACAGCAATGAAGAAGTGAAGGAAAAAGTCCAAAACTCGCTTCGACATCAAGGTAAAGAATTCTTTGCTGAGGGAATAAAAAAGCTTGTAAAGAGATGGGACAAGTGCATAGACGTTGCTGGAGATTACGTTGAAAAGTAAACAAAAATTGTATTGATTGAATAAAAAGTTTTTGCTCCACAGCTGTTTGTTTGTTTACTTATTGAATGACCCTCGTAAATAAATTAAAGAGTAAATAATAATTGTCATATTGGAAATTTGATTCGAAAGGCGTTTTTAAAATATCTTATTAGAAATGCTTTTAAAATGTCTTTGTCAGAGTTGTTCACGAAAGGCTGTGGAGCGTATTATTAGATGTTGAATACACCTACATTTAGTAAACCGTGTTGTTAGCATGTTGGTACACATGTTAAAATAGTAACTAACTGTCGAAACGGAAGAAATGAACAAATTATAGTAAAACTGTATGCGAGTAAAGTTGAAATTTGTCCCCAATTACTTTTTAACATTTATATTAAGGTTATATTCAAAGAGAACGGAGAACAATGGCAAATACAAAATCCTTAAAGATACAAATGCAAAGGCCAGTATTTGAAAATTCGCAGATATTCTTTGGATATTTGAATATTCTTTTATTTGCGCATGACCTTCCGATAGTTGAAGATTCTGAGGATAAATGGATAGGTCTGTATTGTTTACAGAATACGTGTAGCGAATACAACTTTTGTATATCTACAATAAAAACAAGGTAAATCACTTTTCATGGAGGAGATACAAAACGGAACAAAATACGTGTAGTTTGAAACCGCTAACCGATGGGTGATTTCTTACAGGTAAACCCTCTATTCGGACTGCTTCCATCGTAATTGTTTTGTCGCTTGAGGTTTCGATCCCTGGAATATGGGATCATCCGCAAAAGCTGTGAATGGGGGTTAAAAGGCCCTCTATTGAAAAACCTAACAACAGGGTCTGCGACAACTTCAAGCTACCAAAAAATTACGATAGAAGCAATCCGGATAGAGAATTTACCCGTAAAAAATACTCGTAGTAATTAATAATCACCCATCAGAACAAATGTATTGCCTCAGCTATCTGTGTATATGTTAAATAAATGTTAACATATACACTACTGAGCTACAGAACTCCCTCACTGTTTTGAATGAAATTCATTTATTATTAAGCAAATTTTAAGAACAGATAATTTTTAAATTACCAGAAAAAATTACGAAAACACAGATTACATTACAATTTTTGTAATAAAATAATAATTGCAAAATAGACACACAAATTTCCAAAGTTTAGTCTTTTTAATGTAGTCCTAGCTTTTAAGTTTATGTATTTACCTATTCATCTATAGGTTTGTATATAATGCTTTTCATAAACTTACTTAAGTAATGACAATATGTAAAGTTTCTGAAGGCGATCCAGGATGTGCAAGGAGTATTGAGAGGTAGTAATTCTTTCAAATCATTAAAGATACAGTTTATATTTTGATTGAAGTTCCTCATACTCTGATCCCATACTCTTTTGCAATTTTCTTAAAATTTTGAGTTCCATTTTCTTCTGCCCCTTTTGGTTCTATTTCCAAAATGAACACTATATTCACAATTTGGTTGAAATTCCCTTCGATCTGGACTTTTGGGACTTTATCAAAATTTGGACTTACTGTTTTGGGCTCCGGTGTCCCGGGACGCAGCACAACAGCGGGCGACGGGCATGTCTTTCGTCCAGCACAACCTTACAGCATCTATCTATAACTACGCACTCTGTTGTAGCAAGAAGCTCATTTTAGTGTCTATCAACGGCTCTCGTCGTGCATAATAATAAATATGTACTAATACTTAATGCATAACAGTGTTGATGAAGATAATGTGGATTGGAGTTGAACAAATTTGTAAATTTCAGAATGTCCGCCTACACTCGTCGGGAAGCCACTACAAACGCATACTACTGGAAAGAGCCTCTCGTCAGCTTTTATCCAATGTCTGGATCTGAACGATTAATGAAGTATCGGAAGTATCGGAATGGAAGACACTGTAAGCGGTCCAGCGTGCAGCTGACGGCACCAGCTCTTCGGCGGCAGCGGTGTACGAACCCATGACATAAGCAACTATGCTGCCGCTTCCGAAGATAGATTAGATATGGATTTCAGATGACTGGTGACAATGGAAGAACACTGAAGGTCGGCGAGAGAGCGTTTGAGAACACATTTGTAAACAAGCCCTTCGTTCATAAGTGTGATGATTTCTGCGAGACTTGAAACCAGTGAACTCACAACATACGCTGTTACTCCACAGCACTTTCCCGGGCGAAGCGGCTGCAAATTCAAGTTGCGCAGTGCTTGCAGGAAATCACTGGATACCAATAAGATTCCAAACTTGTCGCGATCGGACGGTTTCAAATATCCACCTACAACGATTGCCACGTGTTGGGCAGTCATTAAGCAATTATGCTAACAATAATGAATTAATTAATCTGTGATTGCCTTGGTTAATTATGTAAATATACTTATTTGCATAATGAGCTCGTGTAATCAATTAGGTTGCTCATATCAACTGAACTGATTGAAATTAAATAACACGTTAATTACTTTACGTTAGCATAACTATTGCATGGAGACTCTAGTTGTTGTATTAATAAATAAAATAAAATAAACTACTATAAATCACTCAAATTCCATTACTTTCTTGTGCTGAGGTAATTTGACAATGATGAACGCATATATTCTGGATAAAATAAACACTTATTTATTTAACATTTATCACTCATTAAATTCAATATATAAAATATGGATGATTCCCTGTAAATACATTCATAAACTCATAAAAGAACATAAAAGAACACATGTTTATACATCAAATTACAAGGTGAATCCAATACGTTGTTTGCTGGAAAACATACACATACATATATAATGCAATCGATATATAGAAACACAAATATTCAAACAATAAATCCTATACTAATGCGTTCATCGTTTGCCTCAGATGGATGGCGTTAATTATGTTTATCATGTTTAATTTAAATGCTCAAGGGGTGTTTCTTGAAAAGAGACAGGACAGTAGAGTTTCTTATGATAAGAATAGCATAAAGATTACTTGTTAGATGAATTATCCGATATTTCCATCGGCGTAACTCCTCTCTGCTGGTCCATGTGTGGGAAGCTGCGTAGCTGTGCTGTCACTGACACTTAACACACGCGAAACAGATTCACTCGCGCTGTGTGTGTGTATTCTGTTGATTCTGCTGTTACTGTTCGAGTCATGAAATTATGTGGCGCGAAGATAAGTTCATCGTTAACTATGGTGTATATATATGTCTGTCTATTGTTCAACTTCTGGTATGTTCATTAATGTTCAGTGTTTTGATGCCGTGGTGTAATTGTTCCAAATGATATTGTATCGCTCCGCCGCACTGTATAATGTTACGATTTCGTCGTCCGGTATTACATCAACGATAATTCTACGCGTCGATTATTGATGTAAGTGTGACTGGTTAGTTCAATTCTGAATTAGAGTATAATAAAGAATTCTATAATTGTTAAGCACTGGCGTATGTCGCATGTTTTTAGACACTGTAAGTACACTATCACCGGATACGCGCCAATATCGAAATGTCTAAGTCTCTTAGTTATATGTCGCGTGGCAAAGTTTCAAAGTCCCACTGCCGTCCGTATGTTAATCGAACTTTGACGACCGACTGTTGAAAGTTATAAATAGACTGTTTTAAAAGTACGTGAAGACTGTTCAAAGTATATGATTGAAAATTTATGAAAGACTGTCCTCCCGCGTGCTCTGCAAACGGTTTTTATCAAGCATCGTTGACCACAATGCACCCTTCTGGAAAACACGCCTCAAGTTGAACATGATAGGACAGAAGATCTCCTACCCTTAAGCCAGAGTGTCATTCTTCACTTCTCATTCGACGTTCCCGTTGCTATGCTGGCGACGGTCCTCTCCACCAGTTCTCTGGGTAGATGCTGGGTTGTGATTGGATATCCTGTCTCCCCACGAGTTCGCGTCGAAAGTCTCCGTACTCTTTTCCTAGAACAGGAGCACTTTCATGGTCGTCCACCAAGTCTTTGTCTAAGCGTACTCCGGGTCTCGCTGCAGTTCTCACGCAAACAATGTGTCGTATTTTGTTATTGTTTCGTTGTGCGCGACCTTTTTCCCGAACGCTGTCTTGGCGCAGCGTGACGTCGTTTCCGAAACGGCACTCCTTCTGCCTGTCGTAAATATCCGTTGTCGCCAGTAAGACGTTCCCTGCTGTTTACAAGTTCGATTCTATTATTTTAGGTATCGATGTCCGTCCTCGTATAGGGTATATACTATTGTGTGTCTTACACCCTTTTCTTATTACTGGTACTCTTCAAATTAACCGGCAGTGTGTCCGTCACAGTTTCTCCTCTAAATTGGTACTTGACACAGTTTCTTTTATCTTACATTTGCAGGCTGTAAATCTCGTGTTTGAGTCGAGTCTGTCACGGCCAACCTTGTTCCCTATTGTACAGCTATGTGAAACGTACTTGTATTGTCTGAAGCAAACGTTCACTTGACACCTCGTCACACAATTCCTTATTTATTGCTCGTGGCCTGCGTAGGGGTGTCTAGCTGTATGTAACGTCTTTTCGGTCATACTAAAAAATTTTTAAATTTTTGGTTGTTACATAGGTTCCCAAATCGGATTGGATGTTGGATCAGCGGAAGACACTCTAATCCGATTTCTGCGCTCTGTGTTTGTTGTGGGAGTCCCCTCTGGTAAAGTCGCGGTCGTTGACCTACTTTCCTCTTCTTGGGGTGTACGGGTATGTATTCCCTATATTTGGTTGTAAACTACCTCTGGGAATTTATTGCCGTGCATCTGAGGAAGGATGAACGCATTTTACATATTTGCATATCTAATTAGATATGGGATTATTTACAATAATAATAATAGCTGTGGATGGCTGTGCCGTCCGCTTATAACCTAACACATGAAATAATGGTTTTCGACATGAAATGCAATTATTCATGTATCGTTTAAATATCATTACGATAGCTAATGACCTTAGTCTATCTTGAACATTTAAAATACAATTTATGACCTGTAAATACACATTGATACATTCACTAACTGTTATTGAGTATCACTCACAATACGTGTTACTATCATCTATACTGACTATATTGATTATAAATTTATATACATTATTTAGGAACAATTAACAATTCATTTGAAATCATTATGATTATAGATAACTTTGTTTTATATCAGTCAGATTTGATTAATTAATCTAACATCATCGGGTGTCTATAAAACTCGTTATAACGTCTTTTCGCAATTTATTGCTACACATTCAATTGAACTTTTCACATCATAAGTGTCTTTTCTATTTAAATTTCCATTAACACTGGCTATACACATGTAATTAACGTCGTTAGGTTGCCACATCGTGACTTAAGAACTCCTTGTACAAAATCTTTACATTATACACTAATAAGATATACATCATACCGATTAGCTAGTTGGACCGGTTTTCGCGGGACATTCACCTTATGTGTTGATCCGTCTTCTAGTCCACTAGTCTAACTGATTGTCGATGCACTTTCGTTTTCCTTTGAGACTTGTGATTTCGTCTCAAAGTATTTCTTCAGCAACCGTACGTTGAAAATACCTCTCAGTTTCCCATTGCTATCGCACTCAGTGAGCTCGTATGTTGCGTCACCAAGGACGCGATTAACCTTGTATGGTCCGGTGTATAACTCGAAAAACTTGTCAATCCTTTTCATTGCGGCGTCGGATTGGTGGTAGCTCCTCAACAGCACCTTATCGCCGGTAGCAAATTTAGTAATATTCTTACCATCATTGATACGTTTGGCATATTTCTCTCTTTTGTCTTTTATTTTTACAAACACATTGATATTTGAATTGAGTTTATTGTTGATGACATCTTTGTCCAGCCACTTCTCCCATGCGCGGGTCGGCTTCTTTCCTAAGTGCGCCTCGTGGGGTGTTATTTCTATTGTTTCGTGGTACGTTTCATTGATACATGTCTCAATTACTCCGACGTATCTTGACCACTTGCTATGCTGGTCGTGTACCAGGATCCTGAATAGATTTCCCAGTTGGCGGTTAATCCTTTCCGCTAAGTTCGCTCGGGGATTCCTTATCGCGGTATATCTTGGTTGTATTCCCAGCTCCTCGAGACCTTTAACCCATCTTTCGGCGGTAAATTGCGTGCCGTTGTCGGTTAAAATGACTCTCGGTCGTCCATACTTCGTACAGTAGTCGTTGATCCGTCGTAGTGTCGTGGTGGGTGTCGCTCTTCTTAGTGTGAATAGTTTGACAAACTTTGTGAAGTTGTCCACCATGACAAGTAAGTATTTGACACCTCCTGTACCTGTTGGTAAGGGTCCATAGTAATCGACGCTTACTATGTCACCTCTAGCTGATGGTATCATGGCCTTTGTTCCGCCAAAGAGCATCCTGTTGTTCGTATCCTTGTACCGTTGGCATGAGTCACAAGTTTGGATATATACTTTCACTTTCTTGATCAAGCTGTCGAATGTGAAGTGCTCTTGTAACATTTTTATACACCTTTTTGGGCCTAGGTGTCCGTACATTTGGTGTATCTCTGCAATTAGATCCTTCGACACGCTGTCAGGAATGTATAGTTTCCATTCGCCACGTCGTCGTCGGTACAACTTATCATTAACAATTTTATAAAATTTACTTAATTTATTATCTACATCGTTATTCTTAATCTTATCTATGAGCGTTCCGAGTTTGGCATCTTCATTTTGGTATTTGCCGATACCTCTAATTATTTTACCTAATTGTTGACTCATTTTAATAACTAGGTGATTAATCAAATATTCGTGCGTTTCCTCGTTTGTCTCGTGTTGTTCCGTGTCAGCCGGGTATCTACTCAGTATGTCCGCAACGACATTATCCTTTCCTTTGCAGTGGATAATGTCGAAATTGTACTCCTGTATGGCGAGAATCCATCTTGTAATTCTGGAATTGTTTAAGTGACACTTGTGCATAAATGTTAATGCATTATTGTCGGTGATTATCGTGAGTGGTTGGCCAAGTATGTACATACGAAACTTATCCAGACATCTAACGATACTTAGGAGCTCTTTCTCCGTCGTGAAATAATTGCGTTCTGCTCCCTTAAATGTCTTGCTTGTAAAAGCGATGACGCCGATTTCTCCATCTTCATCGATCTGGTAAAGCTGGCCACCATACGCAAAATTACTAGCGTCACACTGAATATAGTATCTTTGGTTCGGCCGTGGGAACCGTAGAGTTACTGTGTCTATAAATAAATTCTTGACTCTCTGGAAACACTCGTCCACTTCCCTTGTCCATGAAAACTTTCGTCCACCTTTCAGCAGTTCATGTAAAGGTTGCGTTGTTTCTGCGTATTTACTCGAGAATCTATTATAAAAATTGGTAAGACCAAGGAAACCTTTGAGTTGTTTTGTATTCTTCGGTGCTGGGAAATCCATAATCGCCTTTACCTTGTCATCGGTTGCTTGTATCCCTTTTGTTGTAAGGCGATAACCAAGGAAGGAGATTTCTCGTCTGAAGAATTGTGACTTGGTGAGGTTGACAGTTATATTTGCTTTATTGAGGTTGTTTAGCAACGCTTCTAAATGATTTAAGTGTGTTTGTATATTATTGGAGTAACACAAGCAGTCGTCCACGTAGATGATCGTGTTCTTCTTGACCTCCTCCTCGAGGGCCACATCCAATCCACGTGTCAACGCCGCAGAGCTGGTGCTGAGTCCAAATGGTGTCACTGTGAATCGGTAGCACCTCCCTTCATGCATAAACGCAGTGAAATCCCTACACTCTTGTTTTAATGGGACTTGCCAGAAGCTACTGGATAAATCGACTGTCGACAAGTACTGCATATCACCACATCTAGCCAATATCTCATTTACCGGGGACACTCCTTCGTAATCGGGCACGGTCACGCTGTTCACTTTCCTTGCATCAAGGCATAGGCGAACCCTCCCATCCTTCTTGATAACTGTCACGATTGGGTTGACGTACGGGCTGGCGCAACGTTCGATTACTCCATATCGTAACATCCGGTTAATCTCCTCGTTCACCTTGTCTCTGTAGGCAAGCGGCACAGGCCACCCTCGTTGAAAGTAAGGTGTCCTGTCCGTAACGTAAAACTCGTGCGTGTAACCCTCTATTCTTCCCGGGCACTCCCTAAAAACATTCCGGTTCCTTACCAAAATCTCCTTCAGGCGTTGCAGTATTCCTTCATCCACGCAGTCTATGCTCCCAATCTTCTCATCGATGCATCGCAGTACTTCCTCTTCTTCTTCACTGTTTATCACGTCAATATTCATGATTGGTATAATGTGCTCCTCATCATCAGTATCGTTTTTTAAACTAACCACTTTGTTTCCGATGTCGATGCGACACCCAACTTCTTGTAAAAAACTAATTCCTAGTATACACGGTTTCACTAATTCTGGTATTATCAAAAACACACATTCATATCGGACACTATCAATCTCAACGTCACACAATATTTGTCTCTTAACTAATTTGGATTTACTTCCTACAGCACTTATTATAAATGTATTCGTTACGGGTAGTGTCTCATATGGTTCTATACTCTTCTTATGGTTATTAAACCAAGTTTCCGATAACCCGTTAACGATACAACCAGTATCAAGTAAGGCTTCGACAATTACATCATTATTAAATTTAATAGTAATTTCGGGACATTTCAATATTTGTTTATTAACAATTTCGTCATCCTCTTGTAGTAGGTCCTTTCGTAAATCAGGTAACAATATATTTACATTCTCACTCGGAAGTAAGTCGCTTAGAAATTCTATCTCCTTCCCTCGTTTGACGTATTTTTTTGTTTGTTATTGTTGTCGCTGTTACCGTTCGCCCTTGGGGTAGTGTCAACGACCGTACTACTAGGTCCCGCCTCAGCTGGTGTAAACTGTACCGTATTGACGTAGTGTTTGTTGTCATACCGACCCCTCGGCGGCTGCCGGTCATTTTCACTTTTATTGTATTGTGTCTCCCTTTCTCTCGGGTTGTTTCTCCCTTCGTTGTAGGGTCTATAATGTGGCCTGCGAGTGTTATCTCCGCTTGACCGTATACTTGTAAATTCCGTAATCAACGCTTCGAAATTTGGTATACTCGTGATACCACGTGTGACCACGGCGAGCTGCAAGTCCTTACCAAAGTGGCGAGCTAGTTTTCGTATCAGCTGAGTGTCGGTTAATGCTGGTGACAGTTGCCGACTTTCCAGTAAAATCCGTTCTACATACTGGACAGCTGTGACTGGTCCATTCCACTCATATCTGCCGTACTCCAGATTGTCGCGTATATTGTCCTGGCGTTCTTGACCCCAGTACTTCAAGGTGAAGGCTTCTTTAAATTCTTCGTACGTGGAGATTTGATTCCGTATGACGCGCCACCATATTCCAGCGTCCATCTCCAAGTGTCTCCCGATCCATTTAATGTCACCGTTGTTGTAGTACTGTTCCTGGATCTCTGACAATTCCTTCAGGAACTCCATTGGGAACCTGTCAGTGCTGTTGTACTTTAACTCTGTATGTGTGTGTCCGTTAATTCTACCGATTATCCCCGACTCACCTTCAATTAGCTGACGCTGTAATCGTTCTATCTGGGACTTTAATTCGTTGATTCGAGTGGTTTTCTCTCTGGTGCTCTCATCTAGTTTCAGTTCCGTCGACTTCTGTCTCCCATCTACCTCATTGATCTTCTGTTGCATTGTGTTGTTTACGTCTCCGTGTTCCTGTTGTAATTGTCTTACTGTTTGGAATAGCTCGACTCTCAATTCCTCCTGCTTCTTGTGATTTTCTTTTGCGTGTGTCTCAACTCTGTTGTGGATCTTTTTGATGCCTGTTTGAGTATTTTGGGCAACACTCTTTAGTTCCTGTCGGTCTAATTCTCTTGTTTCTCGCACCTCTTCGAATTTCTTGTCGGTGTCCTCCTTTAACTCTTTTATGATCTCGTTCTGCTGCTTCTGAACCTCGTCTATCTTCTTGTCACAATTATTTATATATTCACGTACTTCCGCGCGTATTTGTGTAAAATTTTCATTCTGCTTCTCGAACTTTTCATTGATTTCTTCTTTTTGCTTCTCGAAATTTTCATTAATTTCTTTCTTTTGCTTTTCAAACTTTTCTTCTAGTTTCTCGAATTTTCCATTCACTTCTCTGAAATTTTCCTTAATTTCATTAAATTTTTCATCCTGCTTCTCGAATTTTTCATTAATTTCTTTCTTTTGCTTCATCATGAAGTCCATTAATGCGCGCAACGTCACCTCTTCCTGCGGTTGTTGTTGGGGCTCCTGTCCCCGCGCTCTGACGTCTGACGTCTCCTCAGTCATTTGTGAATAGGTTGGTGATTCCTCTCGTTCGACATTAGGTACTCCCTGTTGATTATTAATGTCGAAATCCATGGAATCTGTACTACTGGTCGTCATTTTTGCAGCTTTACTCCGCGTTAACATTCAGTCCCAGTCCAACTAGCTTCACACTAATAATATTTGTTCTTACAACTACTAACATGAAATATTAATATATACGCTTATCCTATCTCTACTGCCTGCTCTTTGCCGTGCGGTGGGCGCCAAATACAACGATTGCCACGTGTTGGGCAGTCATTAAGCAATTATGCTAACAATAATGAATTAATTAATCTGTGATTGCCTTGATTAATTATGTAAATATACTTATTTGCATAATGAGCTCGTGTAATCAATTAGGTTGCTCATATCAACTGAACTGATTGAAATTAAATAACACGTTAATTACTTTACGTTAGCATAACTATTGCATGGAGACTCTAGTTGTTGTATTAATAAATAAAATAAAATAAACTACTATAAATCACTCAAATTCCATTACTTTCTTGTGCTGAGGTAATTTGACAATGATGAACGCATATATTCTGGATAAAATAAACACTTATTTATTTAACATTTATCACTCATTAAATTCAATATATAAAATATGGATGATTCCCTGTAAATACATTCATAAACTCATAAAAGAACATAAAAGAACACATGTTTATACATCAAATTACAAGGCGAATCCAATACGTTGTTTGCTGGAAAACATACACATACATATATAATGCAATCGATATATAGAAACACAAATATTCAAACAATAAATCCTATACTAATGCGTTCATCGTTTGCCTCAGATGGATGGCGTTAATTATGTTTATCATGTTTAATTTAAATGCTCAAGGGGTGTTTCTTGAAAAGAGACAGGACAGTAGAGTTTCTTATGATAAGAATAGCATAAAGATTACTTGTTAGATGAATTATCCGATATTTCCATCGGCGTAACTCCTCTCTGCTGGTCCATGTGTGGGAAGCTGCGTAGCTGTGCTGTCACTGACACTTAACACACGCGAAACAGATTCACTCGCGCTGTGTGTGTGTATTCTGTTGATTCTGCTGTTACTGTTCGAGTCATGAAATTATGTGGCGCGAAGATAAGTTCATCGTTAACTATGGTGTATATATATGTCTGTCTATTGTTCAACTTCTGGTATGTTCATTAATGTTCAGTGTTTTGATGCCGTGGTGTAATTGTTCCAAATGATATTGTATCGCTCCGCCGCACTGTATAATGTTACGATTTCGTCGTCCGGTATTACATCAACGATAATTCTACGCGTCGATTATTGATGTAAGTGTGACTGGTTAGTTCAATTCTGAATTAGAGTATAATAAAGAATTCTATAATTGTTAAGCACTGGCGTATGTCGCATGTTTTTATATATAGGGTATAGGGTATATACTATTGTGTGTCTTACACCCTTTTCTTATTACTGGTACTCTTCAAATTAACCGGCAGTGTGTCCGTCACAGTTTCTCCTCTAAATTGGTACTTGACACAGTTTCTTTTATCTTACATTTGCAGGCTGTAAATCTCGTGTTTGAGTCGAGTCTGTCACGGCCAACCTTGTTCCCTATTGTACAGCTATGTGAAACGTACTTGTATTGTCTGAAGCAAACGTTCACTTGACACCTCGTCACACAATTCCTTATTTATTGCTCGTGGCCTGCGTAGGGGTGTCTAGCTGTATGTAACGTCTTTTCGGTCATACTAAAAAATTTTTAAATTTTTGGTTGTTACACACCGAACCCCAGAGGAGTGCCACCGTTGGACCCAGTCAGTGGGCGACTGATTTCACCGTGTCTGCCATCCATGCAGATCGCAGATTTTGTTACAATGGCAACTACGGTATAATGGATCAAATCATAAACGTGCCAGTCGACGTCAATTGGTGCAGCAATTGCCCAAGCGTTTGGACGACGGACACGTTTTTAACGTGTACATAAAGAAGAAGTTATTACAAAACTGTACATATTTGAGTATTTTCGAGAAAAAATCTGTCGTATGTCTGTGATTCGTTTCTTGATAAAACAACCGTTGTATGAACTTTACAATGTTACAATAAACTGAGCAACCTTCGGCATAACTAAATTGGCAGACAATGCTGCCCTATTGAATCAATAAAGTCCGATAGGGTGGTTCTGCTTACGAGACAACATACCGTGCTACGGAGCGAGTTCAGTGTCAGGACATTGCTCCTAGTCAGCACACCATACCGATCAATATCATATACGATAGCTATGTGGAAGAGGTTTAGTTTCTGGTGGTATACTAAGTTCTGTATCGGCAGTTCAATGTTGACGTCGTACATGATGGCGACATATGAGATACGCAGAAGCGATCGCCTTGGAGTTACACCGGATCAAAATAATCACCTCTTCTTCTTCTTCTTCTTCTTCTTCCATCTGTTCCTCCGACGACCCACATCTTTCTGCCATTGGCTTTATATTTCAGTGGCGCTTTTGGGAATCGATCCTGCGTCAAACTTTGCAAATGATCACACCATTGTCTTCTATAAGTTGGAGTAGCCTACAAATGCAGCTGCATTATATCAATTAGTTCTAGTTCTGTTCTTATATCCTCATTCCTTCTTATATCTTGCAATTTATAGTTTAAAGTATATCGAAGAAACTGCATTTCAGAATGCTAAATCTTGCCTCATTCTTTTTCTTCATGACACACACCTCACTCGTAAATGTAAATGTAGGCACTGCAATCGTCATATAAAATTTAATGCTTGTGCTGTGTCTTGTTTTATTTCCAAGATTTCTGTGAATCGTTACACAACTATTCCTAAATGTATTTATGTCGTCTTTTATATCAGATTCGGACTCACAGCTTATTGCATATCCAAGATATTTAAAACGGCATACTTGTTCTAAATTACTGTTGTTTACAGCTTCCTTAGTCCTCATTGAATGTTAACATTAAAAGCCATAGGTTTAGTCTTTTTCTCTGAAATTATCAGTGAGTACTCTCTTGCTACATCTTGTAACTGAAACTGAAATATGGATCTTTGTCATTATCTTCATTTGTCAAGTTCTGTACTTGGCAACGAAAATACTGCGTACGCGAGTGGTGAAAACCATTCATAATATGGTCAGAAGTGTGAGACAAACAGACAAAATCACACGCAAGATGCTAGAAGGTGATTATAGGTCTTGACGAGAAATGTAGGTCTATTTCTTTTCAAACATTTCTTGACGAGTGTATGGACAAGAACCTTGCGTTTCTGAAATCGATCCCAACTCGATGCAACACTGGATGGATCGTATGAAGAATCTCTTCCCGATGATTCGCCAGTTGGGTAAGCCTATTATGTTTCTGTGAGCGCAAACAAAACTGCTGGCCAAAACTTCTAAAGATTCTTCACGACTTGAACGACTACTCCAAAGACACCGAAGTGAACGATCCACCGAAAGATTTGACTCGGTCCATGCGCAGCCACTTAGTGAACGAAGTCCCGATTACTGTGCGTTTACTTCAACACTGCAGGACTTAATGCAACGCGAGTTTAATCTCACTTATGTTCTGACCACACCGACCACGCTCGGTAACACATGTATTGATTTGAGTTTCGCCAGAAACTTGAATGTATCTTGTCTACTTTGTATCTTACTTCTCTTATAATAGACCTACTGTACGCACACCAGGTTTGCTGCCGAGACGGCTGAGGAGCGGGGGCCTACTGAATGATAGTGCTTGCTTGGGTTGGTGGGGTATTACTGGTTCTGAAAACATTGCTCAGACTTTCAGAAGACGTATTTAGTTGTAATTTTGTATGCGTATTAGATTGAAGGTTCGTACATTATATGTAGGCCTGAGTGTAATTTATTGAATATTTTGTTAAAGCGTTTTTTTTATTCGCTACAAGAAATTCCTTATGAGAGACAGTGAAGTCACGCCGAAACTGTGTTAAACGTATGTGATGCGTGCAGTGGAATGGCATACGTCACAACATTCCTTGTTCGGCAGCAAAGGTGAACTGCTGGTAGTATAATAAATAATATTGTAATCAATTATTAAACTTGTTTTCATGTATTTACATTTCAAAACATATATAATACACTGTCGTGACGTATTCCCGTAAAACCATTTCGGCCGTACTCCGACTCAGCTACACCCAATAAGTTTTCCTTTGTCTAAATAAAACGATATTGTCCTGTCCAACTAATGACACGATATTTCGCTTTTGTGGTAATTATTAAGTTACTGTTAGTGGACTTAATTTAAATGTTACATTAGCAAACTTCCATTCTGAACATAATGATGTTACTCAGATACAGTCGTATAAAATACTGATGCAAAATAATAAACACAAAATGAAGTTATATTACATATATACGAGGGGTAACCCAAAAATAAGGTTTCCATATTTTTTAAAAATAGAAAAAAAATTTATTATCAAAACTTTTTACATGGTTGTGAAGCATAAGAACACACTATTTTTCAACATAATCGCCGTTATGTTCAATGCATTTTTCGAGCCGCTGTGGCAGTTTTAGTATGTGTTTCTACTTGTCATAGAAACTCGCCGCCATGTCATTGAGATAGCGTTAGACCTCGTCTTTCACCTCGTCATCGTCGTCGAATCGCATTCCACCCAAATGTTCTTTCAAATGTGTAAACAAATGATAGTCACAAGGTGCCAAGTCCGGACTATATGGGGAGTGGGTGATTATGTCCCATCCAAATTGGTTCAGAAGATCGGCGGTTGCGCGGGCGACATGAGGGCGAGCATTGTCGTGAAGAATGGACACGCCCTTGGTGAGCATTCCTCTTCTCCGGTCCTGAATCGCCCGTTTGAGTGTCTCACAATATGCGTCTGCGTTTATTGTGGTCCCAGTAGGCATGAAATCGATCAACAATACACCTTTCCGATCCCAAAACACAGTCGCCATGATCTTGCCGGTAGACTGTGTTTGTTTGAATTTTCGCCGCCTTGGCGAAGTTGGATGCCGCCACTCAAGTGATTGTCGTTTGGATTCAGGTGTGAAGTGGTGAACCCACGTTTCGTCACCTGTGACAATGGAATTCAAAAAGTTGTCTCTTTCGTCTGCATAGCGCTCAAGAAATTCGCGGGCAGCTTCGACGCGTTGCCGTTTGTGGTCTTCTGTGAGCATTCGCGGAACCCACCTTGCGCACACCTTCCGATATTTCAACTTTTCAGTCACAATCCTATGAATGGTGGATTTCGAAACGTCAGGAAGGAAACAAGAGAGCTCGTGGATAGTGATCCTCCGATCTTCACGCACGACTTCGTCAAGTTTCCTGATCGTCTCGTCTGACACTGACGGTCTCCCGCTTCTTTCGTCATCATGAATTTCTGTACGACCAGCTTTAAACTCTGTACACCACTTGCGGACGTTTTTGACACCTTTTGCGTTAAGAAATCGAATGACTTCGAGAAGTCCGCACTTGGCGGGAACAGCGATTGAGAACTCCATTCTTAACGGCTGCCAAGCCAAGACTAATCGACCGAGCGAGCTCAGCGACCGCTTGTTTGAAAGAGAGGAGATGGCCGCACACAGCAGTGCTGCCAACTGCCGCCCAAAATATTTCCCTGCGGCTTTAGTCCTTTGGAGACCTTACTTTTGGGTTACCTCTAGTATTAGTTATATATTAAAAACTACAAATGGTTGACATTTGAAACTTAAAATAATACGTCTCTCTAACTATAGCAAGGACTGCATTTGATTTAAACGTACATATAATGTGTAAATTACATCAGTTCAACAGTTTTCCAGTGTCAAGTGAAATAATTGCTTCTCAGTATAATCCGGTTTTCATATAATACGAGCGCAGCCGTTCACTTCCCAAACACCTTATAGTGGTGCAATACGTCTACTACTGAAAATTAATGTTTAGTTTGGGCCTAATTTCCATAACATCGACGATGTCAAACAAGATGTTAATATGTGGTTCAAATCAAGGACGCCGGACATTTCTACGACGAAGGTATACAACCCTACGAAAAGTGCTTGAACAATGACAGAGACTATGTAGCAACGTGGCTTAAGGTGTATACTTCAAATAGCAATAAAAATGCTTTTGTAAATGTATTCTTTTTTTGTTTTAATAATCTATCAAAGCGTACTTTCTGGATACCCTCGTATTTTAATACGGAAACATTTCACTTGTAGCCTTGAATTCGTAATGCAATCAATAAGGCAGAATTATTCCTTAGAATTACTGATAAGAAACATGAAGATGTTTTTAGACTTTATAGCAGCGGAGGCGCATCTAGAAGTATGCACCATTGCAAAAGAGGGGGGATATCGGGCAAATTGAAGAAGGAAGGGAGTTTCAGTTCATTACCTCAGTATTGTGACGTCACAATCCTCGCATAAGACTCTCTTCACCTCACTCTTCATCACCTTAGCACGTTTTACAATTAGTACATTGTATTGGTAATGGGTTATGTAGGTTATGTGTTATTATTCAATTCTGTGTATGATTATTATTATGTATTATTTCTGTGGGATATGTGGTTTACGGAAAAATTAATTCTGATCAAAACTCAAAGTCTGTTTTCTCTTGATTTTCAAACAAATTTAAAACTGGAAGAGCTAAGGTCCAAAGTTAGAACTCAAAAGCAAAAAGAATGTAAAAACAAAAGTAGTTTTACTAGAAATTTCAGTAGACAACGCCTAACGCTGCTGACTGTTTACTAAGCCATTAAGTTGAAAATGATTTTTTGCTTCAAACGTTTGATCACAAAAACAAATGACACCGCATGAGCAGTAGCAGTCCGTAACTTTAAAAAATTTCTACACTATAATATAAGTATAAACAGAAGACCAGTAAAATGCACGGAAATAGTGGTATAAGATTTTAATGCTTGGGAAAGTAGAATTACGTGTCAGTTAAACCGTGCTCACGTTTACGAATAAACAAATTAATGAATATGTTTAAAAATTATGTTTAATAGAAATGTGTTTAAAAATTTCTACATACTCCGTAACTTGTAGGCGGTATTAAGTTTTGTGGGTAGTTGAAAATCGACTTAAAGGGGAAACATTCTAGTAATCCAAAACCTAGAAACAGGCCCAAAAATATAAAGGCAGTAAAAGAATTCATATATCTTGGCTGCCAGGTAAACAGCACTAACGACACCAACAATGAAATAAGAAGTAGAATATATCTCGCAAATAAAACATATTATGGATTAAAAAAAGCACCTGGCATATAGCTTACTCTCAAGAATCACGAAATGCAAAATTTACAAAACACTTATCAGGGCAGTGGTGATATATGCTTAGAAACCTAGACGATGACAAAAAATAGCGAGAGACTTCCAGGTTTCTTTGAAAGATAGATTCTAAGAACAATATTTAGAGGAGTACAAGAAAATGAAAAGTAGCGCAGGCGCTATAATTATGAACTATACCATCTTTACAAAGAGCCGGACATTGTCAGGATAATCAAAATATACAGGCTAAGGTGGGTTGGACACAGAGAGAATGGAGGAATGGAGGAGCCTACGAAACATATCTTTTACCAGGAACCAACGGGTAGTAGAGCAAAGGGAAGCCCCCGAAGTAGATTTAAAGATCAGATAGAGGAGGACCTCAGAAAGCTGAACATAAGAAACTGGAACTTGAATGTTTTTTGTCTTTAAAAATTTTTTAACCTGAATGCAGTACGTGTCAAAAAGAGACTACCCGTTTACATGCAGCCTGTAAGTAAATGCAAAATACCTCTTACTGTACCTTCGGTATCCTTTGACCTAGTAGGCTGAAGTTTTTCAGGTGAATTCAGATTAACTCCTCGGTGTTAAGTTTACAAAAGGCTAAGAAAGACTTTTGGAAATTTCTTAGCAAGCACCGAGCTTCGGAAATTTCTTAGTTCCGAAATCTTTTGGATATTAAAAATATCCGAATGTGATACCAAACGGGGAATTTCAACCTGAACCTTGAAAAGATAATAAAATTAAAAAATTAAAAATATTTAATTAGTACGCAACAGCCTGGAATTGTGTTGTACATTTCTTTCCAGTGGTTTCCTGCATCTTGCTGAATTTAATAATTATTTTATTTTATTCCAGTCAAAGGAAAGTTTATTGGAATTAACAATTATTGGGACTTAACAGAGAAAATCACGGGAATCAAACTAGCACGACCAGTTCGTATCTGAACAAGCAGATCACCTAATGCGCTACTTTAAAAGTATACGTTACGATTGGGTAAAGAAGTTGTTAACATCGAAGCATTTATCAACGTTTTAATTTTCATCTGAAAATATCCTGTAACGAACAACAGTAGACAAAAGGTCTGGTTGCTTGGCAACCGTTATTCTTTAAGGGCGTCACAGTAACAGAACACTACTCAAGCCCACGCGTGAAAATAAATTATACTTTATACGCATCTTTTCTTGTAAATTGATCTATAAGAAATACGTTCTTTGTTATTCTTAGAAATCATTTTTTTAGAGTTCACGTTATAAATACATACTACCACACAGTTTACACGCTGATTACAATAGAACTCGTCTTCATATAGGCTTGCAAGCAACTGGCTTGACCGGGCAACGGTAAATAAAAAATCAATTACGATCAAAACGTCGAGTTCTGATAACTTCAACTTAAATCGATTAATCATAGTGACGCTTTTGTCTAGCCGATTTTATGTTGAACATTGATATTGCATTCACTAGGTTTACTACCGTATTATCTATGTTAAATTTCAAACATTTTATAGACAGGTAGTCTCATATATGTAGAGTACGAGCGCGCGCGCAAATAAACGGACAGACCCTCTCTCTCTCTCTCTCTCTCTCTCTCTCTCTCTCTCTCTCTCTCTCTCTCTCTCACACACACACACACACACACACACACACACACACACACACACACACACACACACACACACACACACACACACACACAAAGGTACACAAAGTTTTCCCCAATTTACGGGCGAGGCAAAGTGAATTCAAACTGATATTTACTAAGAAAACTCGATTTAGATTTTTCCACACGAAGGGTTACTTTGTTCGAGACAGACTTATTTTACGAACGTTATTTTATTCGAATAAAGTATATCTGAATACTTCTAAAAGTGTGTACGTTCCGTGTATATTCTTTGTAAGTAAGTTCTGCGTACATAAAACAACGTAACAAGAGTGTACATCAAAGTAAAATTCACTGTTATGTGGATTGCAGTGTTTGGTGAGATACCTTTTTTGGGGGTGTCGGCCTTCAAAAAACCTCTCCCGTTAAAAAATTAATCTCAGTTACACGCAGTGCATCCTGTTTTAGCAGATGAAGCGATGCCCACCGAGTGACCCCCGGGACTAATTTCGTCTCGACCGAGTGCCAATGGTCTCTCAGTACAGCCGATGAGTGGGTAGAGGTGCTGAGCACTCTCTTGCCTTTAAGGTGGGACTGATGAAGCCATACGATGACCAAGAAGTGGAACATCATATAGCGATCAAAATTCAAATTTTTAAATTTTCTGATCGAGCAGTGCATTCTCACACAGTCAGGTCACCAACCCAAACCAGAGCAATAAATAAAGGCAATTAAGAACACGTCAACCCGACGCCAGCTACGAGACAATAAGACAACGTTTGACTTAACGCAACAAAGGAAATTGGGATCGACTTTGACAGACCAAACTCAACTCAAATTTACGACATCATAACAAACCGAACAAAGAGTGACACAAGTACGCAGAAATTGTAACGAGGGGACGCTGTAGGGTTAAGTCAACACGTGTGAACGTAAGAAAAGGGATACTGGATACTCACTGACAAAGGATTTAGAAAGTCTCGACAGTACAGAGACAATACAGCGAATACCCAGTGAATACATACGACCATGTCGCACAGCATGAAAACAACGCCAGAGTGACAACTTATATTTACGACGAGAAATCGTGGAGGCAACTCAGAGTGACAGCGAGCGAGAAGTTATTAATTGGTAGAAGAAACGGGGTGGAGGTTGAAAAATGAACAGGACGAAACGGATTCTTAGCGAGGGTGTAACAACAAACCTTGGGAAACTCACGAAACAAAGGTTTGACAGACAAGCGAAAAATTACTTTATATTCTTAGAAAGAGTGCGATGTCTTTAGCTGTGTACTTCAGGGGATGTTCAACAGCCAACCAGAGGTTACCATCTCCCGAAGAAGTAAGTGGAGAGGACTGTTGTCATGGTGACAACCAGGGCAGCAAATCAGAGAGTCGAAAACCAAAGATCATCAAAGTGGAAGATTGCATTGCATTGCATTGTGGTAGAAAACATTTGATAAAAACCTTTGCAGGGTACACAAGGCTCTCAGTCTCATAAAATTTTGTGCTCAGTTTTATTAACTCAGTTCTACACAATTTTACCTCAGTCTTATAAAATTTTATCTCAGTATTGGGCAGTTTATTTACTTAGTTACTTTAACTTTTGAAGTGCGAAGTTATCTAAGTATCGTTATACTTTCGAGTTCAGTACTATAAACTTTAAAATATTATTCATTATTCGACATTATGGAACTTAGAAACTTTTAACAAGTGAAGTTACATCTCAATAATAGAACTTTTGTGTATCAACTTCGGACATTGTGATTCGTATCATAAACTTAACTTGATTCAGACTTAATTATTCTAGTTGTGCAGACTCATGAACGATAAGAGAACTCAATATTCATAAACACAAGTGTATAACATAACGCACATTCACGACCAAGCTAAGTAGAACGTGAACAGTTAGATGAAGCATCTTTGTAATAGACATTTTATTTGAACACAACCCACTAATGATGGTTGTATCTACACTACACAGAACTCTATAAACTGTTAGTAAAGACGGGTTACATCAACACCACACCACGTACGCCGCGCGTGAATTCTCATCGCAAGTTTCAAAGTGATAGTGAAAACATCCAATCAACGGAGCGAGCACACATGGAGTCACCAGTAAGCAGGAAATTTCACCGATGGATTATTGGATATTCTAAAATGTCAAGTTGTCTTCATGATTTTAATATTATAATAATACTGCTGCTCTGTCTCTTTTCCAAGAACCAACACCTTTGAGAAATTGTATAATCATTTAGTAAAGATAATGTTAAAATATATTATGAATATAAAAGCTACTCATCTGAGACACATAATGAACTCATTAGTTTAGGGTGAATAATATTTGATTTGTCTATGTTTTGTGTATGTTTATCTATGTCATGTTGTATGTTATGTTTTCAGCCATCAACGAAGACAGATTTATATTGTGATTTATGTTTTATATGTTTCTGAATGTATTTTCAGGTAATGATTTATATATGTGTTTCGGAAGTTAACTTGAGTAATGTGTAATAAACAAGCATTACAGTAAATAACGTAAAGATATTCCGCAGCTGCTGACTTGCAAGTTGGAGGAATCCAAAGATTACGAGAGAAAGTCCAAACAGAAAATTACGCAGGCCAGTGTAGGGCTAGACAGTCTTCCTCTGGGCTAGGGTTCGATGAGCTAATAATTAAGAGTACCTAAAATTATTTTTATTTCAGAAATTATACGAATTCACCGGATCGATATTAGGGATACGACTTTTGCTATGAAAACAAGGATGATTTTGTTTTTGCAACATGTGGGGTATGCGGGAAACAGATAAACTCCAGCTAACGACTACAGAGATAAGGAGACAGGATGCATAGGATCCGGACAAGAAGAATTCCAGGATCTGTAACTTAGTAGCCAATTGCCATCCCTCGTTTCTTCTTGCCTCTGAATTATTATTGATTGCCCTTATCTTCATCTGATTTCGAGGTACCTGTAGACAAGTAGTTATCGGGAACTTTTCTCAATAGTCGTAGCCCACTAACGACATCTCGCCTTTCGCGTGGACTGTTATAGGCCCGCCAACCTTTCATGAACATTAAACTGTGCTTACTCAATGGATGAATACCTCCACTTTCAAGTATAGCTAAGTTATCTAGTGAGAAGAGAGGGAAGACGACGCTATAACGTTCACTGTCTCACTTCCATATTATTTCCCTCTCTGTCACACACACATGCTTCCGTTGTGTTGTTGCGGCCGATGTTCACGCTATCAAACACTGTACTAGACTGTTGTGCGCAAGTGCGAAATAAATTACAATTTTGTTAGCCTCGCAACGAGGTGTTTGTAAACTGCACATCTCTAAGCCACTGTTTAATTTGTATCGTCAGTGTTCTACAAAGCTTCCGCGGAGGCTTATATCGCCCTGTAGCGAAACTCCAAACTCCCGTGTATAAACTCCAGTAGTAGGCACGGGCGTGGGGGATCGCAGCGGGGTAACCATCAAATCTGTGCTTTCCTCTATTCGCCAGAAGTCTATTCCTATTGTCAAAACCTAGACCTGTTCCTGAGCTGTTTGTGTGCGGTGAAATGCACGACTGCTCAGTACGTACAGATGAAATAGTAAGACGTGAAACGGTTCGCGCAGATCGTAGTGCAGGCAAGGAAAAAAGGATGTGGGGGGTGTGATGTGACCAACCAGGACACACAGCTACGTGGCACATCAACCATGCATCTGTTTTGAACACAAAATAATTGGTCGGAAACCAACGCGTCATACTTTGTACAAGTATGGCCAATATCTTTTGACACAGGACAACCAAATTCCCGTTTTTTATGCCTAATTATTTTAGCTGTAGTACTGTGACATTCATTGTTCTGAGACTCAGACAGCGCAATAAAAATTCAGGTACAAGACATCAAGATACCCGCGACTCTGTCTGACCAGTGCGTTAATCATCCGGATACGTTCGTTCGTTGCAAACACATGTCTACAACGCTGCTGCACTTTCTCGTGGCCGTCAGCGACCGCAAAAGTCTGATTACCGCTGCAGTAAGTCAATCGACCTCACGCGTCCTTCTGACGCATATCGTCAAACAACACAAACAAACAACCGGTAATGGAATGTTTATTTATATCACCGCCTTATATATTGTTCACTATTACTAATACTCCCAGCATATTACATTTTCGATAAGTAAAACCTGCAATTGTGTAATAGGTTTACATATTAACTAAGTCGTAATTACCATATTAATTGTTTATCGAATGCATCGCAACGTAGATATATTATATTTATGCTTAAAACTAATTGAATAGGTGAGAAGACGAAGGAAAAATTCCACTTTTTGTTCAAATATAACTGAGATAGCCATTTTGTTTAAAATGGTGTATAAAAGGGAAACACTACTTGATTTTTAATGTAGTTACCAACAGGTTAAAAAATTGTCTGAGTGCAAGAAGGAAAACATTACTGGAATGTGTCCCTTCTTACTCTCGATGTATAGTTAGTGTATTCTATGTTTCCTACAGAACAGAGAAGTACAGAAGTAAGATCAGTGGAAAGCCAACAAACATTAAATTTTAAAGAGTGGTGGCCTAAATTTGTTGAAAAGAAATACTAAAAGCTTGAGGTAGAGATGTGTTCAACATGAACAAATATCGACATTTCATCTACAAGGACGAACAAAAGGGAATTGCGGTAGTAGGCCTACATGAGTTTATTGATAGTATTCACAGTGAAGTGTTCAAGCTCTGCAAGAAGGTGATATTTTACTCCCCGTTAGCAATGTTTATGATACTAAAGTTCTAACAAATGATAAGAAGACACAAGATGTGGCTAAAATCAGTGTATGCAGATGAACATCTTTTACAGACATACGATGACGTGGCCTACATTAAATACACGAGAAGAAAATGCTGACCAACTTAGTGATTAAAGTGCTTTTAATATTAAAAAAGGAAAACACTGATTACTTTTACTTTATATATTTTTTATTTGTTTTACAATGATACACGAAGTGATAAAGGTACTAATTACTAACTGACTAGAGAAAAACCCTGGTTATTTTAATTTTTGTATTTCTGTGTTATCTTGTAATACAAAAAAACATAGAAAGATTACTGTGAATCTAAACAATTGTGAGAACAGTAAGAAAATATTTAATTATGATATTTAAAAAAATCTTATCTCTATAGGTTACAATTGAGATCAAAAAGGAAAAGATTCCACAAAGTTTACTATCATATAATTGTTTTCTTGTTAAAACTGTGTTAATATTGTAATCTGGAACCATTAATTATCGTTTTATTGAGTATCTTTGTAATTTGAAATTTTTCAATTCGCTCACTCATTTAGCGACAACACAGTTTTTTATCGTTTTCTGAAAATGTTGATCCGTAGAATGTTTTCCTTTTTCTTCTCACCCATTCAATTCATTTACATTATTATGAATGTGCATAATACAATCATATATGTGTATGTGCGTGTGTATCCGTGTAACTACGAGACACTTGATTTGAGATTTGGCACATAGAATAGTACGGAGGGGTAAGTAGGAAAGGAAACGCTTTCTCTTGTAAATCCTGAACGTTTCCGCCAGTAAAACCTCTTGATGCTTTTATAGGGACGGTTTTCGCCTTTAGAATGGGGTCGTCCGGGACAATCGTCTTCAGCTCTACAAGGGTGGACAAGGGTGGCTCTACAACCCTTGGTGGGTCTTGGCCTGCTCCAAGAGTCGACTTCATTCTTCCCTATTGCGTGCCCTGGCTTTCCAGTTTCTTATGTTCAGCGTTCTGAGATCATCCTCTATCTGATCTTTGGATCTAATTCGAGGCCTTCCCCTTGCTCTACTTGGTTTCTGGTCCGGGATAATCCTCAGCTAATGCATAATGCGACCCGGGTCGCAGCTGGCGGGTAATGAATAACCTTCAACTGTGGATAAGGGGCGATGATAATATATAAACTATCAGCTGTGGATAATATATAGATGATGTTGTGCGACAATGCAAGGAAAAAATAAACCCCGGAAATTAAATTGACAACATCCAGTCAGTGTATCAATACATTATTATTCGCGGATGATCAGGTTATTATGCAAAAAACAGAAAAAGATCTCCAGTTAACAGTTTTCCACTTAAGCCAAATATGCAAAAAATATCTTAGAATATCAGTCCAGAAAACAAAAGTCTATGGCCTTTAGAGGAAAGACTCCGATACGTTTAAAGATAATTATAAACAATCAGGCTATAGAACAGGTATCTCATTTTAATTTTTACTTCCATATTCCATAAGGAAATGGAAGTATGGTGATGGCGAAAAAAATCGTGTTCGAGATAATTGCAGATTCTGATTGTACTACCCTCAAAACATGAAAAAAAGTAATTTTTCGAAAAGTGTGTGTGTGTGTGTGTGTCTGCCTGTCTATCTGTCTGTGTGTGTAGATTTTTTTTCTATGGCAAACGATAAGAGCCGCAAATTCAAACAGAATCAAATAATTTTTTGCATACAGCCCTGAATTGTAGATTTCTCAAGACTTATTGTTTTTGGTGAAGATCGGTTGAAGGAAAGGGGTAGTTTACCTGCAACATTTTATGTTTTAACAAGGGTAATTTTTTTCTATGGCAAACAATAACAGCCGCAAATTCAAACATAATCAAATACTTTTTTGCACACCTTCCTGAATTATAGAGAGCTCAAGGTCTGTTGATTTTGGTAAAGATCGGTTAAGGGAAAGGTGTAGTTTACCTGAAACATTTTATGTTGTAACAAGAGAACGTTTTCCATGAAGAACGATAACTGCCGTAAATTCAAATAGAATCAAATAATTTTTTACATATATGCCTGAGTTGTAGAGGACTCATGGCCTATTGATTTTGGTGAAGATCGGTTAAGGGAAAGGGGTAGTTTACCAGCCACCTTTAATGTTTTAACAAGAGTAATTGTTTCTATGACGAACGATAATTGCCGCACATTCAAACAGAATCAAATAATGTTTTGCATGCATCCCTGAATTGTAGAGGACTCAAGACCTATTGATTTTGGTGAAGATCAGTTAAGAGAAAGGGGTAGTTTACCGGCAACATTTTGTGTGATAAAAAGGTTAATTTTTTCTATGACGAATGATAACTGCCGTAAATCAAACAGAATCAAATAATTTTTTACATATGTGCCTGAGTTGTAGAAGGCCTATTGATTTTGGTGAAGATCGGTTACGGGGAAAGGGTAGTTTACCTGAAACATTTTTTGTTGTAACAAGAGGAAAGTATTAATTTTGATAAATAAAGTATCCTGATAAGAAGATCTTAATAATCCACTGTAGAAACGTAGATGAAATATCTATAAATGAAGAGGCTAGTTGAACGGGGTAAGGGTAATTTTCTATAAATGAAAATTATAGTTGAAGGGAGAGGGGATATTTTTATATGTGTACTACGTTATCGGCAACAAAGTAGTAGTTTGTTGTTAAAATTCCTTCCCGGGCTGTTCGAAACATTTCATTTCGTAAATGATTTTAAATATAAATCTTAGAACATGGAAGTCATGTATGGTTCTCCATACCGATTTTTTAGGATGGGATATAACTTACGAGTATGACACCGACATTGATATAAAAAAATAGATTTAAAATGATATGTGGTACTAAACACAGAACACTTAGAAACAAGACGAGGAAAGACACCAAGATAAAATTTTATAAAGTAATGGCTGTTTTAACTTATGGAAGTGAAACTTGGACAATGACGAGAAGTGATGAATGAAGAATACAAACAAGTGAAATGAAGTTCTTGAGAAAAACCAAAGGTTGCACCCTTAGAGACCAAATACGAAACGAAGATATAAGAATCGAGTTAAATGTAAAATATTCTATGGCCAGCAGAACAAGGGAAGGACAAATAAAATGGAGGCAGCATATCGAGAGAATGAAAGATGTGAGACTACCTAAACAAGTAATAAGATGCCTAAAACTCAAGAAAGACGAGTAGACCAAAGAAAAGATGGCTTCGGTGAAGGTGGGACAGGCTGTAAGCCTATACCTTGATGTGGAGAAGACAAAGAAGAACCGAGGCGGCTGCGAGTGAGTAGTCCGTGGCCGGGATTACGCTTATAAAAATCGTATTACCTTTGGACGATACTGTGTCATTGCTAGCAAGTGCTGCAGTTAAATAAGCACTGTCATCAGCACTTGAGCCCTAACTTGGGGAAACGGTCACAGTCTAGAAAACAGCTGAGGAAAATGGTGAAATGAGCGCAGGAACATGTGAGAGTAAACTGTGCAAGAACACTCTGCCGGCCTGGAAGCAGACAGTAGTCTCCATGACCTACGCAGCGCTCATAACTCGTCCAGGGGATTTATCTACTTACAGGCAGATTTAAAGGAAGAAACCGGACTGGAAAATTTTTGGGTTGCCACTGTCCTCGTTTTATGGAGCCGATTTCACAGGAAAACTGAGGATTTTGTGAAAATGCGTTGTACGATTAGAAGTGCATTAGAAAATACGAAGCGGGAAAGAGACAGTGGGTGAAACTGTAAAATCTCTCTCCGCACCCTACAGGACTGTACGGAAGCGAAACATGAGCTCTCACAAGTAGAGTACATCTTCTTTCTAATTTCATATGGTCCAGACGTTCACCCGTCAACGCAGTTCAGAATCATATCGATGCGTGCGGCCACATGTTTGTTTTTGAAGTGAAATCTTCATATACGGCACTATGGTTCCTAGGGCAGTAAACTGATTCAACGCGTCACGAAAAAGCTGAAACGAAAAAGAAATGTTGCCAGGGTCAATTCAACCTCTTTCCCCACATAGCTACCCAAAATTTCCCCAATGCCACAAATATCTTTAAACAAAGCATAATATTTTAAAGAATGTGAACATATTCTAAATGTTTCAGCACTATTACAGGAATAACGTAAATATTAAAAACCATTTTATTCTTTATTCTCTGTTTGGCGTTTGATCTCATCTGATGACAAAATGTTTGGCGTTTACTTCAGGGCCGCCATCACAGCCCACCACTACGGTAATTTTTTTCATCATATTGTATCACGTTATATACATTAGCGTTAACTTCAGGTCTGCCAACAGAAGGCAGCACCAAACAAGATTAGGTGATTACACAATCAAATTAATGAAAACAATAATCTTTTTAATTTTTGTTGTATAAAATTGAATTATTATACTGCGCATATCGCATTCTACTTTTCAATTAAATATTGTTATTTTTGTTAACTAAACGTAAACCGTGTTACACTGAAAAAAATTATTTGTCATATATTGTTTGTATATGTATATATACTGAAAATAATACGACTTGTGACATGATTCTATTTATGTTTATTGTAAATATCGATTTCTTATAATAAAATACATTATAAACACTACTATGCCCTCGTCTCATTTGATAATCCGTTCACTCTTTCAATTCTTTATAGCAAAATCTCTCTTACTCCAAATAACGCGAGCAACCTTTTACACTATGAATCAGTTCAGTCGCCACTCGACCCTGAAATTCTCACTTCTGGTGTATGTACCACGACACATCAATTTTTTTAGATACGTATCACACGCACAATAAGTACACATTGTGTTTATTTTATTACATCCAATCTTTGTGTGTGTGTATAGGCCTACATTTAGACACATATAGTAAATAGTCCTATATATAAATATAAAGTGTACCGTAACTATTTATCGTATACAAGTGTGATATTCCTTTCCTCGTTTCAAAGCAAATAATATGAAATACTAGTAGCTTGGTATTGGTAGCTATAAACAAATGAATTTTTGTCAAACGACTTGTGGGGCACTGTGTAGTATTTACATAAGTCTCCAAATTAAACATTTATACGATCTTTAGCGAGAGTTGACATTATAAAGACAATTTTTCTGACTGGCCAAAGTTAACATGCATAAGACTAGAGGGAGCCATACGAGATCAAAACGCATTATTGTATCACGTGAGTGCGGAAATCGTAAACTGAGAACGGACAATCAGTTTAGGCCTATAACTTTAAAAATTAAGTTTAATATATCAGAGTGAAATTCTTAAAAATACACAGATTTAAACCGTACGATTAGTACTGTTCCTTATTTTTGTCTATAATCGGGAAATATGTGTAGACAAGAAATGATAAGCTTAAACATAAGCTTAATATGATGAAAATGTCGGTGACTTCTGCTCAGATTCCAAGTATACAACTGCTGCCGTCGACATTTTGCCAAGTATCTCTACGACTACTCTCAACTCTCAGTAAACGGGGTTAATAAACACTGCTGTATGTAATGCTGTTGTCATCATCGTTATAAACTTTTAATGACGGAAAACATTTTTACTAAAAATGTTTAAAGGAATAAAATTCAAACAAGTCTAGGTTTTTTACGTTATATAACTAGCTACAACTAGCGCAAACCAACAATGAAGCGTAACAATAAAACGGCGTTTCTATGGCAGTAAATATATTTTATTACTATAATTTTGTTGGTTTGACGATCAATATCGTTTGGTGTCCTTCCAGGTAAAAATAGTTTATATTATTTTGTTTCTATACGTCGTGTGTAGGTTAAATATTTATTCTTCTGCTTCTTCCTTCGCACAGTATTAGGCTATAAGCCTATTCTGATCCCACAAAGTTTCTCCATTCGAACAGTTTATCTTCTCTGTAGTCTACCAATGAATGTCAGGATGTATTATAATCTAATATTGCTCTCTCCAACCTTTCTCTTTTCATCTTTTCTATGCGTTTCATCCATTTATTCTCATTTTATTTTATTGTCTTAAAAGCAATTTCAGTGTGAAAAGCAATTTACAGTTAAAAACTAATATAGGCATATATCTGTTAATTATCGTACCTTCTTTATGTTTTAGTACCGTATGGTGACAATAGGTCACGAGGATATTATACAAAATATTTACAATAATTGTCATATCTCAGAGAATCTAAGCCAGCTACCAAAAATATTGGTTTATAACAAGTAGTCTATTTTTAACTAACAAAACAACACAAAATAGACCTTGCGATTAAAAAAAAAACTCTTGATATACGTTACAAGAAATAATTATAAATGTTTTATTATAAATATTAATAATAAATAATATGCTTTTAGCTTCAACCGTATCCTGCGCGTGGCGAGTGAAGACAGTCGCCTCTTGAAGACTCCGTGTTGGCGAAGAACCTCCGAAGACGCCACATCCAAGTTGGTCATGCTCAACACGTTATCAGTAACTAAGGTAAACTTACATAGGCGTTAGTCTATGTAAGTATTTTTTGTATGTACGTAATTTCTAACCGCTTTCGTCGTTAATATAAACTGTTCGTATCTTACTCATCCTTTGTTCGTTACATTGCATACAACGAAAGAAACGTAGTTTTGTTAAATATGTATATATGAATGTTAATATTTCATTAGTAAAATAGTTTTCTAATTATGCTTTATTATGTTTATAAGGTGTTGTTTATTATTATTGTGAGCGTTATGTCCATTATGTTTATAATTATGTCTTTATGTGTAAATCGATTATCGTATTTATTGTTTTTTATTTTTATCATGTTTTTTATGTTCACAATGTTATTATTTATTTTGTTTTTCATTATGTTTATTATCTTATTACTTTTATTTTGTCCCATCGTCATTACGTACATTACGGTGATTTGTTGATTAAGTTCATTATGGTCAGTACTTTACTTTGAACATTAGGTTAACAATGTCATGTTTATTTACCTTTAATTAATGTTTATTTAGCTTTAATATATTTATTATAAGCTGTATATTTATTTATTATTTTATTATATGTATTTATATGTTCATTATATTTACACGTTTTTTAAATTTTTACTATGTTCATTATATGCATTAATTAATTATATAATTATTTTAAATGTGTTAATGATGTTAATTATAATATGTTTACTGTGTTGAACGTACATATTATTTTCATTATGTTCGGTAGAGTCATTATATTGATTATAATAATTATCTTTATAATGTTATGTTTATTATTTTATTATATTTATTATGTTTTGTGGTTACTGTGTACATTATGTTCATTTGCTCATTATATTTACGTGTAGTTTACTCTTAATACGTTTGTTATTTGTATAACATTAATTACGTTCATTATACTCATTATTTTCAGTACATTAATATTATTCTTCATTATGTAATAGATGCATAATGTTATGTTTATTATGTCTATTATGTATGATATGTTTACTTATCATGGCATACCAAAACTATGAATAACTAATAAAACTAAAAACCAGAAATTAACTATATTTGAATAAGAGCTGAGATATCCATAAGTTGTAATGGACATCTCAGAATGATTATATCACAGTAAAAAATGAACAGAGCCAATTATTAAAATAAAAAGAGTGAATCAAATTATGCTCTAGGCCAAAGAAAGCATAGACCAAATATTGTAATTTTTATTAATTTAAGACAATTATTGTAGTAAAGATTATCATAAAAGGACTTGGGAAGAAACATATGGATGAAATGTAATCACCATTTGTTCAATTTCCATGATTAAACCATAAGAAATATGTCATAGTCGTAAGGGAAAAACATTAACTTTTTAATTAAAGCACCAACATATGGCTTGTGAGGACTTGTTTTAACGAGCAAATCAATTGTAATAACTTGGTGTGCTATATAAAGTATTACTAGTAACGCAAGGACGTTAAACCAGTTTAAAAAAATATTTCTTTTATTTTGGACAAAAACGAAAGCATCATTTCTATAGCCTCAACACCAAAGTCATTAACAATTTATAAAAATTAATTGTGTTCGCCGAGGGAGTGACCTCGCTCAAAGGAATGGCAGCAATCTCTAATCCAATGAAATCGATTGAAATCAACAGGGGAGTATGTAATCCCAAAATTGGAACAGCGAGAGAGACGCCAATTTCTACACACTTCATATCTGACGAGCGAAGCAGTAACGACAGCCATTTCTGTGCGCGAGAAAAGTCGAGTGCGGAATTGAATCACATGTTCGGGTTTCAATGTAAACAATTGGTCACATAACCAAAAATTTCTAAGTGTCGAGTTTAGTGCATAAATGCAAATGCAATAGTGAAACAACATTGCAGAGTATGCAATAGGCTGCAATTAAGTAAATTTCAGGGAGTATAATGATTAATTATAGCCTACTTACAAAATTTTAACCTGAATAACGGTAATTTTATGAATTGCCAATGAGTAATGAAAATAAACATAAACTATTATAGCTTTTTTGAAACATGAATCCATAAACTAATTGACTTTGATTCATGAATTTTAATGAATATTATTTGAATTTTAAACAAAAGTAAATATTTTGTACTTACCTTGTAAAGGTTATCCAACCAGTGATACAGATACTAAATTAATATGAACTCAAGAGGGGTTATCTAACCTTGTGATTATTATTTTTTTCGCTACATAAACAATCATTAAATATTTTAATGAAATTAAACTAAGGAATATACTGTAGTTAATTAACTGACAAGAGATCAGTAAGCAATGGACTTGATGATTAATAATGAACGATAGATGAACTTATGACTTTAATTATTTATGTATTTGTTATGTATAGGTTAAGAAGTTACCTTGTTTTAAAATAGATGCAACTTTGTATCAGCTCAGCATGTCTGAATTAACCTCAGTGTTGACGATAGTCGAACTTTCAAATCTATGTTAATAATTTAAATTTGTTTGATGTTATTTTACTTCCATATTCCTTAAGGAAATGGAAGTATGGTGATGGGAAAAAAAATCGTGTTCGAGATTATTGCAGATTCTGATTGTACTACACTCAAAACATGAAAAAAGTCGTTTTTCGAAAAGTGTCTGTGTGTCTGTCTGTCTGTGTGTCTGTCTGTCTATCTGTAGATTTTTTTTCTATGGCAAACGATAACAGCCGCAAATTCAAACAGAATCAAATAATTTTTTGCATACAGCCCTGATTTGTAGAGTACTCACGACTTATTGTTTTTGGTGAAGATCGGTTGAGGGAAAGGGGTAGTTTACCTGCAACGGTTTTTTTTTATCAAGGGTAATTTTTTTTGGCAAACGATAACAGCCGCAAATTCAAACAGAATCAAATAATGTTTCGCATACAGCCCTGAATTATGGAGTTCTCAAGATCTATTGGTTTTGGTGAAGATCGGTTAAGGGGAAGGGGTAGTTTACCTGCAACGTTTTATGTTTTAACAAGGGTATTTTATATGGCAAACGATAACAGCCGCAAATTCAAACAGAATCAAATAATTTTTTGCATACACCCCTAAATTGTAGAGTCCTCAAGACCTATTGTTTTTGGTAAAGATCGGATAAGGGAAAGGGGTAGTTTACCTGCAACATTTTATGTTTTAACAAGGGTATTTTCTATGGCAAACGATAACAGCCGCAAATTCAAACAGAATCAAATAATTTTTTGCATGCAACTCTGAATTGTAGAGTTTTCAAGACCTATTTTTTTGGTGAAGATCGGTTAAGGGAAAGGGGTAGTTTACCTGCAACGTTTTATGTTTTAACAAGGGTAATTTTTTCTATGACGAACGATAACTGCCGCATATTCAAACAGAATCAAATAATTTTTTGCATACATCACTGAATTGTAGAGAACTCAAGGCCTTTTGATTTTGGTGAAGATCGGTGAAGGGGAAGGGGTAGTTTACCTGCAACCTTTAACGTTTTAACAACAGTAAAGTACTTGAAAATTCATTTAAACTTTTTCAAACAATGGTAATTGTTAAAAATAAAATAATTTTGTTGTCAGGCAATAAAATTATAATTTTTTCATTTTAATGTAAATCATGTATGAAAGAAAATATATCGTTCGTGGCAGGCAAGCATATCTCAGTTATGTAATGTTTACGTTTCCATTTTATTATTATGACTACCGCAATAAAAAGGCAGGGAAGACACACACACACACACACACACACACACACACACACACACACACACACACACACACACACACACACACACACACACACACACACACACACACACACACACACACACACACACACACACACACACACACACACACACACACACACACACACACACAATTCGCGTTATTTCTGGCCTCATTCATGTTTATTTTCTTACATTTGCACGCTTTTTAAATGGAAAGTGCCGAAACCCATACCAACATAACGCGTGTTATAACCTCTTCTCTTGAGTTATAACGTAGGGAACCAGTAATAATTGGATGTGCCAATTATACCGGCTGCCTTCGTTGTGAAGTACTGAAAATAATCACAACAAATAAACAATTTATATAGCAGGATAATTGGAAGGGGAGACTGTTGATATATGCACTCATTTTACTTGGTACTTAGATGACATCTCTTTATTACATTTGGTGATTAAGTTCTCTATTGAAAGTTCTCAAACAATATAGTTTACTATATGATTAAATATATAAATTACTACTTTACAAAGGGGCTTCAAAATATGATGTACATCTTATTGATTAATTCCACGGATCCGGGATTAAATATATTAAATGAATTATGGTCACCTTGCCATGTACAATATTGAAACTCTAACCATTTGAAGAATGGTTTTTACTAATCTTCTAAAACAACAAAACTTTTAGTTTAAACTTTACCTTTTTGCTATAACTAGCGTTATTAGATTTTATACTACATGTTACCTAAAATGTCAGGTTTCTAAAGTCTTTAATGTTATTACATTTAAACATAAGTTTTAAAGTCTTTAATATGATAATTTAAATTGTCTTTTTGGGTGTATAATTTTGTAACTCTTAACCATGGAAGACAAGCCTCCATGTCACCTGTGTGTTTCCTGAAGTTGCTGCAGAATTAGTTCTTCGGTCCTCCTGATGTTTCTTGAAGTTCAGTCGTTACCTTATCATACTGTGATGGTGAAGTTCTAGAAGTATGTGAAATCATTCCTGGTGTGGTACATTCATCTACGGCGACTGTAGTTATTCATAGTAATTCTTGTAGTTAGAATACATAGATAGAAAGTTTGTTTCACAGTTATACACTTCACATGATGATAGATTAGTTGACTATCACCTTCTAGGTTGTAATACTGTATAAATTACATAGTCCGTTATTTTATAATATAGAGAGATGTCATCACCACACAAATTACTTATTTAAATAGTCATGGTATCAACCCTTTCACATTTTTATATATACACGTCGCGAAACAACGCTTTACGCTGCTTACGGCGTGAGCGCTCCATTACAAGTCAAAGAAAATAGTTAAGGGGAGCGTAGTAATCTCAAGACAATTACTAGGCAACATAAAAGTAGTTCCGTTTTTCTAATTTTAATTAAAGGACTACGGTTGATTAAATAATTAAATCGTGATATTCTTAGTTGCAGAAGTTATCAAAGTACGTAACAATGGTCTTAATTAATTATTTAAATAATAACAAATTTACAATAATACTTAGTTTATTTAGGGGTCAGAAAACAAGTTACTTCTGGTCAGTTCTTGTTTATACAGGATAAATTAATAAGCTTTACCCTTTCTGTACAATTCCATTCCCTTTTAATTTTATTATTATTATTAGACTTATATTAAATATTATTATTATTAAATGATTGCCATAAGAATTAGTTTACAATGTGAGATTTTATTAAGAATTTAAAATTTCTCCGATTATATATTATCAACTTAATTAATTAACATATTTTTATTAATGAAATCGTCACATACTCCGCCGCTTAAGCCACAGACGCCGGTATAATTTTTTTTTTATATACCGAGAGTATGTTTAGGGATTCCCGTGTGCAATTTCTCTCACCCGTTTCTCTCTGTATGTAATTATGAGTTACACACGTCAGTCACGAATTGTTCATTCTTACTATCTACATATCATACTTTACAGACTAATTCTAATAGTACATAAAATTCACACATTATAAAACATATAGTTAACATTCTAATTTTCTTAACACTACTACTTATGACTACTACCGGGTTTTTCTTTAGTTGGGAGTTATTCTAGTGATAGAATTACTCATTAAGTAATTTGTTACTTAATTATTTCTCATATTTGCTGTCAGCTGACTTCTTACTTTGCTCTACTTTCGAAGAATAGGATTCAAGGGTGATCAGGCCTCGTACCTATCTATACCATTAGCTAGCTAAACGTTACTCTAGTACTCCTTTGCAGTTGAGTACAAAACATATACCTTTCTTTTTTCTTTACATTTATTTAACTTGCACTCTACCATTACCTTCTTCGTGATAATGTTTTATCTGAGAAATATGTGTCCTTCGTACATATTTTTGAGTAGAGGGTTCATACAGTGCTACGGTTACTGGAGTTAAATATTTGTGAATTTGATAAGGACCGCACCATCGGTATGATAGCTTGGAAGTGGTCTTATCGATTGCACTACTCGTAGGATGTGTTTTACACATAACTAAGTTACCGATTTGGTACTTTACTTCATTATTTTTATTTCGCTCGTGATATTTCCTTGATTTCGCTAAGTTTGTTCGCAAATTAGCGCGCGCTTCATTCCATATTTTCCTAATATTTTTATCCCTAATTTCAAGGGGTAACAATTCATGTATTTTCCACTTAGTGGATAATGGGTGGTTGGGTTTATATTTGAACAATAATTCAAATGGGGTCGACTTATGTCCTTCATGATATGCAGAATTAAAAGCGAACTGTATCCAGGATAAGTTCTGGTCCCAAGAAGTATGGTCGTTAGCATGGTAGGCAATTAAAGCAGATTTTAGGTTTCGCAAATACCTCTCAGCTATATTACCTTGCGGACGATACTCTGTAGTGGTAATATGGTTTATACCTAGTTTGAAACACATGTTCCTGAATTCCTTGGACTTAAACTGTGGTCCGTTATCCGACACTAGATGGACAGGAATACCAAATTCTTTAAATAATCTATGCTGTAAAATATTTACTGTGGTTGTAGCTAAGGCTCGCCGCATGGGGTACATCCAGACGAATTTGCTAAAAGAGTCTACACAAATTAGTAACATTGTATTTTCTGATTTGGAACGCGGATAGGGTCCTGAAAAGTCTAAATAAATTTTGGAGAACGGGGTAGCAGGAATCTCAGAGATTAACTGACTTATTTGGCTGTTTCTAGCGGGTTTGCTGAGTGCACACAACTTACACTTTTTTACAAAATTGGCGATCTCACTGTTCATATTTTCCCAGTGATATTCTTTACGAATTCGGTGTATAGTTTTATTTATTCCCATATGTGCTCCAATGGGGGAAGAGTGATAATATTCCATCAGCATAGGTTTAATAATATCAGGGGCAATTATTCGTAGATATTTTCCGTTCGCTATTTTACAACATAATACTCTCCTACTTAATATGTATTTCTCTGACTTATTTCCTTTTTCAAGTTGTTCAATAATTGGACTCAAACGTGGGTCTTGTATTTGATACTGGGCTAAATCCGTAAATGCAAGAGGAAATTCGGTAATTAAAGTATTAATAATAGGCGTTTCTCTACTCTTGTTTTCGTAATTATTACTACTAGGCTGGAACATACGTGACAGTGTATCGGCAACTACGTTTTGGGTGCCTCTAATATGTTGTACTTTGAATTTAAAACAATTTAATCTTAATACCCATCTTCCGATACGACCTAACTGTTTTGGGTGATTTAGTAGCCAAGATAACGCTTGATTATCTGTTTCTAACAAAAACTCCTTATGTTCTAAAAATGGTTTGAACTTCTCAAAAGCGAAAACTATAGCTAAACATTCTAATTCGTATGCGGAGTATTTCTTTTCTTGCTCAGTTAGGGTGCGAGAAGCGTAACTAATAGGTAACCTTGAGTTATCTACTTCCTGATATATTACTGCACCTAGTGCGACACTAGAACTGTCTGTCTGCACTACAAATGGTTTTGTAAAGTCGGCTAATTGTAGTACGGGGGGTGATATTATGCTTTCTTTTAATTTCTCGAATGCGGTTTGGTGTTGCTCATTCCATTCAAATTTAATTCCCTTCTTTCTTAAGGTATTTAGCGGTGCTGCAATTTCAGCTAGATGTGGGATGTACTTATGGAAATAATTTATCATTCCCAAAAATCGGGCTATTCCTTTCGCATCCCGCGGCGGTAAAAATTCTCTGATGGCACGGGTTCGCTCTGGGTCTATGCTTACCTTTCCGTTTGCTTTTACGATGTGACCTAAAAATGAGAATTGTGTCACAGCAAAATTTACTTTACTGGGATTTACGGTTAATCCAGCTTTCTCCAATCGGGTTAGTACTTCACGTAGATGTTCAAGATGTTGCTCAATTGACTCGCTGTAAATAACAATGTCATCTAGGTAGTGGTACACATATTTAAACTTTATGTCATGAAATAATTTTTCTAATAATCTGCTACATACAGAACTACCTTGGGATATACCAAAAGGTACCCTTGTAAATTGGTACAGGTTGAAAGGGACGGCAAAGGCGGTAAGACGTTTTGATTCTTCCGAAAGAGGTATCTGATGAAATGCCTGATTTAAATCCATAATGGTAAAGATTTTTGCTTTCGTAAAATAATGAAATGCACTGTGGATGTCGGGAAGTGGTATAGATTCAAATTCTATCCGTTTATTTAGTTGTCTGTAGTCCACCACTAATCTATGTTTGTCGTTACTTTTGGGTACTAAAAACGCAGGTGATGAATAAGATGACGTAGAGGGTTCGATGACTCCTTGTTCTAACAATTTATTAATTTGGTTCCTCATCACTTCCATTTTCGGTGGTGATAATTTGTATGGGGCTAAACGAATTACTTTGTTGTCGCTCAAATTTATTTTGTACTCTATCAGATCCGTCAGTCCTAACTTTGGGGTGAGGACGTTGGAGAATTGTTTTATTAAAGTCTGTATATTCCGTCTATCTTTACTTTTTAGATGACTTAATTCAGGTTCGTGATGCTTTATATGTGTAGAAGTGGTGCTAGTACTTTCTCTATTATTTGCATTATCATGCAAGTTATATTTCCGTGAACGATCGAATCCAAAGTAAAATATCTTCTCGTGAATGTCTAAAATTATTCCTGTTTTACTGATAAAATCAGCTCCCAATATTAATTCGGGTCCTAATTCGTCGCATACCAACATTGGAAAATACCACGTTAGATTTTTAATTTTTACTTTAAAAGTGATGATAAGCTTTATCATTAAGTTTTGCTTATTAGCTGTAGCGCATCTAATATTTACTGATTGACTGCGTTTAACTAACTTGTGTTTAAATAATTGATCGGCTAGCTCTTGACTAATTAAACTTCGCGTGGATCCGGAATCAATTAATCCGAGGCTGGATGTAACACCAAGGTCAACTTGTATATACGGTAATTCACACTTATTGTAATCACATTTACTAATAGAGTTACATTTATCGATAAATTTCGTAACATAGGGGTCTAATTTTCGGTTGTTATTATTATTAGTATTTCGTTTTAACTTGTGGTCTCTCAGGGGTTTACCTGTTTTCACGATGCTGCGGAAGACACAGGGTTTCGGATCTCCCTGCCTTACATGTTTTTTGGATAATGAGTTCTCTGATGATACTGTTTCCGTTTACAGTTTCTACTGAGGTGTCCAGGTTTTCCGCAGTTATAGCATATATATTCTTTACGCGGGGTCTCACTGGTTTCGTGTCTAGGTGGTGGCTCTTTGGACTTTCCGTGGCCATGAACATAGGTTGGTCGCCGAAATGGGCGTCGTTCTCGTAGACTTCTTGTATCTAAGGGTAGGGCTTGCGTTTCCTTTCTATGTGGTGTTGTGGATACCGGTGCATGTCGATGCTGATCTGCATACCACACATTTGAAGAGTGCACACTACATTGTTCAAGGTCAGCGAAAGTAAGGGGTCTACTTATTAGAGCTAAACGGGAGCGTTCTTCGGGAGATAAGCCTACCAATATAGTATCGACCAATTGTTTTTCAGTCCAGTCGACTTGCAGTAGACGTGAAGATTCTCTGATGTCTGCGATATAGTGGGCCAGTCTTTCTTGAGCTCTTTGTACTCGAAGTACGGTATTTCTTTTTATCTCCTCATATATTCCAGTGGGAATAAAATATTTGATTATATTTGTATGAAGTTCTTCTACCGGAAGATTCGAGTTTAATGTTTCGAGCACACGATCTCGTAAAGGTGGTTTACATTTGGGTAAGATGACCTGCAGTATTTGCCAATCGCTCAATTGTTGTAGATCTTTTATTTGCAGTAGATATCTGATAAAAGTCAATAGAGTCGTGATGCTTAAGCCATCGGTGTAAGGAATATCATTAATTATTTTCTCTACTGGGTGGGAAATCTTTCCGTAGAGGTCTACATTAAAACATACGTTAGGTATACTTTTCGAAAGATTGGTGTTTGCATTAGGATTTGTAATCGCATATTTACTAGTGCGAGAATGCTGAACATTTGGCGGTGGGGGTTCTGACATAGTGTGGGTATTTAATTCTCTACTAGGTAATTGTTCATGACTCGGTTGTATCTTCGATAAGGTGGGTGATTCGGGGTTCGAGGTGGAGGGAGGGTTTTCTAAAGTAGGGGATTGAACTGGGGAGATATATAATTTTCGTAAGTAGTACTCAATTTCCTCCATTCTCGATGAGTCTGATTTTCGTCGTAAGTCATTGATAATTATGGGTAATTGGCTTAATGCCTCCTCCGCAAATTTCTGCACATCGGGGGGGATTACGGTGACGTCGGGCCAACTTAATAAATTATTTAACCGGCGGGTTAAATGTTCTATACGTTGCGTAACGCGCAAAAATTCCGTAGGTGATTTCTTGTCCTCAAGGTTTTGAGATAATACTATCAATTCCCTATATTTCGCATAACAGGTTTCTCGTTCGCCGTCATAATCGAGTTCACGCAATCTATCTAACTGCGATGGTGTATCTGATCCGGTTTGGCGTAATGATTTTCGTAACTCCGACACGGTTACATTTACGTGTTTTAGACCTCGTAAAAGTGCCTCGTAGCATAGCTCATCTTTTAATAACAGATCAGGATTAAATTCGGCCATTTTAGTAACATGAGCGGCTATAACTAATTATTCTACTATTTGCCTTAATTGTTATACAACGCTTCCTTTTTTTTTACAAATAAACACATAAAATGTTATGACAAACTTTATCGTTTTACTTTGAGAGAGAGAGAGAAATTTCACACATGCATGAATATGCGTACGACAAAAGATTCCCCCTTCGGTTACTAACACATGAACAGACACGCTTCTTATAACAATAGACCATACAAGGAGGGTGACTTATTTTCAACTCAACTAAACAATGACAATTTTAAACAAACGGCAGCAGGAAACTACCCGTCCGAGATTGTCGAGAATGTGGCACGTTTATGAATGGGACTCTTAACAAGTACCGACATGGTTTGTTTACATGGGATTATATGCTAATATTACGTTACACATATTATATTTACTAATAAAGTTATTTATACTATCTTACTATAATATTAATTATTATTTTTATCTTATTTCAAACTCTGACACATATTGAAATACATGAGTGTATAGATCAACAGCTTTTGTGCGTGGGATATCGGGACGCAATTACTTCTTTCTTTTCTCTTACGCAAAATTAGCAAATTCACAAAATAGCAGCAGATTAGCAAAATTAGCAGTAAAGCAGCAGAGTGGCGCAAATTATAACCTCTTCTCTTGAGTTATAACGTAGGGAACCAGTAATAATTGGATGTGCCAATTATACCGGCTGCCTTCGTTGTGAAGTACTGAAAATAATCACAACAAATAAACAATTTATATAGCAGGATATTTGGAAGGGGAGACTGTTGATATATGCACTCATTTTACTTGGTACTTAGATGACATCTCTTTATTACATTTGGTGATTAAGTTCTCTATTGAAAGTTCTCAAACAATATAGTTTACTATATGATTAAATATATAAATTACTACTTTACAAAGGGGCTTCAAAATATGATGTACATCTTATTGATTAATTCCACGGATCCGGGATTAAATATATTAAATGAATTATGGTCACCTTGCCATGTACAATATTGAAACTCTAACCATTTGAAGAATGGTTTTTACTAATCTTCTAAAACAACAAAACTTTTAGTTTAAACTTTACCTTTTTGCTATAACTAGCGTTATTAGATTTTATACTACATGTTACCTAAAATGTCAGGTTTCTAAAGTCTTTAATGTTATTACATTTAAACATAAGTTTTAAAGTCTTTAATATGATAATTTAAATTGTCTTTTTGGGTGTATAATTTTGTAACTCTTAACCATGGAAGACAAGCCTCCATGTCACCTGTGTGTTTCCTGAAGTTGCTGCAGAATTAGTTCTTCGGTCCTCCTGATGTTTCTTGAAGTTCAGTCGTTACCTTATCATACTGTGATGGTGAAGTTCTAGAAGTATGTGAAATCATTCCTGGTGTGGTACATTCATCTCCGGCGACTGTAGTTATTCATAGTAATTCTTGTAGTTAGAATACATAGATAGAAAGTTTGTTTCACAGTTATACACTTCACATGATGATAGATTAGTTGACTATCACCTTCTAGGTTGTAATACTGTATAAATTACATAGTCCGTTATTTTATAATATAGAGAGATGTCATCACCACACAAATTACTTATTTAAATAGTCATGGTATCAACCCTTTCACATTTTTATATATACACGTCGCGAAACAACGCTTTACGCTGCTTACGGCGTGAGCGCTCCATTACAAGTCAAAGAAAATAGTTAAGGGGAGCGTAGTAATCTCAAGACAATTACTAGGCAACATAAAAGTAGTTCCGTTTTTCTAATTTTAATTAAAGGACTACGGTTGATTAAATAATTAAATCGTGATATTCTTAGTTGCAGAAGTTATCAAAGTACGTAACAATGGTCATAATTAATTATTTAAATAATAACAAATTTACAATAATACTTAGTTTATTTAGGGGTCAGAAAACAAGTTACTTCTGGTCAGTTCTTGTTTATACAGGATAAATTAATAAGCTTTACCCTTTCTGTACAATTCCATTCCCTTTTAATTTTATTATTATTATTAGACTTATATTAAATATTATTATTATTAAATGATTGCCATAAGAATTAGTTTACAATGTGAGATTTTATTAAGAATTTAAAATTTCTCCGATTATATATTATCAACTTAATTAATTAACATATTTTTATTAATGAAATCGTCACAGTGTAAGCCGAAAAAGTGTCCAGCGTGGATAGCAATTTGCTTCCTGTGGATCGCTGGGCAGTGTAACTGCACGTGTTTACAGAGGAACGATTCATAGACAGACTTTTCGTCTTTAGGGTTTCGTCTGCAAGATGCTGAGGGTCCATGAGTGACTTCGGAGCGCTCCTTCTTTTCCGCGTGTTTGTTCTGTGAAACGTACACTGTAGATTCGCAGCTTTACTCTAAGCAACGCTCAATAGGAAATGTTGAAAATTTTTGTCCACGGTGTACCCTCATACACACTAAACCTGCTCTGATGTTTTAATTATGGACATCATAATATTAAAACTTTGGAAACTTGAGCACTACTTAATGGAGATCAATCATTAACTTACACAATCCATTAATTTTATGCATATTTTTTATATATATGTGTACAACGTTATCGGCAACAAAGAAGTAGTTTTTGTTAAAATTCCTTCCCGGGATATTTGGCCGTAGTCCAATGTTTTCTACGAAACCAGACGTTTCGGCAATGCCATCGACTTCCATCATCAGTGAAAATCGAGTGCGATAACGTGAGGTGGTATACGTTAGTGACCACAGTACTGTGGTTAAGGCTGAAGCAGTAAGTAGAAAGAAGTAGTTTCTATGGTAATATTTCATTTCGAAAATGATTTTAAATATAAATCTTAGAATATGGAAGTCATGTATGGTTCTCCATACCGATATTTTATTTATGTAACTCATTTCCAACTACTCAGTTTAAACAGTAGTGTATATGTTTTCTGTTATGTATCTTGCAGTCTCAAAGAAACCACGAAAATTGTAAAAGTAATTAACAACGTTTCAATGTTATATTCCAAAAAAGAAATAGTTTAATTACCCTGAGAGTTAAAGTCAGTAATAACTAATGTTAATTATTAATGAGCCAAACAGCCAGTTATTTATCAATCAATAATTTCAATTTATTAAAATTGTTAATAAATCACGTTGTAAAACAGTGAAAGAGTTGACGAATTTTATTTACTAGACAGTACGAATACATGTTAGGTAACTATGAGTACTCCTACAGGTGGCACGAATTAACTCAAATACTTTGAATTGTGTTGTCTACTCGCTTGTTAACATGGTTGTTAACAAATCAGACCTTCAAATTCAGTAAGTACCAGATGAGTAAATAACTTGTGTTTATTCCAGCAATAATTGAATCTACGGCGAACTACACTATCCACATGCACCTGTGAGGAAGTAAACCCAACCAATTCGTATCTGAACTTCAATTTTAAACGAACCACATAATGCAAAGAAGAGATATTAAATATTTCTTATAGCCAAATATGGCTCAGGTCCCGATCGCTGCTTATATTTTACAGTCACAGTTTGTACGGTTAACACCAAATATGGCTCAGGTCCCGATCGCTGCTTATATTTTACAGTTACGTTTATACGGTTAACACCAAATATGGCTAAGGCCCCGATCGCTGCTTATATTTTACAGTCACAGTTTATACGGTTAACACCAAATATGGCTCAGGCCCCGATCGCTGCTTATATTTTACAGTCACAGTTTATACGGTTAACACCAAATATGGCTCAGGCCCCGATCGCTGCTTATATTTTACAGTCACAGTTTATATGGTTAACACCAAATATGGCTCAGGCCCCGATCGCTGCTTATATTTTACAGTTACAGTTTATACGGTTAACACCATATATGGCTCAGGTTCCGATCGCTGCTTATATTTTACAGTTACAGTTTATACGGTTAACACCAAATATGGCTCAGGCCCCGATCGCTGCTTATATTTTACAGTTACAGTTTATACGGTTAACACCAAATATGGCTCAGGCCCCGATCGCTGCTTATATTTTACAGTTACAGTTTATACGGTTAACACCAAATATGGCTCAGGCCCCGATCGCTGCTTATATTTTACAGTTACAGTTATACGGTTAACACCAAATATGGCTCAGGCTCCGATCGCTGCTTATATTTTACAGTTACAGTTTATACGGTTAACACCAAATATGGCTCAGGCCCCGATCGCTGCTTATATTTTACAGTTACAGTTTATACGGTTAACACCAAATATGGCTCAGGCCCCGATCGCTGCTTATATTTTACAGTTAGTTTGTACGGTTGACACGAAAGTTTTACCTACAAGATACCGGTTAACACGAAAAGTTTTGTTAAAAATGATTTTGTTGCTGGCTTTCAATACCTGCTTAGTTAATACGTACATACTCGCCCAAAAACAGTGCAAATTAAAAACTGTGAAAGTGATGAAAGTACCGACGGACTTGTCACGGAAAATGGTGTGAAAATTTATGAGTTCCTACCTCTACCGACATGGTTTCTTTGCTGAACCGTGTTCGTCGATATTCGTAAGCCAACTCGGAAGCAGAAATGTTTGACCACGTTGATAAATTAAAACAATTTTTTGAAAATAAAGTTGTGCAGATTTGTGTGCAAAAGAAAATAACGGAATATTTTGAAAAGAATTGAACATTATAGGTATTTTAAAAAACATACTACATTACTGTACAAAAACCTAAACAAGCATTGCCTGTAAGACTAAGTCAAGAACAGTGCGTGTTTACTAAATAAAAAAAATTATCCTATTTTTTCCAAAATTTAACAAGAAATTATCCAGAAGGATAAATAAAACGTTTATATGGAAGTACTTGCTGAACAGTACTCTTTATTGGTTTATTTTACTTCACAATACAGTAAGTAATCTATACTGGATTTGTTTATTTATCTTATTTTCTTTCACTTTTGTCCGTTTAACACGAAAGTTTGTTAACACGAAATTCGGTTAACACAAAAAAAAACCAGTTGGTCCCCGTTATTCGCGTGAAACGTTTTTCACTGAATTTTGATTTATTAGCGCCGTTCCATTAGTTTTGATGATACCAAAACACCGCGGCAAGATCTCTGAAACGGCAAGATCTCTGAAAAACATTTCATGAAAAATGGAATAATTTAAATCTTTTTTTACTCCAGCTTGTGTTTTTAAAGTTATTTTTGTAATAGCCACAGCAGTCTTTGTTCGAGGTTGGATTTCAAGTATTTCAAGTTCTCTTCCGTTTTTGTTTTTTTTCCTGTAACAATTACGACTTGTTCGCAAGCAGAATTTCAACGTACAAATCATATACACGAGTCAGAATTGCACTGTTAATTATGCTGAAACAAAGTTCGATGAAAACTATGTTAATTTATTTGAAAAAACTATACACTATTTTTTTAACGACTAAAGTTTTTAATCAAGTTAAACGAATAAAATGTGTTATATGGAGACATAACACTTTTTATGATCAAAAATTTAAAAAGATACGATTTAATGTTGACATTATGTTGTAGAAATGTAAATAAAATAATATCGTGATAAGATGAGCCCTCCCCCCCGCTGATCGTAACTAGTTCAGTTGATTGCATCGCCACAATCGCATTAACGACCTTTGATTCTATAGATTGCCGTGTAATTGCTCCGTTAATGGGCCTTACAATTACTCCGCGAGTTATCATCTTATCTTAATTACGCCGCAAATACGATTATATATGCCACTTGATAGTGCCATTAGTCGTCAACAAATATTGTTAAGCATAGAACGGATGTTGTTTGTTGCTAAGTTGAAACTTGTCAAATAAGCGAAATAATGACGATAAATTCGTCACTGACTGGTACACTGTTTCTTTCTGTCCTTCTCTCACGTTATCTCTCTCCCTCTCTCGCCCCTGGTGGTAGTGACGTATACCACCAGGGGCGTATTTACGAGAGAGGACGAACGGAATCGGACCCCCCCAGAGTGTAGAAAAAAGTTGAATTTTGTTACTCTCTTAATTTTTAGACAATTTTGTTAGGTTTTTCAGTTGTGAACGCTAATATAGTAGTAAATCTTTTTAATATACAAACAGGTTTATTACACAGCATTTGGGTATGCGTTTGAAATATGAAGTATAAGAAAATCAAATCAATAAGTAGACTATAGGAAAGTATCTTCTAAACAATGTTTCAATTACGCGTATTGTTATTGCGTTATTATTATTTACTTTAATGGGATTGATTTCAAGATGTTATCATACGTTTTTCAACAACGTTAAACATGGTAATGTTGATTAGTTTTCACTTGATTTTTCTTTTGTATGAAGTCAACTCGATCAAGGGGGGGCATAGCCAAATTCTAGATACGCCACTGCACACAATGCCCACGCATTAAGTTACAAAATTAACATATTATTTCATCTTTTCAGATCCATTAAATAATACTAGTTGTAATTGAACGCCTTTATTGGCTATGTGTTACGTCACTCAGTTACTGATGGCAAGGTGGTTCGGAAAACGGCAACAAGAGGAAAGCCTAGAGCTCGGTTATCGATGCCACTAGAGGAGAACATCCCTATGGACCTGACAAAAAATCTGACTTTGCAGAAGAAACCAGCAGGAGGCGCATAGAAGATAATTACGCAGTCCTTAGAGTAAGGAGCTAAGCATATCTGAAATCCACAGTTTACTTAAACATATTCTCTTCTACTGAACAGTTAATCGTTTCTGTAACATTTTGTAAATAAAAACTTGTTAAAATGCGTATTAGAAAACGCCGCGTGTCTGTTGTTATAAAACCACGTGAAGCAAGATCGTCGTTTGGTAACGCTTTTCGATTTTCCATAATTATCCTATTTCGGTAAAATTGAATGACGTTCGATTGAATTATTATACGTGTATAATAATACGTGAAATTAAAACGGCGCTTGTAACCAGGAAATATAACGCTTAATTAAAATATCGGTATGGAGAACCATACATGACTTCCATATTCTAAGATTTATATTTAAAATCATTTTCAGCCAAACAGCCAGGGAAGGAATTTTAACAAAAAAATACTTCTTTGTTGCCAATAACGTAGTACACATATAAAAAAAAATTATCCCCTCCCCCTTCAACTATAATTTTGATTTATAGAAAATTACCCCCAGCCCGTTCAACTAGCCTCTTCATTTATAGATATTTCATCTACGTTTCTACAGTGGATTATTAAGATCTTATCAGGATACTTTATCAAAATTAAGTACTTTACTCATGTTACAACAAAAAATGTTTCAGGTAAACTGCCCTTTCCCCGTAACCGATCTTCACCAAAATCAACAGACATTGAGTTCTCTATAGCTCAGGCACATATGTAAAAAATTATTTGATTCTGTTTGAATTTACGGCAGTTATGGTTCGTCATATAAAAAATTACCCATGTTAAAACATAAAACATGAGATTTATAAAACATATCTAAGATTTATATTTAAAATCATTTTTGAAATAAAATATTTTCATAGAACCTACTAACGCTGGGGAAATCTGAGGAGCCAATCAGAGTTGGGCCTACCTGTCACTCTGCTGAATTTGGTGGAAAGCCCTGTCACTGTCGTCAAAGTATCAGCCTTGACAGGGTCCTCTTTTTCTGCAAAATGGGAGAGGCTTGAGATGGAGTGAGTGACATGGTCCCCACCTCAATGAAGAACCCATTGTTTTATAAAAATATATTTAAATTTTGAAAACTGAAAATTCTTTTCTTGTTGTAAATATTTATATTTTATAATCAAAATGACTTTATTTTTGTTACCTGGCAACAAAATTATTTTATTTTCAACAATTACCATTGTTTCAAAAAGTTTAAATAAATTTTCAAGTACTTTACTCTTGTTAAAACGTAAAAGGTTGCAGGTAAACTACCCCTTCCCCTTAACCGATCTTCACCAAAATCTAAAGGCCTTGAGTCCTCTAGAATTCACTGATGTATGCAAAAAATTATTTGATTCTGTTTGAATTTGCGGCTGTTATCGTTTGCCATAGAAAAAACCCTTGTTAAAAAAACGTTGTAGGTAAACTACCCCTTTCCCTTAACCGATCTTCACCAAAAACAATAGGTCGTGAGAACTCTACAATTTAGGGCTGTATGCAAATAGTCTTTTGATTCTGTTTGAATTTGCGGCTGTTATCGTTTGCCATAGGAAATACCCTTGTTAAAACATAAAACGTTACAGGTAAACTACCCCTTTCCCTTAACCTATCTTCACCAAAAACAATAGGTCTTGAGAACTCTACAATTCAGGGCTGTATGCGAAACATTATTTGATTCTGTTTGAATTTGCGGCAGTTATCGTTTGCCAAAAAAAAATTTCCCTTGATAAAAAAAAACCGTTGCAGGTAAACTACCCCTTTCCCTCAACCGATCTTCACCAAAAACAATAGGTCGTGAGTACTCTACAAATCAGGGCTGTATGCAAAAAATTATTTGATTCTGTTTGAATTTGCGGCAGTTATCGTTTGCCATAGAAAAAAAATCTACAGACAGACACACAGACAGACAGACAGACACACACACAGACACACACACAGACACTTTTCGGAAAACGACTTTTTTTCATGTTTTGAGTGTAGTAGAATCAGAATCTGCAATAATCTCGAACACGATTTTTTCTGCCATCACCATACTAGGTAATATGGAATAATCCTTAAGGAATATGGAAGTAAAAAAAGGTGAAGTAATGTTATAAATTTTATTTTTTCGTATACAGTATGTATTTTGTCAACTTCCACGATTGGACGATAGTTCTGTAGTGTAGCCTATCATATATTCTAAGGCTGTTAGTTCTGAATAGCTTCCCAGTTAGATAAAAACCCAAAGGTGTCAATGCTCGTTTCGATTCTGTTTGAACTCGATATGAGACGAAAAGTAACGGAAGAGAAGAGCGAACATATAGATCAAACGGCACTATGAATGCAACTTACTCTCTTGTAGAACTGCATAATCAGTTTCTCAGTAATTAGAAATATTTATACGTTTGAAACTTTTATTTCGAATTGGTTTTAGACTTGAGCGTATTCCTCTGGCAGTGACGAGTGTGTAGTATCTGTAATTGAATTGGCCGTCTTTTAGTAATTTTGCTAAAGAACATAGGAAATTGTCGATGACTGCTTTGAAATAACTGAAAAGTACAATCGAAACTGTTTTGATAACAACCAAATTTATAAATTGTTGAAATTACCAAGTGCGTTCGATTATAAACTTTTCTGGCGCATTTTAGACTGTTTTGTTTTTAATTAAAGTCGAATTTTTTAAATTTGTATTTACTTTTAATAAACTTTATACAAATTGATATTCTCACAATTAAATTATCTACAAAGTTAGCTAGAAATTTGTATTTGTTTGTTGGCAAATTGACGAAGTTATTTTATCCCAAATCTAAAAGAGTGTTTTTCGACTCCAATGTTTCGTGTTTTACACAGTTTTTTATTTTTAGAAACTAAACGAGATAGAGCTCTGGGACCTCTTTTATTCAATTTTTCAGATCAGAAACGACAAGAAACCACCAACTTTACCCTTCACTTTATACCCCAAGAATTTCAGTATGGTGTCATTTTACCATGGGAGCAGAAATCAGGGGGAACTAGTTCGCGAGCCGTAACTTGCTAACGAACCATTTTCGGACCTATGTATATATGAACTTTTTCTTATTTTTATCTATAGAATCAGTATAGGTTCACACACAGAGAGAGAGAGAGAGAGAGAGAGAGAGAGAGAGAGAGATTGGTAGAGTAATGGGCGGAGAAAGAGCGTTTTACGTATACTATTTCCAGGATACAAACTTACTTATTATTGTTATCCGGAGCGTGTTAATTTGTATGTAATTAATTTTAATTAACCTAATAATCCTTCTTACTAATAGGTACGCTATTATTGAATCTGCTGTGCTGATTTGTTCTATATCGCTTGAACGGGTTGCCTAAATGACCCAGTTACCTTTCTATTTCACTTTTAATAAGCCATTTAAACATAATTACAGTATGTGAAAAATTATTTTTAAAATGTTTACTATCGTTTTTGCCTACGAATATTCATAATACACGCTGTTGCTTTGCAACAACTAAACAGGATTTGTTTGTAGAACCAAAGTGCGAACGTGTTTGCACATTTTTTTTTTTAACTCACTGTGTGCCAGAGAAAGTAAAACAAACTATTTTGTACTACAACTGATTAGTTGGGTGCTTGACACAGTTTGTACAAGTGACACTCCCAAGCCGTAGCTAAGAGAGAGAAAGAGAGTTTGAGGAAGAAGGGGGTGAACAGAGTAAGAGAGGGAGGCACCGAGCAGAGGGAATGAAAAGCCGCCGCGTAGTTTTTAGTTTTCCTTCATCAAACATTAGCCTTAGGCTTGCTTATGCAGACTTCAATACCATATTATGTGTACTTTTTCCTAATAATGGTTTTTCTCTCGTGAGTACAATGTACGACTTCCACGCATCCTTTTCACTCTAACTAACGACAGTAAATTATCATCGGATTCCGATCGTTTTGTATCCACAAACCCATCGAAACCGTCTTCCTTCCAGCAACAAAGGCTTATAAAAAAAACCGACCTTTCGTATGCCACGGGAGCCTTTTCTTTCGTTGCCTGGAATCGAGTGTATTACAGTATTAAGTTTAATAATTTTTGTGAAACTGCTTGGAAATAAATTCAAGTCGTTATGTTACTTATTACACTGAAAACATAAGAACAAAAGATTATACTTATAGAATTAAACAGAATTAAAGATACCTATCTCTCATTGTGCAGACTTACCAATATTCGTATTGTGTAAGTCTGTATAACTTGGCTCGTTTACATATCAGCAATTTCACCAGATATAGGCCACTTAACGTTAGAAAACGAAATCTTATGTATCTTTTAGAACGTATATCTTCCTAAATTAGCCTACTTAAGAGATAAACACCACGTTAAAAATTTACGTTATAGACGATAAATGGCATTTTATCTACGGTAAGGTTTTCGCTTTAAATGTAATTATTATTTTCATAACTCATACGGCTATCTTTATAGGGGAACGAACGATTATGAAACGCTCATCGTTCGACGCCTCCTGTCAACAAAAGTAATCCCTTTCCTTAACACTGCGATTTCCAAAAATAGATCGTGAAAGGGGTCTCTAATCAGCATACCGGGCGTGTCTCCAATTTACGACATGACGGAAAGTTAGAAGTACACAAGAGATGACGTTCACTGTAGATACAAACTGAACGGAAGACACTGAAGAAATGTCACTGGGAAGGTGACCTGAAGTGCAATTACCATTATGCAGTATTGACGGAACGAAAGATGACACGCTGATTGAGCAAATTATAGGTTTTAAGCCGTACAGTAAGGAAGGTAGGACCCAGATCCATATATTAGTATGTCCGACATCTGTGTACACTACTGAGTGAGCCGGTCCGATTTCACGTAGACCCTCAACTTTAAAACGCAGACCGACAATCAGCATTTGATTACAACTGAAAAAGCGATTTAAGAAAGCTCTTATGAGATTCACTAGACAATGAGAAAGTTTCCCCACATAATAATAGAAATAATAATAATAAATTTCATATTTGCTCACATTATTCTTGTATATTATTATTATTAATAAATAAATTTTTCTTACAAAAATATATTTTTTGTATTCTTTGAATATTATGCTGTTTCGATAGTACAAACTATCATCATCAGAAAATACAAATTAATAAATTTTAAGAATCAATTATTCAAATCAGATGTTTTATGTGTAGACTAAATTTATGTTTTTATATTATTATGTATATATTAAGTTTTTTTATTATGTATATAAAAATATGTTATATAACTGAGTGGAAAATATAATGTAAATATTTATTATTTATTAAAATAGTAATTTTTAAAATACTATCATTTTTCGTATTAAACTGGATTTTTTCTGGTACTAATTTGTTTAATGTTTAAATATTTCTAGATTTTCCCATTTGGTCATTTTTGTACCTTTGGAAATGTGTTTTAATAAAGTGATATTATTTAAATTTGGAAATGTGTGATTATTTTTGATCGAATGAGTAGCCAAATTTTATTTGTATATATCTGGTTTTAAATATGAATATGGTTTACGCGGCGTTGAATAAATCTTTCTTTAAACGTTTTTTAGTTTGTCCAACATAAATTTTTTTTACAGTCAGGGCATTCAATTCTATATATCTACTCCATTCATATTACGAATTAAATTATGTGCTTTTGGTTTGATTCTGTGCACATATAACAATTATATGCTTTAGGTAAGAGTTCACATAAAATTTGTAATTATTTTGTTATTTTATTGTTTTGAACAATTGATTTTTAAAATGTATTAATTAGTAATTTCTGATGATGATAGTTTATACTATTCAAACAGTGAAATATTAAAAAAATACAAAAAATATATTCTTGTAAGAAAAGTTTTTTTAATAATTTTAATAATAATGATTATTATTATTATTATTATTACAATAATAATAATTATTATTACATAAGCTAAGTGGCTCCAGGATGGATATGAACGCCTGAATTAGAGGTGGTTTTTTTAGTGGGTGAGAGTCCCACACACCAGAGGAAGCACGGTCTCCTCTGACGGTGCATAAAGCATTTTCCCCCTCTATAAAAAAATTGTATGATTACAAATATTACTGTTACTGTTATTATAATTGTTGTTAATGTTTTACATAAGAAAAACATTCATTGTTAGTAACTAATCTTAAAGTGATGGTTTGAAGCTGTGTGAGAAGGTGAACAATTACGAGGATAATTATGATTATGAAGCCTAAAAATGATGCTGAAAACCCCTATAAGTGGTCAGTTGCAAATCTCATGTTGCTGAACTTTGACAAGACAGCTCTCATGACTTTTCCCGGAAGACAATGTTAGTGACCATATTGCTGGTAGTAGTATGCGCCGTGTAAATTCAGTTTGCCATTTGGGTGTAAACTTTGAGAGCAAATTACTTTTCAATAGTCATGTAGATATAATAACTTCTAAAGCAAGTATGAAGTGAGGGCTGCTTCTGTGGGTGAGTCATCATTTCCAGTTAGAACCATTCTGTGGCTATTCTAAATCATTGTTCGACCGATTTTGGAGTACTGTTACGTGATTTGTGGATACATAAGGGACGACACCGACCAAAAGATTGAGGCAGTCGAAAAACGAGATATTTTTCTCATCTAAAATATCGCGGGATCAGTCAGCATTTGGTTTTAATTTATACCACAAATAATCACGTAAGTAATCAAATTTACATTCTGTCCCTGATGATGCAGATTTAGTCTACAAAACATCAAATTTAAACTTGCAAAGAAATTATTTTTGTGACAAGTTGTTTTATATATGCATACATAGGCCTATACATTAAACTCCTGATTATCCGCAAAATTGGGTGGCGCGTTCACCTCGGTTATCGGATAATCCGCAATATGAAAAAACGCAAAAAGAATGAATATTAATTATTTAAATTAGCTGTTTATTTAAAACAAATCAGTATAATAAAACTCCGTTAAGACGCTCATCAAAGCTCGTGAAAATTGCGTATTAAGCGAGATATTACCAAGTAGCAATTTGGCTATACACATACTAAAACTCTATGAGAAACTCTCCTCACATTTTCTATGCAGTTTAAATACTAATTCACACGAACTGACTTTTCGTCAGAAGACGTTGTACTGACAAACCATCATATGTGTATCATCGGTGTATCATCTACACTGAGTAATTCTGAAGTTACTATCTACATGCGTAGAAACATGTAGGCCTAAAAACATGTGTTATGTAGGCCTATAAGAAATATTCAAATGAACGTCTGCCGCGTTTTCATGCGCAGCAGGGATTAGATTCAGGAATGGATTACCGCTAACGTATGAACTGACACGTTCTGACCTTTGGCCATACCTTTACATAACTTACATAATTTTAAAACGTCATTCTTTACATTAATTAGTAAAGTAGTATATTAAGATTAGTGAAACAGAAATTTTATTATTCAGTTGAATTTTATTTCCGCTTATGAAGAAAAAAAATCCGCGGGTTGCCGCTCCCGAACTGCTCGCAAATAATCGGGAGTTTACTGTACCTATAACCAATAGGCTACAGTATTGTCTGAATAGCTTTTTTTTTCATTTAGATCATATTTTATATATTATATTTACATTATGTTGTTGTATATGTTATATATTAGGCAACATTCTCAGTAGGCAACAATATATTGTATAATAAGTGTAAACTTACAGTGTCATTGTAGCCGTACGACGCAATCGTGACCGAGTAAACGCCCATCGAGACGATCCTCCGGTATCGATGTCACACGCGGTCTTACACAAAGTGCTTACAACAAAACAGACGTAAGAACAAATTGCTAATTCTGTAATTTGTGTAACCTACTTCGCCCGTTATGTCATTCTCCGTGTGTTCGCATACGCGCGTTCGCGTGCGCACATCAAATCGCATGTAATATGTATCAGCGCGCGCACAAACGTACGCAGAGAAAACACGATACGGAAGGAAAATTTACTTTAAAAAGCACATTTTACGCTCTCTTACGCATATGCATGTTGTAATTATAGTTTACCAATTTCTTCACAGTATGTGATGTTACAGTTTACCAGCTTAATGATCGCTAAGTGACCCCATTAGGTCAATAATTACGTTCAAATATATAACAAACAAAAATATTTAAAAAATACAAACATACAATATTAAAAAATAGTTTGATATTCGAATTTACTGTTTATAGATCAAGATCAGAATCCAAAAAAATAGTATAAACAAAAAAATAAAATAGAAACAAGATTTAACAAAATTATCTGCTCGAAAAGTTTATTGTTTTTATATACCCGCTAGTGAATGCTAGAAAAACAGAGGGTACAATGGGATTGGAGAGAGTAATGGCCCGATCAGCTGACAAATGCTCATGATGATGACACCGAAAAGAACATAGTATTTCATAGCAATGATAACGGTAAGTACAACAATGGTGGTGGTGGTGATGATGGTTATTATTGTTGTTGTTATTATTATTATTATTATTGCTATTCCCAGTACGCTCCAAAATAGTAATAGACAATAAAATTATTGAATAAATTTCCCACTACAGCTATCTAGGGTGCGACGTATGTTATGAATATGAAAACGATATCGATAATAAAATAATCCTATATCAGAGAATGTGTGGCATAATTCATAAGGTTCTGGAAAGAAAGTACGAAATTGAAATTTTATAAAGTAATGGCAGCATAAGTAGGGGATGTAAGGGAGTGAATCGTGAACACTCACCCAAAATCAAAGAAAACGAATTGAAGCTGTTGAAATGAAATTCTTAAGGAGAGTCAAAGGATGCACCCAAAGAGATCGCATAAGAAATGCAGAAATAAGACAAGAGCTGAATATATACTCGATAAACGATAAAATTAAACAAAATAAAGAAAACTGGATACAACACATAAATAGAATGGGTGACTCGAGAATACCAAAAAAGATAATCCAGTGTAAGCCTCTTGGAGAAAGAGGTAGAGGCAGACCAAGAAAACGGTGGCTGTGAAGGCGGATCAGGCTGCAAGCCTAGTCCTTGAAGTGAAGAACAAGATTATTGCTGTTGTTGTTTTTATGTTTTAGGAGCTCGGCAACTAAGGCCTTTAGCCCAACGACGTCGACCAATAGTGTTGCTCGACTGTATGCATTGTTGTTGTTGTTGCTATTAATGCTGTTGCAATTGTTGTTATTATCGGACAAGTACTATTAATATTATAATAATGTTACTATTAACTCCGAGTAACTGATTTACTGACAGTCACAATTTTTCATAACTAAATCGTAAAGTTTCCAAACAAATTTTATTAAATGGGTATGTTAAGTAGGCCTACTTTAGTTCCATAATGAAAACTTACTGGTGACCTAAGCGCTAAAGAATATAATTTGTTTCAGCAACTTACGTTTTTGAGAAACACCAACGCCTTCCATGCTTCGGAGACAGAAACAATCCTTTGTCTGTATGACAACAAATATTCACACATAACCGTTTCATTCCAGATTTTATACATCGCAATAACATATTCCACTTCTCTGTGTTAATAGATTGTCGGTCATACAGTTAATTTTTACGATAATTTAAAAGATTTGTTTCCAACTAGCTAGTAACCACACACACTTTTCTAAGACAGAAGAACTCTGGATTAACGCCCGTTGATTTCTACTCTACCATTAGTGAGAAGTTCTACTCGAGCTGTGTACTCAGCTTCGCATTATTTTCCACTTACTCGTATCGAAATTGTCCTTTGACCTTTTCCTATCGTCCACTGGCAAGGTCTTATCTAGGAATGTAAGCAAAGACACCGATGATCGCCGGGGTCCGAAAACTGAAATATTTCATATCGTTCGCCTCCTTATCGTTTCTGTCGCCGTAACAAGTAAATATTCTGGTAGACTGTATCTAAATTAAATATTCCAAAAGTTTATTTATTCTTTTGTTTGTAACCTGTACATTATGTAAACACTTTATTGTATTTTGACTCTCTGTCTATTGTGAGACAGCGTATTGTTTATCTTTTATTTGTGATGTTTAATTCTGTTTTTGGCTGAAAAGGGTTACCAATCTTTTTTGTAGCCAAAACGTTGTTTTTTAATAAATAATGAGAGATAGAAAAAGTCCGTCTCACTAGTAGGCATAATATCAAAGATAAACCTATTTTTGAGTTTCAATAGGCTATTTCTATTATTAAATTTAAATCAAAACATGTAACTATTGTTTATGATTTCCTGAGTATGTATTTTATACAAACCCTCATTATGTTACACACACACACACAAACTTAAAAATGTGTAATATTAATTTTACTTAATATTTAGCTAACCGCGTGACGACAAACAGCCATTGTTTTTGAGATTGTAAATGATTATGATTTCATAAAGTTAAGAACAGTTTAAATAAAAACTGACCGTTTGCAATAATTATTGCATCAATTATTAACGACGTATGTTTCACGTGCATTATGGCATGTAGGTTCGTAAAATTATAGGCTACTTAAGTATCACTATATAAAGTTATACTCAGAAAATAATTCAGCGTACTAAAATACTACGAAGCACGAAATGCGAAATTTACAAAGACTCATCAGGCCAGTGCTGACATATGCTTCAGAAACCTGGACAATGACAGACTTCTAGGTTGCTGTGAAAGACAGATTGTAAGAACAATATTTAGAGGAGTACAAGAAAATTGAATGTGGCATACCACAAATTATAACTATACCGTTTTACAAAGAGCTGGACATTTCAGGATAATAAAATATACAGGCTAAGGTGGACTGGACACATAGAGAGAATACAGGAAGGACAGCCTACGAAACATATTTTCTACGAGAAATCAATGGTTAGTAGAACAAGGGGAAGAACCCTGAAGTATTTTCAAAGACCAAATAGAGAAGAACCTCAGAAAGCTGAACATAAGAAACTGGAAAGTCAGGGCACGCAATAGGGAAGAACGGAATCGACTCTTGGAGCAGTCCAAGACCCACCAAGGGTTGTAAAGCCACGGCTGATGATGATGATGACTAAAATACAACATGTGTCACGTTAATAAATAAAACTTTATGAAATATTTATGCCTACTTATCTACCAATGAGAAATTTTTATTATAAATTAAAAAAAATATGTAATAATAATAATGGCTCCTTTTTCAGCGCCTAAGCAGTCTAGGAGTAGGCTGCCTTATGTAAGCTGTTCGGCACACAGGGAAGGCAGTGTGGCCGGTACTACGCTTCATCCTTATGTAAGCTGTTCGGCACACAGGGAAGGCAGTGTGGCCGACACTACGCTTCATCCTTATGTAAGCTGTTTGGCACACAGGGAAGGCAGTGTGGCCGGCACTACGCTTCATCCTTATGTAAGCTGTTCGGCACACAGGGAAGGCAGTGTGGCCGGCACTACGCTTCATCCTTCCATTATTTCTCCAGGATGTTATCCCCGGTAATCATTTCTACAGGCTAAGTCGGTATGGGAATCGAACCGCGACCTCTAGAGTAGTAACCAGGTGGCATACCCTATCCTTTAAAAGAGCCCTCAAAATAAATCCCTTAAATAAAAGATTCTGACATTTTAAACTAAAATATAACGATTATATGAAGGAATATTTATTAAGAAATGTACTGAAAACATGAGAAGACGCGTAAGTGTCACTGAAAAATGAGAGTGGTTAAACATGTTGATCAATCTTGAACAAAATATTACAAGATTAAGCATACTGTTCCACCCTCACTTTACATTCAGCGCACCAATATTTACCTGAATTTATTCCTTACAGATAGTTACTTCTGTAACTTTCCTAAGCGCTCTTAAAAGTAAAGAAAACAATACCATTTATCTGTATTAAAACCAGATTTTACCCAGTAACGGGCGTCAAGTTAAAGGATCTAATTTATATTTGATATCTAAATTGCATAATCCATTCGTTTGTTGTAGGTTGTCGAAGTTACTTTGTCAGCGTAGAAGATGTTTCATTTTATGTACAATGAATCCTTAATTGAGTAGAGACCGTCAATCAATAAATTTTAACGATGGAAAGTTTAGCGCGGATCGGTCAATAAGTATAACACAAATTTTATATTATTTGCGTCGAAATTTCGACAATATTTGTTGTCATCATCAGGACAATTGTTGTTGAGTTGTTACGACGCCAAACACACAACTAAACACTTATTACGACGCCAAATACACAGTTTGGCGACGAAAATATTATAAAATTTGTGTTATACTTGTTCACCGATCCTCGCTAAACTTTCCATCGTTAAAATTTATATACAATGTTAGAAAATTATCTGATTGTTTCGACGAAATTCGTTTATAATTCGTTTACAAGTTTTGTGAAATTACTATAAACGTCCTTAAATGAACTTTTTCTAAGCAATACTTTTTGAATTTGTGGGCCCCTTTGTTTTTTGAGACTAATCCACATTCACTTGTACTAAGAATTTAGTTTCGTTATTCCGTATTAACCTCAGAACGGCAACGGTAGCTGTTAAGTTCAATGTAAAATTTAATTTTTACTACTGAAGAAGACCTCCTGTTTTACTACTGACTAGGCCTTAGACCTATTCCGGAACCCATCTCCTTCTCTGTCTACCGACATCTCTCTTCCCATTAGGGTGATAACCCAAGGCAGCCACAGGTAGACGGATATCAGGCATACGATTCAAGTGTTCACACCATCTCCCTCTGTGGTCTTCAATCTTCTGGTGCAATGAGTTCTGTAAGTACATATTTTTTTTTACTTAAGCAGGTTACTGGCCTGCTGTAAAACCCCCGACCTGGAGGACCAGGAATTTGAAATTGGGCTGATCTTCCCCTAGAGAGTTGCTTTTACCTCAGCTAATGAGCGATCGCAGTAGACTAACTAACTTAGCCCTTGTGTGCAGCTGTTGGCCTACTGTAGGCACCTCCGCCTCCACACTGGATGCACACCCTGCTGCCTATGTGCACCTGCCAGGCCAGGCCAGGACCTAGGATATCCCCAGGCTGCCCTGACAGAACCCCCAACTCTCGTTTGCTTACCGATCCACTCCGCCGAAGCGATTGGCTACCACAACCTTGGAGTCGATTGTTTGGCGTAACAGGGCCCACCAACGTGTAGGTGAGAGTGGAGTTGGGGCGGAGAGGCTAGTGCATTTCTCTTCAATGAAAGCATATGTTCGCGTCAAACCCCCTTTCGGACCCTGCCTCCGAAAAGTGTAGTGTATAAAATAAAGTGACATCTGAGACAATCAATCGACAACGGCCCAATACCCCGATAATTTTAATTACATGGCCGGAATGATATACAGTTTAAAATTTCCGGGCCGTGGTCGATTGCTTGTTTCAGATGTTATTTTGACATCTGGCAAATATAAACAGTTGAATCAGAGAGCGAGTGGTTTTATATCGACAGCTACGTGGTACGTGGTAGTATTCGCGAGTTTTATGAAGCGTATTTGTTATACTTGTGATATTGTAAATTTATTTATAGTCAGTTATTGTTATTATTTTTAACATAAATACGTTAAATATATTGTATATTTACATAACTTATGAACATAAATTTAATGTGAATGAGATTTTTCTATAAAAGTGTAAGTAAAATATGTTGACTACGAAATAATAATTTCTTGAAATGACATGTACCTCCCGACCTGTATCTTTTGTAGACTCTGCGACAGGTGAGATTCTAGAGCAACGGTTACCAACCTGCGGTACGCGTACCCCTTGGGGGTACGCGACGGACCACTCAGGGGTACGCTAAAAATAAACAGTAATGGCGGACGCTATGTATTTGTCTTTTAAATGTCTTATTTTTCTTCGCACGTATGTAATTTTTTTATTTATATTTGATAACACAACATAAGGTACTGTAAAATACAACCATATTACAACTGTTTAGTTTTCAATATAATAGTTTTCAATAAAATGCAAAATAAAAATGCCTCGTTGACTATTTTATTTCTATTTTCCCAAACCCTCAAAAAACTACCCATGCACATAACTCGTGAGATTGGTTCAAAGCTCTGAAAAGCATCTGTGAGACCTTTTTTGTATCTGCAATGTAAATAATAGGTGCCTACAACAAAAACAGCTGTTCCAATATTAGAATTAGTAAATAAAAGAAGTTCGATCGCACAGCCATTTCTCAGGGCTCTGAACTAATCCCGCGAGTTATATATAGTAATGGCTATTATTTTATTAGCCACTATCTTCAAAACGCATGTAGGAACTACTAAAATTGCACTATATTTCGACATTGTTGAAAATGGTACAAGACAAGAGGCGAAATATAATGCGGTTTTAATAATTTTTGTACTTTATTATGTTTTTAAGATAGTGCCTAATAAAATAATGGACAACAACAATACATCTTCAAACAAAGCTTACATACCTGTGTTATGTATATAGTAGGCTACAGAAATTTCATCTTATTACAACCATTAGGTGCAACTTAGGCCTATGTGGGGATGTAGCAATGTGGTTAAAATGGAGGATATGGTTTGGGGGTACTACTTTAGTAAAATGGGTAGTAAGGGGTACGCGAGACGAAAAAGGTTGGGTACCGCTGTTCTAGAGGGTGCCGTGCTTACTCAGTTAAAAAAGAAAAAAGTATGTGAGTGACAGAGAGAGGGGTGAGAGAGAGAGGAGCGAACTTCTTATTTTCGTGTTTGTTCAAATTTTCTTTTTGAAACTCCTTCCTGTGTAATTCTGTAGCAAACTACAATCCTATGACTACCAAAACATTATTACTGAAGCTATGTCTTTCACCGTGTACGCATGCAAATTATAAGAGATTTAACAGTAGTCCAATTAAACGAAAGTGTGAGGCTGCGAGGCATGAAATGACTACTGATAAGGAGGCTTCCGTGTAGTTTTAGGGAGGTATGGAGGTGGTTGTAGGGGCCCCTAGGCTGCTAAGAGCAACAGCGCTCTTCTATACTGTCTGTTAGTAGTAGAGGTGTGCTAAAATAGTACCGGTATTTGAAAATAACACGTACGAACCAAACAGTTCCAAAAAAATAACACGTACAAATACCTGTTATTATATACTTATTATACATATACCTGTAGTATAATTTGTTAGAAGAAATAAATTGTAACTAAAAGTATTAACAGTGTTACTTTACACTGTGACTTTATTAACCTGTTACTGTTTAAAATAAAATAAGAAACAAGAGAATTTATAGGCCTACCTCCCTTTGGGAATACTAATTTACGTTTTCACTAGGAGTGAACAAACTGACATAGATTTAATATTAAATTATTGATTCAATTTTGGTTAGACAAATCATTGCGAAACTCGGGCAATGAAATTTAGAGTGCACGTAATAGTACAACAAATAATGTCAAAAAAATTAACGTGTGATGATCAGTGAAGTTAAAATCATCTCCGAAATCACATTAACAAAAAGTACTATATGGCCTATCAACTATCAGCCACTCTGTAGGTTATAACACAATATAATTCGTTTTTTCAAAATTTACCAATTTGGCGACTAGTATAGTATATAATTTGTTATCATAATCTGTATTAGGCCTATATATCTGCATAACACACGAGAATAAATGTAACATCAGTATGCATTTTTTTCATTTATTAAAAACAGCTTCGTCTCTTTGGTATAGAGATATTCTGAACCTCGCTGTTTTGCTTCGCTTCATACTCGTATGGCAATCAGCACATGCGATATACATATAGGTATATCGGCCCACCTGTAGTTAGTAGTATTCGTGCAGCGTAACGTATCCGATATGACTATATAAAAGTTCTTCTCTCTGTGGGATCCAACGATAAATGTAACAATAAGCCAATGAGGGCCGCATATTAATTAATCATAAAACGGGCTAGAAAACCCATCTCTGAAGATGTAACAAGATAATGCATGCCGAAGATCCATGTACAAAATTAGTGCAACAAATTTAATTATTAATTTGTGAGTGTGATTGTATGTACAGAACAGTATTACGTTTTTTGTAACTGTGTTGCGACCTATGTTTGGCAGTAACGTTAAAATCTAATGAGAATGATATGAAATATTCTTAGCTTTACTAAAAAGATAATGACAATTGGGTCGGAGGGGAGAGAGGAGAAGAGAAGAGACTATATAATACGCTGTTGTTCACACATCTTGGTGCGCTTGCATACTTGTTATCTACTCGCCGCGAACCTCAGCTGTTCGCATTCACAATAATTGTTCCCTAACAATTACACTGGCTCAATTTGCCATGTTTAATGGCGATTCGGAGACAGAATACAGCGCATCAGATTAACCATCGCATATTACTGTAGCAGGTTCATCCATACTGGTGTAAACTTGTCTACCGAACCCGATCGAGTGATCGGTCGAGTCGCGCACATTTGTCCACAAAAAGATATTTTTTTGTTCGAAATTCCCTAGAGACCTCAATTCTTTAAAGATTTAAAAACTTTTCCAAAAGCACAAATGAACACTAATATTTTTTTTAATTTCAACCTTGCACGTGTTCTGCTATGCCATAAATATGTAAACGTTTTTCAATAATTAAGCAAGATTGTAAATGTTCCTTAACACAATATGTACAAAAACACGTTAAGTGATTAGGACAGAATACTTTGTTGCGTTGCTCACTAAAGATCTAAAGTTGGAATTGCAAAGTTTACAAGCACGGCCCTAAAATAATGGGCCCGTCTAGTGTAATTTTTAGAAAGGTTTCAATTTCTGATCAAATTGCCATTCTATATAGGCTATATTACAACCTATTATTTTAGGGCCGTGCTTGTAAACTTTGCAATTCCAATGATTATAGAATGATTTATCGCCTATATACAGAAAATTTTCGGCACAGACATTCCCGGTATCCTCGGTAAATACAGACAAAAATAAACAGTTGAGTCAGATAGCGCGTGGTTTTACAGAACTTCCCAGTCCATTCCCTGCTTCACTGCTCCCACCGCCTTCTACATTTATTCATGCTTCTTTACGTTTATAAGTCAGGAACGAGACTTCTTTTTTAGATGTAACTTACAATTTCGTATGTCCTGCAAATTTACGAGGGGCAGTCAAAACGGCAGTTGCACTCATCCATATTTTTCATTCTAAAAAAATATTCTGATGAAAGTTGTTGGAAAACTGGTATACTTACGTTTCTGTCAGCTGTAGAAACAATACGTGTTCCACTCGGTAGAAACAGCCGTTATTAGCCACGGAACGTATTACGTCATTTGCAAGTGGCGTCCAAATTAGAAATCCATGCAGTGATTCGTTTTCGCAGGTCAAGGAGGTGTAACACTAGTGAAATTCATCGCCAGTTTGGGGGAAGTGAATGCTGACACGGCATTTTCACTCCAGGCCAACGGCATACGCAGGAGGGGCTCAGGGGCTCAAGCCCCCCCCCCGCTCAACCACAAAAATGTAATATGCACTTCCTTAATTTACTTAGGCTCTCGTTTAAAATTACAAAATTGCATATTCGGCCGATTTGTACGGGGATATAAATACTTACAAAATAAGTAGTTTATAATAACAATTATTACTTCAGTCATAATTTATAGTTAATTGAGCTGTGTATTACGCTGAGTGTAACGTTCAGTAGGCTACCTGTTTTCTCTCTTTCTCGCTCGCTCTCATTTGACGGCGCGGCGGCGCGGCCACACGTAAGAAGTATAATAGTTTAATGAAAAACTGTTTTTGTATTGACACAGTTATTAGCAAGTCGTTTTGAAATATATAGTTGTTAAAATACCACTGTTGCAAAACTTTATTCCCAGTGCTACTGACATTAATGTATAAAATATTATAGTCTAATTGAAGTAAAATGAATTTATTGTTAAATATTACAATAAGCATAAAAATCAATTAAAAAATATTTAGTTTTTGAAAGAAAATATCGGTATGGAGAACCATACATGACTTCCATATTCTAAGATTTATATTTAAAATCATTTTCAGCCAAACAGCCAGGGAAGGAATTTTAACAAAAAAATACTTCTTTGTTGCCAATAACGTAGTACACATATAAAAAAAAATTATCCCCTCCCCCTTCAACTACAATTTTGATTTATAGAAAATTACCCCCAGCCCGTTCAACTAGCCTCTTCATTTATAGATATTTCATCTACGTTTCTACAGTGGATTATTAAGATCTTATCAGGATAATTTATCAAAATTAAGTACTTTACTCATGTTACAACAAAAAATGTTTCAGGTAAACTGCCCTTTTCCCGTAACCGATCTTCACCAAAATCAACAGACATTGAGTTCTCTATAGCTCAGGCACATATGTAAAAAATTATTTGATTCTGTTTGAATTTACGGCAGTTATGGTTCGTCATATAAAAAATTACCCATGTTAAAACATAAAACATGAGATTTATAAAACATATCTAAGATTTATATTTAAAATCATTTTTGAAATAAAATATTTTCATAGAACCTACTAACGCTGGGGAAATCTGAGGAGCCAATCAGAGTTGGGCCTACCTGTCACTCTGCTGAATTTGGTGGAAAGCCCTGTCACTGTCGTCAAGTCCCCACCTCAATGAAGAACCCATTGTTTTATAAAAATATATTTAAATTTTGTAATGTTTTTAAAATTACTGATTAAACAATAGAATGAGACATAAGTCCCACCCCCTCACGAACACATTTTTAATAAAGAAAATGTGAAACCTACTGAAAATAATACGCCTACTAATAAATTTTAACCAATAATTGGCATACGTACTCTATCTTATACTATAAGTTGTAGAAGGGTAGGCTAATATATGTACTGCTAAGGTTCAAGCCCCCCCCCTCAGATTGATTTCTGCGTACGCCACTGCACCAGGCCATCGCAAAGTGGTGAGAGTCATTCGAAAATGATCGCGTGGGTATTCAGGACGGTTACCGGCAGGGAAGACCATCAACTTCGACCATGAACGTGTTGACACTTGCAAAATAGGCGAATCACAGTAGTCGGAATTAGCCGGCTACGCACTAACCATCCCCGCTGGACGTCATGACGGGCAGCAAGTCAAAAACGACAATGCGTAGCTTTGACATCCATCCGCACGTCGTGTATTTTTTTAAGGATGTGCACGACGAAAAATGAGTCCAGCAAGACCATCAGCTCAAGCCGTACGACGTGCGGCTGGATCGTGTGTAGTGTTGACGGATGTCAAGGAATCGTGCATCGTGTATGTTTGATCATGCATACGCTTGCTGTCTATCAAATCGTCATTTTCGAGCATAGTACAGGCCTACATGTTTTTAGAGCACATTCGTCTAATAAATGTTTACTGTCTAATTTTACGTTACATTCATTCTTTAGTTTATATTTAATAAGTAACGATTCAGATAAAAATTTCAATTTAATATTTAGTTTAGTTTATTCTTAGTTTATATAATACATTCAAATATCATTAGTAGTTATTATTAATTTGTTTTAATTACAATTCATAATTGACCGTGAAATAACATCAAAATGAATGCAAACTGAATGCAATAATAAAACAACATCCATTTTTTGATGACTTGATAAAACAGGTGGCATGGATTTTCAAAAAATTTTATTATCAGAAAAATTTTTTAATTTTAATACAGAAAAAATCAATAACATGATTTTTGCATGCTGGACAGCGGCGATGGATAGTGCGTAGCCGGCTGAAGAGTAAGCTAATATATGGACTGCTAAGGTTCAAGCCCCCCCCCTCTGATTGGTTTGTGCGTACGCCAACTGCGCCAGGGCATCGCAAAATGGTGAGAGTCATTCGAAAATGATCGCGTGGGTATTCAGGATGGTTACCGGCAGGGTAGCTTCGACAATGAACGTGTTGGCACTTGCAAAATAGGCGAATCACAGTGGAAGGAATTGCGTCTGAAATGGGTGTTTCCCATGGAAGTGAGCAACACCAAATGCTGAGACATTTGAATTTGAATTTAATTGACAGACTTTTGCCATCTCAGAAACGATATAAATACGACGTTTCGGCCAACCAAACAATCGGCACCCGTCTTCAGGTTAATCGTAAACTAATGCTTGTAAAGAAATAAATAATACTCTGTCAACCAATGACAGAGAATCATCAAAATAATAATAACAAAGCTTCACATAATCTATAACCAAGTGATAAAATAATACCAATGAATACTTACAATGAACACAACACTCACAAAACACAAGTACAGTGCACACGAACAGTTGCACACCAACAGAGTCAACAGAACACTGCGACTCGAACATTCAATTAAAGTCTGTCAGTTAAATTCAAATTCAAAATGTCTGCAATCATCACAGCCATCTTTTAAAGAAATGATCAAATCTGAGCGTAAGCAATGGCAAAAAAATTGCACGTTTCACGAAGGAACTCCTTGAAAAATTAGAATGGTAGAAGTTGGAACACTTTCCTTACGATTCTGATCTTGCGTCATTCTATTTCCACGTGTTCGGTCCGTGAAAGAAGCCCTTGAGAATCGGCGATATTACACTGATGAAAAAGATTAAAATGTAGCGCAGGAAAAGTTATCTAATGTTAGAAGGAATTTTTCAAAAATACCATCGAAAAACTCCTGTTAAAATGCTTCGACAAATGTTTAAATAAACTTGGTTCCAGATAGACAAAAAAAAATTAAATATTTCATATGCTTTTTTTATGCCAGTGTAACTAACTTTATGACTGTCCCTGGTATTTACTGAAAATATTCGTACTTCTTCCAGTACATTCTCATTCCTTGTTGAATATGCTCGTACGCTGTCCTTTGCCACCCATACAAATATCTTCGGTCGTTTGGGTGTACAAATACACCCAAGAAGGCGTTCACGATTCGGTCTTTTTCATAAATGTGTAATGGTTCCAAGTTAGACTTGAAATCTGCGTAATTGTGGTCGTGTGAGACCAAGTGGAGAGCACAGTTAGACTTTATGTTGTGATGGAGTTAAGAGTTTTTAATTATTTAGGTGTGTGCTCAAAGAAACGTTTGAAATAATACCTCCCCATTTGACCAAAACAAAAACAATTACAGTTTGTAGACTCCTGTTTCCTTTTTCAAAGGCGTATTAATTAGGCAGTTCTCAACAGACATTTTGATGACAAGAAATTGCACAACTTTTTTAAACCTCTGTTTTTAGCTTTAACTCTGGCAGTATGTTTTTATGCCATTTGTATCTGTCACCAGGGAGCCTACCATATTTAACTGTGTGGCTTTTTCAAAGGTACTGAGAAATTTCTAGGTCTCGTCGATTACACTGGACCGTATTTTGCCTAGTTACTCTCATTTGCGTATAGAGATGACTGGGCGAATTATCCTCTAGATAAGGCTATCACACAAACTACTTGTCTGCAGTTGTACCTTTCAGTTGTACACACGTTTTAGTTGTTTGTTGTGCCTCAGAAGGGAGTTGACGTAGTGCCCTATGACGGGAAAGCTTCGTAGTTTGTTTTGAATAGGTTATTTAATTCTTACTTTTCTTTATTTTGTAGGTTATATTTGCAGTTCAGACCCCCCCCCCCCCGGCTGGATTAATTACGTTACACTGTATGTACGAATCTGTTAAATTCAAGTTAGATACGAATTTCGAAAATCAGAATTTTAAGTAAGAATTTTCATCCAAGTCAAATTTCTAAAACTTGTATTCGTTTTTCGCTGACATTATTCACATGAATATTCTCAGACTTAAATTCTCTACAAACTTTGTTCGAAAGTTTCGTTTTTTTCTTTATTAGCAATTTAACTAAGTTATTATATAACAAACCTGAAAATTATACTTTTACGTGATAAAGTTACACTTTTCATCAGTTCTCTGAACAACTACTAGAGTCAGAGCTATGGGACCAATTTTATGTATATTCCCCTGGGACCATCAGTTTTTCCCATAATTCCTGTTCCAAGAATTCTCATATTGCGCTATTTTGCCTTCGTCAGAGAAATGTAAGCGAAATTTCTACATGGCCGTGACTCGAGAACAGACATTTCCGGATGTTCGTTTATATGAATTTTTTTTATTTTTAGCTCTAGGATAAACTCTAAGATAAGTCCAAAACAGTTTCCTCTCTCCCTGTAACATTATGTATACAATTAAAATACACCAATACACTGGAATTGAGATTTGTGTCAGTTTAATAACAGAATTATTTTTTTAACATTGTAATTCGATTATTAAAAAAAAAAATGTAGAATGCAACATGACTGCTGTTTATATTTTACTCGGTCAGTGCAGTAGTTCGGTCAAACTGACCAGTAAACAAACATCCTGTTTCTGATAACCGTGCGATAGTGGAGCAACAATTCCGGCATCGATAGTGGGGTGCGTACGACGGTCAGTCCACCAAAACGCCTTCACTTCCTCCACTCGCCGTAAAACCAGTTTACTTATTTAAAGAAGATATACAATTCCATCTTTTAAATCATGTACATAGGAATCGTCAGTGTGTTTCTGCGAGTCCGAGCGTATACATTTGTACATCCATAAACACATGTACGTCCATAAACGTCCATAATATTTGTAACATTTGTGTACACATGTACGTCCATAAACGTCCATCATCATGGACATGCGAAAGCTGCGATGGATTGATAATGTGAGCAACGATGCCAAACTATTTGGACTGAGGGACTGGAGAGAAGGCTTTGCGTCAGATCGGGACCGCTGGAGAAGTCTTCTAGAGGACGTCGAAACTCAGCAGTGAGTTGTAGAACCGAGGATTTGTTTTTGTAATCCAGAAAATCACGATGTCACCACCACGTGTTTTCTGACCCGTTCAGGGTAACACCCTCCATGCTTTCCTATTCTGAGTTAGTCTCTCCATTTCCTGGTATCACATCCGTATATCGTCTATCATCTGGTCTCTTCTCCGTCATCTATTCCTCCGCGTTTCATTTACCGGCCCCGTAAGAGTTTCTACCATCACATTACTCCGTGTTTCCCGCATACAGTATCCCAACCAATTTATGTTTCCTGTGCTTGATAATATCCAACACTCTTCTTCAGGGGCGTATTTACGGGGTAGGGACCGAACTTCGCCCCAGAGGATCGAAAACGTTTACGAGGAATTTTGTTTGATTATGCTGTTTGATTATTATTTTCAGCTGTAAACGCTAATATAGTAGTAACTCTTTTTGAAATATACAAACTGGTTTATTACACAGCATTTACGTATATGTTTGAAATATGAAATATAGAAAAATCAATACAGCCAATCAGTATCTTGTAAATAAAGTTTAAATAACATACATTTTTATTGTGTTATTACTTTACTTTAATTATTACTGTTTACTTTAATGGGATTGAATTCAAGATGTTATCACACGCTTTTCAGCAACTTTAGTAATATTGATTAGTCTTACCATGTATTTTCTTTTGTATGAAGAAGCCGACTCGGCCCCCCCCCCCAAGGCCTAATTCTAGAGACGCTACTGCTCTCCTTCACTCTCCTGCTATTCCAAGCACTTCATTTATCACTCTATCCTTCCAGGAAATCCTTTCCAGTCTTCACCGTGTCCACGTCTCGAAAGCCCGTAACATCCTCTTCTCTTCTTCCTCAATGTCTAAGTTTTGCCCCGTATTAGTGCACGCTTAGAACAAAACACTTCACCAACCTCTTTCTCAGCTTCATGTCTAGTGGTCCGCACAATAATTATTAAGGGCTTAATAAGCGCTTAGCTAAGGCAGTTCTGCATTTCACCTCTTGGCTATAACGCATCCCCTCTCTAACTAAACATCCCAGATATTTAAAAACTGTCACTTGTTAAATTCCCTCATTCGTTATTTTAACTGTGCAGTCTTGCTCCTTTTGTTCATGAGCATGCTTTTTGTTTTCTTTACATTGATTTTCATTCCAAACTCTTCACAACTTCTGTTAAAATACATCACCAGTCCATTTAATGTTCTTTCGCTCTCGGCAAGAAACACCCACACCGTCTGCACACCTAATGCATTACATTCTTCGTCCACCGACTCTAACTCCTCTTCTTCCTATCAAGACAATTATTTATTATTCTTCCAAGTACATATTAAAGATTGTGGAAGACATGTAACACCCTGTCGTACACCTTTTCCAATTCTGATTTCCTTTGACATTTTGTTTCCAAGCCTCACTACAATCTTCTCATCTTGGTAGAGACTTCTAATCAACCTCCTCTTTCTAGTCTATTCCGTTTTGTATGTAGGCCATTTAATCTACTTATTTAAAAATAACAGTCACACAACAGTTAATTTTAGTTAGTGCAACATAGGCATACGCGCGCGCACTTGTGTGTGTGTGTGTATGTGTGTGTGCGTGCGGAAGTAAAATCTGTGATTTCTCCGGAAGAGAAAGTTCCGAAATTTCTGCAGACGCCAAGAACGCCCCCCTGCAAGCGTCGGTTAAGCTTGAAGCAAGTGTAAACAATGATGTTAACTTTAAACTGTAGACCAGGGGTCGGCAACAACCATGACGTGTCACTCAGCCTGCTAACGTAAATCAGCTGAAAACGGACTGTAAATACAGTAACCACTACATTAAGTCCGGAAAGAAAGTAAGTTCTACTTTTAATATTCTCATTGTCCAATACTTATGCTAATTAGAAACCAATCAGTAAAATACTCGTTGTTCCGAAATATTTAATTCGATAATATTTAATTTGAGTAAATACAAAAGTTGTACTCACTTATTTATATTTTACTAAAACAAAATTAACATTAATTGAAACTAAAATAAGTTTATTAATGTTATTAATAAATTAAAATCTGAACTCATCATTCTGAAATACTGATTCACACTTTTTGAAAAACTGACACTTGTTGTCAAAATTTGTATATTAAAATTAGAACGTCTTCTGTTCCAAAATAATCTCCCCATCTACTAGAATAAAGCTCTATAAGTACTCTGATCAGGGCAGAGGTTAATTGATCAGGAGCTTTGGTCGTTACAACAGCGGATATCTCCACTTTGAAAGTGTTTGAACGAAAAATAATAAGGAAAGTTTATGGAGAAATTTGGAGGACCATGAACACCTATGACGTAGGTACTGGGGTACTTTACTCGAAGAAGATGTAGTACGATTTATTAAGTTCAGAAGGACTGGCTGAATAAAGCGTGTAGAGAGAATGGGTTGAGACGGGAAATCGAAGAAATCGAAGACAATTCTTTCTGGTGAAGTGGGAAGAGTGAGACGGCTAACAAGATAGAGAAGGTGATGATTGCAAGCAGGTTTGGTAAGGATGGAAATCGGTAATTGGAGACACCTGGCAAAAAAAAAAAAAAGTCAAGTGGAGGGAAATATTGGACGGAAGCAAGGTCCGTGAAGGGCTGTAGCGCTTTGGAACAAGAAGAATAATTAAAATTTGTATTCTGGAACTGTTGATGTCACGTGCGTACTCGATCGCTTTCAACTTGACACAACTTTGTATACGCTCCGCTAAAGACATATTCGTGAGATCGATATCGTGATATACCTATAATAGAACTACATACATTAAACATACACAGTTGTGTCTTGTTATATTCTTTAGATTAAAAAATCCTTGTTCCTTTAAGTACTCAATTAGTTTTATTTTACATTTTATTAAAATCGTCCAATGTATCGCTGTAAATCATTCCCTGTGCCACGCTTAGCACGCATACCGCAGGTTAGCGACCCCTGGTCTAGTCTAAACGTTTACAACACTTCGTGTTACGAGAAAAAAAAAAAAATAATAAACACATTTGAAAAGTTATGTCGGACCATAACATTATAACGCGTATGACCTGATTAAAAGTAACCAGCAGATGTTGTAAAAAATGCACATCTGTGTAAAATAGTTGAATTATATATATAACGTCTTTCTCTGAATCGATCTACGACGTTATTTGGATGTCACCACTATTCGTTACAGCGACTTTGGGTTTACTGCAAAGGTCCATAGTACGAGTACACTTAATTTAAAATTACGTAATACGTTATCTCGACCTACAGCTATTACGTTCCGTCGAAGGGGACGTATTTAACATTTGTTCTACAAATATTAGTAACGATTTCAGATAAAACACTACTCGCACAAGCAGTTTCTAAACTTTCTTAATTTCCGGAGCTTCCTCGGCACTCATCCGTGTCCTACTTCTCAAGCGCAGCACACCTCGTTAAACATCCTTGTTGTTTACGTACTTTGCCACACGAAAAGTAAATATTCAACGTTTCTGAAGAACTTAGTAGACGTTTTTGCTCTCTGCCATCACAGTTAAAATCAACTGCGACAAACGCTTCTCAATGGATTTTAATTCGTGTGCACTAGTAAGCTCCCTGAACTGCAGAACTCGCTCACTGATTGAACGAAGCATATTTATTTTTACATAAATTTTGATATTAGATAATTTTCAATTTTGGGAAAAATTACAGAAATCCCGATTCCTCTTATTTATTTATATTTATTATTTCTTTAGTAATAATATAAAGATTGCGGAGCACATAATCGCACAATAAACACTACAATTTTGAAACATTCGCATTTGGTTACAATTCATTTAGTCCGACACCGTCATTTCAACGTCACCGTGGATTTTCAAAATTTTTTCAAATTTTATATCTCTTTTTTGGCCCTGCGGTTTTTTGAAATTTATAAAACTCAAACTATATTCAGATGTTAGCTGAAATTCTCTTGAATTTCATAATCTACATGAATTTTTGGATTTTATCAATATTTTCACGAAAGGTTTGGGCCCTGACGTCCAAAAATTTTTTAATTTTCAAAAGTGAACATTACATTGAGATTGTGGTTTGAATTCCCTTTAATTTGATACCCCACATGGGCTTTTGCGATTTTTGTAACAATTTTGACTCCCGCACATTTTTCCCACCTGCCCCCTATTTTTGAGGAAATCGACTTCAAAAACAATAGAGTTTTGTAGGGTAAAAGTATGGAAACGTATGCCAAGTTTTACGAAAATCGGTTCATGCATTCATAAGTTATCGTGACCCGAACGGGTAGATAGAGAGACAGACGGTCGAATTGAAACTGAGAACTTTGCTTCGCTCGTTCAATAAATTTTTAATTTTATTTTTAAGTTGTGAGTAAAGTTTTTTGTAAGTACGATCCTTTTGTACTTCGAATGCTTCTCGGAATATTTTCAGCGCCAGAAGATAAAACAGATACATATTTTATTTGCATGCAATATATTTATTTTCGAAAAATAGTAAGTTTATAGTTGTCTTGATTGTTCATCATCATTTTTCACAGCACTACACTTTATATAATAATGAAACTTTCACTTTTGAACTTACTTGTCTTTTCTCGTCGAACGCGTTTCGGCGTAGTGTTCGCCTTCGTCAGCTTAGAGACAGATTGCCAGACTTTGTAACGGTTATTGCTTGGAAGGTATAGTGGGGGTGGTGTGTGGAGGAAGGGGATTGGCGCGGGGATCAACTTATTGTTTGTTTTTTGTATAATTGTGTCAAAAAGTGTATGTGATTTATATATACGAGAATAGAAATGGAAATCATTCTACGAGAATAGAATGGAAAAAATCATTTTGTGCCTGGGCGGAAGTTGTTCAATAATTTTTTCCACCCCACCACTGCAAAATTTTTTGAACAGCAATTCAGCCAATAAAGTAACAACTTAAAATTACTGCGAAAACTTAGTGTTTATATAGTTGAGTAAAAAAATATTTTTGTGCCTCATTAAATCTTGTTGGAATGTTTTGGCACAATTGTTTTTTTATTTGTTTTTTTGAGCTGTTACTATACCCATCGAGTAACAGCTTCAAATCATGATTAAATTCAAGTTTATACTTTCTTTTAATGAAATATGCATTTGTGCCACGTCTAAGCCTGTCAGAAGTACCTGGCACAAAGCTTAGTATTCCTAAAAATAACATGGAATTCCCATCCGCATAGGTTCTCCTCGCAGGTATATTTCCAGCTGGTAATTTTAGAAAACTATTGTTGTTCGTCCAATTAGTGATTACGAATGCTATGCTATGCCATTGTACTGGTTCGGAATACTCTATTTTTCAATATACCACTAAAATAAGATAGAGAGTGACGCAATAACATGCAATTTCTAGTATCATATTTATATTACATGAGTATTTGGGAATAAAATGGTAAACACTATGGGAATGGGAATAATTATCACTATTTACAAAAAGTAATAATGATTTATTACAGCATTTTACAAAACATACATATATAATATAATTAAATTGGTCTTTAACGCACTTATAATTAAATGAATTGAACTATACAGAAAATTGTAATATTATTAATTTAGTTCATTTTTTTCATGCTTTAATTACTACTTTTTTAATTTTTACCCAACATCAATCATCACTATCATTATCAACTTCATTAAATTCTATATCTTCGTCTGTCTCTACCAGGACAATGTCTTTAACTAAAAGAGGTGTGGGCTCACCTTCGAACCAAAGTGGTTCGATTTTGTCGTCATCGACAATCCAACCGCATTGTTCTGGTAACAGTTTGACGCAATTTACTTCTGTAGCATTTTGCCACATTAACGTTACATAAATTCTACGTAAGATCTTTTGTTTCAGTGATCTCCATCATGGAGGAATTAGGGTTGAATCAAAGCTTTTCACTTTTTTTACAAAATATTCCGCGACCGACGTTGATGAAAATCGACTTTGAAAAATTAACAATCTGGCATCGTTTACGCTCTTACAATTTATGCCGTAAAATTTGGATGTAAATTCTTGTAATATTTCCATGTTCTTCATATTATCAATTTGTTCAATTTTGTTTAAACAAGCAAATACATGTTGAACTTGCAGATTTTTTTCTAATTCTTTAAATGGCTTTACCTTTCCTTTCCTATAAAAACTAGCGGTGCAATCACACCCTGTGTATGCGTGAAAACCGGGCAAAGCACGACACAAACGATCACCAAGTGTTTCAGCTAATTTTGTACAATTTATAAAATTTATTACGTTAGGCTTTGATCCTATCGTGCTTAAATATATTTCTAATGTCGGTAATTTATGTATATTTCCAAGTACAATAACAAGGATGTCGGTGTCAGACGCTTTAATCATGACATTTTTATTATTTTCCAGTTTACTCAAATGATAAATGATTCGGGTATCAGCTTCTTCATGGTGACAATCGTAATTTTGTTCAACTGTTTTTAAAACAGTATTATCCATAATTCAATATAAGAAACATTGATCTCTATTTGTAATATAAACTTTTTTATTGCGCAAAAATGGTACCACATTATTATAACACCAATATTCTGATAAAAAAGAAATTAATGCTTCTTTGAATTTAATATTTTTTAAAGCCTTATAAAAATCATTGGGCCTCTTTTGTGATGGTCCAAGTATTGTATAAGGAGTACTAATTTCATTACGATTGAGCCTTTCTATTTCCTTAATCGAGGGGATGAAATATTGATAAAAAATGATATGAATTTCGGATGCGGTTGTATTACAAATTTTTGACAATATTACTTCTGCTATTTTATCAAACGTTTGAGGAACTGATGGACCTAAATGGTATAAAAAGTAAAACCCATGAATTATATCAACATCTATTCAAGTTGGTGGTAAATTCTCGTTAGAAGAGCGTAATATTTTTGTAAGTGCTGATTTATCTGTTTTGTGCATTTCCCCAGTACATTGGCATAAAGCAGGTGGTGCTGGTGATAATGGATATATAAACATTGCGCCATATCAATTTTTTCTTCTAAGGCAATTGCCAGCAACCGACCAAAAATATCACGCTCCATTTTAATTAAGACGTTTTTACTACCATCAGTAATTTTTTGCATTTTTCTCAGACATTCCGACGCAAAATTCTTAATGACATTCTTTTTTATTGATGCTTCAAATCTATCGCGATCATTATTGCAAGCTATTATAAAATTTTCTTTCTGTTCTTCGCCTAATTTATATACATTCAGTAGAAAACAAGCACTCTCCTTAGACGCAGCCCAACCGGTGACAATATTAAATAAACTATTATTATCTATTCTTTCATCAAATGGATTTATAATTTTATTTATCTTATCGATTATGTTTTCTAAGCATTTTTGGTCTTTATTTATTCTATGCGGGTCTAATTCTTTGACGGTATCATTTGCTTCGGTTATTTTCAAGTTTTGTAAGACTGTGGATATAATTTTTGTTCGTATGCTATGACTCAACACCCAACGTTGCCTGGCGGTAATGGAATTGGTGAAATGGCTTATACCTGTTAGAGAATTAGCTGCATCAGCATTGATTGTTTGTTCTAGAGTTAAATCAACTGGTCGCTCATACTCTTTCGAGGCATGCGACTAAAAATAAATAAAAATAATAATAATAACAATAGTTTTCTAAAATTACCGGCTGGAAATATACCTGCAAGGAGAACCTATGCGGATGGGAATTCCATGTTATTTTTAGAAATACAAAGCTTTGTGCCAGGTACTTCTGACAGGCTTAGACGTGGCACAAATGCATATTTCATTAAAAGAAAGTATAAACTTGAATTTAATCATGATTTGAAGCTGTTACTCGATGGGTATAGTAACAGCTCAAAAAAAACAAATAAAAAAACAATTGTGCCAAAACATTCCAACAAGATTTAATGAGGCACAAAAATATTTTTTTACTCAACTATATAAACACTAAGTTTTCGCAGTAATTTTAAGTTGTTACTTTATTGGCTGAATTGCTGTTCAAAAAATTTTGTAGTGGTGGGGTAGAAAAAATTATTGAACAACTTCCGCCCAGGCACAAAATGATTTTTTCCATTCTCGCTGTGTGAACTACTATTTTCAAAACATTTTCTTCTGTTTACTTATTGGCTGGAATTTTTACGGTCAGCTCTTGGATTATAATTGGAATAATCCCCACATTCTATTGAATATCGCCGCACCTCGAAAACCCCCATCCCAAGAACCGGCCACGGCCAACAGGATGTGAAAAGAACGTTCTTGATATTCCGAATTGTCTAATAAAGAAGGCTGAGAAAGAGAGGACATCAGCTATTGGAACCAGTGTAACTGAAGAGGGATATCGATGTCACAAGTAGTAAGACAAACACTTAGATCATGTACCACGATACTGTTTATAAGTTAACTGAAACTGTACGTAGAAGACGACCTCAGAAAAGATGGATTGACCAGTTCGACCTTGAACAGGTCTCGATTTGACCGAGGAAGAAGATGTGGCTTCCGAGATCCAAATCGCCTCACGAGAAGATACCTATCAGCCTGCATCGTTTACAAGGTTCTTCCCGACCTTCTCACTGTATACACTGCAGGTATACGGTTACCAAGACGTTTCACACCGATAACGTAGATAGTATAGATTACTTAACTGCTCAGTGTAGCGTGTCATTGAGACTCGTGGTTCAGTCATTCGAATTAAGAGATTTCGATTTGCAAGATACACCCATTCACTACTTTGCAAATTTTGTTCTGTTACAATAGTGGCAATTTAAAATTTTTTGTGAAGGGAATATTGCTTTAATTTTTATATAAAAATGGATAAAAAACTTGTAAGCAAATAAATGTGAAGTAATATTATCAACTATTGAGTAAAAGATGGATAAAAAAATTAAAATGTACGTAACAAAAATAATCATTATTATATCATTTGTTTCAGTTTTTCTGTACAAAGTACTAAATACAAAACTCGCCCACAGAATAAACGCCGTTTTCGCTACGATTTTCTACTCAAATCGATAAAAGAAAACCGTTATACTGAATTATATTTAATTTGTCAGTCCTCCACGACCGCTGACAGGACACACCCAAATACTTGAAGACGAAATGATGTCTGTCCCCGTGGCTGGAGCAACAAATTTCTTCTGATGCTCTTCTACGTATGTTGAATACGGAGAGTAGGTGTAATTTATTATTCAAAGGATGAAAATAACAATAGGGAATATGGTCGACTGAAAGTGGTCATGTGGCTGGGAAGTATGCAATATGGGGAAGACCGGGAAATGTGGTTACCACAACATACTCAAGATGATGCAGGTCGTCAACGCTGGTAACAAACTGCACCGTACCGAAATTTGTTCACGTAACTACAGATGAAGCATGTGAAATCACGTAGAAACTAAATAAAAATTCTGGGAGCTGTGCTAAACTAACAAACCCGGCTACGTTTGGCCCGAGAGGAATACGTGCGCACATTACGTGTATTTTTATTTGAAATTCGAGGAAAATCGGACCACTACCAGTGGTAGTTCAATCAAACTGCAGTGGTAGTTCAATCAGATTTCAAATCGTAGTAGCTCAGAATTTTAAATTCAAGCGAATTTTACAAAGTGTAAATTTTTCAAAAAAGGTAGGCCTAGCCAAAACTTTTCTGGTTTAATTCCGCGACAAGGCCTCACATTTTTTCTATAAAAAAGATAAGTCAAAGAATCTTTGTCTATGCCTATCTTAATACTAAAAGTTACTGATCTAGGTGCGCCCATTCTATAATAATTTGTATGTCTATAATAAAAATATATAGTATAATATAACAAAAATATATAATATAATAAACATAATAATGTCTATTACGTTATATAATAATAAGTTTTTACGTCTTCTAGAATTGTTTTACGGTAAATTATTATGTAATAACTTTTAAGAAAAAATAGGGAGGCCAGATTATGGAAAAGCATAATTTTTACACTGTTTAGTCATTACATAAACATCATACGATTTGTTAAAAGTTTAAGGAGAGGAGGAAATAATAGGTTTATGAGAGGTGGCCTTAAACATTTCTTCTTCTTCTGGAGCTCTACAGGCCGGGATGACCCTTGGCTTCCGCCACCACTCGCCTCCAGCTCTCTCTCTCTCTCTCTCTCTCTCTCTCTCTCTCTGTTGCAACGTTCCTCCAGTTTTGTACGTCCATTCTTCTTAAGTCTTCCTCCACCTCGTATCCATCGCCTTCTGGGTCTGGCCCTTCGTCTTGTTCATTCCATGTACCTTAAACTTTTGACAACACTCTTATTAGAAGGGGTACACTTCAAAATTAAAAAAAATCTTCTTCTGCCTAATCAAGCGTTGACGACTCTCATTTCAATTATGTCTTTATATTTTTTTCTGTCTTGTGTGTAGAGTGCAAGAGTCCTTCAGCAGTTAACGATGTCACTTCTAGTGACAAAAGACTCAATAGCCGTCTATACAGCCACATTTCAAAAGCATGTCTCACATCCGTACAGGAGGACCACACACGCAAATCTAACAAATTTCTCTCTGAGACGGAGGCCCAGTGTTCTGTTAGTGAGAAGTGACTTTAGTTTAAGAAACGCGGACACGGATCCTTGCTGTCTTAATCGAGATCGAAGGTTTGATTGATCCAGCAGTCAAGATGTTTGAAGTACTTTGCTCTGTATATATGTTCATTATCTCGATAAAGTTGAACTGGCCCTACATCCATTTTACTTATAACCATAAATTTACTTTTATTAACGTTGATTTCCAGTGCTCATTTCTCACTTTCTGACTTAATAGCGTCCATAATCCGTTGGAGGTCTTGGATGGATTCGGCTAGTACCATATTCTTTTTTAAATTAATGTTAGTTCCATCTTTTTCAATTTAAAAGTAACTGTTTCATTTTATGATAGTCTTTCCTTTCAGCAACATTAATCACATGTGACGTATGTCGTTTGGGTATAACTCAAACAAACTCAAATCCGACGACATGTTTGGGTACGTAGTTGTATTAGAAATATGTTCAAAACACACACACACACACACACACACACACACACACACACACACACACACACACACACACACACACACACACACAAGAATGTAACTCGTAATATGTATCCATAAACTGCGGTAGCAGAATGATGTCCTACAGCCCGCTTTTGAACACCACTTGTTACAATGATCGCACGGATTGTCGTCTTTAAACAGTGGAGTAAACGAGTGAACACCAGAGAGTTGGTTAATTGCAACTTTAATGGCAGTTTAAATAAACAAAATACTTGCGTAAAACAGTTCTTCAAGTTTACGATTATCCAACACACACTGATCCAACAAACAATAATATTCACAAATGTAATGAATCTAAATAATGGGTGCTACATCAAATGGTTTATATCAAATGTTGTTGTAGACATAGACGGGGGGGGGGGGGGGGGGTGCTCCAATAAGAATTTAACAGATAAGAAAAAAACAGTATGAACTAACTCGGTAATAGAATGCCATATAAAATATTCAGGGACGTATTTACGGGGGAGGGGGACGAACCCACCTCGAGGGTCGAGAAAGTTGACGAATTATGTTAGTAGGCCTATTTTAATTTTTAGGCTATTTAATTATTTTTTTAGCTGTGTAGGCTAATACAGTGGTAATTATTTTTTCAATATATTTGAATTATGTAATGTCTTCAAATGTAGTTACTTACAAGGGAATTTGAAATACGAAATATAGAAAATCAAGCAAATAAGTAGTCTTCTAAATAATGTTTGAATAACGTGTATTTTTATTCTGTTATTACCGTTTACAGTAATGGGACCGATTTCAGCCACTTTAAAGATAGTAAAGTTGATTAGTTTTAAAGTGTTTTTTCTTTTGTATGAACCCAATCCGACCCCGGACCCCGCCAAGGCCAAATTCTGGACCCGCCACTGAAAATAACATTGTGTTCTACTATTAAATCCACCGTGTGTTGGTTTACTGGAATTCGTCAGGAATTTGAGGGTAAGTCAGAAAAACAGCGAGAGAGAACGAGAGAGACACGAAGAATCAGGTGTGTGTGTGTGTGTGTGTGTGTGTGGAGCGGACACTGTGGTGTAAAGGCTGACACTGACCTCGACTAAAGTAGCGCAAATGCAATCACTCGAGGTCACTGGCGTGTGCATACACGAGGAGATGCACCGAGTCAATTGAGAAATAACTCTGAACTTGACACACGCACACACACACACTCTCCAATTCTCTATCCTTCCACTTATAAACAAACGTTACGGCGTACATCCGATACAGATAGCCTTCGTGATTACCAACGACAAGATCGCTATCAGTGAATCGTTTACTACTAAGAAGTAAAAAAGTTTGTTTTCAGAATATTTATTTTTAAGAAAGTTTGTTTTAAGGATCTTGTTGCATCATCGAAAGGTAAATTGACTACGTAATCCGTCACACACGCATTCAGTGGCACCGATCCCTAGACCAATTACACAGTCGCCCTTAAATTATTTACTATCTCCCCAGATTTCACCTTTAGCTTGTGCCTCAAATGTAGTTCATAATAACTATTGAAAATCATCAAAACAACTACAACATTTTTTCTTTGATTAATTTAAAACCCACATTATATTTATCATCAAAATCAATAATAATTAATATTATATCTATAATTAATCAATTGACAATCAAATAATCAAACAAAATCGACTATGATTAATCCTGTATTAGAATTATTTAGAGCTCTATAAAACAATTCGATTAAATTTTAAAATAAAAATGTTTAACTCATTGACTACTGTTGCAGTTTTCAATGGCAAATTTTATTTTTCATCTACAGTGTTTAAATTTTATTATAAAAATTATTGTGATTTGTTAATATTCTATAAAGAAACTTATAATTATGTTTAAGGGAAATAAGAAAACAGAAATTATCGTTTATTTTATTTTTACATATGATTACGTAAAATCAAATAGAATTACTTAAAACGAATTCAAATGTGATGTGAAGGTGACTTTGTGTTCAAATAAGGAACAAAATAAAACACATCTAATTTACTTTATCAGCTAAGAATCAGGTCTGTCTGTACGTTGAAAGGACTTAAATATAACAGATTTCTTTCTCTTCACACAGGAAATGGTTAATGATATCCATGATTTTGACTTCCTTCTTGAGGATGTCATTTTCGTGTGAAAGAACTGGAGAGATTGTCGCCCTCCCCCTGCTTTTCAAACGGTTCTTGACTTGATCAGTCCTAAGTGGCCCATATGCCCATGTGCCTTGTGCACTGCATGGCACGCGGTGAAGCCCACACACTGGAACAGCAGTCAGTCTCGGGGCATGTGTTTAATCTTTCTTAATATAAATAAGTCATTGTATCTATGTATGTATCTATGTATGTATGTATGTTCCACATCTCCTCCTAAACCACTGGACCGATTTCAACCAAACTTGGCACAAATATTTTACGCAACGGAAGAACCAACATAGGAAGGTGTTTTTTTCGATATGATCCTCTGGGGGGTCCTTTGGGTCTTAAAAAAACTATTAGATTTGGTTACCATGGTAACCCAATAGAATAGATTCTGGTTGCCATAGCATCGGTGGAAGTCTCCCGCGTAGGAAATAGCGCAGGAGTCGTCCGACGGGCCTTCCCCGGAGCACGTTCACGGAACCCGGGGAGTCTTAGGTCGGATCTCGCGAAAGACGACCGGGCCAGAGTCCCAGCTCCTCGCCCGGCATGTCGACGGCTTTCCTGGGCTTCGGAGAACCTTCCTTACCCCGGGGAGGTCTCTGACCAAGTCCTAGCGCGGACGTTCGACCGGCCTGGATGCTGGAATAAGCAGGCAGTGTCCCGGCATAGGTGGAAGCATCCCGCGTATGGAATAGCGCGGGAGTCGTCCGACGGGCCTTCCCCGAAGTCCGTCCACGGAACCCGAGGAGTCTTAGGTCGGATCCCGCGAAAGACGGCCGGGCCAGAATCCACGGTTCTTATAAATAAAGATATAGGTTATAATATCGAAGGTGGTGTATGCATCTTAAGGAACTTCTTAATAGCGCGTGAATTCAGAGTTGTTTCAGTTTGAATTTAGAAGTGGATAAGTTAAGATCGAAGTAAGTTATAATCGAGTATAAAAAACAACGTTTTGATAGCGAATGTATTCAGATCGTAGTATTCAGACAATATAAATGCGCTTGCTTCAGTTTGAATTTAAAAATTGATAATCTATAGAGGTTTTGTATTGTTAGAATAAGTTTAGGACACACTAATTTAACAAATACCTTATTTCAACATTAACACAATGAATTATAAAACGACAGTTAAATACGCAGCGCGTGCAAGTACTGTAGACATTTTATTGAAAACTAATTTAGCTGTTCGCCCACTCCTAGAGTTAGAAATCGAGCAGGAGCATCACGCGCAGCAGAATTCTTCTCCAGATATAAGAATAAAGTTTATGACATCTTCTTAAACAGGTGCGCTACAGAGTATTCCTCCAGTGAGAATGCGAATGTAACAATATAAGGAAGATTTTACAATATAGAAGTAATATAACGTTAGAACAAGAATAGGTGCCTATGAGCCTATGAATAAATTATGAACCCGAGCAACGCTGGGTAAATCGGCTAGTACATATATATTCTACTAACTTTTGAATGACTATAACCCAGTAACATTTATATGTCACATGTAATGTTCAAATCAAACGCTGATGTCATATTAGGCATTAACCGTGTTTACTGTCGTCACTGAAATGATTGTCCTTTTCGTTTGTTGTACAACGTAATTATGTGACATTCATTACTCATATTTCACATTCATTTCGTTAGCGTTGAACAAAGACTGCATTGTACGGAAAGTAATTAGGAGAAGGATGGCTTCCCTAAAAATTCTAAAAATCAACAAAACCAAAACATCATCATCATCGAAAGCCCATGCCTTGTCGCCACGTCTCTCTCTCTCCATCATTGTCCTGATATAGGAAGAGTATAATAGGAAATTCAGCTCTTTCCCATTTCTTTGAAAAACGGTGCTTTTGGTCGTCCTCTTGGGTTTTCCCCCCAACACCTTTCCTTCAAAAATGTTATTTAAGGAATTATTGTGTCGTAACATATGCCCGATTTTTGCCCTCCTTTCTTCCAAGAATTTTTTAAAGTGATCTATCTTCGTTCACTTCTTCGAGGAGTTGTTCATTCATTATTTTTCTTATCCATCCAACTCGTCCCCGTCGTCCTCCTCAAGACCCACATTTTCATTGGTTCCAACAAAAACAAAGTCATGAAAAGTTCCGAGAACGAACGTGGGGATTATTTAAATATTAAATTGGAAAGGGTTAATATTCAGTAAGTAATGATTTGGTTGCATTGGTAGCGAGGGATGGATGAAGCAGGAAGGACAGAAAAAACTGAACAGCACAAGCTAAAGGACAACAACATTTTTATTGTCTAATATTTGATTGGAAATTAGGAATAAATTCCTGAAGTTATAAAGAAGCAAAAAGACGGAAAAATAAGAGTAAAAGGAAGGAGGAGGAGAAGAAGAAGAAGAAGATTAATGTGATTCTCATGAAAGTATGGCGATATAAATTATGAAAACATCAACTCGTAACAATGCAATTACTTGTAGCTTTTCATCAAACACAGGGCTTACAATTAACTTCGTATGAAATCTAGTAGCTATCCAAAAACATTGAAAGTTATATAAAACGAACAATTCATAGCAAGAAAAGGTAGTAACCGTGTGTGAGTTCGGGGACGGCGAGGTGAGGAATTAACTGGCGTTCCCCGTAGGCTTGTCTCGACACACAATGCCTATATTGACCCAATTACTTCCCCTCCCTTGATAAAAGTGCATCTGGCATTGTCACCTCAACAATGTACAATCAAAAACAAATGAAAGCACGGCGCACACTCTGTGTGTACAGGTGAAGGAGTCGCCCCGCGCTTTGTCTCCACCGATAACAGCCCAACCCTTTTATTACCTCTATCTGTTTACACTTGTTGGCTAGACTCTCGACCAACAAGACAAGACTTTTGGTACCAATAAAGATAAAAGGAAGCAGTCTCGAGAATGGTTTCAACTGTCACTTTCCTTTACACAACTAATTTACAAAATTTTCAGACCAGTTTCTAAGTCTAACTTACCTGTACAGATCATAAAATAATTTTTTCTTTAACTTTGTTTTTGTTTTATGAAATAATCACAATCGTTTCCCTAAGTCGTGAACACATAACACAATGGAATTGTTTAGTACGATAATCGTTTACAAACGTGATTTTTCCTTTATATTATATTGGTATTATTTGAATATTAAGTCTGGCGTACCTTTAAAATGATATATCTCAAATTACAGTGTCGTTTGTGCAAAGATTCTACTACAAATGCCAAAATTTAAATTGAAGAATATAATAATAATTCACCAGAAATCCGATTCAAAACAAGTATATCTAAAGTGAATAATCTCGTCCTGTCTTGATATTATCTCGTATAATGAAGTCATTCACTATATGTAACAGGCAAATTGCAACTTTTGTATTCTGAGAAAACTTAAATATTTTTTCTTAAGCATTATTTTTGCAAAATCGAAATCTTTCAATCACCAGCCTAGTAACGAACTGGCTTAACTGTATTTAAAATGTTTATCATCTCTTTCACGTTAGTCTGTGTATACATCAGGACATCTCACTTGATACCATTTGTATTTACTGTTTATAAAATTATCCTCTGATAATCTAAAAATATCATTTTTACCTTTGATGACATTTTAGTCCGTTCTTTAATATTTTATCCAATTTTGATCAATATGGGAATAGGAGTAGAACTATTGGACGTGTCCAGGAATTCGAAAATAAAGAATAAAAATTACGTGGTGTGACGAATAATGTAACCACGAGTAGTGTAAAAAGGGAGATCAGGAGAGATAAGGAGATAAGGAATCGCCATAGAAAAGGAATATGAAGTTTAGAATAAATTGATGAACACGACAAAATCGCCGCACTTCGCTACAAAGTTTTTAAGTCGAATAATATAATAGTATTCATCAGCAAATCAGATTTAAAACAAATATATCTAAATCTTGTCTTCTTCTAATATTATCACCTTTGAATTAATTCATTCATTCATATGTAATCAAGTAAATTTCAACTTCTGGATTCTAAGAAAGCTTGAATATATACTGTATATTGTTACGAAACGGTCTCACGGATCGTCGTATTGTACAGTGGAAAAAAATACAGACACCAATGAAGTCACTAATTACCAACATTAATTAGTCACAAACGACAATTTGAAATCAACAAGGTACTCTCATACAATAATTCAAGTTAAATTTTTCCACACGCAATAATAATGTCACCTTATTACAATAACGCACTAATTAACACAATAATAACTTTCCACTAATCCGCAACAATCACTTGATCCGCACTCTACAATATCGCCAGGTGTAACTAACTTCTAAGCCGGCCTTATGTATACCCCACATAAGTTCCAGAATACAATTTTCCATTCTTTTGGTGGCATGCCGGCATAATTTGCGTAGTTACAAGTGCTTGAACAGTCTGGAGGCTACGTGAGTGCACGGCCTTGACCGAGATGCTGCACCTCCACGTCTAGCCGAGAAACGGGTAGAATGACGCTCTCGAAAGTTGAGAGCATTACGTAAGATGCACAAACAATTTACATACAGTATATTTATACGCGTAAATTATTTCATGGTTAATCTTATTAACTAGGAGTGTCACTGACACTGATGGGCGAAGCATTAAATATTTGTAATAATTTATTTATCAATATTTTTACAATCAACCGTCTTTGATCCGTTAGATAAATAGAATCGTAATAATTTATTTATCAATACTCTTAGAATCAACAAAATATATACGCTTTTATGATACACACTTTTATTGAATACACTACATTATAGTACATTATACATTAATTGTCATTAGACATATTCCACAATCTTTGCAACTCATCTCTACGATCAACCATTGATGGACTTCTATTAATTTTTAGCAGTCTATCAAAATTAAACGCCGGTTTTAATAATAATCCTTCTAATGTTTTCACTCTTGAAAGAGCAACATACGTTAATCCAACCTGAAATTCATTGTCTCCTAAATTAACAGTTGCCTTATCTAATGTTATCCCTTGCGATCTATGTATACTAACAGCATATGCTAACATTAACGGAAATTGTTTTCGAGTACAAGAAATTTAATTTTTCTTGAATGATGCCACTACTGGTACAATAGGTATTGAATTCTCGTACAGAATTGGTCTGTATATTTTTCGAAAGATACAAGTATACATATTGGCATGTGATTGTTATAATATTCGCATACAACTGCCGGGTCATAAATAATATCACTTACTGTCCCAATTGAACCATTGGGTAGTCCTTTTGTGACCCAAAGATTTCTTCTAAGGATAACTCAAACAATAAACGTAATTGGGTAACCTGAGCATCGTTAGATTTTGCTAGAGAGGCTCCTGGGCAATTATGGATTGCATTGATTAGAGCTATGTGTTGTTTATTTGCTTTCTAGTTTTTCATAATTAAAGCGTTCGATTTCAGCATTTTCGACATTTTACAGACAGTATCTTTGAAATTGTCCTCGATATTGTTTACATAAAATCTTTTAGATACGAGCCAATAATCTTGTTCAGTGATTGTTCCATTTGCGACTCTATTTAAAGTCTCTCTGAAATTTTTTTGATCATCACCTTGCTGTCTCAATCTCCGTTAAAAAGAAAATTTTTTTGAACTCTTTACATAAAAGATTCGATTGAATGGTCTGAACATTATTACCAATATTGTAAAATCTCCTGTCACAAACCGGTGGAAGTTGGCACCAATCACCGACTAAATACACGCAAAGGCCACCAAAAGGACAGCTGAAGAACGCTGCTTTGCTTGTTTGAGTCGCATATCTACTTTGAAAAACAAATTCAAACCCAACATACTGGCTTCATTAATAATAACGAACCTCACATCTTTTAATTCTTCTTCAAAAGCAATTTTGGATTCACCTAAATCTTCGAAAGTTCCTCCCCTTCTCTTTGAAGTATTTATTCTTAGAGCTGAATGAATAGTTTGTCCAGCAATATTGTTAGCTGCCACACCAGCAGGAGCCATTAAAAGAGTTGCATCGCAGCCAAAGGGGACAAGGAACAAACAACCTCCGTTATTATAATTATTTAAAACTTCCGGGCTGAAAGGCCGTGGTCGAATGCTTGATGGTCTGCAGCTAGACGTTTCGGCAACACCACCGGTCTTTTTCTTTTTTCTTTTCTTTTTAATGCTCTACTACTGTTTGAATGAAACACGTGTGAGATACGAATATAAAATCTCAGCAAAATGTACAGCAAAATCTTATCTTATCGGGCGACAGCCAGCTGGGCTACGATATCTCTCTTCCTCTCACACGTTTAAACTAAGATTTAAAAAAAATCGTAATATCTTTTGAACCAAATAATTTAGAGAAATACAAATTACATGTGTGCACTCTACAATACAGTCCGGATATGTATGCAAAATTTTATAACATTCGGTTGAGTAGTTTCGGAGGATTTCGCATCGGAGTAGTCTAAGTTGTGCATCGAGTCATGGATAGAGGGTTACGCCTGACTTCGCTACGCTCTTCAGGCTCCGCCCAATAACGTGGGTTCATACTGGGAGTCCTTCAGTCTTTCGACTGGTTTCTACCCTCCCCCCATATACCCGTGGTGCTTGTGTTACGGAGTCTCTCACAGGCACATGAGACCTACAGTTTAACGCCGGATCCGAACGGCATAGTTGGGGATGGTTTATACTAGGCAGGATACCTCTCGCTGGTTTGCCATCACCTTGCGAGGGGAACGGTCGTATCTAAATCAGATGGCCCAGGCGGGAATCGAACTGGCGCCGACAGCGTAGCAGCGCCACACGCTAGCCAGTACGCCACGACCGCTCCTGGGCTCATATAAATACATGGATATTATGTAAAGGGATTCTGTACTCGTATGGTGTTATTAGAGATAGGAGATCGGAATATAGCACCAAATCCCAGAAAACCGCGCGCGAATATAAGTTACAAATTAAATACCGGTAAGCGTTCATGGAACCACGCATTACAGTGTCCGACATAAAGACTCGGAAAACAAGAACGAATTATTGAACAGTTCAATCCGATGTTGCGTCTAATCGATATAAGTTGTCGGCCGGCCGGTGTGCCCCTAGGGACGGTGTCACTGCGAATCAGCGCTGACTACATTACATTAACATGCAGAAGCACCGTCTCGTTACCATCAGCAAGATAAACAAAGCGTGTCTCACTTTAATTAATCCATACCCACGGGTAAACAAGTATTGGAGCCAGAGAACTAAAACGTGCGATGATAACTATGAGGATACCTTATTTTCTGGTCTTTATTTTCGTGATACGTATTATTTTTACGATGTTCTGTCTACACTTACGACGTAATGCCAGAAAAGATTTCTCAGGGGGTCTTTCTGAGTTTTAGTTCCTTTTCCTACTGCATGTTTCCTATTTCAAAGTCTGTGGTCAAACAAGTTTTCTTTGTTTCTTTTCATTGACTGGATTTTGTACCGCAATTGCGCCAACGGATTCTCCACCCGCTGTGGACACATTCTTCTCCTTTCCCTCGCAGTAAAAGGAGAGAGAGTTTGCGAAATTTCATTATACACCTAAAGTAAATAAGACATGGTTCTAGCAATATTTTTTATGTCCCGGACCAAAAGGTTTTAATTTTTTGCCTGAATATTAAATAGATCAACAGAATTATATTATTAAAAAAAAAATTGGAAAATTAGTTGTTAGAGAAACATAATATTGACAATTTGATAAAAATAGGAGTCTAGCATGTGAGACAAGTAGCTCATAGACAAAGAGCTCATAGATTTAGTAACAAGGATTTTTGATGAATGAATGTTGAACTGTTAGGTTAGGTTACTATAAGTCAATTATTGAATTATTTGTTACAGTTGTTTACTTGTATGCTGAATGTAAAAATATAATGAAGGATTAAAACATTCTGATGAATTGTTTGGTTCATTTCTGATAAGAATTCTGACGTATTCATTCAGATGTCACGGTCAGTGACTACAATACTTTACCACAGTGCCAGTGTGGTACCAGTTTAAATACCAGTGTGGTTTTAGTACTGTGGTCAATGACCGTGTACTGTGTCAGTTTTTAGCCGAAATTAGCACTGAAGATGGCTGTCGGAGCCACGGTTGATACGTCTGCTGCAATCAACGGCCTTACAGCCCGGAACACAACAGTTTTAACAACATTGACTCCGGCCGTTTAAGCCTCGGATAAAACGACCTTATTCTTCTAAATTGTATTTATTGAAAACAAAGTTTACTTAATGGCACTCTGTATGCGTATCGTTAAATTACACAAAAAATTGTATATAATGTAAGTGTGATTATCCTGAATTCCATTTTTGAAATGGACGATACTGACTCTTTAACCCTTACGCGTTATAATAGCTTTCGGTATTTTTCAGTTTTTCGGGAGGGAGTCTGGACCCCTCGGACCCCTCCCCCCGGCTACGTCTCTGACGGTTCCTCTCCTGTATCAGGAATTACAACACACACGACCAAATTTCGCCAGCCATGCCTGCCTCTGCTGGAATTAACTGCGCGTGGCTGAAAAAAAAACAATTTGACAGAAAAGGTACAGAACTAAACTTGTTTTAGTTGATAACCGTTTAAAACAATTTCGAATAACCAAAGATCTCTTTACATGTTAACGAGAGATGCCGTGGAACCAAAACATAGGCCTATAGTAATCCCGCGACTACGTTTACCGTGTGTTCGTTACGGTAGCTTTTATTTTTACATTCTGCACCCGCCTTTCAAAAAGTAATTTAAACAGATGGTTCAAAGTTGACTTTACAAATTCAATATACGCGTACAGCGGAAGATCGCGCCGCGGAGCAAGTCGGAAAATGATTAACAGCACCACTGCGTTGACAAGCAGCTGTCAGTCTTGTTACAGTAAGTGCACGCACGCAAACACGCCAGCCGGGACGCCAAACGCGCGCTTATGAACGTCGTCTCTTGTTGAAGTCTGCGCGAAAATACGTTGGATAATTACTCTGAAAAGAGAGAAAGTAAGGTTTTCTTTTTTTTATGTTAATCATATCTGAAACTGATGGGCTTTCTATGGAACTGTGTATTCCTAAGAGAGCAGTGGTTCTTGGTAAGATGTAAAATTGTGTGGGAAGACGAAATACAGACAAAGCCTAGTCGTGTCTACACTTACGAAGAATCTGTTTCACTATTTAGTGAAGTTTAATATTGTTTCAATATAAAGGGAGAAAGGGAAGATTAAAAACAAAAGAATTTTTCGCGCTCTCAGAAAATAGTTAGATATATTTATTTCAATTAAATTTTACTGATTTCTTTCACAATATCAATTAGGTGTTAATTGGTTACCCACATCGTCCAGTAAAAGGAGGTTGGAATTAAATGCAAATAATAGTGTCTCGAAGTAAAGTCTGCTTCAAACAATAAACAAAATAATTATATGCGGTAGCAAACGTGCACTTTAACTTTAATGCATTAGTGCAAACTGTAATAAGGCGAGATTTATTGTATGTGTTGGCCACATTTAGCTTGAATCATTGTATGATAGTGCCTCTGTTGGCTTTTAACCGTTGTTTGTGTCTAATAGCCACAAATTTAATGTAATTGGTGACTTCAATGATGTCAGTTATTCTGTTTCCAGTGTACAGCACGACGATCCATGCGGCCGTCGTAACAATAAGAATGTGCCCGAGCACTCGCGCTGCGAGAATTTCGTGGTTTTTTTTTTAAGCACATTGATTAGTACCAGCATCTTGAAGTGGTAACGAACTAAGTTATTCTCTTTTAAGTATTTAATACGGAGATTGTCTAAAACTTCGCGGTCTCCACCGACAAAGATGAATAAATTAGCTAAATAGACAATCGCATTTTGCTTCTATACTGTGTAAGACGCAGTTTCTGATACAGTTAATGAAGTTAATTTTTCTTGTGAATTCTGGTCCCTGTCCTGTAAGAGTCAGGCGTAAACCCCCAGCGATGTTAACACTACATCGGCCAAACAGTTAACAGTCGGAAGCCTTTGATGTAACAATGTGTTCTTTTTTGATATTGTATCTGTGCATCGATCAGACTGTACCGTCAGTAAGATGAGATAATCTTGTTGAAGCCACGTATCCTCCGTCTGGCCACAAATAAAAAAAAAAGTCAGTAGTCGTCAACCACCGTCTTGTCGTAGTCATTCTGCTGTCAGTGTAGCCTTTGTTCCCTTTATTTGCCTTGTTAGCCTTTGTTTGTTTGCACAGAAAAATGTCAACAACTGTAGCTCCGCTGTCGGAGACAAAACAATTAATTACAACTGATAACAGTTGCTTTGGTTGCCCATGGTTAAAGTTTAAATGATGGGACTATACGGTCTTTCCAGTACGACTACGCGACTTCAACACTCTCCCAGTGCAAACCAGTCTCGATTATCAACAGTTATTCACGTTGCATTTATTTTGTCAAATATATCAATGTCGGATGTTACAAATGCTTCAAACTATTGTAGACCGGAATTTTTCGCTTATTCCTTACTAAGCTCCAATAAACGGCATTATTTCGCTACTATTTGCTGTATCTTTCAGATTATTTTCTGTGAATAATTCGTTTTTAATTACACCAACAGAGTAAGGCTTCTCTCACTACGTAAGATAAGGTAAAAAGGAAATAAAATGGTCGCTTAGTCGATATGCTGATACAGTTTAATCATTTTTATAGAGCCTGAGATACACCAAGTATAATACTATTTTAATTACTATAATGTTTCGCTATATTTGAATCTAGTCTTAAAAGAAAAGTAAATTTTTAACAGAATTAGAAACCACAATCACGAGTTCTATGGAGTCGAGTTTTTTCATTACTAGTCAAAACGAAAGTTAGAAGAAAACATTTTGCTATAGAGAACAATAGACGGGTTTATACAAATCATTACGCCGCAACAAAGCCGAATAATGGATTTGTTGTTCCTCAGAACAATTATTTAAAAAAAAAAAAAAAACTGAAGAAATAATTCTTCAGTATTTTGAATAAAAAAAGTGGTCAGTGAAAGAAATGTATACGTGTAAAGCGATAATCACTCCCACAAAGGGAAGAAGAAACTTATAGAAATACAAACAAGTATTTTCAAACTGCGGTATAGTCCGCGTGTTTTTATTCCCTCCTGATTTTGTATGTGAAGTGGAACGAGGAAACGCGTTATTCGATTATGCATAATTATGTACAACATGTTTATTAATGCAGTGAATTAATGGTATCGTAAATAGCGTCTTGTGTGCTGGTTCTAGACCGGATGCAACACTCTTACAACTGTGACCCAAGACTGCATAAATACAAGTATTTCTACGATGAAATATCTGCGGATGTTGTGTGAAGGCTTAGCTTAACAACAGTGTCTGCCTTGCACTTTGGTGTGAATCGTCGTTTGGTTTCGCAACTGGTCCTCATATTTAGACAGCAGTGAATGGAATCAATTTGGACAAGTCCATTGCCGTAACTAAGGAACCATGGGCTCCCCCGCAAAATTATGAATTGGGCCCCCATTATCCACATCACAGCAGCCATGGAAATACCAAAACTTTATTGAAAAAAAAGTTAAAAATACCCCCCGTCTACATTTACAAACAATATCTCACTTTGGATTTTATGTGCAACACTTGATTTTGGCACCCAAAAAATTTAACAAAGTACGTAAAATCAAAAAATCATCATATCTACTTAGTACGGAAACTAATTTTCCTCTTTAATTAACACTTTAACAATTTACAACATAATGTCTAAAAATGTATCAATAAGTCCGGGTTCAACTGGCCTAAACAACTTCCTAAACCACTTGTCAAAGAATTCAACTTCGACTGTGATAATGTAGTCACGGAAGTACGTTATGATAACTTTTGAGTTCTTGGGTTGCAGTCGTCTCGTCACCAATTCATGATTCGTGAAGAATTAAAAATGTCTTCCTAATTGGTCAAAATATCGTTATTCGAATTGTAGCTTTTAAATATTATATTAAATTTAGGTCAATAAAAACAACAATTTATTAGTAAAAAATCACATGTCGAGTGACAGAAAGTTTTTCCAAACGAAACTAGTACTCATATGCTCACAAACTGTAAGGCTGCTTTTCTTCCAGAATCAACAGAATTATATTTTAAATTAATATTTTCCCACTCGAACCAAAATATTCTTTCATATTTTCGCAAGAGATAAACAGACTGGTAACAACAGCAATAATAAAAAATTATGCGGCCTGAAAGAACAAACATAGTAGCGATTACACCAAAGGGCAAAACTTTATTACGATGACAAGCAATGTGATTAATGAAAATAAAAATACTTGACTTCAGTTTCGATTTTCTGCCTATTGTCGTTATACGCAGACGGAGGCTCATTAGACCAGTAGGTATGGCGCCTCGCTACTAGAGATCCAGGTTCGAATCCCGGACGCACCACAAAATCAAAGCGCATTTTTAGCCCCCAGGTCGACTCAGCCTATGATGATGAGTACCTGGAAATAACATCCTGGGTAGCAATGGGCGCCTGAAGCATAGCGCTGCCCACAAGTACCTTCCTTGCATGATGAAGAGCATAACGCAGCCTAACTCCAACTACTTTGTAGGTACCAAAAAGGAACCATTATAATTATGATGATTATTATTATTATTATTATTATTATTATTATTATTATTATTATTGCCGTTTTGGGACTATGTTTAGGTTGCTAGGCGTCCAGTGGGCTTCTAACCCGTTGGACGCCTAGAGGACTCGGACCTCCCTATTATTATTATTACCGTTTTGGGGACTTGTTTAGGTTGCTGGGCGTCCAGTGGGCTTCTAACCCGTTGGACGCCTAGAGGACTCGGACCTCCCTATTATTATTATATAATACAGGCCCAACTTGCTCCCAACAGGCAGTAGAACATAAGGAACAACTAGAAGGAGCCCGATATGGATGCAATAGGCTTTATCCTGAAGTAATACGCTAAGTGGTTTCAGGATAGATATGAATGCCTGAATTAGAGATGGGTTTTTTTTAGTGGGTGAGAGTCCCACACACCGGGTCTCCTCTGGCGGTGCATAAAGCGTTTTCCCCCTCTATAAAAATTATTATTATAATTATTATTTGCTCTTCTTCGTCTGCGACGCGACAGATGAGAACAACACAGGCGATCGTTGCAAGGGGATATCAGCCAGGAAATCTCCGCGTATAACGTTGTCGAAGCGAAGCTTCGAAGGGAGGACACCTCACCTGGAACTGTGTGGTACGCTTCGCAGAATAGAATCTTCGGGCGAAGAAGACATACTTAGACAACCTATAAGAACAATAGGCCTAGCCCGAAGTAATGTGTCAGACAGTTCTAGGTTGGTGCCCTAGTGTCCTAAAATATGAAAGGGAGGTACATTTTTTAGTGGGCTGGGTATAATACCCAAACCACAGACCCCGGAAGTGTGCACCCTTCCTTTTTTTCAGCAAATGTTTCCACCTACCCTCGTAAAAACAAATACCGTTTCTTTCACAACTATACTATTACCGGTAACTATCAACGGTAAGTTTCTCCGACACGTCTACTGATACGACCACTGTGATTAGTATCTACACACACATGTGCGTGTTCCTGAAACGTTTAGAAGCGTCAGCTGTTTAGTGTTTATGACGTGTGTGACTCTCAACACTGTATAGTTTGTTGTTATTACCACACAGCCTATACGTCTCATTGTTTACTGACACGTAGATAACGAAATAGTTGTCTGCTGTCTGCTCTGAAAACGAGAACTAGGAACATTAGAGTACGTGACTAAATAGTTATAAAAGTTGGGAGGTAAGATGAGAAGATAATAGATGAAAACCGAAATTGTTGTATGTATTATATCTATACCTGTTATATGTATTGTATGACAGTTACATATTACATCTGTATATGAAAGGTGTGTTCAAAAAAGACCGAACTTTTGCAACAAAAACTTTATTAATGTACTTACAACTTTATGCATGCTTATCCGTTTCAAAGTATTCCCCCTGCTGGCAATGCCCCTTTCCCATCGTTTCTTCAAATGCTGGAACGATCCCTGGAACGCACTTTTGTAATGGAGCGCAGATGTTCTTCCGTATTTTTCTTGATCTCTTCTATTGTTTCAAAACGACGTCCTTTCAAGGTCGCCTTCAGTTTTGAGAACAAGAAAAAGTCTGCTGTGGCTAAGTCTGAATGGAAAGTAGGGTGGGTGGGGCAGAACAGTCGTATTGTTTTCGCCAGATAAGGAGTGTCACGTGAGGTGGTACCTCATTATGTTGTAACACCCACCTCTGTTCTTTCCACAAGCCTGGTCTCTTCTTGCGTACTGCTTCCCTCAAACGCCTTAAACCTTCCCTGTAATACTCCTTTTTATTGTCTGACCACGTGGAACGAATTCATGATGGTCCGTTCCCCACCCACTGCGAAGACTGTGCCTTCGTTTCCACTTCGTATCCGTACAGCTAAGTCTCGTCACCTGTTATAATGTTTTTGATAAAGTTTTCATCGCCACTGGCACGGTCAAGCAGTTCCTGGCTGATGTTAACGCGATTCTCTTTCTGATCATCGGACAACAAGCGCGGCACGAATTTTGCTGAGATGCGATGCACGTCCAGTTTTCCTGTTAAAATTTCGTGGCTTGAACCCACGCTGACACCCAATTCCTCGGCGATCTCACGTACAATTAAACGACGATCTTCACGTATCATATTGCGAACTTCATCGATTTTATCGTCACTTATCGATGTTGAAGGGCGACCAGGTCTTGGATTTTCATCGGTCGTTGTTCTTTCCGCTTTGAAACGAATAAACCAGTCGTAGCACTGCGTTCAGCTCATACAATCATCCCCATATGCTTGCTGAAGCATTTCAAACGTTTCTGTAAACGTTTTACCGAGTTTGAAGCAACATTTTATCCAAGAACGTTGTTCTTCAAGCTCTTTCATTTTCACTACAGGAAATATTCGCCGAGAGGTTAGAATGCGTATAATTTCAGCTACTGTAGCGAGAATCACAACAGTGCTACAGAGAAGCCGAATATTGGATTATGCTTCCGAAAGTTTCCGCTAGTCAGCGCCACTTGTCGGATCACGCTCTTTGTGTCTGCCCGGTCTGCCGCCGTGATATTGTGAAAGTTCGGTCTTTTTTTGAACACGCCTCGTATATCGTTATAATTATCACCAGCTTCAGCAAGGATTAAACCAAAAATGGTTTGTTCCGACCCAAGGAGATAGACTAGAGCTGCTCACTCCAACGCTTCTTGGCACCCCACACACCTCTCCGTCATTTCGGCTTGTTCCATAGTTGTTTGGGAATGCGGCAGTCATTCATTCGGTTACGATGTTCCATCTATTTTAGCCGTTATTGGGCAATCCTATCAAAGTATACTTATAATATTCAGTTCCTGCCGAACATCATTTATTTTGCGATCTTGAAGAGCAAGTTATATATTGCCACACGTCTGAGAAATCTCTTTTCGGCCGCTTGAATACGATTGGCTTGGGATTTTGTTAAAGTCCAATTCTCAACCCGTAAAGAAGTGTGGGGAGGGTCATCACCTTCATAGACAAATTACTGTTTTATTTTATTTATTTTTTAAATGTATAATTTTAAATAAATCATCTTGCTCTGTTTTAATTTGCATTTGTTCTTGAATTAGTAAATTATTATTATTATCATTGTTTTTGTAAATATAGAGATTTTCCCACATATTCATTCTGTTACCTTTCCTATGTTTAAATCAATTTTACTGTTTAAATGTCTGAAAATCGATGTTTATTATTTGAACAGTGTGTGGCTAAATTACATTTGTAAATACAGTAGAGCATCGATTATCCGAACCTCTCGGGACGAAGGCCCGTTCAGATAATCGATATTTCGGATAATAGATCGTAAATTGAAAACATTATTTCTCTTTAAATCCTTAAATTCGTAGTAACCGTCAATCAATGAATTTTTCAGTGAAGGGTTTGTGAGGATCGGTGTGTTTTTTTACATTGGTAAAAAAAATTATTTCTCTTTACAAAAACAAAGCTTTTTATTACAAAATCATTTTTAACATACTGTTATATAATTACAGCAACCTGTATACTGTACTGTAATGTATTACTAAGGCTAAAAATCATTGAGTTAAACCTGAGTGTAATTAATAAAAACCAAAATTATTTTAAACAAAACTAGAGTTTAATGACAAACTGTACTATAAAATTAATTAAAAATTAAAAAACAATACAAAACATATAGTACCATGGATTTACACTTTTTTGAAGATTGTTCTATCACTGTCTGCTTCAAACCCATACCCCGTTTTCTCGCTGCTAAAGACTGAAGTCGTTTAAGATTCATAAACTGAATACACTCTATCTCGTCTTCTGTTTCGGCCTACTTTATAACAGTCTCAAGTGCGTCAAAAGCTTTTGCTGCCGTCGATGGTTTTGTATTAGCAGCATTTCGCCGTCTTCATTTGAATCTGTTTCGTTTTCATTACGTTCATCTAATAACTCAACTATCTCTTCATCGGTTAATAACTGAAAACTGGGATCGGTTTCATCCACCTTTAGTTACACTTCCTTACTTTACCTTTTACTTACCTTTAACTTCTTCTTTGTTACAGTTTTTAAACTGAGGAATATTCTATACCATTTGATGCATGATTTCAATATCTGTGTCTTGATGTTCAGTATCAGATTTGTGTTCCTCATTTAACGTTTGATTTAGAGGTTTTCCCCAAGCTTGTTTTAGAGTTTCAGTTTTTACGCTATCCCAGGTATCTGCAATCATATACTCACTTTCCTTTAAGTTAAATTCTTTTATTAACTGTTTGGATCCTTCTTCATTTTCACTAAGTACTAATAGGTACCGGAGAAAAATTTTGCGGTAAAGCCGTTTAAATATTTTTATAACACTTTTGTCCATGCGTTGTAAATACTTGTCACGGTGGGATGAACATCACATCAATAACCTTATGCTGAGGTAAAGAATCAGCTGAAGGATGTGCAGGGGCGTTGTCCAATAGCGACAATACAGGACCATTAATTTTATTTTCTGCTTTTCTTTTTTTTTGCGGCAGGGACAAATACATCATTAAACCATTTAGTAAATTTTTCAACGTTCATCCAAGCGTTTTTTTTTTGTAACTAATTAACTGAGAAATTATTCATATTAACGACTTTGAAACAACTAGGTTTCTTAGATTTCCCTATAACAGTAAATTTTAATGTGTGGGAACCACTTGCATTTGCGCACTTTACACATATTGTAACGTGTTCATTTATTAACTTTGAACCCAGAAGCAGATTTTTCGTTTCTTAACACGGACGTTTTTTTTTTGGAAGAGCTTTCCAGTTAAACGCGATCTCATCAGCATTGTAGATATTTTCAGTGTTGTACCTTTTTTTCTTTTATAATAAACAAAAATTGTTTCTTCAGATTATCAACACTTTCAAAATTAGCAGAAAGATTTTCGCCGGAAATATCTAGCTGTCGTGTACCAGGTCTCGATTTGAATTTTTGTAACCCGCCTGTCGTAGCTTTAAAGTGTGGATCGCCTCCGAGTTTTTCGTTTGTTGTGCCTTCTCACAGATGATAGGCCCCGATTTTTTGTTACACGTTGATGTTGAATGTTGTCATCGGTGACTCAGACATTCGGTGACAGAGACTTCAGTTGACTCAGTTTGTTTACCAATTGTAAATGTGTTTATCGAAGTTTGTTAATGTAAGTGTGTTTATCAATTCTTTGTTTACCGATTGTGAGTCTGTATAGCGTTTATTTATTACTGTACAGTACTGTAGTGTACAATTTTTATGTTCAATAAATATCCAATACGCCTTCACGTGTCCAACACGTTACTGTACAGTGCAGTACATAATTGTACTTTTTATTGAGTTCGGATAATAGATCGTTCGGTTAATGGATGTTCCGATAATCGATGCTCTACTGTATTTAGTTTTCAAAAACTCATTGCGATGTTGAAGGAACCTATCAGGACATCCTATTTTGTATATTCCATTTTTATTGTGAACGTTGGATTTAGTTTTACGTTTTATTTTATTAAAAACAATGTTACCTGTGTTATAAGATTTTTTTTAAATCGGTGTCTTTAAATAGTTTACTTAGCTTTCGAGTTTGATTACCGTAATAGTAAAGGTCGTATATTTTAAATTATCATTGATACGTGGATTTTTAGATGTCATTTTACTAGGTGTTTGTATAGTGAGTTTATTTTTTATTTTTTGTATTCTTTTTATATAGCCTGAAGGTACCATATAATGTAATTATTTATATTCTTAAAGCGATCGATTTCGGTCACAGACCATTGTCAGGTTATACAGCACATTTGTGTTCACAATATTATACAGTAAAACACTATTATTTATAAAAATAATATATTTATTATTTAATAAATAATTTAATATAATTTTATATTTATTATTTTATTACTATTATTTATTATTTAATAAATAATTTATTATTTTATAAATAATAGTGTTTTATAATATTGTGAACAGAAATGTGCTATATAACCTGACGATGGTCTGTGACCAAAATCGATCGCTTTAAGAATATAATTAATAACTGGTACCTTTAGGCTATAGAAAAAGAATACAAAAAATAAAAAATTGAATTATAGGTACCATTAATAAAAAACAATAATTGTAAGTATAAAATACATCACATTATCATTAGTGAGTTTATGTTTTGTTTTATTTTATTTTGTAATTTATTTATAGTTTTCACTTTGTATCTATTATCTACTGCTATTTATTTGATAATATTTATTTCTTTGTTTCTTTCTTTTTCATTTAATGGGAAGATACAAATCTATTCTGTGAAACGTGCGTCAGGTAAAATATCAAGCTAATAATCTAACAAAATATACTTACCGAAGTATTTATTATTTGAAAACATATCTATTATGTAGAAATCATGCAAGAAACAGTCAAGCGGTACCTACAAAATAAAAAATCTTCATATTTATTTTCAGTACGTAACATAATATGTTTACGTCCAATGTACTTATATGTTTAAATAGTTAATTAATGCATAAAAACTCATTTCTTGTTATTTTGTTAGGAGAAACAGGAAACTCACACCACTGAGAAAATACTCAATTATAAAACACCATTATGTCATCATCATTATCGTCCTCATCTCCGCCGTCATCGTCGTCGTCGTCGTCGTCGTCGTCATCATCATCATCATCATCATCATCATCATCATCATCATCATCATCATCATCATCATCATCATCATCATCATCATCATCGCCGTCGTCGCCGTCATCATCATCATCATCGTTACTACAAATAATATTGCCGGCTGTTGTAGTCATTACCGGAGTGATGCCGATCGACTTTCTCGTCAAGGAACGTAAGATCATCTTTCAGAGGAAGAACGAGGTAGGTGGTGAAGCTGCACATCAAGAGACACGAACTCGTCAGATGCTGGAGAGTTAGCAGTGTACTTGTTAGTAAGAAAGGCGAGTTCGCTGGATAAGAAGGCCATTCCCCAATTTCTGACTGGTCACGCGTATTTTCGATCACGGGGAATTACCTGAAGAACGTTTTAAAGGCCGAGTCATCAGAATGTTTGTGCTGCCCGGGAGTTGCGGACGATGCCAGTCATACATTCTTCGTTTGCGACAGACGGGAGCAACACAGAAGAACGTTCCAAGAACGTTAAGCAGGATGTCTCCCCGGATAACATCGTCGAAGCGATTCTTCGAGGGGGGCTTCTGGAACTGTGTGGCACGCTTTGCAGAAGAGTTTCTTCGGGCGAAGAAGGTAATAATTTGGGCAATACAATATAGAAGAATAAAAAGTCAGATGTGAGGCCTAGGGCTGAAGAACAAGAAGCCTAGTTCGAAGTAAGGTGTCAAACATTTCCAGGTTAGTGTCCTAGAAGAGGCTAGTGGGTCTTTAGTTTCTTTTTTTAGTGGGTCGAATATAATACCCAAACCCACAGACCCCGGAAGCGCGCATTCTTCCGGACATTTGTACAGCAAATATTTACACCCAATCGTGTACAAAAAATTAAGATAATATTTGTAAATCAATTATTGTTTATAATTCATTATTTATTTGATTGTCATGTATAATAAATTTAAAAGGAACTGAAACACTACCGGTAAACACCAATCAAGCATAATAAATTATGATAATCACGCGAAATGTCACAAATAACGTTCTATCGAATACCAAAGATATAAGGCTGCTTACTATCGCAGATGCCAAGAGCCGTTCAAACAAAGATGCAGCAAACAAGCCAGCTGACGTTACGTCGATTCAACCAAGCAACCACGTCGTATACTGTGCATACTTATTTTTATTTGCGCCAGCTTGTGTACAAATATAACACTTTAACGTAAAGTCTGATTTCGCTTCTCTGGGTTCGTAACATGCATTTTGTTCACGCGTTCAGTCAATAAAGAAGGAATTTTTTTACCCGACTGTGAGTTCATGTTTGCCTAAATTAACTGTTTAATATTAAAATATGCAACCGCGAATTAAGAGAATGTAGATATTCGCGAACATAGAAATTAAGCGAATGTTAGTCTGGGTGTCTCTGATAATGTGAAAGTGAAAAATGTACAACGTTTGCGGCATATAATGTTTTATGACTACTTTTACCTGAACCTTTACCTGGAAGCTGCCTTTACGAAACCAAAGAATGAAGGTGTCAATTTTTGTAATACGAAACAAGACTTAAATCAGCACTAAAATTAATTAAAAATAGGGGAGGTCCGAAATCTCTAGACGTCCGAACATTACCGCGAACGTCCGAACATCTCTAAAATTACCGCGAACATAGAAATTAAGCGAATGTTAGTCTGGGTGAGTCTCTGATAATGTGAAAGTGAAAGATGTACAATCGTTTGCGGTACATCATGTTTGATGACTACTTTTACCTGAACCTTTACCTGGAAACTGCCTTTACGAAACCAAAGAATGACGGTGTCAATTTTTGTAATACGAAACAAGACTTAGATCAGCACTAAAATTAATTTAAAATAGGGGAGGTCCGAAGTCTCTAGACGTCCGAGAAGTGAATGAACACTTAATTCGAATAAAATTAATAACGGTATCAATTATTGTTTCAACCACATTAACTCAAACCTCTTCCGAGTAATAAACATTCCTTGAGTAAATGTGCATAAAAATAAGAATATTATTTATATAACTACAAACGAACCGGTTTATGTCGACCTGTTTCCAGTTTATTCGAAATTGCAATGTAATTTTTGTTTCTAAACATTAGCGAAACAAGTAGATATGTACAGAAGACAATAAAGGAAACAACGGATGGTTTTACACAAGTCTGGCCGATATGGACATAAGCGCAGAACACGAACGAACTGAGAAGTTATTGAAAACAATAAGAGTTGTCAAGCACAGAGAGCCGACGAGAATTCTTACGAGCAATTTCTAAACCGTATTTTAAGAACGCTTAACAGACTTAGCCCAGAGCAATGAAGAAGATGCGGACAAAGCCCAATTCACAGACTATCGTGAGGAGAACCTGTGGTTAACTTACTTACATTAGTTGAAACGTCGGATAGCAACGTCGCTGGGTAGGGGCTTGCAGTAAAATCCACAAGGAAGAAGAATAAACATGTAGAATCACGTAGAGAGCAATGACTGGGAAAAAGACAAAGACACAAAGACCTCATAAAAACTATAAAAATATCTCAGAAAAGTTAAATTAAAAAGCTGTGTCAGTTCCAAACCTAATCAGACGTTGAGAAGAAGACTTGGGACAGTATTTTCACTGGGAAGGTCAAGGACTGTCACTGAAGAAGGACCAACGTAGATCCAACCGAAACGCCTGACTAAGAGTGGATGCTCAAACAACGAAGCATGTCCTTTAAGCACCGAGACAAAATAAGATAATTAAACTCCGACCGTAAAAAATTCAGGATAGTCACTATTTGGTTAATTTTTTAATATATCCAGGTGACTACAACTTTAAGATCATCTGTAAACATTAAAGTATATAACTGTAATCACGGAATTGCAATTTATATTCACCGTAAAATGTTTATATTACAATTTACAGAAAGTGCACTGTATAAAATGCATTCTATACACCACAGTATATAGGTTGCTGCAGCTATTATGTACTGTATATTGTATCTCTGTCCCGGGAAAACAGAAAAAGACCGTTTAAATCACATTACAACAATTTCAGGGTTGGAATGCTGCCATAAGAGGTTGTTTGTAGTATTGACAAAATCATTTGTTATCAGTTGACTGCAGCTCACATACAGAGGTTAGTATTCATTACAACAGCAATAACAGACACCACAGCAACATTAAATAAAAGCTAACACATAAAATGTAAACGCTTATCGTTATTGTTACTACGAATAGGACACTTAAACGGCTCTCCGTACAGTGTTGTAGAAGGCAGAATTATCCTGTAAATGCTGCGTGATTGCAGTACAGCACACCTTAATGAAATGTAAAAGGTTGGATTTTGTTGCAGCGTGACGTACAAAATATAAATGTTACATTATTACAGTCTTAGTTGTGTCATGGTAGACAAATTGTATACGTTGCATTATTACAGTCTTAGTCATGACATGGCAGACAAACGGTGATTGTTGCATTAGTACACACTTAATGCAGCATGGCAGACAAAATATAAACGCTGCATTATTACAGTCTTAGTCATGTCATGGCAGACAAAATATGATTGTTGCATTAGTACACTCTTAACGCAGCATGGCAGACAAAATGTAAACGTGTACATTATTACAGTCTTAGTCGTATCAAGGCAGACAAAATGTAAACGTCATATGATTACAGTGTTTGTCATAGCATGGCAGGAAAAATTCTTACTTAGCATGTGAATTATTACTGTCTTTGTCCTCGCATGGAAGACAAAAATGTAATCGTTGCGTTATTGCGCTCGTTGTTGTAGCTAATCAAACGAAAATCTAAGCATCGCATTATTACAGCCATGTAGCGTCCGAAATGTAAACGCTGTATGATTATAATCACAGTTGACGATTGTGAATAATGTAGTGGATGCATTCTTATCATCTCTGTTCTAAAAATTGGAAATTCGCACCGCAAATTATTAAAGCCACTGTTGATGCCAACGGAAAATGCAAAATTGTTGTTATTACAGTTTCTGAGGGACTGAATCGGGAAGTTGGGCGAATGTGATTTCATCAATTTTTGTTTAGGACTAGAAACAATTTCTGCGTAATTACAACCATTATCAATATGAATAATACAATTGTGGTATTACGATTCCTTGTTACAATTATCATTGCTAAAACAATAGCAATGAAAGATTTATACTGCGTCATTAGAGGTATTGTTGTTACGAATGTGAACTAGCGCTTCTTCTGCTACTATTGCCATGGATAAAGATGTGAAAGCTGCGTAATTACAGTGAGACACGCTAAGCCGCTGCTACTGTTTCTGTAGCCGAGTAATGTAAACAATTTATTACTGTGTATTTTCTTGTGACGTACTCTACATAGAATACGTCAAAGCTAATGTGTCTATTACGTTGTTTAGACGATTAATGCATTATCAAGGCAACTGAAAGTGTTTACGATTCTCTACACTCGCTGTTCAAGTAGCCCGAAACGAAGGTCTACTGACTTTTAAAGTCGTTAGAATGATTTGTTTTGAGTACGTGCTGCAGGAATACTGATAAGGCAGAGCAGTGTTATTGTTATATGTGCCCATTTGTGATGTACTGAACAATCAGCGCCCATAAGCACGTCTTAACAGTAAGTGGTTTTGTCAGCTTCACAGACGTCCGCGTGCCACAAATCCAACAGGACTTGCTGAATAGGTTAAAATCAGCTATAATTACAAATTACAAAACTTTGAGTTAATAATTACACAGCTATCGGTTAAAAATTACAAAAACTGTAATTTAAGACATTCATTGGTTGTCATTACAACTGTCTCAAACAATAATCGTTGGGACCGAAATATTATTTCAGCATGGGCAAACACACAAAGAAAAACGTCGGACGAATTCTGAACATAAATGATCCCGTAATTACACAGTCTTACAAGCATTGTTACAAGTAACACAATTATAAAAACCGTAGTATGGTCGTATTTAGAACTTATTTAGCACATACGAAAAACTTACCTCGTGATGGGACTATAAAATTAAAAAAATTGTCTTTTTTAAACGATTTATTCAAGCTCGCTTTGAGCAAACCGTAATTTGAGGAAACCTGTGGGCCCAATTCCCCCAGTTGCTCAAGACTTCAATTCATTTATACTTAACCAAAATTAACATCAAACCACTATGTCTAGTCTAGTCACTATAAAAATCGGAACTCTTACAAAGTACGACAATGAACATATTAAAAGGGTTGTGTATGTCAACGCTCAAATCACGTAATGTTTAAAAAATAAAACGTGAAACGATTTCGAATGTCGTCAAAAAACGTCCGACTCTGTTAAATAATGCATTCCGGGATCTTTTATAAAACATTCCGATTTTTGATCAACCACAGAAATTTTTATTGTTATTAGATCAAGAGAAAATATTGGCCAAACATTTAGTTGCATGAGAGACAGTTAACCTCTCGTAACTGCATGCAAAACCAACCCATAAGATTATATTTCTGGAAAGAAAAGAAAATTCAGGTTCGCATATTGTTAGTCAGAATTCTATGGAATATAAAGGGAACAATAAATTCCTGAAGCGATTTTAATTTCACGTTACGATGGCGTACTGAATATTGTCTGAATCTAGCTCAGAAATTTATCTGGTTATCAAATGCCGCATTATGCATGCACATTGTTGGTAAATCGGCTTTAGTACCGTAGAGATAAAGACATGGGACGACCACAAAAATATTTAGTTTACATCCAGAAAACAATGTTAGAAGAATGTTACATAATTTAAGTTGTCTTTATTTACTTCGGTGATTACGGGTAATCTCAAACATACAACATACGATAATTTTTTTAAAGTAATTACAGTGGAACAGCACTAATTCGTCACCCACTAATTCGTCTCCCTCTGTAATTCGTCATCCACTCAAGCTTTTTTTTTTCTTTATTCAAAAGCGAGTAACATATACGCTCTAATTATAGCCGGGGTAAACCAGACAGTGGCGGCTTGCCCATAAGGGCTCTCGGGCGCAGCCCTCCCAATAAAATAAAAAGTAATAATTAATTATTAATTTTTCACCAAATCAATTAAAAAAGTTCCTATACGCATCAAAACAATAATACAACGGAAAACATTTGACGTTTAAAGTCCGGAGTTGAGTTGCGGGCGTTGGCCATAGAGCCCAAAGCTACTGTGTGCAGTGTAAATGGAAAATACAGCATACAGCTCTAACCGTGCGGTGACGTCAATCAGCTGTGTTCTTACGGACATGCTGGGACTCCATCCTTGGCCACGCATGCGCAAATCATCTCAGCCAGCGCCAGCGGCCAGCAGTGTAGCAGTTATTGGCACTCCTTGTTTGCAAACAGACTTATTGTGTTTAGTGGGGTAATGTGTGTCATAATGAATAACACGGATTCTAACTTTGTAATTACGAATGATGTAAGTAAAATTATTAGCCAAGGGATAAAGAACTTAGAGCACAGGGTTGAACTTAAAAGATTAGGGCCTCCTAGGCCTAATATGGTGATTAATCAAGTACAAAAATCCACTAAGAGTAGGAATAGCTACAATCGGAAATTTAGTATTCATTTGTATAATTATGCTGATTGGTTGTGTGGGTGTGGAATAAAAAAACTCATTTTTCTGTTACCCGTGCATAGTAATGGGCGTACAGGATCCCACCTGGACTGTAGATGGTGTCTCGGATATTAAGCATTTGAGTGAAAAACTTAAAAAACATAAATTAAGTGAAAAACATATAAATGCGTGTATCGAGTATGCAGTACTTGGGAAGGTTGACATTGGATCTCAGTTAGACAGTGCATATAGATTAAGAATTCAAAAGTTAAATGAGGAAGTATCAAAAAATCGGTACATTTTAAGTAAGTTGATTGATGCTGTGAAGTTTTGTGGAGCTTTTGAACTTGCATTAAGGGGGCATGACGAAAGTGGCACTGACACATCTAACAACCCTGGCATATTTCGTGGTCTTGTCAACCTAATGGCAGAGTTAGACTCTACATTAAAACAACATATTGAAAAAAGCAATAACCGAGTATTTTTAAGGCTTTCCAAAACCATCCAAAATGATTTACTTTATTCCATATATGCCGTGTGCTTGGAAATTATATGCGACGAAATTACTCAAACTAAATATATTGCTATTGAAGCCGATGAGACAACTGACTGTGCTACATTGTCTTAGCTAGTGTTTGTTGTCAGATACGAGTTAAATGGGGTTGTAAATGAAAGATTTGTTAGTTTTGTAGTACCCAAAGGTCATGACGCAGCATCTGTTAGTGAAGCAATTTTTAACGAGCTGGAAAATCTAAAAATTGACAAAACACCTGAAAGAGTGATTGCTCAAAGCTACGATGGCACTTCTGTCATGAGTGGCCAGCACACAGGTGTGCAGGCAAGAGTCAAAGCTGTGTACAAAAATGCACATTTCGTTCACTGCTACGCGCATCAACTAAATTTGATCATTGAACGCTGCGCAACACAAAATAAACAGATAAAAATATTTTTTAGTAATGTTGAAGCATTTTCATCCTTTTTTTCACAATCGACTAAAAGAACAGCAGTACTTGACGACATTATGAAAAAACGAATACCAAAGAGCTCTGGCACTCGTTGGAACTTCAAGTCTAGAATTGTCAGCACATTATTTAAGTATAAAAATGAAATAGAAGAATGCTTAAATAAAATATTAGGCGACGACAGTAATGATTATACAACTGTAAACAAAGCAGTTGGTTTAAGCAACCTTCTTAAAGACAACGATTTCATTTTCTGGGTAACATTTTTTAATAAAATAATGGTCCATTGTGATATTTTGTACAACGAGCTTCAGAACAAGACACTCGACTGCATCAAGGCCTTAAAATATATAGGCGAATTTAAGTCTATAATCCAAAAAATAAGAAACTTGCCTGAGGTAGACCAGCCCAGTTCTAGCGAACTTGATGGAACTGAAAATGATTTATCTTGTTCAGGCCCCAGTAGAAAACGAGGCCGATTTGATGATAGAAGACACATTGTGTCAAAAGAAGTGTGTGATGTTATCATGACTGGAATTGACAATCGCTTTAATTTCTTAGATCATTTGTCGGTAGCTAAGTTATTTCAGCCAAGTTTGTTTCCCGAGTTCAAAAATAAATTTCCTGAAAATGAATTAGAAATTGCTGTAAATTTATTCCAGTTGAATAAAATAGAACTGAAACAAGAGTTGGTAGTAATATACAGTAGAAGTGATTTTTCTGAGGCAACAGGCTCATTACGGTTGCTTAATTTTATTTATGATAATAATCTGAGAGATGTGCTCCCCGAATCAGTGAAATTACTTCAGATCATCTGCACAATCCCAATGACCACTGCAGAAAGTGAAAGATGTTTTTCAACTTTAAAGCGAATAAAGACTTTTACCAGGAGCACAATGAAAGAAGGTAGACTCAGTGCACTCGCCATGTGTTCAATTGAAAAGAAATTATTATCTACCCCCAATTTCAATGAACGTGTGATCAACCACTTCGCTGCACAGAAGGAGAGGAGGATGGACTTCTGCTACGAACAATATAACTAAAGGTATGAATTTTCAGTTGTAGATTAATTTATTTTTGATATTAAATGTGACTAAGTATATTTAAAGTGGTAGAAGATTAATACATTGTTACTTAATACAACTTCCTCCTGAATTCTGATGCGTGGTCTAATTTTAAAAATATAGCTTTCACATTTGCCCTGTGGTATGTAGCTATGTACTTCTGTTCTATAAAATATTTTGAATTTCCACTCTTATTATTCACATATCTTAAAAATAAAATACTTACAGTAAAATCAAATGTTATAAGTAGACTAATTTTGACAATTTTATAAAAATACATACAAGAAAGTGAATGAGTGTGTGTATCTGTGTGTGCGCGTTCGCGTGCGTGTGTGTTTGTGTAGAGATAGTTATGACCTTATGAAAGAGCCCCTCCCATGTTCATAACGACGAGCCGCCACTGAAACCAGAAATGTGCTCATTGTGGGCGAGGTTCTAATAACAGCCGGGAGAACAGAGATTGCGGAAGGTATTGGTTCCGGAATGGGTATTTCGTACTTGTGTACACGGTACAATAAGTCTTCTAGTGTGTTGTTACAGCGTAATATGTTTCCGAAAATTCGGTCGTATTGCTGATGCCTGGCAAAGTATTCCGGAAAACACTTTAAAATTTCCCTGAAATAAGTTATGCCATCTGAATTATAACCAGGATCTACAAAACCAGAAGGAATTGTTAGATATCTGCCAATCTCTACCAGCATTTCTTACCGTTCATCTGTCTCTGTCTATCTGTCTGTCTGTCTGTCTGTCTGTCTGTCTGTCTGTCTGTCTGTCTGTCTGTCTGTCTCTCTCTCTCTCTCTCTCTCTCTCTCTCTCTCTCTCTCTCTCTCTCTCTCTCTCTCTCTCTCTCTCTCTCTCTCTCTCTCTCTCTCATTCACTCAATCAATGAAGTGGTACGAAGGCCAAGATGAAGCAGAACTGCCTAAAATAATTTCACTGCACCAAATACATAATTTGGCTCTTAAAAAGTACGTTCGATACAAAAAAAAAAAACAAAAGAAAATTACAGATTTCTTTCACAATACAATTTTTTTCATGTACAGTGCTTAATTTGTTTGAGTTTAAAAATGTCCAGCATTAAATATGATCGAGCATAACATTATTAGTGTAGATTGCTTGTCTTGTAATAAAACATTTTATATTGTCTTTAATGAGTTTGTTTCTTACTTCCTCACTAATTCGTCTATTTCACTAATTCGTCACCTCTTCGGTCCTACAGGTGATGAGTTAGTGAGGTTCTACTGTATGTTAAAGCTTAAAATGGAAAAGAAAAAAATGATAATTCATAATTTCGTTGGTTTGTAAACAGATAGCAGAACACGGAACTTTCTGGTTTTGAAGCTATCGGTTATGTAATAATAACGATTTGTTTTACTCGTTTTTTCGACTTCCAAAGGCTTTATCATATGGCAACCGCCGCGTTTTCCTTATACTATTATTAACACGTTTTGGTCAGTCTTTAATGTAGCGCCGACTTTGGTAAAGCCGAGGCTGAAGAACATACGGTCCAGTACAACCCGGTATTCATTCAGCGATCAGGTACATTTTTACAATAGGCACATTTACATTATATAAATGGACAATATATGATTAGAAAACAAAACAAATCAACGTAACAATACCAAACACTACGTAATTTATTGCAGTAAAAATAAAAATTAATTTTTTGTATTTTTTATATTAAAAGTAAATTAAAAATAATATTAAAGTAAACGGTATAATAATACTAATAATAATAATAACAACAATTTTTTTTATAGAGGGGGAAAATGTTTTATGCACCGTCAGAGAAAACCGTGCTTTCCCTGGTGTGTGGACCAACTAAAAAAACCCACCTCTAATTCAAGCATTCATATCCATCCTAGAATCACTTAGCGTATTACTTCACCATGGAGCCTATTGCGGCCTTATCGGGCTCCTTCTAGTTGTTCCTTATCCTCTACTGCCCGTTGGGTGCAAGTTGGGCCTGTCTTTTTTTTTAGTAAGACCCACTAAGTAAATGCATTGATGCCGTCCCATTCCGCCTTACCACGAAACATAAGCACAACTACGCTCTCGGGCTTGAATCGCCGAGCTCCATTTCCAGTACCATCCTCTCTCTTGCGAATCTGCAGCACAAGGTATGCGAGACATCTTCATGGGGAGAGTCACCGTACTGGCATTCTGGGCTCCGCACCTTTCCAATTCTGTGGAGGTAGACATTAAAATTCCCGAGGCCACTGAGGAACTGGGCCAGATGTTAATTAATTGGCGTTCGATCCATTCCTTCAAGTTTGGTATGAGCCTTGCGGTCCATCCAACTCCATCCTCTCTATTCCAACGATCTTGCCAGTGCTGGAGAGTGAGTTCCCTGGCTTCATGCTTTGCCGCATCCCTTCCAACTACGTCTCTTCTTTCGCAGAAATGCTTCCGCTCTAGAACCAACAGGTATATGGGAATCACTCCCGCTATCAAAAGGACTACTGGCTCTGACACTGTCCGGTAAGAGGATGCTACTCTGAGGGCTCCTCTTCTCTGCACCGATGAATAATATTAGTTTAATATTAATAATAATAATAATAATGGCAACAACAAAAACAATAACATTAATAATAATATCCGTGCAAAAATAATAATTATATTAGTAATAGCTAATGATAATATTTCTTTTACAGGATAACTGTGGAAGACTAATGTTTTCCGCAAGAGGAGAGAGCTTAGGGGCTGTACAAGCAACGATCAAGCCTGTCGGCCGCGATTCCGATACGTTCCGAGCTTCTGATGAGCTCCCGCCGCTGGGACAAGGTTGACCGGTGATTTCTAGGTGGCCTTCTACAAGCCACATCCGCAGGAGGGTCAGCAATCCTACGGTGTGCGCTAATCTCACCCACCAACACCACGAACCATTACTTCTTGATGTCAGTCCATCCCAAAACTGCTTTCTCATTACATAAGCTATATAGTGATAATAATAATAATAACAACAACAAACACTTAATTTATAGGCCTATATAATAAACAAACACTTTAATAAATAAACAGAGTTTAAAAAAAATCTCAGTCAATGTGCTATTTCCCTAACCTGTTAACCTCTTTTATTAAATTTATCTTGTTAATCTATTATCTTATGCACACGCTAGGCATATTATGTTATCTTTGTTAAAATTGTTCGGATTCGAACGATTTTTACTGCCTCTCTGAAGATGATGATGGTGGTGGTGTGGTGGTGCTGGTGTCAGTTGTGTTGGCGATGACAAAGATTTAAAAATCAATGAAATGACGAGAGTGTGACAGTTAGTGACGAATATTTATCTCATCGACTCGACAAAATTTGTTATAATATTTCAAGTAACGTTCGAAAAAACACGGTTTATTACTATTTTGAACATCAACATCAACACTTTCTTTACGCGAATATGGCGCATTATACCGCCAAAATAAGTGCAAGTTGTGTATATATATATATATATATATATATTGTAACGACGAGACTCTGTCGTCTCTGTAAAAATGAGTGTTTTATCGTGTATTAGCCCCACACGTTGTAGTCGTTACTTTATGTTTACTTACTTATTGTTTTGGTTTTGTTACGCTGACGATATCCGTCGCGATCTCACGAATTACCAGTACAATGTCTCGCGAGTGTGAACCTTACCTGTCCTTTAATTAGTAATTTTAATTCCCGGGTGGCGCCAAATTGTTTATGAAAACAATTAAAAAATGTAATAGAGCGGTCGTTCTAGACGGTATTGGTTGATTCAAATTACCCTCGCAATAGGCGGGCGTATGAATCTCGCTAGTAGTTCGCCGTGTTGCCGACGTCTAACGCTGGCCGTCAATTTCGCTCGTCGCTAAAGTACACAAACTTTATAATGCAATTTACAATGAAATAAAGGACGGTTATTACAACTCAGTACTAGTTTATTAACGTGAAATCATCAGTTATTCAATTCAATACAAAAATATATACTGTTATTAAACAAAGTTGGTCCGGCAATAAATAGACAATTTTTTCCCAGGTTGGCTAAAGTTGATTAAACGTTACTAGATCGACATATTGTCGGCAATGTTTGCTTTCTATCGTTCGTTAAATCTGAGTTCTTTTGGTTACGAAAAAATATTAACAAGATGATAATAAAGTACACTACCTTACATTGATGGTACTTATATACTATTAGATTTCATTACAATTCGTTCCTGAAGTGTTAAAAAGTGTGTGTTCAGAGTTCGTAATTTGTATACAGGTTATTTTCGGTTTCATACAAGTTTAATTTTTTATTTTCAATGAATCCTTGAAAGAAATTTGATTATCAGTTCGTAGTGAGAGTTATTTGTGTTGTGAGGAAAAGTTAATAAGAATTTATTCCATAAATTCGGGTATTTCAGATATACTTATCAAATCTGTTGAATTCGGGTGACGAGTTACTCAGTTCTTCGTTAGGTTGGATTTATTCAGTCATCAGTCTTTCTTCATTTATAATTTGGAGTAGGTCTGGCTTCTTTTTCGGTCTTGTGGATTAAATAATTATTTTAGATTGTTATTAATCTGGTTAATTGGCTCTCCTAGTTTGATTAGGTCTTCACCTGACTTCTTGCATCTTTATTTTATAAGATTTCGATTTGTTTTTTACTATTTTAAATTAAATTTGAGTCGAATATGGTTTGGCTTCTATTCGTCTTGAGCGTCAATAATGAACTAACTATTTTTAACGGAATAATAATAAATAACGTTCCGTTGTTATGGCAACTGTCTGTCTCTCATTGGCTGAACCTGTCTTATGTCCATTGTTATAATATTTGAATTTTAATTCAAAATGACTAAATATCTTCTGATTACTATTATTATTCTGTCTTCTTATCTATGTATGAGATATTATCACAACTGTTTATATTTTCTTTCAAAGATCATTTTGACATCCCACAAAGCTGGGTTTGTTTATGTATTAAGGTTTTGACAATAATGTTAATATTATGTAATTACATTTCTTTCCTATTTTATGTTTTTAATTTAACTTTGACATCTTAATATTATTCACTAATTGTACTTAACTAGTTACTTGCCCTAAATTTTCTAATGCAATAGTTAATTTCTTATAATTTGTTGATTTTGGATTTATATAGTTAGGCATTTTCTAGGCCTAAGTAGTAATTGGCTATATCTTCTTATTTTACACAAATTAAAGATTATTTTACATTTACATATGTTTTGCTTGGTGTCACTTACGATTTGTTTACCTTTTGAATTAATTTGGGCTGTTTTATAATAATTGTATGTTCTTATTATTTTACAAAATCATGGACTGTCTATTATTCTCTAATTTCTTTTCCTGTATTATTATGTTTGTAAGAATTTCTCTCCTCACTTATCTATATTGCCATTTTTATAACTTGTCTATCATTTAATATTACTTATAAAACATAACACAAAATTTAGGTTTATGGTCTGTATACTTTTTTCAGCCATATTCCTTCTCATAAACTTAATTGAACAAATCTTTTAACATTTACTATGCTAATCTTGTTTATATTTAGTTTATTCTTAACTATTTTGGTGACTAACATTATAACGCCATTTATTTTATTTTACTAATTATCCCTTTGAACATAGGATGTATTACTTATTTTGCACTTATATTATTTAGCACATTTTTCTTCTAACTTTTACTATATATTTTTTTTCTCTACCTAACCATTGAAACAATAACATTTTTAACCATTATGGGATTTTTTACCCTGAATACCACTGTATTCCTAATCTACAATTACTCTTAATTATAATAACAATAACATTCTTATTTTTTGGTATTTTTCACCATTAAACTATAGTGTTAATCACTGGTTTTAGGTGTCTATGCCTAGCCTTCTTCAGCTTTGCGACAGACTGCCAGTACCTAGTAACGTTTGTTGGTTGGAAGGTATAGTGGGGGTGGTGTATAGAGGAAGGGGATTGGCGCGGGGATCCGAATTATTGTTTGTTTTGTGTATAACTGTGTCGAAAAGTGTATGTGATTTATATTGCAATTGGTCGTTTAGTATGTTGTTTGGTTGTGTTGCGTGGTGTTTGTATATTTCATACTGTTCAGCTGTGTTGAGTTTTCGCCCTTTGGGTAAGAGGTGTAATATTTCAAGATTAGTATCTATGTTGGTGTAGCTATGGTTATGTGTGTGTATGTGTGTGGCAAACGCAGAATGTATATTGTTGTTGGAAAGGGGCTTTAAGTGTTCAGAGTAACGGGATGAAAAAGATCTTCCCGTCTGGCCTATGTAGAAACTATTGCAGTTATTACAATTTAATTTGTAGACACCTGTTCTATTGTATTTGTCTATGTCCTTGTTTGTATCGTTGATGTGTTTTTTGATGGTATTGTTGGTTCTGAATGCTATTTTGTAATTGTGTTTTCTGAATTTGTTGGCAAGTTTGTGTGTGCTGGAGTTATGGTATGTGAGTGTGATGTATTTCTTGTGTTGTGTGTTATTGGTATTTTGTGTTTTGTTATTTTTGATTTTGATGCGTTTGTGTAGTTTGTTTATTAAATTAGGGTTGTAACCGTTTTTCATTGCTATGTATTTGATTGTGTTGAGTTCGTCAGTATAATCTTGTTTACTTAAGGGTATTTTGGTTAGTCTATGGAGCATATGGTTGAAGGCTGCATGTTTATGTTGTGTTGGGTGGTTTGATGTGTTGTGTATAACCATGTCAGTTGTGGTAGGTTTCCTGTATATTTTGTACGTGTGTGTATTGTTAGTTTTGTTAATTGTCAGGTCAAGAAAATTTATACTATTGTTTTGTTCAATTTCCAAAGTAAATTTTAATTTGTGGTGTATTGTGTTTATGTATTTATGGAAGTTTACAACTTGTCTTATGTTGCCTTTGAATAAAAGTAGTATGTCATCAACATATCTGTGCCAGTAAATGATCTTGTTGGTGTATTTGTTGTTGTTTATTATGTGGTTTATTATCATCAATAAGTACAGAAACGCCAAAAAACTAGTAACAAAAACTTCCTTTCAATAAAACTTGCCGAAAACACAACATCATATCAACACACGCACAAGCTACAATAAAATAAAACACACATACTCCACTTCAAACCAAACGAAAACTAGAACAACTTAACCTAAATAACATAATCAATTATTTATACCATAAAAAAGACACTCTCAACAGACAGACATACAACTTACACATGTAACTTACACAAATATTACACCACACAGAACTTGAAAATGTAATACAACACACACAAGACAACATAGAAAAACTCAAATTGACAATACAAGAACGACACAACAAAAAAATAACGAACCTCACAAAACGCGCAATAGAATCAATCCCTGAACCGACACACAAATTCCACACACGCATAGTTAACACAACTAACATTAATTTCACAACTGATGAAAGGGATTTATTAAACAAGGGACTGAAACATAATTTGATTAACAATACAACTAACAACAATAACCACAATAGACACATACATGACATAATTATAGACGCAGAAACAGCTGTACAAAACACGCATATTTCTGACCAGGACCCAATACGCCACAACAAAACGAAAACTCCTGCGCACACATATACAACCGAAAAGACACAACAACGAAATAAAAACACTTAACAGTGTAAAACAAAAGTTACATGAACACAACATAACAATATTAAAAGCTGATAAAGGGAACATAATGGACAAACATCAATTAAACACTAAAATTGAAAATTTCTTCAACGAAAATAATATAACGGAAATAAATAAAGTACCCCACACTAAAATTTCACAAACAGATTAACAAATTTATAAACATCACAAAACATATAATCAAACCAGAAAGCACCAAGTACCTAAAACAAATAAAACCTAACCCCCTATACTAAATGCATTACCAAAAATACACAAACCTAACATTCCCATCAGACCATTAATAAACAACACACAAGCTCCCTCCCACAGAATCGCCAAACACTTAGACAAAATAATCAGAGAAAACATAAATCTCAGTAACAACACATCTATCAAAAACAACATCGACCTAGTCAAGAAAACTGAACACATCCACATCCCACACAACTCAACACTAGCATCTTTTGATATCACCAATCTATACACCAATGTACCAGTTCAAGAAACCATACTAACACTAGAAAATTTACTCAGACAAACAATACACTTGAAACACACTTACAAAAGATCATCACACTCACCAAAATAATAACTGAGCAAAATTACTTTACATACAATAACAAGATATACACACAAACAGACGGTCTCCCGATGGGATCCCCCATATCTGGAATACTGGCAGAAATATATATACACAACATAGAACAAAACCACATAATAAACAACAACAAATACACCAACAAGATCATTTACTGGCACAGATATGTTGATGACATACTACTTTTATTCAAAGGCAACATAAGACAAGTTGTAAACTTCCATAAATACATAAACACAATACACCACAAATTAAAATTTACTTTGGAAATTGAACAAAACAATAGTATAAATTTTCTTGACCTGACAATTAACAAAACTAACAATACACACACGTACAAAATATACAGGAAACCTACCACAACTGACATGGTTATAAACAACACATCAAACCACCCAACACAACATAAACATGCCAACCTTCAACCATATGCTCCATAGACTAACCAAAATACCCTTAAGTAAACAAGATTATACTGACGAACTCAACACAATCAAATACATAGCAATGAAAAACGGTTACAACCCCAATTTAATAAACAAACTACACAAACGCATCAAAAACAAAAATAACAAAACACAAAATACCAATAACACACAACACAAGAAATACATCACACTCACATACCATAACTCCAGCACACACAAACTTGCCAACAAATTCAGAAAACACAATTACAAAATAGCATTCAGAACCAACAATACCATCAAAAAACACATCAACGATACAAACAAGGACATAGACAAATACAATAGAACAGGTGTCTACAAATTAAATTGTAATAACTGCAATAGTTTCTACATAGGCCAGACGGGAAGATCTTTTTCATCCCGTTACTCTGAACACTTAAAGCCCCTTTCCAACAACAATATACATTCTGCGTTTGCCACACACATACACACACATAACCATAGCTACACCAACATAGATACTAATCTTGAAATATTACACCTCTTACCCAAAGGGCGAAAACTCAACACAGCTGAACAGTATGAAATATACAAACACCACACAACACAACCAAACAACATACTAAACGACCAATTGCAATATAAATCACATACACTTTTCGACACAGTTATACACAAAACAAACAATAATTCGGATCCCCGCGCCAATCCCCTTCCTCTATACACCACCCCCACTATACCTTCCAACCAACAAACGTTACTAGGTACTGGCAGTCTGTCGCAAAGCTGAAGAAGGCTAACACGACGCCGAAACGCGTTCTTCATACAAAACAGACAAGTAAGTTTCACTTGAGAAAGTTTTCAATATTATATAAAGTGTAGTGCAGTGAAAGAAGACGATGAACAAACAAGACAATTATCATTATATAGTTATTCATAACATTTAGTATCTATTTCTCTGGTTAGTGTACTTTAATTGATATTACTTTATTTGATTTTAATATTTATCATTTACATTTATTATTTGTTTGAACCTTTTTCATCATCATTTGAGTTTAATATTGCTCATTTTCTTTTCTTTATTATTTGTTTGTGTCTTTTTCATATACCTTCTCATTTTATTTTCTTTTATTGGGTCAATCACTTGGGTTGTGTCATAGTCATTATATTTTCTTTAGTTTAACATAGTTGATTCATTATAGTTTTTCCCTGGTATTGGGGTGGCTTTTTGTGTTGTAACATAATATATATATATTATAAGTTTTCCTTATTTTATATATATATATATATATATATATATATATATATATTGCACTGGTTTAATTTTTTATTACAGGTATTGTAATAAAGATCTGTACCTACTGTTATTATATTTTTTTATTTACCAGTACATTTAAAGAAACTCTTTTTCTCAGGGTTAATGATTATTAAGTTATTTTATCGTATTTACGATTATATCTATTAATTTCTTTTCTTTAAACCAACCCAGATTCAGTTAATGGCTAGTACTTTGGTAATTAACCATGTACAAAATAACTAACGTATTAGTGTAACTTAACCGTCTCTGAATTCTTCTAGCTGCCACGGGTTCACTTCTGGTTGTTGTTTACCTTTCTTCAACAGCAATATTCAGCTTGGCAATCTGTTTCTTCACACGAATCTCTTATTGCTCTTACCGCTGGATACCGCTTTCCAAGATTACTGCAACACCGATGTCTCCTTTGAACACTTAATTATTCGTTAGGGCCACTGAAACTCTTCTCCAGTCCAAGATTTTCCTCTTCTGTCGTCGTTCTATTCAGGATATTGTTATATTTTTTGTATTATTATTTATTTATTCGATATTATAATCAAACTCTGGAATCACTATTCAAAATCCTTTGCTTTATTTTCTTTTCCAAGTTACATTACTTTTATGATGTACAACAGTTATTATAATTTAATATTCTTAATGTGACTCTGATTGAATTAAAAATTAGACTCTATTTACATAATTCCTCTGTTTCATCTTTATAGTATTCAATATAAAATTAGACTACTCATGTTACTTTCCTTAGATATAAATTTAGACTCCTTTTACATAATTCCTCTCTTTCATCTTTATAGTATTTGGTATTAAATTAGACTAATACATTTTTTTTCATCACTCTCCAAAACAATCTCTAACAATTTACAATTTTGCCACATTGATAATTCCCTACCTTCGTTACATCTGTTTATCATATACCTCTTAAAAACTTACATAACTTTTCTACTTCTTATTAAACATATTTATTTTATTTCTAATATTCTTAATTCTAGTTTGTATTTATAATATGATAATTTTCTTACTATTTCCTCTTATTATAATATTCATTTCAAATTTCATATATTCTTTTCATAACATATATCTTTATACTGTTTTATCTCATATAGGCATCTACCTCTATGTTGATGGGTGAGTCAATACAATGTTTTTGTTTACATTTTAAAACATATGTTCCAATTCTAATAAATTTATATATTTTTTCTTTTAAAATTTATTATTTTCCTCTTATTTACTGTGTTGCATTTTAACAGCAGTACATAATACCTTCCCTTATTTCATAATCTCAGATACAACTTGATATGAGATTTTGAAATAATTAATTTCTTATCACAAACATGGTCGAACATTAATATTGAAAACATATGATTAATTCGCTAATTGTATATCACCAAATTCATTTCATAAATTGGTTTTTTCTTTTATTAACATAACAAGTATGGTTCATCACTATCAAGAATCACCATATCTTACACCCTCATTTATGGCTTAAAATAACATTAATCAAACCAACTGGTTTTACATCAAAAATAATAAGTATAAAATAACAATTGTGCCTAGTTTCATGGCTAAAAAACTCCAAAACATGACTAAACATTCTCTTTCTTTCGGACCTCACCTTTCCCAATCCGGGGCATACATTTCATTTGTTCTTTTTTGCAGGATTCATTTATTTCTTATCTGACTTATACGGGCGAAGTTGATTAATATTGTAGGTTCCTTTAATTTTTCCATCCTGGTATTTTATTACTACCGTATTGTTATCATTCACGGTATTAATTATGAATGGGCCTACATAACATAAAAATAATTTTTTCATCAACTTCTCCTTACTGCTGGGAAGTTGTCTGTTACGAACCAGTACTAAATCCCCTATATGATAGTCTATTTGCTTATATCTCTTCTTGTATTGTCGTCTCGCTCTTTCCTCTGCCTTCACTTTAATCCGACTCTCCATAATAACTTGTATGTCCTTCTGTGGTTGAGTGAACCATGTAAAATCAACTAAACTTTCGATAATTCTGGGTGGGCGTTTCTTATACATTGCCTCATACGGTGACACACCAGTACTATCATGATGGGCTAAATTGATAAACTCCTCTGCTTTACTAACATATTCGCTCCATCTATTATGTTGATCATGGCAATATATGCGGAATAAACGACCCACTTCTTTGAGCATTCTTTCGGCCGGGTTACTATTGGGATGGTAAACCGATGTTTTATACGTACGAATTTTTATGGCTCTCATAGCATTCTGCCACTTGACACCTTTAAATTGTGTTCCATGATCAGATATAATACTATTAGGCAATCCTACCTCCTTTATAAACTTTTCTTTAATTATTTTAACTATAGTGTAAGTATTGGCCTTCGTGATGGGATAAAATTTTGTAAATCTAGTAAAACTGTCCATAATAATCAATACGTACTTGCTACGTCTCCTACCACTAGTTGGGAATGGTCCACAAATGTCAATAAAAACTTGTTCTAGCGATCTCAATGCTTGATTATTTATCCACCTTCCCTCATATCTAACATTAGCTAACTTGACTTTTTGACAAATATCACATGTTTCTATGGATCGAATTACTTTCTTTTCTAATTTATTCATGTAAAAGTGTTCCTTAAGTGCTGACACTACTTTCTTCTGGCCTTGGTGTCCATATCTCTCATGATAATCAACAATTAATTTATTACATACCTCTTCTGGCACTAAAATTTTCCAATCATTATTTCTTTTATCGGTGTTCCTAAACATCATTCCTTCATGAATCATATAATGTGATGTAGTGTTGGAAGTGCTTTCCATCCTTTTCCTCAACTTTTGTATTCTAATATCGGTTGGCTGTAATTTCTTTATTTCTTCCACAATGAGTTTTAATTCTCTTTTATTCCTAAAGCATGCCAAAACTTTACGTGCTTCTTTGGCCATTATTTCTTCTTGATCACCTACTCTGGATAATATATCCGCTACTATATTTTTATTGCCTGGTGTTTAAACTTTGTACTTGTTTATCGGCTGTACGCGGTGTGCTGCCGCAATGCGGCGCGAGCGGATGACGTCACGTGCTTATCAAACGCTGCCACCGGCCAGTTCGGCCGTCGGCAGACAAGTTTAGTTTTAGTTTCTAACAAGGCTCCGAGCGGATCTCTCGTAAAACACTTCTCTTCCAGCCGCGGCTTCTGGACATTTTTTAATATGTATTCATAAGATTCAATTTAATTCAGATTACTTGCGTCCATCTACAATGGACCACGATTTCGTTCAAAATTAATTTTCGGGCGTTATTGCCTCAAATGCATCCGCACGTGCCGATCACAACCAATACTTTAAAATTTCAATAAACGAATGTCAAATATTCGTAATACAGTCCACTTCTTTCTAATACACAATCCAGCCTTTCCTGCTTAGCGTCTTTGGAATAACTCGCGATTCATCAAGAGCTTCCAAACCGCAACACCTGGTAAGTACTCCCATTTTATATTATACTCTTGTAACTGGAGCATCCATCTGGTAAGCCTTCCATGTGACATCTTACAATTTTTAAAAAAGGTTATTGCTTGATGATCTGTTCGTACTACTACCTCACTGTTTAATAAGTATGTTCTGAATTTAGTTATTGCAAATACAACACTCAATGTCTCTTTTTCAGTTATTGTATAATTATATTCTGCTTTAGTTAGTGTACGGCTTGCAAAAGCTATTACCTTTGGTTCTCCCTTGTCATTTTCTTGATATAACACCGATCCTAAACTTACTCCACTGGCATCACAATTTAAATAAAAAACTTTACTAAACTCTGGGTGACTTAACATGACGCACTGTAAAAATCTCTGTTTCACTTCCTTGAATACTTCCTCATCCTTTTCGGTCCACTTCCACTTATTCTTCTTACAAATTAAATGTTGATAATGATGTGTTAAGTAGGAGTAATTACTTTGGAAACTTCTGTAATAATTACAAAGACCTAAGAAACTTTGTAATTGTTTTACATTTTTTGGACATGGGAAATTCTGTATTGATTGTATTTTATCAGGATCCGCCGATATGCCGGTATCCGAAACTATAAACCCTAAAAACTTAATCTTGCTGGCAATGAATGTTAACTTGTCTAATTTTAGCGTAATTCTATGTTCTCCCAATCTGGTAAGTACCTTATCAATTCGATGACAGTGTTCTTCCCAACTGCTTGATGCAATTACCAAATCATCGACATATATTGTAGTAAATTCCAAAATCTCCTTACCCAATACTTCATCAAGACATTTTATAAATATAGGCACACTATTGACCAAACCAAAAGGTAATCTTTTAAATTGATAATTCCTACCGTTTACTATGAAACTCACATATTTTCTGCTTTCTGGATGCAATTCTACTTGCCAATATCCAGATACAGCATCCCAACTACTAAAAAATTGTACGTTATTAAAACGTTTTAAAATTTCTCCTATGTTCTCAGGCGACGTCTTATCAGCAATTATCATCTGATTAATTTGACGTGCATCTAAACACAATCTTAAGGACTTATCTTTTTTGGGAATTACTACTAATGGGCTAGTGTGTTCTGACTGACTTAGTTCAATGATGTCTTCAAGAAGCATTTTGTCGATTTCTTCCTGTACTTGCTCTCTTAATTTGTAGGGTATGGGATATGACCTTTTGTTAAATGTCACATTTTCTCTTAGTGGTAACTTACATTGCACTCCTACTATTTTGCCAGGTTTATTTGAAAATACTTTATAATGTTCCCAATAAATTTCCGTTAACTGATCTATTTGCTCTTTGTTTAGTTGATTATTATGATTACATAATTGTCTGATTTCTTGCATTTTCTCCTCCCACATTGGATTATTTAGTGTTAACTGCTGTAGTGACTTTCTATTGATTGGTCTATCCTTATATGAGTATTCAAATTTATCACTTAATTTGGTTGAATTGACCATTTTCCTTACCTCTTCATTTCTATTTATAATTTTTATAGGTATTTTTTGTTTATCGTATGTAAATACCACCCGATTAGTTTCTAAATCAATAATAGTTTCATACTTCCGCAAGTTATCACATCCAACTAATATTTATGTTTCTATATTTTGATATACTACAAATGTTAATGGTATCACCCTTCCATTGAATTGTACATTCATCATTATTTGTGTGCGAGCAGTTCGATTGGCTCGTCCTGTTACACCCACTATAGTAATTTTGCTCACAGGTAATTCATAAATTCTGTTGGCCTTTCCTTCGGATGACGTGATTCCCTTTTCCATTTCTTTTAATTCATGTATTTAGTCATACTCATCAATGATATTTCGGCACCAGTATCAATAATAAAATTTTGATTGGTTTTCCCATATTGACCGGTAATAGACACATTTTCTCGTTGTCCATAAAATCCTGACCTAAACTGGTTATCCAAGACAGTGATCGGCTATTTGACTGTGGTTGACCACTGCACTCACTCACAGTCTTCTCTAGTTTTCCTGATTTTCATTTATGGTTACTCTCTCTTCTCTCCTTCCTTCCTGTTGACTATTTTCTGATTGGGACAGGGAACTATGTTGCTCTCTATTTCTTAACTGTTCATAGTTGTTGTTCACCTCACTCTGTCTCTTCTCATTGCGAGAATATTCATTTCGATCAGTCTCCCTCGGGTAACGACTATTGTAAATTCGGGAATCATAGTTTCGGCGTATAAAATTTGCTCGATAGTTATTTGAAGCGTGGTTGCCCCTATAATTATTATTGTAATTATTACTATCATATCTCCGGTCATTCCGGTTATCGTTTCTGTAGTAATTTCTTCCACCTTCCCTATCTTGGTATCTTGGAGCATTTCTTTGGTCGTTCCTTTCTACTATTCGATTCCTATCACGGTTTTGTTCTTCCGGATATCTATTAGGGTAGCTGTCTCTTCTCATATTCCCTTGTTTAGCGCGATTGTCATAATTCAATTTCCTCTCATAATCAGTAAGTAGTAATGTCATTGCTTCTATAGTATTGGCTTGACTGGCAAATTGTGCTAAGCTTACCGTTTCAGGAAAATGATGACTCAAAGCTTCTACCACATATCTGTCATCCATGGGTGGGTCTAAATATCTTGCCCTGCAAACATGCGATAAAAAATACGAGGTTGGTGTTTGTCCTATACTAGGATTGTACCTACCATATACTATGGTCTCCCGCACCCTTGTCTGTATGGATAGCGTCCAATATTTATTTTTATAGCTGTCCACAAATTCCTGGTAGCTATTCAAGGTGTTTCTAACAGCATCCCACCAATAATCATTCATTTCATGGAACCCTTGATCTAACATTAGCTTAATTCTCTCCCATCTATTTTCCTTGGTACTATTCAAATATTCCTTCATTCTATTTAAATACTCCATAGGATTTTTTATATATCCTTTCATATGTGGCACCTCATGACTAATATTCTTGTCTTCTCGTCTAACACACGTTCGATTACCATTTTGCTCTATTTCATTGACCCTTACTACTAATTGTCCCATGGTATCCTCTATTTTGGTATTATTGCTGTCCAACTGTCGTCCCATGGATTGAATACTGCTCGTTACTTCCTGTTTGTATTTTACCAATTATCTCGTCATCTGTTCTATGACTTCTTGTTTATTTTCTCCTAATTTCTCTTCCACCTGTTCCTTCAGTAACTGTTGTTTCGTTTCTATACTGTCTAACCTATTTTCCATTGTTTCCATATTCAATTTCACCTCTGCAAATTGTCTAACATTCCCTTCCTCATAATTTTTCAATATTAACTCAACTTCAGCCTTTTGCTGGTCTAATTTATTATTCACCCCATTGATTTGTTGTTGAATGGTCTCCTTTAATTCCTCATTATTTTGTTTTAATAAATTTTCATTATCTAGTCTCATTTGTTTAAAATTTTCGTTGGTTTTGTTATTACCTTCCATTATAATTCTGATCATCTCCTGTAAATTTGCATCCATTGGTTGGTTTGGTTTCTTTAGTTGGTCCCCTTGGGCATCCTCTACTATTATTTCCATTTCAGTTTCTTCCTCTTCAACACTATTACTCCTTAATTCATATCGTTGCTCTAGTTTGTTAGCCATTTTACAATATTGAACTTAATTTAATTACAAGGAGATTTTTATACTAATTAAATTTAATAAAATTGTGTTATTTGGTGCTGGTTTAAAGAAAATCTTTGCTTTCACGTATGGGCGCCATTTTGCACTGGTTTAATTTTTTATTACAGGTATTGTAATAAAGATCTGTACCTACTGTTATTATATTTTTTTATTTACCAGTACATTTAAAGAAACTCTTTTTCTCAGGGTTAATGATTATTAAGTTATTTTATCGTATTTACGATTATATCTATTAATTTCTTTTCTTTAAACCAACCCAGATTCAGTTAATGGCTAGTACTTTGGTAATTAACCATGTACAAAATAACTAACGTATTAGTGTAACTTAACCGTCTCTGAATTCTTCTAGCTGCCACGGGTTCACTTCTGGTTGTTGTTTACCTTTCTTCAACAGCAATATTCAGCTTGGCAATCTGTTTCTTCACACGAATCTCTTATTGCTCTTACCGCTGGATACCGCTCTCCAAGATTACTGCAACACCGATGTCTCCTTTGAACACTTAATTATTCGTTAGGGCCACTGAAACTCTTCTCCAGTCCAAGATTTTCCTCTTCTGTCGTCGTTCTATTCAGGATATTGTTATATTTTTTGTATTATTATTTATTTATTCGATATTATAATCAAACTCTGGAATCACTATTCAAAATCCTTTGCTTTATTTTCTTTTCCAAGTTACATTACTTTTATGATGTACAACAGTTATTATAATTTAATATTCTTAATGTGACTCTGATTGATTTAAAAATTAGACTCTATTTACATAATTCCTCTGTTTCATCTTTATAGTATTCAATATAAAATTAGACTACTCATGTTACTTTCCTTAGATATAAATTTAGACTCCTTTTACATAATTCCTCTCTTTCATCTTTATAGTATTTGGTATTAAATTAGACTAATACATTTTTTTTTCATCACTCTCCAAAACAATCTCTAACAATTTACAATTTTGCCACATTGATAATTCCCTACCTTCGTTACATCTTTTTATCATATACCTCTTAAAAACTTATATAACTTTTCTACTTCTTATTAAACATATTTATTTTATTTCTAATATTCTTAATTCTAGTTTGTATTTATAATATGATAATTTTCTTACTATTTCCTCTTATTATAATATTCATTTCAAATTTCATATATTCTTTTCATAACATATATCTTTATACTGTTTTATCTCATATAGGCATCTACCTCTATGTTGATGGGTGAGTCAATACAATGTTTTTGTTTACATTTTAAAACATATGTTCCAATTCTAATAAATTTATATATTTTTTCTTTTAAAATTTATTATTTTCCTCTTATGTACTGTGTTGCATTTTAACAGCAGTAAATAATATGTATATATATATATATATATATTATAACGGCACCAAATATTAACTATTTGGGGTTATATGTTTACCGCATACTGAAAGCATATTTAAATAAAAGAAACAGTCAAAACTCCATTTGAATGTAGAGCATTGAAAATAATGCTTTGAAAAGCAACGCACACGTGGTCATTATGTAATCAGTTCGCTGTACAAGGAAGCGACCACACCCAAACTGTTAATTATTAATATCTCGGAAACTAATAAATAAAGGCGAAATCCAATATAGCCAAAATGTTTGCCGAGATATTAGTAATGACGTGTGCAAATTTGATGCAATATAATTAACAAATGAAAGAGTTAATTAAAATAATTGAATAACTTCTGTAAAAATAGAGTTACAGTAAAGAGATTTTACTATGTTATAAAGATAATTATTTCTGACAGATTGTATATTTTAGATTTCACACAACTTGGTTTGCAACCAAGTTATTGCAAAATTAAATAAGTACAGGATATCCGCAGCGACAAATTGGTTCCGCCGGGTAATTATATTAGGTAATAATATCAATTCTCCGTCTGTGGGAACCAGACTTCATTCTCACGGACCAAGGGAATTCTAAATTTTATGTGGTAGGGAGAGTGTGTCGACCAATGAAATCATTTCATGCGAGCCCCGGCTAGTGCGGTGTTTTATGGTTGAAAACTCACTCTTCTGTCAGTACTCACGAAGTTAAGACGTAGTCCTTCGATCGTCTAGTAACCAAAGTGGTGAAGATCAACAAGAAGACTCTACGTGGTCAACACACACGCAATTACGAACACACTAACTACAGATCATCTGTATAGCTCGTAATTGTTGCGTAAAGGCGAGATACTCTTCAAGACATCAACCAAGCTTATTGTGTACTACCAGTTAGTCATAAGCACGCAAGAGATCCACCCGACTTCAAGACCAGACTTCAAGAATACAGCAGAGAGGCCGTCTAAATTATTGGTGAACAGCTGACGAGCAGAGCGACCACTCGAACGAAGCACACACACACACGCTGACGTGCAACGTGCGAATCGACGAGGGACAGGAAGCAGTTCCAGCAGACAGCAGCAGACGTTAAAATATTCACAAACAGCAGGGAAGCAGAGTGTTGCCGAATTTTGAACTCCACGACCGAATCCAGCAGTTCTAAGCAGATTACTTTCTCTAACCAAGGACTCGAATCGACGAGGGACAAATCGGGCCGACCTCTACTTCAGTAACAGGAAAGCAAAATCCACTTATTTATTTTTCAGATCAAATTTTCTATTTTTAAATTAAAACATTGTAATTCAAATAATTCAGGTGCCAAACAAAAAAAGCAAAGACTCTAGTAATTAAAAAGTAAATTCGTTGTGATAATCTGTATAGCAGTTTAAGGCTTTAGTAAGTTATAGTTAAGAAATAGAAGTAGTATAAAAGCGCTATACAAATCTTAACTGACAATCTAATCTTAGATCATACTGCAGTAGATCAGAAGTAGAATCACTAGAAATGAAATAACGTGAACTGGACTGTCACGTCTAATTTATTTTAATTAATTATTCTAATTAATTTCAGAGTTTTATATTTTGTTTCATGAACATTTAGATTCAATTTAATTAAATTCAAATCAATTAATAAAGTAAAATTTAAATTGCAATTAACTCGCAAAAGAACGAGTTCAGTTTCTGTCAACTATTGACCAATTGAAAAACATCGATTCATTGTATAGACTATAAGAAAATTAATAATATAATAACCATTCTATTCTTGTGTGTTGTTGGTGTAATAAACAACGTTTTATTACCCCATATAACAGTGTTTTATTGTTGTACGATAAAGCCTACCAGTCTCACAAAACTCTCCCCCTTTAAAAGTAACTTATTTTGTGTGTTGTTGTAATAAGTTGAGATTACTAGCTTGCGAACTTCAAATCCAAAATCCACACGCCCTAGTCGGAAGAATCTGCAAGATCAGACAGCAGGTGGGTACTCACACATTACACGACATAACAATAACGCATATAGAAGAAGTGCGTGTAGTTATAAATGTCGGCCAACGTGGGGCCCGGCAAACGTACATCAAATTAAATTCACGTTCAGAACGACATATAACTAGAGTTATAAATGTCGCCCTGTACGTGGGGCCAGAAATTAAATTCAATTTAAATTTAATTTTCACGTTTAAAACAAACTTTGCTGTTTTAATTCGTAAAACAGCTGGCGTCCAACTAAACAATCCCCAAAGAGTTTTGTGACTGGTGTTCGTACAGCAGCAAGGTTATTGTGTGTATTTGAAACTGTTCTGTGTATTTTGAATTGTTTATATTTGAAATTGTTGTGTATTTAAAATGGATATGGATAAAATACGTAAACAAATACAACAAATGAACGAAAATATGAACGCGAAATTTGAGAAAATAGACGCGAAATTTGAACTTAGCAACGCAGAAATAAAGTCCCAAATCGAAGCACAAAAAGTTAGTCCAACCGAAGCATTAGAACAAAGTAACGCTGACATAAACGCCGAGATTAAGCAAAGTAATAAAGAAAGTAGTAAAGAATTAACTGCGAAAATAGACGAAAGCGTAACCGAGTTAACGGTGAAAGTCGCGGAAATCGCCGAAAAAGTAAATACGGTCGATACTAAAATCAATGAACGGTTTAAGGTTTTTGAGACCACTATGCAAAAATCGTTTATTGAACAAGTAACACGTATGGAAGGCCGGTTCAAGGATCACATAACCCGCTGCGAGAAACAGACCCTAGAGGTTTCCAAAAAGGTGGAATCCCTAGAGGTAAAGATTCACGCGGACGTGACCGAAACGCAACGACGAGTAGATAAATTAGACGCTTCAATGGTAGAGACGCGATCTAACATTGACTCTAATAAAGAGAGTGTTTTACAAACGTTAAACGACGAGATTCTGAAAGTACGACAGGAGGTACGAAGGAGGTCTGCTCCAAATATTTTGGTACAAGGTCCTGTCGACGAGAAAAATCGCGTGTATTTTACGGGGGAAAATAACGAAAACCCCATTGAATTTTTATTAGCGTGTGAGAGTGAAATGGCTAGAGTAGGTTCCCGACTAGAAGATCAAGACAAAATACAGTGGGTGGTTAACGCGATGCGTGATTCGGCGTGTAAGTGGTATAACATTGTACGCGATAGAGTGTCCACATACGCGGAGTTCAAACAAAAATTTGAAAGCCGGTACTGGAACTCGCATACCCAACGACTTCTGCGCAATGAACTGGAATATGGCCGATTTGATAAGAAAATGGGTATTACCGCCGAAAATTATATAATCCAGCAGGTCGAACGCGCGAAGCGTTTAACCCCAGCATTTGCGGAGATTGACATAGTCACCAAGCTTGCCTACCATTTTAATCATAATATTAGAGTAGCTGTATTTACGCAGGGTATTCGCACGGTAGACGAACTCCTCATTCTAGTGTCCCAAAGTGAGACGGTTTTTGATTTTGGTGGGTGGCGTTATAATCCCGATTTTCGCCGAAATAATGAAGGGCAGAATACGCGACTACAGTACCATCAGCAAACGGATCAAAAACCGAGTACCAGTTCTACTCCACCCCAAACACCGTCAAAACAGCCAAATAAAACCTTTGAGTACAAGGGTAAACAAAATTTTGGTAGACCAAAAGGGCAGGGTAAAGGCAACGACGGGGCCCCGATTAGAGCGATTCAAACGGTCGAATTAGCCAAAGCTGATACAACTGAAAAAGACAGCGACTCCCAGGGCAATAAAAACTCGAACAATAAATCGAAAAATTACCAAGCTACAAAAAACGTGCCAAAATGCGCATCCAGCAAGGACGCGCTATAAATTCGGCAAAATTGTGTAAATATAAGCATGTTAATTATAAGGATTATATATTGTGTGAAATGTGTACTTTTAATTATGTAACTTGTGTGCCAGTTAATAATGTGTTCCCACCGGATATCAGGGATCCGTTGCTAGAATCCGGTCCCACGCGACAAAGGCCTGTGAGCGCGGCGTGTCCGGTGTTACACGCCTTTGTCAATAGCGTTCCCACACGAATTCTGTTGGATACCGGTAGCGTTGTATCCGGCGTCAGTGAAAGGTTCCTGCGTACCAATAAAAAATATTTTCGTACGGCCCCATCACTCCCAATCAATCAATTTTATATACGAACCGCTACCGATACAAAAGAAAAAATTGACACTCAATACTATCTAACTATCATGCTAGACGAAGTGCAATTTGAAGTGTGTGTAGTGGGTATAAACAATTTAATATGTGATATGTTATTGGGGGTAGATGTATTAGAACAAATACGTGCGGAAATTAACACCAGTGAACACTTATTAAAATGTACCATTGACAATGTTAGTTACACTTTTAAAGTGAACACACAGACACACACACAAAACCATGGTGACCCAATTAAAATCACACGGCCACCAAAACAAGTAATTCGTTATAAAGAATGTGAAGAGGGGGAGACCACCTTAGATTCCCGAACCGAACGGAGATTGTCGTCGCTGCAAGAAGAATTCAGCGATATCTTCAGTGAAGAACATTCAATCTCATCAGTGTATGAACACAGAATCCACCTCACAGAGCCGGAGAAGTTCATAAGGAGAATCTACCAGGTCCCTATAAAATACCAGGCTGAGGTCCAGCAGGAGATACAGCGGATGTTGGAAGAAGATATTATTGAAAGATCCAATAGCAGCTTCCTCAACCCACTGCTGGTCGTCCGCAAGAAGACTGGAGAAATCCGACTCTGCCTGGATATAAGGAACGTACTTAGTGATCAGGGAAAGCAGTTCCAAAACAAACACTGGGCAGCCACCCTGGAACGTAACGGTATCAAAGCAGTCCTAACCTCGATACGACGACCACAGGGAAACCTTGCCGAAAGGGTGAATCGGGAAATCGGTAAAATGTTCCGTATCTATTGCTATAAGGAACAAAGTAAATGGCCCGAGTTCTTACCATTCTTCGAAAAGGCAATAAATGAGAGTTATCACGATACCACGGAATACACACCTGCAGAATTAGACTCTGGAACCACGCCAGAGAGGTTTTGGGATAATTATTTAAGTAAGCCAAAGACTTATAATCTACCTCTGCCGGTGCAATGTAAAAATCAACTTGTGAGGGAAAGAATAGTTGAAAAAGGGCGAAAAAGGGCAGACAAATTTAATACGACTCACAAACTAACGAACTTTGTAGTAGGTGAGAAAGTACTGCTCAAGGCGAATCCGGTAGGCCGAAGAGACATAAATGTGGCCGCAAAGTTTTTTCGTTTATATAATGGTCCCTATCTGTTTGGTTCAACAACTCGCGCCTCACACGTTTATCGTTACGACGCTCGACCGAACGAAAACGATCGGTAAATACCATGCGAGCTCTTTGAGAAAATACTTTGAGTAGCATGGCGTTCCAAAGCGCGTCGCGACGAAATAATAAGACTTTAAAAAAAAAAATAAAAAAAAATAAATAGTATTTAGAGTTAATAATAATTGTATTATAATAATTAAATTTAAAATAAATAATTTGTGTTTTATAATATTATTAACAATAATTATAGATAACTTGTGTATTAATAATAATATTTTCCTATAGCGATAAATAATAAGCGTATAGAACCGAACGAGCACACGGCAGGAAATAGTTACGTCACGCGATAACCTGCTGACCGACATTCGAAACTAGGTCAAGCAATTAGACGCGCGCCCGGCGATAACGATTGTAAATACTGTCAGCAAATTCCTTTGCACGCGTGCTATTGTTTACAAACAAAGGTACTAGTCGTTTTAAAAACATTAATACATAATAAGTTGCAAATATGATATTTTAATACATGTATTTAGAGTTAAATTGTATATAATGCAATAACATTAACACTTGTGTACGTGTCTTCAGAATAAGTAATACAATGTATAGGTAATAAGAATAATGATTACAGAATATGTGTGTAATGATTAAGAAAAAAAAAAACTGTAATTATTACATTCATTTCTTTTTTAAAGCGGGTGTGGGAATATATAACGGCACCAAATATTAACTATTTGGGGTTATATGTTTACCGCATACTGAAAGCATATTTAAATAAAAGAAACAGTCAAAACTCCATTTGAATGTAGAGCATTGAAAATAATGCTTTGAAAAGCAACGCACACGTGGTCATTATGTAATCAGTTCGCTGTACAAGGAAGCGACCACACCCAAACTGTTAATTATTAATATCTCGGAAACTAATAAATAAAGGCGAAATCCAATATAGCCAAAATGTTTGCCGAGATATTAGTAATGACGTGTGCAAATTTGATGCAATATAATTAACAAATGAAAGAGTTAATTAAAATAATTGAATAACTTCTGTAAAAATAGAGTTACAGTAAAGAGATTTTAATATGTTATAAAGATAATTATTTCTGACAGATTGTATATTTTAGATTTCACACAACTTGGCTTGCAACCAAGTTATTGCAAAATTAAGTAAGTACAGGATATCCGCAGCGACAAATTGGTTCCGCCGGGTAATTATATTAGATAATAATATCAATTCTCCGTCTGTGGGAACCAGACTTCATTCTCACGGACCAAGGGAATTCTAAATTTTATGTGGTAGGGAGAGTGTGTCGACCAATGAAATCATTTCATGCGAGCCCCGGCTAGTGCGGTGTTTTATGGTTGAAAACTCACTCTCCTGTCAGTACTCACGAAGTTAAGACGTAGTCCTTCGATCGTCTAGTAACCAAAGTGGTGAAGATCAACAAGAAGACTCTACGTGGTCAACACACACGCAATTACGAACACACTAACTACAGATCATCTGTATAGCTCGTAATTGTTGCGTAAAGGCGAGATACTCTTCAAGACATCAACCAAGCTTATTGTGTACTACCAGTTAGTCATAAGCACGCAAGAGATCCACCCGACTTCAAGACCAGACTTCAAGAATACAGCAGAGAGGCCGTCTAAATTATTGGTGAACAGCTGACGAGCAGAGCGACCACTCGAACGAAGCACACACACACACGCTGACGTGCAACGTGCGAATCGACGAGGGACAGGAAGCAGTTCCAGCAGACAGCAGCAGACGTTAAAATATTCACAAACAGCAGGGCAGCAGAGTGTTGCCGAATTTTGAACTCCACGACCGAATCCAGCAGTTCTAAGCAGATTACTTTCTCTAACCAAGGACTCGAATCGACGAGGGACAAATCGGGCCGACCTCCTCTTCAGTAACAGGAAAGCAAAATCCACTTATTTATTTTTCAGATCAAATTTTCTATTTTTAAATTAAAACATTGTAATTCAAATAATTCAGGTGCCAAACAAAAAAAGCAAAGACTCTAGTAATTAAAAAGTAAATTCGTTGTGATAATCTGTATAGCAGTTTAAGGCTTTAGTAAGTTATAGTTAAGAAATAGAAGTAGTATAAAAGCGCTATACAAATCTTAACTGACAATCTAATCTTAGATCATACTGCAGTAGATCAGAAGTAGAATCACTAGAAATGAAATAACGTGAACTGGACTGTCACGTCTAATTTATTTTAATTAATTATTCTAATTAATTTCAGAGTTTTATATTTTGTTTCATGAACATTTAGATTCAATTTAATTAAATTCAAATCAATTAATAAAGTAAAATTTAAATTGCAATTAACTCGCAAAAGAACGAGTTCAGTTTCTGTCAACTATTGACCAATTGAAAAACATCGATTCATTGTATAGACTATAAGAAAATTAATAATATAATAACCATTCTATTCTTGTGTGTTGTTGGTGTAATAAACAACGTTTTATTACCCCATATAACAGTGTTTTATTGTTGTACGATAAAGCCTACCAGTCTCACAAAACTCTCCCCCTTTAAAAGTAACTTATTTTGTGTGTTGTTGTAATAAGTTGAGATTACTAGCTTGCGAACTTCAAATCCAAAATCCACACGCCCTAGTCGGAAGAATCTGCAAGATCAGACAGCAGGTGGGTACTCACACATTACACGACATAACAATAACGCATATAGAAGAAGTGCGTGTAGTTATAAATGTCGGCCAACGTGGGGCCCGGCAAACGTACATCAAATTAAATTCACGTTCAGAACGACATATAACTAGAGTTATAAATGTCGCCCTGTACGTGGGGCCAGAAATTAAATTCAATTTAAATTTAATTTTCACGTTTAAAACAAACTTTGCTGTTTTAATTCGTAAAACAGCTGGCGTCCAACTAAACAATCCCCAAAGAGTTTTGTGACTGGTGTTCGTACAGCAGTAAGGTTATTGTGTGTATTTGAAACTGTTCTGTGTATTTTGAATTGTTTATATTTGAAATTGTTGTGTATTTAAAATGGATATGGATAAAATACTTAAACAAATACAACAAATGAACGAAAATATGAACGCGAAATTTGAGAAAATAGACGCGAAATTTGAACTTAGCAACGCAGAAATAAAGTCTCAAATCGAAGCACAAAAAGTTAGTCTAACCGAAGCATTAGAACAAAGTAACGCTGACATAAACGCCGAGATTAAGCAAAGTAATAAAGAAAGTAGTAAAGAATTAACTGCGAAAATAGACGAAAGCGTAACCGAGTTAACGGTGAAAGTCGCGGAAATCGCCGAAAAAGTAAATACGGTCGATACTAAAATCAATGAACGGTTTAAGGTTTTTGAGACCACTATGCAAAAATCGTTTATTGAACAAGTAACACGTATGGAAGGCCGGTTCAAGGATCACATAACCCGCTGCGAGAAACAGACCCTAGAGGTTTCCAAAAAGGTGGAATCCCTAGAGGTAAAGATTCACGCGGACGTGACCGAAACGCAACGACGAGTAGATAAATTAGACGCTTCAATGGTAGAGACGCGATCTAACATTGACTCTAATAAAGAGAGTGTTTTACAAACGTTAAACGACGAGATTCTGAAAGTACGACAGGAGGTACGAAGGAGGTCTGCTCCAAATATTTTGGTACAAGGTCCTGTCGACGAGAAAAATCGCGTGTATTTTACGGGGGAAAATAACGAAAACCCCATTGAATTTTTATTAGCGTGTGAGAGTGAAATGGCTAGAGTAGGTTCCCGACTAGAAGATCAAGACAAAATACAGTGGGTGGTTAACGCGATGCGTGATTCGGCGCGTAAGTGGTATAACATTGTACGCGATAGAGTGTCCACATACGCGGAGTTCAAACAAAAATTTGAAAGCCGGTACTGGAACTCGCATACCCAACGACTTCTGCGCAATGAACTGGAATATGGCCGATTTGATAAGAAAATGGGTATTACCGCCGAAAATTATATAATCCAGCAGGTCGAACGCGCGAAGCGTTTAACCCCAGCATTTGCGGAGATTGACATAGTCACCAAGCTTGCCTACCATTTTAATCATAATATTAGAGTAGCTGTATTTACGCAGGGTATTCGCACGGTAGACGAACTCCTCATTCTAGTGTCCCAAAGTGAGACGGTTTTTGATTTTGGTGGGTGGCGTTATAATCCCGATTTTCGCCGAAATAATGAAGGGCAGAATACGCGACTACAGTACCATCAGCAAACGGATCAAAAACCGAGTACCAGTTCTACTCCACCCCAAACACCGTCAAAACAGCCAAATAAAACCTTTGAGTACAAGGGTAAACAAAATTTTGGTAGACCAAAAGGGCAGGGTAAAGGCAACGACGGGGCCCCGATTAGAGCGATTCAAACGGTCGAATTAGCCAAAGCTGATACAACTGAAAAAGACAGCGACTCCCAGGGCAATAAAAACTCGAACAATAAATCGAAAAATTACCAAGCTACAAAAAACGTGCCAAAATGCGCATCCAGCAAGGACGCGCTATAAATTCGGCAAAATTGTGTAAATATAAGCATGTTAATTATAAGGATTATATATTGTGTGAAATGTGTACTTTTAATTATGTAACTTGTGTGCCAGTTAATAATGTGTTCCCACCGGATATCAGGGATCCGTTGCTAGAATCCGGTCCCACGCGACAAAGGCCTGTGAGCGCGGCGTGTCCGGTGTTACACGCCTTTGTCAATAGCGTTCCCACACGAATTCTGTTGGATACCGGTAGCGTTGTATCCGGCGTCAGTGAAAGGTTCCTGCGTACCAATAAAAAATATTTTCGTACGGCCCCATCACTCCCAATCAATCAATTTTATATACGAACCGCTACCGATACAAAAGAAAAAATTGACACTCAATACTATCTAACTATCATGCTAGACGAAGTGCAATTTGAAGTGTGTGTAGTGGGTATAAACAATTTAATATGTGATATGTTATTGGGGGTAGATGTATTAGAACAAATACGTGCGGAAATTAACACCAGTGAACACTTATTAAAATGTACCATTGACAATGTTAGTTACACTTTTAAAGTGAACACACAGACACACACACAAAACCATGGTGACCCAATTAAAATCACACGGCCACCAAAACAAGTAATTCGTTATAAAGAATGTGAAGAGGGGGAGACCACCTTAGATTCCCGAACCGAACGGAGATTGTCGTCGCTGCAAGAAGAATTCAGCGATATCTTCAGTGAAGAACATTCAATCTCATCAGTGTATGAACACAGAATCCACCTCACAGAGCCGGAGAAGTTCATAAGGAGAATCTACCAGGTCCCTATAAAATACCAGGCTGAGGTCCAGCAGGAGATACAGCGGATGTTGGAAGAAGATATTATTGAAAGATCCAATAGCAGCTTCCTCAACCCACTGCTGGTCGTCCGCAAGAAGACTGGAGAAATCCGACTCTGCCTGGATATAAGGAACGTACTTAGTGATCAGGGAAAGCAGTTCCAAAACAAACACTGGGCAGCCACCCTGGAACGTAACGGTATCAAAGCAGTCCTAACCTCGATACGACGACCACAGGGAAACCTTGCCGAAAGGGTGAATCGGGAAATCGGTAAAATGTTCCGTATCTATTGCTATAAGGAACAAAGTAAATGGCCCGAGTTCTTACCATTCTTCGAAAAGGCAATAAATGAGAGTTATCACGATACCACGGAATACACACCTGCAGAATTAGACTCTGGAACCACGCCAGAGAGGTTTTGGGATAATTATTTAAGTAAGCCAAAGACTTATAATCTACCTCTGCCGGTGCAATGTAAAAATCAACTTGTGAGGGAAAGAATAGTTGAAAAAGGGCGAAAAAGGGCAGACAAATTTAATACGACTCACAAACTAACGAACTTTGTAGTAGGTGAGAAAGTACTGCTCAAGGCGAATCCGGTAGGCCGAAGAGACATAAATGTGGCCGCAAAGTTTTTTCGTTTATATAATGGTCCCTATCTGTTGGCTCAACAACTCGCGCCTCACACGTTTATCGTTACGACGCTCGACCGAACGAAAACGATCGGTAAATACCATGCGAGCTCTTTGAGAAAATACTTTGAGTAGCATGGCGTTCCAAAGCGCGTCGCGACGAAATAATAAGACTTTAAAAAAAAAAATAAAAACAATAAATAGTATTTAGAGTTAATAATAATTGTATTATAATAATTAAATTTAAAATAAATAATTTGTGTTTTATAATATTATTAACAATAATTATAGATAACTTGTGTATTAATAATAATATTTTCCTATAGCGATAAATAATAAGCGTATAGAACCGAACGAGCACACGGCAGGAAATAGTTACGTCACGCGATAACCTGCTGACCGACATTCGAAACTAGGTCAAGCAATTAGACGCGCGCCCGGCGATAACGATTGTAAATACTGTCAGCAAATTCCTTTGCACGCGTGCTATTGTTTACAAACAAAGGTACTAGTCGTTTTAAAAACATTAATACATAATAAGTTGCAAATATGATATTTTAATACATGTATTTAGAGTTAAATTGTATATAATGCAATAACATTAACACTTGTGTACGTGTCTTCAGAATAAGTAATACAATGTATAGGTAATAAGAATAATGATTACAGAATATGTGTGTAATGATTAAGAAAAAAAAAAACTGTAATTATTACATTCATTTTTTTTTTTAAAGCGGGTGTGGGAATATATAACGGCACCAAATATTAACTATTTGGGGTTATATGTTTACCGCATACTGAAAGCATATTTAAATAAAAGAAACAGTCAAAACTCCATTTGAATGTAGAGCATTGAAAATAATGCTTTGAAAAGCAACGCACACGTGGTCATTATGTAATCAGTTCGCTGTACAAGGAAGCGACCACACCCAAACTGTTAATTATTAATATCTCGGAAACTAATAAATAAAGGCGAAATCCAATATAGCCAAAATGTTTGCCGAGATATTAGTAATGACGTGTGCAAATTTGATGCAATATAATTAACAAATGAAAGAGTTAATTAAAATAATTGAATAACTTCTGTACAAATAGAGTTACAGTAAAGAGATTTTAATATGTTATAAAGATAATTATTTCTGACAGATTGTATATTTTAGATTTCACACAACTTGGTTTGCAACCAAGTTATTGCAAAATTAAATAAGTACAGGATATCCGCAGCGACAAATTGGTTCCGCCGGGTAATTATATTAGATAATAATATCAATTCTCCGTCTGTGGGAACCAGACTTCATTCTCACGGACCAACGGAATTCTAAATTTTATGTGGTAGGGAGAGTGTGTCGACCAATGAAATCATTTCATGCGAGCCCCGGCTAGTGCGGTGTTTTATGGTTGAAAACTCACTCTTCTGTCAGTACTCACGAAGTTAAGACGTAGTCCTTCGATCGTCTAGTAACCAAAGTGGTGAAGATCAACAAGAAGACTCTACGTGGTCAACACACACGCAATTACGAACACACTAACTACAGATCATCTGTATAGCTCGTAATTGTTGCGTAAAGGCGAGATACTCTTCAAGACATCAACCGAGCTTATTGTGTACTACCAGTTAGTCATAAGCACGCAAGAGATCCACCCGACTTCAAGACCAGACTTCAAGAATACAGCAGAGAGGCCGTCTAAATTATTGGTGAACAGCTGACGAGCAGAGCGACCACTCGAACGAAGCACACACACACACGCTGACGTGCAACGTGCGAATCGACGAGGGACAGGAAGCAGTTCCAGCAGACAGCAGCAGACGTTAAAATATTCACAAACAGCAGGGCAGCAGAGTGTTGCCGAATTTTGAACTCCACGACCGAATCCAGCAGTTCTAAGCAGATTACTTTCTCTAACCAAGGACTCGAATCGACGAGGGACAAATCGGGCCGACCTCCTCTTCAGTAACAGGAAAGCAAAATCCACTTATTTATTTTTCAGATCAAATTTTCTATTTTTAAATTAAAACATTGTAATTCAAATAATTCAGGTGCCAAACAAAAAAAGCAAAGACTCTAGTAATTAAAAAGTAAATTCGTTGTGATAATCTGTATAGCAGTTTAAGGCTTTAGTAAGTTATAGTTAAGAAATAGAAGTAGTATAAAAGCGCTATACAAATCTTAACTGACAATCTAATCTTAGATCATACTGCAGTAGATCAGAAGTAGAATCACTAGAAATGAAATAACGTGAACTGGACTGTCACGTCTAATTTATTTTAATTAATTATTCTAATTAATTTCAGAGTTTTATATTTTGTTTCATGAACATTTAGATTCAATTTAATTAAATTCAAATCAATTAATAAAGTAAAATTTAAATTGCAATTAACTCGCAAAAGAACGAGTTCAGTTTCTGTCAACTATTGACCAATTGAAAAACATCGATTCATTGTATAGACTATAAGAAAATTAATAATATAATAACCATTCTATTCTTGTGTGTTGTTGGTGTAATAAACAACGTTTTATTACCCCATATAACAGTGTTTTATTGTTGTACGATAAAGCCTACCAGTCTCACAAAACTCTCCCCCTTTAAAAGTAACTTATTTTGTGTGTTGTAATAAGTTGAGATTACTAGCTTGCGAACTTCAAATCCAAAATCCACACGCCCTAGTCGGAAGAATCTGCAAGATCAGACAGCAGGTGGGTACTCACACATTACACGACATAACAATAACGCATATAGAAGAAGTGCGTGTAGTTATAATATATATATATATATATAAAATAAGGAAAACTGATTAGTTAGCACACTGTCGTATTTACCCCCTCAAGTGCGTTTTCCACGTCCCAATTTACACGTACCAAGTAAAAATTCTATATGAAATTCATGGTCAACCAAATATTGAAACAGTTTGCTATATATGCAAACATGAATAAAATTAAAACGATACCATTGTTGACTTTATACGGATTACCCGAGGTAACCAGAAGTGATTCAATAAATGATGTCAACTTTTTGTTTGAAGGAAAAACGTTGTAACTTAAAGCGAATGATCCGAACAATTGGGGGAGATCACTGGCTGATAATCACACAAACTTAATTTTATCGTGACGAGAGCGTGCGATTTTATTTTATGGAAACTTAAGTTAACATGTCTCTAAGAGACACGAAATCGGGTATTTTTGATACAAATATGATAAACTGGTGAAAACGTTCTATAACAAAATTTAAACAACACTTGAATGCACAGTGAAAGCGTATAAATTTTAGTGTAACTAACATTGGAATTGATTCATTTAGTTGAAACAAATCAGATTGGTATGAAGTCGTTTTATTTAGTTTGGTATAAATGGAGAGATGAAGACAATTATATGAAGACTTTATCCGAGTTGTTAAAGATAAGCAAAATTTTAAAAAATTTGATAGAAATATTTTTTTGATAAGTTTGGAAGATAAAAAGTTGTAATTTCAAGCATATCTCGCGGTCTAATCCCAAAATGGAAATTACACACACACACACACACACGCGCGCGCGCGCGCGCGCGCGCGCGAGAGAGAGAGAGAGAGAGAGAGAGAGAGAGAGAGAGAGACTAAATAGAACAGAAAAGTCGTTCAAAACAGAGGCGATATTGAAAGTACTTCTATCCACATGACGTTCTCAACCGAAGAAGAACATTTCCCTGCGGGCAGTATCCAGACACATTGACATTGTTAAGTATTTTGGTATACACTACTTTAGGTCGGCTACGAAACTGACAAAAACATATTTTGTCGCGAAGAAAGCAACTAGGTGTCGAACTGAATAGATTATACTGGGCAACTGGAAGCAAAATCCGAGCTATCAAAGGAGAACAAAACTATCAATCTTATACGAAACAATCTTAAATTCTGTATGAACACATACAACTTGTTGTGTCATAGTGCGAACAACTCCAACAAAGAAATATTGTCGCAGCGAAGTTGAATTTAAAAACAAGCACAATGTTTTCGCACAATAGCATTCATTTGTTTCTTCTGCCGTTAGTCAGTATATAAATAAGTACAAATGTTAACGCTAACATGTATGGTAATGGTTAAGCAAAATACTAAAGCCTAATATAAAAAATAATAATTAACTGGAGATAAATTAAAGTAGGATAACGCATAAAAATTAGAAGATCCTCGTCAGACAATGTATTGGATATTTTCCATCTCGAAAAAATGTCTATACAATAATTTCTGTAATTTATGTTTCCACGAATTTTTCAGAGATAGTTCAATTATTGAACATTTTATTCAACTCGAAATTTAAGTACATTGTACTTCAAATTCAACATTTTATTGTATATCATTTCAACATCCGAAATCGTCATCTTTCTTTACATTTAACATTAAACAAATGGAAATCCTTTTATTTTTGTGAATAAATAAAGCAACCAAAAGAGAAAAGGTGGTTGCTTCACGTTTATGGAAGTGGAGTGGAGAATCTTTTGTGAAGTGATTCCGTTGGACAATGAAGTTGGAAGCTCTTATTTCTCTCCCTGTCACTCATGTCTATTGGATTTTGATTATCGTGTTTTGTTTTGTTCCGTTTCACCGCCATTTATATTTATCATAGCCGTATCATCAGATTAATGCAGTTAAATACATACGTACGTAAGCTCGCGTGTGTGTGTGGAAATTAAAAACATTTCATTTTAATCTATTGTCTGATATCAAAATTAGTTGCGTTTTACATTTAGCTGGTAATTTCTTTGAGAATTCCACAGGCGATTTATTACTAAATTTTGTATATAAACATTTAAATAAAAACATAAAACAATCAATGCCTTATGATTTCAGTAACATATTATTGTACTGGTCGTTAGAATAATATCTGTGAACAATCTTTTTCTTGTTCATCCCAGCAATATCAAAGTTGGAAGGAAGCCATATTTAGGCTCAATAATACTGACGTTGTAAACAAGCATTGCATTGCAGTTACTACTACGGACAAAGTCTACTGTCCATTGGTTGTTTTCAGTGCGCGCACGGGTATTCACGTTCTGTATATACGCGCGCGCACACATACACAATTAGTTGTGTTAGAGACATGATTTAACATCCATACCATCAAATTTTATCTAATAATTATTTATTAAGTAGGTAAATATTATTTCGACGCCTTATACAGAAGCGCTACACACACACACACACACACACACACACACACACACACACACACACACACACACACACACACACACACACACACACATGTTCATGACACACACAGATACACGATTACAAACATAGGGTCTAGTAAACATAAAACGGTACCTGGCATTTTCAGAAGTAAGGACTTCGACTGTAAGCACGGAAAGGACCATCACGATTAGTGGAGCTTTCCGAATTCCTTGTTCGTATTTAATACGCTGAAACCAAAGACACAAACTGAACTCAATGAAAGTATACGACGGAAAACAGTTATCTGCTGATAATTGATTATCAGTATGCATATAGGCTATGATTAACGTCCGTCCCCACGCGAATCTGTGTTCACGTGTACACGTGTTTCATGTTGTCAAACAACAGTGTTCACTAGTGTGTATAATACCGAGAGCAACGTGAACAGGTCAGTACATAATTGTATTACAGATGGCCTTGCGCGTTTAAATTACAAATCTCTGGGCAAACTTTGAATATTTGGGGAGGGGTAAAACTGATGTAATTGACTTGATTTTGTTTTGATCGTTGTAATTACGAATAAAAAGCACTTGAATCCGTAGGTTTACTAACACTATACAGTCAGGAATATGTACAAGTGTGGGGGAAATCACACTTGTACATATTGTGACGACATTACAGAACAATCTACGTGTTTCTCTAATGTTCCAGAGGAATCCGGCTGTAATGTTGCGTGCGTATGTGATGTCAACATGCGCTCGCGAGGCTTTGACAGACTGTGACAGAAGCCGCGCGCACTGTGTCAAGGCCGCAATCAATTAGGTCGTAGTGTAGAGCTAATACGTAGTATGTGGAATAATCTAGATCTTCGGCGAGGTATAAATACAAGTATTCAGGGACGCTCAGTTCAGTTTATTGTCGGGAGATTACAAGTGATTACTCTGTGCGTTCAAGTGGTTATTGTGGCGAAGTGTTGTGTTTTATAATCGGGCGGTATAATTGTAATACAATTGTGTTTAATATCAGTTGACAATTTATTGCGTGTGAACAATTTTTATTTGATTTGTTGTAAGAGACCGTGTTGTTAATTACGAACTGTTTAACTGTGATAATTAAAGCTGGTGATTAGTGACTTAATTGGTGTTTTGTATTTTGCTTTCCACTGTACCATACGACGATCAAGTAGACCGTCGTAACAATATAATATAGTTCCACGAACAGTGGCGGATTATCCATAACGGTAGGGTATGCTGCAGCTCCGGGCCTCAGCTGTCGGAGGGGGCATCATCCAGCTGAATGAGTATGCGAAGCAAAACTTACAGAATTTTTGGGTTTTCTTACGCACTTTCCATGGAGAGTGTCGAGTTGGAAAATCAAGCAAAGGCTCTTATAGAAGTTTACTCAAACAATTTAAATAACGATCTTCTAATAAAATTGACCACGAGTAAAATTGCAAGAAACAGTTTTTTTTTTCAAATTCTTCGAATGAAGATGATAGATTCCATGATACTACAGATTGTCTGCTCAAAGTATTAAACTGGATTATTGATTGTAAAATGATTTATGTCTTTCTAAATATACACATTGCATATCGTCTGCTTTTGATGATTCAAGTAGCTAACTGGGAATCTGAAAGATCATTTTCTTTATTGAAACGCATTAAAGATATGTTTTGAATACAACTACGGAAGATGAGAGATTATCTTCGTTAGCGAGCTTGAATATTGAAAGCGAGATACTTGACTCGCTCGATTTTGAAGGAATTATACAACACTTCATTAAGGCAAAATCAAGAAATAAATGGATTGATTAGTATTTTCTAAGCTTAAGTAGGCCTACTAACATCCTCATTGCAATCACTATTTAGTTAGATATTTGTTGTTTGAGAGTTTCATAAAATAACTGTTAGCTTTCGAAATTGTGTATACCATTTATCTGTCTAATAATGGTTGAATTTTGTGTAAAAAGTTGAATTTTGAATCGGGGGGGGGCACCACTCTGATGGCAGCATAGGGCACCACGCGCTTCTAATCCGACCCTGTCCACGAAGTGTGCGCCCATTCAAAATAAATATCTTTAACAGAATGTAATGATTAGGAAACGGAATGAGAAAACATTTTGCTTCCTGAGCCATTTTTGTGAAAGAGAAAGTGCCTTGCCATCTTAGGACGCCGTCAAAACGAAACGAATTCTGTTTCACAGCGTTACGCTGCGGAGGAAGATTAACGAAACACAAAATTCAAGCGAATAAAAATATAAAAAAAAAAAAAAGATATTTAAATTCAAGTTAATGGCACATACGTACGATGGTCAGTTGAAAAGTTCGCGGAGCGACATACATAGCTCAGTGGTAGAACTAAAATCTTTCGTGTGCTGCAAGACGTATATTTCGCGTGGACAACTGTTAATTTCCAGATGTATCTGTCAATTTATTCACTTTTTACCAGCGGTTTGAAATTTTCCTGCCACGCGTGTTTTTAAAATGCAAAAATCAAACATCGTGTTGTGATGAATTTTCTGTTAAAAACATTTTAGCGCCAATGGAAAATCAAAACGCAACTGTAAATGTTTTAGGATATGCTGCGCCTTCAGAAACAACTGTAAATGGGCCACACACGAGTTTAAACGTGGTCGTACAAGCACTGAAGACTATCCCAGCAGTGGACGTCCAAAAAGTGCAACAAAAAATGGCATTATTGAAAAAATTTCATAAGGTGTTGGAAGACCGCAGATTGAGGAGTGGATGACGTTGCTGAAATCATAGGCATCTCATATGAGTGTGTGCATTATACTTTTACTCAAGAACTGGGTGTGAAAAAGCGTTGTGCAAGATGGCTGCCGCATCTGGAGTGTTGCATTTTTTGGGCGTCCAGTGCGACCACGTTTTCAATGCTCGTAAGATCACGCTAAACTCAAGTGCCTACTTACAAACAGTTGGTTTTGAAGTCGCAGCATCTCCTGACACATTAACAATTTCGTTTTGAATTTCCGATGACGCTAAACAATTTTTAACAAAGAATCACATAACGATGTTTGATTTTGTCCGTTTTTAAAAACACGCATGACAAGTCAATTTTAAACAACTTCTAACCAATGAATAAATTCATAGATAGATTTGGAATTAACAGGAGTTCACATAAAATACAAATCTTGCAGCACATGAAAAATTTTGGTTTTACCGCTAAACTACAGTTGTCGCTCCGTGAAGTTTTCAACTGACCCTCGTAATTAGCCAGTTATATTAAAATAAATGAAATACCGTATTTGTTCTTGAACGCCTATGTAAATATTGAAAAGTAAGGGGAGGGCACACATCCTTACCTGATATCTTCGTGTTCTGCTGGCGTTACAACTAGTACCGGTTTTAGCCTCTTCAACGATTTTTCTCCATTCAGCCCTCTCATTACATAGTCTCCTTCGTCTTCTTATCCCCATATTCCTCAGATCCTCCTCGACATCCTCGAACCATCTCTTCCTTGGCCTTCCTCTTGATCTCCTACCTAGTGGTCTGCTTTCTACAATTTTTCTGGGAGTTCTGTGCTGTTCTGTCCTCATTGTGTGTCCCAACCAGGCTTTCCTTCTACTCTTTATAAACCTTAGTATATCAGTTCCGTATATTAGATTAATTACTTCATCGTATTCTCCATGAGGCGCTGTTATTTAGCACTGGTCTAAAAAATTTTCTCGGTATTTTTCGTTCGAAATTTAGATACTGTTCGTTTTTTTGCGTTAATACCAAGGTTTCACACGCATATGTTACGACTGGTCTAATTATGCTTCTATATATTTTTAGCTTCAATGATTTGTTCAATATTTCCGAATTCATTAATTTTGAGTAGGCGTAGTAACATCGGTTACCACTAAGGAATCTGTTGTCTGGATACCATTGCTTGTGTTTAGTGTAGTTTATTTGTGACTCTAGGTAGGAAAATTCACTCGCTTGTTCAAATTTATGATTTTCGCATCGTAGAGGTTTTAATACACTTTTAATAGGCCTTAATAAAATTTCACGTTACAATTATACATACTACACTTGGCCTACGAGCATGTGCAAAGTAAGAGTTTATCTAGCTAATTTACCCAATGACAATATTAATATTTATAACATACTAATTATCAGCAACAGAATGTAACACTTACTTTAGTGTACCGACTCTTAAGAATTATCCCAGGGCGCCAGTAATAAATAAACACAATTTGACTGTTGTTAATCACGTTTTTAATAACTACTTGCATTTACATATTACAAAATTTGTAGATCATTACTTTTAATAAGTTTGCTATAAAATTTGTTTGTGCTTATTTCTTGGCTGTGGATTCTTTGACTAATTGAGTCACCAAATATGATTACATTCATTTAAATTTAATAGACAATAGTAAAATGAGTGTTCATTTTATTAGTTACTTGCATGTTGAATCCACTCTGCGCCGCGATGTAATCAATTCTGCATGTTCCACGCAGGTCGTCCGACGTTAGTCGTTGAGCAGTTATCCTTGTTAGTTTTGCACTAATTTATACACTTGTTTCACAGGTATTAAACACCATTCACTTTGACAACTTAGTGATAACTACACAGGTGCCGTATGCGAATACACTTGTTGAATACACAGTATATTCTTATTTAAAGCTAAGTGCGTCCAACACCAGATTGATAACAAATACCGACCGACTGTCCCGTACTGTGATATTTAATACATTAATTTTCGCGATGTATTTCGACATTCAACGATTGATGCTGTATTAAGTAAAACTTGGATATGTTACTCGATTTTAACTTATCTTCTCTAATTTCTCTGAACGTTATTCTTGTAAACGATTATTAAATGTTTATAATATGTAGCTTTCACAATACTTAATATCGCGTTACCGTAACTGACTTTTTCGTTGCGAAATATATTTATTTAAATTACCGACAAATTTCTTAACGCACTAGATACGAGTCTTTTAAGTGTAATATCTCTGTACTATCTACAAAATACACGCCAATTGGTCTGACATACCGCTAATTTCAAATTTACCCAATCTGTCTAGTGAAAACTTCCCGCGTAAAAAATGACGCGTTCCGTTATTCGTCAATTATTTGCGCGTGTAGACGTAGTGGGAAAACTTAGCGTCTACCTCCATCTCGCTCTCATCTCTCTCTCTGTTTAATCTAACGATTCCTTTGTTGAATGTACTTAACTTTTTACAATCTTAGGGCAGAATTCTGACACCCTTGAAAATAATACAATTTTATGACGGTTCGTCCGCTATGTGACTTTTTCATAATTTTAGCCGTCTTACAGGCGCCAACTCAAGGTCGTCTCTATGAACAACTACCGCTCCTTACTACAACATTTTAATACTTGCTCCTTTGAAGCGCCACCGCTCTAACGGTAGTTTTAGTTTTATTTTCTCACCGCTTTCTACGAATTTATATTTTTCTATGGGTACAACATAACTTTGTCCTCGTAAAATTGTTGAGTGTGCAATTTTTACGTTATAAGGTTGTCTACTGCACGATGTTCTTGTTATTTCCACATATTCAATTTTATTATAATTCACTTTTAGTCCTCTCTCAATTCCCCTGCTATCTATATTAATTACATCTTCTGTCGAAGAATTTTTGTTTCTACTTACAATGGCTAGATCATCAGCATAAGCAAACATTTGTATGGTTTTTATTCCTATACGTCCCCTAATTTCCACCCACAAAAGATATTGTTACGACGGTCACACCGATCGTCGTATTGTACAGTGGAAACAAAATAACAGACACCAATGACGTCACTAATTACCAGTTTTACTTAGTCACAAACAACAAGGAAAATCAATAAGGCACTCTTATACTGTAATTCAAGTTAATTTTGTCTGATAAAAAATGTCACCTTAACACTGTCACAGTCACAGTTGTACACTAATTAACACATTAATCATTTTCCACTAATCCGCAACAATCACTTGATCCGCACTCTGCATACATCGTCAGGTGTAACTGACTGCTAAGCCGGCTGCTGATGCTTATATAGATCCCGCAGAATAATTTTCCGTACTACTGGCGAGCGGCGTGCCAACGTAATTTGCGTAGTTACGAGCAGTCTGGAGGCTACATCAGTGCACGACCTTGACACAGACGTTGCACGTGCTGGCCTAGTCGAGAAACGCGTAAAATGACGCTCTCGAATTGTCGTAGCAATATTTAAATTCAGGTTATTGGTACATACGTAGGTAGTCGTTTTTATTTAAATACATGAAATATTGAAAAGTAAGGGGAGAGCACGTATTCCTGCCTGACACCTACCGGTATGAACACTCTTTATGACAGTCGGTTTCTACATGTACGTAAGCTAAGTTGTGAATAAACGAATTTCTTATTGAAACTTTCAAGTGTTCCGGTACATCCATTGGTTTAAACATTTTCAACAGCAGGCTCCATCTAACCGTATCAAAAGCTTGATCGACTATAGAAGAGTAGACGACCGCGCTTATTACAAAAAATGTGCTACCCGACGAAAAGCAAAGTTTATAATGCTGTAGCACTGTGCGATAGTGCGTATGGAACGTCACAACTGGAAAGCTGTGACGTTCCATAATCAAAGACGCAGAACACGAAAATAACACATCTAGCTAGCGGAAACACGCTGGGAAACGTATGTAACTACGAAATTAACGCTGAAATAAAATTAACTAAACATATTTTTGAAAACGGTACTTTCTGATTAAAAATGTGTTTCTATAGGCCTATTTACTTTTTCTAGTTAACGCTTTTAATTAGCATTGCTTTAAGCATATACATGTGAAAAGCATGTCAACTACAGTAAAAATTTGAAATTAATATGACTTATTGGCTTAAAAAAAGGGGATTTCTGTAGGAAATTCGTTTTAATTTAGAATCAATACTTTGTTCGTGAACAACAAACAGTATTTAATTAAGACACGCCTTATTCTTAAAGTTCATGTTTCCGGTATCAAGCCAGAATTGATTTAATTAGTATATTACCGTATTTCAGTTCCTTCTTGTGACTTCTGGTAGTTTTGCGACGCGTTTAGGAACGATCGTTTCATCATCAGACACATCACAAATGTGTGGACGGACGCTCATATCTACTGTCCGTCCACACACGGCCCGTCGTACACCGTTCAAGTAGAGTATGAGTAAATCAGTTTTATTGTTGATATGTTTTTCACTTTAATTTAAATTTAAATGTTTGACGATCTCGTGTGACGGATATTTGTGTCTGATGATGGAACGATCGTTCCGAAACGCGCCACAAAGCTACTAGAAATCACAAGACGGAACTAAAATACGGTAAAATAATAATTAAATGCCTCATTCATAGTTATTTGTTTTTTCGCTGTCTGATTTTTCTCTCTTAGTTTTGAGTTCTGTCATCATTGTTTTCTCATAATCTTTTCATATCGGTTCCTGTAGTCAATCTTAAGGTTGTCGCGCTATCCAGTCGGGACATTAACTTACTCACTGTCTCTCTGTGTTAAATACAAAGTAAGCGTTATACGCTCAAAATTGTATACACAAAAATAAATGGGTCTTGGTCATCTAATTAAAATGTTTGTCCTGATAAAAGTGTTGTTATGGCCACGTCAGTTCTGTGCGTTAACATTTGGGCAAACTGTCTGCTTTCGTTTGCCCAACTGTTGTCTGCAAACTGTACACATTAATGGACTTAATTACCAACGTACTTTTAATTACCACTGTATGTCGTGTTAAAGAATAGAAATTGCTGATGCACAGGTTATACCCAGTACGTCCAGTCGACTGCAGCTGCTGTTCTCAAAACTTCAGTGAATTGGCATTTTTTCGCGACTTACATTGAAACGTGATTATATCCCTACAGAACAACAACTAAGTGAAGAGGGATAATCTGAAATATAACAGTTCAGTAATTAAAATAATAATACATTTTAACTCCCTCCCCCCAAATTTTAATGGGTGAATACGTTTTATTAAAGTAACACATAATAAAACGAATAATGAATAATGATATATGGGAATAATGATAATTGAATTATAACGACTGGAAAATACAATTAACACCTCGGCATACAGTTTTTTTATGTAAACATGACAAAAATCATTAAGATCTGTAAAAAATTTTTAGATTCCATCAATAAGAACTGAAGTATCAATCCGCAAGTCGTGAGTTACTTTATTCTATTCAGTACACATTACAACAGAACCAGTTTTATTCCACCAAACGTTTTTAACTGACAAATAATTTTTATCGACAATCCTTCCATTTAAGCTTCAACTTCAGTGTACGTTTTATGTAAGAAATTAAACAATTTCAATAGATGACGTTGAAAATTAATATCTCATTTACCAATTTACAGTGGATTAATATGACTTCATTTTCAGAGGACTTATTTATCAAAATTAAGTACTTTACTCTTATTAAAACACAAAACAATGCAGGTAAACTACCCCTACCCCTTAACCGAACAACCCCATTTTTGATATTTACACTTTAACTGAGTAATAGTTTCATTATATGTAATTACTAAGCTATCTAATCCTTCAAAACGAAGTAGTTTATTCGACATCAGAAAGGTAATTTTCAAAAAATTACCCCCTCCCTTGTACTACCATTTTTATTTATATAAAATTACCCCCTCCCCCTTAAACTACCCTTTTCATTTATAGATATTTCATCTACCTTTCTACAGTGTATTATTATGACCTTCTTTCAGGATATTTTATTTATCAAAATTAAGTACTTTACTCTTGTTAAAACGTAAAAAGTTGCAGGCAAACTACCCCTCTCCATTAACCGATCTTCACCAAAATCAATAGGCCTTGAGACCTCTATAATTCGGGCAGATGTGCAAAAAATTATTTGATTCTTGTATAAGAAGAGTTTACCGGGTTGTTTGGTCGTGGTCTACGGCCTAATGACAACCCAAACGTTTCGACAGCACCACTGGCTGCCATCATCAGTGGAATTCAAAGAACGTAGGTTGTTATCGTCAGGGCCACAGCACTGTGGTAAAGGCCCGCAGTAAAGGCCGTAGACCACGGCCAAACAGTCCGGTAAACTCTTCTTATACAACTGACACCGGCCGTGAAAGCCTTAGGACAATTATTTGATTCTGTTTGAATTTGCGGCAGAGAAAAAATCCTGCATACAGACACACAGATACTTTTCGAGGGTTTTGAGGGTAGTACAATCTGTGAGGGCAAATAATGACTTTCTGCCGAAGGTTGGCGTCTAGTATAGTACTATAATTATAAGCCTTTATCTCGTAGTTGCCGTAAAGCACATGCCTACACATCTTGACTACGACTTGCCTTCGTCTCTCCGTTGTTTTATGCAATTTATTCAGTTAGTTTATTTCATCAGTTTATTAATAATTTTATTATGAATTACTTATTTTTATACTACCGCATATTACATATTTTTATCTAAATACGGCAAGTATTATCGATCATCATTATCATCATTATCGATTGTGTTTCTCGTAACTCTTTATTTGTTTTATAAACGATGCGTTTCGGGATCACAGTCCACACTGTGATGTTTTAAGTTTCCACGATAATTGAAAACAAGACACTAGACATAATACACACACACACTACACAAAACAAAATTAATGTCCGAATAAACTACAAGACGAGATATTGTAACCGAGTTTACAAACTATAAATTCGAGTTATCTCGCTCGTTACAATTTCACGCACAGAGAGCCTGTCTTTATTGTTTGCTTCTCTATTGTTTTTACCTTGTCAATGAGGTACTGAAACCTAACGTTTATCCATGATACTCAATTTAACATAATTTCTCAAACTGTGTGATCAGTGCCATGGAACTACGTAATGTCATATACTGTACGTTGCTTTACTATGTTTGTGGGAAAATTTACTTTCCTTAGCCTTTATGTCTACGTTTTCGTGGTACAACTGAAAGGCGCCTACTCACTAAAAACAACAATACAGGATGTACAAATATCCGTTTTCTCTTTTAGGTTATTAGTATATTGTGATTTATTGATTTTGTTGTCCGTGATGTTTCCGAGTGTTATCAAGAACCAAAATATACTGTTAAGACGCTGAAGACAAGTATTTTAGATAAAAGTTTTTACCTTATTGCCTGAACCAGTTTTTGCACAGGTACACAACCACAAGAAAAACAGAATACACACTGTCAAAAAACACAAACAATCAGCTAAACAAATTTGATTTAGGCCTACCTGGCATTTACAAATTGAACTGCTCAGAATGTAACAAATTCTACGTAGGCCAGACAGGACGCAGCTTCAAACAAAGGTACATTGAACACATAAAACATTACACTCCACCACCATCGAATCCACATTTGCAAACCATCTCATTGATGCAGACCACACGTGCACAAACATTAACAATGGAAATTATACACGTAGGCCTACACACTAAAGGTCGAAAACTAGATACAGTCAAACGATCAGAAATATACAAACACATGAAAATGCATGGAAACAACATAACAAATGAACATACACAATTAAAATCACATACTATTTGTACATGTTACACAAGACACATAAAAGAACGATCTTTCGAACGACAGATCCGTGACCAAAAATACAACATGTATGATCCTGGCACTCTCCTTTAGATTTATAAACAAAGACTTGCCTGGATTAACTGTCAGACTCCGTTCTTTTTACATGAAGCAACCGTCAAGTTCAATACCGTATTCGTTTTGGTTACGTTTTCTGTTCTCACGTGTACATGCCCTATGTACTGAGCAGAAGCTGTTAGTTGATGCGCCATCACGTTCTCTTATGTAATCAACACATTTTTGGACGCTATTGGTCGGCTGTAGACAGCTGGCATCTTACAAAGATTTCAATCGATTGTAATAGGAGACATCTTAAGTCATAGCGACAATATTCATCAGAACATAACAAAATGCCGAAGGTTGTACGCCGTTCAGTAAGCGGCTCTGATATTTCGTGCAACGTTGCCAACTTTACACGTGAAGTTTTACATTTACCGAACGCTGCACAGTGCAAAACTGACCACGTGTCTATCTGGGTAAGAACTTGGCAACAAGTTATAGACTGTCACTATGTTGACGTGACGAATTCGTGTAACGTGACTAGCGAAGGTTCTTACACATGCTTTTACTCCTACCACCTACCACATATATCAAACGTCAGAGTCGCTAACTCAACGGCTCGAGTCTAGTTTAAACTACCGAACACGATTAAAAACAGATGTATAAACATAAAGAAACAAGACAACGATCAGACACAACTCGGTTCTTTTCTCAAACTACGAACAAGCCTCATATGAACTCGGGAACAACCGTTTTCGGTACAGGCCTACACCGATAACCTTGCGATGTTAACGACTTTACTAATTTTTAAACTTAAAAATGCGTTGTAACACATCTAGCCTAAAACTACCTGAGTTATAGGCTACATGTGAGTTTGTATTTAAAACGTACATAGTCAACTCCCGATTATCTGGGACTGAATTACCCGGTTTGAGATTATCAGTGGTTGTACTGAGTGAAGTAAGAAATACAACAACATCAGTTACCTGTACATTATTATAAAATTAAAACGACAATAAAATGAACAAAACTAAAATATTTATAATAGAGATATTTCAAAGAATTAAGTCAGATTTATTCATTTGGGGTATTTGTAACAAACCCCATACTTTATATTTTCTACGATAATTCATAACTTCACAGATTACACAGTGGCAATCAGTGAAGTGTACATGACCAATTTAGTGCTAAATTAGATAGTACTAATTATATTTAGTAAATTATTAGCCCTATTCAATATGAGAATTAATCATGCAAAAATCTTTATAAGAAAATCAGCAAATTACTTATTGTGATCAGTGCTTTAAGTCCATTGTAAACTACTATGCTTCCTGAGCTGAAAACCTCGCTCACTATTTTGAACGAAGTACATTTATTATTACATAAATTCTGGTATTAGATAATTTTTCAATTATGGGAAAAATTACAGAGAAATCCCGATTTCTCTGCTATTTGTTTAGTAATATAACAATTGTACAGCAAACAATCATACAATAAACACTAAAAATTCAGTATATTCGGATTTGGGTTACAATTCCTCTTAGTCTGACCCCCTGCTGGATTTTCAAATTTTTAATCTATTTTTGGGACCTGTGGTACTGAAATTTTGAAATTTCCAAAACTTAACACTACATTTAGATGATAGTTAAAATTCTCTTTAATTTGATACCCCATATGAAATTTTGCAATTTCATCAAAACCTTTTGGGTCGTGACGTCCAAAACGTTTGAGATTTTTAAAAATGGACACTATATTCAGATTGTCGTTAATTTCATTTTACGTTGATATCTCACATACATTTTTGCTGTTTTAACAAAATTTTCACCCAGTTTTTGGCTCTGAATTTTTTAAACAAAATTTTCACTCACTTTTTGGACCCTGGTATGTTTTTAAATGGACACTATATTCAGATTTTGGTTTCAATTTCCTTTAATTTGAAACCTAACTTGCGCTTCTGCATTTTTTTACAATTTCCCCCATATCTTTCCCTCCCCCTATTTTTAGAGAAATAAATCTGAAAACAAGGTTCTGTAGGGTAAAATTATGGACATGTCAAATTTTACGAAAATCTGTTATGCGTTCAGTAGTTATCATGAGACATGCCCGAAAGAGGTAGATAGGTAGACAGACAGACAAATGCCAAACGGTCGAGACAAACTGAGAACTCACTTCGCTTGTTCAATTATTATTACTATTTTTAACGATCTCCAGCGGCCAATATACATCTTACATAAAACAGGGAAAAATATAACAGTAACATGTTATTTGAATCAAAGTCAAAGGTAATGGCTTTTATAGGAGATGAACCGGTTCGGACAAAAATATGCATAGACAACTCACGCATAGAACAAGTAAGACATTTCAACTATCTTGGACGTGACATTACTTATGATCAAGATAGATATATAAGAAAATAAAGTGACAAATTTTACAAGAATGTTTGGAACGGTTTGGAGAACGTTGGGAAATAAATGTAGAAAAGAAACCCAAATAAAATTGTATAAAACAATTGCAATATCTACACTGCTGTATGGTTCTGAAACTTGGGTCATAAAGAAAAAAATGAACAGAAGGTACAAACAGCATAAATGAAATTTCTGAGACAGTTAAAAGGTGTAATAGACGAGATAATAAAAGAAATTAAGAGATAAGAAGTGCTTTAGATATTTTTGCAGTTAATGAAAAGATTAAAGAATACCAAAGAAAATGGATTCAATACATCAACAGAATGGAAGAAAGTAGAATACCGAAAACGGCGAATGATTACAACCCTAGAGGCAGAAGAAAAGTTGGTAGACCTAAGAAAAGTGGACTGTGGAATAGGAACAGGCCGCTAAAGCCTAAAAGCGTTAAGATGATGATTTTTATTGGTATTGTATTATAAGTAGTAGTCTAGTAGTACTAGTATTATTATTATTTCCTCATGTTTAATAAGAAAATATGTAAACCTAATTGTAAGAAAAATGGGTACAGTAGGCTACTGACAATTATAGTGAATAACAGAGATAGAGTGATAGTGATAATATAGTGGTAATAGTAATACAGTCGAAGGGGTGTCAGTGAGTAGTGATTTGAAAATGGTTAAACAACCGAATCTTGATTTCAAAAGTACACTAATATAGTAATATAGGATTAACGTTTTTCTCAAGTCTAATTCTTTCTGCCATCCTTAGCTAACAAAGTCACAATTTCGCATTCAAAATGTAGTTTTGTAATAATATCATTACGTTAACAATCTGTTAGTATTTATAAGAAAAGAGTATTTATAAGAATAAAATTTATAAGGTAAACTGAATTTTGACGAGCTCGAGTTTAGTGTTCGGTACCTGAAGTTGTTAAGAAGACCTGGGACTCCTGCTGTTGTCGCTGTTAATTAATGTTGTTGTATGCTTCACTGATAGAACACGAACTGAACACGGACGTAATGCACATCTGTATTTGTAACACAACTCCACACATGTTGTGCCCTTATCAGCTGCTTCGTAGTTTTACTGTATTTCAAACTGTAGTTACGACAAACTTGTAGTTATCGATGAAGTAAAATACATGGAAGAATTTAAAAATCAGTCATCGAAACTGGCTAGCAAGTTCCATAAAATAGCTTCGAGAACGCTGGAATCGAAAAACGAAAAACACGTTATGTATGGCACTTGGTGATTATGAGAAAGTTTTTGATATGTAATCTATACTAAATCTGCAACGAAGAATTTTGAAGGGAATAGGAAAGGGATGTTTGGACAATCCATTAGATATATATTATATCCCAAATGTAATTGCAAAAATCACACGCATCATTAAGTCATTTGTTGCACTAAACGACTTAAAATTGATTATGAAAAATGGAAGCGTGTAGTAAAACACGGTTAGTGATTTGGATGAATGACCTTTCCACTATCACAGAAGAAAATTCTTTCAACTACAAATACTAAAATGTCTCCGAGTTTTCAAATGATATTATCGAATGTGGTTTACGCGTATATGCGATTTTACACTTAAAATTTTGAAAACATAATACTTCTGAATTTTTATACATTTTCGCTCACAACGGCTTAACTATAAAAAAAAACACTAACAAAGTTTTTAATTACAAATCACTATAAATTCTAACTCATTTACCATTTATTTCTAACTAATTTATTTATCATTTATAATTTCCATAACTCATGATCTTGAATTATGGAAATGTTGTGTATAACTGTTTTTATATTTTAAAAAAGTGTTGATATATAATTAATTTTTAATGAACCTTTATTATCATTTACTTTAATACTACTTAAACAAATAGCATGTTAAGAAACAGCCAAAAATACGTTTAATCATACTCTAACAACATAAAGAAAGCAGAAAAAATTACAATGTTATATTTAAACATTCTGTAGGAAAGTCACAAAAATTATATATCAAGTAAACTGTTTCAATATTGTATGGTCACACAACTGATATTTTACCTGTTCACTTTTTATATATTTGTATATACTTCACAGTGCTCAGTTCTTCAGTAGTGTCAGAACAAATAAAATTTTGAATATTCACTATGGGTTGAGAAACTGAATCTTCTTGTTCAGTTTCAAGATGGGACACGACATTCCTGTAGGCCTAAACTATGTAAACTATAAAGTCCATTTCATTTATACGATGCGATAATGACACGCAGGTTAATTCTGTATGATGTAGTTCGAACACGGTTTTTCCTAAAAGTCCTGTTATATTTCATCATCATCATCATCTTCTTCTTCACACATTACGGCATAGGCAAGGTGCTGGCTGTTCCGCTTTCAAAGATCCTCCAGCCATCTCTTCCTGAGTCTACCCACACACCTGTGTCCTGTAAGTTTCTGTTTTCAGACACCTTGTTTCGTCCGTCTTGAATCTGACGTTCTTTCTAAGTGTTCTTTCCACCGTTGTTTAGTCTTTCATTCAAGTTAAAAACTTGTAATTCTTCTCTTGTGGTCTCATTCTTTATACGATCAAGTTTAGAACACCTTTTAACTCCGCTTAAGAACGCCAATCTCCAAGGCCTGTTTGTGTTATATTTTAGAAATGTATTCTCATATTTGCCAAACGTGTTTCCCTACCTGAGAAATATTGAGACTACCTACAATATGAGTAGCAGAACAACAGTGTGCTTGAAGTTCTGAGCTTTAAGTTATGTTTTAACACTCGCCAGCAAATGTAAGAGAGGTTTTAATTAAGTAACTTTATGCAAGTTAATTGAGCAGTTTTAAATTACTGCTGATTGTTGGACTAAAATATCCAATTAGAAGTTCGAAGTATTACAGATTAGAAATATCTAAATATCCAATCAGAAGTATTTCAGAAGTTAGAATAATACTATAGATGAGGTGTTAATAGAATTTATTGAATAGAAAGTCCCAGCAGCCATTTCCAAATTAGCTTACGTTTTCACAGATATGTCCTAAACTTGTTTCAATAAATCTACATTCAGAAAGTTTTAAAACGGTACTCTGGTTCAAAAAAATCCTAATCTCCAGGTAGTTGGGTCTGTTGGGTCCATCGCCGTCGGTATTACAACTGCCAAACGTTTCCAGTGCGCTCTTACCAAACAACTCGGTGGCATTTTTATCACTGAAGATCACCATGGGCGCGTCGAAGGATTTGGCAATTGTAATCTTGAGGATAGACCGGAAATTCTAAGTCTAGCTGCTGTCGACTTCACATCAAGGCTGAGGAGGTTCTCTGAAGGAGAAATTAGAGTCTACGTGGACCCTTCGTGGAAACGTTGTTGGCGGTTGGAGCTCCCGCCCTAGCTTGCGCCGGCAGTAAGGTCTTCTTCTGACTGAAGGTGCGACAACTACTGGAATCACCTGCAGTGCCGGTCCAGTAACAACCAAGAGCGAAGCCAAGCCAAGCTAGCTGTGGCCACGTATTAGTGGGTCGTGCGACCGCCATCGACGCTCCTTGTTAGGGCCATGTGTTGGCAGTTGACGACTGCGTTAGTATACCGGTTTGAAGTGCGGTTGCTTCGACTTGTGTGCGCGGTGAGTGTTCGCTTTCGCGTGTGCTGTTCGCTTGGCGGTGGTTTCCGTCGGTTGTCCGGAACCGATTGGTGTGCGCCGCGAGTAGTGTGCCGCCGGAAGCCAAAGGCAGCAAAGTGCAGTGTAGTGTACCTAGTGCTATGTGGTGGTCCGGCTTCCTCGGGTCTCCGGCCCTGTGGACCTGTTGGGATTACTACGTGGGATCACTACGAGGTAAGCTTTACACTATATTTCCGCGTGCTTTTGGTGGCATCAACCGCTTAGCTTCCGTAAGCTACTGTAAGTTAGTTCCCTGTTGGTTGAGGTCGGTCGTTTCCACTTAGTCGTGGTGCGACCTCCAATTTCAACGCTGAGCGTGCTTTCCCTACCGGTAGGAGGGCTTTGGCCCGAATGCCTTTGCCAAGACGCGATAAGCAACCGTCGCGTTGCGGCCGGCCGGCGGAATGGTCCTTCAGTACGCCCCGACCCTGCCCCTGACTCGGCCGGATCGCGAGACGGTCCTTCTCAGGGCAACAGCCGCGGTTTCGACCGAGTCCACCATTGTTGCTGGGGTTACTCCCGGCCCGTCGTCTGTTGTGTCCCAGCCCTCGCCTGGGTCCGAATTTACCGTAGTTGCTTCGAGGAAACTCCGCTCCCCGACAATTCGGAGCCCCTGGATGCTCCTTCCCGACGGAGTCGCCCTCCGCCCTTATTTGTCAACGGCGTCAGGAATATTGTTGACTTATCCCGATGTCACCGGCTCGGAGTCCGCCTCTCGGCGGACGCGACGATGTCTCTTCGTGGGAGAGACTCTCTTCGCGTCTGCTGTGAGACGGACGAGGAGTATCGGGCCGTGTACCTCTTTCTCCAGACCAGTGGCCTCCAATTTCACACCTTCACTAACGAGCAGGCGGCTCATGTCAGGCTGATCATCCGCGGCCTTGACGAGGAATCAGACCCCGACGAGGTGGCGGACTAGCTTCGCCAACTCGGCATCCCGGTAAAAGAATGCATTAGGCTTATACAGTGCATGGACCCAGGCAGAAGTTACCCCTCCGCCGGGTGATTATCCAGAAGGGGGAACAGGCGGACAGACTACTGGGACTGACCAGTCTTTGCGGTCTAAGGATAAAAGTGGAACGGAGCCGCGAAGCTGGTCATGTGCCTCAGTGCCACAGATGCCAACGCTGCGGACACGGCTCGGGTCATAATGAAGTGCGTCAGGTGCGGGAAGCCGTATCCGATTAAAAACTGTAGGCCTATGTTGCCGGTTTTGGGTTGCCGCTATTGTATAAATTGCGGCGACTCACACACGGCCAACTATCGCGGATGCTGGGTTTTTCAGCAGCAGCTGAGGCAGGCCGCAGACAGGACTAATCCTCCTGCCCGCCAACACTTCCGGTCGTGCCGGAGCGTGCCGCCTTTCCCCATCTACCAAAGAAGGTCAGCTCCTCCCAACAACAACCACCCGCCCGACCTCTTCCACTTGCGACGCCACGTGCATCGCCCCCCTCTGCTCAAGAGGAGCATGCTACAGCATCGTTCCAGGATAACCAGCCCGTTCCCATAGACGAGGAACCGGTCCCTGATGTAGTCGAGGCAGTCCCTGAGAGGTCCGTGGTTAGTATCCGGTCCGCGTGGACCGAAAAATGTTATGAGAATAATGATCCAACAAGTGTGGACAAGTAAGAGTTAATGAATTGGGCCCAAGTGGGCTAAAATATGTTTCTTAAGTTGACGAATTCTGTCCGCTGGTCTTCCATGTCAGTTAAAAATATTATGTGATAAATGCATTGCTTCAATGGAAAGAAAATGATAAGATGTGGACTGTATTTAAATAGATTTTAATGCCTTCTTAGTTACATTACAGATGCATTATGTACTGAAATGAGGTAGGCTAATACTGCATGTTGCCAAGTATTAAATTTAGATTCGAATGAAGCGGGTCTAGTCGGCCATAAGCGAGAATGTAAGGCCTAAAGCCTACATTAAATGTCGACAATAAATGACAGCGAAAGATTCGGCGAACCGAGCGCCGAGAAAGCTAGCTACGCACTGTGCAAAGTACAAACATGCAAATATTGAGGCCAGGCAGTAAGCAGATTAGCCAACCTAGAAAACGAAATCATCGCGCTACCGTACATAAGCTGCCCGTCAAAATCAAACTGATTTTTAAACACATTTTTTCTTAAATTACGATACATTTACAATTTAATTTAAAAGAGTACAGTTTCTTATAATGGTAGTTAGCTTCAAGGCTGAGTTGTACCTTGAGTTATGAGATTAGATAACGGCAGTCCGTCACTAGTTTAGAGATAAGCATGCATAAGATAAGCCTAGAGATAGGCGGTTGTAGGCCAAGGTTGGCGAACAGCTGTTTCATATATGAATAAATCTGGTTTGACCAATATTACTGACACAAGTGTGTTCAGTATATAACATTATAAAACATGAAAGAAAAATACATAATTATACAATGTTTAATGCAAGATCGGAAGCTCATCACATGATGGACCGATAGCTGGTAACCCTATGCATGTCATAGATGGTTACTGTAAAATTAATTGAGGCCCGTGGGCCTGTACAGAGAGTTCATTACATGAACAAAATTGTTGTTGAACATGTTGCAGTTGCATGTTCAATCGTAATTTCAGCAGGGCGGCATGTATCGACCTAGACATGCTGTTCCTGAAGTTTCAGGAACTTACAATATGTAATAATGTATGAACAAGCTAGATGCTGAATGCAAGCCCAGATACGACAGTATGTCATAATTTTAAGTAAAAGAATTGTGCATGCTTACTTGCAAAATGAATACAATATAAAATACAATATAAAAAACTTAGACGTGGCAGTTACATACGGCAGACGCTAACAATAGTTTTTACATAGACACAGTTTATGTGAATACAATAACAATAATTTAAATAATTACAAGATAAATAATTGCAATGTCAAATAACAATACAATACTGAAATTACAGAAACAATTTAACAATTTAAAGACATTCACAGAATAGTACATATTTATCAGCAACAATAAGAAATGAATGCATGATTGCTTAGCTGCAAGACATGCAAATATTATGTAATAACATTTTATAAATGAGACCACCAAAAAACATGCAATATACCCCATAACATCAAATGAAAATGTGCAAGACATAGTATGCCACACAAATTAACATACAATACAAATATTAAGATACCACCAAACTGTGATAATTAGAAGCGTGCAATGGCGCAAAATTGATAAGAAAATATTGTGATAATTCATCACAATTATGTTGACCAAATGGTCGTAATAAGTAATAAGCCAATGGCTGAATAAAGTAGCATTGTGCTAAGTAATCATAATGTCAAATCTCGTCTCGCGCTGGCAACAGACATAATTTATGTATTGGTCTCCGCAAAACACCCGTAGGCGTGCGAATGTCTACGACACGAACCAAGTTATCTGGGCCGGGAAATGTGGCGATAATTACGCCAAATTTCCAGGCTAATGGAGGTAAATTATCCTCAATAAGCAAAACTAAATCACCAATGGAAACATTATCCTTGGCAAACTTCCACTTGTGACGCTGCTGCAGCTGGTGCAAATAATCGCGAGACCACGCCTTCCAAATGCCCTGGAAAAACCTCTGAAGGAGTTGCCAACGACCAAGACGAGAAACAGGAACGTGAGAAAGGTCTGGGTCCGGAATCGCTGTTAAGGGCGCGCAAATCAAAAAATGGCCCGGTGTAAGTGGCACCGGGTCGTTAACATCCGAAGAGATGGCAAATAAAGGTCGAGAGTTCAGACATGCTTCTATCTGAGACAAAACGGTCGTGAACTCTTCGAAGTTTAGTATAGATTTGCCTACCACGCGGCGGAGATGAAATTTCAAACTCTTTATGCCGCTCTCCCAAAGGCCACCGAAATGAGGTGAGGAGGGCGGAATAAATGACCATGATATCCCCAGAGAGGATGTGAATGACTTAATCGAAGAAATGGCATCCTTATTGCGCCAAAAGTTGTAAATATCATGTAAGATGGTGCGGGCCTTCCTGAAGTTTGTGCCATTGTCGGAGTACAGTTGACTGGGTATACCCCGACGTGCCATGAAACGACGTAAAGCGGCTATAAATGCGCTGGCCGTTAGGTCGGACACCAATTCCAAGTGAATAGCCCTAGTCGCTAAGCAAACAAACAAAGATACGTATGCCTTAGTAAGAGTTCTAGACTTCTGCCCGCCATGACGAATCATGAAGGGACCACCATAGTCAACCGCGCAAAATAGAAACGGTCTTGAAGAAGTGACTCTAGGGAATGGCAAAATACCAAGTCTCTGAACCTGCTGTGTGGCACTAAACCTGATACACTTGAGACACTTGCGAATAATGGAACGGATGACTAGCCGGGCATTAACAATCCACCAACGCTGACGCAGTGAATGATGCACGAGTTGAGCACCAGCGTGAAGTAAACGAATATGTTCGCGTTCGATGATAAGGCGTGTAATATGCGCCGATGGGGGTAATACAATAGGATGTTTCGAATCGTAGGGTAATTGGTAATGCTGCAATCGTCCGCCCACGCGTATCACTCCAGAATCGTCAAGAAACGGGTCAAGAGAAGCCAACTTGCTCCTAATGGAAACAGAAGATCCGTTCCGAAGACGATTAATTTCGGTTTGGAAGTGGATCGACTGAGATTGTTTTATGAAGAAGTTGAGAGACTGGTGAATTTCTACAGGGGTCAGATCGCCCGAAAGTTTGTCCGCACATGAGTGCCTAATATTTCTGATGAAACGAAAACAATAAGCGTATACACGCGTCAGCCGGTGCAACGAGGAAAAGTCCAACGATAAGTCAACAGCCAGGGTAGACATTAGCGACAAGTTATGTGTGGTTTTCTCTTCCGCGGTGACTTCAGAAGACGACGGAGTGGCCGGTACGAAAGATGGGAAGGGATCAGACTCTGACGATTGAGACAGACAGCTAGGACCGTGCCACCAAAGCGAGCAATCGCGCAAAATGTCAGGGAAACACCCCCTAGATATAATATTAGCAGGATTGCGTCGCGAGTCAATGTGATGCCAGGTATAAGTTTGCGTACGACGCTGAATTTCAGCAACCCGATTAGCGACGTATGTTTTCCAACGCGTAGACTGCGCATGAATCAAATAAAGAGCCACCATGGAATCAGAATACAAATATACATTATCAATAAACGAATAAAGAGCAGGAATAACCTTAGATACGAGTCGCGACAATAACAAGCAAGCGCAGAGCTCGATGCGAGGTAAGGACACCTGGCGTAGGGGAGCCACGCGAGATTTGGAACACAAGAGGCGACAGGAGGCAGTAGAATCTTGATAAATGACTCTGATATATATACAACAGCCAAACCCTCTCTCCGAAGCATCCGAAAAACCATGCAACTGAACTGTAGCCGCCTCACGCTTGCAACGAATAGATCGCGGGACGACTATTTTACCAATCATAATCAATTTATTACACAAAGAATGCCAATCCGAAAGTGACTGACCGGAAATCGGTTCATCCCATCCAAGCTTACAAAGCCAAAGTCGCTGCATGAAATGTTTATACAAAAAGACAACTGGACCGATTAAACCGAGAGGATCATATATTCCAGCAATAATTGAAAGAATTTTTCTCTTGGATATGCTAGAATCAACCGGAGATAGTTTGATGTCAAACAAAAATGAATCGGTAGTATTGTTCCAAAGAATGCCCAGGGTACGCACATTGTCCTGTTTATTTAGGGGTCGTGAAAAGTTGTGATGATTTGCGACCGCTGTGGGTTCATTTGATGCCCATTTGTGCAACGTGAAACCATATTGACCAAGTAACGCACCTAGATCGGATTTCAGCTTGGTTAGATTAGGGATAGTGTCCGAACCGGTAAGTAGATCGTCGACATAAAAATCGTTGGTTATGGCTAAAGCCGCTTGGGGAAAGGAAGCCTGATTGTCTCTAGCAATTTGTAGAAGGCAACGAGTGGCCAAAAAGGAGGCGCTAGCCGTGCCGTAGGTTACTGTTCGCAGCGCGAAATGTTTAAGTGGTTCGAGGGGAGAATCACGCCACAAAATGCGTTGATAGTGACAATCCCCTTCAGCTACGCGAATCTGACGATACATCTTTTCGATGTCGGCAATAAGAACATACTTATGTATGCGGAAACGCAAAAGAATGCAAAAAAGGTCTTGTTGAACATTGGGGCCTACTAACAATATGTCATTTAACGAAAGGCCATTAGTAGTCTTGGACGAACCATCAAAAACAACGCGCAGTTTTGTGGTCAAGCTAGACTGTTTAAACACGGCATGGTGAGGCAAGTAGTAAATATTTGACGCTCCTAAATTGATAGCGCCATGATCGATGAGTGTCATGTGCCCAAGATCCATGTATTCCTTGATAAAGTCCGCGTAGTCGCGAGCGAGCTTGGCATCGCGCCTAAATCGACGCTCTAAGCTTAAAAATCTTGATTCGGCACTTGTGTAAGATTCCCCCAAGTGGGGATTATCAGACTTGAATGGGAGTGAGACTATAAATCTACCCTCGTGGTTGCGCTGAGTAGAGCGCACAAAATGCTCCTCGCAAGCCGACTCGCTATCAGGGGTATCGTCAGGGATAGTTTCTGCTTCCCAAAATCTCTCGAGAGATTGCAGAATCTGACTGTCATTGTTCCTTGCCAGGAACGAAACAGCAGGACCCTCGGTGTGGCAGTGCTTGGGCAGATTGCCAGCCAAAATGTAACCCAGTTTTGTTTCCTGAATGATAGGAAAATTGGGTCCGCGTGTGTATTTATTGGCTAATATCAAATCCAGATAAAATTGTGCCCCTAATAGTATGTCGATCTGTGAAGATATATTAAAATCTGGGTCGGCCAGAAAAATTTTGCTTGGAATGTGGAACTGGTTGATATCAAACGATGTTGAAGGCAGACTGTGAGTTAAAGTAGATACGACGGCACATTTCGCCTCGAAACTATGTTTCTGATAGCGAGAAATAATACGTATAGAAGCAATGTCAGTTGCGCAACACGCTGTGTTGTTTATTCCTGTGATTGGAATATTAGATTTGGTTAATTTAAGGTGTAACCTTTTTGCAAATGATTTTGTACAGAAATTGATCTGTGACCCGGCGTCTAGAAGCACTCTAGCTCTATGCCTGTTGCCAGCCTGATCAACGACAGATACAACCGCTGTGGATAAAAGAACATTGTTTTTGCACTGTAATTTAAGTGAGCAATAATTGCTGCTGGCAGCTGTTGATTTCGGCACGTAATTTGCGTGCAGCAATGTGTGGTGTCTTTTTGAGCAAATTTTACAGACCTGTTTACTCTTACAGTTAGCTATCAGATGACCTGCTCTAAGGCAGTTAATACAACATTTATGATTTGCAACCAATTGCCCCCGCTCAGCTGTGCTTAATATACGAAAATTATTACACATGTAAAGCGGGTGGTCAGATTTACAACACACGCATGAATAATGATTTGCCGCTGTGTGATAGCTCTTAAAAGTATTGCTGCCAGCAGTATTTCTTAAGCTACACTTCTCAAATTTATTGTTAGGTTTTACATTAAGTTTGTTGAATTGCTGTCCGGGTTCAATAGGCATTATATTTTCTAACAGCTGTCTGCGTAAGTTTAAAAAATGCGTAAAGTCTTGAAAGCTAGGCAAGTTGTCAGGGTCTATTGACTCCTTCCAAAGTTTTAAAGTAATAGGGTCAAGTTTGGTGGAGAGCAACTGTATAAATTCAAATGAATTCACTGACAGCTTCATTGCCGCCAGTGAATTAACAGAAGACGTTATTGTATTCGTAAACTCCGCCAAACTTTGGACCGAGTCCTTTATTGTGGACTTAACCTGAAGTAGGTTTTGTACATAGTACTTAGCTAATATGAATGGGTTGTTATACCTTTCGGACAGCAAATTCAACGCTATTGCATAATTTTCTTTACAAATAGGTAATGATTTAATTAAATCTAATGGTTCACACTTCACAGAGGAATGCAAATAATGCAGTTTTTGCACTGGTGTTAAATCAGATCTTGAATGCACTAAATCAGTGCAGTGCATCAATGAAAATTGAATAAAAATGTTGCCTATCCAATATGTTGCCTGAGAAGCAGGGCAAACTTATCGGCTTTAATTGCATGGGCGTCGATAATAGGGGAGGCACAGTCTGAGTATTAAAAGTGTCAAGTAGTTGTAAAATGTTTGCCTCAGTTGAGTATATAATTTCTTCAACCTCAACTCGGTCTGCCTGAGCAACGCTCGTGTCTTTACTGATAAGCTCTATCTCAGACTGTACCTCGTCGTACTTCGAGGCCAAGCTTTTGAGACTTTCCAGTCTTACAGTTAGAAAATGTTTTGTGCTTAAAGTTATATCGAATGAATTTACCGCGGATTGTATCCGCACTATCGCGGACTTTAAACCGCCTCTCTTTCTGGTCAGCACCTTGAGGCCTTCTTCAGACATTTTACGCACCTTTTTACTGTTGTTGGTGATACCTTGTTGGCGACGTCCTGCAGCGTCGGCTCCTTGGTGAAGATGGTAAACAGCTGGCAGAGATGACCACTTTGAGTAAGCACTGTAGCTGGCAGGCACTTGCTAATATGTTGTCTGAAGATGACGAGCGAAATGGCGATGCAAATCACGCCACGGTCGCATTAGCTGACGTGCTAATTCGCCCGTGATGGCCAGAAACAGATGTAAAAAATATTGAATGGAAATCCAGGTCCGGAGTGACCAAAAAATGGTTAGTATCCGGTCCGCGTGGACCGAAAAATGTTATGAGAATAATGATCCAACAAGTGTGGACAAGTAAGAGTTAATGAATTGGGTCCAAGTGGGCTAAAATATGTTTCTTAAGTTGACGAATTCTGTCCGCTGATCTTCCATGTCAGTTAAAAATATTATGTGATAAATGCATTGCTTCAATGGAAAGAAAATGATAAGATGTGGACTGTATTTAAATAGATTTTAATGCCTTCTTAGTTACATTACAGATGCATTATGTACTGAAATGAGGTAGGCTAATACTGCATGTTGCCAAGTATTAAATTTAGATTCGAATGAAGCGGGCCTAGTCGGCCATAAGCGAGAATGTAAGGCCTAAAGCCTACATTAAATGTCGACAATAAATGACAGCGAAAGATTCGGCGAACCGAGCGCCGAGAAAGCTAGCTACGCACTGTGCAAAGTACAAACATGCAAATATTGAGGCCAGGCAGTAAGCAGATTAGCCAACCTAGAAAACGAAATCATCGCGCTACCGTACAGTCCGAATCCCCCTTTCCAAGGCTCACTACACCCCCAAAAGTAAGAAAAAAAGCAGAAGAAAACGCTGCTCCCGCTGCCCTTCCTAAGGATCCTAAGACCAAGAAATCGCAGCGTCCTGGCACTGGGGTTGCTCGGCAGGCCCAACCGGAGCCCCGTCCTGCAGCTACTAGGACCGAGCACCCGTCCAATGTCACCTCATCTCGTGTGAAACCTGCCCGCAGCTATGCTGCCGCCGCCCGCAGCGACCCTGCCCCCGCTTCTGCTTCGTCGTCCACAACCCCTCAGCACTCGCCGAGGTGAAATCCTTCCTCGAGGAATACGACCTCGTTGAAGTGGCCTGACTATATCAGTCCATCCGGGTTCATCTTCGTACGGCGACACCGACAGAGAAATTCCTCCTCCTTGCGGAAACTGCAGCCGCCATAAGTCTTCTGTAAATGCTCCACGCTAACAGAATAACATCCCTGCAGCGCGACCTCACCATTATAGCGTGGAACGCCAATAGGCTTCAGCCCCGTATCGAGCAACTTAGAGAGTTCCTAGCCCGTCGCAAGCCCGATGTACTTCTCATCTCTGAGACCTTTCTTCGGACCCATGATAATGTGAGGTTGCCCAACTATGCGTTCTACAGGGACGATAGACCTGGGCGGGGGGGAGGCACGGCCCTAACGGTGAAGCACTGCGTCGCGCATCACCGCGTGGTTCTGCCTCCTCGCCAAAATATCGAGGCCACTGCCGTTGAACTCCCTGGAGTTCTCGGGAGTGTCCTGCTGGTTTCGGCTTGCAAACCGCCGCACGCTCCAGTTCTAGACACCTACCTGTCATCTCTTTTCGGAGCGCATAGGAAGGTAATTCTTGCAGGTGACCTGAACTGCAAACATCCCGAATGGGGTTAGTCGTCTGACTACGCTATCCGGGAGGGCGTTAAGCAGGTACCTCCACGACCACCAACTTCGTCCCTACGAACCTGGACAACCGACGTTCTATCCCCGACTTCCTGGCCACCAACCTGACATACTTGACATTGCTGTTGTCAAGGGAGTTGCCGCCCAGATCGAGGTGTCCGTGTTAACGGAGCTGTCCTCTGACCATTGTTCCATTGAGGTGCACGTGCCTACCCAACACACGATTGGGAGAGCAACACGACGGGTGGTTGAGTGTGACCGATTCGGCCCTGCCCTCTGTCGAAGGTTTCCTGAGGAGGTTCCGCTCGATACTACCCAGCACATCGACGAGGCAGTCGCCTTGTTCAATGATGCCGTGGTCTCTTCCGTCGCAGTGTGCTCACGGATGAAACCCAATCTTACGCCCGATTTCCACCGGATCCCTAACGAAATCCGTCTTCTCGCTTTAGAGAAGAACAGACTTCGCAGACGGTGGCAGCGGATGCGAGATCCAGCTTCAATCGGGCGACCGGTAATTTACGTCGTGACTTGCAGGCCTTCCGACGAAGCTGCTGGGAATTTGCGGTTACCAAAATGGCTGACGATTCACCGGAGGAGAGTTCCAATTACATGATTCCTTCCGCGTTGACCGAGAAGAGGCGCCTTTCTCCCCTCCCGGCCATCAACGGACCTCGGGGACAGCCCCTTGCCAAGCCGGACGAGAAATCTGGGTTCCTGGCCGGGTGCTTGGAGCTTCAGTTTGTTCCTAACCCGTCCGGGGACCCGAACTCCGGAACTCCGATGAGGAGATAGAAGACGAAGTTTAGGCTTAGCTCGGCAACGCGATCACCTCCGAACTCGAACTCACTTCAGTGGAAGAGGTTACGGACAGGCTTTTAGCGCTTCGGCCTCGGAAGAGCCCTGGATCGAACGGTGTTACTAGCACCGCCCTACATGGACTTCCGGACCGAGGGGTTCGCTTCCTGGTCGATTTGTTCAATGCCTGGTTCCGCTTCGCCTACTTTCCTCTGAAATGGCGTAAGGCTACGGCCACGATGATCCCGAAGCCGGGTAAAGACCCCAAGTTCGCCGAGAACCTCCGGGCTATCAATCTGCTGTCGTCCACTTCGAAAGTCTTCGAACGAGTAGTCCAGCGGCGGCTAGAGGATCACCTTAAACGGTTCGACATTCTGGCCCCCGAGCAATTCAGCGTTCGAGCCGGGCACTCCTCAGCGCATCAGTTGATGCGTTTCGTGGAGACAGTGGCCGAAGCCAGTTGCTCGCGAGAGCAGACCGTTGCCGTTTTCCTTCATGTCGAGAAGGCGTTCGATCGTGTTTGGCATCCAGGCCTGTTACACAAACTCACGGAGACTGCTACACTCACAAACATCCGGACTGCTACATTCATCTGATTGCTAGCTTTCTTCGGAACAGAACCTTTCGCGAGAGAGTAGATAACACCCTTTCTTCGGAAAGGACTATTACGGCTGGTGTACCTTAGAGTAGCATCTTGGGCCCTCTGCTTTTCTCTGTGTACGCCAACGACATGCCCAAGTTGACGAGAACTAGATTGGCCATGCTAGGCGATGACACGGCGGTGTATGCCGTCGATCGTAATGCTGAAATGGCAGTTATCTGGCTTCAGGACCAACTTAACAAACACGTTGAGTGGGCAGAGAGATGGAGGATCGCCATCATCGCGGCCAAGAGCACAGCCGTAGTCTTCTCCAGACGCTTAAGGCTCCCTGACAGACTGTACGTAGGCGACACTCCTTTTCCCTGGTCTCGAGAGGTTAGGTACCTAGGGGTCCACATCGATCGACGTCTCACCTGGCGGACACACTCCGAACAAGTAGCCCGCAAGACCGCTCCATCGCCTTTACTCACTCCGTCCCCTGCTATGCAGCAAATCTATGACCCGCCGCCTAGGGAAGCTTATCGTCTCCACCCATGTGTCGCCGATGGCTACCTACGCGATCCCCGTATGGGGCTACTTGGCTAAGACCCATAAGCGAAAGCTTCAGTCTCTCCTGGACCGAGGATTGCGCTGGGTGTGCAAAGCCCACTATCTGACATCGAATAAAACCATCCGTGAAGCCCTGCGTGTCCGTTCCCTGGACGCCACTATACGGACACTGTCCCGGAAATTCTATCGCCGCACCGCCCGATTTCAGGGCAACCAACTTATTAGCGCCCTCGGTCGCTAACAATCTCTGCCAGGTGAATCTTGGGCCCGGCCTCGGAGTACCCAACCCTCAATTAAGTAATTAGTTGAAACCCCACGGCCGGTTGCAGGCCACACCCTAATATCCAGCACCTATCTATGGTCCCTGAGGCAGGAGCTCTATTTGAAGCTCGGGACGCAGCATACGAGCTGGCGACGGGCATGCACTTGGTCAAGAAGAGGATGGACCATGGCCTAACAGGTCTTGTCAGATAATCTAGTCATCACACTAGAATGAGTCATCATCACTAAATACTAAGCACTCGTATAGACTGGTGTAAGCACACTAAGCACAAGTGGGAACTGTGTAAACAATAATTTACACTGCGCTAACGAAAGGTTATTAAGCCCGACACCTTCATTTATTAAAGTAGTTGTGTTTACATATTTGTCCTTCCAGTAAGCAACGTTGACCTGTCACATAATATGTTTGCGTCCAAAAAGAGTTTACAGGCATAATTTACATTTTTACTACTAACAACTAAATATTTCCTTTACAACACAACAATACACGAAAACAATTCAGATTAAACGTACTTGAATAACGAACTAGTTTCAATAATATAAAGTAATCAAAGGTGATACACAAATATTCAGATTTCCAGAAATTATTTGTCACAGTTACGTAATCAGAATAAATACAATATTCATCATCATCATCAGGGGCGCTACAATGCCGGGCGGGTCCTGGCCTGCTGAAGGAGACCGCGCCAACGATCTCTGTCCGATACAACCATCCTCCGATTGCGGATTCCCACCCTTTCTGCATCCTGTTGCACTCCATCTCGCCATCTCAGTTTCGGTCTTCCCACTTTCCTTTTGCCATCTGTGTCATACAGAAGACGCGCTCTACTCCATTAGTTCTTGTTCTCTAGAGACCTCCCTCCTTCACTGGCCCATATATTCGTCTCAGTATTTCCTTCTCAAATGTTACCAGCGCTCTGTCAGTGCTTCTGCTCAGAACACATGCTCCGACGCATACAACACCAGGACAACCAGTGTTTAGGAGGCTCTTTGTTGTCCATTGACAGCAATTTGGACTCAATTTCGTTTGTAAGCTGAAGTAATCCCTGTTAGCAAGAATAAGTATTCTTTTGATTTCCTTCTCCATAACATTTTCGTTGGTCACAAGTGAACCCAGATACGTAAATCCTTTTACTATCTCAAATCTGTAGTCCTCAAAGCTGATGTACTGGCCGTATCTACTCCTTCTTGCTTGTAATACAATATCAATGTAATTGATTTAAAAAGATGGATTTTAACACATAAAATCATAATAACCACTATTGTTCTTATCCAGAAAATAGTGTTCAGATATTTGGTACAATGCTGAGTTAGGATTTGTACTTAAACGTCATTTAAATTAAATTTCTTACTATCATTCACAAAAATGCTCATATGTGTGTTTGATTTGTTAGAATGCGCGATGTGTTTTACCGACTTGCAGTGCGTTGTTTGTTGGCAAAATCCATCCACTGAGTGTTTACAGACGATACCATAATTCTTAAATCCTATACTGGATACGTCTGACCATTGTGCGTCAGTGTTTAGCCTGTGGATACGTCATTCACTACAGTCCACATGTGATCAAAACTCTCTTCCCAGACACATTTGCCTTCCAAATGTTTGTAGTTTAGGACAGTCCAAATACCAACGAAATTGGTTTCGTAAAAACAGTTAAAGCAAAAACCCTGTGACTTCCTATATGTCAATGATATGGAATTTTACAGTTATAATATTTTTTAATTAAAAACCCTTCAGTATTAAAATATCAGCAATGCTTCACTTGTTTGAGCTTTAATTTTTTTATAGTTTATAGGCATCTAGGACTTAAAAGAAACCTACCTACCGCATTTCATAGTCATAGGTTTAGTTGTTCAGGAAATATCGTGGTGTCTCCTCTGGGTGATATCTGGATTTTATAAAAATAAACAGCTTCAATATTACGACTCCACTCCACTGTAATAAATATACATGACGTTAATATCTTACTTTAAATTTACATTAGTTTTGTATCCCGCTTACAAAAAAATCAGTCTTTGCTTACAGTATCCACAACAATCTGTTCAAACGGTAATTTATAAACTCCATTTTCCGTCAAATGACCATCAAAAGTATTACAAGAACCAACAAATTAACAACTGTTTTATAAAAGGCTAACACAGGCAGTAATAATAAAAGATTTTATTTTTTAAACTCTCCAAGGTACCAAGGCACTAAAACATCTGAATAAAATTTCAACAATTACCTGATTCATAAAGTTTAAATAAATATATTCAAATATAATAAAGTATGCCTGTATCATTGTTACTATAATAAAAATGTCAGCAATTAGTATCTTCATTTTTATTGAAGATAATAAAGTTAGCAATTCGTTGTAGGGTCAGCAGTTAGTTTTCCTTTAGCGTAGGAATAGGAAATGCTAGCATTAATTCCATTTTCAACTTTACTAGGTGTTTCTATAGTGATTTCTCATTAACTTTTCAAGTCCTCCCCCTGAAAAAGGTACTATCCGAATTCAAACAAGTTGCGGAAGATATGGTGATGTGGTGGGACCCCGTTGTTTCACGTTAACCGAATTTTGCGTTAACAGAATTTCGTGTTAAACGAACAAAAAAGCAAAACATTTTGAGATAAAGGAACAAATACTGTAGACCTATAGATTGCTTAATGTATTATGTAGTAAAATAAAGCAATAAAGAATATTCAGAAGGTACTTACATATAAACGTTTTATTTATCCTCCTAAATAATTTCTGTTTAATTTTTCTTAAAATTTAGTACACAAGCATTGTAGCAGTTCTTCGCTTGGTCTTACTATTTAGGTTTCCTTGTGCAGTAATGTAGTATGTCTTTTACAGTTCCTATAAACTTTGAAATTCATAAAGTTTCTATATTTAATTTCTTTTTAAAATAGTCCGTTATTTTCTTTTGAACACAATTCTGCACTACTTTATTTTTAACAAGTTATTCTAATTTATCAATGTGGTCAAATATTTCAAATTCCGAGTTGACTTCTAAATATCGACGAACACAGCTCAATACCAAAAGCACATCGGTAGCGGTAAGAACTCGTAAATTTTCACTGTTAGGACTATTTTCCGTGTCTGATTTGTAGGCACACTCATCTCTATCACAGTTTTGACCTTGCACTGTTTTGAGGCGTGCATCTTTGGATTTATTTATTATGAAAGCCAGCAACAAAATTATAATAACAAAATTTTTCATGTTAACCGACATTTTGAAGGTAAATCTTTCGTGTTAACCGTGCAAATTGTAATTGTGAAACAGAAGCAACGATCGGGACCTGAGCCATATTTCGTGTTAAACGTTTCCCACTGCATTTGGATTTTGTTATAGTGTGTGTGTGTGGGGGGGGGGGGAGTAGAGTTGTTACATTCTGATCAAAGAATTGTATAGGCCCTGATAAATTTCAAAGTTACTTCACAATGAGTAAATATACTTTTCACCAACCGGCGGAATGCTTTTTAACCGCTTCGATGTGTTTTGAATTGAACGTCGCTTCCTTCTTCTTTGGACAAAGGACAAATAGATGATTACAAAAAGGTTGCAAAGACGAACGTAAGTTGCCACGGATTCTATGAAACTTACGTTGTGTTAAAACAGTTTTGATTGATTTGTTGAATCGACAGTTGCACAACCATGAGCGGTGCGCGTCTTCCCGTTGTCGTACCGAACAGCTTCACTAAACTTTAATTTAATGCTTCGTGAAACCAATTTCATTCAACTTGTTTCGTCGATGTGCTCCCTGGCTTAAGTTTAACGTTTATGTTCTCTTTTGACGTTTACTTCTCTTTTCGTTCACCTTGCTTTTGGATGTTGACACTTTGTTTCGTTCTGAGTGCTCAGACGTTCTGCTTAACAGAACAGAAAAAATTTGTTCTGATGACGTTTTGGTCAATTCTTGTAAATTACTTATCCAACAATATTGTGTTTAATTATCCGTGTAGTGATGTATAACTTATGTGATTTGAAAAATTACGTATCACTGGAGACGACTTTCTACAAAACAGTCTAATTAAAATGGTTTTGAAGAAAATTTAAAATATGAATGTATGAACTGGTCACGGCTGAAGGGGACTTTTAACCCCAGTGGCGTATCTATAATTTGGCCTTGAGGAGGGTCCGTCCGGTCGAGTCGGCTTCATACAAAACGAAAAACAAGTTAAGACTAATCATCGTTATTCCATTTAAAGTGGTTGAAAAACGTGTGATAACATCCTGAAATAAATCCCAGTCAATTAAACGGTAATGACACAATTAAATACGCGTTATTGAAACATTGTTTAGAAGATACTTAGGCTACTGACTGAATTGATTTTTCTGTATTTCATATTTCAAATCCTCATTTTGAAGGTGACGTTCAACCTCCATTGAAGGTGACAAGCTGCGGTTGATGATACTAATTGTGGCAACGCAGCGACAACGGAGACTCAAAATTGTAACATCGTCTTGCTAACGTTGCAATCTGATTGGTCCACAGAGACAGTGTAGGGCCAACAATCTGGTCGGACTCAAATCGTACACCAAATTTCATGAACTGTCTGGTGATTTAAATTTATTTGATAACCAGACATTGTTAGCATAAAACGGTGAGATGTTTCACTAACAACACATTTGTATCAGTTCGTGCTGTGCTTATCTAATTTTGTGCCACCTAAAACCTGAACCCAAGCGTGGATTTCGTTTTGTCTCCGTAAGTGTGTTTTAATCTATTAAATATTTCTATTGAATTGTCTTGAATTTCGACACAAAATATGATTGCAGCTCAATAATGATATTATAATATTTTAAACGAATATATCAATTAAAACAATATAGAGATGCATGTTTGTGTCGTGAGGCAAAACAAATGTACTCACAAAAACTATGGTACAGTCAAGTTGTATAATACTAATAAGTTTACAACTTTCATGAGTATAAACAAAAGTTAGGCGTATAGCTACCAGCTACTGAATTTTTTGTGTCACAGTGTTGCCACTTCGTGCGAAAAAATAAGTCTCATTAACTGTAGACAAATCTTGTATTTTTGATAATCATTAAAAAAATTATATTTTCACATAGGCTTCCGCTGCTGGTGTCTTTTTTAAGTCTCCTTCCGGTCGAAAATGTCTTGTATGACAATGTTTCACTCATATTACATGGATTCTCATTGTAATATGAGTAAAACGTTGTCATACAAGACATTTTTAACGCGGCCCATACATAAAGAAAACTTCAAAAACATAACATTTAAAAATTTCTTATCGCTAATATCGTATTCCATAAAAATTGACTGAACTCAGGACCGCGTAAAGACAATTTTGCGGTCTCTTTAAGAAAAAAGAAATAGAATGTTTTCTGTTTTCCTACGTATTACTTAGCATTACTGTATTAATTCTGTTAGATTACTATAGTGATTTTTTTTATGAAAATCAGATATATTAAAAAAATTAAATAAAAGTTTTATTTAAAGTAGCGTAAAAAGTATAACTGAGCGTAGAGTGTTAAACAACTCAAACAATATTAGTAATTTAAAAGATTTTTTTGGGAACACAAAATCGTCGAATCGTCTGTAATTGTTTTTAAATATAATAATCCCCTAAGATAAGAATGTTTTTGTTTTGGTTAGTACAATTCACGTCTCGGCGCGCGGTGTGCAGTACCGGTATGCGATGTATGTAGCGTCATCACAATTTAATTTCCATATTATGTTACGGGTAACATTTTCAATAAAATCTTGTTTCTGATCCCCCCAGTTTTAACGCTCGGGGCCTCTCATCATTCCTTCACCCCCCCACTGCCCGTTCCCAAAGTGGAAACGACTGTATGTTTGGACGTAGTTTCCATATCAACACGTTAGAATTAATGAGCAATTCCGGTAGTTAAACACAGGATTTTTAAATGTTACAGAAAACCGTGGGTTTATGACTTTCTGATTTACATTGTTTACTTAAAAGCTCTGTAACTTAAAAAAAAAAAAAAAAACATTTGTACTGTGATTTAAAACCGTCTGAATAATATTTACAGTTTTTAAATTAATATATTTACAGCAGCCGCAATCATATCCCTTATACCCTTATTTGAAACAGATACTCTTAATGAACGCGTCTTGTGGCAAAGTTGTTATCAAATGATAGACATATACAGTGACTCAACGGACTGCTTTAATTGTCGTTTTATTCATCGTTTTATGGTTTATTCGCTTCACTTTACGTCCTAACATAAAATGCATACTGTGATAACACGTGAACTGAAAACCATACAGTACCAGACTCTTACAGAACCTGGTTTCATTTTAAAATTTTCTCAAACTTTCTGTAGTCTCATGAGTTATTTTATGTTCTTTACGTTTTCAACGCTAAATGCTGTACAGTAACATCCGTATGCGACATCGTAAGCGGAGCCAAAGTCTCGGGGAGATAATCTGTGAAACATTAACCGCATATTTTCTAGTTGTGATTTCATTAGTCTGGAGATTTTTATAGTTTCACTTAAGTACAGACGATGATGCACTATCTTAGCCAAATTAAACGTCCGCCAAGATTAAACATTGTATTCACAAAAAATAAATCTCGATAAGGAGGTCCCTTAATCGCTGTTGACGTGGTCAGTCGGATCCTTCTGTCCATTGTTTACTCTTTCGTTTTGTTGGATCTAAAAGTGACATTCGGTCGATAAAACGATATTAAAAACCGCTTGAATATAAAAAATGTGTTTGTAAGAGAGTCCAGTGATACGCTATATTTAACAGGTCTGACAAATACGGATATTTGTACTTATAAATAACAATTGAATGTTTTGCTTGTAGTTGTGATTTAGAATCGTCACCACTAGACCATTACTAGATCACCACTATTCCCAGAGAATTAAACACATAACCAAATAATCGATACTAATTGCTACTTAAATATTTCGATTGTCGTAACATTGTTTACACAATCAGCTGTTTCGCTGATATTCTGAAAACGTAGTCGATCGTAAACTTTTTTTAGTTTTGAAAACTGGGAATAATATTTACACTTTTTTGTTTTGTTTTGTTTTTATCCGTGACCGCCTCTTTATAAGTGCGTATTTTTTGGCACCGTGTTTAAAAAGTATTCACATTTCAGACATTCCTGTAACATTTTTCGTACAAGATTTAAAAGACGAAATTATCGTGGATTGCATTCAATAAGTAGATATATTTAATCCGAGGCGATGCTCGTCTGGTTCGTGAAACACGCGTCGGACGATTACACAAAATTTCGCAATTTAAATTTTTATTTCGGCGATCGCGACGATATATTTCACGACACAACAAGAGTTAAAATATGGTGCAATTTAAGTGAACTTAAAAGTTTAGACATTTTCGTAACCAGTTCGTAAATAAGAGACACGAATTGTTTCTACACAGTATTCCTGAGAAACAATGTGTGTTAATCGTTCCTATTTCATATCAATTATAACGCTGAGTCGAAAGTCTCGACAATCAAAATTTCTTATCGTATCAATCGAACTTTCGTTCGATGCGACGGCGGTAAGGGCTACGTACGTACCTTGTCCAAGGGTGGTGGCGGTGCTGGTGGTACGGTGGTTGTCGCAGTGGTCGGCCCAACACAACACAGCTGAGTAGTCACTGTCACTGTCACTGCACTATCTCGGTTACATTGCCACCGTAGCGCACAGATCTGTCAAACTGCACGCAGCCTCCCTTGCGCTCCTTTCATTGATGTTGTCTCCATGGCGACCGGGCATGCGCGCTGGTCGCTTCCACATACCCTCTGTGGGTTTATTTATTTACAATAATTCGGCAATAACAATCACCGCGCAACAAATATTTATAATATTGCTCTGTTCGTTAAAATTATGTAAATGATTAACTATTTATTTAAATTTTATTACGAGATTATGATCATGTATTGTGTTAACTTTATTGTATGTTACCATCATGGCTGTATCCTAACGCATTACATTTTTTTGAGTTATAATTATCATTTTAAAAATCTCTTTATTTTGCAAGTGTACTCTACAATTGAATTTTATTATTATTTATTGAACGAGCGAAGTGTGTCCACAGTTCTGACTCCACCGCCTAAGAGTTATCTCTCTCTTTACGTCGGGGGTGTGGGGAATGACTCACAACTTTTGAACGCATAAACCGATTTTCGTAAAACTTAGCATGTGTGACCACACTTTCACCCCACTCACAGACCCCTATTGTTTTTTTATCGATCCCCCTAAAAAAAATGTGGGATGAGAGACAAAACGCAAATTGTCAAAATTCTGATAAAAATTGCAGTATCGAATTAAAGTCTTCGATGGAGAATTTTAACCAAAGAATACGGTGTTCAACCGTGCCAAAATAGGTATGTTTATCCCAAATCGAAATGAAACGTTTAAATTGAAAATTTATTAAATTCAGGGACAGTACGGGTCAAAAATGGAAGTCAAAATTTTCAAAAAATTGTAAAAATTTATGTGAGGAGTGTCAAATAAAAATTGTATACAAAAGTATGAATCAACTAGGGACTTTATTCAAAACACAGTCTTAGTATCAATAATAATTTGAGAAAATTGAAATCTATCAACATCCCTTGCAAAATTTAGGACCTTTCTCAAAACATTTGCAACCTATAAGTGAACGCAAACTCTCAAGGTCGGAGTTGTACAGCTGTGATTTGTAAGGTACAAAAGAACTTCAAAGGCTAAGAGAGTTAGCCCAGGCAAGGCTGTGCTCTTTCGATCGGCACTCTGAAATGGAGGCATCATAAACTACTTTGTGGAAATAGCCAGATGGATCAATGCAGCAAAGCTTTATATGTAAGATCGAAATATGTAGTTTTCTAATAGATAGTAAATCAGAAACAATAAATTTAATTTATAATAAGACTTTGATTTCAACAGAAACATAATTTTTAAGCCAAAAGTCACTGTTTTAGGAATTTACCTTACGCTAAAGCAGAAAATAAAGTTAATTAACAAGAATTGAGAACGAGTTGGGACTAATATATTTTTGCAAAAAATATTTTAGAATATAGCGTCTGTTTAGTATCAGATTAGGTAGAAAGCATCGGGCCAAGCAAATGACATGACTCTTTTGAAATTAAAATAAACATACAATATTTAAAAAAAGTTGGATAATCTGTCAGTTTTTCATTTATTATAGTTTCTTCATGTTAAAATATAATACAATAATGAGAAAAATAAATAATAAACCAAACGTGCCTTGATTAAACAAGCGTAAACGTAAAAGCGAACTGCAAGACTTTATTACGAAGCAATGAGCGTCGGCGGTGCACAGAACTATAAATAGTCGTATCAGATAATCTTCTGTGGGTAGATCATCTCATGCCCCTCAACGCCGTATTGAATTCTAACATACAGTTACTACATGAAGCAGTGTTCAAAATTTACATACGACAAACTTTTTAAAACACTTGACGATGAAAGTATATATTTTGTATTGACATTCACATGACTTAACAGAAATGGCGGACACTACGCAGAAGGATGAAATACTTATTACAAAAGTGAAACAACAAAATTAGTCGAGAGAACAAATATACAGTCAATGTTAGCTTTTTAAAATCAAAATATTCTACATAGTACTTAACTTTAACTTTTACACTTGTTATTCAAATTTCTCACAAATTTGTGACATTACGAAAACAAAGAATAGAGTCAGTTATTTGATTCTGTTAAAAACCAGAATTCTTTCCGATTGCTGCTTGATATTTACTAAAACTTGATTTAACTACCAACTGCTTAGTGAATCCAGTTTAGTGCCGAACATACAGCGATAGAGAATTAGATAGACTGGATATATCCAAATAAAATTGCTGAGAACCAATCAGGTTTTCCTACTAAGAAAAATATATTTAACGCGTAAACTGGTAAAGGAAGATCGCGAGAACGTCCAAGGAAATGAAGGTTGGGAGGTCTGGAGGAGGATTCGGAAATTGGGATGAAAAAAGATATGAGAATATTCTCATATTATTGAGTCCTTCATATGTTTGCTTGCAGCACACGTAAGCGACAAGTATGTTGTACAGCTGTGACTGCTGGACTGTACATGACTGGTTAGGGTCTTTTGAAACGGTCTTTGCGCGTGTAGTTATGGGACAGGCTGAAGAGAGCTGAGACCCGAAATGAGGACTTGACAGCGTTTTTTAAACAAAATAAGTTAGAGCCTATGTGGGAGCGTGTGGACAGAAAAGAGGGCGACATATGTTAAAAATGTGAGAAAGGCTGTAGTAAAACGTGTGAGGAATAGATGCAGTCCCAAAGTGACAATAACACATAGGGTTAATGAGAATCTGGAATGAGTTGTCGAAATCCGGAAGACCCGCTGTTTAGAAGATGATGGTAGGCCAACTGCCGTGCCAATAAATAGCCGGGGACAGGCAAGAATAAACCTCAGCGGTGAAATGGCGAACACCGCATTAAAAATTCACGTTTGGGAGGGGTGAGTGAATTATATGGAAGACCAGGGCGTATTTACAGGGGACGAACGGGACCGGATCCCCTCCCAGATGGTCGAAAAAAGTTGACGTATTTTGATCATCTCTTAATTTTTAAACTGTTTTATTATTTTTTCAGCTCTGTACGCTGATATAGAAGTATCTCTGTTTTAAATATATATAAACAGGTTTATTACACAGCATTTGCGTAAACGTTTGAAATATGAAATATAGGATAATCAATTCAATTAATAAGTATCTTGTAAACAATGTTTGAATAACGTGTATTTTTATTGTGTTATTATCGATTATTTTAATTGGATTGGTTTCAGGATATTATCAGGGTATTTTTCAACCACTTTAAAGATAGTAATGTTGATTAGTCTTCACTTGATTTTTCTTTTGTACGAAGCCGACTCGACTTCTACCCCCAAGAACCAAATCCTAGATACGCCACTGTGGGAGAACGCCCCAACGTTGCCAGACTTTGCAACGAGACCAAGTATACTTTGGCCAAATGTTCGGTTTAAATAGCTTGATAAAAAGAATCCAGTATATTTCAGGATTGTTAGAACACGTCTCATGTGTAAACATTAATATGAAGATACCGTGCCATATTGTGTGTACATGAAGACTACAAATTTATAAACATATAGGCCTATACAATACAATATTATATATTGCGTACAAGACGCAACGAAAGTCGTTGTAATTAATTACGCAAAACAATACTTACAAGAAAGAAGTATTGTAAGTATTGTATATACACTTCAAATAACACTGTGAGAACCAAACTCGTTCGAACATTCTCTTACTACGTACGGATACAGGGTTGTATTTACGAGCGGGCGAACGGGACCGGACCCCTCCCCCAAGAGGGTTGAAAAATTGACGAATTTTGTTAAATTTAGTCTATTTTATTATTTTTTTCAGCTGTGTACGCTAATATAGTAGTAACTCTTTTTTAAATATACAAACAGGTTATTACACAGCATTTGCGTATACGATTGAAATATGAAATGTAGAACAATCAGTTCAGTCAATAAGTATCTTGTAAACGATGTTTTAATAACGCGTATTTTTATTTTGTTATTAGTGTTTACTTTAATGGGACTGATTTCAGGCACTTTAAAAATGTTGATTAGTTTTAACTTGTTTTTTCTTTTGTATGAAGCCGCCCCGACCCGGGATCTTCCCCCAAGACCAAATTTTAGATACTCCACGTGTGAATATGTTTTTTTTTATAATTCATTACACAGAAAAAATACTAAACAAATAATTCTTTACAAAAACATTAAAATCCACATAAGGGTGATTTTCTCACAGTAATTCAGCTGTTCGGTAACTATTAACGTAAACGAAATAATATGTAGGCCTAACAGTAAATTTAACAAATGGTTTGTTTGTTTACATAATCTAAATAAACAGTAGTATGTAATTAACGTTATCAACATTCCCTTAGTAAGACATACGAGTCATGGTGTGAATTACTTTAACTTTGTAATCACTCTTTATTATAGGGAAACAAGCGTGGAAATCAAAACCTTCTCTAAACGAAGTATAAAGTTTAATCCTTTGTCTACAACTTTTTCACTTCGAGTTTAGGCCTAGCAGAAAATATAAAAAATCCCTTGCTAACTACTTTTTAAGCCACACGTATAATTTTCTCTTTCAGAGATGCGATAAACACAAGAGATTATCAAACACAAGGAACTTTTTATTGTATTAACACCTACAATGTTGTATTCCTTACAACTTTCTCTTTGCATATTTATATAATACATGAAATTTACTCTTTCTGTTTTCATCGAAGTAAAGAGTTCATATTACGCTTGGCAACACTGCACGCTTTCTGCCTGTAAGAAATGTAGTGGCCATAAGAGTGGCCACGAGAATTTATATTAATGGGTGTGAAGAAGAAGGAAAAGATTTCATTTTATGTTCAAACTTAACTGGGATAGCCATTTTGTTTTAAAAGTATAAATATATCAGTTGGTGTATAAAAATGACACATTCTTTGATATTTAATGTACTAATGAACAGTATGAAAATTTGTCTGAGTAGCCCTACAAGAAGGAAAACATTACTGGAATGTGTCCCTTCTTACTCTCAATGTATAGTTAGTGTACTGTATGTTTCCTACAGAACAAAGCCATTTATCTGAAGCAAGATTAGTGGAAAGCCAACAAACATTAAATTTTAAGGAGTGGTGGCTTAAATTTTTCAAAAAAAGTAGGCTACTAAAATCTTGCAGGGTAGAGCTATCATCAATATAAACAAATACTGACATTTCATCTACAAGGAAGACCAAAAGGGAATTGTGTTAGTACATGAGTACATGAGTTTATTTGTAGTAGTCACAGTGAAGTGCTCAAGGTTTACAAGGAGGATGATATTTACTTCCTGTGAGCAGTGTTTATGACAGGAAGTTCCTATAAATGATAAGAAGATACATGATGTGGCTAAAATTCTACAGTATATACCAAAACGAATTATGCCAAGTATAATCAAGACGAACTAATTATACAAGGTACAATCAGTAATACCAAGACGAACAAAAAGAATTTTATAGAAATATTATGTTGTGCCGTACATCAAATAGACAGGAATAAACTGGTGAACTACTAAATGATTGTAGTGCTATTAATGTTGAAGATCAAAAACTCTAGTTACTTTTGCTCTTTCTGTTTTTGTTTGTTTTAATAACGAAATACAAAGTTATTAAAAGTATTAATAACTGGCAAGAAGTGCTTCACTTCACCAACTGACAAGACACTGGTTACTTAAATTTTTGTATTTTGTTTGTTACTTTCTAATATGCAAAACTTAAAAAGATTATTGTGAATCTAAGGTCTGTTTTAACCAACAGTAAAATAGCAAGTAAAATTTTTAATTACGTTTTTTAAAAGAATGTTATCTGTTATCAGTTGCAATTGAGATCAACAAGGAAAACATTCCACATAACGGTTTATTTGTTAAAATTATAGCCTACTAATATTGTAGTTTGGGGCCATTGTTTAACCTTTTATTGGGTAACTTTATAATTGAAAGTTTTTCCATTCGGTCACTCATTTTGTTACAAAATAGTTTTTTATCGTTTTCTAAAAATGATGTTCTGTGGAATTTTTGAAGTGAAACTTCTTTAGGCGCACCGCGTACACATTTTTTCCTGGGCAGTGAATAAGTCTGATCCGTCAGGCTCCGAGGTGAAACGCTCATTCGGGTAAACTCGGGGGAGCCGAGTTTAGCGAGCGAGGGAGAAACAGATGCTCATTCGGGTAAACTCGGGGGAGCCGAGATTAGCCGAGCGAGGGAGAAACAGTCAGCTGTGTCCTGCTGTGTTTAGTTTTGTCACGGAATGTTTCTATTACTTTTTTAATAATTATACTTTATTTGCAATAATAATTAAGTAATATGTTTTCGAATATAAGTTAATATTATAAGTATGTGTACTGTGTGATAAATTTCGTTGTCTGCAAAAGAAACAGATACGTAATAACTGTTGTTCTGTGTACATTTGAGGCCACAGTGTATATACTTAGTGCTGTATCGTACTAATACTGAAAAATATTATTGAAGAGTGATTCAGTCATTGTGTGTGTAGGTAAGTCGCTTTATGTATTTCTCATATTTATGGGGTACGAGAGAATAATATTTTAAAGCATACTTTTTATTACGCACATAGCTATCTTCGCTCACTCCATACACTGAAAAGACGATTTATTTATAGTTAATAAATAGGTATTTAATTATGGCGAAATAAATATTTTCTTGTTTCAAATATATTTTTTTCCGAAACTAAGATTTTAATATTTGAAAGAAATATTCTATTCATAAAATATATTTAAAATAAACTATTTATACTTGCTTCAAATAAAATATATTTGAAACAAACAAAAAATTAATTTCGCCATATTCAAATATATCTCTTTTTTCAGTGTACATAATATACATACATATCGTCGCTACTCTTAAAAAACTCGTATCCAGTACTTTAATACTTTTACTTTAATACTTTAATACTTTGACCGTACTTTGTTTGCTTTGGGAAGTGACGAAGCTACTTAGTATAACGAGTTATGCGATAGCTGCTCAAATACATGTGTTTATATGTAACACGAGTGCGTGTAAGCGATGGGTGAGTGCGATTTGGGTGGGGTGGGGGGTAAAACGGTCTCTGACCTTCGCGAATTGTAATGCAAATTCTTTTGGTGCCGTTTCCATTACATTTTCCCTTCAATTCTGCCTTCTATTATTAATATTATTTTCGCAACACTGGCTCTTCGTAGAATATCGTATTAGGGCATGTTTCGTCTCTTGTGTGTGTGTGTGGTTTGCTATTATGTTGCTCGCCCACTTGATTCGCTGTTTGTTCACCCGTAACTTACACTACCCGTGTAACCTTTAATATTCTCTGGTAGTGCCACGTTTCAAACGAATCTGACTTTTGTCAACCATATGTACAATACTGTCCACATTTCAGTCCCTTTCAGCACGGTATACAAAAAAGTGTACAATTTACAAAAAAAAACTGTGGAGACACAATGGTATAATATTTTGTGTAAATATCCTGAAAACGGATAAATTTATTTCGTTTACAGGAAACAGCAAAATCACATTCTCTTTGCAACAGACAATTGATTCGTTCCATTTCAACGTTTAATAATTAACACCGACCGAAAGAGAGAGCACTATCCAACTGCTATAGTTTCTATAAATTCAAGTGTACATAATTCCACAATGACTTTTCTAAATTCTGTGTTACCAATCCCTTCCTATTTTGTAAAGTTTGTAAATCTTCTCAATTATACCATCTAAATAGTTTTATGAAGGTCTACTGATCGTCGTATGGTACAGTGAAAAACAAAATACCAAAGTGGAAAGCAAAAAAAGAAACCAATTAAGTCACTAACCACCAGCTTTAATTATCACAATTAAACAGTTTGTAATCAACAAGATAGTCTCTTACAACCAATCAAAATGTCAACTAATATAAAACACAATTGTATTACAATTATCCCGCACAATCATAAAACACATAACTTCGCCACAATACTTCGAACCGCACTGGAATAAATCCCACTTCAACTCACTGTTAAGCGCAGCTGTCGTAGTTTAAATAGATAGCACAAGTGTTCCAGAATAGTCCATACTACGCATCAGCAATAAAGGAAAACACTAGAGAGTAATTTATTGCGGCCTTGACACAGTGCGCGCGGCCGGCGAAGTCTGGCACAGTCTAGCTAACGCGTTGATAATCACGTACGCACAAGCATTACAGCCGGATTCCACTGAAATAGCCGAGAAACACGTAGAAGGTTCTGAAATGGCGTATACTTTTTCCGCATTACGTAACAATAGCTTATATCCTGCTTACTGATTTTCAGTCAGTACGCTGGAATCGCAACCAAATGTTAGAACAGGCCTACAAATACCTTGGCGTTTCTTTTCGTGTGATTTCTCTCTAATTTAGAAAAAAAGTTTATTCACTATTCTGGTAGCAGTTTTCTTCTTTAGTAATAGTTATCTTCTCCTTTCGCAGTTACTTTGGTTTTGCTTTTGTTCAACTCCATGCTATTCCTGCACTGCGTTCCATACTTCTAGATTGTTTTGTAATTCTTTTTCATTCCCCATCACAAGAACAAATCATCTGGGATAATCCCTTTAGAGCATCAAGGATGTTTAAAGAAATAATATTAAAATCGTATTAAAATCAATGAATGAATTACTTTTTTATGTGCGTCTTTAAAAACTTCGGTATCCTGGTAACTTTTGGTATCGTTTTGGTCTTCACCTGTCCTCCGTTAGGACGGAGTTAACGTTCAACTCACACGCTCTAAACACTTTATTACTAACAACAAAATATTAAATAAATAATCCGGTTATTAAACTGTAGGGATAATATTTTTATTTATAATGTTATTTGCTATCGCGAAACATCAGCGACAGAAGCGTATCAGTATTCTCCAAACGTTGCTTAAGATCAGAATTAAAATAAAATAAGTAAATAAATAATACACCACAAAGTACGAGTGTCAGTTGAAAAGTTCGCGGAGCAACATCTATAGCTTAGTGGTAGAACTAAAATCTTTCGTGTGCTGGAAGACGTAGGCCTATATTTCGCATGAACACCTGTTAATTTCCAGATGTATCTGTCAATGTATTCACTTTTTACCAGCTGTTTGAAATTTTCCTGCCACGCGTGTTTTTAAAATGCACAAAATCAAACATCGTGTTGTGATGAATTCTCTGTTAAAAACGTTTTAGCACCAACGGAAAATCAAAACGAAGTTGTAAATGTGTTAGGAGATGCTGTGCCTTCAGAAGTGGGGCACACTCGATTTAAACGTAGTCGTACAATCACTGAAGAGGATCCCAACAGTGGACGCCCAAAAAGTGCAACAAAAAATGACATTATTGAAAAATTTCATAGGGTGTTGGAAGACCGCAGATTGAGGAGTGGATGACGTTGCTGAAATCACAGGCATCTCATATGAGCGTGTGCACCATACTTTAACTCAAGAACTTGGTGTGAAAAAGCGTTGTGCAAGATGGCTGTCGCATCTGGAGTTGTTGCATTTCTTGGGGGTCCAGTGCGGAGATCATCTTCAATGCTCGTATGACCAAGTTTAAACTCAAGTGTCTAATTACAAACCGTTGGTTTTGAAGTCGCAGCATCTCCTGACATATTTACAATTTCGTTCTGAATTTCCGTTAGCGCTAAACAATTTTTAACAAAGAATCACACCATGATGTCAAAACAAGCATAGCACATTAATTTTAAACAGCTTCTAAACAATGAATAAACTGATAGATCGAGTTGGAAATTAACAAGAATTCACTTAAAATACAAATCTTGCAGCACACGAAAACTTTTAGTTTTACTGCTAAGCTACAGATGTCACTCCGCGAACTTTTCAACTGACCCTCGTAGATGAAAGGGTTGTTCAAAATTTGATAACTTAACATTACAGTTAAAATAATTAGACATGACACAGCTGTCAGTTGCGCTGTGTCAAAAGAGCTCATTGCGCATGCGTAGATTTGACGCGTTGTTTTCGAACCAGTATTTTGTGTTCAGAACAGCGACATGGTTGTGTTCATGGTTGGTCACCTCACACCCTACTTCCTGCACTGCCTTCCCTGCCTCTCCACTACGATCTGCGCGAACCGTTCCATGCCTTGTTATTTCATCTGTAATTATTAAAACGTGTTCAAATCTTGATAATTAGTGAGACTACACTGCAGATACAGATGATACAAAATAAGTAATTAAAAAGTTTTGGTTATAACAATAAGGTCTGGACTTTAGATGAAGATGAACCTCTGTCTAAACACGCGCGCACAGAGTCTCTCTCTCTCTCTCTCTCTCTCTCTCTCTCTCTCTCTCTCTCTCTCTCTCTCTCTCTCTCTCTCTCTCTCTCTCTCCACCCTCTTACATACAATAATTACCAAGTTTTAAGACTATTTAATCTATTTCATGGTGTTTTCCTTTATTCTGAAGTAGACAACGTGTTAGAGAATTCTGAGATGTTTCTGTAGCCATTGTTTCGCGATAGCGAATTATATTAATAACTAAAATTTAATAAGGAATAAAGATCTCAGAACAAGGAAAGAATAAAATGAATGATATAAGTTGTGTTGTGACTAGACATAAGAAAGAACTTAGAATGCAGTTTAGAAAGAACGAAATGAATAAAATAAAAGCACAATCTGTAGGAGAAGAAGTGGAAGACATAAATGTAGAAATCGAAGGTATAAAAGTAGAAAAAGTGGGAAAATATGGGGGCTTTGACAGAAAAGATGGTGTAGTCTTCATAAGACGTATAAGAATACACTGTCGGCCATTCTGGAACCTGTGTACCTTCACTAATTTATTAAACCTAACACTTGTTAAATTACAACATACACGTGTGCCAGAACTCCCGACGATGCAAGTACGTACCTTAGCGACGTGTTCGCGTGTACGTGTTTCCACCGAAATATGTGGGTTGCGGCAGCTCTTGGAGACTCAAATGTACGGTACAGCAACGAAGGTCTTAAATTACGTGACGTGTAACTGTGCTAGACTAGACGCTCGACGTGTCCGGTGTAGAATAAGATAGAACCCGTCTTAGCGTATTTACCGCTTGGAAACGCACAACAAACGGCGTGTTACAGAGGCGACGGTACAAAACGTTAGACTAAAGTAATTGGTTTTACATTCGTACAGTTGAAATAGTAAGACATTATACGGCTCGCGCAGATCGAAGTGGTGGGATGGCAGTGCAGGAAGTGGGGTGTGAGGTGACACACCAATCATGCAGATGTTCTGAACGCAAAATAATTGCTCAGAAAACATCGCGTCAAAGCTACGCGTGTGCAATGGGATCTTTTGACACTACGCAGCAAGGCACCCGCCGTTTCATGTCTAATTGTTTTAGCTGTATTTAAATTAATTACTTCAGCGCATCCAAGGAACAAGAAATACTGTAACACTACAACTAAAGGTTAATGTAATACTCGTGGAACAATGGACAGGACGTTAGCTTGCTAGTCACACGGCTTGAGTTTGATTTCCACGTGCTAAGTCGGAGTTAAAATGTAGAATATCTCTGACCCGGATATCCCGGGTCCCGGGACCCGGTGTCCCGGATATCTCTGACACAATATATGCCTGCACGAAGAGGCATCTTCAAATTAAAGATGGCTAATCTTCGAGATGTTGACTCAGAAAGAAGAAGGTTATAAGTACTAGTATGGGTTTAGAAGATGGAAAGGCTTCTTCAAAAACTTTTATTTGTAATACTTTACCGTAAGAATTTGAAGCACTGACCTCGGGGAAGGAGGGGAAAATCCGGTTGTAGGCAGTGAAGATGAAGATACGGGGAAGAATAGTATAGACAGACTCGAAATAGGCCAAATAGGAAATATTTGAACGATACGCTGGAATATCGTTCGTCATTCATGTGAATTATGGCAGGCGCAGGAAAGTAGGAAGTACAAAAAATGGTGAAAAGGAATTTTTGATTTTAACAAGATCTGAAAAACAAGAATTAGTTAAAACAACCGAATCCTTCAAACCAGAAGTGTTTAATTTGTAATTTACAGATTGTTAAGTAAAGGACAAACACATTTTTGTGATTCTTTATACTTGCAAACATAACTAGTCCTCGGACGGGATTAAGTAAAGTTCTTATTTCAATTATTAATCAAGCTATATACACTGAGATGTAGTCGTAATCGATGTTAACTGCGATCGATGTGACGTCTGGAAAATTAATTTGGGTCAACATAGTTGGTCACCGTAGCTTATACGTGTTGCCGTTAACTTGAATTCTCGTTAATGCTATTAGTGTAATTGCCATCATACTCTCTAAGCGACATGCTGCGTCCTGCTACAGCGGTATTACTCTATGTAACAGCCCCTTTCGTCTGTCTGTGGCTGTTTAACCATTCTCTACTTCTCTCTCGGCCATTGAATCTCTCTCGCTGTTTCTCTTTATGACAGCTTTGTATTCTCTCTCTTCCTTTCTATCTCCCTCTATCTCTCTCTATCCCCTCACTCTCATCGTCTGTCTACCTAATCATCTACCTTTCACGATCTCTTCTCACGATTTCTGTTGAAACATTGGCTCTACCTTTTCTCTTTTCCTCTTTCACCCATTACATATTCAACTCGCCTCGTTTTATCCCGTCCTATCGTTTTATAAATCTCTGTATACTACTTTTGGTATTTCTCCCCTCTCTAGTTCTTAAAATGTCTTCATATCTCTTTGTAATCAATTTATCGTTTCGTTAAAGATCTTCTCTGCTTCACTATCTCTTATTCTCTGTTTGTCTCTTTACTTCTCTTCCTCTTTCTCCCGCTTTCCCTTCTCACAAACGTATTTTTCACTCTTCTCTTTTTATTCCTTTACCTTTCTTTCTCCTTCTCTTTTCAATCCCTTCTTCTAACCCTATTCTCTCCTCTCTCTCACTCTCTCTCTCTCTTTCTTTGTTTGACGTAATAGCTCTAATTAAGTATGGTGATCTTCATAATTTCTTACTGTTCTAATTCTTTTCTTTTATAAAATTGCTAAACTGCTATAATTGTTTTTATTATTTAGACAAAGCTTTTCGTCATTACTGACATCTTCAGGTCTTAAACAACATGTTCTAATTCTGTACCAACAACCCTGCATGAGTTTGGCCTCCCGTACTATAGACAACCATCTATCCAGGGTAACTCTTCTTTAGTTACAAATTTCCGTTATCCTCGAGTCCTCTTCTACATCCGTAAGCTACATTCTTGGTCTTCTTCGTATTCTGCTTTCGAATGTTCCGCGCTCGGTTATTCTTCTGCTGTTTCTGGATTTAGCGTCCTAGGCTGGTGAACCTTGCGTCCCCCCCCCCTACCATTTACCTTGCAGCCTCTCATACAACTCGAGGCTGACGAGAAAAAAAAGTCTTTTTCGTCGGCCTCGCATACAACTAGTATTAGGCACGACTTACTCATATGTTATAGACTACTTATTATTTAACAGCATGTGGGAAACAAACATTCATCATGTTTCCGTTTCAATAGCGTAAATTTATTACAATACCATGAACATATTGACACATTATAAGTAACGAAAATCTTACGAAAGTACCACACTTTTCTTTACCTTTAAATAAATAAAATCAAAACGTTAAGAACTAAAGTGTTTAAAATAATTTTCATGTCCATTATTAATTGCTGAAAATGTTTGTTTACTCAAAGCTTATTTTTCTGGTTTGTGCAGTTCCAAAGCGAAGAACTACTTCATTAAAAGAAATGCATTGTAGAAAATAATTTTCAGTGAACGAAAGCGCCAAGGATTTCATATCTTTCTTGGCCCAAATTACACCTTAAATACCGCCCGGCTTAGGCCTGAAAACGATCTTTCTCCGCTATAATATGTGATCACCATGCTCAGATAAATTCGCAAGGCGATTTCAACTTTCGGGAATATTGATTCCACACTACATGATTTTAAGAACTTTAAGAGTCTACGTGAATCAAAATGCTTCTTTTTTTTTGCTTTGGACTCTTAGTTTCGGTTTCATCAATTTCACAAAAGTTACTATCTTTCAAAAATGTTTTTAAATGAACACACTCTGCAGTAAACGACTGATCCAAGCTAAAATATATGTTTTCAACAAGTTGCTAGTTTTTTCTTTTATATCGGAATTTTCCATTTTATTTATATTTTATTACATCCATGTTCCGTAAGGAAATGGAAGTATGGTGTTCGCGATAAGGGCTGATTCTGATTGTACTACCCTCAAAACATGAAAAAAAGTCATTTTCCGAAAAGTGCCTGAGCCTGTATGTCTTTGTGTCTGTGTGTGTGGAATGTTTTCTATGGCGAAGTGGGGGACACTCGTGTTTAAATATGGTCGTACAAGCATTGAAGACTATCCCAGCAGTGCACGTCCAAAAAGTGCAACAAAAAATGGCATATTGAAAAAATGTCATAGGGTGTTGGAAGACCGCAGATTGTGGAGTGGATGACTGCCGCAAAGTCAAACAGAATCAAATAATTTTATCCATATGTGCTGTGTGCACGAGTTGTAGAGGACTCAAGGCCTATTGATTTTGGTGAAGATCGGTTAAGGGGAAAGGGTAACATAAAACGTTTTATGTTTTATTGAGAGTAAAGTACTTAATTTTTATGAATAAAGTATCCTGAAAAGAAGGTCATAATAATCCACTGTAGAAAGGTAGATGAAATAAATATCTATATATGAAAAGGGTAGCTGAAGTGGGAGGGGGTAATTTTCTATAAATGAAAATGATAGTTGAAGGGGGATGGGATAATTTTTTATATGTGTACTACGTTATCAGCAGCAAAGAAGTAGTTTGTTGTTAAAATTCCTTCCCGGGCTGTTTGGTCGTGGTCCAATGGTTTCTGCAAAACTAGACGTGCCATCGACTGGCATCATCAGTGAAAATCGAGCGCGTTAACGTGAGGTGGTACACGTTAGTGACCACAGTACTGTGGTTAAGGCTGAAGAAAGAAGTAGTTTGTATGGAAATATTTCATTTCGGAAATTATTTTAAATATAAATCTTAGAACATTGAAGTCCTGTATAGTTCTCCATACCGATATTTTTTTACATTGGGATCGTGGTTTTTTTTACTGTTTTGTTCTCTTAAAGTTTAGCGCCCTAGGCTACAGCCTACTCAGCCTAATGGTAAATCAGACACTGTTTGTACTTCAGTATTACTTTAAATGTATTTTACCTAAGTTGAAGTAGGTAACTGGAGACGAGACAACCGAAATTATCGACCTGCAATAATTATAAACTCAATAGAGTGTTGAAAATTTCTATTGCTAGACCATTTCTGTAACTAATAATAGGTCACGGTAGCTTCCAAATGTTTAAAAAATCAAATTAATATGTAGAAATTAACTCTGCAGATTACTGCATGCAACGGCGCGTTTGTATTTTAATGATGCGCATAAAGATTAGCGATGTCAGCGCTATCTATGTGAGAAAAAGATAACAATTTTGTGTGACAATTATGAGTGCCTGGTATTGTGAGATAAGCATGCGTGCAGTTTGAATATAACATGTTGTTGCCAGAGGGTTTTATTTGGATTTATAGATAAAACACTAACGCTTGTTTTTACGATAATTTGCCGAACTCTACTATGCAATTGTTTGCTTTTATCGCACAGTTCATTTTCATTTACAGATGTATAGCTTTCGATGTGTTAATAAGTTACTATTCACTTCACACTTTACACGAATGACAACAAACTACACGCTTGGACCTCTGGCAACACAGAAGGATTTAATTTTTCTTATCATTTCAGTAGATGATGCGTTTAAAACAAAATCTGAACTTCAAAATATCTAAGAACAGGGGCAGGCGGATCTAGAAATTCGTGTCGGGAAGGGGAGGGCACGTTCTGACATTCGAAGGCCTTTGTACCTTACATAGCCTACATCACAAGAAGAGATACAGAAGCTGTTTTAGCTGAATTTTTAAAATAAATGTAACTATTTTTCTACTTTTATGAAAAAAAAATCCCTTCATATATTTCAGTATTCTGTTAACATATTGTAAAATGATAAAGGAACTACCATATTAACTCATGTTTGTTCATAGGTATACACATAATCAGTGTTTAAAAAAGTTTCTCTAAATTTTTCTAATAACATAGTTCACCAAATGTTTTTACTACCAAGCAGTCTTAAATCAATCTTAATTGTTAACTTATCAAAATGTTTCTTTTTTTGTCGACCGATATAATATGGAGAAATAGATGTTGTAATAAGTTCATAACCTACATTTCACAACTTTAGCAGCCTACAGTCTATTATGAGTAGATCTGAATAAATAAAGAGTCCATGATAAACGTAACATGGATCCCCATGATAAAGAGAGAAAAGAAGCACTAATAAATAAAATCCGGTAAATAATGAGCAAAGTGGCGTGGAAATAAACGCACAACTTTATATTTACATTGCTTCATTTCGCGTGTGATAAAAAATATTTAATCATAATTTATATTCACATGTCTTCAAGCGTAAGCAACCGTAAAATTTAATTCAATATCCGTAATAAACACAAAACATAGGCCTCAGTATTTTACAGCTAAAACTTTGAAATCAACAAGAACAATATTTTTTAAAATCTTTAAAATTTTTTCGTAACTTACCTTGATTACAGTAACAGAAAATAATTGTATATACATGTAGTATAGTAAAACTAGAAAAACTTACAAAATAACATTTTTCGCGTAAGTATTTACTATTTTAATAATAAGATAAGTTTTACATACAAGTTAGCAGCGGACCAGTGGGCGTCTCTGGACAGATCTGATTATCGTGATGCCCCTCAGTAGCAGAAGGCCACGCTTCGTGATAGTGTTTTGTCAGCTTATCGACTGTACAAAAACTGTTGTAAATAAGGACACTGTGCTGTCTGTCCGAGTTATCACGCAAAACTTTATTATTTATATGTTAACGAAAAAATTTAATTGTTATCACAATAAGAAGTCAAAAGTTTTCGTACATTGCATAAAGCTATTTATATACAGAATCAACAAAAGAAAGAAGAACAGTCGTTAAACCTATAGAAGCAGAATGCAAAGCCATATGTGAACAATGATAGAATTACATACGTACAATGTAAAAAATTAGATAAATAAAAAACTAATACTGTAAATATGAGCGAATACAAAACGTATAGCGAAATATTGTATACAAATATAAAACGCAAAACAAAGTAAAATAAAACTTAAGATCTTCGAGTTCGAAGAAGTGGAATATTCAAAACAGTAGTGGACAGGAAAAATGATAGGAGCCAAAAAATTTACCACAAAACTAAAATAGTTTACTGCGCGTTATACTACCAGAGGCTATAATAGCACGCTATAGACTACAAACCAGTTGGCAGAAGATCTGTGGGTAGGCCCTGAAAGAGATGGCTGCAGTGAAGACGGAACAGGCTATAAGCCTACACCGTGAAGTGTATCTCCCTGAGCTGCAGAACTCGCTCATTATTTTGAACGAAGTACATTTATTAATAAACAAATTCCAATATTAGCTAATTTTTCAATTATTAAGGAATTTCAATAACACCGAATAGAATACGATTGTTTAATAGAAGTTTAATGAAGAAAGTTGTGTTAGTGATTAAAATCACAAGCAGAATTATCACTGTTGCACACCATTATATAAAAATTATTCCGATTAGCGCTTTCAAGCTTCACAGCTCATCGTCAGATCGGAAATTTCAGATTATTTAATAGATTATTTAATAGAGATTATATTAGTTAGTCAGATTGTTTAATAGAGTAACTACTGTGAAGCAGAAAATTATACAATACACACTAAAAATTCCAAACAACTGCATTGCTTTTTAGTTAAATTTATAATCATAATACCTAAGTGACAAATTATTTAGTTCTTGTTGGTCCAAATTTTTCAAGAATGTTAGATATACAAATTTTATCAAATTAATAAAGATACTGAATTTTTATTCTTAATAAATTCCTTACAACTTGATGCCTCACAATTTATAATTGTCTCATAAAGATTTAACTTAGATTTTTGGCCCATCGTACCTCTAAATTAAAAAAATTATTGTATTTTTCCAATAACGCATTGTAATGATTGTAACGCAGTAACATCTGGCGACACTGTCAACACGCGTAACCCAACACCAACGCAACTTGAAACAGACAGAACTAAGTAGGCCCTACTGTTGTGAAATTCCAACTAACAATTAACACGTTTTCCTCTTCTTTCTTCATAAATATGCTACACTTACAGTTAAAATGTTCATAATAGATTTATTTTATGGCCATGAACTTGTATTTTAATCTAAGCTAACGAACCTAATCGTGCGCCCGAAAATATTTCATATTTTTCTTATATGCAAAATTGTTCGCAGAAGATCTTTACAAATTGTATCGGAACCATGTGCACGGTGTTCACAAACATACGGGAAAATTGCAAATGTAGTGCGGAACCAGAAATAAGTAAAACCTGAAATGGGTTTCGACGACAAAAAATACGTAAAATTTAATGTTTAAAGCGGAAAGAGAGTTGTCGTAAAATGTGGAACATGTATAGTAACCCGCAACTTCGAGTTGGTTTTAATGTGATTTGCACAAAAAAGCGTGTATTATTTTTCTGTGGTATTTCAGTTTGCCCGTTAAACTACTAGCACCAAGTTTAGCTATCACAGAAGCAGATTCAACCTTTAATATTGATACAAACGCGTCGCATGTAAAATTACAAGACAATGAAAAGCGATTACGACACAAAAAACAATTTAATAGCAGAAAACAACCAACACGCTTTCTGTAATTTTATTAAAATTATAAGCGATATTCACTACACATCGATAACGCCTATCTCGTTTTCAAAACATCGAAAATGTAGTACAGGTATGGTTACTGGGAAAGTACCAGAACACTACATTCAAGTTGGGGTCTTTTCTGATTTTCAAAATTTTTGATTCCTTTTTGGGCCCTTGTGTCCCAAACACAACAAAAAATTTAGAAATTTAGAAAACTGAGAACACAACATTCAGATTTCCTATAAAAATCTTTTTAATTTGATATGTCACATGGACTTTTGTGATTTTTTTCAAAAGTTTAATCTAATTTTTAGGCCCTAGCGTTCCAAAGTTTTGAAATTTCCAAAAAAAGTTAGTATATTCAGAATTGGATAAAATTCTTCTTAATTTAATAAGTTACATGGATTTTTCAATTGTATCAACATTTTGTCCCCTCGAATTTTGCCCCTACATGTGAAGAGTTTAGATTACAAAAATGTTTACGGGAACTCGATTGACGCATTCAAAAGTTATCGTAGGATACACCCCAAACAGATACATATGTAGACAGACAAACAAGTTAAATGCCAAACGTCAAGAAACGCAAAAAAAATACGACAGCAATAAAATACAACGACAATGCTAAAAGACATAGAAACGCAAATAAAAACAAAGATAGTCCCAGTCACAGATGTCAGTTCACATACACGCAAACTCAACCCAGAGAAATGTACCTGACGGAAGTGTTAAATATCGACATAATCAACATGGAGTAGAACACGTTTTCTTCTTCTTCTTCTTCTTCTTCTTCTTCTTCTTCTTCTTCTTCTTCTTCTTCTTCTTCTTCTTCTTCTTCTTCTTCTTCTTCTTATTATTATTATTATTATTATTATTATTATTATTATTATTATTCTACTTCTTCTTCACTTCAATGGTTAGGCTTGCAGCCCGTTCTGTCTTCACAGCCACCGTTTTCTTGGTCTGCCTCTAACTCGTTTCAAAGTATTTATCCTTGGCATCCCTAGGTCTCTTGCCACAAAATCCATCCAGTTTATTCCTGTGAAGATCAGAGGTAACCAGCCTTCAGCTAGGTAGTTTGATTATGGGGCTGCTGCGACCTTAAGGCTTCCCAACGTGCCTGATGGAGTTTCTGTTGGGGTTTTCTCCCTTAGGCTTTGAGGATCCCTCCATGCCACAAGGCAGTGGTTTTGTAATTTTAATCAAGGTTTTCTTCCTCTAGCATTTGACGAACTAACGCTGAACTGTAAGGCAGCAGCTAAGAAATTAGAATGAAAAAAGGAAGACACCCTAGCCCTCGATTACTCTAATAGCGTCGGGGTCAGAAAAGAACAAGAGTCAGTCAAGAGAGACTATACAGAAAAGGTTAAAGGAAGGGATCTCACCCAAGACAAGTTGAAACAAAGTGAGAATCCAGCTAGGGCACATCGAGATTGCCAAACACGTGTCCACAAGATGTGGACTCCTGATGTAAGTACACATCAAAACACCAATTATTAAATTATTAAATGAATTTATAGTCTTCCTAGGATCAATAAAAAAAAAGAATATGGCTGTGTCGTGGGACACACGACAGAAGCGAGAGCCCCAGTGTCGAGTGGTGAGTGACCTGATTCAACGTGTAAAACGTTACTCGTATGCATTTGGAGTAAGAGAGATTTTGCTATAAAGAATGAAGATTCAAAAACAGAGTCGGATCATTAAATGAGACTAGGTGGTCATAGTAGTGTTTTTCTTCTTCTTCTTCTTCTTCTTCTTCTTCTTCTTCTTCTTCTTCTTCTTCTTCTTCTTCTTCTTCTTCTTCTTCACTTCAAGGATTAGGTTATATAAACCTGTTCCGGCACCCATCCTCGGACGACCCACGTTTCAACCTTTATTCCGAGGGTGCTTTGGGTACTATAAGTATTATAAAGTTTTACATGAACACGTTACTGGCCTGTTGCACAACCCCCTACCAGGAGGACCAGAGACTCTTCTGTCAGGGTTCCATACCTTAGCCGAAAGGCCCCTGTTTTGGAGCGCAGGAGATTTGCCCTCACCCTTCTCTTTCTGAGATACGATTTGGTGGCTTTGTATCAGTTATTCTGATACTGAACGTTTCTTAGTTTTTCCAGTGCTCACGTATCGGCATCAGTGAGCATTCTAAGATCCTAAGCCACAAAAAATTAAGAAATTTGAATAAAAAAAAAAGAAAGACACCCAGCCCTCGAGTACTCTAATAGCGTCGGGGTATGAAAAGAACAAGAGTCAGTCAAGAGAGACTAGACAGGAACGGAAGGGATCTCACCCTAGACAAGTTGAAGGAAAGTTAGAATCCTGCTAGGCCACATCGGGATTGCGAAACCCGTATCCACAAGATGTGGACCCCTGATGTAAGATATGTACTTTACTATAAGAAATTGATATTTACAATTACGATTTCTTTGTAAGTAACTCAATGAGTTTCTAGCAGAATTCTTGAATAATACGATATACTATCAAATTACAATTACTTCTGCAAGTTGTTGATACCATTTTTTAATTGTCGTGAAGAACGTTTCACTGATAATATCAGTATCTTTAGAGGTTTATAAATGAATTAATAATTAACTTGCAAAAGTAATTGTAATTTGAAAATATATAATATTATATTTACAATTAATATAAATAGAATCATTATATCACAAGTCGTATTATTTTCAATAAACATACGTATAAAAACAATGTGTAACAAATCTTTCTTTTTTTCAGTGTAACAATGTGATTAACGCAACATTTAGTTGAAAAGCACAATGTGATATGTTCAGTATAATAATTCAGTTTTTTAAAATGTAAATCTAAACTCGAACTCATGGATCAACTAAAAAACGTACAAAGTAAACAAAGATACGTAAAGATACCCTTTCGACATTTCAAACATGTACCCAAACATTCGCATTGACGATGCTTTAAATATTATAATAAAAGATAGGTGTCACTAACTTTAAATTGTTTTTATGAATTAAACAATATTGGAAAATTGTGTAAATATATTTGGCTAATAATGAGCTAAGTACAAGAAAATGATTTCAAAAATATTCTGTTTGATCTCTCAGCTTGTGAGTACATTTTATTTTAAATTAATTTCAATATTTCCGTTATTCTTGTAAAAGTATTTGAACATTTAGAATATGATCACATTCTTTAAAATATTACGCTTTACTTAAAGCACACATTATTTGTGACAGTGGGGAAATTTTGAGTAGGTATGTGGGGAAAAGAGTTTTGATTAACCTGGCAACACTGTTTTTTCGTTTCAGTTATTTCGTGACGCGTTGAATCAGTTGACTGTCCTAGGAACGCGAGATGTACGGTAGTGAGCCGGGCACCATAGTGCCGTACATGAAGTTCTCACTTAAAAACTATGACAGAAAAGATATTCTAACAACTGACTTGGCGGAAGAAACGATCGGCGAATGGAGAAAATAAGGGGGGGAGGATTATGAAGGTTAGTGGGCAATGAAATGGTCAGCAAAGAGCAGAGTAAAATGGAGACATCGATAGTGTCTGGAAACACTACGAGAGCAAAGCAACCGATGATTACTTAACAAATTTAGCGCTATGTTATTCTGATATCGCTTGAAATTGTCACACACAAATCGTTCTAAGCACATTAAAATACCAGGGCGCATTTATTCGGGCCTTGAATGAAACCAAATACCACGAATTGCGGGTATTGTCAATTATATTATCGACATAAGACACTTCGTTGTACTGCATTTCTCCTCTGTTAATTTAATACCGTACTAATACGGCAGAAATACGGCTATGTACTATCTAGCCGAAACCGTATAGCACCAAGACCAAGGATGAATCTTATACTGAAAGTCATATAACCCAGTCCGCAATATCTACTGTCCGGGTCTTCGAAAATACAATAAAAGATACTTGTAAATATACAGTACTTATATCTTCACGCTTCGGTACAACGATAGAAGTGTACTTACGAAAGGTAAATTTTAGGCTAGAAACAACATTTTTAATGTATCTAAATCAGAAGGTATCTTAGGGATGTGCGACAGATGCACAGGTCCCCGCGCTCATTCAGTACGGAAAAATAGGAAAAGAAAGAAAGTGACAGAGAGAGGGGAGAGGGAGGAGGGAGAAGACAGACAGACAGAGAAGGAAAGAGGAAGCGTGGAAGAGAAACCTAATTTCTTATTTTTTAATTATTTTTATTTTGTTCAAAAAAATCTTCTGTTTAATCTATTTAATATCGATCGTTACATTTATATTTATTCAATTGTCGACAGGAAACTACAACTTTATGACTACCAAAATATTAGTGCTGATGTATATATATTCTAAGGATGACTGTTGAAACAGTGTGAATATATAAAAAATATATAAATATATTCATGTAAAAAACAAATATTATTTATTTATTATTAAAATTAATTACACAAGAATAATGTGAGAAGATATAAGTCTAATATGTATTAAAACATATAAACTCTTATATGTAAGCGAATTAGTAAGTATACGTAGCCTAATATATATTTTTATTTAAGTTACCTGATGAGAAATGGGGTCCTTTGGAATATTTTTAAATCTGATAGAAACACAGCTACTAAATTACTTTTATTTTTGTATGTGACATTTTGTCTACACGAAATTTCCATTAAAATGACACTTTACACTATTTAGCCTACTTCCTTTTTTCAAACATGAAAAGAAAGTAACTCTGCTAAAAAGGTTTTATGCTCATAAAACCCACATACACATCTACGGTAGGACTGCCCCCTCCACACACATGTACTGTACCTTCTATTTTTCGTACATAATCAAGACTCCCCCATTTTGCCTTTTGGAAATTCTCACTATGCTCTCTCCTCGATTTTCGGGTGCAGTAGTAACTCAGGTGCAAATCATCCCCTCCACTCTGTCTGTTTGCGTATAAATGAATTCCGGGATTAAAGATCACGTGGGTGACGAAGGATTATCGTACTTCACTCCCACAGTCACAGACAGACGTCTTACAGAATATTCCGAAAGAACACAAACACAAAATGAAAGCAGCGTTGTCATGGAGACACGCGAGTTACGTCTGTGCACATTAACTATGGCTTATAATCTTGGTTGCAGTCTGCACCGGACTGATTCGTATTCTAATAATAGAACCTCAATGTGCAGTGAAAAACTGTCTGTTTGTCGATTTGCATATGAATAGAAATGAAATATTTAATATTTACGATATTTTTACGATATACGATATGTAGCAAAATTATTAACACAGTTAAACTGCGCAAGCTACCGAATATTCAGTTCAAACGTGCGAAGACTCTTTTTTTAAATTGTTACTAATATAAAAAATGTATTTGTTGTGTAAACTACAAACTCAACTGTCTATGAATCTCATGGTATGGCATAATCTTTAAGTTCACAGTACAGTATTTATTTTTTGACGTTAGGACTATATAAGATCCCACAACACTCCCCTGCTACTGATTTGGCCATAAAGGCACGATATCACAAGCACTATCACCGAAATCTTGGAACTTTGTTGGGAAGCTAACGTGACGACCGGAACGAGCTGTAAGGCCGACGTCTTGAGTTCCAGGCTGATGGACAGGAGAGCTACTGTTGCTCTTGATGGTCGTATTCGAACGAGGCGAAGCGGGGGGTAGATACGGAATGAAGTTGTTGAGGGTCCTGTAGGACATAGGCAGACGTGAGTCTGTCTAATGGTACGGATGTGTTTGCATACTTGTCTCACTTACTGAAAGCAGTAACCCAAAGTATAGCGATTCCAGTGTACCTCTCCGACTGTCTACGCGAATAGAAACTGACAGACAAAAAATGTACGGGGCGTCTCGCGCCCTGGTTTGTTTGCCTTGTACAGACCGGAGCCCGATGAACGCCAGGTTCTAACAGTGCAGCTCGGTCGTTCGCTCGGCACAATGAGTTAGAGTGCGGTCCACTAATACACGAAGTGTGTGAATATCGTGGGAGCATCTCTGAGTGATTTACTCCAGTCAGTCGCCAGACCTGAGGGGCGTCTCCGTGGCCCCCTTAAGGCATCGCTCACAGGAGCTTAGAGGCGCGCTGGTGTGGTCGATAGGCTCGACGGCCCGGAGGCGAGTCGTCCGAATCGATGGGTGGGCACTTCAGGGCGGATGGCTCCCGCAGTTAGGAGTTGTACGCCTCGCGGTTTCCCATGCTCTGAGTTTCAGCCCAGCCGAGACGGCAAAGATGGTGCTGACTCATTTTAGTTCTGGGCTGTCTGTATGGCAGACGCTGTGCAACCCCAGCGTCGGGAACAGAAACTTGAGACGTGCTCAAACCCATTAAAATAAAAATACCTGCCTAGTGACCCTTATAGCTCGAAGTTCTTTGGTTAAAGTTATAGCTCTTATATACCTTTGATTAAAGCTACTGGGGCTGAAGTCTGTCTATTGGGTTGCGTCCGAAGAATTCGCCGGATAGGTTGCCCGAAAGCAGTTCTCCGACACTCCAACGCTCCAGTAAAACAGTAGGAATGTAATCCGCACGACTTCTAACGGCTGCTTTCAACTGACAGTGAAGACGTTCTATAAAGGTGGTGAAAACAAGACGGTAGTGTGTAGTGAAGGAATGTACATATCAATGAGAATACACGGTTGGTAAAAACCACTGAGAATCAAATTGTCTACTCTGGTCGGTAGTTATACGGGAAATACATGTTGCGAAGAATGTGTCCAGGTACTGTGTCTGCGTCGGTGGTTCCAACCGCCGCTGCCTTGAGCTTTCGAGAAAAGTAGTCAATACGTGCAAGACTCTAAATCTGTCAATACTGGCAAAGGACCACTAGAATGATATGGATGCGCTAGAATCTAGTAGACGAAAGTGTGAATGAACCAATGGGCATGAAGACGTGTCTAGTGCTTTTGTTCTTTTCATATTCCAGACAAGCTCGAGCTCAGAGTCTGCACCCTGACTTCATTGCTGGCCAGAAAAAATCGCTGTGACATTAGTCTAAGTGTACTGTTGATGCTAGTATCAGCTGTGTGAACAGTGGACAATGTGAAAAGTAGCTTTGTTAGCTAGAATTTTGCAAGTGGAGGTGTCACAGTATACACAAATGTCGTAGTCTGATACTGGGACTTTTTCACATTTGGTAATACTGCTAACGTTTGGTAGTCCAGAGTAGCGAGTGAGTCGACTCCAAACATCTTAGCGCACTATCTGTGAACCTCTGGAATCGCCGCGGCGCTGAACACATCTGAAGCTGCTGAACTGAAATTTGCGAAGTTCAAATTGGCTGTATTCTGTTTTGGTGTGGTAATGGCTGTTTTCTGTATGTCGGATGGACCAAGCATCTCGGGATCTGTTGGTAAGCTCGTCTGTTTACAGCGTGTCGATGCTGATCGATGCTGCTGGAAGTACAATCTGGTGATTAGTCTGCTGATATCAGCAACCAAAAAGTGCCATGAGGATGCTCGGCAAAGACCCAAATGAGTGTGAACGTTACGAAACCATACGTGGAGTTGGCACCATTGATTGTTCACTGGGAACAGGGTGTTGAACGACGTAGGTTCTTTCTATAAATAATCTTTGAACGTAAAAAGACGCTCGTATCGGCTACCGTATCCGTGAGGAACATCAGCGCTGTTTCGCGGTTCCCGAATCCATGGCTTTCTTTCCCGGTTAAGAAAAGACGGCCATTGGGTGTTTGAGTGAAGACGCTAAACGTCATTAAGGACTTCCGTCGTGTTTTTCGTCGCCTTTTTGTACCACGTTCATTTCCTGGCCTCGTCTGCAAAACGCTTATGGTAGCAGTACCGATTTTATAAACTGTATTGACACGTGCGCAGGAGCACAACGTCCGTGCAAGGTAAAAATGAGGGAAAATGATAAAACCACCTTAACTTGAAAACTTAACAGTTAAAAATAACTAAACTTCCAAAAAATATGATAAATAAGGAAATCCGAGTGAATCTTATTTGTCTGTATTATTAGAATACAGTGACAATGTAGGAGTCTAGGGCATGGTACTAGATCTGCTCCAAGTTGGATGCTCTTGGAACCAAAGCATAAGAACCTCTTGGGTAAGTCCTGCCATGGACGGGGAAAGCCACACCAGTCAAAGGTGTATTTATGTTTTGCCGTCTACGGGTTATACATGTTTTGCGGCCCCGTCTGGTTCAATTTTACACAACCACTCATCCCTCTCTCATCCTTCCATCCCCCGTTACTAAAACGTAAACACTCGAGAAAGGACTACTGAAAAGTCGTTTTGAAAGATAGTGATTATGGCCAGATTTTACTTTTCCTTCGCGTATCGTACCCACCATATCCTTGTTCATAACGATCACGAAGAATTTTAATCCAATTTTGACATACTTTAGATGCTGGCTTTAGTTTTTATATCAAGCAGGGATGTACTGAAGCCAGAACACAGGAGAACACCGCTGTAGCACTGCTTACCGAGGAAAACAAAATATGTTTTATGAAACATGCGCATTTAGCACTAGAATAAAGTTTAACATTTTTATTATTACAGTAGGCGTCGTAATTAATTTATTATAAGGTTAAATAAATTACTAAATTCTCTACTAAATAATTCTGTATTTATTTTGTAACATTATTAAAATGCCAAGTTACAAAGTTATTATGTCCTGCCTATTCCTATCCTACTCTGAGACTAAAAAGCTGAGTTTTGTACAGGAATATCAGCACTTTAAAATATACACGAAAATGGAAAACATAACAGACATAAGAGAAATCTGTTCTTACATCAAGGAAAATAGTTTGGAAAGTACCTTCTCAAATGTATAGGCCGCCATGAGAATTTATTTGACTCTTCCCGTGACAAATTGCTTTTCACGGCAGAAAGAAGCCCCTTTTTCGACCCTAAAGAGGGCCAAATCTGAAAAAAAGATCAATAACGAATGAGGAAAACCTAAATATGCACGCAAAATGACATTACGTTGAAAATGGATTTTACCGATTTAATCGATGATTTTGCTGGATCCAAGACCACAAATAAGCCCATTTTATAAGATATTATGTTAAAAGTATCAACTGATGTGGTGATAAAGATATGGAAAAAATTATATATCGTTACGACGGTCTAACTGATCGTCGTATGGTACAGTGGAAAACAAAATACAAGACACCAATTAAATCACTAATTACCAGTTTTAATTATCACAATTAAACAGTTTGTAATCAACAAGATAGTCTCTTACAACAAATCAAATCAAAATTGTTCACACGCAATAAAATGTCAACTAATATAAAACACAATTGTACTACAATTTTCCCACACGATTATAAAACACAACACTTCCTCACAATACATCGAACCGCACTGTGTAAATCGCCACTCAAACTCACTGTGCACTCGCCCGCAATAACTGACTAAAATACTACGAACCGCATTCCAATAAATCGCGACTCCATCTGAACTGAGCGTCGCTGAGTACTTGTATTTATTCCCCGCCGAAATACCAGAATATTCCATACTGCGCGTCAACAATAAAGGAAAACATTAGACCGTAATTCATTGCGGCCTTGACACAGTACGCGCGGCCGCGCGACTTCTGGCGCAATCTAGCTAATGCGTTGAGAACCACGTACGCAAACACACATTACAGCCGGATTCCACTGGAACATTCGATAACCTTGTAGAACGTTCCGTATTACGTAACACTTTTCCGGATTACGTAACATGTGATACATTAGAAATAGTTAGAATTGCAAGCTTTTTAGGAAAAGGGTGGGAGGGAGGTTCGTGATACCGTAAAAAATTAAGTCTATATTCTCGCTATCACTATCACTAAGTCCAGGACACTGAGGGTCTGTACAGGGTGGTTGCGGACAGAATTTTCACGCCGGAAGACAGCTTTACATCCGTTCTGCGCATGTGCCTGTCATTATTCCAAACACGAAAACATTTAGTGGTTAGATCACGTGGTGACGGCAAATTTTTCATTATTTGCAAACCTAATTTTGTACTTCAAAATAAATACGCTCATCTCACATTTATTGTGACGACAAAATAGCAGCCGTCAATGTAGCCTAGTATTACGGGACAAAGTTGGGCGAACTAATGTTTGCAGGTTATAGGCCTAAAGTAGTTTGTTTACGTCACACCACTTCCGCGTCTCCCTCGAGAGAATTATTTGCGCGGACGTACAGTAGGTGCTGGATAATGGAAGAGCTCTACGAAGTAGGGTTAAGGGAGAAATCCCTCCCGAACCAAAACTGCCATGCCATCGTTGTTATTCCTATTGTTATGGCAAGGGTTGAAAAGTCAGTGTGCCCAGGGTCAGTCAGTGTGCGCTTTTGATGTCAAACGCGGGCTTGCCAGTATGTTAATTTTTTCTTTGACACACACCATAAACGATCGGTGTGTATTTTAAACTGTAAGTCTGTAAGTGTTTTATTATGATTTTATTTAAGTATTTTAATTTGTTTGATTAAAAGAACAATGAACTGACAAACACAGATATGATTTTATACTTGTACGTCAATAAACTTATTGTGTTGATAATAACAAACTGTAGTTTATCGTTTCCTCATTCCTATTATTTATACGTCAGGCCTTTAAAGAATGGGCCTTTCCATACCCCCCCCCCCGAGACAACTCTTCCTCACCCATTCCTCCCTCATCGCACACTTCGTTACACGTTTCATGAAAAATACTCACAAACGTTTAATATTGCCGAACGCAAACTGATAAGCGAAATATATTGACCTAAGCAAGAATTAAATAAGATACGTTTTACTTAAAATTGCCCTCCGCTCTACCCCTCGCCTAATTCTGCTATGAGACAACAAGGCTCGGTGTACATCGGCACTTCTCTGACTATTCTTAATATTCAAACCATCCAACCTCAACACAATATGGCAACTTTCAACTCATCGCTGCTGTTCAGCAAGCTGTACAAATTAATTACCCCAAAATTCAAATGAAGAGGTAACAGAAAGAAATATAATATGTCAAACTGTTAATGAAAATGGACGTCTCAAAAATACAATAAACGAAAACAAAAACAAATTACTAGATAAAAATAGCATATAAGGACTTACAAGAAACAAATAGAGATAATAAAAATAGATATAATAGTAACACCAAGAAGTAGACAACATTCATAATTGTAAATAACACGAACAAGATTTTTTAAATTCAAAAACACGTATACTTAAATAGCAAATAAAGAAACAGCAGCTTACAAAAAATATTTCGCCTTTTATTTTTCTCCCAGTTTTCGGTCATTTGCTTCGTATATGATGTAGAACGATGGTCAGGGAGTTTGAGACCACTGTTTAAAATGCTAGAATGGCAGTCTCGAATCCGCGGGCATTTGAGTGAATTGTGTGAAAGGAGTTATAGTTATTATAGTCAGTCTTACGTTTTAGTTGCGTTTTGGTGTGTTAAATGTAATCAATAAGTTGCTAACTAAGCTAAATTATGAAAAGTAATCATTCTCGAGAGTAAGTACCATTTATTTGTTTCTCCTTGAGTATCCGATTGACCTATAAGTGTTGACACGCGTGCGTATGTGGGTGTTGTGGATGATTAAACTGTAATGAAACGGCGTAACATACAGTGTACAGTTGACGTAGGGAATTTATTTATTTTTATCGTTATTTGTCTGACCCTGTTACGACGCAATTGGTGAAGCCTCGTCCTGTCCTGTGTTTACGTCTCGAACGCTAAAAATGAACGCTTGTCTTTCAGTTACAATTGTCTTTATTGCAGGCAGTGTTGACTGCTTCGTCCGTCATTGATTACCGCCATTCAATGATGTGTTCTGATGTAATGCTCTGTCTGTCTACTACGACGTCATCACTGAATGACGCCCCTGTCCTTGTCAATGTTTTTACGCCTACTAGTGTCGCCCGAGTTAGGAGTTTATGCCCGACTAAACACGGGGCAGTAAAAAATTACGTCTCCGTTTACTCCCACTGACTACACTGCAGAATCACTTCTGTAAGACAGGAAAATTAAATCAGTCAAATGACAATATATGTAACGAGGCTTAAAAATTAACACGGTAGAGTTAAGAATGTCCCGACTAGTCTGTTTCAGTAGATACTGGGAAATTATTAAGCCGGGGGGAGAATATTTTAGTTTCTTGGAAAATTACGGTTGTTTACTTCCATGTTCCATATGAAAATGGAAGTATGGTGATGGTGAAAAAAATCGTGTTCGAGATAAGGGCTGATTCTGATTGTACTACCCTCAAGACACGAGGAAAAGTCAAAAAGTTTTCCGAAAAGTGTCTGTGTGTAGAATTTTTCTACGGCGAACAATAACTCCCGCAAATTCAAACAGAATCAAATACTTTTTGCATATGTTACTGAGTTGTAGAGGACTCAAGGTCTATTGATTTTGGTGAAGATCGGTTAAGGGGAAGAGGTAGTTTACCTGGAACGTTTTATGTTTTAACAAGAGTAAATACGAGTACTTCATTTTGATAAAGTATCCTGAAAAGAAGGTCATAATAATCCAGTGTAGAAAGGTAGATGAAATATCTATAAATAAAAAGGGTAGTTAAAGGGGAGGGGGTAATTTTTTATGTGTACTACGTTATCGGTAACAAAGAAGTAGTTTGTTGTTAAAATTCCTTCCCGGGCTGTTTGGCCGTGGTCCAATGTTTTCTGCAAAACCAGACGTGCCATCGACTGCCATCACAATATAAGTACCACAGGGAATTTTGAGCAAGGCAGTGAGACTCTGGTAATAATGACAGTGTGACTACATCACTCTGATTATCGGTGTGGAAGTGCCAGAACCTTCATCATTACCATCATAACAGTGAAAACCGAGTGCGCTAACGTGAGGCGGTATCCGTTAGTGACCACAGTACTGTAGTTAAGGCTGAAGAAAGAAGTAGTTCCTATGGAAATACTTCATTTCGAAAATTATTTTAAATATAAATCTTAGAACATGGAAGTCATGTATGGTTCTCCATACCGATACTTTAGAACTGTGATGACAGATTTAGATGTATAATGTGAACATATTTATCTACAATTTAGTTCATTACTGTTTTACGATAAACAATTACCAAATTATGATGCCTTCACAAGAGTCGCGACCAGTGGCGGCTCGTACAAGGAGGGCAAAAGGGCGCAGCCCTCCCACTAAATTTGCAAATTAAACTTGTCAATAATATAACTATAATGTGTAGTAACCTTATGTGATAGATATTTTTGGGGCGACTAATAGCGATCACCAGATGTTTTCGGCATGGTCCCGCAGCCGGACGCTAATACGACAGCCCTCCCTTCAAACTTTTTTTAGTTGACGGGTCTTGCGGGGAGCGGGGAAAGAGGACGTGTACACATGTCTATGGTTTTAAATTAGCGGTAGCCATAATAGGCCAATAGGGAGGACTCTGCCCGCTGTCTGATTTCGCGGCTCTTTTCATAGAGAACCGGAGCGTTGTTCAAAACTTCTCTGTTGCTGTTTAAAGTGCATATATTTTCTCTTGTGTTTTATATAGTTTTGATTGTTGTACTTTTTGTGTAAACGTAATGTTCTAATAATTTATTCTTTATTAGGCAGTGTATTCTGTGTAAGATAATGTTTTTGTCGAACCTTGTGTACATAAACGTGTAACTTATTATGTGCAGGCCTGAGCCTGTGTGTTCTGTGCGTATTTGTTAGAAACGAAAAAAATGGCTATGAATTCAGTAAGTAATATTAAAAGTTTGATTATTTCAAATTCACTTACTTACGAAAAGAAAATAGAACTTAAAAAATTAGGGCCACCGAAACCCAATTTAGATATCACACAACAAAATTATAAAACGGACAGGCCAGCATCAAGTAAAAGAAACTAGACAAGAAAATTTAACAGAAACTGTTACTTATATGCTGATTGGAAATGTGGATGTGAAGTGATGAATTCCTTTTTTTGTTATGTATGTTTGGTGATGAACGTAAACAGTGATTCAGCCTGGACTGAAAATGGAATTAAGGACTTGAAACATTTTGGAGAAAAAATTAAAAAACATAAAATTAGTGAAACTCATATGAACAATTGTACTGAATATTCATTGTTAGGAAAAGTCAATATTAGTTGCCAGTTAGACAGTGCATATTGATTAAAAGTTAAACAGCATAATGAAGAAGTCTTTAAGAACAGATACATCCTAAGTAAGTTAATTGACTGTGTAAAGTTTTGTGGAATATTTGAACTAGCTTTAAGGGGACATGATGAAACAAACACATCTGAGGATCCAGGTATTTTTAGGGGCTTAGTAAATTTAATGGCAGGCCTAGATAGTACCATAAGAGAGCATATTGAAAAAATAAACAATAGGGTTTTCGTTGGTTTTTCTAAAACAATTCAAAATGAAATTTTGGATTCTATTCATGCAGTGTGCATTGGACTAATACAAAAAGAAATAAATGAAACTGACTACATTTCAATTGAAGCAGATGAAACCACGGATTGTGCCACTCTGTCACAAATGGTGTTAGTTAGGTATGAATTGAATGGAAAATTACATGAGAGATTTATCAGTTTTGGCAGTCCACAAGATCACTCCGCTGAAGGTATTAGTAATACTATTTTTGAAGAATTAGCAAAATTAGAACTTGATAAGATGCCTAGTAAAATTATTGCACAAAGTTACGATGGGACAGCAGTAATGAGTGGAAAACATAACGGTGTTCAAGCAAAAGTTAAAGCCGTGTACAAGAATGCCCAGTATATACACTGCTATGCCCATCAACTAAACTTAATTATTGAGCGCTGCATCACAAAACAAGCAAGTAAAAATATTTTTCTGTAATTTAGATGGCTTTACAACATTTTTTTCAAGATTTTCCAAACGAACTGCCATACTTGATGAAGTAGTTAAGAAACGTCTCCCAAAATGTTCTAATACCAGGTGGAATTTTAAATCCCGTTGTGTGACAACAGTATTTATTCATAAAAATGACATTTCCGCTGCTCTTGAAATAAATCATAGATGATGACGAGAGTGACAAGTCCACTGTTCAGAAAGCATTATGACTGAAAAACACATTAAATAATGATGATTTTAATTTTTGGTTAACATTTTTCAACAAAATATGCCAGCCTGTGACATTTTGTTTAATCAATTACAGGAAGTAGAAATTGACAGTATTAAAACACACCAGTATGTTGCCTCATTCAAGTCACACATTCAAAATGTCAGAGATTATATTGATTTTGATGCCAGTCTGTCTACAACAAATAATTTTGGAGAATCACCTCAAAATCCAAGGTCACGTTTTGATAAAAGCAAGAAGACTGCAGCTAAAGACGTTTGTGACATAATAGTTACCAACATAGACGACAGATTTTTATTTTCTGGCCATTTAGCAATAGCAGTTTTGTTGCAACCAACCTTGTTTTCTAAGCATCAGCTTATATTTCCAGAAACACAGTTACAAATTGCTCCTAAACAATTTAATTGAAATGAAACTGCATTAAGACATGAACTGGTAGTTCTATACAGCAGGCCCGACTTCACATAGGCAACTGGCGCATTGGTTCTACTCAATTTTGTATATGAAAACAATCTAGTTACTGTTTTTTCCGAACTGGTAAACCTATTAAAAATTATTTGTACAATCCCTATGACTGCAGCAGAAAGTGAACGATGTTTCTCAACTGTCAAACGCATTAAATCATTTACACGTAATACAATGAAAGAGGACAGACTAATTTCTCTGGGAATGTGTTCAATAGAAGAAAAAAAATGGTTAGAAATAACTCCTAACTTCAATGAATTAGTTATTGACCATTTTGCCAAGCAAAAGGAGAGGAGAATGGATTTCATGTTCAAGCAAATAAACTAATCCAAGGTAGGGACCAAATACATTTTATTTAGTAATCCATGCATTTAATAATATATAATTTAAGTATTTAAATTTAGGAACGTGAACGGCTTAGGGTTATAAATAATTTCAGTTTCAAACACTGTTTAATTATTGGTAGTTTGCAAGGTAGGTTTTTGATATTAACAATACTTTTAGTAGTAAACCAAAAGGTTCAATTTTACAATTATTTCATGATAATAGCAATAATTTAGTTTCTACAGGTGACTTTTGTTACATATGGGTACGAAAACAAATAAAAACGACATCCTAAACGAATAGACACAATTCAAATCGCACGCATTATTCGAACATATCTCACCCCACACACACAGCATCGATCTTTCGAAATTCGATTCCGTCGCCCACAACAGGACGGACAGCGCTACCAGCGGCAGCCTCTGAAGAAGCCTTTTAAAGGCGAAAACCGGTTCAGGCTGTAAGGTAAAACTTCATGTTTTTACTTATAAAAAACTTTGTGTTCCGAGTCGTTAATATAATAGTGGTATTTAGTTAAGTAACGGACACGTCATGGACAACGAAATCCAAGAAGTTACATAAGACATTACAGAACACTTCATTGTACTATAGACTGATAAATTTCCCTACCTATTTCGCCCTGAGGGGTTTGTGGAATAAGTATGAAATAATCTGCTTTTAACAAAATAATAACATGAATTTAGAAATTAACTTTCATATTAAATGACCATGAGATTGATCTCTCTGATGTATCGTCTGAAGAAGACAAGATTCCTGTGACTGAATTAAGAATGTTCTGAAAACTGTGAAAAATGAACAGGCACCAAGTCCAAGTGCACTCAGTATAAGCTCTTAAAAAATGGGACATTCTTGCTTTTGGACCTTTTAGTAGCCTATATGTCTTCAGTTACTTTTTAAGAAGTGAAGAGCTACCTCTTGAATGGAAGGCTGTATATTTCCAACCATCAAAAAAAAGGCAGCAGAAAGATACTATCAAATTACAGAGGAGTAATGTAACCAACTCTATTTCAAGGTTATATGGAAAAGTTATCAAAGTAAGAGTTGAAACGAACAGAATGGGTTTCATGCAGGTCAATCTTGTATAGATATCTTCACATTAAAACAACTTCTTCAAAAAAGAATGACAAAAATGTGGAAACACATTTAGTATTTGTAGAGCTCAAGAAGGCATACAACAGTGTTCTATTTAATAAGCTATGGTGGTGTTATTAAAAAGTTGTGACAATGCTATATATGTTAGAACTGTAGACGCTATAGCTATACACCAACATTACTATCAGCAGGAAGATAGGCTCAAGACTATCTAATGAATTTCCAGTTTCCAAGGGATTGGGATAAGGTTGTACAGTAGCACCCAGTTTGTTTAAGATGTAGGCCTACTTGGATTCAGCTTTAGAACATTGGAGACGCACCTGTCGTAACAAAGGAATAGCTATCAATGATGAAAAGCTCTTCAGTTCCATTTCGCAGAGATGGTTACACACGACGACGGCACAAGTGAAACAGAAATAAAAAATTGTATAGGGCAAAGGAAACAAGTACGAGACAGTGCTTTCCACTTTATGGAGCAATCAACTAAGGCCCAAAACAAAAAGACAATATTTGAAAGTACTATATCGTATGGAGCTGAAGTGTGGGAAGTACAGAACATATGAGGATAGATTACTATTTGATTGCATACTGCTTTCTATTGTATAACTAAAACTGACAATATACTAGAGGTATTGTAACAAAATACTTTGTTAACTTTTAATGTTTTGTATACTTTGTAACAAAAATGTTTTAACTTATAACTTCGAATAATTCCATATTAGTATTCCAACGACCAACTCGCTAATTTTTTAATCTAACCACAGCGTATATGCTAAATTCTGAGCTTTATTAGTTTATATCCAACACAAAATAACAACATAACAAATTACAAGATGGTGGTACTCTTTTTCTTTTCACATCTGGTTTAGAGTGAGCAGAACTGACCGCCGCGCGCACCTTGTATAAACACTTCATAAGGACCCACTGACCACCGCGCAGACCTTGTATGCCAAACTTTTATATTTCTTGACAGCCGCATGCACTTTTTAATACTCCATAAAAACATCTAACAAAAGATTCGTTTACAAATACGTGTGGTCTTGCGAGACAGATGACTCCGAAAGAAGCGCCCCTGGCAGAGTTACCGTCCATACATATTGCACAGGAGGATGTAGTATATGAAAATAATAAAAACGAAATTAAGCAATTTTCATTTTTTTATTTTCTGCCAGCTTTGGAGCCCCGTTGCCCCGCTGTGCGGTGTTAGGTGCATACGGAAAACTGACACATTTAAGACTTTAATTGTTGACTTTTAGTTTAATATAATCCTAATAGAAAGTTTCAAGTTGTTGTGGAATAAATGACTGCATTATAAATATCGTAAACTGAGTTTGAAAACATTACAGGCTGAATAAACATACAATAGGTACATATTTCCTATTTGCTAGGAGAATGCACCCTCAAAAACTATGATACAAATTTAAATGATCCCTCAACTACCAAATAACTACAAGAAGCAACAACTTTCTTATTCAGGTACTAATATTAGCCTTAATTATTTAATTCAATTTATATGGTTACATTTTTACGATCCCTTTTTTAATTTTTGACATTTCCTTTTTTATCCTTCTGGGGAGGGGGTTAACCACCCCAAAACCCGTCACTGGGCTAGTGATAAGAGCAAAGGTACCGTTTAAAGAACCATTCTTGAAAAATATAATGCTAGATGGATTAGAAATATGGACAATGAATATGCAGAAGAATAAAAAGCAAGAGCATCCAAGATGGAAATAATGTGGAATAATATAATCAGGAACATGACAGGAGTAAAGGACACAGTTGTGGAAAATATAAAACAACAAAAAATAATATGGTATGGTAATTGGAAAAGAATAAAAATAAAAGAATCCCCAAAGCAATTGTAGAGTACCAGAAGAAGACAAATACAAAGAGCAAACACCAGAAAGAACTGGATTACGTTGTGTACATAACAATATGAGCAACTGCGTTCTTAAACCAGAACATTCTAAAGATAAAATTTAATCAAGGGGAATACATGGGCATAAATTGTATTTTGTAAATGGGGTCTGTAACATAACACTATCGGTTACAGTTAGTCGTATAGTAAAACACACTTAGATCAATTACATATTTCGATGTAAACTGTTAATATTAACTTTAGTATCGTTAATAAATAAACATTCATACAGATAAGAAGTATACTGCATAGTCTTTATATAAGTGAGAGGTGTGTATGGGCGAGGCGACACATTGACGCCGACCCAAAGTAAAATTGTATTGTAAGTACAAAAAAAAAACAGCAAAAAATAGGCAGTACCGTTAGATTTAGGGTGTTTTCGGCCTTCAAAATACAATGAGTGAAACGTCATAAACGAGGGTGGTGGAGAAAGCAGATTTCCTTTTTTAACGAGAAAACGGTCTCGCGGCAAAAAGTTCGCGTCTATAAGAATTCACCAATTACAAAAAGCGTCACCTCTGCGCGCGAAGTTATTTCGAGTGGTTACTGGTCAATTTCAAACTTACCGGCAACAAGTTCGAATCTCAAATCAATGATGGTAATTTTAAGAGTAGCGGCAGTAAGGGAAGTTTCGGTGAAACTATAAAAGTAACTGATGCAGGAACGCAAGGGAGTCAGTCTGGAAATCAAGTCAGTCAGTGAAACCAAGAGAGACAGTCACAGTCAGTCAGTCCCTGAAATCAATCAGTTAGTTAATTACTCAGTCATACACAGTGGCGAAGCTAGTAGTTAATGAATGGGTAGGCAAAAATCTTACCTTAAATATTTTTTAAGGAATCACTAAAAGGACGGTGGTTCAAATCGGACGCTGAGGTAGAGTTTGCTGTTAGCGAATGGTTCCGCAAACAGCCGTAAGAATTTTACTAGGAGGGAATCTACAGATTAGTGCAACAGTGGGACTCATGTCTTAATGTTAATGGAGACTTCTTTTAAAATCGTTGAATAAAAAATGCATTACAGCCCTAAACGTGTTTTTATTGAACAATCCTTGCATAAGTCATACACAATAATACAACTGATTGAACTTCAAATTTTTAAACTTGAATAGTTTCTATATATATGTTTAATGTTACAAATAATTCAAACAACAATCTTGATCATCTGTTAGTTCAGCGGTATAACAGGAACACTTTTAATAACCGCATAAAATAAACGCACTTATAAACAACACAGCGTGCTTTAACTTAACTTTTTGCATCACAGAAGTGAGACATGTCTCAACGCTCTATGTGTACAGCACGGGACAATCCCCTTCCCCCGCACTTCCCATTCGCGACAGCACATTGCTTACATACGATGTATACAAAAAACTGAGGCAAGTTCACGTTGCCTAATTCGCTTTATGCCGAATCTCACCTGTCACCATCTAGCGGTCGCTCAGTAAAGCACATGTCGGCTAAATAAATTCGACAGTCACAGTAACAGTAACAGTTACGTAGTTCATACGTATTTATAATTTTTATTCCACAGAATTTTTAGGGTAGGCATTGCCTCAATTGCCTCCATGTAACTTCGCCACTGGTCATACAGTAAATTAGCCAATCGTCAATCAACAGCCAAGTAGTATTATTTATTCTGTGCGCGGCATCAAGTGCGAAGAAGTTTTATTTATTATGTGCGCGACCGTATGAAAAGTCAGAGTTTCGGAGGACGTGGAGACGAATGATTATCGCGAGTGTGGTGGATACGATAAAAAGCAGAGTAATACAAATTGTGTTGTGATGTGTAAAGTGTGGAACGAGCGAGACGGAGGAATGGATAAGCGATTTCAAGTAACTGTATCACATTAAACGTTATAAGCAAATAATTCCATGTAATATATTTGTCTACTCAGTTAACCCGTTTCATTCTAAAAGAAACGACGAATTGTTCTGATGCTGTAGAGTTTTATATCTTACGACCTAGAATAGGAGTACGAAGTATAAATATTTAATATAAATGTTGAATGATAGTTTGATAGTTCTGAAATGTTAGATATTAAGTCATGTTATTGATTATGTTTATTTATGTTGAGAAAGAAGGAGGTTTTATAGTTTCATTAATATCTTGTTAATGATAAATAATATTTCACATTTGTTTATTAATCTTTTGTTGATGATAAATAATGTTTGTGTTCATTAATCTTTTATTGATAATTAATAATATTTAATGTGTAATTAAGATCATAAATCTGAAAGCATAGTCAATGGACTAACTAAGTGGTCATAAACCGTAAATGATATTAACTGTATTCATGAATTTCTTGTAATGAGTAACTAAGGATAAGAAGTTAGTAGTAATTGACAAGTAATTAACCTGTCAAATTGAAATGCGGATAATATCATATATTATATATATTTAAATGTATTAAAATGGTAAACATAATATCTATTATTTAGCATCTGAACATAAGAGTTGTTATTAACAACCCCTGAGACCCCCAAAATTTAATATTTGGCGCGGGGGCTTTTTTTAGTAACTTAATAAACAGTTAATAAGCTCGGTAGAATGAAACGGGGTAGACAATAAATAAGATATATGTTAATGTAAGTAGATGTTAACTCGTAGTAAGTGTAGACAATTAAGGAAATTTAAATTGAATAATAATCATAAAAGAGAAATGGCAACGAATAACGGGGATAATAGTGATAATGAGGTGGTAGTATTCGAGGTGAACAACCAAATGGGAGAGACCAGAATAGGTGAAGAATCGACCGACAACGAGACCCCGACGGTTCTTTCAGAGGCAAGGGGACTGCGAGAAGAAGACGTCCGCAGCGAAGTACAGCGAACACAAACAAATATAGATATAGTCACGTTATTACAACAAATGACAGCAATTGACAGAAAAAATAACAGAAAACAATAAACAATTAGAACAAAACTTGACAGAAAGCTTGACAGAAAAAATAACAGAAAACAATAAACAATTAGAACAAAACTTGACAGAAAACAATGGACAGTTAAAACAATTAACAGAAAGAATGGACAAAATCGAAAAGAATATGGAACTAAAATTCACACAACAGTTAAACGAACACAGAACACACGGAGAACAACAGATTACTGAATTAAGACACGAAAACCAGGAGTTCACAACGAAGATAAGAGCCGAAACAAAGGAGATCGTCAGGGAGGAAATGGAGACGATCCAGGCAGAGGTGAAGGAGCACTTAGAAAACAGCGACCAAGTGTTCAGAAAGCACCAAATCGTAGTAGCTCAAGAAATAAAAACCTTAAATATTAAAGTCAATAATAATAACAAAAAGAATGGAGAGCAGATCCAGAAACTCACCGAGTTATACAAAAACAATTGTACTTCGATAGACGGTCAACTGACGCAGATAAGGGAGGACGTGCGAGCAAGAATTGTACAAATGGAGAGGTCACCAATGCAACGTGCGATGACGACAGAACACCTCAAGAACGTTACATTTAATGGAGAAGGGGAATACCCCATGGAGTTCGTCAAGGAACTGGACGAGATTCATAAAGAATATTACATGAGCGAAGGAGTGAACTGGGTATCCAGACACTTAGAAGGAGAAGCCGCCATTTGGTGGAAATTGGTTAAGAATAATATTAACACCTTCAATGAATTCCAGGACGCATTCATAGCTAAATACTGGAACCAGATGGTACAAGAGGGTGTACGCGACTGATTAGAGCTCGGAAGATATCGGCCGGAGAGTGGACTTAGAATGGTGCAGTACATGGAGAGGTGCATACTGCAAAATCGACAGCTGATACCACCGATATCTGACCGACATCTGATACGGAAATTGGCGCGACACTACCACCATCATATAGCAGTAGCATGCATTACAAGGGGGTAGAAAATATTACCGAGTTTCAAATGTTGCTAATGGAATTTGCGACGTTACGTAAGAAGAAGGAAGACAATTCTGACAACTATAGGACGCAGGTAGCGGTAAAACCGGATCAACATGAGAACGAGAGTCGACCTTGGCATCACAACAAAAGTGACAGACAGTCGTCCATAGTGTCCATACCACCATGGACAGAAAGTAGGGTGGAGGCAGACAAATTCAAATAACGGGCCCGAGCCGAGAGAGAGCGCAAAAACAAAACAAACGTGTTTACGAAGCTCAGGTCAACGCTATTGCCGGAACGAGCGGTACACAAAGACATTCACAGGTTGTTGACACCCCAGCAACGAGTTCAAAAAACTAAGTAAGTTTATTAGTAGAAATAGGGTAGATGTAAGTTGTAAATATCCAGAAATTAGCACTACTTTCATAGAAATAAGGGATGCTTTGTTAGAAGAAGATTTAGAAATTAAAAAGGCACGTAAATTTAAATGCCCAGAGCTAAGCATATGCATAAATGGAATACCGGTGGTCGCCTTAATTGACACGGGTAGCCAAATAAATGTAATCTCGGCAGAGTGGTATCACAAACACAAATGCCAGATGGGAAAACTAAATATATTAAAAGTAACGAATATGATAGTAAAAGGAGCGGTCGGTAGAAAATCTAAACAATTAACTCAGCAATTATTGTTAGAAGTGAAGATTGGTCAGTATAGCATTGACGGGGTATTCTTAATAATACCTGATCTAATCCGGGAATGCATAATTGGAATCGGGTTGCTGCAAGAGAGTAGATGTGTCATTGATTTAAAGGAGAACCATATAACATTTTATAGACATGAAGCAGTGGAAGATGCACATGAATATGTTGAAATTCTAGCTATAGACGTTTATCAAGAAGAGAAGCAGATTGGGGAGATGATTCGTGAGAAGATGGAAGAAATTACAGGAGTCGAGACGCAGGTGAAGAAGGAATTAGAGGAAGTATTGATAAGAAACCGCCAGATCTTCAAGGAGCAACCAGGAAGGATTACGAGGTATGAACATAAATTTATTGTGACAGATACCACACCATATTGTATGAAAGGTTGGCCAGTTCCTCTAAAATATCAACAAGCCGTAGACGAAGAAATCAAGAAGATGGAGGCGTGCGGAGTGATCGAACGAGCTGCAAGTCCATTTATTAATCCGATCGTAACCGTCATCAAAAAGGACCAGTCGGTGCGACTATGCCTGGATGCGCGGAGAATCAATGCCGTGACTGTTCCAGACTATGAAGAAGCGATGCCGATTAATGAAGTGTTGGCGAGCTGTGGAAACATCAAAGTGATGAGCAGTATCGACCTGACGAGTAGCTTCTGGCAAATACCGTTAGCAGAAGAATGCCGTGATTTCACCGGATTCTTATATAAGGGGTGTTGCTATCGATACACTGTCACTCCATTTGGTTTGAAAACTAGTCTGGCGAGCTTAACAAGGGGATTGGATCACGTGCTATCAGAAAAGGTGAAGACGTTCACGATTATTTACGTTGATGATTGCTTGTGCGTGTCTGGAAGCATAGAAGAACATCTCATCCACCTGCAGTTGTTACTACAAGATCTCAGGAAAGCGAACATCACAGTAAACCTGCGTAAATCGAAGTTTTTCCGAGAAAAAAATAGAATACTTAGGGTACGAGTTATCAACGAAGGGCATCAGTGCGTCAGCTGACAAGGTAGCGGCAATTTTAGAGTTCCCAAAGCCAAAAAACCCAAAGCAATTAAAGGGATACCTTGGGTTGACCAATTTCTATAATAAGTTTACCAGCCGATATGCTGAGGAGACACGACCACTTTTACAGTTATTGAAGAAGGGGGTACGATTTAAATGGACTCCAGAGATAAATGAACAATTCGAAAGGGTGAACAAAGAGCACAAAAGAAGAATGAAGAAAGTAATAAATTAAAGTTTAAGGTAGGAGACTTAGTCCTAGTTAGGACAAACCCAATTTCAGACGCGGTAAATAAAGTAACAGCAAAATTTTGTGAGTTGTACCAAGGACCATATGAGGTAACCGGCATTAAGGGAGACGCTACGTACGAGATCTCAGAGGTCAACAAACCTAACACAGTACGAGGTATCTTTAATGTTCGGCAATTAAAACAATACCACCATGGATCCCGGGGAGAATGAGAAATGGGGATTTGTAAAAATACATGTAGAAATTTTAATTGTCAGAGAAATTAATCAATGGGGATTTAAATACGTTTAGATTTCCTTAATAACAAAATTGTAACAATGTAATAGAGTAAAGACTTTTGTAAAGTAGTTATAAGAAGTGAAATGAATCATAGTAAGTACGGTAAGAACACATGTGTAGTTTGAATGACCGAAGTGGGGACTAGGCGCAGGTAGTAAACGAAAGGTTAGTGGCAATTTAGTTGTTGTCAACACGAAAAGTGGGTCAAGCGAAAGATTGTAAACAAACTATGTTGTGAATAGTAAATAAGTGAATTTAGAGGCATACAAAATGATTTGCCATAATTCTGATAATAATTATGAACAAATCATTTTGGGGGACACTGTAACATACCACTGTCGGTTACAGTTAGTTGTATAGTAAAACACACTTAGATCAATTACATATTTCGATGTAAACTGTTAATATTAATTTTAGTATCGTTAATAAATAAACATACAGATAAGAAGTATACTGCATAGTCGTTATATAAGTGAGAGGTGTGTATCGGCGAGGCGACACATTGACGCCGACCCAAAGTAAAATTGTATTGTGAGTACAACTTTCTATGTCGTAAAGATGTAAAACGCTTTGTTTGCTAAAAAAAAAAAAAAAAAAAATAGGCAGTACCGTTAGATTTCGGGTGTTTTCGGCTTTCAAAATACAGTGAGTGAAACGTCATAAACGAGGGTGGTGGAGAAAGCAGATTTCCTTTTTTAACGAGAAAACGGTCTCGCGGCAAAAAATTCGCGTCTATAAGAATTCACCAATTACAAAAAGCGTCACCTCTGCGCGCGAAGTTATTTCGAGTGGTTACTGGTCAATTTCAAACATACCGGCAACAAGTTCGAATCTCAGCCAATGGTGGTAATTTTAAGAGTAGCGGCAGTAAGGGAAGTTTCGGTGAAACTATAAAAGTAACTGATGCAGGAACACAAAGGGAGTCAGTCAGTGAAATCAAAGGAGTCAGTCTGGAAATCAAGTCAGTCAGTGAAAGCAAGAGAGACAGTCACAGTCAGTCAGTCCGTGAAATCAATCAGTTAGTTAATTCTCAGTCGTACAGTAAATTAGCCAATCGTCAATCAACAGCCAAGTAGTATTATTTATTCTGTGCGCGGCATCAAGTGCGAAGAAGTTTTATTTATTATGTGCGCGACCGTATGAAAAGTCAGAGTTTCGGAGGACGTGGAGACGAATGATTATCGCGAGTGTGGTGGATACGATAAAAAGCAGAGTAATACAAATTGTGTTGTGATGTGTAAAGTGTGGAACGAGCGAGACGGAGGAATGGATAAGCGATTTCAAGTAACTGTATCACATTAAACGTTATAAGCAAATAATTGCATGTAATATATTTGTCTACTCAGTTAACCCCGTTTCATTCTAAAAGAAACGACGAATTGTTCAGATGCTGTAGAGTTTTATATCTTACGACCTAGAATAGGAGTACAAAGTATAAATATTTAATATAAATGTTGAATGATAGTTTGATAGTTCTGATATGTTAGATATTAAGTCATGTTATTGATTATGTTTATTTATGTTGAGAAAGAAGGAGGTTTTATAGTTTCATTAATATCTTGTTAATGATAAACAATATTTCACATTTGTTTATTAATCTTTTGTTGATGATAAATAATGTTTGTGTTCATTAATCTTTTATTGATAATTAATAATATTTAATGTGTAATTAAGATCATAAATCTGAAAGCATAGTCAATGGACTAACTAAGTGGTCATAAACCGTAAATGATATTAACTGTATTCATGAATTTCTTGTAATGAGTAACTAAGGATAAGAAGTTAGTAGTAATTGACAAGTAATTAACCTGTCAAATTGAAATGCGGATAATATCATATATTATATATATTTAAATGTATTAAAATGGTAAATATAATATCTATTATTTAGCATCTGAACATAAGAGTTGTTATTAACAACCCCTGAGACCCCCAAAATTTAATATTTGGCGCGGGGGCTTTTTTTAGTAACTTAATAAACAGTTAATAAGCTCGGTAGAATGAAACGGGGTAGACAATAAATAAGATATATGTTAATGTAAGTAGATGTTAACTCGTAGTAAGTGTAGACAATTAAGGAAATTTAAATTGAATAATAATCATAAAAGAGAAATGGCAACGAATAACGGGGATAATAGTGATAATGAGGTGGTAGTATTCGAGGTGAACAACCAAATGGGAGAGACCAGAATAGGTGAAGAATCGACCGACAACGAGACCCCGACGGTTCTTTCAGAGGCAAGGGGACTGCGAGAAGAAGACGTCCGCAGCGAAGTACAGCGAACACAAACAAATATAGATATAGTCACGTTATTACAACAAATGACAGCAATTGACAGAAAAAATAACAGAAAACAATAAACAATTAGAACAAAACTTGACAGAAAGCTTGACAGAAAAAATAACAGAAAACAATAAACAATTAGAACAAAACTTGACAGAAAACAATGGACAGTTAAAACAATTAACAGAAAGAATGGACAAAATCGAAAAGAATATGGAACTAAAATTCACACAACAGTTAAACGAACACAGAACACACGGAGAACAACAGATTACTGAATTAAGACACGAAAACCAGGAGTTCACAACGAAGATAAGAGCCGAAACAAAGGAGATCGTCAGGGAGGAAATGGAGACGATCCAGGCAGAGGTGAAGGAGCACTTAGAAAACAGCGACCAAGTGTTCAGAAAGCACCAAATCGTAGTAGCTCAAGAAATAAAAACCTTAAATATTAAAGTCAATAATAATAACAAAAAGAATGGAGAGCAGATCCAGAAACTCACCGAGTTATACAAAAACAATTGTACTTCGATAGACGGTCAACTGACGCAGATAAGGGAGGACGTGCGAGCAAGAATTGTACAAATGGAGAGGTCACCAATGCAACGTGCGATGACGACAGAACACCTCAAGAACGTTACATTTAATGGAGAAGGGGAATACCCCATGGAGTTCGTCAAGGAACTGGACGAGATTCATAAAGAATATTACATGAGCGAAGGAGTGAACTGGGTATCCAGACACTTAGAAGGAGAAGCCGCCATTTGGTGGAAATTGGTTAAGAATAATATTAACACCTTCAATGAATTCCAGGACGCATTCATAGCTAAATACTGGAACCAGATGGTACAAGAGGGTGTACGCGACTGATTAGAGCTCGGAAGATATCGGCCGGAGAGTGGACTTAGAATGGTGCAGTACATGGAGAGGTGCATACTGCAAAATCGACAGCTGATACCACCGATATCTGACCGACATCTGATACGGAAATTGGCGCGACACTACCACCATCATATAGCAGTAGCATGCATTACAAGGGGGTAGAAAATATTACCGAGTTTCAAATGTTGCTAATGGAATTTGCGACGTTACGTAAGAAGAAGGAAGACAATTCTGACAACTATAGGACGCAGGTAGCGGTAAAACCGGATCAACATGAGAACGAGAGTCGACCTTGGCATCACAACAAAAGTGACAGACAGTCGTCCATAGTGTCCATACCACCATGGACAGAAAGTAGGGTGGAGGCAGACAAATTCAAATAACGGACCCGAGCCGAGAGAGAGCGCAAAAACAAAACAAACGTGTTTACGAAGCTCAGGTCAACGCTATTGCCGGAACGAGCGGTACACAAAGACATTCACAGGTTGTTGACACCCCAGCAACGAGTTCAAAAAACTAAGTAAGTTTATTAGTAGAAATAGGGTAGATGTAAGTTGTAAATATCCAGAAATTAGCACTACTTTCATAGAAATAAGGGATGCTTTGTTAGAAGAAGATTTAGAAATTAAAAAGGCACGTAAATTTAAATGCCCAGAGCTAAGCATATGCATAAATGGAATACCGGTGGTCGCCTTAATTGACACGGGTAGCCAAATAAATGTAATCTCGGCAGAGTGGTATCACAAACACAAATGCCAGATGGGAAAACTAAATATATTAAAAGTAACGAATATGATAGTAAAAGGAGCGGTCGGTAGAAAATCTAAACAATTAACTCAGCAATTATTGTTAGAAGTGAAGATTGGTCAGTATAGCATTGACGGGGTATTCTTAATAATACCTGATCTAATCCGGGAATGCATAATTGGAATCGGGTTGCTGCAAGAGAGTAGATGTGTCATTGATTTAAAGGAGAACCATATAACATTTTATAGACATGAAGCAGTGGAAGATGCACATGAATATGTTGAAATTCTAGCTATAGACGTTTATCAAGAAGAGAAGCAGATTGGGGAGATGATTCGTGAGAAGATGGAAGAAATTACAGGAGTCGAGACGCAGGTGAAGAAGGAATTAGAGGAAGTATTGATAAGAAACCGCCAGATCTTCAAGGAGCAACCAGGAAGGATTACGAGGTATGAACATAAATTTATTGTGACAGATACCACACCATATTGTATGAAAGGTTGGCCAGTTCCTCTAAAATATCAACAAGCCGTAGACGAAGAAAACAAGAAGATGGAGGCGTGCGGAGTGATCGAACGAGCTGCATACAAAATGATTTGCCATAATTCTGATAATAATTATGAACAAATCATTTTGGGGGACACTGTAACATACCACTATCGGTTACAGTTAGTTGTATAGTAAAACACACTTAGATCAATTACATATTTCGATGTAAACTGTTAATATTAATTTTAGTATCATTAATAAATAAACATACAGATAAGAAGTATACTGCATAGTCGTTATATAAGTGAGAGGTGTGTATGGGCGAGGCGACACATTGACGCCGACCCAAAGTAAAATTGTATTGTAAGTACAACTTTCTATGTCGTAAAGATGTAAAACGCTTTGTTTGCTAAAAAAAAAAAAAAAATAGCAGTACCGTTAGATTTCGGGTGTTTTCGGCCTTCAAAATACAATGAGTGAAACGTCATAAACGAGGGTGGTGGAGAAAGCAGATTTCCTTTTTTAACGAGAAAACGGTCTCGCGGCAAAAAGTTCGCGTCTATAAGAATTCACGAATTACCTCTGCGCGCGAAGTTATTTCGAGTGGTTACTGGTCAATTTCAAACATACCGGCAACAAGTTCGAATCTCAGCCAATGATGGTAATTTTAAGAGTAGCGGCAGTAAGAGAAGTTTCGGTGAAACTATAAAAGTAACTGATGCAGGAACGCAAGGGAGTCAGTCAGTGAAATCAAAGGAGTCAGTCTGGAAATCAAGTCAGTCAGTGAAAGCAAGAGAGACAGTCACAGTCAGTCAGTCCGTGAAATCAATCAGTTAGTTAATTCTCAGTCGTACAGTAAATTAGCCAATCGTCAATCAACAGCCAAGTAGTATTATTTATTCTGTGCGCGGCATCAAGTGCGAAGAAGTTTTATTTATTATGTGCGCGACCGTATGAAAAGTCAGAGTTTCGGAGGACGTGGAGACGAATGATTATCGCGAGTGTGGTGGATACGATAAAAAGCAGAGTAATACAAATTGTGTTGTGATGTGTAAAGTGTGGAACGAGCGAGACGGAGGAATGGATAAGCGATTTCAAGTAACTGTATCACATTAAACGTTATAAGCAAATAATTGCATGTAATATATTTGTCTACTCAGTTAACCCGTTTCATTCTAAAAGAAACGACGAATTGTTCAGATGCTGTAGAGTTTTATATCTTACGACCTAGAATAGGAATACAAAGTATAAATATTTAATATAAATGTTGAATGATAGTTTGATAGTTCTGAAATGTTAGATATTAATTCATGTTTTTGATTATGTTTATTTATGTTGAGAAAAAAGGAGGTTTTATAGTTTCATTAATATCTTGTTAATGATAAATAATATTTCACATTTGTTTATTAATCTTTTGTTGATGATAAATAATTTTATATGTGTTCATTAATCTTTTATTGATAATTAATAATATTTAATGTGTAATTAAGATCATAAATCTGAAAGCATAGTCAATGGACTAACTAAGTGGTCATAAACAGTAAATGATATTAACTGTATTCATGAATTTCTTGTAATGAGTAACTAAGGATAAGAAGTTAGTAGTAATTGAGAAGTAATTAACCTGTCAAATTGAAATGCGGATAATATCATATGTTATATATATTTAAATGTATTAAAAGGGTAAATATAATATCTATTAATTAGGATCTGAACATAAGAGTTGTTATTAACAACCCCCTGAGACCCCCAAAATTTAATAGGTCTGATCAAAAAATTCATGCAGTATTTGTTTATTTGAAAATGTATGTCTTTATCCCCTGTATTTACATCATCCCCCTTCAAAAGCACCTCCATCTTCAAAGTAGTTAACGCAAGTATGCTACCTTTCTTCAGTCTTCAAAACATCTATGTACTTTTAAACAGCCTTCAGTTTGCTCAGCGATTTTGTTTTGCCTTCAACAGTCGCGAAATGTTGACCTTCCACATTTCTTTTTCATTTTGGTGAAGAGGAAAGATCGCACGGGGACATGTGTGGTGAATAAGGCAAGTGCAGTATCATTATGATGTCTTCTGGATTAAAATTCTTGAAGAAGCAATGACATGTGTGTTGGTGCATTATTGTGGTACATCTTTTATAAATCTGGCCTTTTTTAATTAATACTGTCATCCATTCATTCATTCCTGCATCTCTTAAGTGGAGCATAGGGCATCAATGAACTTCCGCCACCGGACTCTGTTCCGCGCCATCGTCTTGACCTCGGGCCAGGTCTTCCCTCCTTTCTCCATCCCTTCCGCTATTACACTCCTCCTCCATGTGTTCCTTGGTCTGCCTCTTCTCCTGCTACCTTGTGGGTTCCATTCCAGGGCTTGTCTTGCTATGTTGTCTCTATCTCGTCGTAATGTATGCCCAATCCACTTCCATTTCCTACGACGCATCTCAATGTCAATGGGTGTTTGATGGGTTCTTCTCCACAGCTCTTCATTGGAGATAACTTGTGGCCACCATATCCTCAGGATATTCCGCAAGCTTCTGTTCACGAATGTTTGGAGTCTGCTAATCAATTGTTTGTTAGTCTTCCAAGTTTCACACCCATAGAGCAGTACCGACTTGACATTTGTATTGAAGATGCGTAGTTTGGTATTGGTGTTAAGTTCCCTTGATTTCCAGATTGGTCTCAGCATTGCAAATGCTCCTTTAGCCTTATTTATTCTATTTCCTATATCCTCTATGGTTCCTCCCTCCGTGGTGACCATACTTCCCAGGTAACAAAACTGTTTGACTTGTTCGATCTCTTGGTTTCCTAAAAATAATAATACTGTCATCCAAGTGACACAAAATACTCCTAAAGCACTCTTTACTGAATGGGTACAAAAATTCATGGAGTACAATATGACAAGTTTAACTGACAATATAATCCACAATCTACACCCTACTCACAACTGTCTTTGAAGATGCTGTTATCGTTTGTAAATTGCTCAAATGCAGATACCAGACACAAAGAAAGTCTCAAACAACATTTTTCCAATGTTACAGTGGTTTATCTCATATAAAATTTGATGTAAGCTCTTTAAATCTTGTAGTGCAGAATGTTGAAAAATCGCCTAAAACACTAAACCACAACTTACATGATTAGCTGTCAAATCTACACAGCTCTGCATGATTAGCTGTGCATCCAAAATGGCTACAAACTTGAACACTTATCACAAATGGGTATAACATTACAAAAAAAAATTTGGATTGGACATTTCTAGCGAAGGAAATTAAAAAATTACATGAAGTTTTGATCAAACTTCATTCATTTCAAAAATCTTCAAGGTACTTAATGTGTTTAAATGTGTTAGTAATGTATGTTTTGGTAGAAGAAATGCCTCAATCCCTCAATTGCTTAAAACAATTTTTTTTTAATGTTTTTTTATTTTCAATATGCAGGTAGCATTTTTGTTATTATTAAGAAGGATCTTGTCACGTATTTTTGGTGAAGGAGAGCTGTTTTACCTAGTTCACCTGACAAACACCACTGATCTAAATTTTCTAGGTCCATTTGTGAAACCTGATTGACAGTCTTCTTCCTCCAACACTAATATCTATATATTTAAGAGAATTGATTTTATTTGTGTCAAATTTGAAAATGGGTGTTAACCTTCATCAAATTAATTTACAATAACGATATTTATTTATGGGTATGCATTATATCAGTATCTGCCTCTACCTCAACTTAATTATAGAATATAAAAATATAACATTGTTCCTGTTATTTCTATCATCCAACCAATAAAGAGATAGTTAAATACATATTATACGAAAATTTTAATTACTATTCATAACTATATGAAACAACTTATCTCACGGATCCTTGTTGTCTAGAAGGCCTACTTGAGCAAATATCTCATTGAAAACTGAAAAAACAAATCCACAATGAGCAACACAAACAAGAACCTGCATAGTGAAACAACAAATGCAGAGTTTTATTTTCTGTGTTGTGAGCTGCAGATCTATGTTTCACTGACATCAATGTTAAGCACATAAGTGCACTATCCAATTAGCCACTCACATAAAGGCTTGATGATTATCAATAGTGAATTTGATGCGCAGTGGTCACTCGTTCATTCGTTTATAACAAAATTTTCATTCATTAGCACATGTGAACAACAGTCTTGTACAGTGTTTCACATTGTATACATTAACAGCAACAAGGCCAGTGAGAACATTAGAAGCATGCAAGTGTTGTGAAGTGACACAGTGAGAGGGAAGAGGGAGAGAGACATATAGTGTGCGATTGACACAGCTAATTGTTACCATGTACTCTCCTTTCTAGTCGCTGTACACTATAATTTTAAGTAGCGCTTATTCTTTTGTTGGCTCAATGCATTTCACTGCTCAAAAATTGCTGTCTACCTGGCTGATACCTTTCCTTATGAAATCGCAGATTTCATTTCAGATAAAGTTGATGTACAACTACCTTTAATGTATAACATAAATTAATAATGGGAATGTAACTGTTAATTTTTGAATTTTGTTCTCCATGATGTGCCTGAGTATTAGTAATCCATAATACACTAGTCATAGTAGTTGTAATACACTGGTAAAATTTACAAATTTTTACATAAATATTTGTCCTAATAAAGAAGCTTTCAACAAGCAAAAGGTAGCTCAGATAAAAGTAAAAATATTTAAATTTTATCTAAAAATTGCTGTTCCATAGTCAGAAATAGCGCATCACATTTCATACCTGTTTTAACAAAGGCTTAACACTTTGATGTCGGGCCCTTAACACAGTGGTCCTTCACACATGCCAGGCCATTTTTGCATATATCTAAAATGCTGTAGCTTCTATTTTTATGTAGATATAAGTGTCTTCTTTAAAATGGTGTATACTGTATGACATTGTGTTGGTTATTTTCCCTAAAATTGCTTTTCAAAAAAGTGATGTTTTTGGACGAAAAAAATTGGTCAAAACACATGTTGTTACTAGAAACTCACAATTTTATTTTTATTTATTAGAAATACATTAAACAACATACTGTATTATATAATGTTTGGAACATATATTGGTGTATAAAGGTGTACTTTTGTAATTTTGTTTTGAATGAAACAATGTAAAACAAAGCTCCAAACATAATGGGTCTTACAAAAGCTGCACTGGAATGTTGTATCTTTCCTCACTGGCTTCCCACTTAGTTTTCTGCCCCTATCCGAACACACACTATACATTTCCTCTGAAGCCTTTTCTTGCCAGCAGGAGCAAGAATTTTTTCAATAAAATGTTTATTACCAGACAACCTTGCTTGTATCCTGTGGTGTTTCCAAGTCATCAGTCATAGCACGATCTTGTACCAGTAGTTTCAGAAAATTGTTTATGCTGCATTTCTTCTTTGTATGAACTGATAATTCAATTTAAAATGATGTGAAATGCCAACTTTCTCCACCACTTGACACTTCAGTGGTCAAAAATTCCGTATGACATTCGTTGATCAGATAAGTGAACACCATACTTATTTGAATTATAGCCGATAATACATGTTGGCTTAGTTTTGTTTCATTGCCTTTTATCTTGGAATGTTGCCATGTCAGCTCTGTGTCGAATACTGATCACATACATATCTTTTGTCACACCAGGCTAGCACTAAAACATTTCTGTTCCGACGATATATTTGCTGACCAAAGTGCTATTGGTATACAATACAATACATATATTGCTGACGAATAGTAATTTCGTGTTCTTCAGTGCTATTGGCATACACTTACAATTTGGCATGGTTGTTCCTACTAACCCTGTCTTCAGTTTTTCCAATTCTTCTGCAAGAGTTGGACTATATAGTGTAAAATCTATCCATGTACATAGATATATGGATCTTTTTTCCATGATGGGCGCCCTTTTCCTGCCAAACGCCCCAATAAATTTTTAACTATATTTACAACACTATTTTCTTGGCCACAGTGTACATAAAAATTCCAGACATATGCAGATTGTGTCTTGCAAAGCATAAACAATTTGATACCATACTTACTAGGTTTCTTTGGGTTTTTTTAAGGAAAGTCATCCCCTAAATTTGCACATATGTTCATCAACTGTAATATTTTCTTGGGGAAGATATGCATTCTGACATTTTATGCACATACTTTCAAGAAGAGGACTTATATTATGCAAGGGCATGTGGCCAGGATTTCCCTTTTGTATGGCTAAAGAATTATCATTTACATGAAAATTGCAAGTACGGATGTGAATCTGTCCCAGTTCAGGATATTTGGACAAAAATTGCAAGATACAACTGGGGTTTTTTACCAGTGATCTCGTATCTGCATTCTTACACATTTCATTTACTGTTACTGTTTTCCACTGCCCAAGTATACTCTGAGGGGATAATCCTTCTGCTCTCGCCTTAGCCTTTCTTATTTTTTGTCAAGCATTTGTCTGCTCTTTCATATGACGAATAATGTCATCCATGAAATATTTTTTTTAATCCGGTATGTTGCTATCACCATCTAGTTCAGTTATGTCTGACATACCTGAATATCCAGTAAAAACATCAATTTCAGGGTAGTGATCGAATTTTGACCAGCCAAGCTCAGCATCTGATCTCCTCTGACACCTACAAACTACACCACCACCTACAAAATCCTCACTTTCAACAACCAATGCACTGTCTGCAAGAATAGAAAAAAATAAGTTTTATTGATAAAAACAAAGAAAAAAACATTATGAAAAGGGGAGTACAAAACTGTGATTAGACAAAGTATAAAGTTATGTGTATTACTGAATACATGAATATACTAACCTCCATTTTCCAAAAATTCGTCTTGAACATAATCAGGGTCATCAACAGTGTCATCAAAACTACTGTCAGTATCACTTTCATTCCATTCTCACTGTTTCTTCATGTATTTTGTTTGTTGTCAAGAAACGCTTGTAACATGTAAGTGGTGTTTAGCCAACTAACATAACAGTTTGTCGTGCGCTGTGTTAGATCAACTGAACCTACGAAAGTGAACGCATATATGACCTTCTAGCAGACGATTTGGGTACTACGAGGCCTGACATTGTTTCAAAACAGCTCCAAGGTTATCTTTATACAAATAGAATCATGCAAAAACACATTGAAACTTCAATTGACATCCGTTGGCATTCTCAGAAGTTTTCAAAGGATGTCAATTGACATCCATCGGTGTCAAAGTGTTAAAGGTTGTACACATGTAGAACTAATGATACAAAAACAGTAGTTGAGACTCCAGAGAAGTACACCACTAGTACTAACTGGTATTGAGAGATACTGAGAAGTTGAACTGAGATTAAAAAAAAAAAATTTACCAGACTGAATAGTAGTGTGAGACATATACAGAACCTACAATTCTGTTTAGTTCAAATTAGGTAAATGAAATACTGACAATCTCAATACCAAAAATGAAAATACAGAATTACATATCCCAAACATGTTAGTGGTTGTTTTGTTAAAAAAGAGAAAACCACCTGTTAAGTATAATGTTTATATAATTGCAAAAATTCTTGCATAATTCATATCCTACAGTAACTCATGGACAAATTACTGAAATGTTAGTGACTCATTTAACAAATGGCATAAGTTACTTTACAAAATAAGACACAGAAGAATGAATTAATAGAGCAATCAACATTAATGTACATACCGTATGTGTACCAATAGTGGCCACTTGGGGCAGAAAATTCACAAAATGAGGACCAAAGGCGTTGAATTCGACTGAAACTATGAGGGTGTGTAGCTAGCCCCATCTAGTGATGTTTATTGGAACTACCCCTGCCGCAATGCATCATGGGACTCAGTAGTATAAATTGCAAATGGCACTTGTCTGTTTGTCAGTGAAGTGAGTGAGTCTGCTGCCCGATTCGAACTAGGAAATTGGTAAGTCTTTATAATCTTGTTGCTCTGTGCCATAATTGTTTACCCTAAGGTGATAGTGCTACTGATTAATGTGAATATGTTGTTTATAATTTGAGAGAGTTTGAAGCTCTAGCTTGCAAACAATGGAGTTAGGTTATGTGTCCACATTACAAACATGAAAAACCTGATTTTCTGAAGTACTGATTTTTACATTGTCTCTTCACATATAGAATGTCCTGCTTGTATTAAGGACATCCCACTTGATTTCAAAAATATATCACCACTGGAACCAACAGTGGACAGGGGGTGTCCACTATTGGTTCATGGGTCTATTGACTAATGAAACACTGCTGGGTCTATTGAATACTAGCTATAGTGCCCTTTACTTACTTAAATACTTACTGAAATCATTGATTTTGGTTCAACCGTTTTTGGGTGATGTTGTAACAAACACCTTAGACTCCCACAAGTGTCATGTGAACATTTATCATGAGTACTTACTTTGATCTCCACTGAAATTTTTATTAGACTTATTTTGAGTTCTTTTCTTGAATTTTAAATTGTATTCTAACAGAATCAAGTTTTCAACACTTCTTGGTCAACTGTTAGATGTTAAGTAATGTAAGCATTGATATTATTTCAGGGACTGGAAAATGACGTCCAAGAAAACAGGTTGGTGGGCCTATGAAATAGACCAAATAATAAAAGCAGCCTCTGAAGTTTCCCAGAGTGTTCCTCTGTCGACAGCAGCCAAAAACCACCATGTTCCTCGTACGACCTTGCGTAGGTATGTTCAGGAGGGGGATCAATCAAGTTTAAAAAAATGGGGCGGCCACTTGTGCTAACAAAGCACGAAGAACAAATGTTAGTGCTATGGATAGCATTTGTTGCTGAAGCTGGTTTCCCAGTTACTAAAGACTTGTTGGACAGTGTTCAAAAGTTATTGAAAATGTTAGGCAGGGAAAATGATTTTAAAGATGATAGACCAGGATGTGCTTGGTATGAGTGTTTTTTGAAATGAAATCCCAGTGTTACAAGTCGGGTAGCACAAAATTTGACAGCATCAAGAGCATCAATTACTACACAACATTTACAAAAATGGTTTTCAGACATTTTTCTTTATTTGAAAGACAAAAACTTGGATAGAATATTACAAGAACCGGACCGTCTATTCAACGCAGATGAGTCTGCTTTTTTTTAAACCCTGCCGGAAATGAAGTGCTCACGTTGAAAGGGGCCAAAGGTATTTATCAGCAAGTTAATGCCAATGAAAAGGAATTTATTACTGTGCTGGTTAACACAAATGCTGTTGTAATTGTCAATTGTACTTACTGTACTTGTAGCATAATTGTTACTTAGAAGTGAGAATATAAGAAATTCTTAGTTGTGTGGAGAAACAGAGACAGGTGTCAGGTGTGTATACGAGACTGTAGCATATGTTTTGAACATAAAAATAGTTTTAGGGAATTTTCCCAGGGTTTGTGAATGGCACCTCACCCTCTTTCTCAATAAGCGTGACTGTCCAGGAAGTGATAATCGTAGGAAATCTGGTGAGACACATCAAATAAGAATTAATGGTGACAAGGTTTAGACAGGAAATATGAAATGTCACACAAAGTTGATATCCTTTTGGGGGAGTCAAGTAATGGGTCACAAGTGTGAAGCCAGGTGTACTCCATGTGGACATTGGTGAAAGCAGGTGTTTTATTCCGTGAGAACTTTTAATCTAAAGTAGTAAAACACCCCCAAATCGTGACATAGGGTCACGTGATACAGTCTTTGACGAATAATAGAAAGTCTTATAAAAATTGTATGAAACTACCCTTACTTCAACTAGTTTTAGCCTACCATAGTTAAGATTTTAGAATTAAGAGGAGGGAACAGTCTCACCACTAAAACTAAGTGTTACACCCACGATGATGTACTATAAAAACTCTAGCATTCGCTGGAGAAGACAGATCTGATTGTGTAAGAGGCCCGAGAGAACTTACTCATCTTTTCTCATTTTTATTTTGACTTTGAATTGTGTTGGAAGGTGTTCTTAGAGAGCCGGAAAACCAGATGTTGTCAATAGTTTGTCTTTGTAATTTTTGAAGTAACTAAAAGTAGTTACATTAATTTGTGAACTAAGTACTAGTAACTGAAGGTACTTAGAGTTTAAAAGAGTAATTGAATTAACTGACTTATAGTTTGTCAAGAGGAGTTTGTATAAAGTAACTTGTAAAAGTTTGTTTGTATATGGCTAATCACAATAAATTGTCTTCAAGAAGAACGGTTCATTCTAATGATTCAACTTCACCTCCGGAAACACGTCAAACAAACAGTTGTAGCTTAGCAGCCACTTGATACGTTACAACATTAAAAGCTGGTGTCAGTTGTGCTGGGTTCAAGAGGTGACCAACGGACTTCAAAGAGGACGAAGGTGATCAGCAGTTGTGGACATTGGAGTGCAGCATCGTGAAGCAGCTTCAGGACATTCACTGGACTAGCAGCAGTCTTAGGACGAGCCAAGCAGTCGTGTTGCAGAACCAATGAGCAGTTGTAGCAGTATAGCAGTGTAGCAGTTGAGATCGTCGCTAGACACAGAGTGCAGTTGAGATCGTCGTTGGAAGCGATCATCGTTGGAAAAGAAGACTTCAAGTAGAAGTAAGTGAATAGCGTCATTTTATTTACTCTAGAGAAATGGCTACTGCAGAGTTAAATCATTTTTAAAGCTCTAATAGTAATTCTGATTCTGAATTAGAATTGAAAGATTATGCCACGAGTAGTAAGGTAGATAGTAGTGATAGAAAAAGCAGTAAAATAAAAACTAAAGTAAAGAGTAGCTTTGATGTGTATAAAGAAAATCATAGGAAATTAAAACTTGACCAAGCAGCTAAATTTGTTCCTGAGTTTAATGGTAAAAGAGATGATTTAAATAAATTTATTAGCTGTGGTGATTTTGCTATTGAGAATGTAAGTAATTCATATAAGTATTTGCTGTTTGAAATTATAAAGAATAAGTTAGTTGGTGATGCTTACAATATTGTTAGATTTAAAGATGTTGAGTCATGGGAGCAGCTTAAAGTAGCATTACACGATAAGTACGGTGAAAAGAAAAATATCGCTCATTTCCAGTTAGAATGTCTAGTGCAAGACAAAATAAAGATGAAGATGTTCGGGCCTTTTCTGAAATGTTAAATAGTATTTTGAGTTCATTAGCTATTCAGATGACGGAAAATAAAGATAAAAGTGTTAAAAGCGCGATTTATGATGTGCTAGAGCAACAGAGACATAACGCGTTTATTGAAGGGTTGCGTCAACCAATTAAATTTTGGATGAAAGCGAAAAATATTCGTACATATGAAGATGCTGTTGAAGCAGCTGTTTTAGAAGAAATAAACATATTGTAATATAAAATAATATGATTGATGTGTGTGATGTAATAAGCTATTGTGGAGTATGTGACTCCGATGTAATCAAGCCCCGCTGTTTGAGCTAGCCAATTTGTAATAAAATAAATAAATTTTAATGTAATATGTTTAATTGGTGTGTAATTGGTGTGGCTCTCGACGTCTTACTGGCCTGAAACACTTCCTTAAGTTTCCCAGCTGGTCGAGTCCCAATGGTAGCAAGACCGGTCGAGTAGCGTAAAGTTGATGAAGGAATATATCTGTTCAGCTTCGCCGAAAGTTTCAAAACAAAATTTATTGTTTTGAAGGAAATTTAAAAAAAATTATGTTTATAAAAAAAAATAATTAAAAAAAAAAATTTTAATTTTATTAATTAATTAATTATGATCAATTAATTAATATAGGGCTGTGAAGTTTTAAACAGTGTAATGCTCTTCTGAAAATTTTTATTAAAGTTTTAGTATATTTTAAATAAGCTATCACCACTCATAAGATTGTCTGTAAACCAATCGATACTTGTTTACCTTTTTATTTTTTAGGTTATCTTCACTTACGGGTGGTAAAGTCCTTGTAGATTATCAAATAGAATTATATTATTGGTAATTAGTATTATTGAAGAAATAAAGAACTATTAAGTATTGAAAAGTATTAATGTTTTATTAATTAATAGCAATATTGACTCTTATCGATTAATATCGATTCTCAGGATATCGAAAAAAGTTACAAGTATATGATATAAAAATTATATAGGGTTCTTTAAACAGCCAGTTATTACCAAAGTCAGAGAAATCGGGCTAATATTTAAAAAGTATAACGTTACAATCAAATTAATAGTTATTAATAAACACAGACATTGAATAATAATTTGTAAATATAATAATTGTTTTCACCAAACAGCTGAGTTGAACTAAGAGGAAGGCACTGGGATCGTCAAAGAAAGATGGCTGCCGTCAAGTTGATCAAAATGTCGCTCGTTCCTGCTGCATTCCAAATAATGTATTTTCTGGCAATATTCCTGTTCTTGTGTCTGCAAATCTCTTGTTAAATGTTGTGTAGTGACTGGTGTAGTGATTCTGGGTTGTATTTAGTATGTCTGTGTAATTATAAGTCAAAACACTTTTCCCAATTCCGACACTAATTTGGTTAATGTGTTATACAGTTTTCTGGTGTTTTGTGGTGTTTTTCAGAGTAGAAATGTATTGTTTAGTGTTAATTAGTGTTTCTTGATCGTTTTTGTCACAATGTATATGTTCTGGAAGGATTTTATAATTCACTCTCGACTTTACAGTAACGTACTGTTCGCCACTGATCTTTAACGTTGTAAGATAGGTTAGATCGTCACAAAACTCTCGTTTATGTTAACCGTTCAAAAACCAATAATCAACTAACTGTTTCCTTTAGTTTCAATTAAACTCTTAGCCTATATAATATTATCCTTAACATTGTTCAAAAATATTTTCACATCCTGTGTACACTTTACTATTTACTATATGAATGCCTAAACTTGGGTTATTTGTCAATTTTATTCACTAGATGTGATTTAAATTAATCTTTCAGTTCATTCTGGTTATTTTCAGATTAAATAATGCCATTTTATAGTGTTTTCTGTCCAAAAAATAGTAATTTCACTTTCAGTTTGGTATACTCTGAAAAGTCAAAACATCAAAATTTACTTCCTGTCATTATATAAATTCAGCCATTTTATCAGTTATATTTAATATTAATAATCCTATATTGTATTAAAAGGTTCATATTCCCTTATTTTCTGGTAATTAATTGAATTAGTTGTATTCTGAAACATTATTCAGGAATATATGACTCCCATGTCTAAATTTCTGAGTTTAGTCATTTTCATTTTTATTTATAATTCTGAATATAATTTATTAAAATCTCTCTAAATGGTATGTGCAATTATATGGCATGATCTCAAGTTTATTTTGTCTAAACCCCTTTTGTTTATTTGCTTTTAAATGAGTAATTTCTCTGTTTTGATGAAGTTTGGTTTCCATTCTTTTGGCCTATGATTTTTTAACAATTTTTCTTACAAAATATTTTACAAACAATATATGATGTGTGATACCCTCTCTGACTTTTATATATAGTATTATAAATTAAACATGTTTTCAAATTACACAAAAACAATTAGTATTGGTTACAATACAAATAATAGTTAAACAAAATAAATAATATTTTTTTTTTTAAATAAATGGTTGTCTTCAAGTCAGACATTTTGCAACAAAATCCTTATTTCTAACATGGAAACATGGTTTACAAAAAAGGTTTTTTACTAACTAACATCTTAATTACTCTCTACTATTTACAAGTGGTAACTATTTTTATAGTTCTGATGTTAGTTGTTTCAGACCCAAACAAATGGCCTTATATCTAAAACATTTTTAAACATTCTTGTACTATATACATAAAAACCTTATATTTATATTCTTATTTCTAACTATTATTATAAGTAGGATTCTACAGTTTTTATACCGTCTTTTATACATTGTCTTTGGGGAATTGTACCCTGTCATTAACAAATAAATAGTATGAACCGTTCAAAAAGCACTATGAAATCTGTTTTTCTTTTTTCATGTAAAACAAAATGTTATTTTAAACAGATTCATGTCTTATGAACAACATATTGTCACAGTACACATTTCAAGTCACTGAAAAATGCATATTTCATTGCATTCAATGTTTGTGATTGCCAAGAATGAAACACAAGGTTCATTTTTTATAATACCCAAAACTATCACTGGTTCACTTTGCACTTATATATTATGTTAATGCTAAATGGTCGTATAGTCTTATTAACATAATAAATTAGTTAGCGTTTTTTCAATGGAGATTTGTTCCATGGGTACTATATTATTGTTTCATCTTAGTTCACAGGAAACTTTTACTTTATACACTTCTCTCTCTTAAATTTATATACATGTGGTTTTTATTTCGTTATACTTTTGTTTTTAGATATTTATTTTGGGGATATAGGGATTTGGGTGTCTTTTATAAGAGCATGACATCTTCTTCAGGATGCTGCCTTCTTCTTCTTTCATCAGTCTTCTTTTCTCCTGCCTTCTGGGACTGGTATCTTCTCCATCTTCTTCTTGATGCCATCAGGTTTCTTGGGATCTTCTCCATCTTCTTCTTTATTTCAGAAATACACAACCTGTATTGGTTGATCTTGGCTTATTCTAGGGTTTCTATTCTATTTATTCTCCCTCGTTGTGGGTTTGGTCATATTCTGTACTGCTTTGTTATTTACTATTTTACCTTCCTGGGTTATAGTTTGAAAACCTTTGGTTATGAGACTGGTCTTGGATGACTCATCACTAGTAACTCCTTTTATTTTAACTTGTATTTTCTTTATAATAATGATTTCTTTCCACAGTTGCTATGAATTAATCTTTTTATATTAAACTTAATGCTTTCTTCCAAATTTAAATATTATAACTTCATTATTCTAATGATCAATTGCCATTCAATATTATGCTTATATCTGTCACGCTACAATATTAAATGATAGGGAAACTCAAGAGTATTTCGGTTTAAAAGTAAAAGATTATAGGGAGTATAAGAAAGATACTCGCCCTAAATGTTTTAATTGTAATAAGAGAGGACATGAAGCTAGTAATTGCTATTTTAAGAAAACCTCGTTTCAAAGTAAAAGCGGGTTTAATAAAAATAATTTTGCTAAAAGAGATAGAGACGTACATTTTAAAATAATTACGTGTCATTACTGTGGTAAACAAGGGCATGTTATTGCTAAGTGCTTTAAGAAGCAGAAAGACGAAGAAAATAAAAATAATAAGAAACCGAGTTTTAAGCCGAAGAGTACGGATGCTCATCCGAAGGCAAGTGATTTTAAAACCATTCAAGTAGGTCGTATTACAGATGACCGTAAGCATGAATGCATAGAAATGCGATTATCCAAAACAATAAACAAAAACGTTTGTTTACTTTTAGACACGGGAGCGGATATTTCGATAATTAAAGTAGGACAATTAGAAGATGATGCTGAGATAATGCCAGATACCGAAAGAGTAATTACGGGTATTTCTGAGGAGCCTGTAACAACAATCGGTTTAATAAATTTAAATATTAAAATGAATGGTAGAGAAATTGTTCATCCATTTCAGGTGGTATATGATAAGTTTCCATTAAGAAGTAACGGTATTTTGGGTAGAGATTTTATGTCGAAATACAAAGCGAATATAGACTTTGAGAAAGGCGTTGTCCAGGTAGGAAAGACTAAATGGAAATTAGTTCCGTATATAAATAAAATTGTATTACAACCGCGATCAGAAACGGTTATTTGTACGAAAACGCATAGCGTAGGTGAAGGCGTCGTATATTCGTGTGAGTTACAGCCAGGCGTACAGTTAGGTAGTAGTCTGACTAAAGCATTTAAGGGTAAATGTTTAGTTCCAGTTACGAATATAAATGATGATAAAGTTGAAATCGAGATCCCAGAAGTAGAGATACATAAAATTGACGAGTATGAATGTAAACAGTTATCGCGAAATCGCGAAGATGAAGTTATTAAACAATTAAGGGTAGATCATTTAAATAAAGAGGAAAAAAAGGCTTTGATAAATATATGCGTAGAGTACAATGATTTATTTTATTTGCCGGGAGACAAATTAACGGCGACTGATACGCTGGAACATACGATTCCATTGAAACAAGGTACAGCCCCAATAAATATAAAACCGTATCGTATTCCGGAGCAACATAAAGAAGAAGTTCAAAAGCAAATAGACTCTATGTTAGAACAACAAATAATAGAACAGAGCCAAAGTCCTTGGAACGCGCCACTTTTGGTTGTACAAAAAAAAAATGGACGCGTCGGGTAAAATTAAATGGCGTATTTGCATTGATTTTAGAAAATTAAATGAAGCGACTATACGTAATTCATTTCCGTTACCTAACACTACAGATATTTTAGACCAATTGGGTAGAAGTAAATACTTTAGTACTTTAGATTTATCGAGCGGGTTTCATCAAATTAAAGTGCATAAGGAACATAAAGAAAGAACCGCATTTAGTACGGCATATAGCCATTACGAGTTTACTAGAATGCCGTTCGGGTTAAAAGGGGGTCCGCCAACTTTTCAAAGATTAATGAACACAGTACTTACAGGTTTACAAGGTATTAAGTGTTTTGTATATTTAGATGACATTGTGGTTTACGCTCAGAATTTAGAGGAGCATAAAATAAAATTACGCGAAATATTTGATAGATTAAGAGAACACAAGTTGCTATTAAATGCAGATAAATGCGAATTTTTACGCAAAGAAGTAAATTATTTAGGTCATGTAATTACAGACGAAGGGTTAGCTCCAGATCCTAAGAAGACGGAAGCTGTAGATAAGTATCCAAAACCTGAGAACGCGAAAGACATAAAGAGTTTTTTAGGGCTAGTAGGTTACTATAGGCGATTTATAAAAGACTTTAGTAAAATCGCTCAGCCACTAAATGAATTATTAAAGAAAGATGTACCATTTGATTGGGCGCAAAACAGGATAATAGTTTCGAAATGCTAAAAAGCAAATTAACTAATGCACCGTTATTACAGTATCCAAATTTTAAAGAAGAATTTGTAATCACTACGGATGCCAGTAACGAGGCCTGCGGAGCAATATTATCGCAAGGTAAGATAGGCGAAGACAAACCCATCGCGTACGCTTGTAGAACACTAAATAAAGCTGAAAAGAATTATAGCACAACAGAAAAAGAACTTGTTGCATTAGTATGGGCAGTGAAACATTTCCGACCTTACATTTATGGTACAAGGTTCACATTAGTCACTGACCACAAACCTTTACAGTGGTTGTTTAATATTAAAGATCCTGGATCGAGATTGATGCGTTGGATTATTAAATTAGCTGATTATGATTTTAATATCATACACAAGGCAGGAAAGCGAAATACGAATGCAGACGTGCTTAGTAGAATAAAAATTAATATGGCAGAAGTAATTAAAGAGGAAGTAGGAACTGAAGAAGAAAGGAGACGAATAATTGAAGAGTATCACGATTCAACGTTAGGAGGACATCAAGGTATATCTAGAACATATAATAGAATAAAATTAAAATATGAATGGCCTAATATGAAAAATGATATTGAAGAATATATTAAAAGATGTGATAGTTGCCAACATAACAAAAGTCATTACGACAAAAATACAGTGGATAAACAATTTAGAGTAGGCGATAAAGTATTGTTACATGACGAAACCGTACGTAGAGGTAGGTCACAGAAACTAGGTCCCCAATGGATCGGACCGTACATTATAACAAAATGAAATTCCGAAGTAAATTACACTTTACGGAAAGGGAGAAAATTAATTAAAGTACATGTAAACGGAATAAAGAAGTACAAAGATTAATTAGAAACTGCATGTTGCAGATGGAGCTGTTGACCTTGTGTACAGTGATAATTTTTGGACTTCTACTAAGGAAAACAGACGCAGATGACAATCCATTCAGTGTAACAAAAGTACGAAATAATCCTGGTGTATATTTCGAAAAAATTGGAACAGTTCAATTGACTAATGAAAATTGGAAATTAATTACGTATATAGATATTAATAATTATTTACAACGATTAGAAAATGTTAGAAACAGATATAATAAGCTTAAGAGATTTTGTACTAGAAAATACTCTGATTATTGTAGTAAAGTAAGTATTGCTATGCAAAAGACTATGAATGACATTAAAGAAAATGTTAATCAGTTAAAAATGCAATTAGGACATAACGAACCAAAGGATCGTAGATGTTTGACACTATAGGTGAAGCAGCGAAAATTTTATTTGGGACTATGGATCATGACGATGCCATGTAGTATGATGACAAAATTAAAGAGGTTAGCTACAATCAGTATGAGCTATCAAAATTAGAAAAAGAACAAGCCGCTGTCATGATTTCAACCATTAAGACTATTAATAAAACAATTAATGATGTGAATATTAATCAAGATAAAATCACAGAAAGCTTTGATAAAATTATTGATTTTCAAAATTTGACTCGAAAAGTATTAAATGAAAAACTTAATAATATAACGTTTCAGGCAGCAATGACTGAATATGTGGAATATATCCACATTGAAGCCATTCAATTAGAAATTGATGTTAAAGAACAAGCTATTACCGATGCTAGACAAGGAGAAGTTCACTCCTCTGTTATTAATTTAAAAACTCTAAAATATGAATTAGAATCTATTAGAGGAAATTATCTGCAGGACTGTCATTTCCTCTTGCGGTGAATGATGACAATATTCACTCATTGTTAGACTTATTTTCTATTTGTGTGTATGTTAATGACAATAAGTTAGTGTATGTATTCGTTATTCCTTTGATTAACGATTTATTATTTGAATTGTATAAGGTATCACCATTACCAAAATATTTAAAAAATAATGAATACCTATTCATTCAACCCAAAACTGAATACTTGGGTATAGACGATGTTAAACAATATTTTATTTATTTAAAGTCAGATGAATTGAACAATTGTAAATAATTAGAAAATGATGTATTTGTTTGTCAACAAATGAATCCTATTTATCAAGTACATTTACATGAATCTTGTGAAGTAAAATTGTTTGAAGGTGATTATGATGCAAAGAGTTGCGATCAAAGAATAACTAGAATTAATAATCCTTTATGGCAGAGAATGATGAAATCAAACTCATGGCTTTATGTTTTACCAGAGGATGAGACATTGACAATTAGTTGTAAATTGGCTGGTATGCCTACCATTATACATTGTAACAAATTAAATAAATTCTGTTAATTTGTTTGTGTAAAAAAAATTTTTGTTTGTTTTATTGTTTATTTATTTATTTATTTTTTTATTTAAATTAATTTAAAATTAATTAATTTAAAATGTTCCGTGGTGTTCCGAACTTCTTGTAATTTATTTTAATTGAATTATATTCTTTTTAGTATTTAAAATTCCTTTCACCAGTTAATAGGATTGTCTCCAATAATAATCGATAGGTGAACTTTCCTATTTGGAGGTTATCTTCCTTCGTGGTTGTGAAATTCTGGTAGTTATCGCTCAATTAAAATTATGTATTATGCTAATTATTATAAGGAATAAACGATATTCAATTTTATGATCTTTAATGAATTTTATTAACAAATATTGATATGATCGATTTTCTATCGATTTATTAATCGACTCTCTCAGGGTATATTTCGATAGTGTTTACAATTATTTATTGTCGGGTTCTTTTAACAGTTATTTCATAGATAGTCAGAGAAAAAGGGTTAATTATGGAAAGTATAACATTACAAAAGTATAATCTTAAAAATTAAAATACATATACGACATTCAATATATAAGTAATATTAAAGAAATGTTCGAACTGTTCCGTTGAGTTAATTATTCACGTTCGATTATTAACGTTGGATTGTGGGAAGAAAAAGATGGCCGCTTCGAGTTCAGATCTCAGACGAATTGCACCTTGCTAATTCTGCTTGCAATAAAGGCTGCTTCTCCTGTGATTTCTCATTCCTGCTGTTGCTGTTATTCCTTCTTGTGTTGGTGGACTGTTCCTGATTAATTGTTAGTGTTCCACTTCGATAAAATGTGTTGTAAAAGTTATGTTCAACTTTAGTCTGTTAGGTCGAGAATTGCACTTTCCATTTCGTTGTGTGTAATTACGGTTTTAATAGTTTAAATTGTGTATTCACTGTGTTCTGTTCTTGTTTGAAGTTGGTTTAATGTTTGTTGGTGTTCGTTTCACTGAATTTACGTTGTTTTAAGTGTAATTCTATAAAACTCGCGTTTTTAGCATCAGGCTAGGCTTATTGCATATACGCCATTTATGTCTCAGCTATTAGGTTAAAAATTGCTTAAGAGCTCGTGTCAAGTGTACTTCACAATATCTAATAATGAACTAACTAACTTCCTTCGTCTTGTCCAAAAGTCTTAGCCAAATTAATATTAGCAATCCATTGTTTCAAAATTATTTTACATCCTGTGCATGTGAGAATGTTACATTATATAACTGAATATATTTTTGCTATTCTTCAAATTTATTAACTACTAAATACTTAATCTTCTTCTTCAGTTCATTCTGTTTGATTTGATACCAAATAAGATAGTTTTATTAAGTTTTTGATCTAAAATGCGATATTTACTTCATTTTGAAAATTGTAAGTTTTAAAATTCACTTCCTGTCCTTTTCAAAAATGTTGCCATTTTACATGTTATATTAATGATTGTATTAAATCTCCGATTGACATAAAAGGTTTATCTTCCCTTAATTTCTTGCAATTTGATTAATTGGTTATCTTTTAAAATATTATACATTAATTTGTGACTCCCCTCTCAGAATTTTGAGTTTTTACATTTACATTTTTAACAATAATTCTTACTATCTTTTTACAAAATCTTTCTTACTTATATTTCCAGTTACATGACTCTAAGACTGGTTTACCTTATATAAATTCCATTAGTTTAATTGTTTTTCTGTACAGTACTTATTTCTTCAATTTTGATGCTGTTTAGTTTTAACATTTGGCCTAGATTTCTAACAGTTTTTTCATACAAAGTTTTTAAATAATACATTTTGTTTATACCCTCTCTGACTTTCCATTCTATTATGACATTAATTAACATTTTCTGATTTTAACAAAAGAACAATTAGTAAATAATTTATACTCTTAATTCATAATACATAACTGAAATTAACAATAGTCTTTCAAACTCAGACATTTTATACTTAATTATTATTAGTAATTAACAATAAATATTTTATAAATAAAGAATGTTATTTCATTCTGACATTTCCGTCTTGATTATCACTAGTAACTTATTCTAAATAAACAAAACATATCTGTCCTTCCATCACTTACTCTAATTCTTACACCTAGTTTTATTTTCAGTTTTAATCTGTTTTTTGTTTGACTTTGGGGTAATAAATTCTTTGTCACTTCACTTTTATTATGGACTGCTCTTGCTTTATCTACTGTCATTCTAATGAATGTTATTTACAAAGAGTGGCAGTTATTATTTAAAAACACTTGTATTATCTGTCATGATAATACTTTATTTAATATTATTCATGGACACAATATAAACACTTCAAAGTTGTACTATTTCACAATTTACTTAGTTTGTGAAGTGCAATATTGCCACATAAGGTTAATTTATTATAACACAAAAACTTGCACTGATCCCCTTTTTATTCTTGGATTTTATTTCTAAATAGTTTTATAGTTTTAAAAACAATCAAAAAATCTATTTATAGAAGATAATGAAGGTTTGTTTTTTGCATTATATAATTATTTCACATTGGTTCACTTTCAATTCTACTTTATACACTTTTGGCTTATATTTATTTTACATGGTTTCTAAATTTGAGATTTTGTTATACTTTCATTCGTTATTATTTATATCACTTTCTTTTGGGGTTTGGGTTTTTTATAAGAGCACTCCTTCTTCTTGTGGATGCTGTCTTGTTCTGGTATCTTCATTGATTTCTCCTATTCTTCTTGTTCCTTATAAAAGTATTTCCTTTTCTTATTGTGGATGTTGTCTTGTTTTGGGTTTCTTCCTTACTTACTCCTATCCTATCTGGGTATTACGTTTTTCTGTATTTTTAATTTTGCAGTTTATTTTGATGATTCATCACTCATTGTAACATTGGTTTGAAATGAAACTTTTACATCTATGATTATACTTTACGGTGGTTCTTAATTAATTTTTTTATTTTGCTTTCTCGGATTTAAAATGTTTTTTTTTTAATTTTATTTTTATGATCATTCTACCATTCAGAATTATGGGCATTATCTGTCACGCTACAGATTGCTCTCCTCCAGAAGTGATTATTTCAGACTTGATTATGGATGAAATTATTGCTTATGATAACTTTATATTTATTTATTATTCTTCGTTCTCCTTCCCATTTCTATATCGGCTTCTTCATACTTGAGCTTAATAAACTTTATAGTCTCTTATCTGACTTTGATTCTTCTTGGATAATTAGTGTTTTCTGAGATATATTATTATTATTATATTTATATTCTTTCTTTTCTTAACTTCGTGTTTTATCCCTGGGATATTAATTCCCTAACATTCCCTAACATGTGAGCTGGGGCAGTTCAGAGAGGCACTTGTGGCTACATATGCTCTGCTGGCCATACATCACTTCTAATTGAGTCCAGAGGCAATTCATCTCTGCTCAAAAACATAATGCTGCTGGAATTATCTACAGACAGTCATCAAATAAAAATTACATATAGAATAGTCTCATTTTCGACTAATAAAAATATCTTTGGATACTTCACTTCATTGTTTCTCAGATTATCTCACATTTTATATCTTAGTTATTCTTTTTAATATTTATTATTCTCATTATATATTCTTCTAACTTTTAGCTCGTCTGATATTTTATTATGATTGGAAACCTTTTTAATATGTTTGTTACTAGTTATGGTGTAACTTTTTCGTTCTTCATCTGAATTCTCATTATATCTTCTTCTGGTTATTTACATTGATAGCATACTTTTTTATATATATTATTTTCTCTTTGGTTCTTATTAATTATTTGAATGGTATTATTTTATGTCAGTAAGTTTTTTTTTCAATTGGTTTCTTTATAATTGACATTCAAGTTGTTATTATGATCATCTTAGATAAACATATTTTTCTTTCTTTTCTTTTTTCACAGAAAGTTATTAATCCGCTTTTGTATTCATTAAAATTAATTTATTAATATTATATTTTTCATGTGGTCTTTATTTCTTTTTTGCCTTTCATTAATGTCTTATTATTTTCTTGTCAAAACCATTTTCTTCATATGATTGGTACGAGTTGTTATTCTTTGTTTTTTCAGAACTGAGTAATATTATAATCATCCTTCTTGATTATCTGTTTCCATAATCGTTTCATAAATAGTTAGTCATCGGTCGTTCTTATTATATTCATTTTTTTTTTTTTTTTAATAATAATGAATTCTTCTCTTTATTTCCAAATTATTGCCTTCTCTTGTATCTCACACTCTTTTTTTGTTTTTCTTCTCTACTCCTTCAAATGTTTGATCTTCACATTTATTCTGGATTCTTTTTAATTATTCTCAAATTATTCTCTTTTTAATTAATTAACTCCAACTTGTTTTCTTCTAAATTTATTTGTGTAAGTTGATCTTATTATTATTATTTTAGAATTTTGATAATTTATACCAAATTCTTCTCTGTTATTATTACCTCATAGTATTTTCTTTCAAATTAGTGGTAACTTGATCTTACTATTTTTTAAATTTTGAGGATTTATACAAAATTCAAATTCTATTTTCATTTCTCTAATTCCAAATTGTATCCTTCTAAATCATTTGTAAGTTGATCTTACTTATATTTTTGGATTTTGACAGTTTTATACAAAATTCTTCTCTTTTTAATTAATTCATAGCATTTTCTTTCAAACTTTTTATGTAAGCTGGTCTTACTATCCTTTAGAATTTTGATGGTTTATTTCAAAATTCTTTTTTTTTTCAAATTAACCTCAACTTATTCTCTTCAAAAAATTTTTTATGTAAGCTGGTCTTACTGTTCTTTAGAATTTTGAGGGTTTTATACAAAATTTAAATTCTATTCTTCTTCTTTTATATTCTCAAATTATTCTCTTCTAAATCATTTGCGAAGTTGACCTGACTTATATTTTGGAATTTTGACAATTTATACCAAATTCTTCTCTTTTATTAATTAATTCATAGTATTTTCTTTCAAATTAGTGGTAAGTTGATCTTACTATTTTTTAAATTTTGAGGGTTTATACAAAATTCAAATTCAATTTTCATTTCTCTAATTCCAAATTGTATCCTTCTAAATTATTTGTAAGTTGTTCTTACTTATATTTTTGGATTTTGACAGTTTTATACAAAATTCTTCTCTTTTTAATTAATTCATAGTATTTTCTTTCAAATTTTTTATGTAAGCTGGTCTTACTATCCTTTAGAATTTTGATGGTTTTATACAAAATTCAAATTCTATTCTTCTTTTTTTATATTCTCAAATTATTCTCTTCTAAATCATTTGCGTAAGTTGACCTTACTTATTTTTTGGATTTTGACGATTTATCATTAGTCACAAATTCTTCTTCTTTTTTATTAATTTATAGTATTTTCTTTCAAATTAGTGGTAAGTTGATCTTACTTATATTTTTGGATTTTGACAATTATACAAGATTCAAGTTCTATTCTTCTTTTTCAAATTAATCTCAACTTATTCTCTTCAAAAATATTTATGTAAGCTGGTCTTACTATTCTTTAGAATTTTGAGGTTTTTTTATTATAGTCACAAATTCAATCTTCGTAATATTTCTGTATGGACTCCTGGTTGTACACTCCTTTGACTCTTCTGGAAACTATTTATTTCAGTTCCTATGTATTGTTGTTATTATTTTTGGCAACGAAATATGGTCCAGTATAGAGTAAAAATAGTTTCTTCGTTATCCCTTCTAGGGTGCTGGGTAGTTCTCTGTTTTTTAACAGTACTTTTTCTCCCTCTTTATATGTTATTACTTGTCCAATCGCCTTTTGATATTTGGCTTGCCGTTTCTCTTGGTCTTCAGCCACCTTGTTATAAAGCTTCACCTTGTCAAACTTATGACCATCATTCGTCGGGAACTCTATTATCTCTTCAATCTCTCGGGGGGTTGGTTTCTCGTACATGGCGGAGTAAGGGGTAATTCCTATAGCTGGATGGTGGGCGAAATTTAGGAATTTCTCCATGGCTGCTAAGTACTCTTGCCACTTTTTCTGTTGGTGGTGGCAGTACGTTCGCAAGATTCTCCCCACTTCTCTCAATACCGTCTCTGCCGGATTACTACTTGGGTGGTAGACTGACATCTTGTATGTTTTAATCCCAAGTGATAATAATGTGTCCCGCCATCTTCTCCCTTTGAACTGTGTACCATGGTCAGTAATTATTGAAGATGGTTTACCTATTTCTGGCACATATAACTCCGTTACGACTCCAAGAACTTTTATTGTGGTTGCCCGATTAACCGGATATAGCTTTACGTACTTTGTAAAATGGTCCATAATTATGATGATGTATTTGTATCTATGTCGACCGCCACTATGGGGAAATGGTCCGCATATGTCTAAAAACACTTTTTCCAGTCTCGCTTTAGATGTTATGGGTATCATTATACCTTCCTTCTTCTCGTTATTAACTTTAACACACTGGCAAATATTACATGATTTTAGGTAATTTCTCACCTTTTGGTTAATGTTTTTTATTTGACAATTCTCCTCTAATGCCTGTATCACTTTCAGCGCTCCCATATGGCCATACCTTATATGGTAATCGATTATGATTTCTTTTTCGATGTGGTTCGGAATAATCACTTTCCAGGTTTCTTTATTTAATGCTGTTTTAACAAACAATATACCTTGGTTAATATGGTAATATTTAGAAATGGTGTCATCGTCTGCTTCCAATCGAGTGATAATATTTTTTAACTTAGGGTCAGACTGTTGGTGTATGCGGATGTTTAACAATAAAGCTTCTAAATCGGATCTTGTTTTAATAAGGTTGTAGATTTTGACTAAGCTCTCCTTCTCTCCCTCAAAGGTCTGGTCTTCCAAATTAATGCGTGATAACACATCGGCTACAACATTCTTTTTCCCCGGGATGTACTCCCATTGTAGGTTGTACTCTTGCAGGGCGAGTACCCATCTAGCCAGTCGGCCGTGACTCAACTTGCACCTGCATAGAAATGAGATGGATTTATGATCAGTGCGGATGGTAACTGGATACCCTAAAATATATGTCCGGAATTTGCTACATGCGAATACTACACTAAGCAATTCTTTCTCGGTCACATTGTAGTTCTTCTCGCATTGATTCAGGGTACGACTAGCGAAGCTAATCACCAGATGGTGACCCTTCTCATCTTCCTGATATAAAGTTGTTCCTAAGCTGTTGTTGCTAGCATCACAATTCAAGAAGAAAGGTTTCTTAAAATTCGGGTGACGAAGTATAACAATCTCTAAGAACTTGTCTTTGATGAGTTGGAAAGTAACATCCTGTTCTTGACCCCAGATCCATTTGTTCTTCGCAGACAATTGCAGTTGAAACTTGGCTGTCAGCTCGGAATATTGATGCTGAAACTTTCTATAATAGTTACAGAGTCCGAGAAAAGATTATAACTGTTTCCTGTTCTTCGGTTTAGGGAACTTCTGAATCGCCTCCACTTTTTCTGATGATGGGGTTATACCTTGATCATCTAGGTTAAAACCTAAGAACTGTACTTCTTGAGCAATGAATATGGATTTCTCCAATTTAAGAGTTATATTATTCTTTGCTAACTTCTCGAGTACATGTTCTACTCTGTAACAGTGTTCCTCCCAGGTTTCCGAGGTAATCAGCAGATCGTCTACATATACTGTGGTAAATTGGAGTGCTTCCTGCCCAAGTATCTGGTCCATACAGGCCACAAAGATGGCTACTGAATTCACAAGTTCAAAGGGCAATCTCTTGAACTGGTAATTGCGCCCTTCGAATATGAACGCCACGTACTGACAACTCTGGGGGTGCAACTCCACTTGCCAGTAACCACACACAGTGTCCCATGTACTGATAAACTTGGTGCCGTGAAATCATTTCAAGGTCTCCTCTATCTCACCGGGTGATGTTCGGTCATTAACGATTGTTTTATTTAATTCGCGCTCATCCAAACAAAGTCGGACTTGTCCGTATTTCTTGGGAACAGCTATGATTGAACTAGTGTATGGAGATTGACTAATCTCAATTATGTCACTGGTGATTTTAATTTCCGCTCTCACGGCCTCTTTCAGTGAATGCGCGATGGGATATGACCTCCGGTTAAATTCCTCGTTTTCCTTAAATTCAAGTTTACACTGGTAATTCTTTACCTTACCAGGTTCATCGGAAAAGACTGATTTATACTTTTCATAAACCCTTATCAGACGATTTGCTTGGTGTATGGGTATTTTCTCGTTGGTGGTTCCGCACTGAAAGTCCCGTATTTCCTGTATCTTCACTGACCATAAATCCTCTTCTACGTTATTATATATTATCTGTTTATTTAGGGAGCTGTTCTCTACAAAGTTTATTTTCCGAATTTGTTGGTGTATACTACTGGGAAGTATATTCTCGCCTCCTACTAAATCTGCTGTCCATATTATTCCGTCTGAAAACAGTGATACCTTTTCTTGGTTCAGATCTATAATGGCGGAGTTCCTCCTCAATACATCGCAACCTACCAATATATTAAATGGCAGTCCGGTGGCGACTAGAAATACCATATTCAAAGCTATACCACGGCTAACGACATTTATAGAAACTTGGTTTCTAATAGTTTTGTTCTGGCGGCCAGTTGCACCTACTAAGACAATATTATTTACTGGTAACATTGGCAAAGTTTTACCACATTCTTTCTGGATTCTTTCCAGTTCAATTACATTTATTATTGATATATTAGCACCGGTATCAATCATGATTTTTGCGGTGATTCCTTCTACTTCCGCTTTTATATACAAGATTTAATTATTCTGACTATCGAGGCTAGTTTCGTTCTCCTCCAATAGTTCAGTTCTTATGTTCTTCAAATAGTTGTTGCTAATGATGGTGATGTTTTTCAATTCGGTTGCCTCTTGCAACTCGTGTTTATACCCAGGAGATAGGAGCAGTAAAGGGTCATGATAGTTTATCACTGCCTCCTCCCGTTTAAATTATTGTGTTCATCTTTGTTATTAGGATTAACTGAGGCGTCGTGCTGGAAACCTTGCATCGGTTCCTGCCGCTCTGTACTCTGTTCAAACGTTTGTTCACGGTTTTGTTGTCGGCCAGGATCATCTAGGCTGGTACTCCTTCTATGTTGTTCGTACCTCAGACCATCACGTTCTTCGCTTCTTCGCCGACGATCTCCATCATGGAAACTGTTCCTTCGCTGACGGTTGTACCTTCTTGGCCACGATCTTCAGCTCTTATAAAATTTACTCGTGGACAGGAAACTCTGTTGTTATTGTTATAGTTTGCATTGTAATTTCTACTATTTTGATAATACCGTTCAGTATTACCGGGGTGGGGGTTTCTCTGACTATATGAATTATGGGGGGGTTGATAATAATTATTTTGGTTATTTGGGTAGTGGTTGTTGTTCCTATTATTATTTATATTACTGTTAAAGTTATTTCTATTATTGTTCGGCGGGTTATTATTGCCGTTGTAATTATTCTGATGGTTATGGTTTCCTTGGTAGGTGTTACCATTTTGGTTGTTACCGTTACTGGGGTACTGGTTACTTCTCACTTCTGGTCTATCGTTTCTCCTTCTACTCTGACGGTAGTATTCTTCATTTTCATAACTTTCCAGTAACTCGGTCATGGCTTGCACTGTTTTAATCTGGCTACCCCTTCTTGCCCTGATTATATCCTCGTCGTAGTGATAGGACAACTTGTTCACCAGGCATTCCTCGGGTATCGCCGGTTCTAAATGTTTTGCCAGACACACCTTCCCTAAGAAATAGGATGTCATGGTGTTTCCTAGTTGGGCCCTATATCGTCCATGGCAAATATTATCTCGTATCAGGTTCTGAGTGGTTTCTGACAAGTACTTAGCTTTGAACAGGTTCCTGAACTGTTGGTAGTCTGCAATCTCGCTTCGATTCGCCATCCACCAATTGTCGGTCATTTCGCTGAATGACTCGTCCAATATCTCCCAGTTGTTGTTCCACCTACTCCCTCTATGTTTGGCAAAGTACTCTTCTATCCGGGCCAGGAACTCCATTGGTTTTCTTCTGTACTGCCGGAAATTCAACCGTTCCCGGTTTTCATTGATTGGTATTCCAGTAAAGTTATTGGGTCGGTTTCTCATGACTTCCATTTCTTCTTGGCTCTGCTGTACTTGACCCGTTATATTTGTCATAGCCTCTTCCATTCCGTCACATCTTTCCGCGACTTGGTTTCGTACCTTCCCTAACTCTTCCTGGGTTTCTCTTCGGTTTTCTTCCATCTTCCTTCTACTGTGTTCTTCGATATTCGTACACTTGGTGTTTACCTCTTCTTTGAATTCCTGTACTTTCCTCTCGGTCTGGTTACATTTTCCGTCAATGTCCATGATCTGTTGTTTTATTACCATGGTTTTTTCTTCTATTTTCTTGTCTGTATATTCCTTATTATCATTAAGTTCCTTGCTCATCTCTTCCTTTAACAACTCTATCCTCTAATCTAATTTGTCCAGATTTTCTTGGTTAACTTCCCTTAACTCTTCTCTTAATAGTTGGTTATCCTCCACTCAATTCTTCCAACTTCTCCTCCATTTTCTCTTCCATCTTCTTGTTATCTTCCTTCAACTCTTCCTTCAACTGTTGGTTGTCGCTCTCCATCTTCTTGCTGGTTTCCTCCATCTTCTGATTAGTTTCATCAATTTTCTGACTCAAAGATCGGTTGTCCTCTTTCAATTCTTCTAATTTTTCTCCCATCCTTTCTTCCATCTTCTTACTGTTTTCTTCAATTTTATTACCCAATTCTTCCTTTGTGGATTGGTTGTCCTTCCTTAATTCTTTTTAAAGACTGATTGTCCTCCTTGCTTTCCTTACTCGATTCTTCTTTTGTAGAATCCGTTTTCTTATTGGTTTCCTTTAATTTTTCCTTTGTGGATTTGATTTCTTCTTTCGTGGATTTGATCTCTTCCTGTGTGGAATCCATTTTCTTATTCAATTCTTCTTTCATTTCCATCATCACCCTGAACATCTCTTGTATTGTCGCGTTCTCTTTTTGTGATGGTTTCTCAGGTTGTTCCTCTGGTGGTGCGGGTTGTTTAGGTTCCATTTGGGGTAATAACATTTCCATATCTTCCACTGGCGTCGCCTCTTTGTCTTCCATATTGATTACAATTTCCTTTTCGGCCTCCACCGCCCGTTTCTTGGATGTTGCTCGACGTTGCCTTTTCCCTTTTTTCTAACTGTTGCCAAGCTCCAATTAGGGATTGGGCAAATTATAGTGGCCTCTCAATCACTAATTAAAGCCCCTCAGTTGGTCGCCAATTTGTAACAAATTAAATAAATTCTGTTAATTTGTTTGTGTAAAAAAAAATTTTTTTGTTTTATTGTTTATTTATTTTTTATTTAAATTAATTTAAAATATTCCGTGGTGTTCCGAACTTCTTGTTATTTATTTTAATTGAATTATGTTCTTTTTAGTATTTAAAATTCCTTTCACCAGTTAATAGGATTGTCTCCAATAATAATCGATAGGTGAACTTTCCTATTTGGAGGTTATCTTCCTTCGTGGTTGTGAAATTCTGGTAGTTATCGCTCAATTAAAATTATGTATTATGCTAATTATTATAAGGAATAAACGATATTCAATTTTATGATCTTTAATGAATTTTATTAACAAATATTGATATGATCGATTTTCTATCGATTTATTAATCGACTCTCTCAGGGTATATTTCGATAGTGTTTACAATTATTTATTATTGGGTTCTTTTAACAGTTATTTCATAGATAGTCAGAGAAAAAGGGTTAACTATGGAAAGTATAACATTACAAAAGTATAATCTTAAAAATTAAAATACATATACGACAATCAATATATAAGTAATATTAAAGAAATGTTCGAACCGTTCCGTTGAGTTGGCAATGTTGCGTTGGATTGTGGGAAGAAAAAGATGGCCGCTTCGAGTTCAGATGTCAGACGAATTGCACCTCGCTAATTCTGCTTCCAATAAAGGCTGCTTCTCCTGTGATTTCTCGTTCCTGCTGTTGCTGTTATTCCTTCTTGTGTTGGTGGAGTGTTCCTGATTAATTGTTAGTGTTCCACTTCGATAAAATGTGTTGTAAAAGTTATGTTCAACTTTAGTCTGTTAGGTCGAGAATTGCACTTTCCGTTTCGTTGTGTGTAATTACTGTTTTAATAGTTTAAATTGTGTATTCACTGTGTTCTGTTCTTGTTTGAAGTTAGTTTAATGTTTGTTGGTGTTCGTTTCACTGAATTTATGTTTTAAGTGTAATTTTATAAAACTCGCGTTTTTAGCATCAGGCTAGGCTTATTGCATATACACCATTTATGTCTCAGCTATTAGGTTAAAAATTGCTTAAGTGCTCGTGTCAAGTGTACTTCACAATATCTAATAATGAACTAACTAACTTCCTTCGTCTTGTCCAAAAGTCTTAGCCAAATTAATATTAGCAATCCATTGTTTCAAAATTATTTTACATCCTGTGCATGTGAGAATGTTACATTATATAACTGAATATATTTTTGCTATTCTTCAAATTTATTAACTACTAAATACTTAATCTTCTTCTTCAGTTCATTCTGTTTGATTTGATACCAAATAAGATAGTTTTATTAAGTTTTTGATCTAAAATGCGACATTTACTTCATTTTTAAAATTCACTTCCTGTCCTTTTCAAAAATGTTGCCATTTTACATGTTATATTAATGATTGTATTAAATCTCCAATTGACATAAAAGGTTTATCTTCCCTTAATTTCTTGCAATTTGATTAATTGGTTATCTTTTAAAATATTATACATTAATTTGTGACTCCCCTCTCAGAATTTTGAGTTTTTACATTTACATTTTTAACAATAATTCTTACTATCTTTTTGCAAAATCTTTCTTACTTATATTTCCAGTTACATGACTCTAAGACTGGTTTACCTTATATAAATTCCATTAGTTTAATTGTTTTTCTGTACTTATTTCTTCAATTTTGATGCTGTTTAGTTTTAACATTTGGCCTAGATTTCAAACAGTTTTTTCATACAAAGTTTGTAAATAATACATTTTTTTGTTTATACCCTCTCTGACTTTCCATTCTATTATGACATTAATTAACATTTTCTGATTTTAACAAAAGAACAATTAGTATATAATTTATACTCTTAATTCATAATACATAACTGAAATTAACAATAGTCTTTCAAACTCAGACATTTTATACTTAATTATTATTAGTAATTCACAATAAATATTTTATAAATATATTGAATGTTATTTCATTCTGACATTTCCGTCTTGATTATCACTAGTAACTTATTCTAAATAAACAAAACATATCTGTCCTTCCATCACTTACTCTAATTCTTACACCTAGTTTTATTTTCAGTTTTAATCTGTTTTTTGTTTGACTTTGGGGTAATAATTTCTTTGTCACTTCAGTTTTATTATGGCCTGCTCTTGCTTTATCTACTGTCATTCTAATGAATGTTATTTATAAAGAGTGGCAGTTATTATTTAAAAACACTTGTATTATCTGTCATGATAATACTTTATTTAATATTATTCATGGACACGATATAAACACTTCAAAGTTGTACTACTTCACAATTTACTTAGTTTGTGAACTGCAATATTGACACATAAGGTTTATTTATTATAACACAAAAACTTGCACTGATCCCCTTTTTATTCTTGGATTTTATTTCTAAATAGTTTTATAGTTTTATTAAAATCAAAAAATCTATTTATAGAAGATAATGAAGGTTTGTTTTTTGCATTATATAATTATTTCACATTGGTTCACTTTCAATTCTACTTTATACACTTTTGGCTTATATTTATTTTACATGGTTTCTAAATTTGAGATTTTGTTATACTTTCATTCGTTATTGTTTCTATCTCTTTCTTTTGGGGTTTGGGTTTTTTATAAGAGCACTCCTTCTTCTTGTGGATGCTGTCTTGTTCTGGTATCTTTATTGATTTCTCCTATTCTTCTTGTTCCTTATAAAAGTATTTCCTTTTCTTATTGTGGATGTTGTCTTGTTTTGGGTTTCTTCCTTACTTACTCCTATCCTACCTGGGTATTACCTTTTTCTATATTTTTAATTTTGCAGTTTATTTTGATGATTCATCACTCATTGTAACATTGGTTTGAAATGAAACTTTTACTTTAATCTATGATTGTACTTTACGGTGGTTCTTAATTAATTTTTTTATTTTGCTTTCTCGGATTTAAAATGTTTTTTTTTTATTTTATTTTTATGATCATTCTACCATTCAGAATTATGGGCATTATCTGTCATGCTACAACATTCAGTACAATTAAGTAATGTGGGAATTTTTAATTTAGCACCAACGTGCTGAGCGTATGGCTCAGGTATAATGTTATTGTCAAATACTAAATATGAAAGTAATGGTACAATACCAATTATCCCACCTGTGGATATAGAAATTGACTGTTGTGACGAATTGGATAGTGTAGTTAAAAATGATGTAAAACTACCTACGTTAAAATTTCCAAAGTATTTGAAAATGGTGGCAATGCATGCTGACGATTTAGATGCAGCCAGTTACAGATTAAATGAAATTAGAAAAGCTATTGAGGAAGAAAATATGCATGAAATTTACAAGTCAAAGGTAACGCATCATTCAGTAATGATGTATATAATCTGTGGGTTAATAACAACAGGAATTTTATACTATGTATATAAAAGATTTTGTCCAAAATGGTTGTTACCATTGTTTGGTAGATGTTGTAGTAAAAGGTTAGAAGAGAAGTTTGAGGGATCTTTTAAACAGGTACAGACATTAAGTACCAAACCAATTGTAGTAAAGCAGTACCAGTATGGAGCGTCAGTCCATGACCTGACTGCATTAAGAGGAGAGAGTCCAACAAACGGTTGTACTCAGCTAGAGGATGAAATTGTAGAACTAAAAGAGTTTGAAAAGAAACTACGACCAAGGTCGAAAAGAACACAATAATGGAAAAATTGATGTAGTATCAAGTAAAGTCACATGGTGAAAGTACAGTAAGATGTAAATAGAATTGTTTGTGTTTTTATTAGTGTGATCAGTTCAGTAGTGATAGTAATGTATCATTGTAGGAATTTAAAATTTATAAAAATTATGTAATCACTTATAAAATTAAGCAAGATATTTGAATTGTAATAGTAGTTTAGTATTAAGCATTAAGCATTGTGTAGCTTAAAATACGGGGGAAGGTGTTGTAATTGTCAATTGTACTTACTGTACTTGTAGCGTAATTGTTACTTAGAAGTGAGAATATAAGAAATTCTTAGTTGTGTGGAGAAACAGAGACAGGTGTCAGGTGTGTATACGAGACTGTAGCATATGTTTTGAACATAAAAATAGTTTTAGGGAATTTTCCCAGGGTTTGTGAATGGTACCTCACCCTCTTCCTCAATAAGCGTGACTGTCCAGGAAGTGATAATTGTAGGAAATCTGGCGAGACACATCAAATAAGAATTAATGGTGACAAGGTTTAGACAGGAAATATAAAATGTCACACAAAGTTGATATCCTTTTGGGGGAGTCAAGTAATGGGTCACAAGTGTGAAGCCAGGTGTACTCCGTGTGAACATTGGTGAAAGCAGGTGTTTTATTCCGTGAGAACTTTTAATCTAAAGTAGTAAAACACCCCCAAATCATGACGTAGGGTCACGTGATACAGTGTTTGACGAATAATAGAAAGTCTTATACAAATTGTATGAAACTACCCTTACTTCAACTAGTTTTAGCCTATCATAGTTAAGATTTTAGAATTAAGAGGAGGGAACAGTCCCACCACTAAAACTAAGTGTTACACCCACGATGATGTACTATAAAAACTCTAGCATTCGCTGGAGAAGACAGAGCTGATTGTGTAAGAGATCCAAGAGAACTTACTCATCTTTTCTCATTTTTATTTTGACTTTGATCTGTGTTGGAAGGTGTTCTTAGAGAGCCGGAAAACCAGATGTTGTCAGTAGTTTGTCTTTGTAATTTTTGAAGTAACTAAAAGTAGTTACATTAATTTGTGAACTAAGTACTAGTAACTGAAGGTACTTAGAGTTTAAAAGAGTAATTGAATTAACTGACTTATAGTTTGTCAAGAGGAGTTTGTATAAAGTAACTTGTAAAAGTTCGTTTGTATTTTGCTAATCACAATAAATTGTCTTCAAGAAGAACAGTTCATTCTAATGATTCAACTTCACCTCCGGAAACACGTCAAACAAACAGTTGTAGCTTAGCAGCCACTCGATAGGTTACAACAATGCTGCAGGACAATTAGGACCACCTCTTATCATATTTAAATATGAAAGAATGCCCCCAACACTTGTCTCCACTGTTCCAAAGGGTTGGGGGTTAGGGAAATCGGAATGTGGCTGGATGACAAGTGCTCTTTTCTTTGAATACCTTAGTAATGTTTTCCACCGGAATCCAGCGGCCTGTCATTATGTTTGTGGATGGCCACACATCACACCTCACTTTCCACACCAGCCAATTTTGCAGTGAGAATGGGATAATTTTGGTTGCTCTATATCCAAATTCCACACATTTGATACAACCGATGGGCGTGGCTGTATTCCGTCCCCTTAAAGAACATTGGAAGCACAAAGTTCATGAGTGGCGTCTTGATAAGAAGAAGATTGCCTGGAACCCTTCAGCACCTCTCGAAACCACCCAAATGCTGCCACCGCAGTTTTCAGTTCAACGTGATAAAAAAGAACTTAGAGCAGCCCTTGACGTTTTAGAGCGATATATTGGGGGTGTGAAAGTTTATCTTTTCAAGCACTCAAAACTTGGAGTGGTCCTGAAGAGGATAAATCTTTATTTTGCGTATGGCATCAAATGAAGAATGATGCTTTAATGAATAATGAGAACGTTTTAGCAGGAGATGAAACAGTAACTGAAGACACTAGTGAGCAAGAAGTGTCTTTTTGTATTCAAGTCAACATGAAACAGACAATCAAAATCATGTGGAGGGTACTCTTAGCCTCAATTCAGATGCTGATGGCCAGGAAAATATCACCGAAGTCACAAATAATACCATAAATGAAACACATGAAAGTGATACAAATCCACTGACAGAGAAGGCTGCGGTAATTCCAAGTACATTTAAAAGAGCAATGTACTGGTCAGATAAACAAAAAAAAGGAAACGAGCCAAAAAAAAGGAAGCGAGAGGTGCCTCCTCCTGTTATCGCCTCGGAAGCTTGGCGTGAGCATGTTGAAAACAAGGAAAGAAAGAAGAAAGAATTGCAAGCCCAGAAAGAAGAGAGAAAATTAGAGAGGCAGAGGAAAAAAGAAGAGAGGGAGTTAATAAAAAAAAGAAAAGCAGATGAGAAAGCCCTGAAGAAGGCATCTGCACCTAAAAGGAAACAGAGAAAAATTAAGAAAAAATCAGAAATATTTTCATCGGAGGACGAAAGTTCTTGGAAACCGTCTGTCAGTAGCATTGATGATTTCAACTTAAGTTTCGGAGGAGGAGAAGATAATGACGATCTGTTTCAGGCAGCAGGATCATCTGTTCCTTATGAAACACTAGCAACTTTTGAAGCAGCAACGAATCTAGGTGCTAACCCTGCTACTATGGATATTACTGCTGGTAGGGACACAGACTCGCAGTGTATCACGGATAGCCCTGTAAGGTTGGAGTCGGGTGACTCTAACGGAGCTTCACACTCAAAACATGGTGATTCCACAGAGTGCTTGAACAACAGGAAGGTGAGAAAGAATGTGTGCTGGATGAAAACAGGGAAGAGCAGCCCCTGCATAATGGAGAAGAACTTGATAAAACACTGCAAGAATCGGTTGGAAAGAAAATGAATTCAATAAAGAAAGTAAGGGGAGAAGAACCTCCTGCACCAACATGTTCTGAAATGGAAGGTTCTGCTCAAATAACGGACATCCTGAGCACTTCGGTTGAATACAATGAATCGACAAATGATTTGTCGAACAGAGAAGAAAGAAATACAGAAGAAGAAGAAGTCATCAGTGAAAGAGATTTCACTTTGGTTTTAATGCGTACGCAGAAGAAGCAGTACAAAGCTGTTTGTCGTATTTATAAAGTTCTACAATGATAATGAAGCTTCTGTCTTACTTTTAAGTCCTATCAACCGGTTAAAAAATGTTTTTGTAAATGCTGATAGTTATAATAAGAAAATTGATATCAATCAAGTGATTTCAAAATTACCTCAACCTCTAGTCTTTGGTCGCTCAAACAAACATCGTTACCAGTTCCCATTATCAATAGATTTGTAATATAAGGCAGTAAACCAAATATTGATAATGCTGTGGATTTGAAGTTTTAGATAGGTAAATAGGATCTCATTTGATGTAAAATCTGAGACTGCCTTTATGACATTTAATTCCTTTTAATTAAGTATCTAAGTTGGTTCATTGTAATAATAATTTTTTGCTTATTATATTTTTTTATTGTGCTCCATTGGAAATTTCACGAGAAGTAACTTATAAAGCAGAAGGTACTGTAGGTAACGTACTTAAGTGCCTTTATATAATATTGTTATATATTAACATATATTATATGTATATATTTAATATATAATATTAAATAATATTGTGACTGAATAGAAACTGTGATGTGTACATTGTTAACATGTTTACCTAGAATTGTGATTTCATAATTGCTGTGAGAATTAAGCATTTACTCTTCTACTTAGTCATAATTTGTATGTTAATGATGGCTGTTATATAAAATAAAATGAAATGCTTTAAGTATTCCTTAGTAAGGAATTAAATATTAGTGATGATTTAAGGTAAAAATTAAACTGGAAATGTAAACTGATTATTTTATTCTTGCTTAATTTTTTATTTTATCGTTTAATTATTATTCACAGGAAGATAATTTGATTTTGAAGGACACAGTTTGGTAATGTGTCATTCATAAATTTGAAGCAAAATTGTTGCTACGATAAAAGCGCGCTGGTCTTTGTTTTAATTCAATATTTTAATAAATTTTATTTGCAATTATGGTGTGTCCATTATTGGTGTCCCAAGTGTCCGCCTTAGAAACATTCCCATTTTTCTAGTGTCCATTATTCCAACATTTTGGCACTTTTGAAAAAAATTGTTAAAAATTAAAAAATGTATTTTCTATCCCGTTCTAGTAATTTTCGTGTAAGGAGAGACCTAGAGCATTCAGAAATACGTATCTGCTGATTGTAAAGACTCAAATTCAGACTATAGTAGAAGAAATTGGAGAAAATTTGCTTAACAATGTCCATTATTGGTACAAGTACCTTAGTAATTTCCTTCCGCATACAATTAAAGTTGCATACAAAAAGTTACAAAAAATAATCATGAATAACAATTTCATAGTGTTACAGAATGTTCCTGATTTCTTATTTTCTGGATTATGGTGAAAAATTTCCATCTTAAGCTATATGTGAAATATATGCCAAAAATATTAATTTCAAAATGTAGAAATTAATTTTGTTTTAACAGAAATTTGTCGTCTGGCATTGACTTCCTATAATATCACACCCATGATCCAACTGTTTACACATTGTAATAGTACGAGGGGGTACCCAAAAATAACTGGAATTTTTTTTTAAGCTATGTATTTAATTTTTTTTACAAAACAACCTTATCACCTTCAAAGTACTCTCCATTACACTTAATACATTTGTCCAATCTGCGATCCCATTCCTGGAAACATTTTTCAAACTCGTCTGTTGTGATGGCCGACAGCTCCTGCCTCGTTTTTTTTCTTTACCGCTTCCACGTCGTCAAAACGTCCTTTCATGTCCCTCTTCATTCGCGGAAACAAGAAGAAATCGCACGGAGCGAGGTCAGCTGAGTAAGGGGCATGGGGCAAGGGAGTCATGTTGTTTTTTGCTAAAAACTGGTGCACTGAAATGGCTGCGTGAGCAGGTGCATTGTCATGGTGGAAAACCAGTCCCTCGTTTGCCACAAATCGGGCTTTTTTTGTCACACATTGTTACACAATCTTTTTAAAACCTCCAAATAGAAAACCTGATTAACAGTCTGACCTGGTGGGACGTATTCAGAATGCACTACCCCTCTCACATCGAAAAAACAAATGAGCATCGTCTTGATGTTTGATTTCACTTGACGAGCTTTTTTTGGGCGAGGCAACAATGAAGTTTTCCACTGGCTTGACTGTTGTTTAGTTTTGGGGTCGTAACCATAGCACCATGACTCGTCACCTTGGAAAAAAAATCTGGGTCGGTTCGGAGCTGGTCTTTCTATGCACGGCATGTTTCAACTCGATTCTCTTTTTGCTGTTCAGTCAGGACCCGAGGCACAAATTTTGCACTGACCTTCTCATCCCCAAATCTTCTGACAAAATTCGCTGAACCAAGCTCCAAGTTATTCCAGATCAGTGGTGCCCAGAACGGGGGTGCATGGCGCAAGTTGCGCCATCAAAATTTGGGGGGCATGTTTTTACAGCATTTTTTATGATAAAAGGGGGGGCAAATAAATAAAAGACTATTTGAAAAAAAAAAACTTGTAATAACCCCCTTATTTTAATTATTCATAAAATGGTAAATTTATTCACAAAGGGTTCGGTGTAGCAGTTTTTTGGGGCGGCATGCACCGTAGCCTTTGGGGGGGATGGTCACCCCTGTTCCAGATAACTTACTAATCTCTTCAATGGTCCGTCAGCGGTCTTCAAGCACGATTGCATGAACTTTTTCAACATTTTCGTCAATTCTGGAAGTTGACGGACGTCCAGAACGAGGTTTGTCATCAATTGACATTTCACCTTCTTTGAAACAAGAAAACCATTGGTACACTTGAGTTTTTCCCATAGCACTATCCTTATAAGCTGTTTTCAACATCACAACAGTTTCTGCGGCGTTTTTCCCAAGCAGGAAGCAAAATTTCACAGCAGCGCGGTTCACTTAAATCCGCCATGACAAAAAACGAGGAGTAAGCGAAACTGCTTTTACAAAACGAATTACTGTGACCGGACACAACCTTCCCAGGCGACAACAATGAAGGCACTGAACTCGGAACGAGTTGCGCTACGCTTGCCTAGCGGGAGAAATGCGTACTATGTAAGCTCCGCCAATTGCAGCGCTATTCTGGTTATTTTTGGGTACCCCCTCGTACTACTGGCAAATTTAATGGGAGGGCTGTGCACTTTTGTCCTTCCTGTATTACTGTTCAAATAACAAGTTTTGAAGACACTTTCTCGACTAAGATGTCCATGATATCCTGAGCTAATGCAGACTATAATTCTTTTAATCTGTAGTTAACAAACTTTTATTAAAATACTGAAACGTAGATTCTTAAAGCAGAACACTAATTGCTGTTACCTATTTTTCCAGTGACTTCTGAAGTGGTTTTGAGCAATTTAACTCATAATCAGATTAGATTGAAAGCCATAGCCCTTATCAGGTTGTGGTTTTCAGTCTGATCGATAATGATCCGAATTGCTCAAAAAAAAACTTTTTAGAAATTTGTGATCAACCGATCTATATATAAGTGTATGCTGCATTTCCACTATTCCACCACGTGATAGGATCTATTCTAGTACAAAGTACTTAATAAGTTTCTTTGTCACATTTATCTGTTGATGGACATTTTCAGACCTTTGTTTGTGATACATGTATACATGATACAGAATAAACTGTTGCTTTATAATCTATTAGTAGATTATAAATATATATATTTATAGCTATTATTAGTACATTATGTACAATGTACAAAGTGGTTTAGTACACTCAGAAAAGTGCACAAGATGTCTTCAGCATTCTTGGCATCAACATTTCTTTTGTTTTAGTTCTGCTCCTGAGTTCTTATTCAAGGAATTTCAATAGATTATTAGTAAAGAAAAACCTTACATTATATATCTAACAGACAACTGGAAAATTTTTGTATAAGAAATAAAATACAACATGATATACATTATACACTTTTGTGATTGCACAGTGATTTATTCATTTTAAAACAATACAAACTATTTGCATCAATCAAATGACCAGAAGACAATTAGAGGTGCTCTGTTTTTCTGTTCAATCCACAAATATCAACAACAAAAACAACTTCATAACACTACAAATAATTTAAAATTACTGTTCTTAATTTCTCAGATATATATTTTAATGACTTTCATACATTACGAGTTCTAAAATGAACTCACCATACTCAAAAATACGTCTTAAACAATTAGAATCATAAAAACATCTGGAAATAATTAGAACACTTGGAATTTTTATTCTAAATCTGGCACCCAATTCTGTACCCGTTTTGTTTTTGTCAGTAAATGTACAAACTTATGAAACTTTTATACAGTAAGCATATTTTTTTAACTACACCGTGCTACAAACATTAATAAATAAATATAACAACAAAATAAAAAAATTGCAATGTTATTTTTTTTACATCTATTTTTTTTGACATCGACGGCAAACTAAATATAATCTATATTTACAGATTTTCTATATTCACAAACATATGTACAGAACATAAACAGATATTTGTATAAAATTGAAATTATTTTAATTGAAAGATAACTAATTTAACAATTAACAGTCTATAGGAAAGTATTAATGTAGAGCAAAAGAAAATAAATTAAATTTTGGTGTCAGTTAGCTTTTGCACTATACTCATTTTTTGCATTTTATATTTTGCATGAAAATCATTCACTTCCATGAAAAATTGTAAATTTACTGCTTGGGACAAGTCTTTTTTTAAATAATTTCTATCCTACAAAAAATAATAACAAATATAAATTTTACTGTACTTAAGTAACTATTTTATCAACATCTCAAGCAAAATGAGAAATTCAATGTCAGAAGTACAGTAAAACTTCCGGATTACAAGAATCTGTCAGCACTTTTATAGCCAAAAAAAGTAATTGTTCTCTGTGTGTTAGAAGAAGAGAAACACCAAGACTGTTTCTCAGATAAATGATGTGATACCACGAATTTTATTCTCAATGTTACTGCTTTTAATATGATTAATCTTGACAGAACCAGTATGCTACCTTATATACATATAATTTTGTATTGAATGTAATCTTCACATTCATGGTTACCACCCATGGCTTCATGTTATAAGAATGCAACTCTACTTAATCACCATTTTATGGTAAAAAACACGATCTTATCCTAAAGGCATATTCAGCAAGACAACTGACTAAATCAAACGATATGTAGCACCAAGTGTCCTGCAACACGAAATTAATTTTAACACTTTTCTCACTGAATTATCTTATTTCAACAGTTCTTCCTGAACATGCCTTAATAAAATAGTCTTTGTTTTCTTCAACACTGAGAAATGGTTAACATGTACAATTAACCCATGGGGTTGAACACAAGAACTATGCTAGACGAGTCTTTTTTCAAGACTGTTAATGATCTAAAATCCACGGAGTCCATTATACACATTACTCACTGAGCTCTGCTTCAGTATTGACTTGATTGCTGTAAACAGAAAAAGACTAGATACAAACATACTGCAATAAACTGGCTGTATGTAAATTTATTTACAATCCACAATAATGAAGAAGAATAGATATCGAAACACTAATACTAATACCTCAAACTGACTTAGTAATACCACATACTTCTAATCATCCTCCCCAACACAAAATGGCAGTATTTAATTCCATGATTTACCGAATGCTTAGGATCCCATTAAATAACACAGAAAGAAACAAAGAAAGGAAAATTATCCAACAAATAGCAGTTAAAAATGGATACAAAATAAAAACTATTAATAAATTAGAAAATAAAATTAAACATAAAATCACTAATAAAATTCCTAAAAACACTACATTTAAACATTCACCTATTAATAATAATATAAAATATACAACCTTCACTTATTACGGAAATATAACTCAAAAACTAAATAAAATATTTAAAGATACTATTTTAAAAATATCTTATAATACAGATAATATAATTTTTAATAAAATAAAACCTAAAACTAAATCCAATAAATCTAACTTAGCCACACATTGTCTAAATAATAACCACCAGTTTCCAAACATTGAAAATATAAAATTAATTAAAAACATACAAAAAGGTCAAAAAATGAATATTTGGGAAAATGTTAACATTTACAAACACAATAACAATAATTTATTAATTAAAGAACAAACCCAAATAAAAACAAAACAAGACGATCTATTTAAAATTATAAATTTACTAAAAAATAAAAATGAATAAAATATAAACAACAAAATTTCAAATATAACCGAAAAAACAACTGCTGAAGAAAATAAACATTAAAACAATCAAATCCTTAAATTTTTAGTGACCGTCAATCAATGAATGTTTTAGTGGATGGTTAGTGAGGATCGGTCAATAATACAAATTTGAGCTATTTTGCGTCGACGTTTCGACAATATTTATTTTCATCTTCAGGACCTGTGTATGAAATACAATAGAAATATCAAACAGAACGAAACAATTAAATATTTGGGTGAACGTGTTGGTGATGTGAGTGTGTGCGTGCGTATGTATGTATGTATCATTTTATATGTGAAGACTTACGATAGTTTGTTTACATCTTCAAATTACTTTGCTATATGTTGACTGTTGTAGGTATAAACAATTTATGTACCAATCTAATATCCAATTGTTGATTACTGTTTGTTTAATTAATTAACATAACATTACAGTTAGTAATTTAAATTGTAATACTGTATAAATTAAGTTCTCTCATACTATAATTTGCTCGTTTTCTTAAAGATAATTTGAAGATGTAAACAAACTATCATAAGTCTTCACGTATAAAATGATACATACATACGCACGCACACACTCACATCACTAACACGTTCACCCAAATATTTAATTGTTTCGTTATGTTTGATATTTCTATTGTATTTCATACACAGGTCCTGAAGATGACAATAAATATTGTTCGAAACGTCGATGCAAAATAGCTCAAATTTGTATTATTGACCGATCCTCACTAACCATCCACTAAAACATTCGTTAACTAATTGACCTAAATAGATTATCAGTTATGTTATTTTACATTAAAATCGATACAAATTCGATTATTTGTTAATTTTATATTAATAAAATTATTTCGACTGTTATTAATTTACTTAGAAACCTCTGATGATACTCATATTTTTCAGTGAAACGTGCGTCAGGTGTTAAAAAGAATATACAAAATTATACTACTTGCAGAAGAAACAAATTGAAAACATCACAAATTATATAATTACTGCAAGAAACATCGAGTTACTTATATAGGAAATATATAAATAAATATATTTTTATTTATACTTATGATGATAAATATTTCAAAATGAAAAATTTAATTTTCATAACGTATTTAAGAGTACAGAGATGTAACTGTTAAGATAATAGGCATCACAGGTCTGTTTTTTTTTTGCTGTATTAATATTCAGATTGTTGGTTAGTGTCAGATTATAATCATATTTAGAATCTTTCTATTAACGAAAAATGTGCAAAAACATTCTTGTAAGATTATAGAGTTCTGCTGCTGCATGAAAACATTGGAATAGCCATAACACGTTTTATACCAAACTGACGGTCTAGCATGGTGATGTAATAATAAAGGTTATGTCACTAACAGTTAATATATGCTTTGGAACTTAGCTAGAAAGGCCAAATGATTACATTTGAACTGTAATACAATGACTTTACTCTTGGGTGTAGTACAAATTAACATTTGTAAAGCTGTGTGAATGACAGCTACTTATAGTGTCCTCAAGAAGCATCAATATGGCACAATTGATAACAACAGACCGTCTTTAAGTGAGTACTGTGATCTGAAGATCATGTATGGTTAATTAGGTTAGGTTAGGTTACATTGCAACTGCAGTTAATGTTTATTTGAAATTTTGAAAATATTGCATTTTAAATGTAAAACATTAATAAATGATATTTTAAAATGCAGCCAGCGAATAATAGGTGCCACTGGTATCTAGAAAAGTATCTTTTGTACAGTGAAAATATATATTGCTACGAAAATAAAAATCATTTTGGTTACAAAAACCATTAAGAATATAGAAATACACTCTAAGCCAACAATAACAATTTTGAAAATGTTTCTTGCCCTAATCAGCATACAATAAAGTTTACGTACTGTGCAGTTTTTTTTTTATGTTTGACTAACCAAGACCGAGTTTTTCAAGTGTCTTTCACATCAATCCTACTGCTTCCCCAATGAAGTGTGATAACATTCAAACAATTCTTAAAGTTGCATTGGTTTGGTGCTAAAATATGTATCATTACAGTATTACTCATTTAAACACTTATATATGTTAAAAACTTAGGAATGTTCTCATTTTAATAATTTTAATTGGTTGTGTTAATATGACAGAATAGACTTTTGGCTCTTTAAACCTCGTAAGTGATTTCTATCTGATAAACTCTCTACTCAGACTGCTTTTCTACTTGATATTTTGATCCCTTTCTAGGGATCATCCCTAGAACCTGTGAGTGGTGGCTGAAAGATCCTGTTGAACTTGGTTAGTTTGTATTTGAAGTTGTATTAGTAAAATAAAATGCATTAGTTGTTTAAAATATTAATAAAATATGTATTAAAAAAATATTCTATTATAATTTTATAAAAAAACGTTTACATGTAAATCTATAACATTTCAAATATCATAAAAACATTATAAAATATCAAATTAAGGTGGAATAATTTATCTATTGTTATTTTAATATACATAAAAAAGAAATGTTATCTTAATATTTCAATTCAAGATTCTTAGTCCCCATAAAGATTATTAATTAAGAAGTGAATAGATAGCCTACATACAAAATAAAATTTATCTCACCTTCTTTATCTTCTTCTGTGAGATCAGTCTTGGGGAATTCAACGTCAAATGTTATATACAGAGTACCATGTAAGTTGTTATTTTCATAATTAGGCATTCCTTCGCCTTTCTTTCTGATTCTAGCTCCAGGCCACGTGATTTTGTCACGTGTAATCAACACTTTTCTTCCATCGAGATGATCAATTTCTATTGAGAATCCAACTAACGCATCTTGCAATGAGAGTGTTACATTTGTGTATAGATCATCCCCACGTCGTTCAAACACACTATGCGGCAATGTTTTGATCCTCAACACCAAATCACCAGGATCACCATCTACATGTGGTTCACCTTCAGCTACAAACCTCGTCTCCTGACCATCCACCATTCCTGGTTCAATTTCAACCTCCAGTGTTCTTTCTTCATTTACAAGCCTACACACCAATTTTAGCAAATTCAAATTTTTTTTACTACATACATATAAATGGAGTATTATATAGGGTGATTCAGATGGAGGTTACAATTTTAAGTTGGCAATACTGTTTTCTTGTAAAAGATGAACAGCTGATATTTGAAATTAGTCATTGTTAAGTATTGACATTTGTTGCTATGGAGCGGTATTCGACTCAAGAACGTATTTTAATTGTTAAAACCTATTTTCGAAGTGGAGAAAATTTAACTAACATGATTTGCGCACTGCGAAATGACTTCGGTAACTATAAACGTCCATCTCGTGCCGCAGTTAAAAAATTAGTCGAAAAATTCAATAGAACCGGGTCAGTGTTGGATGTGCAAAGACCAGTACATCCTCGTAGTAGCTGGTCACTCACAAATATCGCCGCAGTGAGTGCCAGTGTCCATGACAATCCGTCGACCTCCATTCGTCATCGTTCCCAGCAGTTGGACCTTTCCTACAACACCATGCAGCACATATTAACTAAAGATCTGCATTTGCCTTCCTACAAGATCCAATTGACCCAGGAATTGAAGCCAACAGATCATAGACAGCGTTGTGACTTCGTTGATTGGGTGTTAGAGAACCATCAAGTTGATAGCGATTTTGCGAAGAAAATCATATTCAGCGATGAAGCTCATTTTCAACTGAATGGGTATGTAAACAAGCAAAATTGCTGAATTTGGGGACTTGAAAAACCACGAGCCATTCTCGAACAACCAATCCATTCACAAAAAGTCACTGTTTGGTGCGGATTTTGGGTCAGCGGCGTGACTGGGCCGTACTTTTTTGAAAATGGCCGTGGTGATGCAGTAACAGTCAATGGTAAACGTTATCGGGAGATGATAATAAATTATTTTTGGCACCAATTGGATGATGTTGATGTCGAAGACATGTGGTTCCAACAAGACGGTGCCTCTTGCCACACAGCACAAGAAACAGCAGGCCTACAGTTGTTGCACACAAAGTTTCCTGGCTGCTTCATCTCTCGTTTCGGCGATCAACATTGGCTACCAAGATCATGTGATCTCACGCCTTTGGATTATTTTCTTTGGGGTTATTTGAAGCAGAAGGTGTATGCAAATGACCCCAAAATGATTCGAGAGCTAAAGGACGAGATACGCCATGTTATTCATGAGCTGCTGCAGGAGTTATGCCGGAAAGTGATGGAAACTTTCATCAAAAGGGCGGAAGTCTGCAAGGCCGCTTGTGGCAGCCATTTGGCTGATATCATTTATCATGTTTAATGTCAATGGCTAATTTATCAAAAATCAATGCGTTTTATTTTACATTAAAATTGTAACCTCTAATTGAATCCCCCTTTATAAATATTAAACACAACTCCCATAATAAGAATATAAATTTACATAAATAAATGTTTAAACATATAATTGTATATGTTAATATTATTCTCATATAATGTAAATCAAAGCTTCAAATCACATAAATATAACTCAAGTTTTAGTTGCACTAAGTACTATATTAAAGTTGCACCATATAGATCCATTAGCAGTTTTTTTCTGTCAACTGGAAAAGAAAAAGTTAAAACTAAATAAGAAGAATAAAACATTGATGACTCTTGGCACTCCATAAACATACTTCAATCCAACATACCACAATTACAGTCCTTCACTGTTCCTATTTTTATAATTACTCATAGTTGCAAGTAATCCATCAGAAAATATAATGAACATGGGTACTGTTTAGAAATTAAGATGCAATATCTTGTCATCAAAAATCTTCACGGACTGTTATGCTTATGAACTACCATTTTCCATGGAATGAAAATTGTGATAAGCAGGCCAACGGTTTAACTACATTATTAGAATTATGTCCGGAGAAACAATTAAAATTAAAATAGATTTTACTGCAGTACCAGTGTGTAGCAATACTGATAAGACAAAATATACAGCTTGATAATAATTTATTAATAGTTTTTCACTCTCTACTTCTAATCATTATTATAATCAATTTAGGCAACTCAATGTATCGGAACTAGCTCATTGTCATGTCAATGAAGCTACCAATTACAGCGATAACTGTAGTTATAATGTTTTAAGTGTATTTGTTGATTAAGCAGTGAGTCAGTCACAAGGAGTGTTTATGGCGTTTATACTTTCTATCTTGCTAATACTCTTAATTATTTTTGTACACTTGCCTCATGAGCATATGCAGAGTGCACTGGTACTAAAATTTAGTCAGATGTAATTACTTCTCTGTACAAGCAAAAATATTTCTCACATATGACACAACTGTAAAAAGTTAACTAACCCATAGGCATAAGGTTATGGATTATTAAATACAGGTACATATGCAGAGATATATTAGATTTAGACAAACATGAGAGATCCATATCTTCTGGATACAGGTTTGCCAAATCTGATGTGCCCTAGCTAGCTGGATTCTCACTTTGCTTCAACTTGTCTTGGAAGATCCCTTTCTTTAATCTTTCCTACATAGTTTCATTTTACTTATTTCTGTTATTTTCTGAACCCAAAGCAAGGAAAATTCTATTTTCCAGGGATAGAAATGAGAGACCAGTTGTCTCGAGATAATGGGCTCCCATCGATAGGCTAATCACAACGTTGTAAGATAATTTAAAGAACAAATGAGAGCCTCGGAACATGGGTTGCTTTAATGGACAAAAGACTAGACAAGAATAAAAATAAACATAGATCTGGACCATGGAACATAAAAACAATAATCGAAAAGGAAGTGGAATGGCTGGAGGAGAATAGGAGATATAAGATAAAGAAATAATGAGATATGGAGATCAGTAAATTGAAGAAAAAGGGAACTGGAACCATCATGCTTTACAATAACTACACACTGTTTTATTCTGGAGTGAGTGTGGGAGAGCATGCAAGAAAAGGAGTTGGCTTATTGGTAACACCAATAACCCAATTGGTTTATTGAAACATACAGCAGGATGAGTGGTTGACAGGCAGTCAATTCACTGGTAATTACAGTAAACCTCAATCTGGAAATAAATATTAATTTTATTCAGGGCTTTGTACTAACTGTGGACTCAGATGTGTAGAGAAGAGAAAAATTGTATATGGATTTTATATAGCGGAAGAATAGTGGAGAAAGCTTATAATGAGGGTAGGCAGATAATGAGTGGAGATCTAAATGCCAGAACTGGACAAGATTATGAACAATCACATAGAATTATGTGTTGATAACGGTTTGTTGGAGGATAACACTTGGTTCAAACACAAAAAGATAAATCAAATTACATTTGTGGCTGAAGGAAGAACTGTAAAGAGCATTATTGACTACTTCATCTACATTAAGGAAATATGGCGGCAAGTGACTGATGTCAAAGTAATTAGAGGAGCTGTCAAACTGGGTACAGGTCTTAGATTGGTAATGGTGGATTTGAGGCTTGGATGTTGATGAGGAAGAGAAATAAACAATACAACAAAATAGTGGTACAAAAACTTCATGATAAAAATGTGTGTACAAAGAAAGGACAGATGAGGAAATAGAAGAACTGACAGATAACATCATGGACCCAGATATAATGTAGAATGAAATAAGAAATAAAACAATAAAGGTTGCTTAGGAAACACGTGGAAAGAAGATAATCAACACAAAGCTGAAAAGAACTAGGTGTGGTAAAATTACGAAGTAAAAGAGGTAGTGAAAGAGAAGATTTTGGTAAAACAAACTCTACAGGAAGCACAAGTATTGCTCGGACAAAGTATTGAAGAGAATTTTAGAGATAACAAACAGAATTTCTTAAGAATGATGAAAGGTATCCAAGAGAGAAGATTGAATAATTTAAGGAATGTAGGAAATAAAGATAGAATTCTAGTATCAAACAGAAGGAGGAACAGATAATATGAAAATAAGAAAGTCTGCAGGTACTGATGACGTTGCGCCAGAATTTACAAAATTTGGAGGAGAGCCAATGGCAAGAGCCATTAATTAACAAACAATTAACAAGGTTGTTTGGGGTTAGTTGGAAAAAGAACAAAATGTCTAGTGAATGGGAATATAACAGCGTAATTCCTATCCACAAAAACTGCAACCAGTGTGATTGCAACAAATATGGTAGTGTGTATGCCTATATTACCTTATGACTAAGCATGGTAGTGTACAAATTAAATAAAAGAATCTTGGGTCGTAGGTTGAGAACTATGACAGAACACCTTCCTGAAGAGAAACAAGCTGTTTTTCGACCAGCCAGGCAGACTCATGACCACATTTTCAGTTTCAGAATTATCATAGAGAAAAATTTAGACAGAAATCACAACTTCTTTCTTGCATTCCTGGATCTAATGGCTGCACTTGATTCAGTCCATAGAGAAGAAATAATGCTTCATAAGGAAAACAGGTCCCAAATAGACTGGTACAGACCATCACAAGACCATGAGCTGACAGGAATTGTGAGACTAAATGGGGAGAAGTCTGAGAATTTTAAAGTGAAGAAGCACATTAAACAATGCTTTCCTATTTAACAAATCATCCTTTCCTATTTATAGTCTGTATGGATGAAATATACAAGACCAATTTTAGTCCGGGCATCACTATATGCAGATGATGAAAAAGGCATACAAGCCTCAAAGAATAAACTTCATTAGGCCATGGTTGAATGGTAAGAGAAATTGGCAAGAAAACACTTGGAACTTAATATCAAGAAAAGTAAGGTCATGCATACTGGAAGGAAAAGAGAACGGTCGCTGATAATTATCTGTGACAGTGAACAGTTGGTTAAAAGCGTAGAATATGAATACTTGGGTGTCGTTTTTGATAGGGATGGGAGAATAGATCAGAAAATATCAAATCATGTAAGGAAAGCAAACTCTGCATATTATATAATAAACAATACATTTATTGAAAAAGGGAAGTAGGTAAGACTGAAAAAGTACAAATATTTAGATCTGTATGTCTACCAACTGTAATATATGGAGCAGAAAGTTGGACTCTCCATGATAAACATGCAAGGAGAACAACATCAGCAGAGATGAGTTTTCTCAGATGAATAATGGTGGAAAACAAGAAGAGGCTGCATAGAAATGAGACAATCAGACGAAATTTGGGACTAAAACCCCTAATGGATTTGCTGGAGATGAGGCAATTGAAGTGGTTGGAACATGCAAGTAGGGCACATGAAGCAAGAAAAATCACACTGTACCTTAAAGTATGGACAGAGGATCAGAGACCAAGAGGATGGCCAAGGGTGACATATTAATCATACACTGAGAGATGAGAAGAGTTTATAGGTAATGAAGGCTCAGTGTATGGACAGGAATAATGGAAAGAATTGACAGGAGCTCCCAACCCCAACACTGAGCGGCAGAAGGGTCAAAAATGAAAAATGAATATAAAAATGTAAGAACATATACCTTCCTGAAGTACACTTAGATAACAATGTTTAGTTACTTACTTACGAATACACTTGCTGAAACCAGAATATGGCATCAATTTTTGAAATAGAATGATCCGTCAGTAAAAACGTAAATGGATGAGTCATGAGAAAAGAATATAATAGAACACCCTGTTCATAGCAACACTACACACTGTAACACTACAACATTATGCCATTCAAGATAAATTTACCAAATCAAATATGGAAGAACCTAATTTTATTATAACCCAATGGGTACAAAAATCCAGTTCAGGGGTCATTCCATATCAACTCAACACAGTGGACTTTACCTCACCATCTCCGAATTTGATGAAATTTGGTACAGAGGTTATACCTTATATATACCTTCATTATAGACTAAGAAAAATACCAAATTTTTTTGAAATATGTCAACCGGTTTGGAAATTACAGCTATGTAAAGTTTTAAAAAAACGCCCCAAAACGCTGGTACATGACATTTTTGAACTGCGATTGTAGCTCTCCTAGTTGAGATAGAAAGCTGGGAGAGGTGTCATTTTTTAGCATTTTTCATGCTCTTTCACATGCAATAATAAAAATTAGGGGTCAAGAGGAAATGTTTTATTCCAAATTCAAAATCAAAATTTTCATTTTGAATTTTTCAAAATGCACCCCTTTAAAAATTTTGAAAAAATTCATAAGTTATCTTTATATGGTTTTTAATTGTTTTTGTAAGTTTCATAATGTGATCATAATGGGAACATATAATAAAGTCTTTTTAAAAAAAGCTTTGCATTAGATTTTGATTTAAAAAAGCCTATTTCACGCACAATGCAAATCTTACCATCTGTCCAATTTAGGTTTGTATACCTGTAAACCTGTAAAAGTAACTAACTTTAGGTCTAAATAAATAGTTCTATATATATATATATATTTTTTTTTTTTAATAAACCTAACAGTATTTTACAGGAAACAATAAAATCAAAATTTAAATACCACAGTAAAATCAAAATCTGTATGAAAATGATAGTCCAGAAGTTTTTAGATTAAATGATACCCAAACCTAGGCCTACCCTACAAAACCAAAGTGCAATAGAAACATGTTTTTTTAAATAAAAAAATTGTTACATTGTGAAAACAAACTTACAGTGTAAAGAAAGTCTTTTGTAGTTCTCAGAACTCCTTGTAGTAGTCTGTGAAGGACTGAACAGTTTGTTGAACTTCACTATCTTTAAGCTTATATACTCTTCCAGTCGGCGTCACTGGGTTTACTTTGCACAGTACATGTGTTACAGAGAGCCAAAGGATGTCAGCTTTTCTGGGGTAAGCCAAAGATGTTGATGGACCAGCTGGATGCAGAAAAGAAACCTTAACTTCGTCTATGCTTTCTTCTTTTGCTAGTACATATGCTAACCACCAGTTATTTTCATAAATGATGGTTATGTATCCGCTAACTTCTGTCAGTTGCAGCCTATCTTGTATAGTGGTCACTTTCTCAGTAGTTGATATATCTGATTCAGAAAATACCTTCACTTTAACCTTTGAGGTACTAGAGGGGATAGGTATAAAGCCATGAAGTTTTTGGGTTCCTTATATTGCAATGGACCTGCTAAGACGATCTTTCAAAAAGTTGTCAGTGTTAATGTATTCATCATGTGTTACATACACAAAGTTTACAGAAAAAATGTTTTGCAGTGCCCACTCATACAACTCAAGTGCTCTGGCTGCTAGTCTTTTTACACTCCCCCCAACACCGTCGCATGCTCCTTTCCCATGTGCTGTAGCTGAGAAATGCCATTCAGCATCAATACCAAAATCAGTTTTATGAAAACACAAGTTTATAAAATTCTTTCTGTTTTTGTATTGAGCTGCTGATCCATCAGAGAAGTAAAAAATCTTCAAAATATTGTCACCAAATTTGGTTTTCATAAAATCAATGATCTTTCTTTGAAAGCAATACACAGCAACTGTGTTATGCTCCAGACATTCTGAGATGACAACAAAACTTACATGTTCCGTCTTTTCTTCTCTCCTGAAGTAGATGACAAATGGATGAACAGTGGCAAGCCCACTACTCCAATGATGGCTCTGGGCTTCATCTTGAAGAATGAAACTATAGTTTTCAGAAAAGTCACAAACAACAAGAAATTCTGAGAAGGTGATTTTTGTAATGTTTCCAAATTACATCTGTCAACTGAAATCCATTGGCGAAAAGTAACTGTTTCCACCATGTTTTCTTTAAACCCTTCCTCCAAGATAAGTTTGATTTCCTGATTACCAGGACAAGATGGGCAGTTTCCCAAATGACATGCTATGGAAGCTGGATTACAGAGTACTTTAGCAAGGCAGTGTTTGTATGATGTTAGTTTCCATCTGTTAGTGTCCCTATTTTTGCGTTTTCCATCATTTGTTTGATATTTTGGTGTATCATGCAAACACATACAGTGTGTGTCCCACTGTGACCTGCCAATATACAATATGGTGGACGAAGCTCAGCAAATTTTGAAAAACCCACCTTCTTATCAGGAAATTTTTCTTGGAAAGATATTTTAGCTTCTGACAAGTTGCAGAGAATAAGTCTCTTTGACACTTTAATTTTTTCTCCATTTTCATCTTTGATGGAAACACAGTCTTTCATACCTGGTAAAACACGACTAATTTCATCACTTTCATAGAATGATCTTACAGCCTCGGCTGTTTCTGGACTAAGGCTCTTACCTGGTTTCCGATCTGGAGTTTCCAGGATCCCTTTTTTCTTGAGTACTACTTTTGATTTTCTAACCATGTAATTTGGAGCATTGAACTCTCTCATAATTTTTCTAATGCTCCATGATTCAGGCAGACAAGTTAAAATCATTAACTTCTTAGCCCTAGAAGTAGTGCTTGAAAAGTTTGTTTTAAGGTTGTTCAATACTGAGTCACCAGGTGACTCTGTCTCGTCTTCAGAGGATTCCTCAACACTTGTAAAAAGTTTTCTTTTCATTGCAGAATTAATCTTTTTAATTTTATTTGAAGCATAGTGTTTGGAACTCACCTTTTTTGAATCTAAAGGTGATTCACCTAGTTCATGAAGAGAGGCATTAAGTTTATCAACTACTTCAGATTTTGAAGAAAAGTTAGTACCAGTTTCAGATTCAGAACTAGAACTTAAGTCTTGAGCAAAGCACTCATTAGTATTGGGCTGAGTTGAATTTTTATGGGCTTTTAGAGTTGTCAGTTGTTTTCTGCAAGAGTCACAGATTTTTGATTCCTTTGGGATTTGTGAGAACTCTTCACACATCCACTCTGTAACAATCCTAAGCTTTTTCTTGTCTCCTACTTTATGGTTTTGTTTTTCAAATGGGTTGAAACATTTATATATCACATACCTATTTTTATCCATGTCCAGAACTCAAGAAATATCAAAAATCCAGCACAAAATAAAACACTCCACAATTATAAAATACATGTAACCACCACCACATCAAGAGTACAACTGAGCTATTTTCTCTTACATTAAAGGAGGAAAAGCTGAGATAAAAATAATACACTGTGAGAAAGGAACAACAACAGGAAATAGAGTCTCAAAATAACTTTTCTGGGAACTACAGGCCTTAAATATTCCAAGAATTTTTCTCTCAAGGAGAAGGAGAAAGTTTTTTGAAAACTTTACATAGCTGTAATTTCCAAACCGGTTGACATATTTCAAAAAACTTTGGTATTTTTCTTAGTCTATATGAAGGTAACCTGTGTACCAAATTTAATCAAAATCTGAGATGGTACAGAAAAAAATTTTTTTTTTTGTGTGTGTTGATTTGACATGGAATGACCCTCAGGGTTTAATGGACATGTTCGTTATCTCATTATCTACAGATTTCATAATCTTATAACACACATTCAAGTGAAGAGATTTAGTCACCATCAACACCCGTACAGAACCTGCAACTACTTGGCAAAAAAAGTAGTCAATAAAAATCATACAGCAGGATGTAGTTGGATCAAATCATGCTGCTGGTATAGAAGTACATCACTGTCATGTTAATAGTAAGTTTATATGAAGATAATTTATATCATACACTTGTAAAACTAGAAACTTAATATTATATAATGAAACTGTTACTTCACATACCTAACATTTGGACACTCATCGCAAACAGTCTGCTGTACCATCTGAAATCGCCCTGGTCCTAACTGCCTTGTCGTCATTTCTTGTCTACAGTTGCACTTCCTCGTTCCTTTCGCTGCTTTCATCACAGGTTTGTTTCTTGTTATCTGTACATATTAAACACGATGAAGCCAAGTTGTATACACAAGGAGAAAGTGAATGACACATAAGTTTTAAAATATGTCACTTGGTATTGAATTAAAAAAGCACATGAATAATTAAAAAGTTCTTGTATAAAATATTTCCTTTTTTGAAAACTTAAACTAAATATGCATTTCACAGGTCTTAGTGTATATATAAAAATATATAGTGTTACGACGGTCTACTTGATCGTCGTATGGTACAGTGGAAAACAAAATACAAGACACCAATTAAGTCACTAATCACCAGCTTTAATTATCACAGTTAAATAGTTTGTAATTAACAACACAGTCTCTTACAACAAATCAAATAAAAATTGTTCACACGCAATAAAATGTCAACTAATATAAAACCCCACCCCACATCTGTATTACACTTATACCGCCCGATTATTAAACACAACACTTCGCCACAATAACCACTTGAACGCACAGAGTAATCACTTGTAGTCACCCGACAATAAACTCGAACTGTAATATATCGCAACTATAACTCAAAACTAAGGCTGTTGCCGCCTTGTATTTATACCCTTTTCACAGACCAGAACATTCCATAACTACGCGTTATCTCTAACTACGACGTAATTAATTGCGGCCTTGACACAGTGCATGTGGCCGCACGAATTCTGGCACAGTCTAGCAAATGCGCCGAGAATCACGTACGCCTCACACATTAAAGCGAGATTCTTCTGGAACATTCGATAAACACGTAGATTGTTCTGTGATGTTGTAACAATAGTATTTACTTTTACATTAATAATCAGATGTTATTCATATAATAAATTCACACATACAAACAATTCAAACAATTGTGTATCATAGCAAAAACAATATAAAGCCATATTAAACAAAGGATGGCATTCTTATCTAAGTCAGTACAGTGACTTAATTTTATTAAACTATTCAGATAACAGGTAATACAAAGACTGACTTCAACATCAACATTAATCCTAGAATACACATATACATGTAATTATTCTTTATTCTATTATGTAAAAAAACTCATTTGAAATATTTTCTGATAAAGAAACAAAATTAATTCAAAAATTAGCACCATGCTACTGTGAATGGTAAATACAGAACAGGTAATTACCGGGTGGTCGCACACAATACTCTCTGGCAGAAGACAGCTTTACATATGATCTGCGCATGTGCCAGTCATTATTCCAATCATGAAAACATTTCGTGCTTAGACCACATGGTGTCATGGAAAATTTTTCATTATTTGCAAAACTAATTTTATACTTCAAAACAAATATTCTCATTTCACACCTATTGTGACAACAAAATAGCAGCTACTAGAGTAGCCTAGTATTATGCAGTATTAGCCTAAACTAATGTTTGCAGGTTAGAAAGTAGTTTGTTTACGTCACACCACTTCCACTTCTCCCAAGTGAGAATTATTTGCATGACCATATACTAGGTTGGTAGTATTGTCCACAAGACATGAATACACTGTTACAAACTGTTGTACGCAAATGTACAAACTTACTCATAAACATTTTGTACACTATTTTTCTCTGAGAACATAAAAAAATCACTGTGCAATTTTAGCCCCCAGTCATATCATCCTGTAGAAATGAATACCTTATTCTAGAGTAATCGTTGGTGGCTGAAGTGGAACGCCAAATTGCTTACATACGTAGCCTATCCTAACTCCCTGAATTACTTTGGCTGTACAAAAAGGAGCCATAATTATCAATTAATATTTCATAATTTCATTTTAAAAATTATGAAGTGGTTTAAGAATTTAATTTTAACCAAACTGACCTAGTGAAATCGACCAATGATCTAGTGAAATTGACCACTAGTATATTGGTGTTAATCGTGTAGGTTTTAATTTTGTAACTCATATTATGGTGTATTCTTCCTCTCTAAGCATGAAATCAAGTTTGAATGGGTTGCTTTTCACTCTGTTGATTACCCCTCCTAAAATTCTTATCTCGCCCATTATCATTTGATCCAAGAACCTTCTTGGTCTTCCCTCAGCATTTCTTCCATTTACTTTGTCCCCCCCCCCAAATCACAGTTGTATGTCTCTAATCAAATGTCCTAGCCATCGGTATTTCCTTCTTATATGTAACTTAGTCTTCAATTAATTTCTTTAAAAAATTTTACCTTCATATTCAAACCTAACTACTTTCCTTCCTACTTACTAAACCTACTCAAAAAGAAAAGTGTAACATATGCATGCTATATAAAAACAACAAAATTACACCATTTGAAGAAATTTTTTACTGATATTTTTAACAGGTCTATTTAATGGTCTGAATATGCCAAACGTTCTATTAAACTACATACAAAAAAGATACAATACATATTTTAAAATGCCTGTGTTCTGATCACACAATCTCTAATAAAAGTTCTGGTATGCCCACACAAATCATAGTCTTTGGATCAGTGGCAGCTCATGGTAAAATTATTGGTTGTTAGGTGTAGAAACAGAATATAATAAAAATCGTATGAATTTTAAAATTTTATAATTACTTAACGCTTCCGGGCTGAAAGGCCGTGGTCGAATGCTTGTTGTTACAGTGCTAGACGTTTCGGCCACACCACCGGTGGCCATCTTCAGTAGCAAAGAAAAGTTCGTGAAAGATGGAATGCCGAACAATTCGCTCAGTGAAAAGGGACAAGCAACAGTAAGAGACGGCTATGCTGGTTCTATTTATAACTTTTTGGCCGCTTCTTTAAGTTATAAATAGAACCAGCGTAGCCGTCTCTCACTATTGCTTGTCCCTTTTCACTGGGCGAATTGTTCGGCATTCCATCTTTCACGAACTTTTCTTTGCTACTGAAGATGGCCACCGGTGGTGTGGCTGAAACGTCTAGCACTGTAACAACAAGCATTCGACCACGGCCTTTCAGCCCAGAAGCGTTAAGTAATTATAGTGACACCGGCCATGAAAGCCTACGTACTAGAATTAAATTTTTAATTCACATATTCTGGACTTTTTGTTTTATCATTTTTATCTGTTGTATTGTGGAATATTATTTTTAAAATAAGAAAGTGTTATCTGTATAATTCTTTAACAAATTTATAATGTACATTACACACAGAATAACATAATATGCATTAAGAAGTGAAGTTAATACTGAGGTGCCACTTGTCCCCTCTCTTCCTCCCAATTCACTTACAATATGTCAAGAGGAGAAGGGAAGTAGTTAGGAGCTGCACTTACTGCAGCTCAAAATGCTGTTTTATGGGCAAATGAAAAATCTGGGTTGCTGTTCACAATGACTGTGTAATAGAAACACACAAAGCTCATTCACAGATCAGGATAAGCACTACTGTTAACTTGTTGACTTGTGGAGTCTGTGAGTCTCGTTTACTTAATACATACTTAATCTACTGTGATTGAAATATAATTTACTTTATAGCAATGAAATGTGTAAATAATGTATAAACGGAAAATTAATGTTTTGCAATGTCAGTTGTGGTTTTGCAGTTCTGTAGTACTTATTGTAATGCTGCCCTTTCTTTTGATGCAAACCAGTTAAGCTAACCTTCCTCCAAATGTAACCAGTGTCAGTATTAACAATAATTATACAGAACATACACAGTATACCGTACACACATGATATTGTTGAAAAAAGCATGAACACTTTGTTTTAAATGGCTACAATACATTTTTGTATACTGTTCCTTTTACATTCTACATGAAATTGAAAAGTACTGAATTAAGTCAGCAGTGATCACCAAATTCTCTTCAGTTAACATATACAAGAGTGGCTGCTGCTGCTTCTATTGTTGTTATTGTTGTTGTTATTATTATTATTATTGTTGTTGTTACTTCATTCAATAATTTAAACTAACCTCAACAAAATTTCCATTATAAAGTTCTTCTACGGTCACATAAAGGTCCATGACAATTGTGGCTCCTTTTGGTGTATCACGATGTTCATGGCTGCCTCCACCAAATGAAAATCCAAAATCGCCAAAAAAGCTTGCAAATGGGTCTGCTCCTCCCATTATGTCATCTTTTTTCAAACATTCTTCGCCACACCGGTCATACTGTTCCCTCTTGTCTTCATTAGATAATACTGAATATGCATCATTAATATCACTAAACTTTTCTGATGCTCGAGGATCATGTGTATTTTTGTCAGGGTGCATACTTCTTGCCAGCGCACGATATTTCTTTTTGATCTCATTCAGACTGGCTGTTCTGGATATGCCCAAAATCCCATAAAAATCACGTCTGCAAAAATTAAAGAACATTTCAAATAAACAACCAGAAATAAATACACAACCAAATGATATTTTGGAATTTGTCTAGTGTTATGTCATAATTATATAATGCTGGTCTTCTTATTTAATATACTTCATCCCTGAACAAAAGCCTGAATGAAATAACCAAAAAGTCGCTTTATATTAATATCATATAGGAGTATATGAAAGATTATATTTTTGCAGTAGCCTGCAAAAAAATTTATATTGTCACTGCTAATTATTCATCAATACAAGAATAAAAAGTACATCAAATAAACCAAGTGATTAAATAAATAAAATTAACAATTATTAAACTATATTGGCAGTGTTAATATGGAAAAACAAAACATAAAAAATCAGTTTACGTTCAACGCAATCAATAACCCAGTTTACAACATTTTTCTTGAACTGATACTATCCTTCCACAAAATTAACAGAAGGCTTAGCCCTGCTCAGACTTTCCACAGAAATACACCGAGTACATAAATTAGAAGTTTACATATGCATCATTACATATGTGATTACGTGGACACCAAATGAATTTCTTGAGAGGTCACACATGTATTGATCATGTTAAATATTTTGTACTTTACCTCATTATTAATGTGAGATTACAGTTTGGAAGAAAGTCATATCTAAGGGTATTCTCTTAACTAGAAAGATGGGAGATAACACAATATGCACAAAATCTGTAACAGTTAATTTTTAATTGCTTACAATGAAAACATAAAATTTAATTTAAACACAAAATATACTCGTATTACAATTTAATGAGTAATAATATAATGTTATTTTTGAGCCACTTTGTCTATAAAAATTATTAAACTATATTGACAGTGTTAATATGGAAAAACAAAAACAAAAAAATCAGTTTACGTTCAACACAATCAATAACCCAGTTTAGAACATTTTTCTTGAACTGACACAATCCTTCCACAAAATTAACAGAAGGCTTAGCCCTGCTCAGACTTTCCACAGAAATACACCAGAGTACATAAATTAGAAGTTTACATATGCATCTGTCATACTTGTTTTTAAATCCACTTCAAGCTACAAACCCATAACTCAATACATCTTTTCATCTATCTAAAAATGTCTATTAAAAGCACTGCAAATATATACTACAAACAAATTACCGCACTACATGACTAATTCTTATTAAAAGACGTGCACCTTAAAAATTTTTATAAAAGAGAAAAACGTGGACTATTTATTTAACAACAGTACCTACATCAAAAAATAATAAACAGCTAAGAAGTATACAATGTTCACGGAAATATATATTCGATATTAATTTACACGTTAACCTTGAATGTGCCACCTACAGCACAGACGAAAACAAATTTTTAATAATCTAACCTAATATTCCGTCTCTCAGATTTTGTGAAAACATAGACATTTATTATGCAGATATTACAATCTAGCAGTATAAAAGCTTTCATAAATTCGTGGCAGAAAATATGGTTTAATTCAAATATTTCAAATTAAAACGTTCTTCTAAATTACCTGTCACTGAAGACACTATTTACATCTAACTTCCAACAATAACAAATTCAATCATCTAATTGTTGTTCTTTTTCAGATGCGAAGTTAAAGCAAAAATTTAATAATACAAAAGTACAGTTGACAAAAAAATTAGGAAATCTGTTTCATCAAAATCTCTTTTTTTGTTTACTCGGGTTATCTTGATTTACTTGACATAAAACTCAACGCTTTAAGGTTAGAATAAAACATTACATAAAGCTAAGTATGCAAGACATATTCTGTTTTATAGCCCATCATACTTACCCACTTATCACAATGAACACACAAAAGGTCATATGCACAAGGAACAGATACCATAATCCAATAAACCCCATCGTTAAACTATTACGAGATACCTAACTCATTTATGCACACCGGTCGAGGCCAAAGCTGAAGCAGACTACTTGCATGTGGTGAAACTTGATTGGTTGTTACCATCTTCCAGTGACAACTAGATCACGAGTTAGTAAATTTAAAATACCTAAGAAAGAAATCTATACAAAACAACAGACAAAAACAGTGAACCATGAATGCTTAGATCAATGAAAAAATAATAGTGTCTAACAATTTAACACTATCGAGGTGTAACAGATTTTTGCATGTCTTAAAAGAAACAATAAAAGTATACTTAGTAGTTGTATATTTATAGAAACATAAAATTATGTATTATCCATTAGCTAGGGAGTCCACGACGGGCTCCACCCGCCCTTGAATGAATTTTGCCCGACCTAACGTATTTTTAAAAAGTTCTCCAATAATGTCGAGTGCGATATTTAATTTTTAAATCTAACTGAATTAATACAGAGAAAATTATAATTAAATCTTGTTTATTTAAGCAGCGAAATAAACAAAGTTCTGCAACTTGAACTAGTGTGGCCTCTTGAGACTCGTTATAAATTACCAACGCCATGGTGCGCTAGTGCAACAATCTTTTTAAACGGTGATTTGCTGTGTACGCTGTTTATGTAATGATGATGGATAAAGATAGATAGTTTTGTTTGAAGGTGTGCAATTGTGATAGTGTGCCTGAATGTAACACCAGACAATTACGAAGTTGAAGTAACTTTTGAAGCATACGTTTGTTTTTAAACAAGAAGCAACGAGTAAAACACAAAGTAGATAGTTTAAATCCAGTAAGCCTAAAGTAACACACATGACAAGACTCCGCTGCTTTACCCGCCTGTCTCGAAAGTATCCGGCCCCTGTTGCCACGAGCACGTCAGGTTTCGGCAGGGACCCAGTTCGTTTCCCAAGTATCAGACGCCACCAATAGGTATCAGACTACGGGCGCTGTCCTGTTGCTCAAGAGCAAAGACATCGACAAAATCGGGCACGAAGACATGCTCTTCACAGTAACCCATACACCAGAACTACTGTCCACTGTGCACCTCATACCGTTGTATTTAACCGGCAGAACTTTTAAGGTGAGCGTCAACAGGGCATGTTCTTGGTTTGCCCCATTGCCACAGGAGTTCCTCTATGACCCGCCGCAGGACAGTCTTTGGACCGTCCTGCACCTCCTGTACACAAGTAGGACCTACCAATGTTTTCCAGAGTTATGTTGTCCCTCTTCCTGATGACACAATGTTCCATTATAGCCCATGTCTCTGCGGGAGGTGAGCATAATGATGCAATGTTAGCTGGACATTCTGCACTGGTTGCAGAAGTGACGCATAGCGACCAACACAGTATAGTAGCAAGTGATCTGCTTTACGTGTACAGTCCAACTTCCTCATGCCAACCCCGTGAACCGAATTACTGTGACTCGACTTCAACGACTTCGTGATTGATACCCTGAAAACCCCCAAAAGGCTCGAGGCAGCAGAGCCGAAATTTTCCTCATGCTTTCATGCAACAGCCCACCTTGCTGTCTGCACAAAAATTCCACTGTATATGCTACGGGCAGCATATATTCTTGCTGTATTCATACGGGCAGCAATCACGTACCCGGCAACCAATTAGCGGTGTTGACAGACCACCACCAATGGCCAACAAACAAGCCCAGCATTCCTCTCGGAGATCCCTTGGTATGCCAAAAGTAATGTTCTATGTGTCAGGGTATCCATGTTCCTTCTTTGGAGGACTTCACATGATCCCTGGCAACCGATATATTCGCAAAGGCCAGGAATCCTCCTTCCAATACATCAATCAGGTAAACAATATGGAGAACGCACCAACCTCAGGCGCAACTTGCCAATCCACCACATGCACAACTATGCATTCTTCACATGAACCCTTAATGAAACAATGATCCAACAATCCCTCATGCGATCCGCCACACAGTAGACAACATTCCAATGCGGTAGCTTCCCCATGGTTGGCTAATCCCACGTGTGCATCTCCAATTAAGCTACAGATTGAATAGAAACAACTTGAGCCACTTGTGCTGTACTGTTGTTTCTCTTGCACAAAATGTACAATTTAGCCACAAGTATCATTACTATTTCTGTATCCTGTGAGAAGTCATTTCTGTGCTTCAAAAGGTCAGAAACCTATTTAAGGTCAGTACGATGAACAGTTGAACAGCCCTTGAAATAGTACCAGTTGAAAGAAAATTGTTCACAAACTTACTGTATTAGTAGTAGATAATATCGCAGTCAGTCACAATAATAGGATAATTAACATATTTTAATAAAACTGATTCTATTGAAATATGCCTGTAAGTACATGTTTTAGTGCATTATGTGTTTGTACTATTACGATATTTTCATACTTCCAAACTTGACATGACAAGACTAAAAAAAATATATGTATGTGGAAATAATACACTGGGGTAAATATACTGTGTGTAGTTACAGTGTGTATGCCACACATTATTGTTGCAGAAACATGTGGTACAGTTTTCAATTATACTTATGAACTTGTATCCAATGCAAAAAGTCCTAACAGAAGGCCCATCCAGATATCAGCCTGGCCCACCCTTGACCTCTCCCAGAGGCGTAGCTAGAGGGAGGCCAAGGGGGCAGCTGCCCTGGGTGGCATAGCCAGGAGGGTGGCAAAGTGAGCATAGATTTGAAACAATTGTTTTCAGTTTATAAAACTTTAAATAACTTGTTTCTTTGATATGAATATTAAGACCAGGAAAATTACATTTTAAAATGTCTCGTTTTAAATATTTATTAAATAATAAAAATAAATATTAAGCGTTTATTAATAGAAGACCGAACCATTAATCTATATTGGTAAATGATTTATTTTATTATTTCTAATGTAGTTCTTTGTATTGCTTTAGGATATTGTTTTGATGATTCGCTTTAGACCTACTAGGAATTTACATGTTTAATAAAACATTTTTATATTATAAATTTTTTGTATTACTATATTTTTTATAGTCTACATTTATTACTAATACAAAACTGAATACCGGTATAATTATAATATGTAATTTGCTGGACGTGCTTTCATACAAAAATCTACACATTTCCATTTATTACGTACTTTGTTCACTGAATAGGCCTTCATTTTTGCTCTTTTGTCCCCTTTTAATTGTGAAGGCGAGGTGGCCGACGATCTCGTTGCCTTGGGCGCCAAAAAGCCTAGCTACGCCACTGACCTCTCCCAACCTTTGAAATGCTGGAGCCACCACTGAGTAGAATATATAGTTCTTGTCCACCTTATGTAGAGTATTGGTCAAGCAAGACTATAAAAATAAGTAGCATTAACAAACTATCTAGATGTAAAAGTCTATGTTAAAAGCAAGCTACTGTCTAGCAGTTAAATGTGGACTTGTCAAAGCCTAAAGGAAGAAAATTCTCAAAGGTAAGGTTTCCTACCCATCCGATTCAGCTCATCCATGAAACTCAGCTCTTTACTCTACACCATACTCAGTTTTTATGAGTTTCACAGATAAACTAATAATGTCAGTTATATGCCCTACAGTAAAGTCTTCTTACAATGTCAAAAATGTTTTGTGTTTAAGTGAGCCCAACTATGGTTGCTGGTGATTCTCAGCCAGTTTCACTCAGTTGCTCTGAAATTATTACTATAATCCTTATATTTATTACTTGTCTCATAAAAATTTGGATTAGTCATTTAATAAAAATACTTTGTTCAATGTGGTTTATAGGGTATTCAAGTAAACTGTTTATTAATTACATCTTAATTTTATTCCTATATGTTGGATGACATAATGACAAACACAGCAGTTTTGACACTTGTGCAAACAGCCTAAATATATCGCAAAGTGTTTCTTATGCAGCAGTATGTCGCTACAGTATGAAAAAGTTAACAATTTTTTTAGTTTTTACATTTACCTGTTGACTTTTTATATGCTAACACACTGATGTGGCCATTAATTTACTTATGGGTGACCACAGAGTTGTTAACTTACTGTACATTCATGTTTGTGTTTGAATTTGATTACGTGGACACCAAATGAATTTCTTGAGAGGTCACACATGTATTGATCATGTTAAATATTTTGTTGATTACCTCATTATTAATGTGAGATTACAGTTTGGAAGAAAGTCATATCTAAGGGTATTCTCTTAACTAGAAAGATGGGAGATAACACAATATGCACAAAATCTGTAACAGTTAATTTTTAATTGCTTACAATGAAAACATAAAATTTAATTTAAACACAAAATATACTTGTATTACAATTTAATGAGTAATAATATAATGTTATTTTTGAGTCACTTTGTCTATAAAAATTAGGTACTTTGTTCTTATAAAGAATTTGAACTTCGCAGATAATCATCCCTCTTCCTCACCCGATCGCCACCATTAATGATAATTACACTATAATAATATGATAATAGTTTTATCATATGTAGTTGCTAAGGTATCTTATCCTTCAAAATTAATACTCGTACTTTACTTGATATCAGCAAAGAAATTTTCAAAAAATCACCCCCTCCCCCTTCAACTACCTCTACATTTATAGATACATCATTTACCATTTTACAGTGGATTAATATGACTTCATTTTCAGGGCACTTATTTATCAAAATTAAGTACTTTACTCTTATTAAAACACAAAACAATGCAGGTAAACTACCCTTCCCCCTTAACCGAACAACTTCATTTTTGATATTTACACTTCAGTTGAGTAATAGTTTCATTATAGGTAATTACTTACGTATCTTATCCTTCAAAATGAACTAGTTTATTCAACATGAAAAAGGTAGTTTTCAAAAAAATTACCCCCTCCCTTCAACTACCCTTTTTATTTATATTAAATACCCCCTCCCTTTTTCATCTACCTACCTACAGTGGATTATTATGACCTTTTTTTCAGGATACTTTATTTATCAAAATTAAGTACTTTATTCTTGTTTAAACATAAAACGCAGGTAAACTACTCCTTCCCTTAACCGATCTTCACTAAAATCAATAGGCCTTGAGTACTCTACAACTCGGACACATATGCAAAAACTTATTTTATTTTGTTTGAATTTGCGGCAGTTATTGTTCGCCATAGAAAATTTCTACATACAGACACTTTTCAGAAAATTACTTTTGTTTTGAGGATAGTACAATCAGAATCAGCCCTTATCTCGAACACGATTTTTTTCTCGACCACCATTCTTCCATTTCCTTAAGGAACATGGAAGTTAAAAGGAACCTCCAGGTAACATAGAACTGCATGTACTCCCGAGAACATTGCGCGCACAAGAGCTGCTATCCTATGCTAAACATTCTGCCTGACGCCATACAGTTTCATGTGGCTCGTCGAATACCAGTGTTCGAAAAATTCTTCATAATGATTTAAACATCCAGCCATACAAAATTCAAATATTCTAAACCTTAAGTGACAGCGGTAAAGTAAACTGTGTGACTTTTTGCTGCCAGTTCTCATATGTCATAAATAACAATGTAGACATTATTCAAAATATGCTAATGAGTAATGAAATGGATTTCCATATGAGTGGATAAGTAAATAAACATACCTTTCAGTACTGAGAGCCAAATAACTATCAAGAAATGCTTCGAAAACAATTGTACACTGCTAAACTTACTGTATGGTGTGCAATAGCTTCCTCTGGAATAATCAGTTCTCACTTCTTTGAGGATGAGAATGGGAATTCCATTACTGTCACATCAGAGCAATATGTCCAAATGATTAATGAATTTTTGTCTCCCCAAGTCGCAGGAAAGTCTGAAATCCACCAAACAGTATGGGGAGCAACCAGCCATAGGGCTAGGTGATCAATGGATGTAGTTTAACGAGTTACCTTCAGGAGTAGCAACATTCCTTGGCCCGCGAGATTGCCAATGTGCCATTTATTCTACTGGGAATATTTTGAGAGTAAGGTGTACAATGATCCACCATGAAACATCGAAACTCTCAAAGTTGGTGTAATTTCTGTTCACATGTTACACCGTGTAATGGAAAATGTAAAAACTCGACTTCAAAAGTGTGTGAGTTGAAATTGTCGCTACATTTGGGGCATAGTATTCAAAAACTTGTAGTTTCTGCAACTAGTTAAATGCTATTATGTATACTTTCAATTTAGTGTAACTTTACAGACCATAAATAAAAAAACAACTGAATTTTTAAAGTCACCCATATCATTGTATTTTAAGAATTACTCATTACAAACGTTTAAAGGAATTATATCATAGTGGACAACGTAGTATAGTATTTTCTAATATCGGTATGGAGAACCATACATGACTTCCATATTCTAGGATTTATATTTAAAATCATTTTCGAAATGAAATATTACCATAGAAACTACTTCTTTCTACTTACTGCTTCAGCCTTAACCACGGTACTGTGGTCACTAATGTATACCACCTCACGTTATCGCACTCGATTTTCACTGATGATGGAAGTCGACGGCATTGCCGAAACGTCTGGTTTTGTAGAAAACGTTGGACTATGACCAAATATCCCGGGAAGGAATTTTAATAAAAACTACTTCTTTGTTGCCGATAACGTTGTACACATATATATAAAATATATGCATAAAATTAATTGCTTGTATAAGTTAATGATTGATCTCCATTAAGTAGTGCTCAAGTTTTCAAAGTTTTAATATTATGATGTCCGTAATTAAAACATCAGAGCAGGTTTAGTGTGAATGAGGGTACACCGTGGACAAAAATTTTCAACATTTCCTATTGAGCGTCGCTTAGAGTAAAGCTGCGAATCTACAGTGTATGTTTCACAGAACAAACACGCGAAAAAGAAGGAGCGCTCCGAAGTCACTCATGGACCCTCAGCATCTTGCAGAGGGTTCATTCCCTAAAGACGAAAAGTCTGTCTATGAATCGTTCCTCTGTAAATACGTGCAGTTACACTGCCCAGCGATCCACAGGAAGCAAATCTCTATTGGACACTTTTTCGTCTTGCATGCGTTATGTTGGTATGGGTTTCGGTACTTTCCATTTAAAAAGCGTGCAAATGTAAGAAAATAAACATGAATGAGGCCAGAAATAACGCGAATTTTGTGTGTGTTTGCCTTCCCTGCCTTTTTATTGCGGTAGTCATAATAATAAAATGGAAACGTAAACAGTACATAACTGAGATATGCTTGCCTGCCACGCACGATATATTTTCTCTTATACATGATTTACATTAAATTGAAAAAATATAATTTTATTGCCTGGCAACAAAATTATTTTATTTTTAACAATTACCATTGTTTGAAAAAGTTTAAATGAATTTTCAAGTACTTTACTGTTGTTAAAACGTAAAAGGTTGCAGGTAAACTACCCCTTCCCCTTAACCAATCTTCACCAAAATCGAAAGTCCTTGAGACCTCTACAATTCAGGGACGTATGCAAGAAATTATTTGATTCTGCTTGAATTTGCGGCTGTTATCGTTTGCCATATAAAATACCCTTGTTAAAAAAACGTTGCAGGTAAACTACCCCTTTCCCTTAACCGATCTTCACCAAAAACAATAGGTCTTGAGAACTCCATAATTCAGGGCTGTATGCGAAACATTATTTGATTCTGTTTGAATTTGCGGCTGTTATCGTTTGCCAAAAAAAAAATTACCCTTGATAAAAAAAAACCGTTGCAGGTGAACTACCCCTTTCCCTCAACCGATCTTCACCAAAAACAATAGGTCGTGAGCACTCTACAAATCAGTGCTGTATGCAAAAAATTATTTGATTCTGTTTGAATTTGCGGCAGTTATCGTTTGCCATAGAAAAAAATCTACACACAGACAGACACACAGACACTTTTCGAAAAACGACTTTTTTTCATGTTTTGAGTGTAGTAGAATCAGAATCTGCAATAATCTCGAACACGATTTTTTTGCCATCACCATACTTCCATTTCCTTAAGGAATATGGAAGTAAAATATCGGTATGGAGAACCATACATGACTTCCATATTCTAAGATTTATATTTAAAATCATTTTCGAAATGAAATATTACCATAGAAACTACTTCTTTCTAATTACTGCTTCAGCATTAACCACAGTACTGTGGTCACTAACGTATACCACCTCACGTTATCGCACTCGATTTTCACTGATGATGGAAGTCGATGGCATTGCCGAAAAGTCTGGTTTTGTAGAAAACATTGGACTACGGCCAAATATCCCAGGAAGGAATTTTAACAAAAACTACTTCTTTGTTGCCGATAACGTTGTACACATATATATCAGTGGCGAAGTTACATGGAGGCAATTGAGGCAATGCCTACCCTAAAAAATTCTGTGGAATAAAAATTATAAATACGTATGAACTACATAACGTAAAGATTATACATTGTTACTGCGACTGTCAAATTTATTAAACCGAAACGTGCTTTATTGAGCGACCGCTAGATGGTGACAGGTGAGATTCGGCATAGTTCGTTTAAAGCGAATGAGGCAACCTGAACTTGCCTCAGCGTTTTTTGCATACATCATATGTAAGCAATGTAGTGGTGGGATAGGGAAGTGAAGGGAGGGGGGGATTGTCCCGCGCTGTACACATAGAGCGTTGAGGCATGCCTCACTTCTGTGGTCCAAACAGTTAAGTTAAAGCGCCTGTGTTGTTTCTAAGTGTTTATTTTATGCGGTTATTAAAAGTGTCACTGTTATTCCACTGAACTAACAGATGATCAAGATTGTTATTTGAATTATTTGTAACATTAAACATACATATAGAAACTAATCAAGTTTAAAAATTTGAAGTTCAATCAGTTGTATTATTGTGTATGACTAATACAAGGATTGTTCAATAGAAACATGTATAGAGCTGTAAAGCATTTTTTATTCAACGATTTTAAAAGAAGTCTCCAATAACATTAAGACATGAGTTCCACTGTTGCGCTAACCTGTAGATTCCCTGCTAGTAAAATTCTTACGGCTGTTTGTGGAACCATTCGGTTACAGCAAACTCTACCTCAGCGTCCGATTTGAACCACCATCCTTTTAGTGATTCCTTAAAAAAAATTTAAGATAAGATTTTTGCCTACCCATTCATTAACTACTAGCTTCGCAAAAGCAAATTGATGTCCATTTTTTCGGCTTGCACGCGTTATGTAGGTGTGGGTTTCGGCACTTTCCATTTAAAAAGCGTGCAAATGTAAGAAAATAAACATGAGTGAGGCCAGAAATAACGTGAATTGTGTGTGTGTGTGTGTGTGTGTGTCTTACCTGCCTTTTTATTGCTGTAGGCATAATAATAAAATGGAAACGTAAACATTACATAACTGAGTTATGCTTACCTGCCACGAACGATATATTATTTTATACATGGAGGAGTTCAGTGACATACACACGTACAGAAGAATTATATATATAAAGATATTAACTCATACATAATTTACATTAAAATGAAAAAATTATAATTTTATTGCCTGGCAACAAAATTATTTTATTTTTAACAATTACCATTGTTCAAAAAGTTTAAATGAATTTTCAAGTACTTTACTCTTGGTAAAACGTAAAAGGTTGCAGGTAAACTACCCCTTCCCCTTAACCGATCTTCACCAAAATCGAAAGTCCTTGAGACCTCTACAATTCAGGGACGTATGCAAAAAATTATTTGATTCTGTTTGAATTTGCGGCTGTTATCGTTTGCCATAGAAAATACGCTTGATAAAAAAAACGTTGCAGGTAAACTACCCCTTCCCCTTAACAGATCTTCACCAAAAACAATAGGTCTTGAGTACTCCACAAATCAGGGCTGTATGCAAAAAATTATTTGATTCTGTTTGAATTTGCGGCTGTTATCGTTTGCCATAGAAAATACCCTTGTTAAAAAAACGTTGCAGGTAAACTACCCCTTTCCGTTAACCGATCTTCACCAAAAACAACAGGTCTTGAGAACTCTACAATTTAGGGCTGTATGCAAATAATTTTTTGATTCTGTTTGAATTTGCGGCTGTTATCGTTTGCCAAAAAAAAAAATTTCCCTTGATAAAAAAAACCGTTGCAGGTAAACTACCCCTTTCCATCAACCGATCTTCACCAAAAACAATAGGTCGTGAGTACTCTACAAATCAGGACTGTATGCAAAAAATTATTTCATTCTGTTTGAATTTGCGGCAGTTATCGTTTGCCATAGAAAAAAATCTACACACACACAGACAGACACATACACACACAGACACTTTTCGGAAAACGACTTTTTTCCTTGTTTTGAGTGTAGTACAATCAGAATCTGCAATAATCTCGAACACGATTTTTTTTGCCATCACCATACTTCCATTCCTCACGGAATATAGAAGTAAGAAAAAAAAAATTACATAACTTAATTCTCACTTTCAGTATAATGGTAAAGCTACTAGAAAAGAAAATATCGGTATGGAGAACCATACATGACTTCCATATTCTAAGATTTATATTTAAAACCATTTTCGAAATGAAATATTACCATAGAAACTACTTCTTTCTACTTACTGCTTCAGCCTTAACCACAGTACTGTGGTCACTAACGTATACCACCTCACGTTATCGCACTCGATTTTCACTGATGATGGAAGTCGACGGCATTGCCGAAACGTCTGGTTTTGTAGAAAACATTGGACTACGGCCAAATATCCCGGGAAGGAATTTTAACAAAAACTACTTCTTTGTTGCCGATAACGTTGTACACATATATATAAAATATATGCATAAAATTAATGGCTTGTATAAGTTAATGATTGATCTCCATTAAGTAGTGCTCAAGTTTCCAAAGTTTTAATATTATGATGTCCGTAATTAAAACATCAGAGCAGGTTTAGTGTGAATGAGGGTACACTGTGGACAAAAATTTTCAACATTTCCTATTGAGCGTTGCTTAGAGTAAAGCTGCGAATCTACAGTGTATGTTTCACAGAACAAACACGCGAAAAAGAAGGAGCGCTCCGAAGTCACTCATGGACCCTCAGCATCTTGCAGAGGGTTCATTCCCTAAAGACGAAAAGTCTGTCTATGAATCGTTCCTCTGTAAATACGTGCAGTTACATTGCCCAGCGATCCACAGGAAGCAAATTAATGTCCATTTTTTCGGCTTGCACGCGTTATGTTGGTGTGGGTTTCAGCACTTTCCATTTAAAAAGCGTGCAAATGTAAGAAAAATATCGGTATGGAGAACCATACATGACTTCCATATTCTAAGATTTATATTTAAAATCATTTTCGAAGTGAAATATTACCATAGAAACTACTTCTTTCTACTTACTGCTTCAGCCTTAACCACAGTACTGTGGTCACTAACGTATACCACCTCACGTTATCGCACTCAATTTTCACTGATGATGGAAGTCGATGGCATTGCCGAAATGTCTGGTTTTGTAGAAAACATTGGACTACGGCCAAATATCCCGGGAAGGAATTTGAACAAAAACTACTTCTTTGTTGCCGAAAACGTTGCACACATATATATCAGTGGCGAAGTTACATGGAGGCAATTGAGGCAATGCCTACCCTAAAAAATTCTGTAGAATAAAAATTATAAATACGTATGAACTACATAACGTAAAGATTATACATTGTTACTGCGACTGTCAAATTTATTAAACCGAAACGTGGTTTATTGAGCGACCGCTAGATGGTGACAGGTGAGATTCGGCATAGTTCGTTTAAAGCGAATGAGGCAACCTGAACTTGCCTCAGCGTTTTTTGTATACATCGTATGTAAGCAATGTAGTGGTGTGATAAGGAAGTGTAGGGAGGGGGGATTGTCCCGCGCTGTACACATAGAGCGTTGAGGTATACCTCACTTCTGTGGTCCAAACAGTTAAGTTAGAAAAAAAATCTACGGACAGACACACACACAGACACTTTTCGGAAAACGACTTTTACTTCCATATTTCCTTAAGGAATGGAAGTATGGTGATGGCAAAAAAAATCGTGTTCGAGATTATTGCAGATTCTGATTCTACTACACTCAAAACATGAAAAAAAGTCGTTTTCCGAAAAGTGTCTGTGTGTGTGTGTGTGTGTGTGTGTCTGTGTGTCTGTCTGTGTGTCTGTGTTTGTGTCTGTAGATTTTTTTTCTATGGCAAACGATAACTGCCGCAAATTCAAACAGAATCAAATAATTTTTTGCATACAGCTCTGATTTGTAGAGGACTCGCGACCTATTGTTTTTGGTGAAGATCGGTTGATGGAAACGGGTAGTTTACCTGCAACGGTTTTTTTTTATCAAGGGAAATTTTTTTTTTTGGCAAACGATAACAGCCGCAAATTCAAACAGAATCAAATAATGTTTCGTATACAGCCCTGAATTGTAGAGTTCTCAAGACCTTTTGTTTTTGGTGAAGATCGGTTAAGGGAAAGGGGTAGTTTACTTGTAACGTTTTATGTTTTAACAAGGGTATTTCTTATGGCAAACGATAACAGCCGCAAATTCAAACAGAATCAAAAGATTATTTGCATACAGCCCTAAATTGTAGAGTTCTCAAGACCTGTTGTTTTTGGTGAAGATAGGATAAGGGAAAGGGGTAGTTTACCTACAACGTTTTTTTAACAAGGGTATTTTCTATGGCAAACGATAACAGCCGCAAATTCAAACAGAATCAAATAATTTTCTGCATACAGCCCTGATTTGTAGAGTACTCAAGACCGATTGTTTTTGGTGAAGATCGGTTGTGGGGAAGCGGTAGTTTACCTGCAACGTTTTTTATCAAGCGTATTTTCTATGGCAAACGATAACTGCCGCAAATTCAAACAGTATCAAATAATTTCTTGCATACAGCCCTGATTTGTAGAGTACTCACGACCTATTGTTTTTGGTGAAGATCGGTTGAGGGGAAGGGGTAGTTTACTTGCAACGGTTTTTTTTATCAAGGGAATTTTTTTTTGGCAAACGATAACAGCTGAAAATTCAAACAGACTTAAATAATGTTTCGTATACAGCCCTGAATTGTAGAGTTTTCAAGACCTATTGTTTTTGGTGAAGATCGGTTGAGGGAAAGGGGTAGTTTACTTGCAACATTTTTTTAACAAGGGTATTTTCTATGGCAAACGATAACAGCCGCAAATTCAAACAGAATCAAATAATGTTTTGCATACAGCCCTGATTTGTAGAGTACTCAAGACCTGTTGTTTTTGGTGAAGATCTGTTAAGGGGAAGGGGTAGTTTACCTGCACCATTTTTTTATAAAGCGTATTTTCTATGGCAAACGATAACAGCCGCAAATTCAAACAGAATCAAATAATTTTTTGCATACGTCCCTGAATTGTAGAGGTCTCAAGGACTTTCGATTTTGGTGAAGATCGGTTAAGCGGAAGGGGTAGTTTACCTGCAACCTTTTACGTTTTAACAAGAGTAAAGTACTTGCAAATTTATTTAAACTTTTTGAAACAATGGTAATTGTTAAAAATAAAATAATTTTGTTGGCAGGCAATAAAATTAAAATTTTTTAATTTTAATGTAATATAATATTTTTCATTTAATACGGCAATAAAAAGGCAGGTAAGACACAAACACACAATTCACGTTATTTCTGGCCTCACTCATGTTTATTTTCTTACGTTTGCACGCTTTTTAAATGGAAAGTGCCGAAACCCACACCAACATAACGCGTGCAAGCCGAAAAAAAGACATCAATTTGCTTACTGGCGAAGCTAGTAGTTAATGAATGGGTAGGCAAAAATCTTATCTTAAATTTTTTTTAAGGAATCACTAAAAGGACGGTGGGTCAAATCGGACGCTGAGGTAGAGTTGCTGTAACCGAATGGTTCCACAAACAGCCGTAAGAATTTTACTAGCAGGGAATCTACAGGTTAGCGCAACAGTGGAACTCATGTCTTAATGTTATTGGAGACTTCTTTTAAAATCGTTGAATAAAAAATGCTTTACAGCTCTATACGTGTGTCTATTGAACAATCCTTGTATTAGTCATACACAATAATACAACTGATTGAACTTCAAATTTTTAAACTTGGTTAGTTTCTATATATATGTTTAATGTTACAAATAATTCAAATAACAATCTTGATCATCTGTTAGTTCAGCGGAATAACAGTGACACTTTTAATAACCGCATAAAATAAACACTTAGAAACAACACAGGCGCTTTAACTTAACTGTTTGGACCACAGAAGTGAGGCATGCCTCAACGCTCTATGTGTACAGCGCGGGACAATCCCCCCTCCCTACACTTCCCTATCACACCGCTACATTGCTTACATACGATGTATACAAAAAACGCTGAGGCAAGTTCAGGTTGCCTCATTCGCTTTAAACGAACTAAGCCAAATCTCACCTGTCACCATCTAGCGGTCGCTCAATAAAGCACGTTTCGGTTTAATAAATTTGACAGTCCCAGTAACAATGTATAATCTTTACGTTATGTAGTTCATACGTATTTATAATTTTTATTCTACAGAATTTGTTAGGGTAGGCATTGCCTCAATTGCCTCCATGTAACTTCGCCACTGATATATATGTGTACAACCTTATCGGCAACAAAGAAGTAGTTTTTGTTAAAATTCCTTCCCGGGATATTTGGCCGTAGTCCAATGTTTTCTACAAAACCAGACATTTCGGCAATGCCATAGACTTCCATCATCAGTGAAAATCGAGTGCGATAACGTGAGGTGGTATACGTTAGTGACCACAGTACTGTGGTTAAGGCTGAAGCAGTAAGTAGAAAGAAGTAGTTTCTATGGTAATATTTCATTTCGAAAATGATTTTAAATATAAATCTTAGAATATGGAAGTCATGTATGGTTCTCCATACCGATATTTTACTTCCATATTCCTTAAGGAATGGAAGTATGGTGATGGCAAAAAAAATCGTGTTCGAGATTATTGCAGATTCTGATTCTACTACACTCAAAACATGAAAAAAAGTCGTTTTCCGAAAAGTGTCTGTGTGTGTGTCTGTCTGTGTGTCTGTGTGTCTGTAGAATTTTTTTCTATGGCAAACGATAACTGCCGCAAATTCAAACAGAATCAAATACTTTTTGCATGCAGCCCTGATTTGCAGAGTACTCGCGACCTATTGTTTTTGGTGAAGATCGGTTGAGGGAAAGGGGTAGTTTACCAGCATCGGTTTTTTTTTAGCAAGGGTAATTTTGTTTGTTTGGCAAACGATAACAGCCGCGAATTGAAACAGAATCAAATAATGTTTCGCATACAGCCCTGAATTGTAGAGTTCTCAAGATCTGTTGATTTTGGTGAAGATCGGTTAAGGGAAAGGGGTAGTTTACCTGTAACGTTTTATGTTTTAACAAGGGTATTTTCTATGGCAAACGATAACAGCCGCAAATTCAAACAGAATAAAATAATGTTTTGCATACAGCCCTAAATTGTAGAGTTCTCAAGACCTGTTGTTTTTGGTGAAGATAGGTTAAGGGAAAGGGGTAGTTTACCTACAACGTTTTTTTAACAAGGGTATTTTATATGGCAAACGATAACAGCCGCAAATTCAAACAGAATCAAATAATTTTCTGCATACAGCCCTGATTTGTAGAGTACTCAAGACCTGTTGTTTTTGGTGAAGATCGGTTGTGGGGAAGCGGTAGTTTACCTGCAACGTTTTGTATCAAGCGTATTTTCTATGGCAAACGATAACTGCCGCAAATTCAAACAGTATCAAATAATTTCTTGCATACAGCCCTGATTTGTAGAGTACTCACGACCTATTGTTTTTGGTGAAGATCGGTTGAGGGGAAGGGGTAGTTTACTTGCAACGGTTTTTTTTATCAAGGGAATTTTTTTTTTGGCAAACGATAACAGCCGAAAATTCAAACAGACTTAAATAATGTTTCGTATACAGCCCTGAATTGTAGAGTTTTCAAGACCTATTGTTTTTGGTGAAGATCGGTTGAGGGAAAGGGGTAGTTTACTTGCAACATTTTTTTAACAAGGGTATTTTCTATGGCAAACGATAACAGCCGCAAATTCAAACAGAATCAAATAATGTTTTGCATACAGCCCTGATTTGTAGAGTACTCAAGACCTGTTGTTTTTGGTGAAGATCTGTTAAGGGGAAGGGGTAGTTTACCAGCACCATTTTTTTATAAAGCGTATTTTCTATGGCAAACGATAACAGCCGCAAATTCAAACAGAATCAAATAATTTTTTGCATACGTCCCTGAATTGTAGAGGTCTCAAGGACTTTCGATTTTGGTGAAGATCGGTTAAGCGGAAGGGGTAGTTTACCTGCAACCTTTTACGTTTTAACAAGAGTAAAGTACTTGCAAATTTATTTAAACTTTTTGAAACAATGGTAATTGTTAAAAATAAAATAATTTTGTTGCCAGGCAATAAAATTAAAATTTTTTAATTTTAATGTAATATAATATTTTTCATTTAATACGGCAATAAAAAGGCAGGTAAGACACAAACACACAATTCACGTTATTTCTGGCCTCACTCATGTTTATTTTCTTACGTTTGCACGCTTTTTAAATGGAAAGTGCCGAAACCCACACCAACATAACGCGTGCAAGCCGAAAAAAAGACATCAATTTGCTTACTGGCGAAGCTAGTAGTTAATGAATGGGTAGGCAAAAATCTTATCTTAAATTTTTTTTAAGGAATCACTAAAAGGACGGTGGGTCAAATCGGACGCTGAGGTAGAGTTGCTGTAACCGAATGGTTCCACAAACAGCCGTAAGAATTTTACTAGCAGGGAATCTACAGGTTAGCGCAACAGTGGAACTCATGTCTTAATGTTATTGGAGACTTCTTTTAAAATCGTTGAATAAAAAATGCTTTACAGCTCTATACGTGTGTCTATTGAACAATCCTTGTATTAGTCATACACAATAATACAACTGATTGAACTTCAAATTTTTAAACTTGGTTAGTTTCTATATATATGTTTAATGTTACAAATAATTCAAATAACAATCTTGATCATCTGTTAGTTCAGCGGAATAACAGTGACACTTTTAATAACCGCATAAAATAAACACTTAGAAACAACACAGGCGCTTTAACTTAACTGTTTGGACCACAGAAGTGAGGCATGCCTCAACGCTCTATGTGTACAGCGCGGGACAATCCCCCCTCCCTACACTTCCCTATCACACCGCTACATTGCTTACATACGATGTATACAAAAAACGCTGAGGCAAGTTCAGGTTGCCTCATTCGCTTTAAACGAACTATGCCAAATCTCACCTGTCACCATCTAGCGGTCGCTCAATAAAGCACGTTTCGGTTTAATAAATTTGACAGTCCCAGTAACAATGTATAATCTTTACGTTATGTAGTTCATACGTATTTATAATTTTTATTCTACAGAATTTGTTAGGGTAGGCATTGCCTCAATTGCCTCCATGTAACTTCGCCACTGATATATATGTGTACAACCTTATCGGCAACAAAGAAGTAGTTTTTGTTAAAATTCCTTCCCGGGATATTTGGCCGTAGTCCAATGTTTTCTACAAAACCAGACATTTCGGCAATGCCATAGACTTCCATCATCAGTGAAAATCGAGTGCGATAACGTGAGGTGGTATACGTTAGTGACCACAGTACTGTGGTTAAGGCTGAAGCAGTAAGTAGAAAGAAGTAGTTTCTATGGTAATATTTCATTTCGAAAATGATTTTAAATATAAATCTTAGAATATGGAAGTCATGTATGGTTCTCCATACCGATATTTTACTTCCATATTCCTTAAGGAATGGAAGTATGGTGATGGCAAAAAAAATCGTGTTCGAGATTATTGCAGATTCTGATTCTACTACACTCAAAACATGAAAAAAAGTCGTTTTCCGAAAAGTGTCTGTGTGTGTGTCTGTCTGTGTGTCTGTGTGTCTGTAGAATTTTTTTCTATGGCAAACGATAACTGCCGCAAATTCAAACAGAATCAAATACTTTTTGCATGCAGCCCTGATTTGCAGAGTACTCGCGACCTATTGTTTTTGGTGAAGATCGGTTGAGGGAAAGGGGTAGTTTACCAGCAACGGTTTTTTTTTAGCAAGGGTAATTTTGTTTGTTTGGCAAACGATAACAGCCGCGAATTGAAACAGAATCAAATAATGTTTCGCATACAGCCCTGAATTGTAGAGTTCTCAAGATCTGTTGATTTTGGTGAAGATCGGTTAAGGGAAAGGGGCAGTTTACCAGTAACGTTTTATGTTTTAACAAGGGTATTTTCTATGGCAAACGATAACAGCCGCAAATTCAAACAGAATAAAATAATGTTTTGCATACAGCCCTAAATTGTAGAGTTCTCAAGACCTATTGTTTTTGGTGAAGTTCGGTTGAGGGAAAGGGGTAGTTTACCAGTAACGTTTTTTTAACAAGGGTATTTTCTATGGCAACCGATAACAGCCGCAAATTCAAACAGAATCAAATAATGTTTTGCATACAGCCCTGATTTGTAGAGTTCTCAAGACCTGTTGTTTTTGGTGAAGATCGGTTAAGGGAAAGGGGTAGTTTACCTGTAACGTTTTATGTTTTAACAAGGGTATTTTCTATGGCAAACGATAACAGCCGCAAATTCAAGCAGAATCAAAAGGTTATTTGCATACAGCCCTAAATTGTAGAGTTCTCAACACCTATTGTTTTTGGTGAAGATCGGTTGCGGGAAAGGGGTAGTTTACGTGCAACGTTTTTTTAACAAGGGTATTTTCTATGGCAAACGATAACAGCCGCAAATTCAAATAGAATCAAATAATGTTTTGCATACAGCCCTGATTTGTAGAGTACTCAAGACCTGTTGTTTTTGTTGATGATCGGTTAAGGGGAAGGCGTAGTTTACCTGCAACGTTTTTTTATCAAGCGTATTTTCTATGGCAAACGATAACAGCCGCAAATTCAAACAGAATCAAATAATTTTTTGCATACATCCCTGAATTGTAGAGGTCTCAATGACTTTCGATTTTGGTGAAGATCGGTTAAGGGGAAGGGGTAGTTTACCTGCAACCTTTTACGTTTTAACAAGAGTAAAGTACTTGTTTACTTCCATATTCCTTAAGGAATGGAAGTATGGTGATGGCAAAAAAAAATCGTGTTCGAGATTATTGCAGATTCTGATTCTACTACACTCAAAACATGAAAAAAAGTAGTTTTCCGAAAAGTGTCTGTGTGTGTGTCTGTCTGTCTGTCTGTCTGTCTGTGTGTGTGTCTGTCTGTGTGTCTGTAGATTTTTTTTCTATGGCAAACGATAACTGCCGCAAATTCAAACAGAATCAAAAGATTATTTGCATGCAGCCCTAAAGTGTAGAGTTCTCAAGACCTATTGTTTTTGGTGAAAATCGGTTGAGGGAAAGGGGTAGTTTACCTGCAACGTTTTTTAACAAGGGTATTTTTTTCTATGGCAAACGATAACTGCCGCAAATTCAAACAGAATTAAATAACTTTTTGCATACAGCCCTGATTTCTAGTGTACTCACGATCTATTGTTTTTGGTGAAGATCGGTTGAGGGAAAGGGGTAGTTTACCTTCAACGGTTTTTTTTTATCAAGGTAAATTTTTTTTTGCCAAACGATAACAGCCGCAAATTCAAACAGAATCAAATAATGTTTCGCATACTGCCCTGACTTGTAGAGTTCTCACGATCTTTTGATTTTCGTGAAGATCGGTTAAGGGGAAGGGGTAGTTTACCTGTAACGTTTTCCGTTTTAACAAGGGTATTTCCTATGGCAAACGATAACAGCCGTAAATTCAAACAGAATCAAATGATTATTTGCATACAGCCCTACATTGTAGAGTTCTCAAGACCTATTTTTTTGGTGAAGATCGGTTAAGGGAAAGGGGTAGTTTACCTACAACGTTTTTTTAACAAGGTTATTTTCTATGGCAAACGATAACAGCCGCAAATTCAAACATAATCAAATAATTTTCTGCATACAGCCCTGGTTTGTACAGTACTCAAGACCTTTTGTTTTTGGTGAAGATCGGTTGCGGGGAAGGGGTAGTTTACCAGCAACGTTTGCGTATTTTCTATGGCAAACGATAACAGCCGCAAATTCAAACAGAATCAAATAATTTTTTGCATACATAAGTGAATTGTAGAGGACTCAAGGCCATTAGATTTTGGTGAAGATCGGTTAAGGGAAGGGGTAGTATACCTGCAAGCTTTTACGTTTTAACAAGAGTAAAGTACTTGAAAATTCATTTAAACTTTTTCAAACAATGGTAATTGTTAAAAATAAAATAATTTTGTTGCCAGGCAATAAAATTATAATTTTTTCATTTTAATGTAAATTATGCATATATTAGAAAATATATCGTGCTTGGCAGGCAAGCATATTTCAGATTATAAGTCTTAGAATATGGAAGTCATGTATGGTTCTCCATACCGATATTTTCATGTTTTGAGTGTAAACATTGCAGAATCAGAATCTGCAATAATCTCGAACACGATTTTTTTTGCCATCACCATACTTCCATTCCTTGAGGAATATGGAAGTAATAATCATGAGTGAGGCCAGAAATAACGTGAATTGCGTGTGTGTGTGTGTGTGTGTGTCTTACCTGCCTTTTTACTTCCATATTCCTTAAGGAATGGAAGTATGGTGATGGTAAAAAAAATCGTGTTCGAGATTATTGCAGATTCTGATTGTACTACACTCAAAACATGAAAAAAAGTCGTTTTCCGAAAAGTGTCTGTGTGTCTGTCTGTCTGTCTTTTTGTCTGTGTGTCTGTCTGTCTGTAGATTTTTTTTCTATGGCAAACGATAACAGCCGCAAATTCAAACAGAATCAAATAATTTTTTGCATGCAGCCCTGATTTGCAGAATACTCGCGACCTATTGTTTTTGGTGAAGATCGGTTGAGGGAAAGGGGTAGTTTACCAGCAACGTTTTTTTAACAAGGGTATTTTCTATGGCAAACGATAACAGCCGCAAATTCAAACAGAATCAAATAATGTTTTGCATACAGCCCTGATTTGTAGAGTACTCAAGACCTATTGTTTTTGGTGAAGATCGGTTAAGGGGAAGGGGTAGTTTACCTGCAACGTTTTTTTATCAAGCGTATTTTCTATGGCAAACGATAACAGCCGCAAATTCAAACAGAATCAAATAATTTTTTGCATACGTCCCTGAATTGTAGAGGTCTCAATGACTTTCGATTTTGGTGAAGATCGGTTAAGGGGAAGGGGCAGTTTACCGGCAACCTTTTACGTTTTAACAAGAGTAAAGTACTTGAAAATTTATTTAAACTTTTTGAAACAATGGTAATTGTTAAAAATATAATAATTTTGTTGCCAGGCAATAAAATTATAATTTTTTCATTTTAATGTAATATAATATTTTTCATTTAATACAGCAATAAAAAGGCAGGTAAGACACATCCTGGCTGTTTGGATGAAAATGATTTTAAATATAAATCTTAGAATATGGAAGTCATGTATGGTTCTCCATACCGATATTTACTTCCATATTCCTTAAGGAATGGAAGTATGGTGATGGCAAAAAAAATCGTGTTCGAGATTATTGCAGATTCTGATTCTACTACACTCAAAACATGAAAAAAAAATCGTTTTCCGAAAAGTGTCTGTGTGTCTGTCTGTCTGTCTGTTGATTTTTTTTTTTGGCAAACGATAACTGCCGCAAATTCAAACAGGATCAAATAATTTTTTGCATACAGCCCTGATTTGCAGAGTACTCGCGACCTATTGTTTTTGGTGAAGATCGGTTGAGGGAAAGGGGTAGTTTACCGGCAACGGTTTTTTTTTAGCAAGGGTAATTTTGTTTGTTTGGCAAACGATAACAGCCGCAAATTCAAACAGAATGAAATAATGTTTCGCATACAGCCCTGAAGTGTAGAGTTCTCAAGATCTGCTGATTTTGGTGAAGATCGGTTAAGGGAAAGGGGTAGTTTACCAGTAACGTTTTATGTTTTAACAAGGGTATTTCTTATGGCAAACGATAACAGCCGCAAATTCAAACAGAATCAAAAGATTATTTGCATACAGCCCTAAATTGTAGAGTTCTCAAGACCTGTTGTTTTTGGTGAAGTTCGGTTGAGGGAAAGGGGTAGTTTACCTGCAACGTTTTTTTAACAAGGGTATTTTCTATGGCAAACGATAACAGCCGCAAATTCAAACACAATCAAATAATGTTTTGCATGCAGCCCGGATTTGTAGAGTACTCAAGACCTATTGTTTTTGGTGAAGATCGGTTAAGGGAAAGGGGTAGTTTACCGGTAACGTTTTGTTTTAACAAGGGTATTTCCTATGGCAAACGATAACAGCCGCAAATTCAAACAGAATCAAAAGATTATTTGCATACAGCCCTAAAGTGTAGAGTTCTCAAGACCTGTTGTTTTTGGTGAAGATCGGTTAAGGGAAAGGGGTAGTTTACCTGCAACGTTTTTTTAACAAGGGTATTTTTTTTGGCAAACGATAACAGCCGCAAATTCAAATAGAATCAAATAATGTTTTGCATACAGCTCTGATTTGTAGGGTACTCAAGACCTGTTGTTTTTAGTGAAGATCGGTTAAGGAGAAGGGGCAGTTTACCTGCAACGTTTTTTTATCAAGCGTATTTTTTATGGCAAACGATAACAGCCGCAAATGCAAACAGAATCAAATAATGTTTTGCAAACGTCCCTGAATTGTAGAGGTCTCAATGACTTTCGATTTTGGTGAAGATCGGTTAAGGGGAAGGGGTAGTTTACCTGCAACCTTTTACGTTTTAACAAGAGTAAAGTACTTGAAAATTTATTTAAACTTTTTGAAACAATGGTAATTGTTAAAAATAAAATAATTTTGTTGCCAGGCAATAAAATTATAATTTTTTCATTTTAATGTAATATAATATTTTTCATTTAATACAGCAATAAAAAGGCAGGTAAGACACAGCCTGGCTGTTTGGCTGAAAATGATTTTAAATATAAATCTTAGAATATGGAAGTCATGTATGGTTCTCCATACCGATATTTATTGCTGTAGGCATAATAATAAAATGGAAACGTAAACATTACATAACTGAGATACGCTTACCTGCCACGAACGATATATTATTTTATACATGGAGGAGTTCAGTGACATACACACGTACAGAAGTCATCTTCAAAAATACTAGAAGTCGTCCACGCTTTTATGTTGGCAGTGTAACTTACAGGAAGTTTTTTGATTTTTTTAAAACATCTAGGATGCAAACTTTTCCCGATAACTAAAAGTTTCCTTTTTTCGGTTCCCGTCATGTTCGCACAAACAAAAACTGTAACTCTCTGTTTAGAGAGCTTCCCACCAACCGATCTTCACCAAAAACAATAGGCCGTGAGTACACTGCAAATCAGGGCTGCATGCAAAAAGTATTTGATTCTGTTTGAATTTGCGGCAGTTATCGTTTGCCATAGAAAAAAATTCTACAGACACACAGACACACAGACACACAGACAGACACACACACAGACACACACACAGACACTTTTCGGAAAACGACTTTTTTTCATGTTTTGAGTGTAGTAGAATTGTTTTTGATGAAGACCGATTGTTTTTGATGAAGATCGGTTGAGGGGAAGCGGTAGTTTACCTGCAACGTTTTTTATCAAGCGTATTTTCTATGGCAAACGATAACTGCCGCAAATTCAAACAGTATCAAATAATTTTTTGCATACAGCCCTGATTTGTAGTGTACTCACGACCTATTGTTTTTGGTGAAGATCGGTTGAGGGGAAGGGGTAGTTTACTTGCAACGGTTTTTTTTATCAAGGGAAATTTTTTATTTGGCAAACGATAACAGCCGAAAATTCAAACAGACTTAAATAATGTTTCGTATACAGCCCTGAATTGTAGAGTTTTCAAGACCTATTGTTTTTGGTGAAGATCGGTTAAGGGAAAGGGGTAGTTTACCTGTAACGTTTTATGTTTTAACAAGGGTATTTCCTATGGCAAACGATAACAGCCGCAAATTCAAACAGAATCAAACGATTATTTGCATACAGCCCTAAATTGTAGAGTTCTCAAGACCTACTGTTTTTGGTGAAGATCGGTTGAGGGAAAGGGGTAGTTTACTTGCAACATTTTTTTAACAAGGGTATTTTCTATGGCAAACGATAACAGCCGCAAATTCAAACAGAATCAAATAATGTTTTGCATACAGCCCTGATTTGTAGAGTACTCAAGACCTGTTGTTTTTGGTGAAGATCTGTTAAGGGGAAGGGGTAGTTTACCAGCACCATTTTTTTATCAAGCGTATTTTTTATGGCAAACGATAACAGCCGCAAATTCAAACAGAATCAAATAATGTTTTGCATACAGCCCTGATTTGTAGAGTACTCAAGACCTGTTGTTTTTGGTGAAGATCTGTTAAGGGGAAGGGGTAGTTTACCGGCACCATTTTTTTATCAAGCATATTTTCTATGGCAAACGATAACAGCCGCAAATTCAAACAGAATCAAATAATTTTTTCCATACGTCCCTGAATTGTAGAGGTCTCAAGGACTTTCGATTTTGGTGAAGATCGGTTAAGCGGAAGTAGTTTACCTGCAACCTTTTACGTTTTAACAAGAGTAAAGTACTTGCAAATTTATTTAAACTTTTTGAAACAATGGTAATTGTTAAAAATAAAATAATTTTGTTGCCAGTCAATAAAATTAAAATTTTTTAATTTTAATGTAATATAATATTTTTCATTTAATACGGCAATAAAAAGGCAGGTAAGACACAAACACACAATTCACGTTATTTCTGGCCTCACTCATGTTTATTTTCTTACGTTTGCACGCTTTTTAAATGGAAAGTGCCGAAACCCACACCAACATAACGCGTGCAAGCCGAAAAAATGGACATCAATTTGCTTACTGGCGAAGCTAGTAGTTAATGAATGGCTAGGCAAAAATCTTATCTTAAATTTTTTTTAAGGAATCACTAAAAGGACGGTGGGTCAAATCGGACGCTGAGGTAGAGTTGCTGTAACCGAATGGTTCCACAAACAGCCGTAAGAATTTTACTAGCAGGGAATCTACAGGTTAGCGCAACAGTGGAACTCATGTCTTAATGTTATTAGAGACTTCTTTTAAAATCGTTGAATAAAAAATGCTTTACAGCTCTATACGTGTGTCTATTGAACAATCCTTGTATCAGTCATACACAATAATACAACTGATTGAACTTCAAATTTTTAAACTTGGTTAGTTTCTATATATATGTTTAATGTTACAAATAATTCAAATAACAATCTTGATCATCTGTTAGTTCAGCGGAATAACAGTGACACTTTTAATAACCGCATAAAATAAACACTTAGAAACAACACAGGCGCTTTAACTTAACTGTTTGGACCACAGAAGTGAGGCATGCCTCAACGCTCTATGTGTACAGCGCGGGACAATCCCCCCTCCCTACACTTCCCTATCACACCACTACATTGCTTACATACGATGTATACAAAAAACGCTGAGGCAAGTTCAGGTTGCCTCATTCGCTTTAAACGAACTATGCCGAATCTCACCTGTCACCATCTAGCGGTCGCTCAATAAAGCACGTTTCGGTTTAATAAATTTGACAGTCGCAGTAACAATGTATAATCTTTACGTTATGTAGTTCATACGTATTTATAATTTTTATTCTACAGAATTTTTTAGGGTAGGCATTGCCTCAATTGCCTCCATGTAACTTCGCCACTGATATATATGTGTGCAACGTTATCGGCAACAAAGAAGTAGTTTTTGTTAAAATTCCTTCCCGGGATATTTGGCCGTAGTCCAATGTTTTCTACAAAACCAGACATTTCGGCAATGCCATAGACTTCCATCATCAGTGAAAATCGAGTGCGATAACGTGAGGTGGTATACGTTAGTGACCACAGTACTGTGGTTAAGGCTGAAGCAGTAAGTAGAAAGAAGTAGTTTCTATGGTAATATTTCATTTCGAAAATGATTTTAAATATAAATCTTAGAATATGGAAGTCATGTATGGTTCTCCATACCAATATTTTACTTCCATATTCCTTGAGGAAATGGAAGTATGGTGATGGCAAAAAAAATCGTGTTCGAGATTATTGCAGATTCTGATTGTACTACACTCAAAACATGAAAAAAAGTCGTTTTTCGAAAAGTGTCTGTATGTGTGTGTCTGTCTGTGTGTCTGCAGATTTTTTCTATGGCAAACGATAACAGCTGCAAATTGAAACAGAATCAAATAATTTTTTGCATACAGCCCTGATTTGTAGAGTACTCACGACCTATTGTTTTTGGTGAAGATCGGTTGAGGGAAAGGGGTAGTTTACCTGCAACGGTTTTTTTTATCAAGGGTAATTTTTTTTTGGCAAACGATAACAGCCGCAAATTCAAACAGAATCAAATAATGTTTCGCATACAGCCCTGCAACATTTTATATTTTAACAAGGGTAATTTTTTCTATGATGAACGATAACTGTCGCATATTCAAACAGAATCAAATAATTTTTTGCATACACCCCTGATTTGTAGAGAACTCAAGGACTTTTGATTTTGGTGAAGATCGGTTAAGGGGAAGGGGTAGTTTACCAGGAACCTTTTACGTTTTAACAACAGTAAAGTACTTGAAAATTCATTTAAACTTTCTCAAACAATGGTAATTGTTAAAAATAAAATAATTTTGTTGCCAGGCATTAAAATTATAAATTTTTTCATTTTAATGTAAATCATGTATGAGAGAAAATTTATTGTTCATGGCAGGCAAGCATATCTCAGTTATGTAATGTTTATGTTTCCATTTTGTTATTATGACTACCGCAATAAAAAGGAAGGGAAGACACATACACACACACATACACAAAATTCGCATTATTTCTGGCCTCATTCATGTTATTTTCTTATATTTGCAAGCTTTTTAAATGGAAAGTGCCGAAACCCATACCAACATAACGCGTGCAAGCCGAAAAAGTGTCCAGCGTGGATAGCGATTTGCTTCCTGTGGCTCGCTGGGCAGTGTAACTGCACGTGTTTTACAGAGGAACGATTCATAGACAGACTTTTCGTCTTTAGGGAATGAACCCTCTGCAAGACGCTGAGGGTCCATGAGTGACTTCGGAGCGCTCCTTCTTTTCCGCGTGTTTGTTCTGTGAAACGTACACTGTAGATTCGCAGCTTTACTCTAAGCAACGCTCAATAGGAAATGTTGAAAACTTTTGTCCACGGTGTACCCTCATACACACTAAACCTGCTCTGATGTTTTAATTATGGACATCATAATATTAAAACTTTGGAAACTTGAGCACTACTTAATGGAGATCAATCATTAACTTACACAAGCCATATATTGTATGCGTATTTTTACTTCCATATTCCTTAAGGAATGGAAGTATGGTGATGGCAAAAAAATCGTGTTCGAGATTATTGCAGATTCTCATTCTACTACACTCAAAACATGAAAAAAAGTCGTTTTCCGAAAAGTGTCTGTGTGTCTGTCTGTCTGTAGATTTTTTTTTTTTTGGCAAACGATAACTGCCGCAAATTCAAACAGAATCAAATAATTTTTTGCATGCTGCCCTGATTCGCAGAGTACTCGCGACCTATTGTTTTTGGTGAAGATCGGTTGAGGGAAAGGGGTAGTTTACCTGCAACGGTTTTTTTTTATCAAGGGAATTTTTTTTTTTTTGGCAAACGATAACAGCCGCAAATTCAAACAGAATCAAATAATGTTTCGCATACAGCCCTGAATTGTAGAGTTCTCAAGACCTATTGTTTTTGGTGAAGATCGGTTAAGGGAAAGGGGTAGTTTACCTGTAACGTTTTATGTTTTAACAAGGGTATTTCCTATGGCAGACGATAACAGCCGCAAATTCAAACGGAATCAAAAGATTATTTGCATACAGCCCTAAATTGTATAGTTCTCAAGACCTATTGTTTTTGGTGAAGATCGGTTAAGGGAAAGGGGTAGTTTACCTACAACGTTTTTTTAACAAGGGTATTTTCTATGGCAAACGATAACAGCCGGAAATTCAAACAGAATCAAATAATTTTCTGCATACAGCCCTGATTTGTAGAGTACTCAAGGCGTATTGTTTTTGGTGAAGATCGGTTGAGGGGAAGGGGTAGTTTACCTGCAACGTTTTTTATCAAGCTTATTTTCTATGGCAAACGATAACTGCCGCAAATGCAAACAGAATCAAATAATTTTTTGCATACAGCCCTGATTTATAGAGTACTCGCGACCTATTGTTTTTGGTGAAGATCGGTTGAGGGGAAGGGGTAGTTTACCTGCAACGGTTTTTTTTATCAAGGGAAATTTTTTTTGGCAAACGATAACAGCCGCAAATTCAAACAGAATCAAATAATGTTTCGCATACAGCCCTGAATTGTAGAGTTCTCAATACCTATTGTTTTTGGTGAAGATCGGTTAAGGGAAAGGGGTAGTTTACCTACAACGTTTTTTTAACAAGGGTATTTTCTATGGCAAGCGATAACAGCCGCAAATTCAAACAGAATCAAATAATTTTCTGCATACAGCCCTTATTTGTAGAGTACGCAAGACGTATTGTTTTTGGTGAAGATCGGTTGAGGGAAAGGGGTAGTTTACCTGCAACGTTTTTTATCAAGCGTATTTTCTATGGCAAACGATAACTGCCGCAAATTCAAACAGAATCAAATAATTTTTTTCACACGTCAGTGAATTGTAGAGGACTCATGGCCTTTAGAGTTTGGTGAAGATCAGTTAAGGGGAAGGGGTAGTTTACCTGCAACCTTTTACGTTTTAACAAGAGTAAAGTACTTGAAAATTCATTTAAACTTTTTCAAACAATGGTAATTGTTGAAAATAAAATAATTTTGTTGCCAGGCAATCTGAAAATTTCAGATTTTGTACCACAAAATCTGAAAAGATTATACGATAGTTTATGAAATGGTTAATAATACGTCAGTGGAAGGTGTAATGAGAAATTAGCAGAAATGGAAACCTGGGGAATGTTAACTGTTCTGTAGATACAATTTTGTCAGAATGTTTGGAAATGATCATCAACATTGAAGAAAAAGTAAGCATATTAAGAAACATATGTAAGTACTTATTATAAAAAAGTAATGTTTGTTTTTTGATAAAGTCATTTTGATTATAAAATATAAATATTTACAACAAGAAAAGAATTTTCAGTTTTCAAAATTTAAATATATTTTTATAAAACAATGGGTTCTTCATTGAGGTGGGGACCATGTCACTCACTCCCTCTCAAGCCTCCTCTCCCATTTTGCAGAAAAAGAGGACCCTGTCAAGGCTGATACTTTGACGACAGTGACAGGGCTTTCCACCAAATTCAGCAGAGTGACACGTAGGCCCAACTCTGATTGGCTCCTCAGATTTCCCCAGCGTTAGTAGGTTCTATGAAAATATTTTATTTCAAAAATGATTTTAAATATAAATCTTAGATATGTTTTATAAATCTCATGTTTTATGTTTTAACATGGGTAATTTTTTATATGACGAACCATAACTGCCGTAAATTCAAACAGAATCAAATAATTTTTTACATATGTGCCTGAGCTATAGAGAACTCAATGTCTGTTGATTTTGGTGAAGATCGGTTACGGGGAAAGGGCAGTTTACCTGAAACATTTTTTGTTGTAACATGAGTAAAGTACTTAACTTTGATAAAGTATCCTGATAAGATCTTAATAATCCACTGTAGAAACGTAGATGAAATATCTATAAATGAAGAGGCTAGTTGAACGGGCTGGGGGTAATTTTCTATAAATCAAAATTATAGTTGAAGGGGGAGGGGATAATTTTTTTTATATGTGTACTACGTTATTGGCAACAAAGAAGTATTTTTTTGTTAAAATTCCTTCCCTGGCTGTTTGGCTGAAAATGATTTTAAATATAAATCTTAGAATATGGAAGTCATGTATGGTTCTCCTTACCGATATTTAACAATTACCATTGTTTGAAAAAGTTTAAATAAATTTTCAAGTACTTTACTCTTGTTAAAACGTAAAAGGTTGCAGGTAAACTACCCCTTCCCCTTAACCGATCTTCACCAAAATCTAAAGGCCTTGAGTCCTCTACAATTCACAGACGTATGCAAAACATTATTTGATTCTGTTTGAATTTGCGGCAGTTATCGTTTGCCATAGAAAATACGCTTGATAAAAAACGTTGCAGGTAAACTACCCCTTCCCCTTAACCGATCTTCACCAAAAACAATAGGACTTGAGTACTCTACAAATCAGGGCTGTATGCAGAAAATTATTTGATTCTGTTTGAATTTGCGGCTGTTATCGTTTGCCATAAAAAATACCCTTGTTAAAAAAACGTTGTAGGTAAACTACCCCTTTCCCTTAACCGATCTTCACCAAAAACAATAGGTCTTGAGAACTCTACAATTTAGGGCTGTATGCAAATAATCTTTTGATTCTGTTTGAATTTGCGGCTGTTATCGTTTGCCATAGGAAATACCCTTGTTAAAACATAAAACGTTACAGGTAAACTACCCCTTTCCCTTAACCGATGTTTACCAAAATCAACAGATCGTTAGAACTCTAAAATTCAGGGGTGTATGCGAAACATTATTTGATTCTGTTTGAATTTGCGGCTGTTATCGTTTGCCAAAAAAAAAAATTTCCCTTGATAAAAAAAACCGTTGCTGGTAAACTACACCTTTCCCTCAACCGATCTTCACCAAAAACAATAGGTCGTGAGTACTCTACAAATCAGGGATGTATGCAAAAAATTATTTGATTCTGTTTGAATTTGCGGCAGTTATCGTTTGCCATAGAAAAAAAATCTACAGACACACACACACAGACAGACAGACACACACACAGACACTTTTCGGAAAACTACTTTTTTTCATGTTTTGAGTGTAGTAGAATCAGAATCTGCAATAATCTCGAACACGATTTTTTTTGCCATCACCATACTTCCATTTCCTTAAGGAATATGGAAGTAAATATCGGTATGGAGAACCATACATGACTTCTATATTCTAAGATTTATATTTAAAATCATTTTCAGCCAAACAGCCAGGGAAGGAATTTTAACAAAAAAATACTTCTTTCTTGCCAATAACGTAGTACACATATAAAAAATATTATCCCCTCCCCCTTCAACTATAATTTTGATTTATAGAAAATTACCCCCAGCCCGTTCAACTAGCCTCTTCATTTATAGATATTTCATCTACGTTTCTACAGTGGATTGTTAAGATCTTATCAGGATACTTTATCAAAATTAAGTACTTTACTCATGTTACAACAAAAAATGTTCTGGTAAACTGCCCTTTCCCCGTAACCGATCTTCACCAAAATCAACAGACATTGAGTTCTCTATAGCTCAGGCACATATGTAAAAAATTATTTGATTCTGTTTGAATTTACGGCAGTTATGGTTCGTCATATAAAAAATTACCCATGTTAAAACATAAAACATGAGATTTATAAAACATATCTAAGATTTATATTTAAAATCATTTTTGAAATAAAATATTTTCATAGAACCTACTAACGCTGGGGAAATCTGAGGAGCCAATCAGAGTTGGGCCTACCTGTCACTCTGCTGAATTTGGTGGAAAGCCCTGTCACTGTCGTCAAAGTATCAGCCCTGACAGGGTCCTCTTTTTCTGCAAAATGGGAGAGGAGGCTTGAGATGGAGTGAGTGACATGGTCCCCACCTCAATGAAGAACCCATTGTTTTATAAAAATATATTTAAATTTTGAAAACTGAAAATTCTTTTCTTGTTGTAAATATTTATATTTTATAATCAAAATGACTTTATCAAAAAACAAACATTATTTTTTTATAATAAGTACTTACATATGTTTCTTAATATGCTTACTTTTTCTTCAATGTTGATGATCATTTCCAAACATTCTGACAAAATTGTATCTACAGAACAGTTAACATTCCCCAGGTTTCCATTTCTGCTAATTTCTCATTACACCTTCCACTGACGTATTATTAACCATTTCATAAACTATCGTATAATCTTTTCAGATTTTGTGGTACAAAATCTGAAATTTTCAGATTGCCTGGCAACAAAATTATTTTATTTTCAACAATTACCATTGTTTGAAAAAGTTTAAATGAATTTTCAAGTACTTTACTCTTGTTAAAACGTAAAAGGTTGCAGGTAAACTACCCCTTCCCCTTAACTGATCTTCACCAAACTCTAAAGGCCATGAGTCCTCTACAATTCACTGACGTATGAAAAAAATTATTTGATTCTGTTTGAATTTGCGGCAGTTATCGTTTGCCATAGAAAATACGCTTGATAAAAAACGTTGCCGGTAAACTACCCCTTTCCCTCAACCGATCTTCACCAAAAACAATAGGTCTTGAGTACTCTACAAATCAGGGCTGTATGCAGAAAATTATTTGATTCTGTTTGAATTTCCGGCTGTTATCGTTTGCCAAAAAAATACCCTTGTTAAAAAAACGTTGTAGGTAAACTACCCCTTTCCCTTAACCGATCTTCACCAAAAACAATAGGTCTTGAGAACTCTACAATTTAGGGCTGTATGCAAATAATCATTTGATTCTGTTTGAATTTGCGGCTGTTATCGTTTGCCATAGGAAATACCCTTGTTAAAACATAAAACGTTACTGGTAAACTACCCCTTTCCCTTAACCGATGTTTACCAAAATCAACAGATCGTTAGAACTCTACAATTCAGGGCTGTATGCGAAACATTATTTGATTCTGTTTGAATTTGCGGCTGTTATCGTTTGCCAAAAAAAAAAAATTCCCTTGATAAAAAAAAAACCGTTGCCGGTAAACTACCCCTTTCCCTCAACCGATCTTCACCAAAAACAATAGGTCGCGAGTACTCTGCGAATCAGGGCAGCATGCAAAAAATTATTTGATTCTGTTTGAATTTGCGGCAGTTATCGTTTGCCAAAAAAAAAAAAATCTACAGACAGACAGACAGACAGACAGACAGACAGACAGACAGACACACAGACACTTTTCGGAAAACGACTTTTTTTCATGTTTTGAGTGTAGTAGAATCAGAATCTGCAATAATCTCGAACACGATTTTTTTGCCATCACCATACTTCCATTCCGTAAGGAATATGGAAGTAAAGATACGCATACAATATATGGCTTGTGTAAGTTAATGATTGATCTCCATTAAGTAGTGCTCAAGTTTCCAAAGTTTTAATATTATGATGTCCATAATTAAAACATCAGAGCAGGTTTAGTGTGTATGAGGGTACACCGTGGACAAAAGTTTTCAACATTTCCTATTGAGCGTTGCTTAGAGTAAAGCTGCGAATCTACAGTGTACGTTTCACAGAACAAACACGCGGAAAAGAAGGAGCGCTCCGAAGTCACTCATGGACCCTCAGCATCTTGCAGAGGGTTCATTCCCTAAAGACGAAAAGTCTGTCTATGAATCGTTCCTCTGTAAAACACGTGCAGTTACACTGCCCAGCGAGCCACAGGTAGCAAATCGCTATCCACGCTGGACACTTTTTCGGCTTGCACGCGTTATGTTGGTATGGGTTTCGGCACTTTCCATTTAAAAAGCTTGCAAATATAAGAAAATAACATGAATGAGGCCAGAAATAATGCGAATTTTGTGTATGTGTGTGTGTATGTGTCTTCCCTGCCTTTTTATTGCGGTAGTCATAATAGCAAAATGGAAACATAAACATTACATAACTGAGATATGCTTGCCTGCCATGAACAATAAATTTTCTCTCATACATGATTTACATTAAAATGAAAAAATTTATAATTTTAATGCCTGGCAACAAAATTATTTTATTTTTAACAATTACCATTGTTTGAGAAAGTTTAAATGAATTTTCAAGTACTTTACTGTTGTTAAAACGTAAAAGGTTCCAGGTAAACTACCCCTTCCCCTTAACCGATCTTCACCAAAATCAAAAGTCCTTGAGTTCTCTACAATTCAGGGGTGTATGCAAAAAATTATTTGATTCTGTTTGAATATGCGACAGTTATCGTTCATCATAGAAAAAATTACCCTTGTTAAAATATAAAATGTTGCAGGGCTGTATGCGAAACATTATTTGATTCTGTTTGAATTTGCGGCTGTTATCGTTTGCCAAAAAAAAATTACCCTTGATAAAAAAAACCGTTGCAGGTAAACTACCCCTTTCCCTCAACCGATCTTCACCAAAAACAATAGGTCGTGAGTACTCTACAAATCAGGGCTGTATGCAAAAAATTATTTGATTCTGTTTCAATTTGCAGCTGTTATCGTTTGCCATAGAAAAAATCTGCAGACACACAGACAGACACACACATACAGACACTTTTCGAAAAACGACTTTTTTTCATGTTTTGAGTGTAGTACAATCAGAATCTGCAATAATCTCGAACACGATTTTTTTTGCCATCACCATACTTCCATTTCCTCAAGGAATATGGAAGTAAAATATCGGTATGGAGAACCATACATGACTTCCATATTCTAAGATTTATATTTAAAATCATTTTCGAAATGAAATATTACCATAGAAACTACTTCTTTCTACTTACTGCTTCAGCCTTAACCACAGTACTGTGGTCACTAACGTATACCACCTCACGTTATCGCACTCGATTTTCACTGATGATGGAAGTCTATGGCATTGCCGAAATGTCTGGTTTTGTAGAAAACATTGGACTACGGCCAAATATCCCGGGAAGGAATTTTAACAAAAACTACTTCTTTGTTGCCGATAACGTTGCACACATATATATCAGTGGCGAAGTTACATGGAGGCAATTGAGGCAATGCCTACCCTAAAAAATTCTGTGGAATAAAAATTATAAATACGTATGAACTACATAACGTAAAGATTATACATTGTTACTGCGACTGTCAAATTTATTAAACCGAAACGTGCTTTATTGAGCGACCGCTAGATGGTGACAGGTGAGATTCGGCATAGTTCGTTTAAAGCGAATGAGGCAACCTGAACTTGCCTCAGCGTTTTTTGTATACATCGTATGTAAGCAATGTAGTGGTTTGATAGGGAAGTGTAGGGAGGGGGGATTGTCCCGCTCTGTACACATAGAGCGTTGAGGCATGCCTCACTTCTGTGGTCCAAACAGTTAAGTTAAGGCGCCTGTGTTGTTTCTAAGTGTTTATTTTATGCGGTTATTAAAAGTGTCACTGTTATTCAGCTGAACTAACAGATGCTCAAGATTGTTATTTGAATTATTTGTAACATTAAACATATACATAGAAACTAATCAAGTTTAAAAATTTGAAGTTCAATCAGTTGTATTATTGTGTATGACTAATACAAGGATTGTTCAATAGAAACACGTATAGAGCTGTAAAGCATTTTTTATTCAACGATTTTAAAAGAAGTCTCCAATAACATTAAGAATATATAGCCTAAGGTCTTTAGGTAACATGCAGATTGCTGTAGAACCACCTCGGAGAAAAAACTTTATCATACAGTGCACTCGTTGTCAGTCATACGGTCACAGTAAGACGTATTGTAGGAAACCTTTCCAGTGTGTCAAGTGCGGAGGTGAACACAACTCCGCAAGTTGTTCCAAATCTAAGGATACACCAGCCACATGTGCATTATGTGATGGTCCTCATACAGCTAATTATAAGGGCTGTGAAGTTTATCAAAACCTGCAGGCCAGAAAAAGCCCCGTACGAAACTCCACACCTAGGAGAACCCCTTCAATGTTTAGGACTATGAACACGGAACAGAACATGAATACCCGTAACGTCTCTTCTCCTACTTACGCTCAAATTGCAGGACTACCGAAACACTCAGAATCATCGCCCCCTTATGACAGCAATCTCAAACAGACAGCAAATGAGGACATCACTCTTTCACACTTCCTGACAAAATTTGAGACTATGTTCAGTCAACTCATGCAGCAAAATAGCGTCATGCTTAATCTCCTTACAACACTTGTCAATAAACTTTCTAATTAATAATGAATAACAATTACAGGATTGGATTATGGAACGCCAATGGACTCTCTCAACGCACCCTAGAACTCAAAGCTTTTCTTCTTGAAAACAGATTAGACGTAATGCTTATATCTGAGACACACTTCACAGACAGAAGCCATATTAGGATTCCAGGCTTTACTGTTTATGATACCCAACATCCGGACGGGACAGCTCGTGGCGGAACCACTCTGTTAATCCGAAACAATATAAAACATTATCTCTTCTCTAACGTCAAAACTGCTCACCTACAGGCGACCAACGTTTTAATTGAAGATCAAAGAGGCCCTCTAATTGTTTCTGCAGTCTACTGTCCCCCAAAACACAGAATCAATGAAACTGACTTCAGCTCTTTTCTTGGAACTCTTGGTGCACGTTTTTTGGTGGGAGGTGACTTTAACGCAAAACACCCGCAATGGGGTTCGAGATTAGCTAATCCAAGAGGTAGAATTTTATATAACGTCATTAGACAAGAATCCCTGTCCTTTCTGTCCACTGGTCAACCAACCTATTGGCCTTCTGACACAAATAAAATACCTGACCTAATTGATTTCTTCTTAATACGAGGCTTGTCTCATAAATACTACAAAGTTGAATCTTGCCTTGATTTGTCCTCTGACCACACTCCAATTATTGCCACTATTAGCAATACTATAATTGAGTCTGAAAGTCTACCAACACTCACAAATCGTCTTACTGACTGGGATTACTTTAGAGAGCTTGTAAATTATAATATCTCGCTCGAACTTCCACTCCACACGCCTGCTGAATTGGATGCGGCTGTAAATTCTCTCACCAGTACTTTTCAAAAATCAGCCTGGGAAGCTACACCTTGCAATACAGCGAAGAATAAGCACTTGAACCTTCCTCTGGTTGTCCGGAAGAAATTAGCTGAGAAGCGTAAATTGCGACGAATTTGGCAGCATACTCATCATCCGGATGATAAAAGAAAGTGGAATTCCGCGGCCAGACAACTTAAACGATTGTTGGAAAATCTAAAGAATGAAGGGATTCAGGATTATCTAGAAAATCTGTCACCAAATGAAAGTACTGATTATTCTCTGTGGAAGGCTACTAAACGATTAAAAAGGCCACTATTACAAATACCACCAATACATAAACGAGATGGTAGCTGGGCGCGCAGCAATACAGAGAAATCCCAGGTTTTTGCCGAACATTTGGTCAACGTTTTTCAACCTGAAGCCAGCAAGAACGTCTCTTTCGATGAAGAGGTACAAAGATACTTACACTCCCCGCTCCAAATGACTCTACCTATTAAGCCTTTTAAAGTTAAGGAAATCAAGGAAATAATCTTGTATAATTTGAAAAGTAAAAAGGCTCCCGGCATTGATTTGCTATCGGGGAAAGTTCTAAAGGAGCTGCCTCACAAAGGCGTTGTACTAATAACATACATTTTCAATGCCATACTCAGACTCGAATACTTTCCTCTTCTCTGGAAATCGGCTCAAGTTATCATGGTCTTAAAACCTGGTAAAAACCCTCAAGAGCCCTCTTCTTATCGACCCATAAGCCTTCTACCGATACTTGGTAAGATCTTTGAAAAGCTGTTTGTAAAACGACTTATGCCAACAATTGTAGAAAACAACCTAATTCCCGATCACCAATTTGGTTTTCGAGAAAAGCACTCTACGGTAGATCAAATACACAGACTAACAAATGTTATCAATAAATCGCTGGAATCGAAGATGTTCTGCTCAGGTGTGTTTCTCGACGTTTCCCAGGCATTTGACAAAGTCTGGCATCTTGGACTCTTATATAAAATAAAGCAAAATCTGCCACATAATTGTTACCGTATCTTACATTCCTACTTAGTGGGCAGAGTGTTTCAAGTCAAGTACTCCGATGCTACTTCTCCTCTATTACCAGTGGGGTCGGGTGTTCCGCAGGGTAGTGTCCTGGGTCCTCTGCTCTACCTCCTGTTCACCTCGGACTTACCGTCAGCAAGTGAAACCACTGTTGCTACCTACGCCGATGACACAGCGATCCTAGCGACACACTCCGACCCCTCAATAGCATCTCTTATACTACAAGAATCATTAAACAGCGTTCAGTTATGGCTTGATAATTGGCGCATAAAAATCAATTCATCGAAGTCAGTCCACGTTACCTTCACCACACGTAAGGCAAACTGCCCTCCAGTCACAATTAACGGTCAACCAGTACCGCAAGCTGAAAGTGCTAAGTACCTTGGGATGCATCTGGACAGGAGATTAACATGGAAAAAACATATAACATCTAAGAAGCTTCAACTTAATCACAAGGTCAGAAACATCTATTGGCTTATAGGCAGACAATCACGGTTAAGTCTCGTCAACAAACTCTTGATCTATAAAGTCGTGCTTAAACCGGTATGGACTTATGGTATTCAACTTTGGGGTACTGCAAGTACAAGTAATATTGAGATTATCCAGCGCTTTCAGTCCAAAACACTTAGATCAATAGTCGACGCTCCTTGGTTTGTCTCAAATAACTATATACACCGCGACCTCAAAGTTTCAACCGTGAAAGAAGAAATCATGCGCCTCTGCAGGACTCACATCTCCAAACTAGAACAGCATCCCAACCACCTGGCTATTAACTTGTTAGACAACAGTGAAGATATTTATAGACTAAAAAGACACAAACTATTAGACTTACCATTCAGGTTTAACTCATAATGTATTCTCTGTATTTTCTGTATTGTACTGTCTGTGATATCTGTTCTGTATGTTTTTGTATTCGTGTCATTCATACGTGTTAATGTCAACCTGTATATGTGCCTTATGGGCCCAGTGTTTAATGTTTGAACTTATTGTATCATGCCAGCAGGAAGTGATAGTGACTTTTGTTCATTTGTTTACATGTTTTTATCATTTAGTTTTGTATTTTGTTACCTCTTTAATCTATTATCAAAACCAGAAGAGCTGTCAATGGTCAGCTCTTCATAATCCTGTGTGTGTTGTCAGCCAATTTGTTAAATGTTCGCTCAGTCGAACAGCTTACAGATCTCCAATAAATTAAAAAAAAAAAAAAAAAAAAAAAAAAAAAATAACATTAAGACATGAGTTCCACTGTTGCGCTAACCTGTAGATTCCATGCTAGTAAAATTCTTACGGCTGTTTGTGGAACCATTCGGTTACAGCAAACTCTACCTCAGCGTCCGATTTGAACCACCGTCCTTTTAGTGATTCCTTAAAAAAAATTTAAGATAAGATTTTTGCCTGCCCATTCATTAACTACTAGCTTCGCCAGTAAGCAAATTGATGTCCATTTTTTTCGGCTTTCACGCGTTATGTTGGTGTGGGTTTCGGCACTTTCCATTTAAAAAGCGTGCAAACGTAAGAAAATAAACATGAGTGAGGCCAGAAATAACGTGAATTGTGTGTGTGTGTGTGTGTGTGTGTGTTTGTGTCTTACCTGCCTTTTTATTGCCGTATTAAATGAAAAATATTATAATACATTAAAATGAAAAAATTTTAATTTTATTGCCTGGCAACAAAATTATTTTATTTTTAACAATTACCATTGTTTCAAAAAGTTTAAATAAATTTTCAAGTACTTTACTCTTGTTAAAACGTAAAACGTTGCAGGTAAACTACCCCTTCCCCTTAACCGATCTTCACCAAAAACAATAGGTCTTGAGTACTCTACAAATCAGGGCTGTATGCAAAACATTATTTGATTCTGTTTGAATTTGCGGCTGTTATCGTTTGCCATAAAAAATACCCTTGTTAAAAAAACGTTGCAGGTAAATTACCCCTTTCCCTCAACCGATCTTCACCAAAAACAACAGGTCTTGAGAACTCTACAATTCAGGTCTGTATACGAAACATTATTTAATTCTGTTTGAATTTGCGGCTGTTATCGTTTGCCAAAAAAAAAAAAATTTCCCTTGATAAAAAAAAACTGTTGCAGGTAAACTACCCCTTTCCCTCAACCGATCTTCACCAAAAACAATATAGGTCGTGAGTACTCTACAAATCAGGGCTGTATGCAAAAAATTATTTGATTCTGTTTGAATTTGCGGCAGTTATCGTTTGCCATAGAAAAAAAATCTACAGACAGACACACACACAGACACTTTTCGGAAAACGACTTTTTTTCATGTTTTGAGTGTAAACATTGCAGAATCAGAATCTGCAATAATCTCGAACACGATTTTTTTTGCCATCACCATACTTCCATTCCTTGAGGAATATGGAAGTAATAATCATGAGTGAGGCCAGAAATAACGTGAATTGCGTGTGTGTGTGTGTGTGTGTGTGTGTGTGTGTGTGTGTCTTACCTGCCTTTTTATTGCTGTAGGCATAATAATAAAATGGAAACGTAAACATTACATAACTGAGATACGCTTACCTGCCACGAACGATATATTATTTTATACATGGAGGAGTTCAGTGACATACACACGTACAGAAGTCATCTTCAAAAATACTAGAAGTCGTCCACGCTTTTATGTTGGCAGTGTAACTTACAGGAAGTTTTTTGATGTTTTTAAAACATCTAGGATGCAAACGTTTCCCGATAACTAAAAGTTTCCTTTTTTCGGTTCCCGTCATGTTCGCACAAACAAAAACTGTAACTCTCTGTTTAGAGAGCTTCCCACCAACCGATCTTCACCAAAAACAATAGGTCTTGAGTACTCTACAAATCAGGACTGTATGCAGAAAATTATTTGATTCTGTTTGAATTTGCGGCTGTTATCGTTTGCCATAGAAAATACCCTTGTTAAAAAAACGTTGTAGGTAAACTACCCCTTTCCCTTAACCGATCTTCACCAAAAACAATAGGTCTTGAGAACTCTACAATTTAGGGCTGTATGCAAATAATCTTTCACTTTTAAATTTGAAAGTCTTATCTGGAGTTAATTTATAAAAAATTCCGGCTTCATGTCCATTAAAGATGTCTTCATCTTTATATGATCGTCTAATTTCTGGCCAAGTGTTACGCACTCAATCGCCTGTAACGTTCAGATCTACGCATTTTGCCTCACCACAAATTTTTGCAAAGGAAATCGAGTGTCGGGCCTTAAATCGATCTAGCCATCCGTTGGAGCACGTAAAATGGCTGGCGCCGGCAGTCCTGTTACAGTGCTTATCGCTTGCATACAATGTAAGTCTGTAGCCATGGGCTAGCGCGCGCGCACATATATACGTTTATATGAAATTTAGAGTAAAATATCTGAGAAATATTTGACGCTATAACAGAGTAGTACAATATTTAGTGATGTTAAAACCGGGAATTTTTATAATGTTAAAGATATCAGTTTGACCGGACTTATGACAAAATAACGCTACACCCGAGTTGACGTAACAGCCGAGGACGTAATAACCAAGTTCCACTGTATATATAAAGATATTAACTCAAACATAATATACATTAAAATGAAAAAATTATAATTTTATTGCCTGGCAACAAAATTATTTTATTTTTACTTCCATATTCCTTAAGGAATGGAAGTATGGTGATGGCAAAAAAAATCGTGTGCGAGATTATTGCAGATTCTGATTCTACTACACTCAAAACATGAAAAAAAGTCGTTTTCCGAAAAGTGTCTGTGTGTGTGTCTGTCTGTCTATGTGTCTATAGATTTTTTTTCTATGGCAAACGATAACTGCCGCAAATTCAAACAGAATCAAATAATTTTTTGCATACAGCCCTGATTTATAGAGTACTCACAACCTATTGTTTTTGGTGAAGATCGGTTGAGGGAAAGGGGTAGTTTACCTGCAACAGTTATTTTTATAAACAGAAATTTTTTTTTTGGCAAACGATACCAGCCGCAAATTCAAACAGAATCAAATAATGTTTCGCATACAGCCCTGAATTGTAGAGTTCTCAAGACCTATTGTTTTTGGTGAAGATCGGTAAAGGGAAAGGGGTAGTTTACCGGTAACGTTTTATGTTTTAACAAGGGTATTTCCTATGGCAAACGATAACAGCCGCAAATTCAAACAGAATCAAAAGATTATTTGCATACAGCCCTAAATTGTAGAGTTCTCAAGACCTATTGTTTTTGGTGAAGATCGGTTAAGGGAAAGGGGTAGTTTACCTGCAACGTTTTTTATCAAGCGTATTTTCTATGGCAAACGATAACAGCCGCAAATTCAAACAGAATCAAATAATTTTTTGCATACATCAGTGAAATGTAGAGGACTCAAGGCTTTTAGATTTTGGTGAAGATCGGTTAATGGGAAGGGGTAGTTTACCAGCAACCTTCTACGTTTTAACAAGAGTAAAGTACTTGAAAATTTATTTAAACTTTTTGAAACAATGGTAATTGTTGAAAATAAAATAATTTTGTTGCCAGGTAACAAAAATAAAGTCATTTTGATTATAAAATATAAATATTTACAACAAGAAAAGAATTTTCAGTTTTCAAAATTTAAATATATTTTTATAAAACAATGGGTTCTTCATTGAGGTGGGGACCATGTCACTCACTCCATCTCAAGCCTCTCCCATTTTGCAGAAAAAGAGGACCCTGTCAAGGCTGATACTTTGACGACAGTGACAGGGCGACTTTCCACCAAATTCAGCAGAGTGACAGGTAGGCCCAACTCTGATTGGCTCCTCAGATTTCCCCAGCGTTAGTAGGTTCTATGAAAATATTTTATTTCAAAAATGATTTTAAATATAAATCTTAGATATGTTTTATAAATCTCATGTTTTATGCTTTAACATGGGTAATTTTTTATATGACGAACCATAACTGCCGTAAATTCAAACAGAATCAAATAATTTTTTACATATGTGCCTGAGCTATAGAGAACTCAATGTCTGTTGATTTTGGTGAAGATCGGTTACGGGGAAAGGGCAGTTTACCGGAAACATTTTTTGTTGTAACATGAGTAAAGTACTTAATTTTGATAAAGTATCCTGATAAGATCTTAATAATCCACTGTAGAAACGTAGATGAAATATCTATAAATGAAGAGGCTAGTTGAACGGGCTGGGGGTAATTTTCTATAAATCAAAATTATAGTTGAAGGGGGAGGGGATAATTTTTTTTATATGTGTACTACGTTATTGGCAACAAAGAAGTATTTTTTTGTTAAAATTCCTTCCCTGGCTGTTTGGCTGAAAATGATTTTAAATATAAATCTTAGAATACGGAAGTCATGTATGGTTCTCCATACCGATATTTAACAATTACCATTGTTTGAAAAAGTTTAAATAAATTTTCAAGTACTTTACTCTTGTTAAAACGTAAAAGGTTGCAGGTAAACTACCCCTTCCCCTTAACCGATCTTCACCAAAATCTAAAGGCCTTGAGTCCTCTACAATTCACTGACGTATGCAAAACATTATTTATTCTGTTTGAATTTGCGGCAGTTATCGTTTGCCATAGAAAATACGCTTGATAAAAAACGTTGCAGGTAAACTACCCCTTCCCCTCAACCGATCTTCACCAAAAACAATAGGTCTTGAGTACGCTACAAATCAGGCCTGTATGCAGAAAATCATTTGATTCTGTTTGAATTTGCGGCTGTTATCGTTTGCCATAGAAAATACCCTTGTTAAAAAAACGTTGTAGGTAAACTACCCCTTTCCCTTAACCGATCTTCACCAAAAACAATAGGTCTTGAGAACTCTACAATTTAGGGCTGTATGCAAATAATCATTTGATTCTGTTTGAATTTGCGGCTGTTATCGTTTGCCATAGGAAATACCCTTGTTAAAACATAAAACGTTACTGGTTAACTACCCCTTTCCCTTAACCGATGTTTACCAAAATCAACAGATCGTTAGAACTCTACAATTCAGGGCTGTATGCGAAACATTATTTGATTCTGTTTGAATTTGCGGCTGTTATCGTTTGCCAATAAAAAAAAATTCCCTTGATAAAAAAAAACCGTTGCAGGTAAACTACCCCTTTCCCTCAACCGATCTTCACCAAAAACAATAGGTCGCGAGTACTCTGCGAATCAGGGCAGCATGCAAAAAATTATTTGATTCTGTTTGAATTTGCGGCAGTTATCGTTTGCCAAAAAAAAAAAAATCTATAGACAGACAGACACACAGACACACAGACACTTTTCGGAAAACGACTTTTTTTCATGTTTTGAGTGTAGTAGAATGAGAATCTGCAATAATCTCGAACACGATTTTTTTGCCATCACCATACTTCCATTCCTTAAGGAATATGGAAGTAAAAATACGCATACAATATATGGCTTGTGTAAGTTAATGATTGATCTCCATTAAGTAGTGCTCAAGTTTCCAAAGTTTTAATATTATGATGTCCATAATTAAAACATCAGAGCAGGTTTAGTGTGTATGAGGGTACACCGTGGACAAAAGTTTTCAACATTTCCTATTGAGCGTTGCTTAGAGTAAAGCTGCGAATCTACAGTGTACGTTTCACAGAACAAACACGCGGAAAAGAAGGAGCGCTCCGAAGTCACTCATGGACCCTCAGCATCTTGCAGAGGGTTCATTCCCTAAAGACGAAAAGTCTGTCTATGAATCGTTCCTCTGTAAAACACGTGCAGTTACACTGCCCAGCGAGCCACAGGTAGCAAATCGCTATCCACGCTGGACACTTTTTCGGCTTGCACGCGTTATGTTGGTATGGGTTTCGGCACTTTCCATTTAAAAAGCTTGCAAATATAAGAAAATAACATGAATGAGGCCAGAAATAATGCGAATTTTGTGTATGTGTGTGTGTATGTGTCTTCCCTGCCTTTTTATTGCGGTAGTCATAATAGCAAAATGGAAACATAAACATTACATAACTGAGATATGCTTGCCTGCCATGAACAATAAATTTTCTCTCATACATGATTTACATTAAAATGAAAAAATTTATAATTTTAATGCCTGGCAACAAAATTATTTTATTTTTAACAATTACCATTGTTTGAGAAAGTTTAAATGAATTTTCAAGTACTTTACTGTTGTTAAAACGTAAAAGGTTCCAGGTAAACTACCCCTTCCCCTTAACCGATCTTCACCAAAATCAAAAGTCCTTGAGATCGCTACAATTCAGGGGTGTATGCAAAAAATTATTTGATTCTGTTTGAATATGCGACAGTTATCGTTCATCATAGAAAAAATTACCCTTGTTAAAATATAAAATGTTGCAGGGCTGTATGCGAAACATTATTTGATTCTGTTTGAATTTGCGGCTGTTATCGTTTGCCAAAAAAAAATTACCCTTGATAAAAAAAACCGTTGCAGGTAAACTACCCCTTTCCCTCAACCGATCTTCACCAAAAACAATAGGTCGTGAGTACTCTACAAATCAGGGCTGTATGCAAAAAATTATTTGATTCTGTTTCAATTTGCAGCTGTTATCGTTTGCCATAGAAAAAATCTGCAGACACGCAGACACACAGACAGACACACACATACAGACACTTTTCGAAAAACGACTTTTTTTCATGTTTTGAGTGTAGTACAATCAGAATCTGCAATAATCTCGAACACGATTTTTTTTGCCATCACCATACTTCCATTTCCTCAAGGAATATGGAAGTAAAATATCGGTATGGAGAACCATACATGACTTCCATATTCTAAGATTTATATTTAAAATCATTTTCGAAATGAAATATTACCATAGAAACTACTTCTTTCTACTTACTGCTTCAGCCTTAACCACAGTACTGTGGTCACTAACGTATACCACCTCACGTTATCGCACTCGATTTTCACTGATGATGGAAGTCTATGGCATTGCCGAAATGTCTGGTTTTGTAGAAAACATTGGACTACGGCCAAATATCCCGGGAAGGAATTTTAACAAAAACTACTTCTTTGTTGCCGATAACGTTGTACACATATATATCAGTGGCGAAATTACATGGAGGCAATTGAGGCAATGCCTACCCTAAAAAATTCTGTAGAATAAAAATTATAAATACGTATGAACTACATAACGTAAAGATTATACATTGTTACTGCGACTGTCAAATTTATTAAACCGAAACGTGCTTTATTGAGCGACCGCTAGATGGTGACAGGTGAGATTCGGCATAGTTCGTTTAAAGCGAATGAGGCAACCTGAACTTGCCTCAGCGTTTTTTGTATACATCGTATGTAAGCAATGTAGTGGTGTGATAGGGAAGTGTAGGGAGGGGGGATTGTCCCGCTCTGTACACATAGAGCGTTGAGGCATGCCTCACTTCTGTGGTCCAAACAGTTAAGTTAAAGCGCCTGTGTTGTTTCTAAGTGTTTATTTTATGCGGTTATTAAAAGTGTCACTGTTATTCAGCTGAACTAACAGATGCTCAAGATTGTTATTTGAATTATTTGTAACATTAAACATATACATAGAAACTAATCAAGTTTAAAAATTTGAAGTTCAATCAGTTGTATTATTGTGTATGACTAATACAAGGATTGTTCAATAGAAACACGTATAGAGCTGTAAAGCATTTTTTATTCAACGATTTTAAAAGAAGTCTCCAATAACATTAAGACATGAGTTCCACTGTTGCGCTAACCTGTAGATTCCATGCTAGTAAAATTCTTACGGCTGTTTGTGGAACCATTCGGTTACAGCAAACTCTACCTCAGCGTCCGATTTGAACCACCGTCCTTTTAGTGATTCCTTAAAAAAAATTTAAGATAAGATTTTTGCCTACCCATTCATTAACTACTAGCTTCGCCAGTAAGCAAATTGATGTCCATTTTTTTCGGCTTTCACGCGTTATGTTGGTGTGGGTTTCGGCACTTTCCATTTAAAAAGCGTGCAAACGTAAGAAAATAAACATGAGTGAGGCCAGAAATAACGTGAATTGTGTGTGTGTGTGTGTGTGTGTGTGTTTGTGTCTTACCTGCCTTTTTATTGCCGTATTAAATGAAAAATATTATAATACATTAAAATGAAAAAATTTTAATTTTATTGCCTGGCGACAAAATTATTTTATTTTTAACAATTACCATTGTTTCAAAAAGTTTAAATAAATTTTCAAGTACTTTACTCTTGTTAAAACGTAAAACGTTGCAGGTAAACTACCCCTTCCCCTTAACCGATCTTCACCAAAAACAATAGGTCTTGAGCTCTCTACAAATCAGGGCTGTATGCAAAACATTATTTGATTCTGTTTGAATTTGCGGCTGTTATCGTTTGCCATAAAAAATACCCTTGTTAAAAAAACGTTGCAGGTAAACTACCCCTTTCCCTCAACCGATCTTCACCAAAAACAATAGGTCTTGAGAACTCTACAATTCAGGGCTGTATACGAAACATTATTTAATTCTGTTTGAATTTGCGGCTGTTATCGTTTGCCAAAAAAAAAAAATTTCCCTTGAAAAAAAAAAACTGTTGCAGGTAAACTACCCCTTTCCCTCAACCGATCTTCACCAAAAACAATATAGGTCGTGAGTACTCTACAAATCAGGGCTGTATGCAAAAAATTATTTGATTCTGTTTGAATTTGCGGCAGTTATCGTTTGCCATAGAAAAAAAATCTACAGACAGACACACACACAGACACTTTTCGGAAAACGACTTTTTTTCATGTCTTGAGTGTAAACATTGCAGAATCAGAATCTGCAATAATCTCGAACACGATTTTTTTTGCCATCACCATACTTCCATTCCTTGAGGAATATGGAAGTAATAATCATGAGTGAGGCCAGAAATAACGTGAATTGCGTGTGTGTGTGTGTGTGTGTGTGTGTGTGTGTGTGTCTTACCTGCCTTTTTATTGCTGTAGGCATAATAATAAAATGGAAACGTAAACATTACATAACTGAGATACGCTTACCTGCCACGAACGATATATTATTTTATACATGGAGGAGTTCAGTGACATACACACGTACAGAAGTCATCTTCAAAAATACTAGAAGTCGTCCACGCTTTTATGTTGGCAGTGTAACTTACAGGAAGTTTTTTGATGTTTTTAAAACATCTAGGATGCAAACTTTTCCCGATAACTAAAAGTTTCCTTTTTTCGGTTCCCGTCATGTTCGCACAAACAAAAACTGTAACTCTCTGTTTAGAGAGCTTCCCACCAACCGATCTTCACCAAAAACAATAGGTCTTGAGTACTCTACAAATCAGGACTGTATGCAGAAAATTATTTGATTCTGTTTGAATTTGCGGCTGTTATCGTTTGCCATAGAAAATACCCTTGTTAAAAAAACGTTGTAGGTAAACTACCCCTTTCCCTTAACCGATCTTCACCAAAAACAATAGGTCTTGAGAACTCTACAATTTAGGGCTGTATGCAAATAATCTTTCACTTTTAAATTTGAAAGTCTTATCTGGAGTTAATTTATAAAAAATTCCGGCTTCATGTCCATTAAAGATGTCTTCATCTTTATATGATCGTCTAATTTCTGGCCAAGTGTTACGCACTCAATCGCCTGTAACGTTCAGATCTACGCATTTTGCCTCACCACAAATTTTTGCAAAGGAAATCGAGTGTCGGGCCTTAAATCGATCTAGCCATCCGTTGGAGCACGTAAAATGGCTGGCGCCGGCAGTCCTGTTACAGTGCTTATCGCTTGCATACAATGTAAGTCTGTAGCCATGGGCTAGCGCGCGCGCACATATATACGTTTATATGAAATTTAGAGTAAAATATCTGAGAAATATTTGACGCTATAACAGAGTAGTACAATATTTAGTGATGTTAAAACCGGGAATTTTTATAATGTTAAAGATATCAGTTTGACCGGACTTATGACAAAATAACGCTACACCCGAGTTGACGTAACAGCCGAGGACGTAATAACCAAGTTCCACTGTATATATAAAGATATTAACTCAAACATAATATACATTAAAATGAAAAAATTATAATTTTATTGCCTGGCAACAAAATTATTTTATTTTTACTTCCATATTCCTTAAGGAATGGAAGTATGGTGATGGCAAAAAAAATCGTGTTCGAGATTATTGCAGATTCTGATTCTACTACACTCAAAACATGAAAAAAAGTCGTTTTCCGAAAAGTGTCTGTGTGTGTGTCTGTCTGTCTATGTGTCTATAGATTTTTTTTCTATGGCAAACGATAACTGCCGCAAATTCAAACAGAATCAAATAATTTTTTGCATACAGCCCTGATTTATAGAGTACTCACAACCTATTGTTTTTGGTGAAGATCGGTTGAGGGAAAGGGGTAGTTTACCTGGAACAGTTATTTTTATCAAGGGAAATTTTTTTTTTGGCAAACGATACCAGCCGCAAATTCAAACAGAATCAAATAATGTTTCGCATACAGCCCTGAATTGTAGAGTTCTCAAGACCTATTGTTTTTGGTGAAGATCGGTAAAGGGAAAGGGGTAGTTTACCGGTAACGTTTTATGTTTTAACAAGGGTATTTCCTATGGCAAACGATAACAGCCGCAAATTCAAACAGAATCAAAAGATTATTTGCATACAGCCCTAAATTGTAGAGTTCTCAAGACCTATTGTTTTTGGTGAAGATCGGTTAAGGGAAAGGGGTAGTTTACCTACAACATTTTTTTAACAAGGGTATTTTCTATGGCAAACGATAACAGCCGCAAATTCAAACAGAATCAAATAATTTTCTGCATACAGTCCTGATTTGTAGAGTACTCAAGACCTATTGTTTATGGTGAAGATCGGTTGAGGGGAAGGGGTAGTTTACCTGCAACGTTTTTTATCAAGCGTATTTTCTATGGCAAACGATAACAGCCGCAAATTCAAACAGAATCAAATAATTTTTTGGATACATCAGTGAAATGTAGAGGACTCAAGGCTTTTAGATTTTGGTGAAGATCGGTTAAGGGGAAGGGGTAGTTTACCAGCAACCTTCTACGTTTTAACAAGAGTAAAGTACTTGAAAATTTATTTAAACTTTTTGAAACAATGGTAATTGTTGAAAATAAAATAATTTTGTTGCCAGGTAACAAAAATAAAGTCATTTTGATTATAAAATATAAATATTTACAACAAGAAAAGAATTTTCAGTTTTCAAAATTTAAATATATTTTTATAAAACAATGGGTTCTTCATTGAGGTGGGGACCATGTCACTCACTCCATCTCAAGCCTCTCCCATTTTGCAGAAAAAGAGGACCCTGTCAAGGCTGATACTTTGACGACAGTGACAGGGCGACTTTCCACCAAATTCAGCAGAGTGACAGGTAGGCCCAACTCTGATTGGCTCCTCAGATTTCCCCAGCGTTAGTAGGTTCTATGAAAATATTTTATTTCAAAAATGATTTTAAATATAAATCTTAGATATGTTTTATAAATCTCATGTTTTATGCTTTAACATGGGTAATTTTTTATATGACGAACCATAACTGCCGTAAATTCAAACTGAATCAAATAATTTTCTACATATGTGCCTGAGCTATAGAGAACTCAATGTCTGTTGATTTTGGTGAAGATCGGTTACGGGGAAAGGGCAGTTTACCTGAAACATTTTTTGTTGTAACATGAGTAAAGTACTTAATTTTGATAAAGTATCCTGATAAGATCTTAATAATCCACTGTAGAAACGTAGATGAAATATCTATAAATGAAGAGGCTAGTTGAACGGGCTGGGGGTAATTTTCTATAAATCAAAATTATAGTTGAAGGGGGAGGGGATAATTTTTTTTATATGTGTACTACGTTATTGGCAACAAAGAAGTATTTTTTTGTTCAAATTCCTTCCCTGGCTGTTTGGCTGAAAATGATTTTAAATATAAATCTTAGAATACGGAAGTCATATATGGTTCTCCATACCGATATTTAACAATTACCATTGTTTGAAAAAGTTTAAATAAATTTTCAAGTACTTTACTCTTGTTAAAACGTAAAAGGTTGCAGGTAAACTACCCCTTCCCCTTAACCGATCTTCACCAAAATCTAAAGGCCTTGAGTCCTCTACAATTCACTGACGTATGCAAAACATTATTTATTCTGTTTGAATTTGCGGCAGTTATCGTTTGCCATAGAAAATACGCTTGATAAAAAACGTTGCCGGTAAACTACCCTTTCTCCTCAACCGATCTTCACCAAAAACAATAGGTCTTGAGTAAGCTACAAATCAGGGCTGTATGCAGAAAATCATTTGATTCTGTTTGAATTTGCGGCTGTTATCGTTTGCCATAGAAAATACCCTTGTTAAAAAAACGTTGTAGGTAAACTACCCCTTTCCCTTAACCGATCTTCACCAAAAACAATAGGTCTTGAGAACTCTACAATTTAGGGCTGTATGCAAATAATCATTTGATTCTGTTTGAATTTGCGGCTGTTATCGTTTGCCATAGGAAATACCCTTGTTAAAACATAAAACGTTACTGGTAAACTACCCCTTTCCCTTAACCGATGTTTACCAAAATCAACAGATCGTTAGAACTCTACAATTCAGGGCTGTATGCGAAACATTATTTGATTCTGTTTGAATTTGCGGCTGTTATCGTTTGCAAAAAAAAAAAAAATTTCCCTTGATAAAAAAAACCGTTGCAGGTAAACTACCCCTTTCCCTCAACCGATCTTCACCAAAAACAATAGGTCGTGAGTACTCTACAAATCAGAGCTGTATGCAAAAAATTATTTGATTCTGTTTGAATTTGCGGCAGTTATCGTTTGCCATAGAAAAAAAATCTACACACACACAGACAGACAGACACACACACAGACACTTTTCGGAAAACGACTTTTTTTCATGTTTTGAGTGTAGTAGAATCAGAATCTGCAATAATCTCGAACACGATTTTTTTTGCCATCACCATACTTCCATTTCCTTAAGGAATATGGAAGTAAATATCGGTATGGAGAACCATACATGACTTCCATATTCTAAGATTTAAATTTAAAATCATTTTCGAAATGAAATATTACCATAGAAACTACTTCTTTCTACTTACTGCTTCAGCCTTAACCACAGTACTGTGGTCACTAACGTATACTACCTCACGTTATCACACTCGATTTTCACTGATGTTGGAAGTCGATGGCATTGCCGAAACGTCTGGTTTTGTAGAAAACATTGGACTATGGCCAAACATCCCGGGAAGGAATTTTAACAAAAACTACTTCTTTGTTGCCGATAACGTTGTACACATATATATAAAAAATACGCATACAATTAATGGCTTGTGTAAGTTAATGATTGATCTCCATTAAGTAGTGCTCAAGTTTCCAAAGTTTTAATATTATGATGTCCATAATTAAAACATCAGAGCAGGTTTAGTGTGTATGAGGGTACACCGTGGACAAAAGTTTTCAACATTTCCTATTGAGCGTTGCTTAGAGTAAAGCTGCGAATCTACAGTGTACGTTTCACAGAACAAACACGCGGAAAAGAAGGAGCGCTCCGAAGTCACTCATGGACCCTCAGCATCTTGCAGAGGGTTCATTCCCTAAAGACGAAAAGTCTGTCTATGAATCGTTGCTCTGTAAAACACGTGCAGTTACACTGCCCAGCGAGCCACAGGAAGCAAATCGCTATCCACGCTGGACACTTTTTAGGCTTGCACGCGTTATGTTGGTATGGGTTTCGGCACTTTCCATTTAAAAAGCTTGCAAATATAAGAAAATAACATGAATGAGGCCAGAAATAATGCGAATTTTGTGTATGTGTGTGTGTATGTGTCTTCCCTGCCTTTTTATTGCGGTAGTCATAATAACAAAATGGAAACATAAACATTACATAACTGAGATATGCTTGCCTGCCATGAACAATAAATTTTCTCTCATACATGATTTACATTAAAATGAAAAAATTTATAATTTTAATGCCTGGCAACAAAATTATTTTATTTTTAACAATTACCATTGTTTGAGAAAGTTTAAATGAATTTTCAAGTACTTTACTGTTGTTAAAACGTAAAAGGTTCCAGGTAAACTATCCCTTCCCCTTAACCGATCTTCACCAAAATCAAAAGTCCTTGAGTTCTCTACAATTCAGGGGTGTATGCAAAAAATTATTTGATTCTGTTTGAATATGCGACAGTTATCGTTCATCATAGAAAAAATTACCCTTGTTAAAATATAAAATGTTGCAGGGCTGTATGCGAAACATTATTTGATTCTGTTTGAATTTGCGGCTGTTATCGTTTGCCAAAAAAAAATTACCCTTGATAAAAAAAACCGTTGCAGGTAAACTACCCCTTCCCCTCAACCGATCTTCACCAAAAACAATAGGTCGTGAGTACTCTACAAATCAGGGCTGTATGCAAAAAATTATTTGATTCTGTTTCAATTTGCAGCTGTTATCGTTTGCCATAGAAAAAATCTGCAGACACACAGACAGACACACACATACAGACACTTTTCGAAAAACGACTTTTTTTCATGTTTTGAGTGTAGTACAATCAGAATCTGCAATAATCTCGAACACGATTTTTTTTGCCATCACCATACTTCCATTTCCTCAAGGAATATGGAAGTAAAATATCGGTATGGAGAACCATACATGACTTCCATATTCTAAGATTTATATTTAAAATCATTTTCGAAATGAAATATTACCATAGAAACTACTTCTTTCTACTTAGTGCTTCAGCCTTAACCACAGTACTGTGGTCACTAACGTATACCACCTCACGTTATCGCACTCGATTTTCACTGATGATGGAAGTCTATGGCATTGCCGAAATGTCTGGTTTTGTAGAAAACATTGGACTACGGCCAAATATCCCGGGAAGGAATTTTAACAAAAACTACTTCTTTGTTGCCGATAACGTTGTACACATATATATCAGTGGCGAAATTACATGGAGGCAATTGAGGCAATGCCTACCCTAAAAAATTCTGTGGAATAAAAATTATAAATAAGTATGAACTACATAACGTAAAGATTATACATTGTTACTTCGACTGTCAAGTTTATTAAACCGAAACGTGCTTTATTGAGCGACCGCTAGATGGTGACAGGTGAGATTCGGCATAGTTCGTTTAAAGCGAATGAGGCAACCTGAACTTGCCTCAGCGTTTTTTGTATACATCGTATGTAAGCAATGTAGTGGTGTGATAGGGAAGTGTAGGGAGGGGGGATTGTCCCGCTCTGTACACATAGAGCGTTGAGGCATGCCTCACTTCTGTGGTCCAAACAGTTAAGTTAAAGCGCCTGTGTTGTTTCTAAGTGTTTATTTTATGCGGTTATTAAAAGTGTCACTGTTATTCAGCTGAACTAACAGATGCTCAAGATTGTTATTTGAATTATTTGTAACATTAAACATATACATAGAAACTAATCAAGTTTAAAAATTTGAAGTTCAATCAGTTGTATTATTGTGTATGACTAATACAAGGATTGTTCAATAGAAACACGTATAGAGCTGTAAAGCATTTTTTATTCAACGATTTTAAAAGAAGTCTCCAATAACATTAGGACAGGAGTTCCACTGTTGCGCTAACCTGTAGATTCCATGCTAGTAAAATTCTTACGGCTGTTTGTGGAACCATTCGGTTACAGCAAACTCTACCTCAGCGTCCGATTTGAACCACCGTCCTTTTAGTGATTCCTTAAAAAAAATTTAAGATAAGATTTTTGCCTACCCATTCATTAACTACTAGCTTCGCCAGTAAGCAAATTGATGTCCATTTTTTTCGGCTTTCACGCGTTATGTTGGTGTGGGTTTCGGCACTTTCCATTTAAAAAGCGTGCAAACGTAAGAAAATAAACATGAGTGAGGCCAGAAATAACGTGAATTGTGTGTGTGTGTGTGTGTGTGTGTGTGTGTGTGTGTGTGTTTGTGTCTTACCTGCCTTTTTATTGCCGTATTAAATGAAAAATATTATAATACATTAAAATGAAAAAATTTTAATTTTATTGCCTGGCAACAAAATTATTTTATTTTTAACAATTACCATTGTTTCAAAAAGTTTAAATAAATTTTCAAGTACTTTACTCTTGTTAAAACGTAAAAGGTTGCAGGTAAACTACCCCTTCCCCTTAACCGATCTTCACCAAAAACAATAGGTCTTGAGTTCTCTACAAATCAGGGCTGTATGCAAAACATTGTTTGATTCTGTTTGAATTTGCGGCTGTTATCGTTTGCCATAGAAAATACGCTTGATAAAAACATGTTGCAGGTAAACTACCCCTTCCCCTTAACCGATCTTCACCAAAAACAATAGGTCTTGAGTACTCTACAAATCAGGGCTGTATGCAAAACATTGTTTGATTCTGTTTGAATTTGCGGCTGTTATCGTTTGCCATAGGAAATACCCTTGTTAAAAAAACGTTGCCGGTAAACTACACCTTTCCCTCAACCGATCTTCACCAAAAACAATAGGTCTTGAGAACTCTACAATTTAGGGCTGTATGCAAATAATCGTTTGATTCTGTTTGAATTTGCGGCTGTTATCGTTTGCCATAGGAAATACCCTTGTTAAAACATAAAACGTTACAGGTAAACTACCCCTTTCCCTTAACCGATCTTCACACCAAAAACAATAGGTCTTGAAAACTCTACAATTCAGTGCTGTATTCGAAACATTATTTAATCCTGTTTAAATTTGCGGCTGTTATCGTTTGCCAAAAAAAAAAATTTCCCTTGATAAAAAAAAACCGTTGCAGGTAAACTACCCCTTTCCCTCAACCGATCTTCACCAAAAAGAATAGGTCGTGAGTACTCTACAAATCAGGGCTGTATGCAAAAAATTATTTGATTCTGTTTGAATTTGCGGCAGTTATCGTTTGCCATAGAAAAAAAAATCTACAGATAGACACACAGACACTTTTCGGAAAACGACTTTTTTTCATGTTTTGAGTGTAGTAGAATCAGAATCTGCAATAATCTCGAACACGATTTTTTTTGCCATCACCATACTTCCATTCCTTAAGGAATATGGAAGTAAAAAATTAAAATTTTTCATTGTTGTAATTGTTAATAACAATAAGTTGTTAGTTTCTAAGCAACTGATAGAAATTAAATCAAATTATTTAGTTTAATTCAAACCAGCAATGATAATATATGTCCTGTTGGTGCTCTGCAGATAAATTCAGCTTGTGGCTCCTTTACCCACTGTGAAATACTCCAGGTAATGGAATTTTTGCTCCTCTGATTGTCTTGATTAGGATACGGGCATCATACTCACACACACCTGTTTGGCAGACACATGTCCTGCATTGCAGTCTGCATGTTGGGAGTTAGTGCAAGCGCGCGCCTTGCATTGACTTGAACACGCACTCTGGTAAGCGTACGCATGTGTTGCCCATGCGTACAGACTCACGCCGCACTGCTGAGCCGACACATGTCCTGCGATGCAAACTGTGTGTTGGTAGTCAGTGCAAGCGCGCACCTTGCATTGACACTAGCACACACTCTAGTATGTCGCACGCATGTGCGCTCGTGGTGTACACACATGCTTCGTTGTTTTAATTGTGGCAATCATAGTAGTAAAATTTTGCAACTGGGGTATGTTCACAATGGGTAAATTCAGCCATGGTTGAATTTATTGTTGAGACAACATACAAAACATTTTACATGTTCTGGTCTATGATTCGACAAAATAAATATATACACTTCTGCTGGATGAACATATACACCATGTTAGACTTCTAATAAATATATTAACAGAAATTCTTGGATTTCATTGTACATGATGTGTCCGTTACTTAACTAAATACCACTATTATATTAACGACTCAGAACACAAAGTTTTTTATAAGTGAAAACATAAAGTTTTACCTTACAGCCTGAACCGGTTTTCGCCTTTAAAGGTCTTCTGCAGACTGTAAGGTAAATCTTTACGATTTTACTTATAAAAAACTTAGTGTTCCGAGTCGTCAAACAATAGTGATATTTAGTTAAGTAACGGACACGTCATGGACAAGGAAATCCAAGAATTTATGATTGTATACTTGGTATATTTTCGTCAATTTGTTCTTGTTATTCTTGCTCAATCGGTTAATAATATTACTTATTTTAATATTGTTCATTTGATGCGTTGTAATGTTATTCAACTGGTTCTTTAACTGCTTACCCAGCTTGATGTCGATCGCATAGATTTCGGTCTCTTCGTCACCATCTGGTATATTATGTTCTAGTACATCGTGTGGATTTCAGCTGAGTACATCTGCTACGATATTTTCACTGCCTTTACAATGTACTACCTCAAAATCATATTCTTGGATTGCTAGTATCCATCTGGTAATATGTGAACAGCTTAATTGGCATTTTTGAAAAAATGTTAATGCCTTATTATCTGTAACAATGGTTAGTGGTCGTCCTAATACGTATGTTCTAAATTTCTTTAGGCAATGAACTACGCTGAGTAGTTCTACTTCGGCCGTAAAATAATTTAACTCGGCTCCTCTAAGAACCGACTGGTAAATGCTGTCACCCCTATTTCTCCGTCATCATTGATCTGATACAGCTGACCCCCAATTGCATACTTACTCGCATCAGTCTGTAAGTAAAACCTTTTGTTCGGGTCCGGGTGTCTTAGCATAACCATGTCGACAAATAGTTTCTTTACCTTGTTGAAATTATTTTCTAATTCTGCAGTCCACTGGAATTTAGTACCCTTTTTCAACAACTGTAGAAGTGGTTTGGTTTTTTCCGCATGTTTGCTGGTGAACTTATTGTAGAAATTTGTAAGGCCAAGAAATCCCTTTAATTGTCTCGGGTTTTTCAGTCTCGAAACTCCATAATAGCAGAAATTTTCTCTGTAGAAGCGCTGATCCCATTAGTAGTTAACTCATACCCCAAGTAATTAATTCTATCACGGAAGAATTTAGACTGTTTGAGATTAACCGTGACGTTTTCTCTTCTGAGGTTATTCAGCAACATTCTTAAGTATACCAAGTGTTCATCAATATTTTCCGACACACACACACAATCGTCCACATACAATATAGTAATTTTACTTCCATATTCCTTAAGGAATGGAAGTATGGTGATGGCAAAAAAAATCGTGTTCGAGATTATTGCAGATTCTGATTCTACTACACTCAAAACATGAAAAAAAGTCGTTTTCCGAAAAGTGTCTGTGTGTCTACTGTAGATTTTTTTTCTATGGCAAACGATAACTGCCGCAAATTCAAACAGAATCAAATAATTTTTTGCATACAGCTCTGATTTGTAGAGTACTCACGACCTATTGTTTTTGGTGAAGATCGGTTGAGGGAAAGGGGTAGTTTACCGGCAACGGTTTTTTTTTTATCAAGGGAATTTTTTTTTTTTGGCAAACGATAACAGCCGCAAATTCAAACAGAATTAAATAATGTTTCGTATACAGCCCTGAATTGTAGAGTTTTCAAGACATATTGTTTTTGGTGAAGATCGGTTAAGGGAAAGGGGTAGTTTACCTGTAACGTTTTATGTTTTAACAAGGGTATTTCCTATGGCAAACGATAACAGCCGCAAATTCAAACAGAATCAAACGATTATTTGCATACTGCCCTAAATTGTAGAGTTCTCAAGACCTATTGTTTTTGGTGAAGATCGGTTGAGGGAAACGGGTAGTTTACCTGCAACATTTTTTTAACAAGGGTATTTTCTATGGCAAACGATAACAGCCGCAAATTCAAACAGAAATCAAATAATGTTTTGCATACAGCCCTGATTTGTAGAGTACTCAAGACCTATTGTTTTTGGTGAAGATCGGTTAAGGGGAAGGGGTAGTTTACCTGCAACGTTTTTTTATCAAGCGTATTTTCTATCGCAAACGATAACAGCCGCAAATTCAAACAGAATCAAATAATTTTTTGCATACGTCCCTGAATTGTAGAGGTCTCAAGGACTTTCGATTTTGGTGAAGATCGGTTAAGGGGAAGGGGTAGTTTACCTGCAACCTTTTACGTTTTAACAAGAGTAAAGTACTTGAAAATTTATTTAAACTTTTTGAAACAATGGTAATTGTTAAAATTAAAATAATTTTGTTGCCAGGCAATACAATTAAAATTTTTTCATTTTAATGTAATATAATATTTTTCATTTAATACGGCAATAAAAAGGCAGGTAAGACACACACACACACACACACACACACACACACACACAAACACACACACACACACACACACACACACACACACACACACACACACACACACACACACACACACACACAATTCACGTTATTTCTGGCCTCACTCATGTTTATTTTCTTACGTTTGCACGCTTTTTAAATGGAAAGTGCCGAAACCCACACCAACATAACGCGTGCAAGCCGAAAAAATGGACATCAATTTGCTTACTGGCGAAGCTAATAGTTAATGAATGGGTAGGCAAAAATCTTATCTTAAATTTTTTTTAAGGAATCACTAAAAGGACGGTGGGTCAAATCGGACGCTGAGGTAGAGTTTGCTGTAACCGAATTGTTCCACAAACAGCCGTAAGAATTTTACGAGCAGGGAATCTACAGGTTAGCGCAACAGTGGAACTCGTGTCTTAATGTTATTGGAGACTTCTTTTAAAATCGTTGAATAAAAAATGCTTTACAGCTCTATACGTGTGTCTATTGAACAATCCTTGTATTAGTCATACACAATAATACAACTGATTGAACTTCAAATTTTTAAACTTGATTAGTTTCTATGTATATGTTTAATGTTACAAATAATTCAAATAACAATCTTGATCATCTGTTAGTTCAGCGGAATAACAGTGACACTTTTAATAACCGCATAAAATAAACACTTAGAAACAACACAGGCGCTTTAACTTAACTGTTTGGACCATAGAAGTGAGGCATGCCTCAACGCTCTATGTGTACAGCGCGGGACAATCCCCCCTCCCTACACTTCCCTATCACACCACTACATTGCTTACATACGATGTATACAAAAAACGCTGAGGCAAGTTCAGGTTGCCTCATTCGCTTTAAACGAACTATGCCGAATCTCACCTGTCACCATCTAGCGGTCGCTCAATAAAGCACGTTTCGGTTTAATAAATTTGACAGTCGCAGTAACAATGTATAATCTTTACGTTATGTAGTTCATACGTATTTATAATTTTTATTCTACAGAATTTTTTAGGGTAGGCATTGCCTCAATTGCCTCCATGTAACTTCGCCACTGATATATATGTGTACAACGTTATCGGCAACAAAGAAGTAGTTTTTGTTAAAATTCCTTCCCGGGATATTTGGCCGTAGTCCAATGTTTTCTACAAAACCAGACATTTCGGCAATGCCATCAACTTCCATCATCAGTGAAAATCGAGTGCGATAACGTGAGGTGGTATACGTTAGTGACCACAGTACTGTGGTTAAGGCTGAAGCAGTAAGTAGAAAGAAGTAGTTTCTATGGTAATATTTCATTTCGAAAATGATTTTAAATATAAATCTTAGAATATGGAAGTCATGTATGGTTCTCCATACCGATATTTTACTTCCATATTCCTTGAGGAAATGGAAGTATGGTGATGGCAAAAAAAATCGTGTTCGAGATTATTGCAGATTCTGATTCTACTACACTCAAAACATGAAAAAAGCCGTTTTCCGAAAAGTGTCTGTGTGTGTGTCTGTCTGTCAGTGGCGGCGCTAACGAAACGGGGGCCCCCCCGCGAAACTAATTAGGGGGCCCTATAAAAATGGTTAAATTTTGTATACGTAATAGGGGAAAACACTCAAATGAGTTTCTATTTACGTGTGTTTCACAACAATGGTTTGTGAATACTTTCTCGTCTATCACAAAGCGTTTGCAATTTGCAAAGGATGTTTTACACGTATACAAACTCTTAAAATTCATTGTTGCTAAATAGACAAAGTTCTATACAAACTATAAAAAAACCAAAATAAAAAGAATTATTTATTTTTACGTCAAAGATCTAAATACAGACTATGAAACAGTACCGCACACAGAGTGTTAATAATTTATTATTTAAAAACGAATATCAAAGTAACATTCTAGCTTTTTTCAAACATTTAAATTAGTTTGTAACTGAATTTGTGAAATTCTTGAATATACTCTATACACGTTCTCCTTAAGTCTAATCCAATTCAATAACACTCGAACTCAAGTAATGTACAGTATTTACAGATGAGGATCAACCAAAGTTCACTGTTTTCCTAAGCCTAGTCTTCTTTTTTTAATAGCTAAGAACTTTTCAACCACTTCGTTGATATTAGTTTTCTGTGTCTCTTCATTCTCAATGCTTAACAGTGCCAAGTCACTCAACCGAGTTTGGGCCATGGCACTTCTTAAGTATGACTTAATTAATTTAAGTTTTGAAAAGCTTCTTTCCGCTGTAGCTGTTGTGACAGGTATGGTTAAATAAAGCTGCAAAGCTATAGTTAAGTCTGGGAGGCAGCTCATAAGGCAGCTGTTCTCTTCAACCAGTAAATTCATCATTTCTCGAATGCTTTTCTTGTGTACAATTTCTTTGGCCATCAGAGCTTTGAAGGATATTACTTGGTCAGGCAGTGATGTGGAAAGGTCACCAGGATACACATTTACCAGAGCCTTACTTTTCTCCACTATTGTCTCTTGTGAGAAGTTTACTAAATTCTGAGGCGTCAGGAATGAAAACCTATCATCAATGCAACGCAATCCTTCGAATCTCATTTGTAGCTGAGCTATTACAATATCTAGTGTTGCATTGAAAACTTTTACTTCAAATGATTTCACTGGGTCGTCAATTCTATGGTCAACTGATAATTCAACAAAGAAGCGTTTTACATCTCGCTTACGCTTATTTTTCATGTTACGAGTTATGTCCCATGACTGGGCCAACTGTTTAGCACCAGCAAGAAAGCCGGCAAAATCCTTTCTTAAAACTTTTAACTCATCACAAGCGCGGCTTAGAAACTGCCACGCTCTGCCTAGGTCAACAGTTGGCCTCTGTAGTGCTTTCGAAGTTATATTTACGTTCTCTAAAATCTTAGTTTCAAGGCAGAGCACAAGAATAAATTCAAAGTTTTCCAGGTGGTTTCTAATTGCTAATGCTTCTTCTGCCTCGGGTTTTTTTGAGCCGTATAGAATAAGTTCTGTTAAACACTTAATCACAATTTTGAAATCATTTCTTAAAGCTAACAGACAGTCGTGTCTAGAAGACCACCTTGTTGGACATAGCTTTTTTAAAGTTAGATTTTTGGCAGAGCTGTCTTCTTTAACGGCAGTGTTAAGTTCTTGCCATCTATGTAAGCTTTCACTGAAAAACACATAAGTTTTCTGTACTATGTCATAAAATTGTCTTATTTCAGAAATATTTGATATTGAATCATTGATCACCAAGTTCAGGTTATGTGCAGCACAGTGTACGTAATCCGCGTTTGGGACTATATCCATAATTCTTTTCTGTAACCCAGAGTATTTCCCGCTCATTGTTGTTGCACCGTCATAACCTTGACCTCTACACTTACTAATGTCAATTTCATTTGTTTTCAAAAAGTCTAAAATCTTACTTTGAAACCCCTCACTGTTGGGATCCTTTATTTCTTGAAATCCCAAAACGGACTCACTAATCACAGTTTTATAATTGACAGGAGATTCTTCTACTATGTTAATGTATCTGATTACAACACTCATTTGGTCAATCTTAGAAATGTCTTGTGTGCTATCAACAATTATAGAAAAAAAGGAGACGAGTGAATCTGTTTTAGTAAGGCAGTCAATACTGATTTTCCTAGCAAGTTAATGATTTCATTTTGAATGTCATAGTGGAGGTATTTTGATCTGGTTTTTTCATTTTCTAAATGTGCACTAAGGAGAGAATCGTAGCGAGAAATTAAAGATAGTATGTTCAAAAAATTTCCACTTTCAGGATTTATTTCATGTAATGATTCTCTATGGCCAAGAAACGGCAATGAACACAGTGCCATGGTTCGAATGACATCCACAATCTGTATAAAAATATCTTTCCATTTTTTCCGCTCATCGGAAATTTGATCAGCTACCGTTTTACTCTTTTTCCAAGTGGCATACGTGAGACAAGATTGTAAATGAGCATTGCTACTTTCATGAACTTCAATTTTTTTACTGAGACCTTTCCAATCTCTAATATCGCCTTCACGCCAGCTTTGGGCATCAGCACTTTGGCTGAAAAGCCAACATGGTAAACAATAGACTCCATCTAGATTACGAGAGTAACAAAGCCAAAACCTGTGAACAATTTGGCCTGCTGCAGTTTTGAAAGAATAATATGCTGTACTGAAAGACCGCTTAGAAACGGAATCCTTCAGGAAAGGACCCTTTGTTTGACAAAGTTCACTTAACGTTATTAACTTTTTCACCTCGTCTGTCATTGTAGCTTGATTTTTATAGAATGCAATACCTGTCTCAAAACTTTGGCAGTTTGGATCGGAAGGGCCTGCTAAACTAGTTTTATTTGCGTGATTACTTATAACTTCAGTTGGTTCAAACTGATTTTCTGGTCCAGGTATGTCTTCGGACTGGCGAACACATTCAATGCCTAGCAGTTGTTCTTCTTGTTCATGTTGCAGTTGCTTATTTGTTTCCGTAGTTGTATCACTTGTATCCGACGAACTAATGTTTAAATCAGGTTTATTGTCACTGTCACAATCAACTTCAAGTCCGATTTTGTTTCTTTTTCATTACTTGCACTTGACCCGGGTTTGGGTTGTTCAACTTCACATTTTGATGATTTTTTTAAAAACTGGTCGAGTTTTGAAAGTTTACTTTTAGATCTTCTCGTTGTTTTTGCAGTTTCCTTTTCGTAGCACCACTTAAATATTCAAGCTTACTTTCCATTTTATAAACTCTGTCTCTAACACTCTAACTCTACACAAAATACAAAAACTAAAATCAAATGTTAAGTCATTAAACCTAACGGCACTAAATTACGAAATGAATGCAATACAGTACTATCGCGCAGGAGATGCGACGCACTACTGAGTACCGAACTACATTGTGTTGTGTTTGTTTACGTCTCCTCAGTGACGAGTGACTCATCGCACGGACGTACGGGCACCACAAGAGATAAGATAAGCTTCGCTTACAAACTACAAACAGTAATGTCATTTCGGAAAACGTAGTTTTTTGCATGTCTATACACTTAAATAAAACGTATATTTCGTATTTTAAATACAAATTTGCCGGTAGTCGGACCCCATTAAAACTTTTTTTCCTATTATAGCTCGTTTCATATTTTTTTCTAGGGGGCAGAGTGGCGGGGCCCCCCAGAGGGTCGGGGCCCCCCCACGCCGCGGGGTCTGCGGGGGCCTTATCGCCGCCACTGCTGTCTGTAGATTTTTTTTCTATGGCAAACGATAACTGCCGCAAATTCAAACAGAATCAAATAATTTTTTGCATACAGCCCTGATTTGTAGAGTACTCACGACCTATTGTTTTTGGTGAAGATCGGTTGAGGGAAAGGGGTAGTTTACCTGCAACGGTTTTTTTTTTATCAAGGGAAATTTTTTTTTTGGCAAACGATAACAGCCGCAAATTCAAACAGAATTAAATAATGTTTCGTATACAGCCCTGAATTGTAGAGTTCTCAAGACCTATTGTTTTTGGTGAAGATCGGTTAAGGGAAAGGGGTAGTTTACCTGTAACATTTTATGTTTTAACAAGGGTATTTCCTATGGCAAACGATAACAGCCGCAAATTCAAACAGAATCAACGATTATTTGCATACAGCCCTAAATTGTAGAGTTCTCAAGACCTATTGTTTTTGGTGAAGATCGGTTGAGGGAAACGGGTAGTTTACCTGCAACGTTTTTTTAACAAGGGTATTTTCTATGGCAAACGATAACAGCCGCAAATTCAAACAGAATCAAATAATGTTTTGCATACAGCCCTGATTTGTAGAGTACTCAAGACCTATTGTTTGTAACGTCTTTTCGCCGCGTTACAAATCCAGGGAACCCCTCGTAATTAAACTCCGTTAATTAGATGGGTTGCCTACGTTGTAACAGAATTGATCACAAATAGTTAATATAACAAATTAATTACTAACTGTGTAAGGAAACAATGGCAAGGTATACAATTGATTTAAGCACTCCTCATATGTGTGTAACAAGAAGACTTCTCTTTATTTAACATTTAAAACATTTACTGATAGATCCCATGACATTACTAATTCAATTATTAAGTTATCTGAAAGGTTTCTTTAAACTTTGGGATCAAATTTTGTTCTATATAGCTATACCTCGGATCCGGGTCAACTTTCTGTATTTCTGTAATTAAGACTTTTAATTATACTCATTTCATGATATTAGCTTGCAAGACTTTCTTTTATTCAACCATTGGAAGAATGGTATTATTGCTTGAATTATATTACTCTACATTAGCATATAAACTGTTACAACATATGAAGTTAGAATAGTTACATGAAATTCTTAGATTTAATTTATAAGTCTTTACAAAGTTAATAGTTTCTGAAAAGTCTCTTTCAAGATGTGTTGTGTAACAAATATTAGTAACCCTCGATAGACAGGCTATCGAGTCACCTTTTAATTGGTATGCAGAAGACTCGTCCTGGGGTATCCGTCTTGGGAAACAGGAACAGCTACGTCGTCATCTCGGTCTGGCCTTCCTCTGTAAAGGGCTCCAAAAGTTCGCAGGTTGAACAATATGTCGTGTAGATATCTACGATGATCTTGTAGATTCTCGGATGTCCTGATCTGCATATTCTGTCACGTGCAGTAGAGTTTGTGGCTTCTGATAGTTCACATCTCCGGGTATGACTCTGGAATTGTTGTTATTAGTTGAAGCACGAAGTCATCTTGTGTTACACTCCTTTTTTACGTTTCGATTTTTTTACTTTAAATTTCTTGTCTATTTACATGACTATATTAATTAACACATCCAGATGCTTTAAACAGCTACATCTGGTACACCATCTTAAGGTGAGGCAAAATGTAGTTAACATATTTTAAGCGCACAGCTCCTACGTCTATACTGTACGAAGTCACCATTGCAAGAGAGAGAAATTACGCTCCCTTCGCCTGGTACTGGGCAAAAATTAGTGGGACAATTTCCGCGCGAGAATATAGTTCCTAACTATATTTAAGTTAACATTTTTTATTTATACAAACTATCCCTAAACAAATATACATAATTTAAATCAGTTGTTTTAGCGACTATTTATGTCTTCAGATTTGTTATTATTAACATTAATTTTTTTATCTTATTCTATCTCACACAAGACTCGGAAAGCATGTCGAGTCTGGAATCAACAGGACAGCGCCTGCTTACAAGCAAAGGGTTAAATACGATATTAATAACTCTTTACAATTTTTCTTTTTATTAGAGTATCTTCTAAATAACTAATTAATTACTGCTTCCTCTCATACTGAGTACATACAGGTATTTTATATTAATACAGTGAGATTTAAATGGCTTAAGAGCTCGCAACCTTAATTTTTTAAAATTTTTTATTTTCTTGATTATTTCTTTTATTTAAATCGTCACATACTCCACCGCTTAAATTGCACGCTATGGTTAAGCTTTTTGAGTCTAACTCACTATTGGGCACTGGGATATTGAATGGGGTTAGTGTGTGTAATTTCTTTCACATAGTTGTTGTACACTTTACAACGTTGTCCACATAGTTATTACCTATAGTTACAACACAGTACACTTTATATTCTTATGAACTACCTTTTTTTTTACATACTGTTTACACTAAATATTTACACAATTAAAACACAAAACTCTTTCTTATCTCTATCACTTAATTTTACTACCGGTTTTTTTTCTTACTCTCTCTTCTATAGAGTAACTTTCTAAATCTTTACTATTTAGAATTCTATCTTTTCTTCTGTGAGTCCTATATAACTCATGTAATTAATGAGTGTTAGTACCCATCTAGTTAATGATTATTCATTAATGCATGCTTCGCAGAACTGGAACTCAGGTTGATCAGGCCTCGTTTCCAAACTCTACGTTTTACATTTCTTACGCGGATTCAGAAATATAATTTTCTTTACTGCCTAGTATCCCTTTTCTTTTTGGGTTATACTCTACCGTCACTTCTTCTTATACAACTTTAGTTGCGAAATATGCGTTCTCCGCACATATTTCTGAGTTGCAGGTTCGCACAGGGCTACTGTAACTGGAGTTAGGTACTTTTGGATTTGGTAAGGGCCACACCATCTGAATGATAGTTTCGAGGTGGTCTTATCAATCGCACTACTAATGGGGTGAGTCTTGTACATTACTAAGTCACCTACTTGGTACCTGACTGAGTTGCTATGATTACCTTTCTCGTGGTATCTTCTGGATTTTTCCAAGCTTGCTCTCAAGTTAGAGCGGGCTTTGTTCCATATTCGCTTTATCTGCTTATCCGTTATTTGCGGAGGCAGCAGATCGTGTATATTCCATCTTGTGGACAAAGGGTGGTTTGGTCTATACTTGTATAGTAACTCGAACGGGGTCGACTTGTGACCTTCGTGGTAAGCTGAATTAAAAGCGTATTGAATCCAGGATAGATTTTGGTATTGTAGTTATTTGTTTGTAACGCGGCAAAAAGACGTTACAAAAGTGCGCAACTCTGCTTTCTTGTAAAAAATAAAAGGGTAATTGTTTACAGAGTGTCACAAAAGTGCGCCACTCTGCTAATAATTTTTTATGTAAAGGGTTGTTAAGCATAGTGACGCAACAAAAGTGCGCCACTCAAATAAAGGAAACAAAGGAAAGAGTTTTAATTGTGTATATATTGTCACAAACAAAATTGCATTCACTATGCGTGGATAAACTGTATGATCAATAACTAAATATATAATATTGATATATGCACTCAGAAAGTTACTTTAATAAATGTAATGTTCAAAACATATTTAATAGTGTATTAAGTTACGTAGATGGTAGTATGTATAAGTAAAATATCCTTAGCGTCATACAATGCATGTAGCTTTTGCATTCTATAGGCCAGTAGGAACCTGCATAATTCGATGTAAGTACTTGCATACATGAATTGTGACCAAGCATAACAATTTTGGTCAACCGAACAATCTGTAACAGGTTTGTTTACGACAATCTATGACCTGTTGTTTCCTGAATCATTCTGCACAGTGTATGTCCAACTATCTAGCTTACATACACTAGTATGTGTTATAAAAAAAAAATTGATTAAAAATAACTTTGTTAATAATAATAAAGTAATTAAGTAGAAGTTCGTGATTTAAAACTTGTGAACAAAATAAGTAATTGTTTAATTGAGAAAAGTTTATGAATGAACGAAGCCAAAGTGTTGCAAAGCGTAGTAATAATAAATGTGTTGCATAAGATTGCGCTCCCCTTCTCTCATGTTTATACCGGTTTAGAGTACGTATAAAGTAGTTGTGTTATTCAGTCGCTTTGTGTAGAGAACAATAAGAGTAAAACCCCCTTTGTCCCTGACACACTCGCGCAACCCTCCTTTGTTAACTAAATATGTAGGCCACCCTCTGACCTACATTCCAGTAAACAGCTGATCGGTTATTTAACCTTGAAAGATATGTGTGTGTGATTTCTGTCTCTCCCTTAGAAGAGAAATTGTTCTTTTCTAATTTGTGTAAATTTATTACTTATGAATTTATTATATGTATATGTAATATATGTGTAATATACTAGTATTAATTTTAAGTACGTGCTAATGTGTTAGAACAAAATGGCCCAATTTAACCCGGATTTGTTATTAAAAGACGAGCTGTCTTACGAAGCCCTTTTGCGTGGACTACCCCATGCTGATGTAACAGTCGCGGAATTACGAAGTTCAATTCGCGAATGTGGATTTGATGCGCCCGTGCAATTAAACAATCTAAGCCAACTCGATTATGAAAGCGAGAAAGAAATTTGTAATGCCAAGTATAGTGAACTATACTTATTGTCTCAAACACTCCAAGACGAGAAATCTCCGGCAAAAATTTTGCGGACTACCCAGAGAATAGAGCATTTAACCAGGCGAATAAAAAATTTGTCGATCTGGCCGAATCTCACAGAAATACCCGTTGATGTACAAAAGCTAGCAGACGAAGCTCTACGCCGCTTATCTTCAATTATCAACGATTTAAGACGAAAATCCGACTCATTCAGGATGGACGAAATAGAGAAATCATTAATGAAATTACACATCTCCCCAGTACAATCCCCCACCACTGGTTTACCTCCGCATAACTCGGATCGGAACTCACCTATCGTATTGCAAGTGCAAGCGAACCCAGAACAAAAAACTGATACAGATGTAAATGTCCCTCCTCCCGAGCATTTTCAGTTTCGTCCCGGAAATAATGAATTGACCAACACCCCCAATGAATCTAATCACCCTCATCGAGGAATTACCCCTATGAACTATAACGCAGATCTATACGGAAAAATGACTCACCCTGTGGAGAAGATTTTAACCGAAATCCCTTATACAGATGGTTTAAATGTTTCCAAGTTACTAACATTTATTAGTTATCTTCTTCAGATAAAGGATCTACAGCAGCTGAATGACTGGCAAATTTTACAAGTTCTGTTACCAAAGTGTAAACCCCTGTTAAAAAAATCGTGTGCTAGAAGCCCTAACCTCTACTTTCCCAGTAGAAGAGCTACATAACTCTTTAATAAAATACTTTATTCCCACCGGCATCTATGAGGAAATAAAAAGAAAGACAGTACTCCGAGTACAAGGACATCAGGAGAGATTAGCTCACTACATCTCTGATATTAGGGAGTCCTCTCGACTACTACGTGTAAGCTGGAATGAAACACAACTGGTGGACACCATTTTAATAGGAGTGTCACCCGAAGAAAGCTCTCGACTATCATTGATGAATAGACCCAATACTATTGCTGATCTAGAACAGTGCAGTATCCATTCTTCAAATGTATGGTACTCAGATCAAAATAGAGAAGCTATGAAAACCTCTGGAACTAATAGACATCAATTGTGAGCACTACTGCCTGATGTAACAACCTCGTATGAAAGACAAGTTTCTAGTAGACCTCACCATGTGCGCAAAGCTGGTAAGTTAACTGTAAACCCAGATAAAGCGGAAACCAAGTACCCACCTCGCAGAAAACCCACCTGTTATAATTGTGGCAAATATGGGCACATAAGAAGAGGAGTGCAGCATATTAAAGGTACTCAAAATGTAGTCGCCGATACCCTGTCCCGTATGTTCCAGTCACCCACTAAAACTTCCGGAAACGTAGTGAAGCCGGAAATAGCAGAGTGGCGCACTTTTGTAACGTCTTTTCGCCGCGTTACAAATCCAGGGAACCCCTCGTAATTAAACTCCGTTAATTAGATGGGTTGCCTACGTTGTAACAGAATTGATCACAAATAGTTAATATAACAAATTAATTACTAACTGTGTAAGGAAACAATGGCAAGGTATACAATTGATTTAAGCACTCCTCATATGTGTGTAACAAGAAGACTTCTCTTTATTTAACATTTAAAACATTTACTGATAGATCCCATGACATTACTAATTCAATTATTAAGTTATCTGAAAGGTTTCTTTAAACTTTGGGATCAAATTTTGTTCTATATAGCTATACCTCGGATCCGGGTCAACTTTCTGTATTTCTGTAATTAAGACTTTTAATTATACTCATTTCATGATATTAGCTTGCAAGACTTTCTTTTATTCAACCATTGGAAGAATGGTATTATTGCTTGAATTATATTACTCTACATTAGCATATAAACTGTTACAACATATGAAGTTAGAATAGTTACATGAAATTCTTAGATTTAATTTATAAGTCTTTACAAAGTTAATAGTTTCTGAAAAGTCTCTTTCAAGATGTGTTGTGTAACAAATATTAGTAACCCTCGATAGACAGGCTATCGAGTCACCTTTTAATTGGTATGCAGAAGACTCGTCCTGGGGTATCCGTCTTGGGAAACAGGAACAGCTACGTCGTCATCTCGGTCTGGCCTTCCTCTGTAAAGGGCTCCAAAAGTTCGCAGGTTGAACAATATGTCGTGTAGATATCTACGATGATCTTGTAGATTCTCGGATGTCCTGATCTGCATATTCTGTCACGTGCAGTAGAGTTTGTGGCTTCTGATAGTTCACATCTCCGGGTATGACTCTGGAATTGTTGTTATTAGTTGAAGCACGAAGTCATCTTGTGTTACACTCCTTTTTTACGTTTCGATTTTTTTACTTTAAATTTCTTGTCTATTTACATGACTATATTAATTAACACATCCAGATGCTTTAAACAGCTACATCTGGTACACCATCTTAAGGTGAGGCAAAATGTAGTTAACATATTTTAAGCGCACAGCTCCTACGTCTATACTGTACGAAGTCACCATTGAAAGAGAGAGAAATTACGCTCCCTTCGCCTGGTACTGGGCAAAAGTTAGTGGGACAATTTCCGCGCGAGAATATAGTTCCTAACTATATTTAAGTTAACATTTTTTATTTATACAAACTATCCCTAAACAAATATACATAATTTAAATCAGTTGTTTTAGCGACTATTTATGTCTTCAGATTTGCTATTATTAACATTAATTTTTTTATCTTATTCTATCTCACACAAGACTCGGAAAGCATGTCGAGTCTGGAATCAACAGGACAGCTGTAAGTTTGCTTACAAGCAAAGGGTTAAATACGATATTAATAACTCTTTACAATTTTTCTTTTTATTAGAGTATCTTCTAAATAACTAATTAATTACTGCTTCCTCTCATACTGAGTACATACAGGTATTTTATATTAATACAGTGAGATTTAAATGGCTTAAGAGCTCGCAACCTTAATTTTTTAAAATTTTTTATTTTCTTGATTATTTCTTTTATTTAAATCGTCACATACTCCACCGCTTAAATTGCACGCTATGGTTAAGCTTTTTGAGTCTAACTCACTATTGGGCACTGGGATATTGAATGGGGTTAGTGTGTGTAATTTCTTTCACATAGTTGTTGTACACTTTACAACGTTGTCCACATAGTTATTACCTATAGTTACAACACAGTACACTTTATATTCTTATGAACTACCTTTTTTTTACATACTATTTACACTAAATATTTACACAATTAAAACACAAAACTCTTTCTTATCTCTATCACTTAATTTTACTACCGGTTTTTTTTTCTTACTCTCTCTTCTATAGAGTAACTTTCTAAATCTTTACTATTTAGAATTCTATCTTTTCTTCTGTGAGTCCTATATAACTCATGTAATTAATGAGTGTTAGTACCCATCTAGTTAATGATTATTCATTAATGCATGCTTCGCAGAACTGGAACTCAGGTTGATCAGGCCTCGTTTCCAAACTCTACGTTTTACATTTCTTACGCGGATTCAGAAATATAATTTTCTTTACTGCCTAGTATCCCTTTTCTTTTTGGGTTATACTCTACCGTCACTTCTTCTTATACAACTTTAGTTGCGAAATATGCGTTCCCCGCACATATTTCTGAGTTGCAGGTTCGCACAGGGCTACTGTAACTGGAGTTAGGTACTTTTGGATTTGGTAAGGGCCACACCATCTGAATGATAGTTTCGAGGTGGTCTTATCAATCGCACTACTAATGGGGTGAGTCTTGTACATTACTAAGTCACCTACTTGGTACCTGACTGAGTTGCTATGATTACCTTTCTCGTGGTATCTTCTGGATTTTTCCAAGCTTGCTCTCAAGTTAGAGCGGGCTTTGTTCCATATTCGCTTTATCTGCTTATCCGTTATTTGCGGAGGCAGCAGATCGTGTATATTCCATCTTGTGGACAAAGGGTGGTTTGGTCTATACTTGTATAGTAACTCGAACGGGGTCGACTTGTGACCTTCGTGGTAAGCTGAATTAAAAGCGTATTGAATCCAGGATAGATTTTGGTATTGTAGTTATTTGTTTGTAACGCGGCAAAAAGACGTTACAAAAGTGCGCAACTCTGCTTTCTTGTAAAAAATAAAAGGGTAATTGTTTACAGAGTGTCACAAAAGTGCGCCACTCTGCTAATAATTTTTTATGTAAAGGGTTGTTAAGCATAGTGACGCAACAAAAGTGCGCCACTCAAATAAAGGAAACAAAGGAAAGAGTTTTAATTGTGTATATATTGTCACAAACAAAATTGCATTCACTATGCGTGGATAAACTGTATGATCAATAACTAAATATATAATATTGATATATGCACTCAGAAAGTTACTTTAATAAATGTAATGTTCAAAACATATTTAATAGTGTATTAAGTTACGTAGATGGTAGTATGTATAAGTAAAATATCCTTAGCGTCATACAATGCATGTAGCTTTTGCATTCTATAGGCCAGTAGGAACCTGCATAATTCGATGTAAGTACTTGCATACATGAATTGTGACCAAGCATAACAATTTTGGTCAACCGAACAATCTGTAACAGGTTTGTTTACGACAATCTATGACCTGTTGTTTCCTGAATCATTCTGCACAGTGTATGTCCAACTATCTAGCTTACATACACTAGTATGTGTTATAAAAAAAAAATTGATTAAAAATAACTTTGTTAATAATAATAAAGTAATTAAGTAGAAGTTCGTGATTTAAAACTTGTGAACAAAATAAGTAATTGTTTAATTGAGAAAAGTTTATGAATGAACGAAGCCAAAGTGTTGCAAAGCGTAGTAATAATAAATGTGTTGCATAAGATTGCGCTCCCCTTCTCTCATGTTTATACCGGTTTAGAGTACGTATAAAGTAGTTGTGTTATTCAGTCGCTTTGTGTAGAGAACAATAAGAGTAAAACCCCCTTTGTCCCTGACACACTCGCGCAACCCTCCTTTGTTAACTAAATATGTAGGCCACCCTCTGACCTACATTCCAGTAAACAGCTGATCGGTTATTTAACCTTGAAAGATATGTGTGTGTGATTTCTGTCTCTCCCTTAGAAGAGAAATTGTTCTTTTCTAATTTGTGTAAATTTATTACTTATGAATTTATTATATGTATATGTAATATATGTGTAATATACTAGTATTAATTTTAAGTACGTGCTAATGTGTTAGAACAAAATGGCCCAATTTAACCCGGATTTGTTATTAAAAGACGAGCTGTCTTACGAAGCCCTTTTGCGTGGACTACCCCATGCTGATGTAACAGTCGCGGAATTACGAAGTTCAATTCGCGAATGTGGATTTGATGCGCCCGTGCAATTAAACAATCTAAGCCAACTCGATTATGAAAGCGAGAAAGAAATTTGTAATGCCAAGTATAGTGAACTATACTTATTGTCTCAAACACTCCAAGACGAGAAATCTCCGGCAAAAATTTTGCGGACTACCCAGAGAATAGAGCATTTAACCAGGCGAATAAAAAATTTGTCGATCTGGCCGAATCTCACAGAAATACCCGTTGATGTACAAAAGCTAGCAGACGAAGCTCTACGCCGCTTATCTTCAATTATCAACGATTTAAGACGAAAATCCGACTCATTCAGGATGGACGAAATAGAGAAATCATTAATGAAATTACACATCTCCCCAGTACAATCCCCCACCACTGGTTTACCTCCGCATAACTCGGATCGGAACTCACCTATCGTATCGCAAGTGCAAGCGAACCCAGAACAAAAAACTGATACAGATGTAAATGTCCCTCCTCCCGAGCATTTTCAGTTTCGTCCCGGAAATAATGAATTGACCAACACCCCCAATGAATCTAATCACCCTCATCGAGGAATTACCCCTATGAACTATAACGCAGATCTATACGGAAAAATGACTCACCCTGTGGAGAAGATTTTAACCGAAATCCCTTATACAGATGGTTTAAATGTTTCCAAGTTACTAACATTTATTAGTTATCTTCTTCAGATAAAGGATCTACAGCAGCTGAATGACTGGCAAATTTTACAAGTTCTGTTACCAAAGTGTAAACCCCCGTTAAAAAAATCGTGTGCTAGAAGCCCTAACCTCTACTTTCCCAGTAGAAGAGCTACATAGCTCTTTAATAAAATACTTTATTCCCACCGGCATCTATGAGGAAATAAAAAGAAAGACAGTACTCCGAGTACAAGGACATCAGGAGAGATTAGCTCACTACATCTCCGATATTAGGGAGTCCTCTCGACTACTACGTGTAACCTGGAATGAAACACAACTGGTGGACACCATTTTAATAGGAGTGTCACCCGAAGAAAGATCTCGACTATCATTGATGAATAGACCCAATACTATTGCTGATCTAGAACAGTGCAGTATCCATTCTTCAAATGTATGGTACTCAGATCAAAATAGAGAAGCTATGAAAACCTCTGGAACTAATAGACATCAATTGTGAGCACTACTGCCTGATGTAACAACCTCGTATGAAAGACAAGTTTCTAGTAGACCTCACCATGTGCGCAAAGCTGGTAAGTTAACTGTAAACCCAGATAAAGCGGAAACCAAGTACCCACCTCGCAGAAAACCCACCTGTTATAATTGTGGCAAATATGGGCACATAAGAAGAGGAGTGCAGCATATTAAAGGTACTCAAAATGTAGTCGCCGATACCCTGTCCCGTATGTTCCAGTCACCCACTAAAACTTCCGGAAACGTAGTGAAGCCGGAAATAGCAGAGTGGCGCACTTTTGTAACGTCTTTTCGCCGCGTTACAAATCCAGGGAACCCCTCGTAATTAAACTCCGTTAATTAGATGGGTTGCCTACGTTGTAACAGAATTGATCACAAATAGTTAATATAACAAATTAATTACTAACTGTGTAAGGAAACAATGGCAAGGTATACAATTGATTTAAGCACTCCTCATATGTGTGTAACAAGAAGACTTCTCTTTATTTAACATTTAAAACATTTACTGATAGATCCCATGACATTACTAATTCAATTATTAAGTTATCTGAAAGGTTTCTTTAAACTTTGGGATCAAATTTTGTTCTATATAGCTATACCTCGGATCCGGGTCAACTTTCTGTATTTCTGTAATTAAGACTTTTAATTATACTCATTTCATGATATTAGCTTGCAAGACTTTCTTTTATTCAACCATTGGAAGAATGGTATTATTGCTTGAATTATATTACTCTACATTAGCATATAAACTGTTACAACATATGAAGTTAGAATAGTTACATGAAATTCTTAGATTTAATTTATAAGTCTTTACAAAGTTAATAGTTTCTGAAAAGTCTCTTTCAAGATGTGTTGTGTAACAAATATTAGTAACTCTCGATAGACAGGCTATCGAGTCACCTTTTAATTGGTATGCAGAAGACTCGTCCTGGGGTATCCGTCTTGGGAAACAGGAACAGCTACGTCGTCATCTCGGTCTGGCCTTCCTCTGTAAAGGGCTCCAAAAGTTCGCAGGTTGAACAATATGTCGTGTAGATATCTACGATGATCTTGTAGATTCTCGGATGTCCTAATCTGCATATTCTGTCACGTGCAGTAGAGTTTGTGGCTTCTGATAGTTCACATCTCCGGGTATGACTCTGGAATTGTTGTTATTAGTTGAAGCACGAAGTCATCTTGTGTTACACTCCTTTTTTACGTTTCGATTTTTTTACTTTAAATTTCTTGTCTATTTACATGACTATATTAATTAACACATCCAGATGCTTTAAACAGCTACATCTGGTACACCATCTTAAGGTGAGGCAAAATGTAGTTAACATATTTTAAGCGCACAGCTCCTACGTCTATACTGTACGAAGTCACCATTGCAAGAGAGAGAAATTACGCTCCCTTCGCCTGGTACTGGGCAAAAGTTAGTGGGACAATTTCCGCGCGAGAATATAGTTCCTAACTATATTTAAGTTAACATTTTTTATTTATACAAACTATCCCTAAACAAATATACATAATTTAAATCAGTTGTTTTAGCGACTATTTATGTCTTCAGATTTGTTATTATTAACATTAATTTTTTTATCTTATTCTATCTCACACAAGACTCGGAAAGCATGTCGAGTCTGGAATCAACAGGACAGCTGTAAGTTTGCTTACAAGCAAAGGGTTAAATACGATATTAATAACTCTTTACAATTTTTCTTTTTATTAGAGTATCTTCTAAATAACTAATTAATTACTGCTTCCTCTCATACTGAGTACATACAGGTATTTTATATTAATACAGTGAGATTTAAATGGCTTAAGAGCTCGCAACCTTAATTTTTTAAAATTTTTTATTTTCTTGATTATTTCTTTTATTTAAATCGTCACATACTCCACCGCTTAAATTGCACGCTATGGTTAAGCTTTTTGAGTCTAACTCACTATTGGGCACTGGGATATTGAATGGGGTTAGTGTGTGTAATTTCTTTCACATAGTTGTTGTACACTTTACAACGTTGTCCACATAGTTATTACCTATAGTTACAACACAGTACACTTTATATTCTTATGAACTACCTTTTTTTTTACATACTATTTACACTAAATATTTACACAGTTAAAACACAAAACTCTTTCTTATCTCTATCACTTAATTTTACTACCGGTTTTTTTTTTCTTACTCTCTCTTCTATAGAGTAACTTTCTAAATCTTTACTATTTAGAATTCTATCTTTTCTTCTGTGAGTCCTATATAACTCATGTAATTAATGAGTGTTAGTACCCATCTAGTTAATGATTATTCATTAATGCATGCTTCGCAGAACTGGAACTCAGGTTGATCAGGCCTCGTTTCCAAACTCTACGTTTTACATTTCTTACGCGGATTCAGAAATATAATTTTCTTTACTGCCTAGTATCCCTTTTCTTTTTGGGTTATACTCTACCGTCACTTCTTCTTATACAACTTTAGTTGCGAAATATGCGTTCCCCGCACATATTTCTGAGTTGCAGGTTCGCACAGGGCTACTGTAACTGGAGTTAGGTACTTTTGGATTTGGTAAGGGCCACACCGTCTGAATGATAGTTTCGAGGTGGTCTTATCAATCGCACTACTAATGGGGTGAGTCTTGTACATTACTAAGTCACCTACTTGGTACCTGACTGAGTTGCTATGATTACCTTTCTCGTGGTATCTTCTGGATTTTTCCAAGCTTGCTCTCAAGTTAGAGCGGGCTTTGTTCCATATTCGCTTTATCTGCTTATCCGTTATTTGCGGAGGCAGCAGATCGTGTATATTCCATCTTGTGGACAAAGGGTGGTTTGGTCTATACTTGTATAGTAACTCGAACGGGGTCGACTTGTGACCTTCGTGGTAAGCTGAATTAAAAGCGTATTGAATCCAGGATAGATTTTGGTATTGTAGTTATTTGTTTGTAACGCGGCAAAAGACGTTACAAATGTGCGCAACTCTGGTTTCTTGTAAAAAATAAAAGGGTAATTGTTTACAGAGTGTCACAAAAGTGCGCCACTCTGCTAATAATTTGTTATGTAAAGGGTTGTTAAGCATAGTGACGCAACAAAAGTGCGCCACTCAAATAAAGGAAACAAAGGAAAGAGTTTTAATTGTGTATATATTGTCACAAACAAAATTGCATTCACTATGCGTGGATAAACTGTATGATCAATAACTAAATATATAATATTGATATATGCACTCAGAAAGTTACTTTAATAAATGTAATGTTCAAAACATATTTAATAGTGTATTAAGTTACGTAGATGGTAGTATGTATAAGTAAAATATCCTTAGCGTCATACAATGCATGTAGCTTTTGCATTCTATAGGCCAGTAGGAACCTGCATAATTCGATGTAAGTACTTGCATACATGAATTGTGACCAAGCATAACAATTTTGGTCAACCGAACAATCTGTAACAGGTTTGTTTACGACAATCTATGACCTGTTGTTTCCTGAATCATTCTGCACAGTGTATGTCCAACTATCTAGCTTACATACACTAGTATGTGTTATAAAAAAAAATTGATTAAAAATAACTTTGTTAATAATAATAAAGTAATTAAGTAGAAGTTCGTGATTTAAAACTTGTGAACAAAATAAGTAATTGTTTAATTGTGAAAAGTTTATGAATGAACGAAGCCAAAGTGTTGCAAAGCGTAGTAATAATAAATGTGTTGCATAAGATTGCGCTCCCCTTCTCTCATGTTTATACCGGTTTAGAGTACGTATAAAGTAGTTGTGTTATTCAGTCGCTTTGTGTAGAGAACAATAAGAGTAAAACCCCCTTTGTCCCTGACACACTCGCGCAACCCTCCTTTGTTAACTAAATATGTAGGCCACCCTCTGACCTACATTCCAGTAAACAGCTGATCGGTTATTTAACCTTGAAAGATATGTGTGTGTGATTTCTGTCTCTCCCTTAGAAGAGAAATTGTTCTTTTCTAATTTGTGTAAATTTATTACTTATGAATTTATTATATGTATATGTAATATATGTGTAATATACTAGTATTAATTTTAAGTACGTGCTAATGTGTTAGAACAAAATGGCCCAATTTAACCCGGATTTGTTATAAAAAGACGAGCTGTCTTACGAAGCCCTTTTGCGTGGACTACCCCATGCTGATGTAACAGTCGCGGAATTACGAAGTTCAATTCGCGAATGTGGATTTGATGCGCCCGTGCAATTAAACAATCTAAGCCAACTCGATTATGAAAGCGAGAAAGAAATTTGTAATGCCAAGTATAGTGAACTATACTTATTGTCTCAAACACTCCAAGACGAGAAATCTCCGGCAAAAATTTTGCGGACTACCCAGAGAATAGAGCATTTAACCAGGCGAATAAAAAATTTGTCGATCTGGCTGAATCTCACAGAAATACCCGTTGATGTACAAAAGCTAGCAGACGAAGCTCTACGCCGCTTACCTTCAATTATCAACGATTTAAGACGAAAATCCGACTCATTCAGGATGGACGAAATAGAGAAATCATTAATGAAATTACACATCTCCCCAGTACAATCCCCCACCACTGGTTTACCTCCGCATAACTCGGATCGGAACTCACCTATCGTATCGCAAGTGCAAGCGAACCCAGAACAAAAAACTGATACAGATGTAAATGTCCCTCCTCCCGAGCATTTTCAGTTTCGTCCCGGAAATAATGAATTGACCAACACCCCCAATGAATCTAATCACCCTCATCGAGGAATTACCCCTATGAACTATAACGCAGATCTATACGGAAAAATGACTCACCCTGTGGAGAAGATTTTAACCGAAATCCCTTATACAGATGGTTTAAATGTTTCCAAGTTACTAACATTTATTAGTTATCTTCTTCAGATAAAGGATCTACAGCAGCTGAATGACTGGCAAATTTTACAAGTTCTGTTACCAAAGTGTAAACCCCCGTTAAAAAAATCGTGTGCTAGAAGCCCTAACCTCTACTTTCCCAGTAGAAGAGCTACATAGCTCTTTAATAAAATACTTTATTCCCACCGGCATCTATGAGGAAATAAAAAGAAAGACAGTACTCCGAGTACAAGGACATCAGGAGAGATTAGCTCACTACATCTCCGATATTAGGGAGTCCTCTCGACTACTACGTGTAACCTGGAATGAAACACAACTGGTGGACACCATTTTAATAGGAGTGTCACCCGAAGAAAGATCTCGACTATCATTGATGAATAGACCCAATACTATTGCTGATCTAGAACAGTGCAGTATCCATTCTTCAAATGTATGGTACTCAGATCAAAATAGAGAAGCTATGAAAACCTCTGGAACTAATAGACATCAATTGTGAGCACTACTGCCTGATGTAACAACCTCGTATGAAAGACAAGTTTCTAGTAGACCTCACCATGTGCGCAAAGCTGGTAAGTTAACTGTAAACCCAGATAAAGCGGAAACCAAGTACCCACCTCGCAGAAAACCCACCTGTTATAATTGTGGCAAATATGGGCACATAAGAAGAGGAGTGCAGCATATTAAAGGTACTCAAAATGTAGTCGCCGATACCCTGTCCCGTATGTTCCAGTCACCCACTAAAACTTCCGGAAACGTAGTGAAGCCGGAAATAGCAGAGTGGCGCACTTTTGTAACGTCTTTTCGCCGCGTTACAAATCCAGGGAACCCCTCGTAATTAAACTCCGTTAATTAGATGGGTTGCCTACGTTGTAACAGAATTGATCACAAATAGTTAATATAACAAATTAATTACTAACTGTGTAAGGAAACAATGGCAAGGTATACAATTGATTTAAGCACTCCTCATATGTGTGTAACAAGAAGACTTCTCTTTATTTAACATTTAAAACATTTACTGATAGATCCCATGACATTACTAATTCAATTATTAAGTTATCTGAAAGGTTTCTTTAAACTTTGGGATCAAATTTTGTTCTATATAGCTATACCTCGGATCCGGGTCAACTTTCTGTATTTCTGTAATTAAGACTTTTAATTATACTCATTTCATGATATTAGCTTGCAAGACTTTCTTTTATTCAACCATTGGAAGAATGGTATTATTGCTTGAATTATATTACTCTACATTAGCATATAAACTGTTACAACATATGAAGTTAGAATAGTTACATGAAATTCTTAGATTTAATTTATAAGTCTTTACAAAGTTAATAGTTTCTGAAAAGTCTCTTTCAAGATGTGTTGTGTAACAAATATTAGTAACCCTCGATAGACAGGCTATCGAGTCACCTTTTAATTGGTATGCAGAAGACTCGTCCTGGGGTATCCGTCTTGGGAAACAGGAACAGCTACGTCGTCATCTCGGTCTGGCCTTCCTCTGTAAAGGGCTCCAAAAGTTCGCAGGTTGAACAATATGTCGTGTAGATATCTACGATGATCTTGTAGATTCTCGGATGTCCTGATCTGCATATTCTGTCACGTGCAGTAGAGTTTGTGGCTTCTGATAGTTCACATCTCCGGGTATGACTCTGGAATTGTTGTTATTAGTTGAAGCACGAAGTCATCTTGTGTTACACTCCTTTTTTACGTTTCGATTTTTTTACTTTAAATTTCTTGTCTATTTACATGACTATATTAATTAACACATCCAGATGCTTTAAACAGCTACATCTGGTACACCATCTTAAGGTGAGGCAAAATGTAGTTAACATATTTTAAGCGCACAGCTCCTACGTCTATACTGTACGAAGTCACCATTGCAAGAGAGAGAAATTACGCTCCCTTCGCCTGGTACTGGGCAAAAGTTAGTGGGACAATTTCCGCGCGAGAATATAGTTCCTAACTATATTTAAGTTAACATTTTTTATTTATACAAACTATCCCTAAACAAATATACATAATTTAAATCAGTTGTTTTAGCGACTATTTATGTCTTCAGATTTGTTATTATTAACATTAATTTTTTTATCTTATTCTATCTCACACAAGACTCGGAAAGCATGTCGAGTCTGGAATCAACAGGACAGCTGTAAGTTTGCTTACAAGCAAAGGGTTAAATACGATATTAATAACTCTTTACAATTTTTCTTTTTATTAGAGTATCTTCTAAATAACTAATTAATTACTGCTTCCTCTCATACTGAGTACATACAGGTATTTTATATTAATACAGTGAGATTTAAATGGCTTAAGAGCTCGCAACCTTAATTTTTTAAAATTTTTTATTTTCTTGATTATTTCTTTTATTTAAATCGTCACATACTCCACCGCTTAAATTGCACGCTATGGTTAAGCTTTTTGAGTCTAACTCACTATTGGGCACTGGGATATTGAATGGGGTTAGTGTGTGTAATTTCTTTCACATAGTTGTTGTACACTTTACAACGTTGTCCACATAGTTATTACCTATAGTTACAACACAGTACACTTTATATTCTTATGAACTACCTTTTTTTTTACATACTATTTACACTAAATATTTACACAATTAAAACACAAAACTCTTTCTTATCTCTATCACTTAATTTTACTACCGGTTTTTTTTTCTTACTCTCTCTTCTATAGAGTAACTTTCTAAATCTTTACTATTTAGAATTCTATCTTTTCTTCTGTGAGTCCTATATAACTCATGTAATTAATGAGTGTTAGTACCCATCTAGTTAATGATTATTCATTAATGCATGCTTCGCAGAACTGGACTCAGGTTGATCAGGCCTCGTTTCCAAACTCTACGTTTTACATTTCTTACGCGGATTCAGAAATATAATTTTCTTTACTGCCTAGTATCCCTTTTCTTTTTGGGTTATACTCTACCGTCACTTCTTCTTATACAACTTTAGTTGCGAAATATGCGTTCCCCGCACATATTTCTGAGTTGCAGGTTCGCACAGGGCTACTGTAACTGGAGTTAGGTACTTTTGGATTTGGTAAGGGCCACACCGTCTGAATGATAGTTTCGAGGTGGTCTTATCAATCGCACTACTAATGGGGTGAGTCTTGTACATTACTAAGTCACCTACTTGGTACCTGACTGAGTTGCTATGATTACCTTTCTCGTGGTATCTTCTGGATTTTTCCAAGCTTGCTCTCAAGTTAGAGCGGGCTTTGTTCCATATTCGCTTTATCTGCTTATCCGTTATTTGCGGAGGCAGCAGATCGTGTATATTCCATCTTGTGGACAAAGGGTGGTTTGGTCTATACTTGTATAGTAACTCGAACGGGGTCGACTTGTGACCTTCGTGGTAAGCTGAATTAAAAGCGTATTGAATCCAGGATAGATTTTGGTATTGTAGTTATTTGTTTGTAACGCGGCAAAAGACGTTACAAAAGTGCGCAACTCTGGTTTCTTGTAAAAAATAAAAGGGTAATTGTTTACAGAGTGTCACAAAAGTGCGCCACTCTGCTAATAATTTTTTATGTAAAGGGTTGTTAAGCATAGTGACGCAACAAAAGTGCGCCACTCAAATAAAGGAAACAAAGGAAAGAGTTTTAATTGTGTATATATTGTCACAAACAAAATTGCATTCACTATGCGTGGATAAACTGTATGATCAATAACTAAATATATAATATTGATATATGCACTCAGAAAGTTACTTTAATAAATGTAATGTTCAAAACATATTTAATAGTGTATTAAGTTACGTAGATGGTAGTATGTATAAGTAAAATATCCTTAGCGTCATACAATGCATGTAGCTTTTGCATTCTATAGGCCAGTAGGAACCTGCATAATTCGATGTAAGTACTTGCATACATGAATTGTGACCAAGCATAACAATTTTGGTCAACCGAACAATCTGTAACAGGTTTGTTTACGACAATCTATGACCTGTTGTTTCCTGAATCATTCTGCACAGTGTATGTCCAACTATCTAGCTTACATACACTAGTATGTGTTATAAAAAAAAATTGATTAAAAATAACTTTGTTAATAATAATAAAGTAATTAAGTAGAAGTTCGTGATTTAAAACTTGTGAACAAAATAAGTAATTGTTTAATTGAGAAAAGTTTATGAATGAACGAAGCCAAAGTGTTGCAAAGCGTAGTAATAATAAATGTGTTGCATAAGATTGCGCTCCCCTTCTCTCATGTTTATACCGGTTTAGAGTACGTATAAAGTAGTTGTGTTATTCAGTCGCTTTGTGTAGAGAACAATAAGAGTAAAACCCCCTTTGTCCCTGACACACTCGCGCAACCCTCCTTTGTTAACTAAATATGTAGGCCACCCTCTGACCTACATTCCAGTAAACAGCTGATCGGTTATTTAACCTTGAAAGATATGTGTGTGTGATTTCTGTGTCTCCCTTAGAAGAGAAATTGTTCTTTTCTAATTTGTGTAAATTTATTACTTATGAATTTATTATATGTATATGTAATATATGTGTAATATACTAGTATTAATTTTAAGTACGTGCTAATGTGTTAGAACAAAATGGCCCAATTTAACCCGGATTTGTTATTAAAAGACGAGCTGTCTTACGAAGCCCTTTTGCGTGGACTACCCCATGCTGATGTAACAGTCGCGGAATTACGAAGTTCAATTCGCGAATGTGGATTTGATGCGCCCGTGCAATTAAACAATCTAAGCCAACTCGATTATGAAAGCGAGAAAGAAATTTGTAATGCCAAGTATAGTGAACTATACTTATTGTCTCAAACAATCCAAGACGAGAAATCTCCGGCAAAAATTTTGCGGACTACCCAGAGAATAGAGCATTTAACCAGGCGAATAAAAAATTTGTCGATCTGGCCGAATCTCACAGAAATACCCGTTGATGTACAAAAGCTAGCAGACGAAGCTCTACGCCGCTTACCTTCAATTATCAACGATTTAAGACGAAAATCCGACTCATTCAGGATGGACGAAATAGAGAAATCATTAATGAAATTACACATCTCCCCAGTACAATCCCCCACCACTGGTTTACCTCCGCATAACTCGGATCGGAACTCACCTATCGTATCGCAAGTGCAAGCGAACCCAGAACAAAAAACTGATACAGATGTAAATGTCCCTCCTCCCGAGCATTTTCAGTTTCGTCCCGGAAATAATGAATTGACCAACACCCCCAATGAATCTAATCACCCTCATCGAGGAATTACCCCTATGAACTATAACGCAGATCTATACGGAAAAATGACTCACCCTGTGGAGAAGATTTTAACCGAAATCCCTTATACAGATGGTTTAAATGTTTCCAAGTTACTAACATTTATTAGTTATCTTCTTCAGATAAAGGATCTACAGCAGCTGAATGACTGGCAAATTTTACAAGTTCTGTTACCAAAGTGTAAACCCCCGTTAAAAAAATCGTGTGCTAGAAGCCCTAACCTCTACTTTCCCAGTAGAAGAGCTACATAGCTCTTTAATAAAATACTTTATTCCCACCGGCATCTATGAGGAAATAAAAAGAAAGACAGTACTCCGAGTACAAGGACATCAGGAGAGATTAGCTCACTACATCTCCGATATTAGGGAGTCCTCTCGACTACTACGTGTAACCTGGAATGAAACACAACTGGTGGACACCATTTTAATAGGAGTGTCACCCGAAGAAAGATCTCGACTATCATTGATGAATAGACCCAATACTATTGCTGATCTAGAACAGTGCAGTATCCATTCTTCAAATGTATGGTACTCAGATCAAAATAGAGAAGCTATGAAAACCTCTGGAACTAATAGACATCAATTGCGAGCACTACTGCCTGATGTAACAACCTCGTATGAAAGACAAGTTTCTAGTAGACCTCACCATGTGCGCAAAGCTGGTAAGTTAACTGTAAACCCAGATAAAGCGGAAACCAAGTACCCACCTCGCAGAAAACCCACCTGTTATAATTGTGGCAAATATGGGCACATAAGAAGAGGAGTGCAGCATATTAAAGGTACTCAAAATGTAGTCGCCGATACCCTGTCCCGTATGTTCCAGTCACCCACTAAAACTTCCGGAAACGTAGTGAAGCCGGAAATAGCAGAGTGGCGCACTTTTGTAACGTCTTTTCGCCGCGTTACAAATCCAGGGAACCCCTCGTAATTAAACTCCGTTAATTAGATGGGTTGCCTACGTTGTAACAGAATTGATCACAAATAGTTAATAAACAAATTAATTACTAACTGTGTAAGGAAACAATGGCAAGGTATACAATTGATTTAAGCACTCCTCATATGTGTGTAACAAGAAGACTTCTCTTTATTTAACATTTAAAACATTTACTGATAGATCCCATGACATTACTAATTCAATTATTAAGTTATCTGAAAGGTTTCTTTAAACTTTGGGATCAAATTTTGTTCTATATAGCTATACCTCGGATCCGGGTCAACTTTCTGTATTTCTGTAATTAAGACTTTTAATTATACTCATTTCATGATATTAGCTTGCAAGACTTTCTTTTATTCAACCATTGGAAGAATGGTATTATTGCTTGAATTATATTACTCTACATTAGCATATAAACTGTTACAACATATGAAGTTAGAATAGTTACATGAAATTCTTAGATTTAATTTATAAGTCTTTACAAAGTTAATAGTTTCTGAAAAGTCTCTTTCAAGATGTGTTGTGTAACAAATATTAGTAACCCTCGATAGACAGGCTATCGAGTCACCTTTTAATTGGTATGCAGAAGACTCGTCCTGGGGTATCCGTCTTGGGAAACAGGAACAGCTACGTCGTCATCTCGGTCTGGCCTTCCTCTGTAAAGGGCTCCAAAAGTTCGCAGGTTGAACAATATGTCGTGTAGATATCTACGATGATCTTGTAGATTCTCGGATGTCCTGATCTGCATATTCTGTCACGTGCAGTAGAGTTTGTGGCTTCTGATAGTTCACATCTCCGGGTATGACTCTGGAATTGTTGTTATTAGTTGAAGCACGAAGTCATCTTGTGTTACACTCCTTTTTTACGTTTCGATTTTTTTACTTTAAATTTCTTGTCTATTTACATGACTATATTAATTAACACATCCAGATGCTTTAAACAGCTACATCTGGCACACCATCTTAAGGTGAGGCAAAATGTAGTTAACATATTTTAAGCGCACAGCTCCTACGTCTATACTGTACGAAGTCACCATTGCAAGAGAGAGAAATTACGCTCCCTTCGCCTGGTACTGGGCAAAAGTTAGTGGGACAATTTCCGCGCGAGAATATAGTTCCTAACTATATTTAAGTTAACATTTTTTATTTATACAAACTATCCCTAAACAAATATACATAATTTAAATCAGTTGTTTTAGCGACTATTTATGTCTTCAGATTTGTTATTATTAACATTAATTTTTTTATCTTATTCTATCTCACACAAGACTCGGAAAGCATGTCGAGTCTGGAATCAACAGGACAGCTGTAAGTTTGCTTACAAGCAAAGGGTTAAATACGATATTAATAACTCTTTACAATTTTTCTTTTTATTAGAGTATCTTCTAAATAACTAATTAATTACTGCTTCCTCTCATACTGAGTACATACAGGTATTTTATATTAATACAGTGAGATTTAAATGGCTTAAGAGCTCGCAACCTTAATTTTTTAAAATTTTTTATTTTCTTGATTATTTCTTTTATTTAAATCGTCACATACTCCACCGCTTAAATTGCACGCTATGGTTAAGCTTTTTGAGTCTAACTCACTATTGGGCACTGGGATATTGAATGGGGTTAGTGTGTGTAATTTCTTTCACATAGTTGTTGTACACTTTACAACGTTGTCCACATAGTTATTACCTATAGTTACAACACAGTACACTTTATATTCTTATGAACTACCTTTTTTTTTACATACTATTTACACTAAATATTTACACAATTAAAACACAAAACTCTTTCTTATCTCTATCACTTAATTTTACTACCGGTTTTTTTTCTTACTCTCTCTTCTATAGAGTAACTTTCTAAATCTTTATTATTTAGAATTCTATCTTTTCTTCTGTGAGTCCTATATAACTCATGTAATTAATGAGTGTTAGTACCCATCTAGTTAATGATTATTCATTAATGCATGCTTCGCAGAACTGGAACTCAGGTTGATCAGGCCTCGTTTCCAAACTCTACGTTTTACATTTCTTACGCGGATTCAGAAATATAATTTTCTTTACTGCCTAGTATCCCTTTTCTTTTTGGGTTATACTCTACCGTCACTTCTTCTTATACAACTTTAGTTGCGAAATATGCGTTCTCCGCACATATTTCTGAGTTGCAGGTTCGCACAGGGCTACTGTAACTGGAGTTAGGTACTTTTGGATTTGGTAAGGGCCACACCATCTGAATGATAGTTTCGAGGTGGTCTTATCAATCGCACTACTAATGGGGTGAGTCTTGTACATTACTAAGTCACCTACTTGGTACCTGACTGAGTTGCTATGATTACCTTTCTCGTGGTATCTTCTGGATTTTTCCAAGCTTGCTCTCAAGTTAGAGCGGGCTTTGTTCCATATTCGCTTTATCTGCTTATCCGTTATTTGCGGAGGCAGCAGATCGTGTATATTCCATCTTGTGGACAAAGGGTGGTTTGGTCTATACTTGTATAGTAACTCGAACGGGGTCGACTTGTGACCTTCGTGGTAAGCTGAATTAAAAGCGTATTGAATCCAGGATAGATTTTGGTATTGTAGTTATTTGTTTGTAACGCGGCAAAAAGACGTTACAAAAGTGCGCAACTCTGCTTTCTTGTAAAAAATAAAAGGGTAATTGTTTACAGAGTGTCACAAAAGTGCGCCACTCTGCTAATAATTTTTTATGTAAAGGGTTGTTAAGCATAGTGACGCAACAAAAGTGCGCCACTCAAATAAAGGAAACAAAGGAAAGAGTTTTAATTGTGTATATATTGTCACAAACAAAATTGCATTCACTATGCGTGGATAAACTGTATGATCAATAACTAAATATATAATATTGATATATGCACTCAGAAAGTTACTTTAATAAATGTAATGTTCAAAACATATTTAATAGTGTATTAAGTTACGTAGATGGTAGTATGTATAAGTAAAATATCCTTAGCGTCATACAATGCATGTAGCTTTTGCATTCTATAGGCCAGTAGGAACCTGCATAATTCGATGTAAGTACTTGCATACATGAATTGTGACCAAGCATAACAATTTTGGTCAACCGAACAATCTGTAACAGGTTTGTTTACGACAATCTATGACCTGTTGTTTCCTGAATCATTCTGCACAGTGTATGTCCAACTATCTAGCTTACATACACTAGTATGTGTTATAAAAAAAAAATTGATTAAAAATAACTTTGTTAATAATAATAAAGTAATTAAGTAGAAGTTCGTGATTTAAAACTTGTGAACAAAATAAGTAATTGTTTAATTGAGAAAAGTTTATGAATGAACGAAGCCAAAGTGTTGCAAAGCGTAGTAATAATAAATGTGTTGCATAAGATTGCGCTCCCCTTCTCTCATGTTTATACCGGTTTAGAGTACGTATAAAGTAGTTGTGTTATTCAGTCGCTTTGTGTAGAGAACAATAAGAGTAAAACCCCCTTTGTCCCTGACACACTCGCGCAACCCTCCTTTGTTAACTAAATATGTAGGCCACCCTCTGACCTACATTCCAGTAAACAGCTGATCGGTTATTTAACCTTGAAAGATATGTGTGTGTGATTTCTGTCTCTCCCTTAGAAGAGAAATTGTTCTTTTCTAATTTGTGTAAATTTATTACTTATGAATTTATTATATGTATATGTAATATATGTGTAATATACTAGTATTAATTTTAAGTACGTGCTAATGTGTTAGAACAAAATGGCCCAATTTAACCCGGATTTGTTATTAAAAGACGAGCTGTCTTACGAAGCCCTTTTGCGTGGACTACCCCATGCTGATGTAACAGTCGCGGAATTACGAAGTTCAATTCGCGAATGTGGATTTGATGCGCCCGTGCAATTAAACAATCTAAGCCAACTCGATTATGAAAGCGAGAAAAAAATTTGTAATGCCAAGTATAGTGAACTATACTTATTGTCTCAAACACTCCAAGACGAGAAATCTCCGGCAAAAATTTTGCGGACTACCCAGAGAATAGAGCATTTAACCAGGCGAATAAAAAATTTGTCGATCTGGCCGAATCTCACAGAAATACCCGTTGATGTACAAAAGCTAGCAGACGAAGCTCTACGCCGCTTACCTTCAATTATCAACGATTTAAGACGAAAATCCGACTCATTCAGGATGGACGAAATAGAGAAATCATTAATGAAATTACACATCTCCCCAGTACAATCCCCCACCACTGGTTTACCTCCGCATAACTCGGATCGGAACTCACCTATCGTATCGCAAGTGCAAGCGAACCCAGAACAAAAAACTGATACAGATGTAAATGTCCCTCCTCCCGAGCATTTTCAGTTTCGTCCCGGAAATAATGAATTGACCAACACCCCCAATGAATCTAATCACCCTCATCGAGGAATTACCCCTATGAACTATAACGCAGATCTATACGGAAAAATGACTCACCCAGTGGAGAAGATTTTAACCGAAATCCCTTATACAGATGGTTTAAATGTTTCCAAGTAACTAACATTTATTAGTTATCTTCTTCAGATAAAGGATCTACAGCAGCTGAATGACTGGCAAATTTTACAAGTTCTGTTACCAAAGTGTAAACCCCCGTTAAAAAAATCGTGTGCTAGAAGCCCTAACCTCTACTTTCCCAGTAGAAGAGCTACATAGCTCTTTAATAAAATACTTTATTCCAACCGGCATCTATGAGGAAATAAAAAGAAAGACAGTACTCCGAGTACAAGGACATCAGGAGAGATTAGCTCACTACATCTCCGATATTAGGGAGTCCTCTCGACTACTACGTGTAACCTGGAATGAAACACAACTGGTGGACACCATTTTAATAGGAGTGTCACCCGAAGAAAGATCTCGACTATCATTGATGAATAGACCCAATACTATTGCTGATCTAGAACAGTGCAGTATCCATTCTTCAAATGTATGGTACTCAGATCAAAATAGAGAAGCTATGAAAACCTCTGGAACTAATAGACATCAATTGCGAGCACTACTGCCTGATGTAACAACCTCGTATGAAAGACAAGTTTCTAGTAGACCTCACCATGTGCGCAAAGCTGGTAAGTTAACTGTAAACCCAGATAAAGCGGAAACCAAGTACCCACCTCGCAGAAAACCCACCTGTTATAATTGTGGCAAATATGGGCACATAAGAAGAGGAGTGCAGCATATTAAAGGTACTCAAAATGTAGTCGCCGATACCCTGTCCCGTATGTTCCAGTCACCCACTAAAACTTCCGGAAACGTAGTGAAGCCGGAAATAGCAGAGTGGCGCACTTTTGTAACGTCTTTTCGCCGCGTTACAAATCCAGGGAACCCCTCGTAATTAAACTCCGTTAATTAGATGGGTTGCCTACGTTGTAACAGAATTGATCACAAATAGTTAATATAACAAATTAATTACTAACTGTGTAAGGAAACAATGGCAAGGTATACAATTGATTTAAGCACTCCTCATATGTGTGTAACAAGAAGACTTCTCTTTATTTAACATTTAAAACATTTACTGATAGATCCCATGACATTACTAATTCAATTATTAAGTTATCTGAAAGGTTTCTTTAAACTTTGGGATCAAATTTTGTTCTATATAGCTATACCTCGGATCCGGGTCAACTTTCTGTATTTCTGTAATTAAGACTTTTAATTATACTCATTTCATGATATTAGCTTGCAAGACTTTCTTTTATTCAACCATTGGAAGAATGGTATTATTGCTTGAATTATATTACTCTACATTAGCATATAAACTGTTACAACATATGAAGTTAGAATAGTTACATGAAATTCTTAGATTTAATTTATAAGTCTTTACAAAGTTAATAGTTTCTGAAAAGTCTCTTTCAAGATGTGTTGTGTAACAAATATTAGTAACCCTCGATAGACAGGCTATCGAGTCACCTTTTAATTGATATGCAGAAGACTCGTCCTGGGGTATCCGTCTTGGGAAACAGGAACAGCTACGTCGTCATCTCGGTCTGGCCTTCCTCTGTAAAGGGCTCCAAAAGTTCGCAGGTTGAACAATATGTCGTGTAGATATCTACGATGATCTTGTAGATTCTCGGATGTCCTGATCTGCATATTCTGTCACGTGCAGTAGAGTTTGTGGCTTCTGATAGTTCACATCTCCGGGTATGACTCTGGAATTGTTGTTATTAGTTGAAGCACGAAGTCATCTTGTGTTACACTCCTTTTTTACGTTTCGATTTTTTTACTTTAAATTTCTTGTCTATTTACATGACTATATTAATTAACACATCCAGATGCTTTAAACAGCTACATCTGGTACACCATCTTAAGGTGAGGCAAAATGTAGTTAACATATTTTAAGCGCACAGCTCCTACGTCTATACTGTACGAAGTCACCATTGCAAGAGAGAGAAATTACGCTCCCTTCGCCTGGTACTGGGCAAAAGTTAGTGGGACAATTTCCGCGCGAGAATATAGTTCCTAACTATATTTAAGTTAACATTTTTTATTTATACAAACTATCCCTAAACAAATATACATAATTTAAATCAGTTGTTTTAGCGACTATTTATGTCTTCAGATTTGTTATTATTAACATTAATTTTTTTATCTTATTCTATCTCACACAAGACTCGGAAAGCATGTCGAGTCTGGAATCAACAGGACAGCGCCTGCTTACAAGCAAAGGGTTAAATACGATATTAATAACTCTTTAAAATTTTTATTTTTATTAGAGTATCTTCTAAATAACTAACTAATTACTGCTTCCTCTCATACTGAGTACATACAGGTATTTTATATTAATACAGTGAGATTTAAATGGCTTAAGAGCTCGCAACCTTAATTTTTTAAAATTTTTTATTTTCTTGATTATTTCTTTTATTTAAATCGTCACATACTCCACCGCTTAAATTGCACGCTATGGTTAAGCTTTTTGAGTCTAACTCACTATTGGGCACTGGGATATTGAATGGGGTTAGTGTGTGTAATTTCTTTCACATAGTTGTTGTACACTTTACAACGTTGTCCACATAGTTATTACCTATAGTTACAACACAGTACACTTTATATTCTTATGAACTACCTTTTTTTTTACATACTATTTACACTAAATATTTACACAATTAAAACACAAAACTCTTTCTTATCTCTATCACTTAATTTTACTACCGGTTTTTTTTTTCTTACTCTCTCTTCTATAGAGTAACTTTCTAAATCTTTACTATTTAGAATTCTATCTTTTCTTCTGTGAGTCCTATATAACTCATGTAATTAATGAGTGTTAGTACCCATCTAGTTAATGATTATTCATTAATGCATGCTTCGCAGAACTGGAACTCAGGTTGATCAGGCCTCGTTTCCAAACTCTACGTTTTACATTTCTTACGCGGATTCAGAAATATAATTTTCTTTACTGCCTAGTATCCCTTTTCTTTTTGGGTTATACTCTACCGTCACTTCTTCTTATACAACTTTAGTTGCGAAATATGCGTTCTCCGCACATATTTCTGAGTTGCAGGTTCGCACAGGGCTACTGTAACTGGAGTTAGGTACTTTTGGATTTGGTAAGGGCCACACCATCTGAATGATAGTTTCGAGGTGGTCTTATCAATCGCACTACTAATGGGGTGAGTCTTGTACATTACTAAGTCACCTACTTGGTACCTGACTGAGTTGCTATGATTACCTTTCTCGTGGTATCTTCTGGATTTTTCCAAGCTTGCTCTCAAGTTAGAGCGGGCTTTGTTCCATATTCGCTTTATCTGCTTATCCGTTATTTGCGGAGGCAGCAGATCGTGTATATTCCATCTTGTGGACAAAGGGTGGTTTGGTCTATACTTGTATAGTAACTCGAACGGGGTCGACTTGTGACCTTCGTGGTAAGCTGAATTAAAAGCGTATTGAATCCAGGATAGATTTTGGTATTGTAGTTATTTGTTTGTAACGCGGCAAAAAGACGTTACAAAAGTGCGCAACTCTGCTTTCTTGTAAAAAATAAAAGGGTAATTGTTTACAGAGTGTCACAAAAGTGCGCCACTCTGCTAATAATTTTTTATGTAAAGGGTTGTTAAGCATAGTGACGCAACAAAAGTGCGCCACTCAAATAAAGGAAACAAAGGAAAGAGTTTTAATTGTGTATATATTGTCACAAACAAAATTGCATTCACTATGCGTGGATAAACTGTATGATCAATAACTAAATATATAATATTGATATATGCACTCAGAAAGTTACTTTAATAAATGTAATGTTCAAAACATATTTAATAGTGTATTAAGTTACGTAGATGGTAGTATGTATAAGTAAAATATCCTTAGCGTCATACAATGCATGTAGCTTTTGCATTCTATAGGCCAGTAGGAACCTGCATAATTCGATGTAAGTACTTGCATACATGAATTGTGACCAAGCATAACAATTTTGGTCAACCGAACAATCTGTAACAGGTTTGTTTACGACAATCTATGACCTGTTGTTTCCTGAATCATTCTGCACAGTGTATGTCCAACTATCTAGCTTACATACACTAGTATGTGTTATAAAAAAAAAATTGATTAAAAATAACTTTGTTAATAATAATAAAGTAATTAAGTAGAAGTTCGTGATTTAAAACTTGTGAACAAAATAAGTAATTGTTTAATTGAGAAAAGTTTATGAATGAACGAAGCCAAAGTGTTGCAAAGCGTAGTAATAATAAATGTGTTGCATAAGATTGCGCTCCCCTTCTCTCATGTTTATACCGGTTTAGAGTACGTATAAAGTAGTTGTGTTATTCAGTCGCTTTGTGTAGAGAACAATAAGAGTAAAACCCCCTTTGTCCCTGACACACTCGCGCAACCCTCCTTTGTTAACTAAATATGTAGGCCACCCTCTGACCTACATTCCAGTAAACAGCTGATCGGTTATTTAACCTTGAAAGATATGTGTGTGTGATTTCTGTCTCTCCCTTAGAAGAGAAATTGTTCTTTTCTAATTTGTGTAAATTTATTACTTATGAATTTATTATATGTATATGTAATATATGTGTAATATACTAGTATTAATTTTAAGTACGTGCTAATGTGTTAGAACAAAATGGCCCAATTTAACCCGGATTTGTTATTAAAAGACGAGCTGTCTTACGAAGCCCTTTTGCGTGGACTACCCCATGCTGATGTAACAGTCGCGGAATTACGAAGTTCAATTCGCGAATGTGGATTTGATGCGCCCGTGCAATTAAACAATCTAAGCCAACTCGATTATGAAAGCGAGAAAGAAATTTGTAATGCCAAGTATAGTGAACTATACTTATTGTCTCAAACACTCCAAGACGAGAAATCTCCGGCAAAAATTTTGCGGACTACCCAGAGAATAGAGCATTTAACCAGGCGAATAAAAAATTTGTCGATCTGGCCGAATCTCACAGAAATACCCGTTGATGTACAAAAGCTAGCAGACGAAGCTCTACGCCGCTTACCTTCAATTATCAACGATTTAAGACGAAAATCCGACTCATTCAGGATGGACGAAATAGAGAAATCATTAATGAAATTACACATCTCCCCAGTACAATCCCCCACCACTGGTTTACCTCCGCATAACTCGGATCGGAACTCACCTATCGTATCGCAAGTGCAAGCGAACCCAGAACAAAAAACTGATACAGATGTAAATGTCCCTCCTCCCGAGCATTTTCAGTTTCGTCCCGGAAATAATGAATTGACCAACACCCCCAATGAATCTAATCACCCTCATCGAGGAATTACCCCTATGAACTATAACGCAGATCTATACGGAAAAATGACTCACCCTGTGGAGAAGATTTTAACCGAAATCCCTTATACAGATGGTTTAAATGTTTCCAAGTTACTAACATTTATTAGTTATCTTCTTCAGATAAAGGATCTACAGCAGCTGAATGACTGGCAAATTTTACAAGTTCTGTTACCAAAGTGTAAACCCCCGTTAAAAAAATCGTGTGCTAGAAGCCCTAACCTCTACTTTCCCAGTAGAAGAGCTACATAGCTCTTTAATAAAATACTTTATTCCCACCGGCATCTATGAGGAAATAAAAAGAAAGACAGTACTCCGAGTACAAGGACATCAGGAGAGATTAGCTCACTACATCTCCGATATTAGGGAGTCCTCTCGACTACTACGTGTAACCTGGAATGAAACACAACTGGTGGACACCATTTTAATAGGAGTGTCACCCGAAGAAAGATCTCGACTATCATTGATGAATAGACCCAATACTATTGCTGATCTAGAACAGTGCAGTATCCATTCTTCAAATGTATGGTACTCAGATCAAAATAGAGAAGCTATGAAAACCTCTGGAACTAATAGACATCAATTGCGAGCACTACTGCCTGATGTAACAACCTCGTATGAAAGACAAGTTTCTAGTAGACCTCACCATGTGCCCAAAGCTGGTAAGTTAACTGTAAACCCAGATAAAGCGGAAACCAAGTACCCACCTCGCAGAAAACCCACCTGTTATAATTGTGGCAAATATGGGCACATAAGAAGAGGAGTGCAGCATATTAAAGGTACTCAAAATGTAGTCGCCGATACCCTGTCCCGTATGTTCCAGTCACCCACTAAAACTTCCGGAAACGTAGTGAAGCCGGAAATAGCAGAGTGGCGCACTTTTGTAACGTCTTTTCGCCGCGTTACAAATCCAGGGAACCCCTCGTAATTAAACTCCGTTAATTAGATGGGTTGCCTACGTTGTAACAGAATTGATCACAAATAGTTAATATAACAAATTAATTACTAACTGTGTAAGGAAACAATGGCAAGGTATACAATTGATTTAAGCACTCCTCATATGTGTGTAACAAGAAGACTTCTCTTTATTTAACATTTAAAACATTTACTGATAGATCCCATGACATTACTAATTCAATTATTAAGTTATCTGAAAGGTTTCTTTAAACTTTGGGATCAAATTTTGTTCTATATAGCTATACCTCGGATCCGGGTCAACTTTCTGTATTTCTGTAATTAAGACTTTTAATTATACTCATTTCATGATATTAGCTTGCAAGACTTTCTTTTATTCAACCATTGGAAGAATGGTATTATTGCTTGAATTATATTACTCTACATTAGCATATAAACTGTTACAACATATGAAGTTAGAATAGTTACATGAAATTCTTAGATTTAATTTATAAGTCTTTACAAAGTTAATAGTTTCTGAAAAGTCTCTTTCAAGATGTGTTGTGTAACAAATATTAGTAACCCTCGATAGACAGGCTATCGAGTCACCTTTTAATTGGTATGCAGAAGACTCGTCCTGGGGTATCCGTCTTGGGAAACAGGAACAGCTACGTCGTCATCTCGGTCTGGCCTTCCTCTGTAAAGGGCTCCAAAAGTTCGCAGGTTGAACAATATGTCGTGTAGATATCTACGATGATCTTGTAGATTCTCGGATGTCCTGATCTGCATATTCTGTCACGTGCAGTAGAGTTTGTGGCTTCTGATAGTTCACATCTCCGGGTATGACTCTGGAATTGTTGTTATTAGTTGAAGCACGAAGTCATCTTGTGTTACACTCCTTTTTTACGTTTCGATTTTTTTACTTTAAATTTCTTGTCTATTTACATGACTATATTAATTAACACATCCAGATGCTTTAAACAGCTACATCTGGTACACCATCTTAAGGTGAGGCAAAATGTAGTTAACATATTTTAAGCGCACAGCTCCTACGTCTATACTGTACGAAGTCACCATTGCAAGAGAGAGAAATTACGCTCCCTTCGCCTGGTACTGGGCAAAAGTTAGTGGGACAATTTCCGCGCGAGAATATAGTTCCTAACTATATTTAAGTTAACATTTTTTATTTATACAAACTATCCCTAAACAAATATACATAATTTAAATCAGTTGTTTTAGCGACTATTTATGTCTTCAGATTTGTTATTATTAACATTAATTTTTTTATCTTATTCTATCTCACACAAGACTCGGAAAGCATGTCGAGTCTGGAATCAACAGGACAGCGCCTGCTTACAAGCAAAGGGTTAAATACGATATTAATAACTCTTTACAATTTTTCTTTTTATTAGAGTATCTTCTAAATAACTAATTAATTACTGCTTCCTCTCATACTGAGTACATACAGGTATTTTATATTAATACAGTGAGATTTAAATGGCTTAAGAGCTCGCAACCTTAATTTTTTTAAATTTTTTATTTTCTTGATTATTTCTTTTATTTAAATCGTCACATACTCCACCGCTTAAATTGCACGCTATGGTTAAGCTTTTTGAGTCTAACTCACTATTGGGCACTGGGATATTGAATGGGGTTAGTGTGTGTAATTTCTTTCACATAGTTGTTGTACACTTTACAACGTTGTCCACATAGTTAATACCTATAGTTACAACACAGTACACTTTATATTCTTATGAACTACCTTTTTTTTTACATACTATTTACACTAAATATTTACACAATTAAAACACAAAACTCTTTCTTATCTCTATCACTTAATTATACTACCGGTTTTTTTTTTCTTACTCTCTCTTCTATAGAGTAACTTTCTAAATCTTTACTATTTAGAATTCTATCTTTTCTTCTGTGAGTCCTATATAACTCATGTAATTAATGAGTGTTAGTACCCATCTAGTTAATGATTATTCATTAATGCATGCTTCGCAGAACTGGAACTCAGGTTGATCAGGCCTCGTTTCCAAACTCTACGTTTTACATTTCTTACGCGGATTCAGAAATATAATTTTCTTTACTGCCTAGTATCCCTTTTCTTTTTGGGTTATACTCTACCGTCACTTCTTCTTATACAACTTTAGTTGCGAAATATGCGTTCTCCGCACATATTTCTGAGTTGCAGGTTCGCACAGGGCTACTGTAACTGGAGTTAGGTACTTTTGGATTTGGTAAGGGCCACACCATCTGAATGATAGTTTCGAGGTGGTCTTATCAATCGCACTACTAATGGGGTGAGTCTTGTACATTACTAAGTCACCTACTTGGTACCTGACTGAGTTGCTATGATTACCTTTCTCGTGGTATCTTCTGGATTTTTCCAAGCTTGCTCTCAAGTTAGAGCGGGCTTTGTTCCATATTAGCTTTATCTGCTTATCCGTTATTTGCGGAGGCAGCAGATCGTGTATATTCCATCTTGTGGACAAAGGGTGGTTTGGTCTATACTTGTATAGTAACTCGAACGGGGTCGACTTGTGACCTTCGTGGTAAGCTGAATTAAAAGCGTATTGAATCCAGGATAGATTTTGGTATTGTAGTTATTTGTTTGTAACGCGGCAAAAAGACGTTACAAAAGTGCGCAACTCTGCTTTCTTGTAAAAAATAAAAGGGTAATTGTTTACAGAGTGTCACAAAAGTGCGCCACTCTGCTAATAATTTTTTATGTAAAGGGTTGTTAAGCATAGTGACGCAACAAAAGTGCGCCACTCAAATAAAGGAAACAAAGGAAAGAGTTTTAATTGTGTATATATTGTCACAAACAAAATTGCATTCACTATGCGTGGATAAACTGTATGATCAATAACTAAATATATAATATTGATATATGCACTCAGAAAGTTACTTTAATAAATGTAATGTTCAAAACATATTTAATAGTGTATTAAGTTACGTAGATGGTAGTATGTATAAGTAAAATATCCTTAGCGTCATACAATGCATGTAGCTTTTGCATTCTATAGGGCAGTAGGAACCTGCATAATTCGATGTAAGTACTTGCATACATGAATTGTGACCAAGCATAACAATTTTGGTCAACCGAACAATCTGTAACAGGTTTGTTTACGACAATCTATGACCTGTTGTTTCCTGAATCATTCTGCACAGTGTATGTCCAACTATCTAGCTTACATACACTAGTATGTGTTATAAAAAAAAAATTGATTAAAAATAACTTTGTTAATAATAATAAAGTAATTAAGTAGAAGTTCGTGATTTAAAACTTGTGAACAAAATAAGTAATTGTTTAATTGAGAAAAGTTTATGAATGAACGAAGCCAAAGTGTTGCAAAGCGTAGTAATAATAAATGTGTTGCATAAGATTGCGCTCCCCTTCTCTCATGTTTATACCGGTTTAGAGTACGTATAAAGTAGTTGTGTTATTCAGTCGCTTTGTGTAGAGAACAATAAGAGTAAAACCCCCTTTGTCCCTGACACACTCGCGCAACCCTCCTTTGTTAACTAAATATGTAGGCCACCCTCTGACCTACATTCCAGTAAACAGCTGATCGGTTATTTAACCTTGAAAGATATGTGTGTGTGATTTCTGTCTCTCCCTTAGAAGAGAAATTGTTCTTTTCTAATTTGTGTAAATTTATTACTTATGAATTTATTATATGTATATGTAATATATGTGTAATATACTAGTATTAATTTTAAGTACGTGCTAATGTGTTAGAACAAAATGGCCCAATTTAACCCGGATTTGTTATTAAAAGACGAGCTGTCTTACGAAGCCCTTTTGCGTGGACTACCCCATGCTGATGTAACAGTCGCGGAATTACGAAGTTCAATTCGCGAATGTGGATTTGATGCGCCCGTGCAATTAAACAATCTAAGCCAACTCGATTATGAAAGCGAGAAAGAAATTTGTAATGCCAAGTATAGTGAACTATACTTATTGTCTCAAACACTCCAAGACGAGAAATCTCCGGCAAAAATTTTGCGGACTACCCAGAGAATAGAGCATTTAACCAGGCGAATAAAAAATTTGTCGATCTGGCCGAATCTCACAGAAATACCCGTTGATGTACAAAAGCTAGCAGACGAAGCTCTACGCCGCTTACCTTCAATTATCAACGATTTAAGACGAAAATCCGACTCATTCAGGATGGACGAAATAGAGAAATCATTAATGAAATTACACATCTCCCCAGTACAATCCCCCACCACTGGTTTACCTCCGCATAACTCGGATCGGAACTCACCTATCGTATCGCAAGTGCAAGCGAACCCAGAACAAAAAACTGATACAGATGTAAATGTCCCTCCTCCCGAGCATTTTCAGTTTCGTCCCGGAAATAATGAATTGACCAACACCCCCAATGAATCTAATCACCCTCATCGAGGAATTACCCCTATGAACTATAACGCAGATCTATACGGAAAAATGACTCACCCTGTGGAGAAGATTTTAACCGAAATCCCTTATACAGATGGTTTAAATGTTTCCAAGTTACTAACATTTATTAGTTATCTTCTTCAGATAAAGGATCTACAGCAGCTGAATGACTGGCAAATTTTACAAGTTCTGTTACCAAAGTGTAAACCCCCGTTAAAAAAATCGTGTGCTAGAAGCCCTAACCTCTACTTTCCCAGTAGAAGAGCTACATAGCTCTTTAATAAAATACTTTATTCCCACCGGCATCTATGAGGAAATAAAAAGAAAGACAGTACTCCGAGTACAAGGACATCAGGAGAGATTAGCTCACTACATCTCCGATATTAGGGAGTCCTCTCGACTACTACGTGTAACCTGGAATGAAACACAACTGGTGGACACCATTTTAATAGGAGTGTCACCCGAAGAAAGATCTCGACTATCATTGATGAATAGACCCAATACTATTGCTGATCTAGAACAGTGCAGTATCCATTCTTCAAATGTATGGTACTCAGATCAAAATAGAGAATCTATGAAAACCTCTGGAACTAATAGACATCAATTGCGAGCACTACTGCCTGATGTAACAACCTCGTATGAAAGACAAGTTTCTAGTAGACCTCACCATGTGCGCAAAGCTGGTAAGTTAACTGTAAACCCAGATAAAGCGGAAACCAAGTACCCACCTCGCAGAAAACCCACCTGTTATAATTGTGGCAAATATGGGCACATAAGAAGAGGAGTGCAGCATATTAAAGGTACTCAAAATGTAGTCGCCGATACCCTGTCCCGTATGTTCCAGTCACCCACTAAAACTTCCGGAAACGTAGTGAAGCCGGAAATAGCAGAGTGGCGCACTTTTGTAACGTCTTTTCGCCGCGTTACAAATCCAGGGAACCCCTCGTAATTAAACTCCGTTAATTAGATGGGTTGCCTACGTTGTAACAGAATTGATCACAAATAGTTAATATAACAAATTAATTACTAACTGTGTAAGGAAACAATGGCAAGGTATACAATTGATTTAAGCACTCCTCATATGTGTGTAACAAGAAGACTTCTCTTTATTTAACATTTAAAACATTTACTGATAGATCCCATGACATTACTAATTCAATTATTAAGTTATCTGAAAGGTTTCTTTAAACTTTGGGATCAAATTTTGTTCTATATAGCTATACCTCGGATCCGGGTCAACTTTCTGTATTTCTGTAATTAAGACTTTTAATTATACTCATTTCATGATATTAGCTTGCAAGACTTTCTTTTATTCAACCATTGGAAGAATGGTATTATTGCTTGAATTATATTACTCTACATTAGCATATAAACTGTTACAACATATGAAGTTAGAATAGTTACATGAAATTCTTAGATTTAATTTATAAGTCTTTACAAAGTTAATAGTTTCTGAAAAGTCTCTTTCAAGATGTGTTGTGTAACAAATATTAGTAACCCTCGATAGACAGGCTATCGAGTCACCTTTTAATTGGTATGCAGAAGACTCGTCCTGGGGTATCCGTCTTGGGAAACAGGAACAGCTACGTCGTCATCTCGGTCTGGCCTTCCTCTGTAAAGGGCTCCAAAAGTTCGCAGGTTGAACAATATGTCGTGTAGATATCTACGATGATCTTGTAGATTCTCGGATGTCCTGATCTGCATATTCTGTCACGTGCAGTAGATTTTGTGGCTTCTGATAGTTCACATCTCCGGGTATGACTCTGGAATTGTTGTTATTAGTTGAAGCACGAAGTCATCTTGTGTTACACTCCTTTTTTACGTTTCGATTTTTTTACTTTAAATTTCTTGTCTATTTACATGACTATATTAATTAACACATCCAGATGCTTTAAACAGCTACATCTGGTACACCATCTTAAGGTGAGGCAAAATGTAGTTAACATATTTTAAGCGCACAGCTCCTACGTCTATACTGTACGAAGTCACCATTGCAAGAGAGAGAAATTACGCTCCCTTCGCCTGGTACTGGGCAAAAGTTAGTGGGACAATTTCCGCGCGAGAATATAGTTCCTAACTATATTTAAGTTAACATTTTTTATTTATACAAACTATCCCTAAACAAATATACATAATTTAAATCAGTTGTTTTAGCGACTATTTATGTCTTCAGATTTGTTATTATTAACATTAATTTTTTTATCTTATTCTATCTCACACAAGACTCGGAAAGCATGTCGAGTCTGCAATCAACAGGACAGCGCCTGCTTACAAGCAAAGGGTTAAATACGATATTAATAACTCTTTACAATTTTTATTTTTATTAGAGTATCTTCTAAATAACTAATTAATTACTGCTTCCTCTCATACTGAGTACATACAGGTATTTTATATTAATACAGTGAGATTTAAATGGCTTAAGAGCTCGCAACCTTAATTTTTTAAAATTTTTTATTTTCTTGATTATTTCTTTTATTTAAATCGTCACATACTCCACCGCTTAAATTGCACGCTATGGTTAAGCTTTTTGAGTCTAACTCACTATTGGGCACTGGGATATTGAATGGGGTTAGTGTGTGTAATTTCTTTCACATAGTTGTTGTACACTTTACAACGTTGTCCACATAGTTATTACCTATAGTTACAACACAGTACACTTTATATTCTTATGAACTACCTTTTTTTTTACATACTATTTACACTAAATATTTACACAATTAAAACACAAAACTCTTTCTTATCTCTATCACTTAATTTTACTACCGGTTTTTTTTTTCTTACTCTCTCTTCTATAGAGTAACTTTCTAAATCTTTACTATTTAGAATTCTATCTTTTCTTCTGTGAGTCCTATATAACTCATGTAATTAATGAGTGTTAGTACCCATCTAGTTAATGATTATTCATTAATGCATGCTTCGCAGAACTGGAACTCAGGTTGATCAGGCCTCGTTTCCAAACTCTACGTTTTACATTTCTTACGCGGATTCAGAAATATAATTTTCTTTACTGCCTAGTATCCCTTTTCTTTTTGGGTTATACTCTACCGTCACTTCTTCTTATACAACTTTAGTTGCGAAATATGCGTTCTCCGCACATATTTCTGAGTTGCAGGTTCGCACAGGGCTACTGTAACTGGAGTTAGGTACTTTTGGATTTGGTAAGGGCCACACCATCTGAATGATAGTTTCGAGGTGGTCTTATCAATCGCACTACTAATGGGGTGAGTCTTGTACATTACTAAGTCACCTACTTGGTACCTGACTGAGTTGCTATGATTACCTTTCTCGTGGTATCTTCTGGATTTTTCCAAGCTTGCTCTCAAGTTAGAGCGGGCTTTGTTCCACATTCGCTTTATCTGCTTATCCGTTATTTGCGGAGGCAGCAGATCGTGTATATTCCATCTTGTGGACAAAGGGTGGTTTGGTCTATACTTGTATAGTAACTCGAACGGGGTCGACTTGTGACCTTCGTGGTAAGCTGAATTAAAAGCGTATTGAATCCAGGATAGATTTTGGTATTGTAGTTATTTGTTTGTAACGCGGCAAAAAGACGTTACAAAAGTGCGCAACTCTGCTTTCTTGTAAAAAATAAAAGGGTAATTGTTTACAGAGTGTCACAAAAGTGCGCCACTCTGCTAATAATTTTTTATGTAAAGGGTTGTTAAGCATAGTGACGCAACAAAAGTGCGCCACTCAAATAAAGGAAACAAAGGAAAGAGTTTTAATTGTGTATATATTGTCACAAACAAAATTGCATTCACTATGCGTGGATAAACTGTATGATCAATAACTAAATATATAATATTGATATATGCACTCAGAAAGTTACTTTAATAAATGTAATGTTCAAAACATATTTAATAGTGTATTAAGTTACGTAGATGGTAGTATGTATAAGTAAAATATCCTTAGCGTCATACAATGCATGTAGCTTTTGCATTCTATAGGCCAGTAGGAACCTGCATAATTCGATGTAAGTACTTGCATACATGAATTGTGACCAAGCATAACAATTTTGGTCAACCGAACAATCTGTAACAGGTTTGTTTACGACAATCTATGACCTGTTGTTTCCTGAATCATTCTGCACAGTGTATGTCCAACTATCTAGCTTACATACACTAGTATGTGTTATAAAAAAAAAATTGATTAAAAATAACTTTGTTAATAATAATAAAGTAATTAAGTAGAAGTTCGTGATTTAAAACTTGTGAACAAAATAAGTAATTGTTTAATTGAGAAAAGTTTATGAATGAACGAAGCCAAAGTGTTGCAAAGCGTAGTAATAATAAATGTGTTGCATAAGATTGCGCTCCCCTTCTCTCATGTTTATACCGGTTTAGAGTACGTATAAAGTAGTTGTGTTATTCAGTCGCTTTGTGTAGAGAACAATAAGAGTAAAACCCCCTTTGTCCCTGACACACTCGCGCAACCCTCCTTTGTTAACTAAATATGTAGGCCACCCTCTGACCTACATTCCAGTAAACAGCTGATCGGTTATTTAACCTTGAAAGATATGTGTGTGTGATTTCTGTCTCTCCCTTAGAAGAGAAATTGTTCTTTTCTAATTTGTGTAAATTTATTACTTATGAATTTATTATATGTATATGTAATATATGTGTAATATACTAGTATTAATTTTAAGTACGTGCTAATGTGTTAGAACAAAATGGCCCAATTTAACCCGGATTTGTTATTAAAAGACGAGCTGTCTTACGAAGCCCTTTTGCGTGGACTACCCCATGCTGATGTAACAGTCGCGGAATTACGAAGTTCAATTCGCGAATGTGGATTTGATGCGCCCGTGCAATTAAACAATCTAAGCCAACTCGATTATGAAAGCGAGAAAGAAATTTGTAATGCCAATTATAGTGAACTATACTTATTGTCTCAAACACTCCAAGACGAGAAATCTCCGGCAAAAATTTTGCGGACTACCCAGAGAATAGAGCATTTAACCAGGCGAATAAAAAATTTGTCGATCTGGCCGAATCTCACAGAAATACCCGTTGATGTACAAAAGCTAGCAGACGAAGCTCTACGCCGCTTACCTTCAATTATCAACGATTTAAGACGAAAATCCGACTCATTCAGGATGGACGAAATAGAGAAATCATTAATGAAATTACACATCTCCCCAGTACAATCCCCCACCACTGGTTTACCTCCGCATAACTCGGATCGGAACTCACCTATCGTATCGCAAGTGCAAGCGAACCCAGAACAAAAAACTGATACAGATGTAAATGTCCCTCCTCCCGAGCATTTTCAGTTTCGTCCCGGAAATAATGAATTGACCAACACCCCCAATGAATCTAATCACCCTCATCGAGGAATTACCCCTATGAACTATAACGCAGATCTATACGGAAAAATGACTCACCCTGTGGAGAAGATTTTAACCGAAATCCCTTATACAGATGGTTTAAATGTTTCCAAGTTACTAACATTTTTTAGTTATCTTCTTCAGATAAAGGATCTACAGCAGCTGAATGACTGGCAAATTTTACAAGTTCTGTTACCAAAGTGTAAACCCCCGTTAAAAAAATCGTGTGCTAGAAGCCCTAACCTCTACTTTCCCAGTAGAAGAGCTACATAGCTCTTTAATAAAATACTTTATTCCCACCGGCATCTAAGAGGAAATAAAAAGAAAGACAGTACTCCGAGTACAAGGACATCAGGAGAGATTAGCTCACTACATCTCCGATATTAGGGAGTCCTCTCGACTACTACGTGTAACCTGGAATGAAACACAACTGGTGGACACCATTTTAATAGGAGTGTCACCCGAAGAAAGATCTCGACTATCATTGATGAATAGACCCAATACTATTGCTGATCTAGAACAGTGCAGTATCCATTCTTCAAATGTATGGTACTCAGATCAAAATAGAGAAGCTATGAAAACCTCTGGAACTAATAGACATCAATTGCGAGCACTACTGCCTGATGTAACAACCTCGTATGAAAGACAAGTTTCTAGTAGACCTCACCATGTGCCCAAAGCTGGTAAGTTAACTGTAAACCCAGATAAAGCGGAAACCAAGTACCCACCTCGCAGAAAACCCACCTGTTATAATTGTGGCAAATATGGGCACATAAGAAGAGGAGTGCAGCATATTAAAGGTACTCAAAATGTAGTCGCCGATACCCTGTCCCGTATGTTCCAGTCACCCACTAAAACTTCCGGAAACGTAGTGAAGCCGGAAATAGCAGAGTGGCGCACTTTTGTAACGTCTTTTCGCCGCGTTACAAATCCAGGGAACCCCTCGTAATTAAACTCCGTTAATTAGATGGGTTGCCTACGTTGTAACAGAATTGATCACAAATAGTTAATATAACAAATTAATTACTAACTGTGTAAGGAAACAATGGCAAGGTATACAATTGATTTAAGCACTCCTCATATGTGTGTAACAAGAAGACTTCTCTTTATTTAACATTTAAAACATTTACTGATAGATCCCATGACATTACTAATTCAATTATTAAGTTATCTGAAAGGTTTCTTTAAACTTTGGGATCAAATTTTGTTCTATATAGCTATACCTCGGATCCGGGTCAACTTTCTGTATTTCTGTAATTAAGACTTTTAATTATACTCATTTCATGATATTAGCTTGCAAGACTTTCTTTTATTCAACCATTGGAAGAATGGTATTATTGCTTGAATTATATTACTCTACATTAGCATATAAACTGTTACAACATATGAAGTTAGAATAGTTACATGAAATTCTTAGATTTAATTTATAAGTCTTTACAAAGTTAATAGTTTCTGAAAAGTCTCTTTCAAGATGTGTTGTGTAACAAATATTAGTAACCCTCGATAGACAGGCTATCGAGTCACCTTTTAATTGGTATGCAGAAGACTCGTCCTGGGGTATCCGTCTTGGGAAACAGGAACAGCTACGTCGTCATCTCGGTCTGGCCTTCCTCTGTAAAGGGCTCCAAAAGTTCGCAGGTTGAACAATATGTCGTGTAGATATCTACGATGATCTTGTAGATTCTCGGATGTCCTGATCTGCATATTCTGTCACGTGCAGTAGAGTTTGTGGCTTCTGATAGTTCACATCTCCGGGTATGACTCTGGAATTGTTGTTATTAGTTGAAGCACGAAGTCATCTTGTGTTACACTCCTTTTTTACGTTTCGATTTTTTTACTTTAAATTTCTTGTCTATTTACATGACTATATTAATTAACACATCCAGATGCTTTAAACAGCTACATCTGGTACACCATCTTAAGGTGAGGCAAAATGTAGTTAACATATTTTAAGCGCACAGCTCCTACGTCTATACTGTACGAAGTCACCATTGCAAGAGAGAGAAATTACGCTCCCTTCGCCTGGTACTGGGCAAAAGTTAGTGGGACAATTTCCGCGCGAGAATATAGTTCCTAACTATATTTAAGTTAACATTTTTTATTTATACAAACTATCCCTAAACAAATATACATAATTTAAAACAGTTGTTTTAGCGACTATTTATGTCTTCAGATTTGTTATTATTAACATTAATTTTTTTATCTTATTCTATCTCACACAAGACTCGGAAAGCATGTCGAGTCTGCAATCAACAGGACAGCGCCTGCTTACAAGCAAAGGGTTAAATACGATATTAATAACTCTTTACAATTTTTCTTTTTATTAGAGTATCTTCTAAATAACTAATTAATTACTGCTTCCTCTCATACTGAGTACATACAGGTATTTTATATTAATACAGTGAGATTTAAATGGCTTAAGAGCTCGCAACCTTAATTTTTTTAAATTTTTTATTTTCTTGATTATTTCTTTTATTTAAATCGTCACATACTCCACCGCTTAAATTGCACGCTATGGTTAAGCTTTTTGAGTCTAACTCACTATTGGGCACTGGGATATTGAATGGGGTTAGTGTGTGTAATTTCTTTCACATAGTTGTTGTACACTTTACAACGTTGTCCACATAGTTATTACCTATAGTTACAACACAGTACACTTTATATTCTTATGAACTACCTTTTTTTTTACATACTATTTACACTAAATATTTACACAATTAAAACACAAAACTCTTTCTTATCTCTATCACTTAATTTTACTACCGGTTTTTTTTTCTTACTCTCTCTTCTATAGAGTAACTTTCTAAATCTTTACTATTTAGAATTCTATCTTTTCTTCTGTGAGTCCTATATAACTCATGTAATTAATGAGTGTTAGTACCCATCTAGTTAATGATTATTCATTAATGCATGCTTCGCAGAACTGGAACTCAGGTTGATCAGGCCTCGTTTCCAAACTCTACGTTTTACATTTCTTACGCGGATTCAGAAATATAATTTTCTTTACTGCCTAGTATCCCTTTTCTTTTTGGGTTATACTCTACCGTCACTTCTTCTTATACAACTTTAGTTGCGAAATATGCGTTCTCCGCACATATTTCTGAGTTGCAGGTTCGCACAGGGCTACTGTAACTGGAGTTAGGTACTTTTGGATTTGGTAAGGGCCACACCATCTGAATGATAGTTTCGAGGTGGTCTTATCAATCGCACTACTAATGGGGTGAGTCTTGTACATTACTAAGTCACCTACTTGGTACCTGACTGAGTTGCTATGATTACCTTTCTCGTGGTATCTTCTGGATTTTTCCAAGCTTGCTCTCAAGTTAGAGCGGGCTTTGTTCCATATTCGCTTTATCTGCTTATCCGTTATTTGCGGAGGCAGCAGATCGTGTATATTCCATCTTGTGGACAAAGGGTGGTTTGGTCTATACTTGTATAGTAACTCGAACGGGGTCGACTTGTGACCTTCGTGGTAAGCTGAATTAAAAGCGTATTGAATCCAGGATAGATTTTGGTATTGTAGTTATTTGTTTGTAACGCGGCAAAAAGACGTTACAAAAGTGCGCAACTCTGCTTTCTTGTAAAAAATAAAAGGGTAATTGTTTACAGAGTGTCACAAAAGTGCGCCACTCTGCTAATAATTTTTTATGTAAAGGGTTGTTAAGCATAGTGACGCAACAAAAGTGCGCCACTCAAATAAAGGAAACAAAGGAAAGAGTTTTAATTGTGTATATATTGTCACAAACAAAATTGCATTCACTATGCGTGGATAAACTGTATGATCAATAACTAAATATATAATATTGATATATGCACTCAGAAAGTTACTTTAATAAATGTAATGTTCAAAACATATTTAATAGTGTATTAAGTTACGTAGATGGTAGTATGTATAAGTAAAATATCCTTAGCGTCATACAATGCATGTAGCTTTTGCATTCTATAGGCCAGTAGGAACCTGCATAATTCGATGTAAGTACTTGCATACATGAATTGTGACCAAGCATAACAATTTTGGTCAACCGAACAATCTGTAACAGGTTTGTTTACGACAATCTATGACCTGTTGTTTCCTGAATCATTCTGCACAGTGTATGTCCAACTATCTAGCTTACATACACTAGTATGTGTTATAAAAAAAAAATTGATTAAAAATAACTTTGTTAATAATAATAAAGTAATTAAGTAGAAGTTCGTGATTTAAAACTTGTGAACAAAATAAGTAATTGTTTAATTGAGAAAAGTTTATGAATGAACGAAGCCAAAGTGTTGCAAAGCGTAGTAATAATAAATGTGTTGCATAAGATTGCGCTCCCCTTCTCTCATGTTTATACCGGTTTAGAGTACGTATAAAGTAGTTGTGTTATTCAGTCGCTTTGTGTAGAGAACAATAAGAGTAAAACCCCCTTTGTCCCTGACACACTCGCGCAACCCTCCTTTGTTAACTAAATATGTAGGCCACCCTCTGACCTACATTCCAGTAAACAGCTGATCGGTTATTTAACCTTGAAAGATATGTGTGTGTGATTTCTGTCTCTCCCTTAGAAGAGAAATTGTTCTTTTCTAATTTGTGTAAATTTATTACTTATGAATTTATTATATGTATATGTAATATATGTGTAATATACTAGTATTAATTTTAAGTACGTGCTAATGTGTTAGAACAAAATGGCCCAATTTAACCCGGATTTGTTATTAAAAGACGAGCTGTCTTACGAAGCCCTTTTGCGTGGACTACCCCATGCTGATGTAACAGTCGCGGAATTACGAAGTTCAATTCGCGAATGTGGATTTGATGCGCCCGTGCAATTAAACAATCTAAGCCAACTCGATTATGAAAGCGAGAAAGAAATTTGTAATGCCAAGTATAGTGAACTATACTTATTGTCTCAAACACTCCAAGACGAGAAATCTCCGGCAAAAATTTTGCGGACTACCCAGAGAATAGAGCATTTAACCAGGCGAATAAAAAATTTGTCGATCTGGCCGAATCTCACAGAAATACCCGTTGATGTACAAAAGCTAGCAGACGAAGCTCTACGCCGCTTACCTTCAATTATCAACGATTTAAGACGAAAATCCGACTCATTCAGGATGGACGAAATAGAGAAATCATTAATGAAATTACACATCTCCCCAGTACAATCCCCCACCACTGGTTTACCTCCGCATAACTCGGATCGGAACTCACCTATCGTATCGCAAGTGCAAGCGAACCCAGAACAAAAAACTGATACAGATGTAAATGTCCCTCCTCCCGAGCATTTTCAGTTTCGTCCCGGAAATAATGAATTGACCAACACCCCCAATGAATCTAATCACCCTCATCGAGGAATTACCCCTATGAACTATAACGCAGATCTATACGGAAAAATGACTCACCCTGTGGAGAAGATTTTAACCGAAATCCCTTATACAGATGGTTTAAATGTTTCCAAGTTACTAACATTTTTTAGTTATCTTCTTCAGATAAAGGATCTACAGCAGCTGAATGACTGGCAAATTTTACAAGTTCTGTTACCAAAGTGTAAACCCCCGTTAAAAAAATCGTGTGCTAGAAGCCCTAACCTCTACTTTCCCAGTAGAAGAGCTACATAGCTCTTTAATAAAATACTTTATTCCCACCGGCATCTAAGAGGAAATAAAAAGAAAGACAGTACTCCGAGTACAAGGACATCAGGAGAGATTAGCTCACTACATCTCCGATATTAGGGAGTCCTCTCGACTACTACGTGTAACCTGGAATGAAACACAACTGGTGGACACCATTTTAATAGGAGTGTCACCCGAAGAAAGATCTCGACTATCATTGATGAATAGACCCAATACTATTGCTGATCTAGAACAGTGCAGTATCCATTCTTCAAATGTATGGTACTCAGATCAAAATAGAGAAGCTATGAAAACCTCTGGAACTAATAGACATCAATTGCGAGCACTACTGCCTGATGTAACAACCTCGTATGAAAGACAAGTTTCTAGTAGACCTCACCATGTGCCCAAAGCTGGTAAGTTAACTGTAAACCCAGATAAAGCGGAAACCAAGTACCCACCTCGCAGAAAACCCACCTGTTATAATTGTGGCAAATATGGGCACATAAGAAGAGGAGTGCAGCATATTAAAGGTACTCAAAATGTAGTCGCCGATACCCTGTCCCGTATGTTCCAGTCACCCACTAAAACTTCCGGAAACGTAGTGAAGCCGGAAATAGCAGAGTGGCGCACTTTTGTAACGTCTTTTCGCCGCGTTACAAATCCAGGGAACCCCTCGTAATTAAACTCCGTTAATTAGATGGGTTGCCTACGTTGTAACAGAATTGATCACAAATAGTTAATATAACAAATTAATTACTAACTGTGTAAGGAAACAATGGCAAGGTATACAATTGATTTAAGCACTCCTCATATGTGTGTAACAAGAAGACTTCTCTTTATTTAACATTTAAAACATTTACTGATAGATCCCATGACATTACTAATTCAATTATTAAGTTATCTGAAAGGTTTCTTTAAACTTTGGGATCAAATTTTGTTCTATATAGCTATACCTCGGATCCGGGTCAACTTTCTGTATTTCTGTAATTAAGACTTTTAATTATACTCATTTCATGATATTAGCTTGCAAGACTTTCTTTTATTCAACCATTGGAAGAATGGTATTATTGCTTGAATTATATTACTCTACATTAGCATATAAACTGTTACAACATATGAAGTTAGAATAGTTACATGAAATTCTTAGATTTAATTTATAAGTCTTTACAAAGTTAATAGTTTCTGAAAAGTCTCTTTCAAGATGTGTTGTGTAACAAATATTAGTAACCCTCGATAGACAGGCTATCGAGTCACCTTTTAATTGGTATGCAGAAGACTCGTCCTGGGGTATCCGTCTTGGGAAACAGGAACAGCTACGTCGTCATCTCGGTCTGGCCTTCCTCTGTAAAGGGCTCCAAAAGTTCGCAGGTTGAACAATATGTCGTGTAGATATCTACGATGATCTTGTAGATTCTCGGATGTCCTGATCTGCATATTCTGTCACGTGCAGTAGAGTTTGTGGCTTCTGATAGTTCACATCTCCGGGTATGACTCTGGAATTGTTGTTATTAGTTGAAGCACGAAGTCATCTTGTGTTACACTCCTTTTTTACGTTTCGATTTTTTTACTTTAAATTTCTTGTCTATTTACATGACTATATTAATTAACACATCCAGATGCTTTAAACAGCTACATCTGGTACACCATCTTAAGGTGAGGCAAAATGTAGTTAACATATTTTAAGCGCACAGCTCCTACGTCTATACTGTACGAAGTCACCATTGCAAGAGAGAGAAATTACGCTCCCTTCGCCTGGTACTGGGCAAAAGTTAGTGGGACAATTTCCGCGCGAGAATATAGTTCCTAACTATATTTAAGTTAACATTTTTTATTTATACAAACTATCCCTAAACAAATATACATAATTTAAATCAGTTGTTTTAGCGACTATTTATGTCTTCAGATTTGTTATTATTAACATTAATTTTTTTATCTTATTCTATCTCACACAAGACTCGGAAAGCATGTCGAGTCTGGAATCAACAGGACAGCGCCTGCTTACAAGCAAAGGGTTAAATACGATATTAATAACTCTTTACAATTTTTCTTTTTATTAGAGTATCTTCTAAATAACTAATTAATTACTGCTTCCTCTCATACTGAGTACATACAGGTATTTTATATTAATACAGTGAGATTTAAATGGCTTAAGAGCTCGCAACCTTAATTTTTTTAAATTTTTTATTTTCTTGATTATTTCTTTTATTTAAATCGTCACATACTCCACCGCTTAAATTGCACGCTATGGTTAAGCTTTTTGAGTCTAACTCACTATTGGGCACTGGGATATTGAATGGGGTTAGTGTGTGTAATTTCTTTCACATAGTTGTTGTACACTTTACAACGTTGTCCACATAGTTATTACCTATAGTTACAACACAGTACACTTTATATTCTTATGAACTACCTTTTTTTTTACATACTATTTACACTAAATATTTACACAATTAAAACACAAAACTCTTTCTTATCTCTATCACTTAATTTTACTACCGGTTTTTTTTTCTTACTCTCTCTTCTATAGAGTAACTTTCTAAATCTTTACTATTTAGAATTCTATCTTTTCTTCTGTGAGTCCTATATAACTCATGTAATTAATGAGTGTTAGTACCCATCTAGTTAATGATTATTCATTAATGCATGCTTCGCAGAACTGGAACTCAGGTTGATCAGGCCTCGTTTCCAAACTCTACGTTTTACATTTCTTACGCGGATTCAGAAATATAATTTTCTTTACTGCCTAGTATCCCTTTTCTTTTTGGGTTATACTCTACCGTCACTTCTTCTTATACAACTTTAGTTGCGAAATATGCGTTCTCCGCACATATTTCTGAGTTGCAGGTTCGCACAGGGCTACTGTAACTGGAGTTAGGTACTTTTGGATTTGGTAAGGGCCACACCATCTGAATGATAGTTTCGAGGTGGTCTTATCAATCGCACTACTAATGGGGTGAGTCTTGTACATTACTAAGTCACCTACTTGGTACCTGACTGAGTTGCTATGATTACCTTTCTCGTGGTATCTTCTGGATTTTTCCAAGCTTGCTCTCAAGTTAGAGCGGGCTTTGTTCCATATTCGCTTTATCTGCTTATCCGTTATTTGCGGAGGCAGCAGATCATGTATATTCCATCTTGTGGACAAAGGGTGGTTTGGTCTATACTTGTATAGTAACTCGAACGGGGTCGACTTGTGACCTTCGTGGTAAGCTGAATTAAAAGCGTATTGAATCCAGGATAGATTTTGGTATTGTAGTTATTTGTTTGTAACGCGGCAAAAAGACGTTACAAAAGTGCGCAACTCTGCTTTCTTGTAAAAAATAAAAGGGTAATTGTTTACAGAGTGTCACAAAAGTGCGCCACTCTGCTAATAATTTTTTATGTAAAGGGTTGTTAAGCATAGTGACGCAACAAAAGTGCGCCACTCAAATAAAGGAAACAAAGGAAAGAGTTTTAATTGTGTATATATTGTCACAAACAAAATTGCATTCACTATGCGTGGATAAACTGTATGATCAATAACTAAATATATAATATTGATATATGCACTCAGAAAGTTACTTTAATAAATGTAATGTTCAAAACATATTTAATAGTGTATTAAGTTACGTAGATGGTAGTATGTATAAGTAAAATATCCTTAGCGTCATACAATGCATGTAGCTTTTGCATTCTATAGGCCAGTAGGAACCTGCATAATTCGATGTAAGTACTTGCATACATGAATTGTGACCAAGCATAACAATTTTGGTCAACCGAACAATCTGTAACAGGTTTGTTTACGACAATCTATGACCTGTTGTTTCCTGAATCATTCTGCACAGTGTATGTCCAACTATCTAGCTTACATACACTAGTATGTGTTATAAAAAAAAAATTGATTAAAAATAACTTTGTTAATAATAATAAAGTAATTAAGTAGAAGTTCGTGATTTAAAACTTGTGAACAAAATAAGTAATTGTTTAATTGAGAAAAGTTTATGAATGAACGAAGCCAAAGTGTTGCAAAGCGTAGTAATAATAAATGTGTTGCATAAGATTGCGCTCCCCTTCTCTCATGTTTATACCGGTTTAGAGTACGTATAAAGTAGTTGTGTTATTCAGTCGCTTTGTGTAGAGAACAATAAGAGTAAAACCCCCTTTGTCCCTGACACACTCGCGCAACCCTCCTTTGTTAACTAAATATGTAGGCCACCCTCTGACCTACATTCCAGTAAACAGCTGATCGGTTATTTAACCTTGAAAGATATGTGTGTGTGATTTCTGTCTCTCCCTTAGAAGAGAAATTGTTCTTTTCTAATTTGTGTAAATTTATTACTTATGAATTTATTATATGTATATGTAATATATGTGTAATATACTAGTATTAATTTTAAGTACGTGCTAATGTGTTAGAACAAAATGGCCCAATTTAACCCGGATTTGTTATTAAAAGACGAGCTGTCTTACGAAGCCCTTTTGCGTGGACTACCCCATGCTGATGTAACAGTCGCGGAATTACGAAGTTCAATTCGCGAATGTGGATTTGATGCGCCCGTGCAATTAAACAATCTAAGCCAACTCGATTATGAAAGCGAGAAAGAAATTTGTAATGCCAAGTATAGTGAACTATACTTATTGTCTCAAACACTCCAAGACGAGAAATCTCCGGCAAAAATTTTGCAGACTACCCAGAGAATAGAGCATTTAACCAGGCGAATAAAAAATTTGTCGATCTGGCCGAATCTCACAGAAATACCCGTTGATGTACAAAAGCTAGCAGACGAAGCTCTACGCCGCTTACCTTCAATTATCAACGATTTAAGACGAAAATCCGACTCATTCAGGATGGACGAAATAGAGAAATCATTAATGAAATTACACATCTCCCCAGTACAATCCCCCACCACTGGTTTACCTCCGCATAACTCGGATCGGAACTCACCTATCGTATCGCAAGTGCAAGCGAACCCAGAACAAAAAACTGATACAGATGTAAATGTCCCTCCTCCCGAGCATTTTCAGTTTCGTCCCGGAAATAATGAATTGACCAACACCCCCAATGAATCTAATCACCCTCATCGAGGAATTACCCCTATGAACTATAACGCAGATCTATACGGAAAAATGACTCACCCTGTGGAGAAGATTTTAACCGAAATCCCTTATACAGATGGTTTAAATGTTTCCAAGTTACTAACATTTTTTAGTTATCTTCTTCAGATAAAGGATCTACAGCAGCTGAATGACTGGCAAATTTTACAAGTTCTGTTACCAAAGTGTAAACCCCCGTTAAAAAAATCGTGTGCTAGAAGCCCTAACCTCTACTTTCCCAGTAGAAGAGCTACATAGCTCTTTAATAAAATACTTTATTCCCACCGGCATCTATGAGGAAATAAAAAGAAAGACAGTACTCCGAGTACAAGGACATCAGGAGAGATTAGCTCACTACATCTCCGATATTAGGGAGTCCTCTCGACTACTACGTGTAACCTGGAATGAAACACAACTGGTGGACACCATTTTAATAGGAGTGTCACCCGAAGAAAGATCTCGACTATCATTGATGAATAGACCCAATACTATTGCTGATCTAGAACAGTGCAGTATCCATTCTTCAAATGTATGGTACTCAGATCAAAATAGAGAAGCTATGAAAACCTCTGGAACTAATAGACATCAATTGCGAGCACTACTGCCTGATGTAACAACCTCGTATGAAAGACAAGTTTCTAGTAGACCTCACCATGTGCCCAAAGCTGGTAAGTTAACTGTAAACCCAGATAAAGCGGAAACCAAGTACCCACCTCGCAGAAAACCCACCTGTTATAATTGTGGCAAATATGGGCACATAAGAAGAGGAGTGCAGCATATTAAAGGTACTCAAAATGTAGTCGCCGATACCCTGTCCCGTATGTTCCAGTCACCCACTAAAACTTCCGGAAACGTAGTGAAGCCGGAAATAGCAGAGTGGCGCACTTTTGTAACGTCTTTTCGCCGCGTTACAAATCCAGGGAACCCCTCGTAATTAAACTCCGTTAATTAGATGGGTTGCCTACGTTGTAACAGAATTGATCACAAATAGTTAATATAACAAATTAATTACTAACTGTGTAAGGAAACAATGGCAAGGTATACAATTGATTTAAGCACTCCTCATATGTGTGTAACAAGAAGACTTCTCTTTATTTAACATTTAAAACATTTACTGATAGATCCCATGACATTACTAATTCAATTATTAAGTTATCTGAAAGGTTTCTTTAAACTTTGGGATCAAATTTTGTTCTATATAGCTATACCTCGGATCCGGGTCAACTTTCTGTATTTCTGTAATTAAGACTTTTAATTATACTCATTTCATGATATTAGCTTGCAAGACTTTCTTTTATTCAACCATTGGAAGAATGGTATTATTGCTTGAATTATATTACTCTACATTAGCATATAAACTGTTACAACATATGAAGTTAGAATAGTTACATGAAATTCTTAGATTTAATTTATAAGTCTTTACAAAGTTAATAGTTTCTGAAAAGTCTCTTTCAAGATGTGTTGTGTAACAAATATTAGTAACCCTCGATAGACAGGCTATCGAGTCACCTTTTAATTGGTATGCAGAAGACTCGTCCTGGGGTATCCGTCTTGGGAAACAGGAACAGCTACGTCGTCATCTCGGTCTGGCCTTCCTCTGTAAAGGGCTCCAAAAGTTCGCAGGTTGAACAATATGTCGTGTAGATATCTACGATGATCTTGTAGATTCTCGGATGTCCTGATCTGCATATTCTGTCACGTGCAGTAGAGTTTGTGGCTTCTGATAGTTCACATCTCCGGGTATGACTCTGGAATTGTTGTTATTAGTTGAAGCACGAAGTCATCTTGTGTTACACTCCTTTTTTACGTTTCGATTTTTTTACTTTAAATTTCTTGTCTATTTACATGACTATATTAATTAACACATCCAGATGCTTTAAACAGCTACATCTGGTACACCATCTTAAGGTGAGGCAAAATGTAGTTAACATATTTTAAGCGCACAGCTCCTACGTCTATACTGTACGAAGTCACCATTGCAAGAGAGAGAAATTACGCTCCCTTCGCCTGGTACTGGGCAAAAGTTAGTGGGACAATTTCCGCGCGAGAATATAGTTCCTAACTATATTTAAGTTAACATTTTTTATTTATACAAACTATCCCTAAACAAATATACATAATTTAAATCAGTTGTTTTAGCGACTATTTATGTCTTCAGATTTGTTATTATTAACATTAATTTTTTTATCTTATTCTATCTCACACAAGACTCGGAAAGCATGTCGAGTCTGGAATCAACAGGACAGCGCCTGCTTACAAGCAAAGGGTTAAATACGATATTAATAACTCTTTACAATTTTTCTTTTTATTAGAGTATCTTCTAAATAACTAATTAATTACTGCTTCCTCTCATACTGAGTACATACAGGTATTTTATATTAATACAGTGAGATTTAAATGGCTTAAGAGCTCGCAACCTTAATTTTTTTAAATTTTTTATTTTCTTGATTATTTCTTTTATTTAAATCGTCACATACTCCACCGCTTAAATTGCACGCTATGGTTAAGCTTTTTGAGTCTAACTCACTATTGGGCACTGGGATATTGAATGGGGTTAGTGTGTGTAATTTCTTTCACATAGTTGTTGTACACTTTACAACGTTGTCCACATAGTTATTACCTATAGTTACAACACAGTACACTTTATATTCTTATGAACTACCTTTTTTTTTACATACTATTTACACTAAATATTTACACAATTAAAACACAAAACTCTTTCTTATCTCTATCACTTAATTTTACTACCGGTTTTTTTTTCTTACTCTCTCTTCTATAGAGTAACTTTCTAAATCTTTACTATTTAGAATTCTATCTTTTCTTCTGTGAGTCCTATATAACTCATGTAATTAATGAGTGTTAGTACCCATCTAGTTATTGATTATTCATTAATGCATGCTTCGCAGAACTGGAACTCAGGTTGATCAGGCCTCGTTTCCAAACTCTACGTTTTACATTTCTTACGCGGATTCAGAAATATAATTTTCTTTACTGCCTAGTATCCCTTTTCTTTTTGGGTTATACTCTACCGTCACTTCTTCTTATACAACTTTAGTTGCGAAATATGCGTTCTCCGCACATATTTCTGAGTTGCAGGTTCGCACAGGGCTACTGTAACTGGAGTTAGGTACTTTTGGATTTGGTAAGGGCCACACCATCTGAATGATAGTTTCGAGGTGGTCTTATCAATCGCACTACTAATGGGGTGAGTCTTGTACATTACTAAGTCACCTACTTGGTACCTGACTGAGTTGCTATGATTACCTTTCTCGTGGTATCTTCTGGATTTTTCCAAGCTTGCTCTCAAGTTAGAGCGGGCTTTGTTCCATATTCGCTTTATCTGCTTATCCGTTATTTGCGGAGGCAGCAGATCATGTATATTCCATCTTGTGGACAAAGGGTGGTTTGGTCTATACTTGTATAGTAACTCGAACGGGGTCGACTTGTGACCTTCGTGGTAAGCTGAATTAAAAGCGTATTGAATCCAGGATAGATTTTGGTATTGTAGTTATTTGTTTGTAACGCGGCAAAAAGACGTTACAAAAGTGCGCAACTCTGCTTTCTTGTAAAAAATAAAAGGGTAATTGTTTACAGAGTGTCACAAAAGTGCGCCACTCTGCTAATAATTTTTTATGTAAAGGGTTGTTAAGCATAGTGACGCAACAAAAGTGCGCCACTCAAATAAAGGAAACAAAGGAAAGAGTTTTAATTGTGTATATATTGTCACAAACAAAATTGCATTCACTATGCGTGGATAAACTGTATGATCAATAACTAAATATATAATATTGATATATGCACTCAGAAAGTTACTTTAATAAATGTAATGTTCAAAACATATTTAATAGTGTATTAAGTTACGTAGATGGTAGTATGTATAAGTAAAATATCCTTAGCGTCATACAATGCATGTAGCTTTTGCATTCTATAGGCCAGTAGGAACCTGCATAATTCGATGTAAGTACTTGCATACATGAATTGTGACCAAGCATAACAATTTTGGTCAACCGAACAATCTGTAACAGGTTTGTTTACGACAATCTATGACCTGTTGTTTCCTGAATCATTCTGCACAGTGTATGTCCAACTATCTAGCTTACATACACTAGTATGTGTTATAACAAAAAAATTGATTAAAAATAACTTTGTTAATAATAATAAAGTAATTAAGTAGAAGTTCGTGATTTAAAACTTGTGAACAAAATAAGTAATTGTTTAATTGAGAAAAGTTTATGAATGAACGAAGCCAAAGTGTTGCAAAGCGTAGTAATAATAAATGTGTTGCATAAGATTGCGCTCCCCTTCTCTCATGTTTATACCGGTTTAGAGTACGTATAAAGTAGTTGTGTTATTCAGTCGCTTTGTGTAGAGAACAATAAGAGTAAAACCCCCTTTGTCCCTGACACACTCGCGCAACCCTCCTTTGTTAACTAAATATGTAGGCCACCCTCTGACCTACATTCCAGTAAACAGCTGATCGGTTATTTAACCTTGAAAGATATGTGTGTGTGATTTCTGTCTCTCCCTTAGAAGAGAAATTGTTCTTTTCTAATTTGTGTAAATTTATTACTTATGAATTTATTATATGTATATGTAATATATGTGTAATATACTAGTATTAATTTTAAGTACGTGCTAATGTGTTAGAACAAAATGGCCCAATTTAACCCGGATTTGTTATTAAAAGACGAGCTGTCTTACGAAGCCCTTTTGCGTGGACTACCCCATGCTGATGTAACAGTCGCGGAATTACGAAGTTCAATTCGCGAATGTGGATTTGATGCGCCCGTGCAATTAAACAATCTAAGCCAACTCGATTATGAAAGCGAGAAAGAAATTTGTAATGCCAAGTATAGTGAACTATACTTATTGTCTCAAACACTCCAAGACGAGAAATCTCCGGCAAAAATTTTGCAGACTACCCAGAGAATAGAGCATTTAACCAGGCGAATAAAAAATTTGTCGATCTGGCCGAATCTCACAGAAATACCCGTTGATGTACAAAAGCTAGCAGACGAAGCTCTACGCCGCTTACCTTCAATTATCAACGATTTAAGACGAAAATCCGACTCATTCAGGATGGACGAAATAGAGAAATCATTAATGAAATTACACATCTCCCCAGTACAATCCCCCACCACTGGTTTACCTCCGCATAACTCGGATCGGAACTCACCTATCGTATCGCAAGTGCAAGCGAACCCAGAACAAAAAACTGATACAGATGTAAATGTCCCTCCTCCCGAGCATTTTCAGTTTCGTCCCGGAAATAATGAATTGACCAACACCCCCAATGAATCTAATCACCCTCATCGAGGAATTACCCCTATGAACTATAACGCAGATCTATACGGAAAAATGACTCACCCTGTGGAGAAGATTTTAACCGAAATCCCTTATACAGATGGTTTAAATGTTTCCAAGTTACTAACATTTATTAGTTATCTTCTTCAGATAAAGGATCTACAGCAGCTGAATGACTGGCAAATTTTACAAGTTCTGTTACCAAAGTGTAAACCCCCGTTAAAAAAATCGTGTGCTAGAAGCCCTAACCTCTACTTTCCCAGTAGAAGAGCTACATAGCTCTTTAATAAAATACTTTATTCCCACCGGCATCTATGAGGAAATAAAAAGAAAGACAGTACTCCGAGTACAAGGACATCAGGAGAGATTAGCTCACTACATCTCCGATATTAGGGAGTCCTCTCGACTACTACGTGTAACCTGGAATGAAACACAACTGGTGGACACCATTTTAATAGGAGTGTCACCCGAAGAAAGATCTCGACTATCATTGATGAATAGACCCAATACTATTGCTGATCTAGAACAGTGCAGTATCCATTCTTCAAATGTATGGTACTCAGATCAAAATAGAGAAGCTATGAAAACCTCTGGAACTAATAGACATCAATTGCGAGCACTACTGCCTGATGTAACAACCTCGTATGAAAGACAAGTTTCTAGTAGACCTCACCATGTGCGCAAAGCTGGTAAGTTAACTGTAAACCCAGATAAAGCGGAAACCAAGTACCCACCTCGCAGAAAACCCACCTGTTATAATTGTGGCAAATATGGGCACATAAGAAGAGGAGTGCAGCATATTAAAGGTACTCAAAATGTAGTCGCCGATACCCTGTCCCGTATGTTCCAGTCACCCACTAAAACTTCCGGAAACGTAGTGAAGCCGGAAATAGCAGAGTGGCGCACTTTTGTAACGTCTTTTCGCCGCGTTACAAATCCAGGGAACCCCTCGTAATTAAACTCCGTTAATTAGATGGGTTGCCTACGTTGTAACAGAATTGATCACAAATAGTTAATATAACAAATTAATTACTAACTGTGTAAGGAAACAATGGCAAGGTATACAATTGATTTAAGCACTCCTCATATGTGTGTAACAAGAAGACTTCTCTTTATTTAACATTTAAAACATTTACTGATAGATCCCATGACATTACTAATTCAATTATTAAGTTATCTGAAAGGTTTCTTTAAACTTTGGGATCAAATTTTGTTCTATATAGCTATACCTCGGATCCGGGTCAACTTTCTGTATTTCTGTAATTAAGACTTTTAATTATACTCATTTCATGATATTAGCTTGCAAGACTTTCTTTTATTCAACCATTGGAAGAATGGTATTATTGCTTGAATTATATTACTCTACATTAGCATATAAACTGTTACAACATATGAAGTTAGAATAGTTACATGAAATTCTTAGATTTAATTTATAAGTCTTTACAAAGTTAATAGTTTCTGAAAAGTCTCTTTCAAGATGTGTTGTGTAACAAATATTAGTAACCCTCGATAGACAGGCTATCGAGTCACCTTTTAATTGGTATGCAGAAGACTCGTCCTGGGGTATCCGTCTTGGGAAACAGGAACAGCTACGTCGTCATCTCGGTCTGGCCTTCCTCTGTAAAGGGCTCCAAAAGTTCGCAGGTTGAACAATATGTCGTGTAGATATCTACGATGATCTTGTAGATTCTCGGATGTCCTGATCTGCATATTCTGTCACGTGCAGTAGAGTTTGTGGCTTCTGATAGTTCACATCTCCGGGTATGACTCTGGAATTGTTGTTATTAGTTGAAGCACGAAGTCATCTTGTGTTACACTCCTTTTTTACGTTTCGATTTTTTTACTTTAAATTTCTTGTCTATTTACATGACTATATTAATTAACACATCCAGATGCTTTAAACAGCTACATCTGGTACACCATCTTAAGGTGAGGGAAAATGTAGTTAACATATTTTAAGCGCACAGCTCCTACGTCTATACTGTACGAAGTCACCATTGCAAGAGAGAGAAATTACGCTCCCTTCGCCTGGTACTGGGCAAAAGTTAGTGGGACAATTTCCGCGCGAGAATATAGTTCCTAACTATATTTAAGTTAACATTTTTTATTTATACAAACTATCCCTAAACAAATATACATAATTTAAATCAGTTGTTTTAGCGACTATTTATGTCTTCAGATTTGTTATTATTAACATTAATTTTTTTATCTTATTCTATCTCACACAAGACTCGGAAAGCATGTCGAGTCTGGAATCAACAGGACAGCTGTAAGTTTGCTTACAAGCAAAGGGTTAAATACGATATTAATAACTCTTTACAATTTTTCTTTTTATTAGAGTATCTTCTAAATAACTAATTAATTACTGCTTCCTCTCATACTGAGTACATACAGGTATTTTATATTAATACAGTGAGATTTAAATGGCTTAAGAGCTCGCAACCTTAATTTTTTAAAATTTTTTATTTTCTTGATTATTTCTTTTATTTAAATCGTCACATACTCCACCGCTTAAATTGCACGCTATGGTTAAGCTTTTTGAGTCTAACTCACTATTGGGCACTGGGATATTGAATGGGGTTAGTGTGTGTAATTTCTTTCACATAGTTGTTGTACACTTTACAACGTTGTCCACATAGATATTACCTATAGTTACAACACAGTACACTTTATATTCTTATGAACTACCTTTTTTTTTACATACTATTTACACTAAATATTTACACAATTAAAACACAAAACTCTTTCTTATCTCTATCACTTAATTTTACTACCGGTTTTTTTTTTCTTACTCTCTCTTCTATAGAGTAACTTTCTAAATCTTTACTATTTAGAATTCTATCTTTTCTTCTGTGAGTCCTATATAACTCATGTAATTAATGAGTGTTAGTACCCATCTAGTTAATGATTATTCAATAATGCATGCTTCGCAGAACTGGAACTCAGGTTGATCAGGCCTCGTTTCCAAACTCTACGTTTTACATTTCTTACGCGGATTCAGAAATATAATTTTCTTTACTGCCTAGTATCCCTTTTCTTTTTGGGTTATACTCTACCGTCACTTCTTCTTATACAACTTTAGTTGCGAAATATGCGTTCTCCGCACATATTTCTGAGTTGCAGGTTCGCACAGGGCTACTGTAACTGGAGTTAGGTACTTTTGGATTTGGTAAGGGCCACACCATCTGAATGATAGTTTCGAGGTGGTCTTATCAATCGCACTACTAATGGGGTGAGTCTTGTACATTACTAAGTCACCTACTTGGTACCTGACTGAGTTGCTATGATTACCTTTCTCGTGGTATCTTCTGGATTTTTCCAAGCTTGCTCTCAAGTTAGAGCGGGCTTTGTTCCATATTCGCTTTATCTGCTTATCCGTTATTTGCGGAGGCAGCAGATCGTGTATATTCCATCTTGTGGACAAAGGGTGGTTTGGTCTATACTTGTATAGTAACTCGAACGGGGTCGACTTGTGACCTTCGTGGTAAGCTGAATTAAAAGCGTATTGAATCCAGGATAGATTTTGGTATTGTAGTTATTTGTTTGTAACGCGGCGAAAAGACGTTACAAAAGTGCGCAACTCTGCTTTCTTGTAAAAAATAAAAGGGTAATTGTTTACAGAGTGTCACAAAAGTGCGCCACTCTGCTAATAATTTTTTATGTAAAGGGTTGTTAAGCATAGTGACGCAACAAAAGTGCGCCACTCAAATAAAGGAAACAAAGGAAAGAGTTTTAATTGTGTATATATTGTCACAAACAAAATTGCATTCACTATGCGTGGATAAATTGTATGATCAATAACTAAATATATAATATTGATATATGCACTCAGAAAGTTACTTTAATAAATGTAATGTTCAAAACATATTTAATAGTGTATTAAGTTAACGTAGATGGTAGTATGTATAAGTAAAATATCCTTAGCGTCATACAATGCATGTAGCTTTTGCATTCTATAGGCCAGTAGGAACCTGCATAATTCGATGTAAGTACTTGCATACATGAATTGTGACCAAGCATAACAATTTTGGTCAACCGAACAATCTGTAACAGGTTTGTTTACGACAATCTATGACCTGTTGTTTCCTGAATCATTCTGCACAGTGTATGTCCAACTATCTAGCTTACATACACTAGTATGTGTTATAAAAAAAAAATTGATTAAAAATAACTTTGTTAATAATAATAAAGTAATTAAGTAGAAGTTCGTGATTTAAAACTTGTGAACAAAATAAGTAATTGTTTAATTGAGAAAAGTTTATGAATGAACGAAGCCAAAGTGTTGCAAAGCGTAGTAATAATAAATGTGTTGCATAAGATTGCGCTCCCCTTCTCTCATGTTTATACCGGTTTAGAGTACGTATAAAGTAGTTGTGTTATTCAGTCGCTTTGTGTAGAGAACAATAAGAGTAAAACCCCCTTTGTCCCTGACACACTCGCGCAACCCTCCTTTGTTAACTAAATATGTAGGCCACCCTCTGACCTACATTCCAGTAAACAGCTGATCGGTTATTTAACCTTGAAAGATATGTGTGTGTGATTTCTGTCTCTCCCTTAGAAGAGAAATTGTTCTTTTCTAATTTGTGTAAATTTATTACTTATGAATTTATTATATGTATATGTAATATATGTGTAATATACTAGTATTAATTTTAAGTACGTGCTAATGTGTTAGAACAAAATGGCCCAATTTAACCCGGATTTGTTATTAAAAGACGAGCTGTCTTACGAAGCCCTTTTGCGTGGACTACCCCATGCTGATGTAACAGTCGCGGAATTACGAAGTTCAATTCGCGAATGTGGATTTGATGCGCCCGTGCAATTAAACAATCTAAGCCAACTCGATTATGAAAGCGAGAAAGAAATTTGTAATGCCAAGTATAGTGAACTATACTTATTGTCTCAAACACTCCAAGACGAGAAATCTCCGGCAAAAATTTTGCGGACTACCCAGAGAATAGAGCATTTAACCAGGCGAATAAAAAATTTGTCGATCTGGCCGAATCTCACAGAAATACCCGTTGATGTACAAAAGCTAGCAGACGAAGCTCTACGCCGCTTACCTTCAATTATCAACGATTTAAGACGAAAATCCGACTCATTCAGGATGGACGAAATAGAGAAATCATTAATGAAATTACACATCTCCCCAGTACAATCCCCCACCACTGGTTTACCTCCGCATAACTCGGATCGGAACTCACCTATCGTATCGCAAGTGCAAGCGAACCCAGAACAAAAAACTGATACAGATGTAAATGTCCCTCCTCCCGAGCATTTTCAGTTTCGTCCCGGAAATAATGAATTGACCAACACCCCCAATGAATCTAATCACCCTCATCGAGGAATTACCCCTATGAACTATAACGCAGATCTATACGGAAAAATGACTCACCCTGTGGAGAAGATTTTAACCGAAATCCCTTATACAGATGGTTTAAATGTTTCCAAGTTACTAACATTTATTAGTTATCTTCTTCAGATAAAGGATCTACAGCAGCTGAATGACTGGCAAATTTTACAAGTTCTGTTACCAAAGTGTAAACCCCCGTTAAAAAAATCGTGTGCTAGAAGCCCTAACCTCTACTTTCCCAGTAGAAGAGCTACATAGCTCTTTAATAAAATACTTTATTCCCACCGGCATCTATGAGGAAATAAAAAGAAAGACAGTACTCCGAGTACAAGGACATCAGGAGAGATTAGCTCACTACATCTCCGATATTAGGGAGTCCTCTCGACTACTACGTGTAACCTGGAATGAAACACAACTGGTGGACACCATTTTAATAGGAGTGTCACCCGAAGAAAGATCTCGACTATCATTGATGAATAGACCCAATACTATTGCTGATCTAGAACAGTGCAGTATCCATTCTTCAAATGTATGGTACTCAGATCAAAATAGAGAAGCTATGAAAACCTCTGGAACTAATAGACATCAATTGCGAGCACTACTGCCTGATGTAACAACCTCGTATGAAAGACAAGTTTCTAGTAGACCTCACCATGTGCGCAAAGCTGGTAAGTTAACTGTAAACCCAGATAAAGCGGAAACCAAGTACCCACCTCGCAGAAAACCCACCTGTTATAATTGTGGCAAATATGGGCACATAAGAAGAGGAGTGCAGCATATTAAAGGTACTCAAAATGTAGTCGCCGATACCCTGTCCCGTATGTTCCAGTCACCCACTAAAACTTCCGGAAACGTAGTGAAGCCGGAAATAGCAGAGTGGCGCACTTTTGTAATGTCTTTTCGCCGCGTTACAAATCCAGGGAACCCCTCGTAATTAAACTCCGTTAATTAGATGGGTTGCCTACGTTGTAACAGAATTGATCACAAATAGTTAATATAACAAATTAATTACTAACTGTGTAAGGAAACAATGGCAAGGTATACAATTGATTTAAGCACTCCTCATATGTGTGTAACAAGAAGACTTCTCTTTATTTAACATTTAAAACATTTACTGATAGATCCCATGACATTACTAATTCAATTATTAAGTTATCTGAAAGGTTTCTTTAAACTTTGGGATCAAATTTTGTTCTATATAGCTATACCTCGGATCCGGGTCAACTTTCTGTATTTCTGTAATTAAGACTTTTAATTATACTCATTTCATGATATTAGCTTGCAAGACTTTCTTTTATTCAACCATTGGAAGAATGGTATTATTGCTTGAATTATATTACTCTACATTAGCATATTAACTGTTACAACATATGAAGTTAGAATAGTTACATGAAATTCTTAGATTTAATTTATAAGTCTTTACAAAGTTAATAGTTTCTGAAAAGTCTCTTTCAAGATGTGTTGTGTAACAAATATTAGTAACCCTCGATAGACAGGCTATCGAGTCACCTTTTAATTGGTATGCAGAAGACTCGTCCTGGGGTATCCGTCTTGGGAAACAGGAACAGCTACGTCGTCATCTCGGTCTGGCCTTCCTCTGTAAAGGGCTCCAAAAGTTCGCAGGTTGAACAATATGTCGTGTAGATATCTACGATGATCTTGTAGATTCTCGGATGTCCTGATCTGCATATTCTGTCACGTGCAGTAGAGTTTGTGGCTTCTGATAGTTCACATCTCCGGGTATGACTCTGGAATTGTTGTTATTAGTTGAAGCACGAAGTCATCTTGTGTTACACTCCTTTTTTACGTTTCGATTTTTTTACTTTAAATTTCTTGTCTATTTACATGACTATATTAATTAACACATCCAGATGCTTTAAACAGCTACATCTGGTACACCATCTTAAGGTGAGGCAAAATGTAGTTAACATATTTTAAGCGCACAGCTCCTACGTCTATACTGTACGAAGTCACCATTGCAAGAGAGAGAAATTACGCTCCCTTCGCCTGGTACTGGGCAAAAGTTAGTGGGACAATTTCCGCGCGAGAATATAGTTCCTAACTATATTTAAGTTAACATTTTTTATTTATACAAACTATCCCTAAACAAATATACATAATTTAAATCAGTTGTTTTAGCGACTATTTATGTCTTCAGATTTGTTATTATTAACATTAATTTTTTTATCTTATTCTATCTCACACAAGACTCGGAAAGCATGTCGAGTCTGGAATCAACAGGACAGCGCCTGCTTACAAGCAAAGGGTTAAATACGATATTAATAACTCTTTACAATTTTTCTTTTTATTAGAGTATCTTCTAAATAACTAATTAATTACTGCTTCCTCTCATACTGAGTACATACAGGTATTTTATATTAATACAGTGAGATTTAAATGGCTTAAGAGCTCGCAACCTTAATTTTTTTAAATTTTTTATTTTCTTGATTATTTCTTTTATTTAAATCGTCACATACTCCACCGCTTAAATTGCACGCTATGGTTAAGCTTTTTGAGTCTAACTCACTATTGGGCACTGGGATATTGAATGGGGTTAGTGTGTGTAATTTCTTTCACATAGTTGTTGTACACTTTACAACGTTGTCCACATAGTTATTACCTATAGTTACAACACAGTACACTTTATATTCTTATGAACTACCTTTTTTTTTACATACTATTTACACTAAATATTTACACAATTAAAACACAAAACTCTTTCTTATCTCTATCACTTAATTTTACTACCGGTTTTTTTTTCTTACTCTCTCTTCTATAGAGTAACTTTCTAAATCTTTACTATTTAGAATTCTATCTTTTCTTCTGTGAGTCCTATATAACTCATGTAATTAATGAGTGTTAGTACCCATCTAGTTATTGATTATTCATTAATGCATGCTTCGCAGAACTGGAACTCAGGTTGATCAGGCCTCGTTTCCAAACTCTACGTTTTACATTTCTTACGCGGATTCAGAAATATAATTTTCTTTACTGCCTAGTATCCCTTTTCTTTTTGGGTTATACTCTACCGTCACTTCTTCTTATACAACTTTAGTTGCGAAATATGCGTTCTCCGCACATATTTCTGAGTTGCAGGTTCGCACAGGGCTACTGTAACTGGAGTTAGGTACTTTTGGATTTGGTAAGGGCCACACCATCTGAATGATAGTTTCGAGGTGGTCTTATCAATCGCACTACTAATGGGGTGAGTCTTGTACATTACTAAGTCACCTACTTGGTACCTGACTGAGTTGCTATGATTACCTTTCTCGTGGTATCTTCTGGATTTTTCCAAGCTTGCTCTCAAGTTAGAGCGGGCTTTGTTCCATATTCGCTTTATCTGCTTATCCGTTATTTGCGGAGGCAGCAGATCATGTATATTCCATCTTGTGGACAAAGGGTGGTTTGGTCTATACTTGTATAGTAACTCGAACGGGGTCGACTTGTGACCTTCGTGGTAAGCTGAATTAAAAGCGTATTGAATCCAGGATAGATTTTGGTATTGTAGTTATTTGTTTGTAACGCGGCAAAAAGACGTTACAAAAGTGCGCAACTCTGCTTTCTTGTAAAAAATAAAAGGGTAATTGTTTACAGAGTGTCACAAAAGTGCGCCACTCTGCTAATAATTTTTTATGTAAAGGGTTGTTAAGCATAGTGACGCAACAAAAGTGCGCCACTCAAATAAAGGAAACAAAGGAAAGAGTTTTAATTGTGTATATATTGTCACAAACAAAATTGCATTCACTATGCGTGGATAAACTGTATGATCAATAACTAAATATATAATATTGATATATGCACTCAGAAAGTTACTTTAATAAATGTAATGTTCAAAACATATTTAATAGTGTATTAAGTTACGTAGATGGTAGTATGTATAAGTAAAATATCCTTAGCGTCATACAATGCATGTAGCTTTTGCATTCTATAGGCCAGTAGGAACCTGCATAATTCGATGTAAGTACTTGCATACATGAATTGTGACCAAGCATAACAATTTTGGTCAACCGAACAATCTGTAACAGGTTTGTTTACGACAATCTATGACCTGTTGTTTCCTGAATCATTCTGCACAGTGTATGTCCAACTATCTAGCTTACATACACTAGTATGTGTTATAAAAAAAAAATTGATTAAAAATAACTTTGTTAATAATAATAAAGTAATTAAGTAGAAGTTCGTGATTTAAAACTTGTGAACAAAATAAGTAATTGTTTAATTGAGAAAAGTTTATGAATGAACGAAGCCAAAGTGTTGCAAAGCGTAGTAATAATAAATGTGTTGCATAAGATTGCGCTCCCCTTCTCTCATGTTTATACCGGTTTAGAGTACGTATAAAGTAGTTGTGTTATTCAGTCGCTTTGTGTAGAGAACAATAAGAGTAAAACCCCCTTTGTCCCTGACACACTCGCGCAACCCTCCTTTGTTAACTAAATATGTAGGCCACCCTCTGACCTACATTCCAGTAAACAGCTGATCGGTTATTTAACCTTGAAAGATATGTGTGTGTGATTTCTGTCTCTCCCTTAGAAGAGAAATTGTTCTTTTCTAATTTGTGTAAATTTATTACTTATGAATTTATTATATGTATATGTAATATATGTGTAATATACTAGTATTAATTTTAAGTACGTGCTAATGTGTTAGAACAAAATGGCCCAATTTAACCCGGATTTGTTATTAAAAGACGAGCTGTCTTACGAAGCCCTTTTGCGTGGACTACCCCATGCTGATGTAACAGTCGCGGAATTACGAAGTTCAATTCGCGAATGTGGATTTGATGCGCCCGTGCAATTAAACAATCTAAGCCAACTCGATTATGAAAGCGAGAAAGAAATTTGTAATGCCAAGTATAGTGAACTATACTTATTGTCTCAAACACTCCAAGACGAGAAATCTCCGGCAAAAATTTTGCAGACTACCCAGAGAATAGAGCATTTAACCAGGCGAATAAAAAATTTGTCGATCTGGCCGAATCTCACAGAAATACCCGTTGATGTACAAAAGCTAGCAGACGAAGCTCTACGCCGCTTACCTTCAATTATCAACGATTTAAGACGAAAATCCGACTCATTCAGGATGGACGAAATAGAGAAATCATTAATGAAATTACACATCTCCCCAGTACAATCCCCCACCACTGGTTTACCTCCGCATAACTCGGATCGGAACTCACCTATCGTATCGCAAGTGCAAGCGAACCCAGAACAAAAAACTGATACAGATGTAAATGTCCCTCCTCCCGAGCATTTTCAGTTTCGTCCCGGAAATAATGAATTGACCAACACCCCCAATGAATCTAATCACCCTCATCGAGGAATTACCCCTATGAACTATAACGCAGATCTATACGGAAAAATGACTCACCCTGTGGAGAAGATTTTAACCGAAATCCCTTATACAGATGGTTTAAATGTTTCCAAGTTACTAACATTTATTAGTTATCTTCTTCAGATAAAGGATCTACAGCAGCTGAATGACTGGCAAATTTTACAAGTTCTGTTACCAAAGTGTAAACCCCCGTTAAAAAAATCGTGTGCTAGAAGCCCTAACCTCTACTTTCCCAGTAGAAGAGCTACATAGCTCTTTAATAAAATACTTTATTCCCACCGGCATCTATGAGGAAATAAAAAGAAAGACAGTACTCCGAGTACAAGGACATCAGGAGAGATTAGCTCACTACATCTCCGATATTAGGGAGTCCTCTCGACTACTACGTGTAACCTGGAATGAAACACAACTGGTGGACACCATTTTAATAGGAGTGTCACCCGAAGAAAGATCTCGACTATCATTGATGAATAGACCCAATACTATTGCTGATCTAGAACAGTGCAGTATCCATTCTTCAAATGTATGGTACTCAGATCAAAATAGAGAAGCTATGAAAACCTCTGGAACTAATAGACATCAATTGCGAGCACTACTGCCTGATGTAACAACCTCGTATGAAAGACAAGTTTCTAGTAGACCTCACCATGTGCGCAAAGCTGGTAAGTTAACTGTAAACCCAGATAAAGCGGAAACCAAGTACCCACCTCGCAGAAAACCCACCTGTTATAATTGTGGCAAATATGGGCACATAAGAAGAGGAGTGCAGCATATTAAAGGTACTCAAAATGTAGTCGCCGATACCCTGTCCCGTATGTTCCAGTCACCCACTAAAACTTCCGGAAACGTAGTGAAGCCGGAAATAGCAGAGTGGCGCACTTTTGTAACGTCTTTTCGCCGCGTTACAAATCCAGGGAACCCCTCGTAATTAAACTCCGTTAATTAGATGGGTTGCCTACGTTGTAACAGAATTGATCACAAATAGTTAATATAACAAATTAATTACTAACTGTGTAAGGAAACAATGGCAAGGTATACAATTGATTTAAGCACTCCTCATATGTGTGTAACAAGAAGACTTCTCTTTATTTAACATTTAAAACATTTACTGATAGATCCCATGACATTACTAATTCAATTATTAAGTTATCTGAAAGGTTTCTTTAAACTTTGGGATCAAATTTTGTTCTATATAGCTATACCTCGGATCCGGGTCAACTTTCTGTATTTCTGTAATTAAGACTTTTAATTATACTCATTTCATGATATTAGCTTGCAAGACTTTCTTTTATTCAACCATTGGAAGAATGGTATTATTGCTTGAATTATATTACTCTACATTAGCATATAAACTGTTACAACATATGAAGTTAGAATAGTTACATGAAATTCTTAGATTTAATTTATAAGTCTTTACAAAGTTAATAGTTTCTGAAAAGTCTCTTTCAAGATGTGTTGTGTAACAAATATTAGTAACCCTCGATAGACAGGCTATCGAGTCACCTTTTAATTGGTATGCAGAAGACTCGTCCTGGGGTATCCGTCTTGGGAAACAGGAACAGCTACGTCGTCATCTCGGTCTGGCCTTCCTCTGTAAAGGGCTCCAAAAGTTCGCAGGTTGAACAATATGTCGTGTAGATATCTACGATGATCTTGTAGATTCTCGGATGTCCTGATCTGCATATTCTGTCACGTGCAGTAGAGTTTGTGGCTTCTGATAGTTCACATCTCCGGGTATGACTCTGGAATTGTTGTTATTAGTTGAAGCACGAAGTCATCTTGTGTTACACTCCTTTTTTACGTTTCGATTTTTTTACTTTAAATTTCTTGTCTATTTACATGACTATATTAATTAACACATCCAGATGCTTTAAACAGCTACATCTGGTACACCATCTTAAGGTGAGGGAAAATGTAGTTAACATATTTTAAGCGCACAGCTCCTACGTCTATACTGTACGAAGTCACCATTGCAAGAGAGAGAAATTACGCTCCCTTCGCCTGGTACTGGGCAAAAGTTAGTGGGACAATTTCCGCGCGAGAATATAGTTCCTAACTATATTTAAGTTAACATTTTTTATTTATACAAACTATCCCTAAACAAATATACATAATTTAAATCAGTTGTTTTAGCGACTATTTATGTCTTCAGATTTGTTATTATTAACATTAATTTTTTTATCTTATTCTATCTCACACAAGACTCGGAAAGCATGTCGAGTCTGGAATCAACAGGACAGCTGTAAGTTTGCTTACAAGCAAAGGGTTAAATACGATATTAATAACTCTTTACAATTTTTCTTTTTATTAGAGTATCTTCTAAATAACTAATTAATTACTGCTTCCTCTCATACTGAGTACATACAGGTATTTTATATTAATACAGTGAGATTTAAATGGCTTAAGAGCTCGCAACCTTAATTTTTTAAAATTTTTTATTTTCTTGATTATTTCTTTTATTTAAATCGTCACATACTCCACCGCTTAAATTGCACGCTATGGTTAAGCTTTTTGAGTCTAACTCACTATTGGGCACTGGGATATTGAATGGGGTTAGTGTGTGTAATTTCTTTCACATAGTTGTTGTACACTTTACAACGTTGTCCACATAGATATTACCTATAGTTACAACACAGTACACTTTATATTCTTATGAACTACCTTTTTTTTTACATACTATTTACACTAAATATTTACACAATTAAAACACAAAACTCTTTCTTATCTCTATCACTTAATTTTACTACCGGTTTTTTTTTTCTTACTCTCTCTTCTATAGAGTAACTTTCTAAATCTTTACTATTTAGAATTCTATCTTTTCTTCTGTGAGTCCTATATAACTCATGTAATTAATGAGTGTTAGTACCCATCTAGTTAATGATTATTCAATAATGCATGCTTCGCAGAACTGGAACTCAGGTTGATCAGGCCTCGTTTCCAAACTCTACGTTTTACATTTCTTACGCGGATTCAGAAATATAATTTTCTTTACTGCCTAGTATCCCTTTTCTTTTTGGGTTATACTCTACCGTCACTTCTTCTTATACAACTTTAGTTGCGAAATATGCGTTCTCCGCACATATTTCTGAGTTGCAGGTTCGCACAGGGCTACTGTAACTGGAGTTAGGTACTTTTGGATTTGGTAAGGGCCACACCATCTGAATGATAGTTTCGAGGTGGTCTTATCAATCGCACTACTAATGGGGTGAGTCTTGTACATTACTAAGTCACCTACTTGGTACCTGACTGAGTTGCTATGATTACCTTTCTCGTGGTATCTTCTGGATTTTTCCAAGCTTGCTCTCAAGTTAGAGCGGGCTTTGTTCCATATTCGCTTTATCTGCTTATCCGTTATTTGCGGAGGCAGCAGATCGTGTATATTCCATCTTGTGGACAAAGGGTGGTTTGGTCTATACTTGTATAGTAACTCGAACGGGGTCGACTTGTGACCTTCGTGGTAAGCTGAATTAAAAGCGTATTGAATCCAGGATAGATTTTGGTATTGTAGTTATTTGTTTGTAACGCGGCGAAAAGACGTTACAAAAGTGCGCAACTCTGCTTTCTTGTAAAAAATAAAAGGGTAATTGTTTACAGAGTGTCACAAAAGTGCGCCACTCTGCTAATAATTTTTTATGTAAAGGGTTGTTAAGCATAGTGACGCAACAAAAGTGCGCCACTCAAATAAAGGAAACAAAGGAAAGAGTTTTAATTGTGTATATATTGTCACAAACAAAATTGCATTCACTATGCGTGGATAAATTGTATGATCAATAACTAAATATATAATATTGATATATGCACTCAGAAAGTTACTTTAATAAATGTAATGTTCAAAACATATTTAATAGTGTATTAAGTTAACGTAGATGGTAGTATGTATAAGTAAAATATCCTTAGCGTCATACAATGCATGTAGCTTTTGCATTCTATAGGCCAGTAGGAACCTGCATAATTCGATGTAAGTACTTGCATACATGAATTGTGACCAAGCATAACAATTTTGGTCAACCGAACAATCTGTAACAGGTTTGTTTACGACAATCTATGACCTGTTGTTTCCTGAATCATTCTGCACAGTGTATGTCCAACTATCTAGCTTACATACACTAGTATGTGTTATAAAAAAAAAATTGATTAAAAATAACTTTGTTAATAATAATAAAGTAATTAAGTAGAAGTTCGTGATTTAAAACTTGTGAACAAAATAAGTAATTGTTTAATTGAGAAAAGTTTATGAATGAACGAAGCCAAAGTGTTGCAAAGCGTAGTAATAATAAATGTGTTGCATAAGATTGCGCTCCCCTTCTCTCATGTTTATACCGGTTTAGAGTACGTATAAAGTAGTTGTGTTATTCAGTCGCTTTGTGTAGAGAACAATAAGAGTAAAACCCCCTTTGTCCCTGACACACTCGCGCAACCCTCCTTTGTTAACTAAATATGTAGGCCACCCTCTGACCTACATTCCAGTAAACAGCTGATCGGTTATTTAACCTTGAAAGATATGTGTGTGTGATTTCTGTCTCTCCCTTAGAAGAGAAATTGTTCTTTTCTAATTTGTGTAAATTTATTACTTATGAATTTATTATATGTATATGTAATATATGTGTAATATACTAGTATTAATTTTAAGTACGTGCTAATGTGTTAGAACAAAATGGCCCAATTTAACCCGGATTTGTTATTAAAAGACGAGCTGTCTTACGAAGCCCTTTTGCGTGGACTACCCCATGCTGATGTAACAGTCGCGGAATTACGAAGTTCAATTCGCGAATGTGGATTTGATGCGCCCGTGCAATTAAACAATCTAAGCCAACTCGATTATGAAAGCGAGAAAGAAATTTGTAATGCCAAGTATAGTGAACTATACTTATTGTCTCAAACACTCCAAGACGAGAAATCTCCGGCAAAAATTTTGCGGACTACCCAGAGAATAGAGCATTTAACCAGGCGAATAAAAAATTTGTCGATCTGGCCGAATCTCACAGAAATACCCGTTGATGTACAAAAGCTAGCAGACGAAGCTCTACGCCGCTTACCTTCAATTATCAACGATTTAAGACGAAAATCCGACTCATTCAGGATGGACGAAATAGAGAAATCATTAATGAAATTACACATCTCCCCAGTACAATCCCCCACCACTGGTTTACCTCCGCATAACTCGGATCGGAACTCACCTATCGTATCGCAAGTGCAAGCGAACCCAGAACAAAAAACTGATACAGATGTAAATGTCCCTCCTCCCGAGCATTTTCAGTTTCGTCCCGGAAATAATGAATTGACCAACACCCCCAATGAATCTAATCACCCTCATCGAGGAATTACCCCTATGAACTATAACGCAGATCTATACGGAAAAATGACTCACCCTGTGGAGAAGATTTTAACCGAAATCCCTTATACAGATGGTTTAAATGTTTCCAAGTTACTAACATTTATTAGTTATCTTCTTCAGATAAAGGATCTACAGCAGCTGAATGACTGGCAAATTTTACAAGTTCTGTTACCAAAGTGTAAACCCCCGTTAAAAAAATCGTGTGCTAGAAGCCCTAACCTCTACTTTCCCAGTAGAAGAGCTACATAGCTCTTTAATAAAATACTTTATTCCCACCGGCATCTATGAGGAAATAAAAAGAAAGACAGTACTCCGAGTACAAGGACATCAGGAGAGATTAGCTCACTACATCTCCGATATTAGGGAGTCCTCTCGACTACTACGTGTAACCTGGAATGAAACACAACTGGTGGACACCATTTTAATAGGAGTGTCACCCGAAGAAAGATCTCGACTATCATTGATGAATAGACCCAATACTATTGCTGATCTAGAACAGTGCAGTATCCATTCTTCAAATGTATGGTACTCAGATCAAAATAGAGAAGCTATGAAAACCTCTGGAACTAATAGACATCAATTGCGAGCACTACTGCCTGATGTAACAACCTCGTATGAAAGACAAGTTTCTAGTAGACCTCACCATGTGCGCAAAGCTGGTAAGTTAACTGTAAACCCAGATAAAGCGGAAACCAAGTACCCACCTCGCAGAAAACCCACCTGTTATAATTGTGGCAAATATGGGCACATAAGAAGAGGAGTGCAGCATATTAAAGGTACTCAAAATGTAGTCGCCGATACCCTGTCCCGTATGTTCCAGTCACCCACTAAAACTTCCGGAAACGTAGTGAAGCCGGAAATAGCAGAGTGGCGCACTTTTGTAATGTCTTTTCGCCGCGTTACAAATCCAGGGAACCCCTCGTAATTAAACTCCGTTAATTAGATGGGTTGCCTACGTTGTAACAGAATTGATCACAAATAGTTAATATAACAAATTAATTACTAACTGTGTAAGGAAACAATGGCAAGGTATACAATTGATTTAAGCACTCCTCATATGTGTGTAACAAGAAGACTTCTCTTTATTTAACATTTAAAACATTTACTGATAGATCCCATGACATTACTAATTCAATTATTAAGTTATCTGAAAGGTTTCTTTAAACTTTGGGATCAAATTTTGTTCTATATAGCTATACCTCGGATCCGGGTCAACTTTCTGTATTTCTGTAATTAAGACTTTTAATTATACTCATTTCATGATATTAGCTTGCAAGACTTTCTTTTATTCAACCATTGGAAGAATGGTATTATTGCTTGAATTATATTACTCTACATTAGCATATTAACTGTTACAACATATGAAGTTAGAATAGTTACATGAAATTCTTAGATTTAATTTATAAGTCTTTACAAAGTTAATAGTTTCTGAAAAGTCTCTTTCAAGATGTGTTGTGTAACAAATATTAGTAACCCTCGATAGACAGGCTATCGAGTCACCTTTTAATTGGTATGCAGAAGACTCGTCCTGGGGTATCCGTCTTGGGAAACAGGAACAGCTACGTCGTCATCTCGGTCTGGCCTTCCTCTGTAAAGGGCTCCAAAAGTTCGCAGGTTGAACAATATGTCGTGTAGATATCTACGATGATCTTGTAGATTCTCGGATGTCCTGATCTGCATATTCTGTCACGTGCAGTAGAGTTTGTGGCTTCTGATAGTTCACATCTCCGGGTATGACTCTGGAATTGTTGTTATTAGTTGAAGCACGAAGTCATCTTGTGTTACACTCCTTTTTTACGTTTCGATTTTTTTACTTTAAATTTCTTGTCTATTTACATGACTATATTAATTAACACATCCAGATGCTTTAAACAGCTACATCTGGTACACCATCTTAAGGTGAGGCAAAATGTAGTTAACATATTTTAAGCGCACAGCTCCTACGTCTATACTGTACGAAGTCACCATTGCAAGAGAGAGAAATTACGCTCCCTTCGCCTGGTACTGGGCAAAAGTTAGTGGGACAATTTCCGCGCGAGAATATAGTTCCTAACTATATTTAAGTTAACATTTTTTATTTATACAAACTATCGCTAAACAAATATACATAATTTAAATCAGTTGTTTTAGCGACTATTTATGTCTTCAGATTTGTTATTATTAACATTAATTTTTTTATCTTATTCTATCTCACACAAGACTCGGAAAGCATGTCGAGTCTGGAATCAACAGGACAGCGCCTGCTTACGAGCAAAGGGTTAAATACGATATTAATAACTCTTTACAATTTTTCTTTTTATTAGAGTATCTTCTAAATAACTAATTAATTACTGCTTCCTCTCATACTGAGTACATACAGGTATTTTATATTAATACAGTGAGATTTAAATGGCTTAAGAGCTCGCAACCTTAATTTTTAAAAATTTTTTATTTTCTTGATTATTTCTTTTATTTAAATCGTCACATGTTTTTGGTGAAGATCGGTTAAGGGGAAGGGGTAGTTTACCTGCAACGTTTTTTTATCAAGCGTATTTTCTATGGCAAACTATAACAGCCGCAAATTCAAACAGAATCAAATAATTTTTTGCATACATCCCTGAATTGTAGAGGTCTCAAGGACTTTCGAATTTGGTGAAGATCGGTTAAGGGGAAGGGGTAGTTTACCCGCAACCTTTTACGTTTTAACAAGAGTAAAGTACTTGAAAATTTATTTAAACTTTTTGAAACAATGGCAATTGTTAAAAATAAAATAATTTTGTTGCCAGGCAATAAAATTAAAATTTTTTCATTTTAATGTAATATAATATTTTTCATTTAATACGGCAATAAAAAGGCAGGTAAGACACAAACACAACACACACACACACATACACACACACACACACACACACACACAATTCACGTTATTTCTGGTCTCACTCATGTTTATTTTCTTACGTTTGCACGCTTTTTAAATGGAAAGTGCCGAAACCCACACCAACATAACGCGTGAAAGCCGAAAAAAATGGACATCAATTTGCCTACTGGCGAAGCTAGTAGTTAATGAATGGGTAGGCAAAAATCTTATCTTAAATTTTTTTTAAGGAATCACTAAAAGGACGGTGGTTCAAATCGGACGCTGAGGTAGAGTTTGCTGTAACCGAATGGTTCCACAAACAGCCGTAAGAATTTTACTAGCAGGGAATCTACAGGTTAGCGCAACAGTGGAACTCATGTCTTAATGTTATTGGAGACTTCTTTAAAATCGTTGAATAAAAAATGCTTTATGGCTCTATACGTGTTTCTATTGAACAATCCTTGTATTAGTCTTACACAATAATACAACTGATTGAACTTCAAATTTTTAAACTTGATTAGTTTCTATGTATATGTTTAATGTTACAAATAATTCAAATAACAATCTTGATCATCTGTTAGTTCAGCGGAATAACAGTGACACTTTTAATAACCGCATAAAATAAACACTTAGAAACAACACAGGCGCTTTAACTTAACTGTCTGGACCATAGAAGTGAGGCATGCCTCAACGCTCTATGTGTACAGCGCGGGACAATCCCCCCTCCCTACACTTCCCTATCACACCACTACATTGCTTACATACGATGTATACAAAAAACGCTGAGGCAAGTTCAGGTTGCCTCATTCGCTTTAAACGAACTATGCCGAATCTCACCTGTCACCATCTAGCGGTCGCTCAATAAAGCACGTTTCGGTTTAATAAATTTGACAGTCGCAGTAACAATGTATAATCTTTACGTTATGTAGTTCATACGTATTTATAATTTTTATTCTACAGAATTTTTTAGGGTAGGCATTGCCTCAATTGCCTCCATGTAACTTCGCCACTGATATATATGTGTACAACGTTATCGGCAACAAAGAAGTAGTTTTTGTTAAAATTCCTTCCCGGGATATTTGGCCGTAGTCCAATGTTTTCTACAAAACCAGACATTTCGGCAATGCCATCAACTTCCATCATCAGTGAAAATCGAGTGCGATAACGTGAGGTGGTATACGTTAGTGACCACAGTACTGTGGTTAAGGCTGAAGCAGTAAGTAGAAAGAAGTAGTTTCTATGGTAATATTTCATTTCGAAAATGATTTTAAATATAAATCTTAGAATATGGAAGTCATGTATGGTTCTCCATACCGATATTTTCACTTCCTCACACAATACCTTATCCAGCCTGCGTGTTAGACTCGCCAATCTCGTCTTCAGCCCGAATGGTGTGACAGTATATCTGTAACATTTTCCTTTGTACAGAAATCCAGTGTAGTCCCGTGACTCTTAAGCAAGTGGAATTTGCCAGAAGCTGCTGGTTAGGTCAATGCTACTCATTACCTTTACTCGTCCGCAGCTCGCCAACACCTGGTCAATCGGTATTGTTCCTTCGTGATCTGGAATAGTGACCGAATTGATCCTCCTTGCGTCAAGACATAGTCATACTGTTTGATCTCTCTTTACTACCATCACCATTGGGTTCACATATGGACTGTTTGCACACTCTATTACGCCGCATTTCTCCATGTTCTTGATTTCTTCTTCCACAGCATTTTGGTATTTTAGTGGAACAGGCCACCCTTTCAGACAGTAAGGGGTTGTGTCAGTTATTTTTAATTTGTGTTCGTACTTATTGATCCTTCCTGGCATCTCACGAAATACTTGTTGGTTTGAGTTTAGGATTCTCTTCAATTCTTCCTTTGTTTTCGAATCAATCCCGGATGTTTCGTCTAACTTCTCTTGGATTGCATTGGTAATTCCCTCTTCTGCTTCTTCGAGTGCTATCGTCATTATTTCCACAATTACGGGTTCCTCTCCGCTACCGTTGCTATTTTGAAATATTATTTTATTATTTGGAAGATTGATTATGCACCTACCTTCTTGTAACAAATTAATACCGATTATACATTCTCTGATGAGGTTGGGAACAACTATAAATATCGCATCAGCCACATACTCTCCAATCTTAATTGTGAGCATGATTTTGTTTGATTTCTTCCCAACTGCTCCTTTAATAATTAAATTTGTAATTTTCAATACAGGTATATTACCCAGACGCTTCTTGTTCAAATGATACCATTCTGCTGATACCACATTAATCTGACTGCCAGTATCAATCAGCCCCTTTACTGGTACTTCATTTAGTAGTACATCCAACTCTGGACATTTAATCTTATTAATTTCTTTATATGGTGACTCCTCTTCCATCAGAGTGTTCCTTATATCTATGAATGTAGTATTAATTATCTTATAGCTAGCTTCTAATTCTACCTTATCACTAAAATAATCGTTAATTAGTTTTTTGACTGGGTATTTCCGTTCATTTGAGCGTTAGTACTACTGTCTACCTGGCTCGTTGTTTGTATACCGCTGGTCGAGACAATTGTATTTATTTGGGATTCATATACCCGCTTTGGTAATCTTCTGTCTCTCTCATTCGCCTCTCTCGCTCGTCCTTCATGTCTCCAAGGTCCTTTATGACGTTGGTTTTTGTGCCATTCTGTTCTATTCTCTGACGGGTGATTTGCATGATTTATGTTTCCTTCCTGCTTAGGCTCAACTTGCAAAGTGCATTCCCCGTTAGCTCCATTCTTCCTTTGTCGCAATGCCGCAAATTCCATTAGCAAGTTTTGGGAACTCTGTGATGTTCCGCACTCCCCTTGTAATACATGCCACTGCGATATCTCTGTGGTAGTGGTTAGCCAGTTTGCGAATTAAATGCTGGTCAGAGATTGTAGGTAATAGCTGCCGATTCTGTAGTATGCACCTCTCCATGTACTGAGTCATACTTAACCCGATCTCTGGTCTATACCTACCGAATTCCAGTTTATCACGAACTGTCTCCTGAATCATCTGGTTCCAGTACTTGGACGTAAATGCCGTCTGGAATTGAGCAAAGGTGTTCACCTCTCTACGTATTAGTTTCCACCAAATTGCTGCTTCGTCGTCCAAGTGCCTTCTGATCCAGCTTATATCTTCGTCCTGATAGTATTCATGGTGTATCGCCTCCAGTTCTTTCACAAACTCCATGGGGTACTCCCCTTCTCCATTGAAGTTTATGTTCTTTGTGTGCTCCACCACCACTTCTTGCTGTCTCAGTGTGCGTTCAATCTGCGCTATTTTATGACGCTATCTTCTTTTATCTTGCTGATCTTTTCTTCGATCGACGAACAGTTGTTTTCGTAACACTCTTTGAGTTGTTCGACCTGTTCTTCATTCTTCTTTTTGTGTGTGATTATTTTATTGGTGATGGTTCTGAGTTCATGTGCGACACTAGCTTGGTGTTGCTGTAGCGATTCTTCACATTTCTCCCAGTGATCTTTCGCTTCCGTACGCACTTTTGTTACCTCATCTCTCACAACATCTTTGACCTCTGTATGTATCTGTGTTGCAGTTTCCTGGTTTTCATTGCGTATTACCTATATTTATTGTTCTGTTTGTGTTTTGTGCTCTTGTGTTTGTTGTGTGTATTTTTCTTCCATCTTGCATTCTATTTCATCTATTCTTTTCTCTATACGTGTTATATTTTCTGTCATTGTTTTTGTTATGTTCCGTTCTATTTGTTTATTGTTTTCTTCTAGTAAACGTTTGGTGTTTTCTTCATTCTGTCTATTATTTTCTGCGAATAGTTGTGCTAAGTTTTTGTTAGCGTTTTCTGTTATACGTTGTTCTGATTGTTTAGTGTTTTCTGTCATTCTCTGTTCTAATCGTTGTGTGAATTGTTGTAATAACGCGACTATATCTATGTTTGTAGGTGTTTGTTGTTGTGTTTCATTTTGTGACTGTGTTTGTTCTGTTTCGGCTCGTACTTCATCATGTTGTCGTTGTCCCCTCGCCTCTGAAGAGACCTCCGGTCTTTCGCTTTCCGTAGCTTCACCCCATCCTTTCTCTTCCATTTGATTATTAACATCAAACTCAACCTCGGAACCACCGTTATTATCACTATTATCAGCCATTTTACTTTTACTATTTGTATTATTATTTAATTTGGCTTTCCTTAGCTTACTTATAGTTAACATTTAATTTTATCTACTTACTCTAACACATATTTTTATTCTACTTGTTGTCTACATCCCGTATCATTCTGCCGAGCTCATTTATAATAATTAAGCTCCACCAGTTGGGCAGCCAAATATTACATTTGGGTTTTTCGCTCCACGTTTTGGGTGACCAAATATTATATAAACGAAAGTCTCGTTCCATTTTTCTGGCGTTTCTTTGTTTTTATGTAAATATGTTTACTTAATATGGAAATATTAATATTAAAATAATGTGTAAAGTTGCTGGGCGTCAGAGATGTATACTATCTCAGGGTGTTTTTGAATTAAAAAACAATGTAGTTTGGATGCTAAGATATTTTAATTATCATTAAGAATCATTGAAACCGATAAACACATTTGTGTATTGCTTATGTTGTCGACAGACGCTTTAAATCACTTAACCAACTACTTCATATTATAACTACATGCCATTTAATTTACTTGGTTCTTCCTAAATCATAAGTTAATCAAATAATTTAACTTGATAGGATAAACATATGACATACATAAATATAAGAATCAAATATTCATAGAAGAGATTACAATTAAACATAAAATATATCAATCAAATATTCATTAATCGTTAAGCATCTCAATAATCATCAACATCTATAAGTAAGATTAATATATGTACATATTTATATTCAACTTCAGTTATGATTATGACAATTTATCATCTTCTGTTCATCATTAAATTTAAATTAATGCAAATAAAATCTCAAATTTGAATTATACTAATGAATAATGCCTTTCTAAAGTCATAAGAGGTAATTTTAATTTATCATCCAGCTACGCGTAAGTTCTTTTAAAATGAGACGGGATTTTATGGTATATAGACGATTCTACTACATTTGATATATTCTAATAAATGGGTATAGAGAAATGTTAGAGTTTACTTGTTAAGAATTTATCCATTCCGGATCTCCGCTGAATTGCGTAGTCATTTATCACTATACGTTACACATACTCTGCTTTTAATAAACTCACTTTCACTTTCGCTGATCTTACACACATACCATACTTTTTAATTATCGCACACGACTGACGCGCACAAGAAAATAATACTGGTTGTTTATCGTTCAAATATCACTACTAATTAAATAACACTTCTTCTTGCTTCAGGTTCGCACTGTTTTAAATTGTCACTCGCGTTAAGACTCTCTTCCTATCTCCATTCCGCTTTCACTTACTCTTTGATTATAGAGTGATTTGACTAATACACCATCAATTATTATTTAAACTGTAATGTAAGTTCACTTTGTCTTTCCCGAACTATTAATCTAATTCATGACTTTAAATAGTAAATGTCACTATAAGTGTCTTTACATTTTATTTGATATAAATTTTGTATTTAACACGACTTCAGATATACGTGACTCTAAGCTGAGAAATTAACTAAGACCGAGATCGGGTGCGCTTGAGGTAATATTTATAATCAGTACCAAGTCTCTATTCCCTCGTGTTCTACTCAAATCCCTGATAGGCTTAGGGCTGGTTTCCTGACCGGGAACTTTGAATTCGTCCACTCATGAGCCTTAAAAAATTGGCGCTCACAAGGCATGCGTTCTGTCATTGGTTTTTTAAAGTTGCGAGTGCGCCGATTTCAGCACATGGTCTCGCTACTGAAACTGTCGCTGTTTTACACCCGCTAAACAAGTATTTTAGGAGTGGTTGCCTTTGTACTTTCAAGGTTAACATTTGTCAAACACTAACGGTATCTGACACTTTAAGTTTTTCTCGCGAACAATGCGTTTCCTCTACTTATGACTTTAGAAAGTTACAGTTATTGTTGGCTGTCGCCGGTCTGTCACCTTAGCTAAATTACTTACAAATGTAAGTATCATTTCTATATGTATTCATAAATTTCTATATGAGGCATTACTTTGTTTCTACTTCATACTAAATACAAATAAATATTTATAATTACTATTAACTAGATAAACATATAATAATACATAAATTACACTAATGTCATAACATAGTGCACTGTGAAAAAATATCGTTATAGGCCCCTGAATCGGATGAGCAACGTGAACGCCGTCTTCAAGAAATGCGGAAACACGCTAGCACATCGCGGGTGGCTGAATGGCATTCCAATTTATTTCTCGAAGGTTTTCATTACAATCCAAGAAAAGAGTACAGCAAACATAAAAGCGTTGTTATTGGAGGAATGGACCAAATATGTAAGTACTGTTTTGCCAAGAAATATAAAGGCGGACCTCAGGGTATATGCTGTTGCAGCAGGGAAAGTCCGTCTACCAGCACTCGAAATGCCACCAGAGCTGTTACTCTGTTGCACGTCTGGGACTACTTCACATTCCAAACATTTCGTCAAGAATATCAGGAGGTACAATTCATGTTTTCAAATGACTTCGTTTGGAGCCTCATCCATAGAAGGACAAAGTGGGTTTCAAACCACCTTCAAGGTTCAGAGTCAATTATACCATAAGGCGGGTTCTCTCCTCCCTTTTCCGAGTGAAAATGCCAAGTTTTTACAAATTTATTTTCTCAGAAACGAAGATCTGGAAGTGGATCAACGATGTGACTACACAACAGGGGTGAGACATGATATTGTGTTAAATCTCCAACGAATGTTTCACGAACATAACCAACTCATAAAAACGTTCAAGACAGCTTTAGAGGATATGCCTTCGGATGAGTGTAAATTAGTCATCTGTGCCGATAAAAGACCAGGTGGAGAATACGAGCGGCACTTCAACAGTCCCCAAATAAATAAGGTGGCAGTCGTCATAGCCGCCAGTGACTGCGACAGAAGGGACATAATAATACAAAGGCGAGGCGGCTCGCTACAACGCATTGCAGAGACGCACCGCTCATATGATGGTCTGCAGTATCCCATTATATTTTGGCTAGGTGAGGATGGATATCATTTTAACATCAAGAAATACAATCCTACAATCCAAATACGGAGTCAACGATTGATAAGAAAGTTTCAATGATGAACTTTTATGCATACAAGATAATGATACGAAACAACTCATAATCATATTTTAAATGCTCGACAGCCGTTTTATCAGTTTATCGTTGATATATATGCTAAAATTGAGGCTGAGCGTCTTCTTTTCATAAGACTTAACCAAAAAAAGCTTCGGAGTGAAGAATATATTGTAACACCACAAAATGTTACATAACCTAGACACTCACCAGAAGGGTAAATAATTACACTGAAGTGATAAAAGTGAATCGTTTATAATGAATGTAGCAAAGAAGAGAAGGACCAGCAAAGAAGAAAGGAGAGGAAGGATCCCAAGAAGCAGTGATGAATACACTGCAGGACACTACAACAAACACTATGACTGACCTTAACTAATGGACATGCAAAGTTCACAATAAGCTGTCAAACGAGCCAGTCCATGACATTAATGTAGAGTAATGTAAAAGTAAAACTAACTAAATAATGACTGAAATAATGTAATATCAGTAACAGCATTTTGGCTGAAAGTAAACGAACCATGACCAATAAATAACAAAGCCTATGACTAGAATAGCTATGGCCACAATGTATATTAAAACTAGCATTACCAGCCCAGATGTAATATTAGTGGGTAAAAATAGTTATAAAAGGAAATCTTATATGGATGAGTAACTTCCTTATTAGACAAAACGTAATTAGTAACAATTATTAAGGTATAAACATAGGGCTGAGAATGTATCTAGCCCATGCCTAAACAAATGTTTGTCAGTAAATTAATAGGGAAACAGGACTCCTAGTGAACATAAAATTTACTGAACGATCAATATAACTAAGCGAAATGTGAAATACCACCACTCAATTATTAAGGTATAACTTTAAATTGAGTAGACTCGAAAAAATGTATTTAGAGAATAAGCATTTTTTATAATAGTGTATTATCATAATTATGTTAAGAATGAATATTGTACAGTTATAAATAGCTCTTAATTATAATCCTAGATGTATTAGTGTTCAAATAATGACGTTCTAAAGAAAACGCAGTGTAAATCACTAAATGTAAAAAGATAGGAAATGATCGCATTATGCATTGCTAGCAGACGACAGTGAGAAACCATGTTTCAAAACATTATTTATAAGCATTGTCAAGGAAAACGAGGTTAAAACCAGTGTTAAGCCACATCAAATTAAAGCCCAGAAACTAAACTTTAATTTGATAGTAATAGCCTCGAGATTGGAATTATAATAAGTCCATAGTGCGTGTTAGCATCATTTGTTGTTAAAATTAAGAAATTGTCCAAATAAAACCAATAACAACGAAAGCTGAGTACAACGTTCGCTCCAGTGGCCGTTAGAAAAAACGATACATCATTGTAACGGTTATCAGAGCCAATCAAAAAAGAGTTTACTAAACAACTTTTCTCTCTAAGCGCGATGCAGCGAAGGGGTATATAACCAGCAGCGCAGAGAAATTCGTTACAGATTTGTCAACTCACTCGAGCGATACAGTCACCGCTCGCCAGTGTAATACTTTTTTATGACTTAACATGGTATAACAACAGTAAATATTTCAAAATTCTTCAAGACAGTTAACAGTACAGCGATTAACTACACGAAAAGTGCTTTGACAGTAATAAGTGAATATTTTAATTAGTACGTGTGTTCGGAACGAGCGAGAGTATTATAATCAGTAATTTAAATAGCCCAGTTTTATTAAGAAGAGGGCAGATTCCTCGTTCCAAGTGCGTATAAAGTGTAATTAACCAGTGATCTTTATAATCCGATCACTGGAGTGTTTTTTAAATTTTAATCTATACAATTAAAAGAAATAAGGTAACACAGTGACCATTTATATTGCTTATCTGTTTGTGCTGATCATAATTTTCAACAACATTGTACTGACGCAAGGACAACAAAACTTTCAATAACATACACAGAATCAATTTATTTAGAGGATTAATTAATCCAATGTAAGATATTTGTGTAAGTATTAAGCATCATAATATTTGTTAGTATATAAGTAAGCGTAATGATCGCTAACCTTAAAAATAATTACGAGTTTTTAAAAAGAGGCCAAATTACGATTTATCATTATATTAACGTCTATCAAGGCATTTGATAGTATTCTATTTGTATTTCAAAGAGCCTACCCGTGAGGTAAATTATATATTAAAAGTCAAATTTGTTAATAGTTATAAGAGTTTTATTGTTCTAAACTGAGCTAGGCCGTATTGTAGACGGGCAACTTAACATCAAGTTTGTGTTAACGTAATTATTGTATTTTTATTTGTTGAATTGTTTTAAAGGGTAAAATAAACCCACGATTTTATTCAGTATAAACCTTGATTACATTTATTTCATATAGCTAATTAATACTCAACATTGGGTACAGTGAGATAACTCTGAGTAGAGACTGTACCATTTTATATTTGAATTGTTGTAAATGCATCAAGCATTTAAACGAAGCATAAAGTGAATCTATACAATTCTAAAATTTATCAATTTGTTTTTTCATGGGAACTTTTCCTAAAGTAAACCCATGTGGCGCCCATATTGCACACAAGGAGTAGTATAACCTTGTTTATAAAGTAAGCTGGTCATAAGAGCATCTTGACAGTTTATTTTTGGGTAAGTGAACGTCAGAACTTCCAGTACTACAAACAGGTACGTGAAAGTGTTTTTTATTATAAATTATTTGTCCAGACGAGACTTGACGGTACGTACACAGACGACACTTAACCAAGAAGAGGAGTTCCACTGCAAGATCGACGCTACGGTTACATTCATTCACCGACCAGCGATTAATATATTATCCACTATAATTATCACACTTTACTACATAAACAATATTTACCATTTATCACTAAAAAGAATTATTGCATATAAAGTACAGAGAGTTCTTATTAACGTTTTAATTTGTAACACGAGAACCACTACAATCGATAGAGATAAATTGAAATTTAATAATATAATTAAACACCCCGTTAAGAGTTACATTACAATATTCATTGCGAGTGAGAGAAATGTCGATGATATTGGGAAAATGACGATTTTGTCCGCCCCTTTTACAGGAAGTCCCAGGCAAATGGAAGAGTACGCATAAGATGCTATGACCTACATCAGATCATACGGACGTCCCGACCTGTTTATTACATTTACATGTAATCCAGCTTGGCCAGAATTAAAGGAAGAACTAACTCATGGGCAAACATCAAATGATCATCATGACTTATTAGCCAGAGTTTTTCGATTAAAAACAACAAGTTAATCAATGTACTGACCAAGAGCCATGTCTTTGGAGAAACCAGATGTTGGATGTATTCTACTGAGTTGCAGAAAAGAGGACTTCCACATTCTCATAACTTAATCTGGCTGAAAGAAAAAATTCATCCCACCCAAATAGACGATGTTATTTCTGCAGAGTTTCCAAATCCAGAAGTAGATCAAGTTCTTTCGGATGTAGTAAAAAAAAACATGGTACATGGGCTATGTGGAAACATTAACCAGAATGCACCTTGCATGAAAGACGGAAGATGTAGCAAGAAATATCCTAGACAATTGATTAAGGAGACACAAACTGGGGATGACGGCTACCCCAAGTATAGGAGAAGGGGTCCAGAAGTTGGTGGATACAAAGTAAAATTAAGTGTTCGAGGCGAGGAAATAGAGATCGACAACAAGTGGGTAGTTCCGTACTCGCCTCTGCTTTCTAAAATGTTCCAGGCTCACATAAATGTTGAATACTGTAATTCAGTAAAATCCATAAAGTACATATGCAAATATATCAACAAGGGCAGTGATATGGCTGTCTTTGGTTTGACGAAGGCCAGTGAGCATGATGAGATATCAAATTATCATTTGGGACGATACATAAGCATCAACGAGGCAGTTTGGTGAATACTGAGTTTTCCCATTCATGAGGCTTCCTACAGTCCTTCCTCTGAACATACACTTAGAGAATGGCCAAAGAGTCTACTTCACAAGAGAAAATGCACAAGCAGTTGCTGCTGAATCGCCCAGGACAACTTTGACAGCCTTCTTTCAGTTATGTCAACAGGATGCATTTGAAAGGACATTGTTGTATTCGGAAGTTCCTGGCTACTATACCTGGGATTCTGGAAGGAAAGTTTTTTCCAAAAGAAAAAAAGAGTAGCCACCTGTTTTGGGCAATGACGTTGTTGCAAGTGAGGCTTTAGGGAGTGTCTACACTGTTCACCCAAATAACGCCAAATGTTTTTTCTTAAGAATGCTGCTTCATACAGTCCGGGGACCAGCTTCTTACGAAATGCTTAAAACTATGAATGGTGAAGTATGCAACACCTTCAGGGAAGCCTGTCAAAACAATGGGTTTGCTGGAAGATGAACACTGGGGCAAAGGAATGTCCGAAGCAACATTAACGTCATCTCCTGAGCAAATACGAAATTTGTTTGCAATTATCTTGACTACCTGCAATCCATCTAATCCCAGAATTTTGTTGGAGAAATACCGCGAAAGCATGAGTGAAGACATCCTTGCCAGACTTCGCCGAAAACAACGTCGATAACATACAATTTTCTGCAAAAATATTTAACGAAGTTCTCATTATACTAGAGCACAAATGTCTATTGATTTGTAGCAAACCTTTGCTACAGTTTGGGCTATCAGCTCCGGAAAGAAACTCTGACAACCCAAATAATTGAAAAAATTTATTGAATCCAATAAACCACTATTGATGAATGATCAAAGGAAATCTTATGATGGCATCATGGAATGTGCCAATAGAGAAAAGGGAGGTATCATTTTCCTAGACGCTCTAGGGGGAACTGGTAAAACTTTTTTGATTAATTTGATCCTCGCCAAAATTCTATCAAAAAATGACATAGCATTTGCGATGGCTTCCTCTGGCATAGCAGCTACTCTCCTGGATGGTGGACGGACGGTGCACTCGGCATTAAGACTGCCTCTAAAAGTAAATATGGAAGAATACCCTGTTTGCAATATTAGCAAAACAAGTGCCCAGGCAATGGTGCTACGAATGTACAAAATTAGTGTGTGGGATGAATGCACAATGGCCCATAAGAAATCCCTAGAAGCCCTTGACAGGACTCAGCGGGACCTGAGAAAGAATGATCAGTTGCTGGGAGGATCTCTGCTAGTTCTTGCTGGTGACTTTCGACAAACTCTTCCAGTCATACTGAAATCAACTCCGGCGGATGAACTCGATGCTTGCCTGAAAACTTCGTCTGTGGAAGTTTGTTAAAAGATTCACATTAAAAACAAACATGAGAGTTCGGCTCTTTGGAGATGAGACGGCCCAATATTTTGCAGATAAACTTCTACAAATCGGTGAAGGCACATTTTCGACTGAATCAAATGGCGAAATTAGCTTTCCACATGATTTTTGCACTCCGGTTGCAACAGTTGAAGAACTGATTGACAAAATTTATCCAGGTATACCTGAAAATTACAGAAATCATGAATGGTTATGCGAAAGAGACATTCTTGCAGCTAAAAACGGTGCCATGCACGAGTTGAACAGCCGAATTCAAAATATGATACCAGGCCCAGTCACTGAGTACAAATCTATAGATACAGTAGTGGACGCTGATGACGCAGTGAATTTTCCCATAGAATTTCTGAACTCACTAGACCCTACTGGAATGCCACCACATCGCCTTCAGCTTAAAATCGGTTCTGTTATCCTGCTGTTACATAATTTAGATCCACTGAAACTTTGCAACGGTACCAGACTCAGCGTGAAAAGACTTTTAGCTAACGTCATAGAAGCTACAATCTTAACAGGCAAAGAAAAAGGTGAGGACGTATTCATTCCTCAAATACCATTGATCCCAACTGATATGCCCTTCAGTTTCAAGCGATTGCAATTCCCTGTGCAACTTGCTTTTGCCATCACAATTAACAAGGCGCAGGGGCAATCAATCAAGTGGTGTGGTGTTCACCTAGAATCCCCGTTTTTGTCACGGACAGCTCTATGTAGCGTGCTCCAGAGTTGGCTCACAAAAACACCTCTTTATTAGAGCTCCAGGAGGTAAGACGAAAAATGTTTACAGGCAAGCATTGAGATAGACTTTGTCATTGCACCCTTAAATTTACTGTTGTATTGTATTTTGAAAATTGTATTTATTTGTATGCATATCGTATATTTGTATAAGTCATTGTTTTTGTACCTTTGTGTAAGTTTCAAATACATGTTTCTTTTAAAACTCACGTATTTTCATTTAAACAAAAACTATTGTAATATTCTAACTATTGTAGTATTCACGCTACATTTGAAAGATTTAAATTTAAAATAGCATGGAAAAGAGGTTTATTTTTCGTCGCTGAAAGTTAGTGATAATTTTTGAAAAAGAAATGTATGAGCCTATGAATAAATTATGAACCCGAGTAACCCTGGGTAAATCGGCTAGTAAACTATAAAACATTATAAGACTTTTTACACTCCATTTTGTTAATAAGTTTTAAACTAGTTCTAGCTTCCATCATGTATTATCATTATTAACTTAATTTCACTACATCACAAGAAAAATTAATAGCACTGAACGGTACATTACAGTAGTTGTAGTTTCATAACTGATGATACTTAGAACAGTAAGTACTTAGTTACAGTAATCAATACACTTCACACAACAAAGGTCACTGACACTATGCAGTAACAACTGATATTTGCAGAACACCATGAAAAATGTAACACTGCTTGAACCGACATCCCCACCATGAGCAGCTGATTCACCAGTCTGGACACACTACACATTCTTAGCTCTATTTTGTGATGATGTATTTGTTTGTTTTGTATGCTGTTTTTATATTGTATCTGTTTAGGATTTTTGGTATTTTATTTACCATCAAGGTTGATGATTGTTATTGAGGTCCAGATTGTATTGGAATTGGAATCTCTGTTGTTTTATTGTGTTATGTTTTTTTATTATACATTTTCTCCTTAATTTTTGTTCTATTTTAAATACTGTCTTTCTGTAAAACCTTTTTATCTGTTGCTATGTGGTATATTCTTTTTCTTTATTTGTCTTGTATGTTAAGCAGTATTTTTAATATTCTGTACAATACTGAACAAAAATTGAACATTTATGTTGGTTGGGGAAGTTGCTATTATTTTCTAAAGCTCGGTTAGTGGTTTTATGTAAATTTTGAATTAAATTTATTATCAATTATTTTTATTGTTAAGTCTGTGTAATTGATTACTCAGTTCTTTTCTATTGTGAATTTTAGTTGTTGGTAACTGGATTATTTCCTGTAAGATGCCATTGAGGTTAGTGTTGCTGTCTATTGGCATATTCTATCATCAGTTTTGTGTTGTCATTATTTTCAAGTTACGTATGTTTTTTCTAATTTATCTGTGCTGGCAAGTTGTATTTTTTCACTTAGAAGTTGTGTAAAATGTGTAGCAGTTTAATAAAAGGGTGCACTTTTGAAGTTTCATTAATCTGTTTAGTGTACATGGTTTTTAGGATTACTGAAGATTATTTTTTTTTATGTATAGGTTGTAAATTATCATTTGTATGCTTTCATATTTTTGTTTTATTGTTGTGGGATCTTAATTATCATGTGTGTCTTCATTTATCTCAATTGTGGCATTTTTTTCAGCTTTTATTATTATGAGATTATTTTCAACTTGTTTTTTGTTTATTCCATTTATTTGTGTTTCAATCTGTTTACTAGTTTTTTTATTATTCTGCTTTAATTGGTTGATTTTGTTTATAATTTCATATCTAGGACGGCTTTAGTTTTCATTTATTTTTGGATTGCTGTTTCTGATGTAATTAGTACAGTTTCTACGTTATTATTATGAGATTTCTTATATAAATTGTGTTTGTTACTTAGCAAGCTGATTTCTATTTCTGTGAAGCTAGTGTCTGATAAGTTTACAAAATTTGGGTGCAAAGATATATTTTTCCAGTGTTTCGTTCGTTCGATGTTTGTATTAACTTTCTTGTATTCAATATTTTATTTGTGTTTAATCTTTTGACATATACATGAGTAATTATGTCCCAATATCTTGTTTGTTGAGTTTCTTAGAATTACGCTTAGTGTTAATATGGTTGGTGCTAGTCTGGTATAGTGGTTGTTCAATGCGTCTTTGTTCAAGTACAGTAGAACCTCGCTAATCCATCACCTGTGGGACTGGGGGTATGGTCGGAACGCAAAAAAGGTCGGATTATCAGAAGAATACAAAATGTGTTTATTATTTCGTTAAATAAGTCTAAAATAAAATAAAAATTATACAGTAGGCTACCAGGCTATATGCTTGGTTATGTACAATAAATGTGTAATGGGACAGATCAGGGAAGTAAATAATTTTTAACAATTGAAAGAAATGTTAACTCAACTAGTGTTCACCCTTTGGGGAACCTCTTTTAACCCACATGCTTACAATTTTATTATGAAACATCAGTCTGTTTGTGTCTGGCGTCAGTTAGTCTAGACGAATTACATAATCCCCTACAACTCAGGACATCTGTGAATTACAGAGAATGTGAATGTATTCGTCATTCAAACCCAAATAATCATTTCTGCAACAGTTTCATCTATAGAACCCTGGATGAGAACCTAAGGTAAGAAAAGAAGTAAATTGTAATATTTGTGCAATAATAATAAAGTAAAGAAAAGTGAATTGTTACAATTGGCGTCCAAACTGGGACGAATTTATTTGCTTAGAAAATTGAATTGTTACAAATATGTACAGTCCAGCAATAGTGTAATAAAAAACAAACACATTTTATTGGTGAAAAAAAATCGGTAATGTTCTTTTGTTTGGCAGACGACTGTCTAGACTTAGCTGCAATGTTCCTCCATTTCTTGATCCACAAGATATCCATAGGTGTAGAGGACGAGTTTTGTTTGATGTACTGAAGAGCAACATCAAAAGCTTTCTTGGCTTCCGTACAGTCCATCCAAGCTGATTTTTGGTTCCGGTAATAAACTGGTAGCGATGATAAATTAATGTTCTTGAATGCCCTTGGCGTTTTGGACTTGCCAATGACAAAAAGTGGAAGCTTGTGTGTACCGTTAGCACTGCTGCAAGTAGCAACGGTTAGCCTGTCTTTGGCAAGTTTTGATCCTAGTATCACGGTCTCAATTGATGCAGCAAGTGTTTTTGTCGGTAACATTCTATAGTTTACGCCAGTTTCATCTATATTATAGACTTGGTCAGGTGCTAATTCATTTTCTTCAAAATTTTTTTTTTAATTTCAAAGAAAACTCTTTTGCTGCCTCGTCATCAGCTGATAGTTTTTCACCTGATATTGCGACATCTAATGCCATGACGGGTTTTCCACCGATCTAACCAACCTTCACTAGCTGTGAACTCACCTTCAACTTCCAATTTTTTGTGCAGAATTAGTGCCTTTTCTTTGACAATAGGCCCAGATAGCGGGGTTCCTTTCCTGGCAAAACCATACCCATAACGCGTTGTCTAGCAGTTCCAATTTTGGCTTTTTTAGTGTTTTGCGACTTTTTAGTGCTTTCTCGCCCTCTACCTCATCGTACAAGATTTCAATATCCCTTCTATTTTTCCTCCAGTCCTTTATTGTAGTAACTCCCACACTGAGTTCCTTATCAATTTTTTGGAGTGATTCCCGCTTGTCCAGTCTCTGTAGAACTTTTAATTTTTCACTTAAAGGAAGAGCAACGTGTTTACATTTTGCTCCTGACATAATGCAACTACAACAGTATGCACACACAGTATTAAAAGTGTAAAAAAATATTTGTAAACACTAAAACTGTCACCAATTACTACATACACCAGTTCACACAGGATGAGTAATTAGCACGCACTAGACACTAGATGTTGGGTCACTGAGACAGCAAAACAACTGACAAGTATGTAAACAAGCTGGTGAGTCATCAACAAGTCGGTGCCTGATCCACGGTCAGACCAACCGGAGCGTCGGACCAGCCGTGGGTCGGACTAGAGAGGTTTTACTGTACAGGTTTTTAATATTTGTTAGTAAACAATGGTTGTTTTGTTACAGTGTTGGTGACTGTATATGTTGTAAAACATATATACTTAAAAAAACAAAAGAATTATTAAAAACATTTCTGTGTGTTTAGACAAATTACCTGGATTTTTTGCACGTTGTCATTACTGTTCTCTCCTGCAGTTAAGGGGCTGTAGGTTAGAGTACTATAGGAGGTTTGTACAACTCAACACAGCTTAATATGCAGTGCTGCCACTTGACAAAGGGAAAATTTATGGTTGGTGAAACCTGCCATTCGCTTCCTTCAAAAAAGGCTATATGACAATCCAATGTTAAATGATTCTGAGGCAATTATGTTAAGAAACACACATACTTAGTATATGTATAAAATTATAAATTTATTGCATTAAAATATAAAACTAGATAACAAATATATAAATAATTTACAAATTTGGCAAAAGATACAAACAGACAAGCTACACACAAAAAATGGTAACAAGGTTATTTACAATCAACAAACTAAGAATTCTGTTGATCTTTATATTAAAGGGTAAACAATTCCTGTTGTGATTGGTTGATTTATTATTTCATTTACATGTAGTCATAGTTTGGAATTCTTCTCTCACTGACTACGGTCCTCTTAGTTTTCTTCTATTCTTGTAGTTTATGAACAAGAAAGGTCATTTAATTAAACTCTTATTTCTTCATACAAGTTTTGATAAATATCTAAAAAAAAAACAAAAAACAATACCTTTAATAACAGTTTACAAAAACAAACTTTCTGATTTTGTTATAAAATTTGTATAAATTTTCTTAAGAATTTGCATAATCCATTATTTACAACACCAACACCAACACCAACACACACACAGCTTGGAGATGATTTTGTTATTAACTATTGTTATATAAAAAAAAAATTAAGTAAAAATAATCTACCTAGAACATTTATGCAATTATCTTCCTGAACATACAAGCTGTGGACATTTGGAGTATGAGAAACTTTATGCCTATGTTGTAATCTTGGTGTTGAGTGTATGGATGATTTACATCGAAACACAACATAATATCAGAATTAAAAATTAATGTCAGTGACAAAATAGTGCCAGCGCTGTGAGAAAAAGGTGTTAAAATGTGCATGGACCTGGTGGTCCAGTCTGTGTTCATCGTAACTATTTCAAGGTTGTATTTAAGACTTTGACCTCATGACTTTAAAACAACAGTACATCACCTGGGTCATTTTTGCACTTATGAATACAAAACAGATAGGTTTATATGTACCAACCAAATGGGAATACTTTGAAAACATTGTGTGTGTGAACCAATGTGGCTGATTGTGACCCAGCAGCTTGAAGTTTGAAACATGTCTAAATGAGCAAGCATGTCATATCTTGATAGTGCACAAATAGAATATAGTGTGTTTATATATCAAGAACTGTAACAAAAGTTTTCTGTTACAAATACATACAAGTATTTGCTTGTCATTTGTATATGAAAGTATTTCAATTTTTGCTTAACAAAATTTGCCAAAAACAACTCGAAAATTTGTTGGAGAGTGAGTATGATCAAATGAAAAGCAAATATAGTTAAGAACCAAAGTAAACTGTACAACTAAAAATAAAAACTGCAGGAACATATACCAGGAACTTTATAATACGCCTTTCTTGTAATCCTAATGATGTGCATGAGTTGTTTAGACCCAGTTTGTTGTTAGACTTTAAGATATACTGTCAAAATTTAAGTTAACTAACATAACTAGTAATAATAACTAAATATGTTGTTACGAAAATTTAACAAGTTTGTCTTACATGACTGTGCGAATTTCTGTAGAGAATTAATAACATCTTAATTATATAAAAAATTATTTCATATGATGAGAATAACTGTTCTGAAAGCTGTAAGAATATAATCTGAGATTATTCTTTTCAGAAAATTTGTTTCAGAAACACAGAAATATGGAAGAAATTTTACTTTGTAAATATTTCAGAAGAAACTGACAATCAAAAGACAGAACATTCTACAGTACGCATAGTGTGTATATGACCAGTGGAGAAATTAACCGGGTTTTCTCCTAACAGCTGGAGAGAGAGATTTGAGCTAGTCAACACTCGGCATGACAGGAAAGATTCAAGTTAAGTGAGTAATCATGGCTGCAACTCAAATAATCATTTTTATATTATCTAATATCCATACAAGTTTACTGCCCATAGTGTCATAAGACATATGCGAATGGAGAACACTACAATCAGTGGCATCCCACTGGATTGAATCAACTCCACCATCTGTGGCTGTGTCCGCCCATGAACTATGGTGGATCCACTGAAGTTCGATAATAACTTACGTTGACATGCTGCAGCTGACTTTAATAGAAACTCTACTATTTTCTTATTAAGCATATATTAAAATATTTGTGCAAGTGTACAAATATAATTTATTGCTGGGATAGTACCTGCCAAATAAAAATATAAGGAACAGGTCTGCAATTATCACCTTTCCTTCAGGCTTCACCATCACCTGAAACCCCCCCCCCCCCACACACACACACACACACTGTGCATGCGAATCAAAGAAATTAAAATAATACTAAGTCTTCTGCATAACTTTCCAAGAAAATGTTTATGATGTTTAGAAAAGAAAAGAGCGTTATATTACTTACTTTATTTATTATTTAATGAATCTCAAGTCATTTTTGTAGTCTTCCCCATTCTTTCCTGGGTTTACAGAAGCCAAAATACAAGTTTAAATAGGAACTACTAAAATATTGCATAAAAAGAACAATACAGCAACATTTTGAGAAAAATTTATTTTTGTTACCAGTATCTTGATTCTGAAACATACAAGCAAACTATGTAAAGAATAAGCACACAAATCACACGATTAATTTTATTAACATCTGTACATCACACTACTGTGCTGCTTTATTATATACCCATTTAATATAAAAAAGGGATAGAATAATATATATCCAATGATTTGTTTTAAATTCACAATTAATTAAAGATTTAATAGAATACACGATACTTCGTACTAGCAATACTTCCATCTAAGACAAGAATTTTTATAGTTTCTAATTGTCAATGCTGATTTACTGTATTATTACCAATGAAGGGCGCACGACACTATTACAAAATAATTAAAAACATTTTCTTGGATATAGAATTATGAAAATTGTGTTGATAAAATAAAGCAGTGGTGCTGAAAATTATAAGCTAACCTCACCTCTGCTGATGTCCGGTATAAGACTGGTTGTCCACTGGAACCGTAGTTGGGCAACTAACTGGTCAGACATTTATGGGCAAGCTTCGTCTACTGGAGGCGATTATCGGGCAGGTTCTCCATCACCATTTCGTACTCTGTAGCGGTTCTTGTGACAAATCTTTAAAATTTATCTAACTGTGTTTAATGTGACATTCACAATGGATGTTCATGATCTGTTTTTGGAAATTCAGCCCCTTGTGAGGAGAAGGCCTCAAAAGCGGAAATATTGGGTAAACACCATATTGAGTAGGAGATCGCTGGGCTAGGCGAACTTCACCATTTACATGAGCAGCTAAAAAAAGACAATGCCAAATTGTCCAATTATTAACAAATGATTTTGGAGAAATTTCAATATACTTTAATACCATTAGCCATCAGTTACAAAATGGTCAAATCTTAGAAAAGTTACAGCACTTGAGAAACGTTTAACTCAGACATTAAGGTAAATAGATAATACATTTTACAAAATTACTATTCATCAAAATTTTATTGAGCTGCATTATCAGTTAAGTAGGTACTGAACATAAAAAATAACTTTGGAATGTAGAAAAATTTCGACTGTTCCAGACATGGTTGTTACCTATCTGTATATCTTGAGAAGATAATGTTGTACAGTGTCCTTGGGTGGCACTACAGCTTGATTGGCTGTCACTGAAAAGAGATGTTGCTGTTAAAAGATGATGTGGATGGAACTCTGATGAAAACTGTGATGTCCTTAAAGCTCTTTCCTCTGCAACCTGTTGCAGTTTATTTCTAACTACCTGTTTTCTGTGAGTAGGAACCTTGAGTAAGAAAGAAAGCAAACTTCACAGAAACTGGTAATCACTGTTTTCCCTCAGAGCAGTACTCTCAGCAAACAATTTCAACTTCTCTTTTCTATTTGCAGAAATTGATCACCGGCTCAATTTTATCCAGCAATCTTTTGTGCTTGTTGTGGCAGTTGGAGTAGGCGTAGGCTTCCAGACTCACTAAAATTCTGTAAATGATACAATGGCTGGTGAGAAAGAGATGTTAATCGTTTGAAATGGGACGTTGGTGGTAGAGAAGTATTTGATTCTTCACAATGGTGTGTACCTTCTGGTGTAGATACATCACTTCCTGGAGCATCTTCCTTGGGGGACTTATTTCCTTGAGTTTTTGGTGAGATACATCTTAAAAAAAAGTTTGGTCAAAATATACGCATATTGAAGAGCCCTTCAAGCACCAATTTCTGCAGCAATCTTGTCCATAGTTTCCGTTGAATGTCATGATGATGGTAACACTGGTCTCGTATATCCAATAGTAGAATGTGCTCGCTAAGCTAAGAAGTTTTTCACTCTATATTACGCCAAACATTAACAAAAGTTGCGAGAACATTAATGCATAGTTACTGAATTTATAAAAACCACAATGCGCTCAAAGCAAGCTAGTCATCCATTTAATGTGAAAAATCCCATTCCACTGGTTGTTAGGTCGGGTGTAACTTGGGCAACAAAGTCTGATGCACTGGATGCCATTCAGCACTTTTACTCATTTTGGGATCAGCCGCTTGTATACGACCAGTTAGTCATCTGACTATGGTTCCAATGGACAGCCTACCTAAATCTGATAAATGCTAATTTAACGATGTGAAACAGTGTTTATTAAACAAATTGTATCTTAACTTCAGGCCTATTCATTACCATGCTTAAAAATATGAAATTACTTACCTGGTTATAAAATTATTTTGTTGTACAGTATCCCAGAACTATCAAGAGCTGTGTAGTGCTCTTCTGTACAAGGATACTGGAACGAAGGTGTTATGTGTATCAGGTACTTGTTACGCTCAAGTTCATCAGGAGCAAATTGTAACACGTTCGAGCAAATCAGTACATTTCACTGTTTTTGTAGTTTCTATACCCCGTGTTCAATGACAACCTTGTCACTTACTGCCGCATTATTTTCTATAGTTAGCTGTCATTGTAGTCAAAGTACTCTACTCAACCAACAGCAGTACCCATTATTCTCTGTCACCTAGAACATGAAAAATAAAACACCTAGTTTACACTGTACAGGAGAAGGTTTTGAACAATGTTTTGCTTGAATCGATACTCTTTGCTTAAATCGGTGTATTAAAATTACTTTACTCCTGTGCAACTTACAAGAGCAGTCTACCCAGATTTGAAGTGTATTCAAGTGGATATATTGTAAATAAAAAGATTTACTGAAAGGTGCAATTTTCATAATTTATAAAGTACAACTTTTTCTGACCTGAATTCTTGTACACTAACACTACAACTTTCAATTTTTGTTTATAGATGTTTCACAATATTTCACGCTACATACAGGATGTCCATGAGGAATGGGACATACTGCAGGAATGCATTCTACAAGCTGAAATAAAGAAGAAATTTCTTACAAACATTTTCGATTAATGGCTTGTGAAAAATTTCACCTTGAATCTTATGCTATTGTAGAATAAAAATTTCACCTCCAATGCTAAAACTAGGTGGTTTTGTACAGTTTTTGGCCTGAAAATTTTAAAAAACAATAGTATTAAAAAACCACACTTTTTTTGGTTTTTATGTGAATTTACTTGTTTAAATTTCAAATAAATAAATGTAAATTTGTAATTCAATTTATAAACAATTTAATTCTGAGAAATCTGATGTAAGGAAAGTCAATAAAAAAACAAGTGAACATTATAACAAATCAAATTAGTTGTATGAGCTGCCCAAGTTTATATGAGTGAATAATGAGCTGGTGCACCAACATGTTGAAGAACATATGCAGTCTTGTTTGAAGATGTGTTTTTATAGGCAGAAAATTTTTTTTGTATTCTCAAAACTCATAAAAAAGTCAAATTTTTGTTTTGGGATTTTTTTAGAGGCCTTAATGACCTTGAAAAAATTCTCTAGGAAAGGTCTTCACGCCAGCTACATTAAAGAATTTTTTCAAAGTCCCAAGATAAAACCTCTTAAAAAAATAATAAAAACCGAAAAACCCATGTTTTTGCTCCCCAGGGGGAGGGGGCCCAGTGGATACATTATTGTTTTTAGCCCAACTAACAATATTATTGGATTTATTTGAAAATCAATGATTTAGGGCATTGACATATCTTAACCAGGGATACCCTTTACATTTATTTATTGGAAAGTTAAACAAGTAAATTCACATTGAACCTAAAAAAGTGTTTTTTGACTCAAATTTTTTGAGATTTACAAATCTTTTCTATAAAACTACAAGATACAGTTCTGAAACCCTCTTTTTTTTTAGTTTCTCAGGCTGAAAACCATCAAATTTACCCTATAATTTAAGATCCAAGAATTTCAGTAGGGCTTAATTGTAGCCTTGCAGCAGAAATCAAGGTGAAATTTTTCGCAATCCATAAATCGAAAACTAAGCATTTTTTGGATCTATGTTTATATGTAATTTCTTCTTTATTTCAGTCTGCAGAATGTATTCCTTAAGTATATATGTATTCCTCATGGGACATCCTGTATTAAAAAAGTACTGATTAGCTAACAGTATAAGGATTACTCTTGTTCATGCCCATTCCAGTTTTAACCTATTATAATTGGGCCCAGAAAGGGAAAATTGTCTCTTTCTCCCTGACCCTTACATCCTAAAATTACAACTATTCAATAATGGACATATTATAGTACATATATTTTGTTTGTTTACATACAAGATTTAGGCACATGTTGTCTGTGTTGATCGGCACATAATGAAGATTCTTTAGCAAGTATTAGTTATTTGCTGACACATGTGGTTTTTAAAAAATCACTCCTGTCACGTGACTGGATGGTGAATATACAGTCCTATTATCTGGATTTCACTTTGTAGCAGTTAGGTGGTGGCTCTACTCGAATCATTGTAGGCTACTCTGTATATTCAGTTCTACTTATACCAGAAGCACATATTTTACAGCTGTTTTCTCGGGGAGTTGCAATTGGTGAGGTTCCAACAGATGTAAATGCTGATAAGAACAAATTTTTATAAAACACCTCATTTTGAAATTAACTATGGTGAACCTGGTTCAACAGTAGTACTTATACAATGAAGTAGGTTCTGTACATTTGTAAACACTATCAACTCAGATGTATGTAATAATTCTTGTCCATTACTTACACCATACGTGACTTACTTTTTACCCAACTCCTTTCAACCTAATACTATTCTTATCAGGAATGGGTTGTATTTGAGAATTTTGTTTCCTTTTGGTACCAACTGCTATACATTTAAATCAACTTTTAATAAAATAATAATCACAGACTTCTTATAAATGCACTACCGTACCTTAATCTTTTACTTATGTGAAAGGTGTTACACCTTGTAATTCTAATCTGTTTCACTTGGTATACCAAAGTTTATTGTTCTCAGTTTAGTCTAGTTTTACCTGTTTGATATCTATTTAAATTTTCACACATTCTGATGTTTATTTTCATGTGGTCAACACTTGTTTTAATATTTGTTGTTGTTAGATTACTCTATAAAAAACTGACCAAATATGATCACTGGATTGCACCATCACATGATTAAGTAGTCCTCACTGTTCTATGTTATCTACAGTGATTTTCTGGTGTTCTGTAACCAGTTCAGGCTTCAACTTTGTATACACATGATCATTAATTAAATTATAGTTACAAAGTAGCACAAACTTGTACTACTCTTGTGATTAATTAACAGTGAAGATGCAGACCTTGTAAGTTTACTTTTAAGCTGAACACACGTGCGCACATGAACACGGAGTTCAGAAAAGTAAATACATTTTAATCAGAACAAATGAGTAGTTAGATCAGAACTTGTATCTAAATACTGTTTTATTTAATTTGTTTTTAAATAAATTAAAATTTTAATACTGACATTTGTTACTAAAACTGATAGATATCCTTGTAGGGGGGGGGGGGGAGGCGAAAGCTGTATTTCATTTAAAAACTGCTTTTATTATTATTGGTCTAGACATCTTCTATTACAAAATATCAATACTTTGCACGTAATATTATAAAATGTGCCCTGTACAATATCATATTTAAGCAGTCCAATAAGATAATTGCTTTTTTAAAAACTTCTTTCAAATAAATTTTCTTCAAGTCTGTTGTGAATCGATATAAGCTATTACTGTGCAGAATGCTAAGCAAAATATTGTACACGATGGGAAAGATTAGGTTTATTTACCAATAAGCATTTACAGACAGACCAGAAATCAGGCCTGTACTTTTTATGACGTAACAGAATTAATTACCTCACAACTGGACATGGTAACACAAGCCGCAGGCAGAGTGAATTTTACTAATTTGCCCTTTCTGTGCGTGTCACTCTAACCTTCCTTCTTCCTAAAACATGAAATTCCCATTAATTTACATGAATGAGTAATTGGTAATTGTGAACTTTCTTATATTAGAAAAGTTAAGAAAGTTTACAATTACCGAATAACTTACGAATATACACATTTTATTGTATCAGTGAAACTTTTATGGGATTACACATTTTTTAATGCGTATTTTTGAATACAATTAAAAAAATTTGTGTCGATTCCTTCTATTTTACAGGTACCACATGCCTAAATTTTATTTACTATGCCGCTATACTATATCTTGAAATCTATATTTTCATACTGATATCAGCGTAAAGCTACTTCTGCATAGGTATTTCTAATACCGGTACTGAATTCTGTACGCAATACTTCCCATAACCTCTCTTAACTTAGCAACTCACTGATTTAGAAAAGAAAAAGGTTCGTTTTAACCAAGAACACAAAAAGCTTAATACAAATATAAATATGGCGTTCAATTTTGCAAAAACTGAAATAGGCCTACTGATAGATACGACGTACAAACTATAATATTTCAAAGTTCAGTACCGCCTAACTATCTTTACCAGTACTTTAAACGATTTATATCAAAACCTTTCATACAATAACAAAAACACGAGACTTGTATTACACAAACAAGTTACGTAACGAACACCAGTCAACATTACTAACGTAAACACAACTTACAACGCATTGCGTCACCTACACACAATCATGGCGTCGTTGATCCAATTACGCTTGCTAATGCTACGTTTGTTCACATTTAGCATTTCGTAAATCAGTTTCAAATAGGTGGCTAATCCAACAAAATTTTGTTCAAAACATTTATTTATAAAATATTAAAATTTAAAGCAATCGTTCAAGGTGACTTTTTGAAATTTTGTTTTAAGTATAGATCTACACTCACTCGATGCCTACGTATTTGAATATTTTTTGAAACATCTCGTCTTCAACGTTATTTCTCCCTTCCCAGCACGAACAGTAGTTACAGTATAGACATTGTTTTATGAGCGCTACATTTTATAAAGAAATATCAATATAATTCACACCTGACTTACTTTTCCGTACACACGTTTCTGACAACTATTACAATTTCAACTTAGTAAACGCATCATTAATTAAATTTTAATAAAGAAGCCTACTTTCAGCTGACTGGTGGAATTTCTAAACTTATGTATCGAATAGTAAAAACTGTGGTATAGTTTAATCAAAGCTTTATTTTATACACACAGTTTTCCTTATTGAACGTGAAACAAAAACGGCTTATATTATTTACCAGTATGTTCAAACAACTTGCACTTGGAAGAAAATCGTATATTAACTATTTCACCATAATTACAAAATAAGTTACTACATTCATTCTACACCTTTCAGGATTGTATTTGACTATTCATCAAAAACTTCCAACTATTTCTTTTCAATAAAAGAAGCTAAAATATAATTAACAGTAATTTGTTACCAAGATTCTTATTGACACTAATTTTATTCTTGCTAGTGCATGTAACCTAACAACTTATTCAACTGGTCAATTTAATATTTACTGAAAAAGAAATTACAATTCAGAAATGTGTCACAAACTACATGTTTAAGTTTTATACAAAACAACTTGATTTACCTGGTGTATTTTAACTTTTCTGCTTAAAAAAATAAAACAAAAGCTATCACATGCCTATAAACAGGAATATAACAATGTGGCCTTTCTAATTCAGTATCCATAATACCTGCCTGTATGTGATTAACTTGGAAAAATGTATCGCTACACATAATTTGATTACTATCTTATCAGTAAAAATAAACTGTTAATAGGAAGATCTTGAAGTACTTGGATAATATTTAATTAAAGATTAATTGAACAAGTTGATCACCAAAAGTAACTAAACCATGTATAGTGTGACATTTTACATGACACCCAGCCATTTAGTGTCAAGCTAGCCATGACATATTTACATGGGGAAATTATGTTAATAAAAGTTCAGTTCTCCAAATTAGGGAGAAATGAGTCCACATACATTTCACACAAGACAACCACTACCACTCCTTAATTTTAAGACCATTTTTAATAACGCATTTAAACATTTCATAGCTATGAAAGAATGTATAAAAATAATTTCTTTAAATATTAGTTTTAAAACAAAAAATTTAAAATTATTATATTTTTAAAAAACTTCTTTAAATTGTGTGGGAAATTGACACAAACAATGCATATAAATGTACTTAATGGAATAACTGCATCAACATAGTCCTACATTTTCTACTGTTAATTTACACATCCTTACCAAATGAACAAAACTAAATTAAAAAATTTACAACAAAATTATCAGTTTCAAAGTAAAGGAATATGGTAGTATACACAGTAACTGAAGAATCAAAAATGTGTCAAAAGAAATGCTACTGTAGAAATTACCTGTGAAGTCTCATGCACCTTTAGGTTTTTAGAGTCTCAATCCCATGTCTGCATTATTTAGTAAGTAGTGATCACTGCTTTTTCTTGTCATCTTTTTTTGACTACTTATTTTTGATTATCACTACTATTTTACCTGTGTTTACCAGGTTTTATCTGTACGGGATCAAATATTGATCAGTGCCACTTATAAAAATAATAAACAGTAAAATATTAATAATGTATATTTTAACTAGTAAAAAAAAGAATGAAAGACAAGAACAAACAATGATTACTGCTTAATAAATAATGCAAACATATAACTCAGCTGTCTTGAGATCAAGATCCTAATCTTAGTGTCTTGGATGTTACATTTTCTTACTGAAATAGTACTTACCTGAATTGTCATATGCAGAAAAAACAATTTTATTTTTTAAACTTCACATCAGTAAATTACATGTGAAAAATTAACTACTGTAGTAGAAATAAAATGCTTGCTACTCAAAAGAACAGATAATAAAACATTAGTAAAACCATTTGAAGTCTCTGTGAACAAACAAGTCTGTAAACCTCACTTATATTCTGGAAGTACAGGACAGTAGCCAAATTCAAAGATCGAACATTACTCCAACTTGCTGAATACCACAAATGAGATGCTGTCGCTGTAGTTATCACATCCGATACAAATGAAACAGTACAGTAGAAATCATCACAATACGCTTATCCAAAAAGAAAATTACACATGCAATACTGTGTGTATAAAGTGCCCACTGGAAAAAGTATATTTTAAAATATAAGGTCTGAAAATAATTGTTGAAATATTATTATCTGCTGGGCTGTTATACCGTGGTCCACAGTTGTCAGTATTGAGAGACGTTTCAGCCCCACTAATGTGCAAAACACGTAGTCTCTACCTCATCTCTGAGCTGAATTGAAGGACACTGTACCAATCTAGACACTGAGGATGGTCTCTGATAAAGGGGCAGAAACGTCTGTCAATAACGACAACTATGGACCATGGCCTAACAGCCCGGTGGATAATAATAGTTTCAACAATGTTGAAGCTGGCCGAGAAAGCTTAAGAACGACTCCGACAGGTAAAAACGAATTATTCCTACGTAATTATGTAAGTGTAGATGTCCCATGTGTGATTAATTATTGTAAGTGTCCACTCAGTGTGGCTGTAGAACAGAAGGCTTGGTGAATTCTTTAGTACTATTTTTTAAATTATTTGAAACTATTTTTTACAATTAATTGGAACTATCGCTTGACTTCTATTTACTACTGGTATAATTCTGTTTAATCAAATGGGAAATATAAGCAAACTTTCCAGGTACAAAACACATTCAGAAGCTATGATCTTATTCCAATGCACCAAAAGATTGTCTTACAAGTGTGTTGGAATACTGTTCACAATCTTGCACATTTACTGTAATGTTGACTTTACTTACAAGTGTGTAGAATAGATGCCATTATTTTCTGCAGAAATTTTTTGACAAACTACATGTTTAAGTTTTCCAACAAATTGATGAGAATATACAACAAACATTTCCTCCCCAATGAGCATAAATACGTGGATATCAACAAGTTCATCTCTTTAAAGAAGTTTAATGTTTTCTAAACAGACCTTGTTAAGGCTAATTTTTCTGAAATGGGACAGTAATGTAGTAAAAAAAAGTATATTGGAGCTTTTGGTCACAGACATGACTGGTAATAATCATACTATATATCTGAAATAAAGTCAAACGTCTGTTGTGTTTTATTTTATGACCCTAGATCCAAAATCTGCCCCTGTCCACCAAATATTATATACTCTGTTCTAACTCCAGTTCTTGTAGTTTCTATAAGAAATGTCTTGTAGGAGCGTTAGAAAAATACCATCAGTCCTTTATATGACTAAAGTTTTTAGTTAAAGTAAACTTTAACTCCGTTTACTTTTTATCGATTTATTCCAGATTTCTACACTGCACATTACAATTTTTGAAAAAGAAAACTATCACGTCTTTTTCAAGTCTTTAGATGCTGGGGACATGTCCACGAGACCAAAAAATTTCTAATATCACATTCTCGTTTCCTCACAAACCGAGGCACAGAAGTTCCACAAATCACAAGTTTATGAGTTGAGTTGCACAATCATTTCAAAGTGACAGAAGGAAAACTGTTCTAACAATGCCAGAAGTTGGAATATTAATGAGAGGATGCACAATATTCTCTACGTGCATCATGTTTATCAACATTTGGTCTCAAAAATGTTTTCTCAAGATCAGAATGGCACTGGTAGGATGACAGCTGACAAAAAAGAAATAAATCATGAATATTGTCACCATAAATTAATTTAATTTCGAAACACCAAACATGAACAAGGAAAGATACAATGATGTACATTGTAATCTAAAGGATGTAACTGAAAGGAAAATGTGAACACAAATTGGATCTCTTATCGAATAATGATCTATCAGTGATAACTAAGCATAACTCTAAGCATAATGATCTACTGTTCTCCCAAATACACTGACCTTGTGCTAGATGATTCTTGTTTCCATACATATAAAACTAATTTTGTGAGGACAGTGATACAAAAACAAGGTGCACACAGTCACCAACATGAAAAAAAAAACAACTAGAAAGAATGGCTCTAGGAATTTTTCCACAGCCTTTTGAAATTCAGAAAACTATGTAGCTGCTGAAGGAAACAATTTTTGAAGGAAATGTAATATAAATGTGTTGTGAAGATTTCTTGAAATCTTTCTCATGATTAATTTAACAACTATTGTATGCTTGTTATTTTGTATTGTTGATATTTTTAATACAGGACCCGCGATGTGGCTGCCAATTTATATACACATTGTGTTTACAATTTGAGAGATTGTATGTGAAAATAATGTGAAACAGAGGCTAAGAAATGCCATCTGATGACTCGTAAGAAACAAAACAACACAATAATCAGGGCTAGTTAAAAAGTAACTTTCACTTAAAATAGTGTCAGTCCAGGATGATTACTTTATACCATTAAAAAATTAAAATATTTTGCTATTTTTCAACAGTCTCCAAATTGTGTAAGACACCTACAGTTCCCAACATTTTAAATTTACAGAATTCTGCCACGTGTCAACAGTTTAAGTATGTACTGGACACAGAAGTTACAGATATTGATCACTTCTGTGAAGAACTGTGCGAATGATCTGACAAAATACTCCAGCTCTGAAATAAGTGTTCTTTTAAATCTGCTGGTTTAAATTTTTACAAGCAGTTTCACCACCATTTTCCTCATACTGGCCTAACTCATTATGTCTTATCCATAGGTGGCATTGGACTTCTCAGTATTACAGTCTTTGGTTAGCAAAATTCCAACCAAATACTGAGACTGTTTTGCAACTGACAGGATTCTCAAATGCGGCATTTACATTTTATCAGTTTTGAGCACCAAATTTTTTCTCTATAACTTCTGAAACATGCAATACTTCTACACTGAAGAGTTGTTAACTTTATGACTGCAACGTGAAAATAAAGTTATTTTCTGATACCACTCATGTTTATTCAAAAGTGCTACTAGTGCTACTTACAAAATCTCTTTATCCAGTTATCACTAACACCTTTCTCCTAAAAACACCATCAGTTTGAAAGAAAGAAAGAAAATACAATAGAAAGTATTCAAAATGTTAAGTCAAAATGAATATATAGTAATATTAGTCTACAAGAGAAATGGGATGTAAAATAATCAACTACAATTTAGTTTTTAAAAACCTTATAATATGCAATAAAAATAATGGTGACACCTCAGAACCTCAGGCAAGCATTTAAAAATTAACTAGACAGTCTGTTACAAGAAATAATGACAATGTAAAAAATTGAAACCACTCAACTATAAGGTGTAGAGCATGTATTCAATATCATCCGGTTATCGATATTAATGGGCAGTCGAAGATCACAAAATATAGGCCTATCTGCTGAAATCTAAAATACAGAATAAACTGAAGCCTTTGTGTATATTATAATCAAACAGTATATATTTTCAAAAGTTTAACCTAGGGCACAACTATTTTCTTTTTTAAACATTACAAATCAAAATACCCGTCATAAAGTAATTTACAACGGCTTGTATTACACATAATGTTAGTATTTTTATCAGAAAAAAAACTGTCGTGTGATCATATACAACCATCTGCATAGTATGTCAATAACGGTAAATACAATGAGAAAACAAGTTCCAAATAACCTAGAATATTTTCTACCACATAAAATAATTAGAGGTTGACAACAAAAAATATGACATAAAAAAATGATACAATACATCCAACTAAACTGAGGTGATCAGAAGCTATATTATGATTACTTGTTAATGACAACTTGTAAAATTATATTATAAACATATTTCAACAGATGAAAGTAAGGCTTATGTATTGTGAATTTATATTTGCACATTGACATGAGAAAAAAAAAACAATACAAAACTTACATATACATGAATATAAATGTTAAAATTACAGACAGCCCCCGCACTGTGTAAGTCCTGAAAAGAATACACATTTTTGTAAATATAATGGTTAACAACTTGACCATTGCAATGTAAGAAAGTAAACTATTTTTTCAGCAATCACATGTGAAGAGTCCTTTAGTGTGCTATTAATAGCGCAAATTTTTCAACTTATAGTTATTTTTTAACTACACTAAAAACTCGTTTATCCGAATTTGATGGGACCGCGCCCATTTTGGATAAACCGAAACTTCTATTTAAATAATAATATAACAGTTACTTACTCTGAATATGACACAATAAACTATAAAAAGGCACCGCATTATAGCTTCTACATTACTGGAACAGTCCTATTGCTTGTTCGTACAGTAATCAATCATAGTTTTTTGCCTAAGCTTTGAAGCTCGTTTGCTGGCTGCCCGATCTTGAAGTCGTTTCTTTGATAGAAGTTCTGCAGGGGAAGTTTTGTCTTGTCGCTCCAAATACGAAAGGACAGGAAAATGCTTTTGTGTATTTTTAAAATTTACAAAAACTGTTTCGGATAAACCGGATTTTCAGATAAACGGGATTCGGATAAACGAGTTTTTAGTGTATTTACATTCTATGAATAGTTATGTGCATGTAAATAAAGGGAAAGGTGAATCGGATTTAAAATGAAAGCATATTCTTTAGGAATAGAAAAACTAAAATCTGAAAGTTGGGTCAAAATTTAGCAGCAAATGCACATAAAATCAGATTACCATGTCGGCTGCAAATAATGCTGTGAAACATAAATGAACATGCTAAAGAAAGTTTTTACAGTAGTTAACTAGTCACAGATGATTACATAGGATCTAAATGTTTTACATAAATAATATAATAATTCAACGATGAGTTTACACTTTATTTCAAGCAGATATAATCAACGAATTAAAAAGAATATAAATAAAGCTGATATAAAAAAAACTTGAAACAATCCAATCAATAATAAAGAGTATGCTGAATTAAAAAAATCTAAAACAGCATATGCTGCTATATATGCTGGTATTGCAACTCAAAATTTGTTTGGTCCGAGAATGTTAGTTTACTTATTACATACAAAATTAAATTCATTTTCTCTGTTAGTATCTGTATTGCTAAGTGATGCCTACTGCATACTACTATGACACAAATTCTATAAAAGCAAGTTACTTTTAACAAACCAACAAAAAAGTTAAAAGAAATTTCGAACACCTCAGTGTTTAGATGACAAATCAGAATTAAGCCCCAATTTATGTATGGATTCCAAAAATTATCTATGAAATGATAAGATAGGGGCTGTCTGTAAACTTTAACAACACCACAAAATTGAATGAAAATCAGTTTAGTATTGTTGTGATGTCAAATTATAATACCATGGAAAACCTGTTAATTTGATTGATGGTCTTGTTAAAACAATTTTTTCTCTAGAGTTGTGGGTATCTTTGGTACCTACTACAGACACGTAAACAAAATGATTAACAGAAACCATGGGAAATAAAATTCACCAATGAATAATGTAATCTGAAATAGTTGTTTGGTGCATTTTACCGTGACAAACTTTATACACAGAAATTTATAGTGACTTGCCTTGTTTTGCTGAACATCACCTCTATTACTTCAATCCAGTGCCCTCTTCATCATCTTACAAAAAGACAAGACTTCAGTCATGGCCACAAGCCTGCCCCCGGTTATTTACCTTTTTGCCCTCTTCTTGCTGCTCCTCTTTTCAATAAACGAATAATTGATAAACAATACAGCTTCAAGCTTGGTGGGACTGGTGTAATTATACAACAATACAATGTTAACCACCAACACTTTGTTACAGGGTACACTAGACCGCACAGACTTCACAACCACTTTGCTTATACCTATCCTGCACTACTCATTGGAAAATTACACATTACTGTCTAACACAAACACTTACTGTTGAATTTCCACTACACCCTGCAGTCTTCATATTATTATTTGTGACCTCATTAATGTTTTGATCAGCCTCAGGAATTAGTATTCAAATGCACAAATAAAATTTATTTTTTAGTAAGTTATATGGACACACAAAACCTTTAGTATGAACAGTTTTGTACATCCACCTGAAAGTAAATTACACTCAAGTATCGTTTTTATAAAAGACATGTAAGGAATTAAAAGGACATTGTACAAAGGAAATATTAAATAACAATCATAATATTTTTTAAAAACTTCTTTTCTTTTTTAACAGTGCATTTGCAAATGAGAACTTGGCAGTAGTAATTTAGTTTCAGAAGTTTCAAGAAAGTACTTCTGATGTAATACTGTCTTTACTGTAGTTACATATTGATAAATCAAATAGCTTAAATTCAATAAATTTGTTTATAACCTCTCGAATTTTTATGACTGAACACAGTACCTTGTTAAATCTACAGTTACTGAGAAACAATGTACACAAGTTAAAAGTTAAGACACAAACTACAGTAATTAAATTACTTGATGTTAGAAAACCAGCATAAGTTTTGCTACCTTCAAAAAGTGCAGGAAAAAGCTACAGTTACAAGTGTGTGTTATTTACTACGGTTTACAAGGACACATAAGTTTGAAAAACCTGAAGTAATCCCACCAAAATACCACATGGACACATATCTGCCACACTCTGGAGAACATCAGACAAATGAAAGACAATATAAACAATTTTTATATTGTTATGACATCACAGAACAATCTACGTGTTTATCGAATGTTCCAGAGTGATCCGGAATGTAACATGTGTGGCGTACGTGCTTGTTGACGCATTTTCTAAGACTGTGCCAGACTTCGCGCAGGCGCATGGACTGTGTCAAAGGCCGCAAGTAATTACGTTGTAACTACAGTGGTGCTATCGCGCATTATGGAATAATCTAGTAATTTGGGGCGGTATAAATACCAGTACTCAACAACGTTCAGTTCAGTATTAGTGGAATATATTGACAGCGCGGTTCGAGAGTTATAGTCGCGATATTACTGTGTGCGTTCAAGTGGTTATTAGTTTAAGAGTGGTGTTTTATAATCGGACGGTATAATTGTAATGCAATTGTGTTTAATTTTAGTGGGCATTTTATTGCGTGTGAACAATTTTCATTTGATTTGTTGTAGAGACTGTGTTGTTAATTACGAACTGCTTAACTGTAAAAATTAAAGCTGGCGATTAGTGACTTAACTGGTGTCTTGTACTTATTTTGTTTCCACTGTACCTACGACAATCGAATAGACCGTCGTAACAGTGGTGTCAGAAGTGGGATAGAATGGTTAACAATGGATGCAAGTCAGATGATGGAAGCTTTCCAAATGCTGCTGCGGCAGACACAGGAAGAAGCAGAAAGACGACAAAAAGAAGAACGAAGACAAGAAAGAGAAGAAGAAGAAAAACGACAGGATGAGAAACGCAGACAGGAGGCGGAAGAAGCACAAAAACGACACAATGAAAAACACAGGCAGGAAAGAGAAGAGGCTGAGGAACGTCAGAAAGCACTAATGCTGGAAACAGAAGAAAGACAAAACGAAGAACGGAAGCATGAAACAGAAGACATCAAGGAGATAATACAGGAGCAAAAGCAGACACAAGAACAAACCGCTGCAGAATTGGGTCTCGTATGAGGTGAGCTTAATAAACAAGTTACTAAAATATCAGAGGTACAAGAATCAATGACATTAAAAATAGCTGAAGTAGAAAAATCTGTGTTGAGTGTGGAAAAGCAATGTCAACAAAAATAGAAGAGTCAATTACAAATATAAAAAGAGCAATTAAAAATGTAAAGTTGAGCAGTGCCTGAAGTTACAACCAAAACAACTTTGTGAACAGACTGTACCAATGATAAAGACAGAAAAAGACGCACAAAATAAGTTAATAGAGGAAGTCACTTTGCCTGCAGTAGGGACAGTTCATGTCAAAGCTCCAACCTTTGACGGAAGCAGTCACTGGGCAACGTACCTCCGCCAATTTGAAGCTGCTGCATGCACAAATAATTGGACAGAGAAAGACAAGGCAGTCTCACTCGTTCTCGCATTAAAAGGACCCGCAGCAGAACTACTACAGAAAGTCCCACCTGATAGCCAGAACATCTATGCCAAGTTGACAAAAGCTCTAGAATTACGGTATGGTGATAAACATTTGCGAGATGTGTACTGCACCCAGTTCAGAGCAAGGCGACAGCATTCCGAGGAGAGCCTTCAAGAGTTGCGCCAGAAGATTTTCGAACGAGTTTGCGATGCAGACATTTACTGCCGGTGTCCGAGATAACGAACTACAGCAAGTGTTACGAATGGCAAGACACCAGAACAGTATGGACGCCCTGGTACCTGCTTTGCAATTTGAGGCCGCCAAATCAGAGTCTGGTTGGACAAGTCATAAAGTACGCGCTAAAAGATCGTGACGGCACAGACGATGAGGAAGAAGAACAAGGAACAGAGACTCGACGGTTGGCGCCACAGAATAAAATAAGAAAGGATGGAAGACCGAAGTGTTATAGATGTGGGAAACCTGGACATCTACAACGAGATTGCTGGGTTAGAATTCAGCAGCAGGGAAACGAGCAATAGTCGGTACAACGGGGTGTGTGCTGACTAACTGGAGGAACAAAGCCCAAGGCAAAACGCAATTTCTACACTTCAGAAAAACAGTGGGAGCTTGGTAGTTACCGGATTTGTTCAAGAAAGGCCAACCTCGATTACAGTTGACACAGGCGCAACAGTTTCTATTGTGCGCCCCGACGTGGTGAAAGATCTCAAGCCAATCTGGTGCTCTTGCAGCTTGCGAACAGCTACTGGACGGCCTGTATAAAAGTGTATGGAAAAGTGGAGATACGCCTACGCCTCGGTCGACTTGAGTTTAATCATCAAGTACTTGTTGCAGACATTGTGGATAAAGCAATTCTTGGTGTGGACGTTATGAACGCATACGGATTTATAGTCGACTTCAAAAACAATGTCTTGAGGATCAGAGGCGAAGAGGTAATGCTATCAACAATGACAGCAGAAAAATCAATGAACGTCATAAACCAAGTGACCGTAACTGTTCCGCCAAACTCTGAAAAGATCATCATGGTTAGAACCGAGGTAGATACTAGGGGCAACCAGTGCTCTATATTTGAACCCCAGGTAGTCAGCACACTGGCCATACTAATTGGCAGAAGTTTAGTAAAACCTGACGAAACCGGAAATGTACCGATTAGAGTGGCGAATATTTTGGATCAAGCTATCACTTTGCAAAGCAATACACTCCTAGGCAAATTGACTCCTGTGGCCTGCGTAGCCGGAATGATGCAACGAAGATCCAGTGCTTCGGAAATTCCAAATTACCAGAGGAACTGCAAGAATTATTGAACAGATCTTCTAACGACCTCTCAAGTGGTGAGGTAAAAGAACTCAGACAGTTTTTACATGAATTCAAAGATTGTTTTGCAGTTCGGGGACAGTCACTGGGAAGAACATCTCTTGTGCAACATCGCATCAATACCGGGGACACAACACTGATACGCCAACCTCGTCGAAGGCCTCCATTATCTTAACAAGAGAAAATGTCTCAGTTAGTACAGGACATGTTGACAGGGAGTAATCGAACCTTCATCAAGTGCTTGGTCTTCTCCTGTAGTGCTGGTAGCGAAGAAGGATGGTGGATTGTGTTTCTGCGTAGACTACTGGAGGTTAATTGGACATTGGATCGATCTTGACAGCAAAAGAGGAAGGTGGCCGCCCCCCGGATTGGCAAGATATCTGCCATGGTTCCGGAACTGAACCATCTGTCAGCACTTCGGAACTGAAGGGCTAATGGGCACAATGAGAATCTCTCACCTTAGAAAACGGATTGCTGAAAAGGGCTTGGGAAAGTGCAGATGGACGAGATGTGGCCATGCAGTTGATAGTTCCCCGAAGTAAAGTGCAGTCTGTTTTGAAGGAGACGCATGATGGAACATCTGGAGGCCATCTTGGCATTAAAAAACCCTTGACAAAATACGGAAGCGCATCTATTGGCTTCCTCTTCGCCACGACACAGCTTTGGACGCCAGGAATGGGTTTGGACGTATGACATATGTGCTGCAAGCAAGAACCCACAAACCAGAACCAGGGGAAAAATGAGACAATATAACATTGGACTGCCTTTCAAGAGAATTGCCATGGACATTTCTGGACCATTCCCAGTTACTGATGATGGAAACCGGTACATAATGGTTGTAGGTGACTACTTTACTAAGTGGGTGGAAGCCTACGCAATTCCAAATCAGGAGGTTACCACTGTGGCAAAGCAGTTAGTTCATAACTTCTGTTGGCGTTATGGAGCCCCTATAGAAATCCATACGGATCAAGGGAGAAATTTCGAATCAGGAGTGTTTAAAGAATTATGCCGTCTACTCGGAATTCGAAAGACCAGGACAACGCCTCTGCATCCTCAGTCGGACGGGATGGTTGAGAGGAGATTCAATAGGACACTTGAGCCGCATCTTTCAAAGGTTGTTGAAGAGAACCAAACAGACTGGGACCAATGTATACCACTATTCCTCATGGCGTATAGATCATCAGTACACGACACAACCGGCATGACTCCAGCAAAATTGGTGTTTGGGAGGGAGATTCGTCTTCCTGAGGACTTAATGTTCGGATCACCTGAGACAGTCCCAAGAACCACAAAACTATTCCTCGCAATTAGAAAACCAACTGCGAGAAATGAATCGCTTGGTAAGAGGATGGCTGAAGATTGCCAGTGATAAAATGACAACTCGGTATGACGTTCGCAGCAATAGTGTGGGTTTCCAAGAAGGAGATCAGGTCTGGTTGTTCAACCCAAACGCCATCGTGGTCGCTCACCTAAGCTTCAGTCTAACTGGGAAGGACCCTAAACTGTGAAAAAAAGAATCAACGATGTTGTTTATCAGATTCAACAGGAAGGGCAGCGAAAGTTCAAGGTCGTCCACCTAGATCGCCTGGCTAAGTACTACTTCAGAGACGATTTGCCAGTTCGGGACGAACAGGCTTAACGAGGGGGCAGTGTTATGACATCACAGAACAATTTACGTGTTTATCTAATGTTCCAGAGTGATCCGGAATTTTGAATCAATACCATTTTATTAGATAGTTTTTTCACTAATATATTATTACTGTTGGTGTTATTATTAAAGTAATTTTAATTGACACCAGTAGCGGCTGATGATATACAAAGGTGATGGTTGCAATTCTGATCGTTAAACAATAAATAAAAACTCAGATCTAAGTACATATGGAGGCAGATCTGAGGGGGCGGGGAGAAATTTCCCAATCTCAATTTTTAAAAATTAGCGTTAAAGGCTGATGAGGAGATGGATATAAGTTATAGACTTAGGAAACTTGCAGAAGAATATGTGAAATGGGGCCACAAAATAAAACGCATCCAAAACAGTATCTGGAAGTAGGTGGTGAGGCCAAGACTTAGAGTTAGGAATAAACGTTATAAAAGTCATGAGTAACTTCAAGTATTTACAAGTAATAATAAGATCAGATGAAATCAACAAGAATGGGGCAACCAAAAATGGCTGCAAAGCAAACTAATAACCTACTAAAGAGTACCCAGAGTTCAAAGCGTAATAAGATTAGGATGTACAAAACAACAGGAGACAATGCAGACTTATATGGGGCAGAATTGTACGAGGTAAAAAAAAAGAAATGAATCCAGAATCAGAACTATGGACATGGATTACTGGAGATGATGGTGTAGACAAACTAGATTGGTATAGACATAATTGAAACGACAATTGAATGAAGCTGGTAAACTGGTTCGGACACCACCAAATAGAAGGAAAAAAGAAAAGCGCCTGTAGAAAAGATGTTGAAGACACCATGAGTGCAAGAGCACTGTTTGGATCAGTATCGATGGAAGCTAGGTTGCGAGAAGCGGTGACATCCGTAACAAAATTGCTTTTTTATAATGATTTTTTAAGTATTAAACACAAAAACCAAGATCACATAAATACACAAACAAGAAAACATTGACATGACCACCAGAAGACAAGATTTTTAAATTAGTTGCAACTAGGTAAGCACTCTGAAAACAGCTTCTCAAAGCAGTGGTTGTGGTGACTGCGGTACTCGAGTGCACCACAAACCTCTGTATACAGCCATCATTCATTTTATAACTACCACTGATTGTTTTTTCCATTCAGTGTTAACAAGCCTGTCGGGGGAGCTTGCATCTGTTGGTTGCACAACTCAATCACCAGTTTCAAACTGACTAACCTATCTATGCATATGCAGTAGCACTTAGTTTAGCTCTCTGTGACCACGATAGATAGTTTCGCAGCATGTTAGACTTTACGTCTTTGACATTATTTACCAGCCACAGAAAAAAATAGTAGTGTATAAGCACATAAGAATCCAAAAATATATATGGATCACTAAAAAATATTCTTGTATCACTACCATATTATAGTTAAAATTTTGGTGGTGTGCAACCACGTAACCTTAACATCAGCCACCAATGACTGATACATATTATGATCTATAGATGTATTAAACTAGTAGGTGTTGGTTGTCACAGTAAGAATGGTACATTTATGACAAAGAAAAATATTTATGACAATGAGAACAAAACAGTTTCACTAAAATTTGAGTTTACAGCAACCTGGAAGTATCAAATAATCAATTTTTAAAATTTCTTTCTTCATGACACCTGTATCCACAGTACATGTATAACGTATGATAGAATTAATAATTTTAATAATAGTAATAATGTTATCTGCAGTGTTGAGATAATTTTTACCAGAAACATATTAACAATATATAACACTGTACTATTTAAATTATTGGAATAAGCAGGGATAAAGGTCAACTACAGTTCTGGCCAAATCTATGTTTTGTAAGCGCACAAACATTTGTGATATTACTACAGTGCAGTACCGTGTAGTCCATGTTATAGGGTTTTGTACAGTTTTAATGCACAGTAACAGTTTTAAAATTTGTTTATGCACAGTAGATAATTTTTCATGTATGCATTATTAACAACCCATATCTCCCAGGCACTTCTGTTCAGGTAGCAGTGGTGCAAAGTGAAAAGACCTCAAAAGGTTATGAGTTTAGAAAACAAATTAAGAGTGCTCGATGACCTAGGAGGGCTACCTCATTTGGTTAGGCATTGCATCTTGACAAATTTACCAGGACAATACAAATGAACAGGGCGCCTATAAGTAGTGTTGCTTGTGGTACATTGTTAAACGTTAAAGCGTTTCATACTGCTTGTTACCTCTGCAAAGAAAAAATAGAAATGCTTCACATCTTTGAATGGAGGTCTTTTCACCCACAGTTAGATTAACTGTGGTACTCTTGGAGAACATAATCCACATGAGTAAGAGATATTTCCCTACACCATTTTCTTTAAATATGCATACGTTTTCTTTTTCATATGTAAATTATTATTGTATTATTATTAAATTTATTTTGAAGACGTGATGATAGGTCTTTATCATTAAGGATGGAAAGATATATAACGGTACAGTATACTGATATGCAATATTAGCAAACTACTTTATATGTGAATAGATTGTACTGAGTGTCTGAGTCAACTAGTATTAAGGTGCCGTGGGTGCACAGACAAGCTCTACTAAATATAAATTCATGCTTTCAACAATTTTACTTTTTATGTTTTGGTTCATTTAAAATTGAAAAAAAAAAAATATATTTTCACTGAATAAATAATGTCATTTTGATTTCAGTTGTAAATTTACTTTCCTGTTCACAATCCAAACAATCTGATAATCAAACGCTCAGAAATTTAAAATATTTAGACTATCACAACCTCTTGCAGTTACTGCTCTTTGTGATGCAAACAATAAACTTAAACTCCTGAAGACCTGCTGGAGTAATAAAATTTATACCACTGTTTCTAAAGCTCTATCATGTGACATTATTAGCTCTAAGAGATGATCTTGTAGACTCTACTTGCATAGTACGAGTATTACACAGGTAGTACATTAGATTCTCAGAGTATGACACCAAAAACAATTATAAGATCATTGAAACAACTATTCATTTACTAATTCAGGGATAATAATAATAATAATAATGCTTATTAATGCTTGTGTTGTTTTGTTTACATACATTTTAATTAAATATAGAATGCTGTAAGTATAGCAGAAAAAAAGTATCTTTAAACGCCAAAATCATAACTCTATTCTCAGGTTATTAAATACAACCTGTAAAATTTTTAGCAAAACTATAAAAACAAGGCTAGCGCTTTACTATCCACTTTATATTATTCTTTAATGCTTTGGGTCATTTTACTGAACCATTTTAGCAGTGATTGGATAGGAGTGACTAGCAATGGTCAATGAAATACCCCCCCTCTCTAACAACACCGTAAACAACAGAGGTTCTTCTGAATATGCACAAGAATATATTAGAACCCATAATTTAGCTAGAATTAAATATATGCTGCGACAATGATTCACAAAAGAACAATCAGAAAAAGTTTGTAAAACTGGCTTGGCTTCTTATGGCAATACCCATATTAGGCTGTCATGTTAGGAGTCTCTATTTCAAGATCATCTTTAAAGTCTTATTTTTAAGTTACGACTATTATTACAGGGAAACTAGCAAAATTACAAAATTTTCTGTTTTGGAAAATTCACACATATAGAAAAAAACACCATTTTGAAATATCTCACTGTTTCAAATACCTACGGAGAAATACAAAAAACAAAGAAAATTGACAAAGGATCCTGTTTTCTTTTTCTGTAGTTCTTCATTATGATCCATTTGATGACACTGTGTGTGACTGAAATATTTCAAAATAGTGTTGTTTTTTCTTAAATAATGTACTTGTTCTACAGTGTTGTGTATTTTGAAAACAGTGAATCTGTAAGTTTACTGGCTCTCCGTGTAATAATATTTAAAGTATAATGTTGTCCAGTGTCCTCTAATATAGCAATACAGTAAAACCTCTCTAATTCGGATTATATGTGGCGAAGCCTAGTCCGAATTAGAGAAAAATCCGAATTATAGAATATTTTATAGAAATTCATACTACAGTATAGGTAAAGTGCCGTAAAAATAAATATTAAAACTACGTAAACATTAATGGAAATTTAAATTTATTGTACTTACAAAATGGATAACTAAATTCACATAAACAACAATCTTTCACCATCAATGTTTTCAAGTTAAGTTCGCACGCAAAAAGTTTATAAGTAATGCACACCTGCAATTATTAATGTACGTAAATATTAATGGAAATTTAATTTTATCGTATTTTACAAAACAGAAGAATAAATAATTTCACGATACCAACAAAAAAAACTTCACTGACAGTATTTTCACTTTAGCACACAAAGAGTTATGTAATATTAATAGCTGGTCCCTGAAGTTGACGGTTTTGATTCTTCCCGAACTGAAACTACAGGCTTAAAAAAGGTTGAAATTGTAGACTGTTTTGCCCTGTTGTATTGTTTTTTAATAATTTCTTGACGCATTTCTTTGATGATTAAATAGTATTTTTGAAATTCTGGGTCAGTGTCAATAAAGTTAATAACTGCATCGAGATTTTCCCGCACCTTGGAAAGTGTAGGCTTAGGAACATTATCGTCGTCCTCTTCATCGTCACTATCATCTCCAACTTCTTCTTTCTGACCTTGTATTTGATAGACGATCTCTTCCTCTGTTAAATTCTGGTAGCCTACGTCATCTTCATTGGCACACAACCATTCTCTTATGTCTTCAATGTTGGTAGCTCCAAAAGCACCTGCATAATCTTCATCTTCCAAACCTTGCAGGTCGATCTCTGGCTCTTTATCGTACAAAATCTTATTCCATGCATTGCATAATGTAGATATTTTGATCTCATTCCAGCTGTTTGCCCAATTATAAATAGCACTTTTAATACTGTATTGCTTTATTTTTTTAAGAGTTTGTTCACCCCTATTATCCATTTCTTCATCGTCCATAAAAAATACCATGCATTCGTCGAGTTGTTTACATCTGTAAAGGAGTTTGCAACTGAGGATTACTCCCTGATCCATTGGTTGGATAAGCGAAGTCGTATTGGGAGGCAAGTACATAGTTTTGATTTTTCCATCGCTGCTAGTCAATAAATTACCGGAGGGATGAGCAGGAGCATTGTCTAATATCAACAAAGCTTTAACATCCTCTTCTTTTCTTTTTAAAACATCTAGCTGGAATTTTCTAACCTCTGGCACAAAATTATGAAAAAACCAATCACTGGAAAATTTCTGAGTAAACCATGCAGTCTTGTTTGCTTTGTAAATAACTGGTAGGCTTTCCATAATGTTTTTAATTGCTCTAGGCTTAGCTGATTTTCCAACAACGACTGATGTTAGACAGTGAGACCCATCTGCGTATACACATAAGAGAGCAGATAGTCTTTGTTTATTTACCTTTCGGCCTGGTGTGGAATTGTCCATTCTATAGGCCTGAGTATTCTGAGGAATGGATCTCCAAAACAAGCCTGTTTCATCACCATTACAAATTTGGGAAAGAAGAAGTTTTTCATCAGTAATTACTGCTTTAAATTTTTGGCGAAACGGTTCGACACTAGAAACATCGGAACTTAAGCTTTCCCCAAATATTTTCCGGTTTACAATGGAATGCCGCTGCCGAAATTTAAAAAGCCATCCTGTACTAGCTTTAAAATCAGTTTCTCCCAATTTTTGAGCGAATCTTTCTGCCGCTGCCTGTAATTCTACACCTCTAACTGGAACACCAACTGAACGTTGCTGCTTGTACTAAGTGTATACAGCATCGTCAATATTACTGAACTTCGCTGCAGTCGTTCGTTTTATTTTAACAATACTCACATTTGGCGTATCTTGCTTTAAAACAAAATTGGAAATTTTTTTTCTGTCTTGTTTATATCATAAAACGTAGACTTACTAATTCCAAACTCGTTTAAAATATTCTGCACAGAATAACCAGCGTCTATTTTACTCAAGACCTCATATTATAATACAGTACTGTAAATTAATACTAAACAGTGTTTGAAGAAAATGTGGTTTGAAAAGCTGTACGCAACTAAGAAATAACTTCAGTACAATAGAACGCACACGAATACAATAACAATGACACGCACACTACCAAAGCAGCAGTTGAAACTGGACTAAACCCAGTCGGGGTGGGGGTGCGTATCGCACATTATGCCAACATAACACTTTAAGAATTCCCTAAAGGCAAATGTTTTCACAAAGAATTCACAAAATTAATTTTTGTTGTGAATTATAATTTTTTTTAGGGAGTCCGAATTATCGTAAATTCCGAATTAGAGAAGTCCGAATTAGAGAGGTTTCACTGTATATTTGAAAAATAATAGTGTAATGAAGCTAATTTCATTACTATTTGGCATCTTCTTATATTACAATTAGTAACAATTTTCTCTGAACTATACACTTTTGAATGTCAATAATTAAACGTTTAGTCACCAGTAAGAACAAGATAAAACTCCAACTTAATTACCACTAAATGTGAAGTCTGAAAGTTATTCCACACCATGTTTTGCTACCACATTGGGCTCTTAAATGTTTCTACAAAAGTTTTTTAATTCACTGAGCATTCATTGTTATTTTTATTTATCACTGCATTATATTGGTCATGGATGTATGGATATACAGCCTGTTCATTAGCGAGTTCCCTTTTGGTTCAGAAGCATTATTTAGTTGTAATATGAAATAATCTACATTATTTATCATTGTTCTTATTTATATGACTTACATGCCTGTATTTACAAAATGACTTTTCTTCTAATTTTTAGAGCCACACTGAACGATTCCCATGAATTCCATATTTCAGTTACATGAGATAGGAAATGGACAATATCACAAGCAGCCAAAATATCAATATTAATTCAAAATGTCAATAAAATCAACCATTTTTAAAAATAAACATGTTTTTACTATATTTAAAATTTAGAAACAGAGGTCACAGTGTCAGATACTTAAATAACGATGACTAGATAGCAGAAGGAAATTACAGACAAAAACTGGAGACAACTTACCCAAAACAGGTATGAAACAAAACATACAGTAATGACACTTCCAACGAATGAGTTTAGTTCCTGAAAACAGATTTTACCAGCTTAATATTTGAATATATGTTTCACATAATAGTTACTGCCTTTGCCGATTACTGCAGCTGTCTGTGTACTACACAAGAAGATCCTGGTGCGAAATAGCTGTATGTTCATTTATGAGAATAGGTATTTAACAGTAAATACCTTGACAAATTGGACAAATAGTTACTTACATACACATACATACGAGGTGTGTTCAAAAAAAGACCGAAATATTTGTGTAGCACGTTAACCTGCACATAGAGCGAGCTGCACAATTAAGTGCTGCTAGCGACAGGTTTTGATGCCGGAATGGCGTTACCTTCGTCCCGTCATGATCATCAGTCTTCGAGCTACACACGCTGTAGTGGGCACGGCCACACACTGTCTGGTGGATTTATAACGAACTGAGAATGAAGATCTTAACACAACGTGTGTGTATAAAATTTTGCTGCTAACTTCGTAAAATATTTACAGAGCAATTTCCATTGCATTCCAATTTGCATTGGTTCGCAGTTGTTGACCGATTTCACAATTGGTCTCTTTCTGATCGTCAGTCAACAAACACAGTAAGAATTTTTCAGTGATACTATACATTAAAATTTGTCTTCAAATTAAATTTTACCAACTGATATTGCTGTGCATTCTCTCAGGAGTCGTGGCAGTTAAACGATGATTTACAAGCTCTCTTCCCATGATCTTCGACATCTCTTTGATCTGCACTGACCATTGTTTTCCCCTCTTTAAAAATTCTTAAAATAATCATTCGGCTCATTCAGGCCTTCCCATATGCTTAATTAAAAAACCAGAATGTCTCTGTAAAGTTTTAAGCTAGTTTTGCCACAAAATTTATACTCAGTTGTTCTTCGAGGTCTTTCTTAATCGCTTTGTCACTAATCCGCCGGTCAGCGTGCCCATGACCCCACTCTACCTGATATACCTCACAGACTAATGCTGATAGTGGAACAGAATAAATGGCAGTTTGTTGTCAAAAACTATCGTTAGGCGTGCTCAAAGTTGCAGCACGTTGTTTGTGCGGGTTGATATTTTATTAAAAAACTTCGGACTTTTTTTGAACACACCTCGTATATGTCTTGAATTTATGTTCATTTCTTTAGTTTTATAAATGTAACACTTTCCAGAATTAATTCATTATGCAGATCTTTTTCCATATTACAAACATTTCAATTAAAATGTAGTTGCTCAAAACAAGTATGTGTTGTGGCAAAGTAAAAAAAAAAAACTTAATTATTCAACTCCTTATCAGACTGAAACAGGAGATACTTTTTATAAAAAAAAAAAGGAAATCTAAAAAGGTTTCAAATAAGTTATACATTTCTTATGTACCAACAGAATACGGAGCTGACAAGGTTAGCCTCTCCCTTACCATGCTTATCCTGAAACGGAGTACGATATGTGAAAATATAATAAACTGATATGCATAATTATATAATAAAAGTTTTACAAATTCTGATTTTTAAAACAATCACAAATGACATATTTAATAAAAATAAAATAATAAAAAAGCATTTTCACCTTAGTAAGAGATATTAAAGTGACTTTTGGTATACAGATCCAGCATTACCAAAACTCAAGATTAAATATACGTGAAAACACAGTTAGAAATACTTAGAAACGGTAATTTCAAGTTTACGAACTAAACGTTTTACCAAGACAATCGAACAATTTATGTCGAACTAAACCACTGATCTTTAAAGGATATTTTTTTATGTATCTCTTAATACAGAATAATATATTAAGTTTCACTGATACCATAAAACCTATACTCAAAATCATATTACATAATCAAAAAACCCAAAAATGGCCCAAATAAACTATACTAATAAAGATTTGCCAATAACACACACACCACACACACACACACACACACCAGCTCATAATTTGAAGATTAGTATTTTACACACACCTAGCAAAATTAAATTGAATTTCTGAACCGCAGATCACAGAAATTCTTTAAGAGTTAGAAACATGGACATCAGAAAAAAGATACAAATAATGATTTTGAGTACATGAAATTAACTTACTCAGAAATTTTCATTAAAAATTTTCTTTTTCTTATGTTTTCTACTGAATCATGAGAAGAAAAAATGACAGCAGCTTATTAGTATTCCCAAAAGTGAAAAAGTGCGGAAAATTATAGTTCCTGGGGTCCTAGAATGTGAAACTAACTGCTGCTCTTGATCAATACTAAATACAACCAGATGCTGATGTTGTATTGTACTTGAGAGAATATTCGTCTATATTAATGTTCTTTTGAACTGAAACAGTTGAACAAGGATCTCAGCTTGTGCAATATCAGGATAAGATGAATAAGGGAAGGCTATAAAACAATATGGTGGTGGGGCACCAGAAAGAATGCAAGAGAGTTAATTGGTGTCATTAATTAGCAGCAGATGTTTAGAGGTGGATGATGAAGGACGCTACATTCCAGTACAGGACTATTACGGCATAGTTCTCTGTACCAAGAACTGCTAGTACTGTGTTTGCTCTAGTATGTAGAGTCACATCACTTTTATAAAAGTAATTTTTGCTTCAATTCATTTATATCATTATTAGAATTCAGCTGCTAATGGATGACTAACATTTTTGCCACTTAGTCATATTCCTTACACTGACATTAATTTTACTCATTTTCTTATGACCAGATTGTAAGAATGCAACATTAGAGAAAAAAATATTACTAAGTATCAAGCACTTCAACAAGGAGACATACTACCCCTCCCCTCACATATATATTATGCTGCTACAGATGTAATAACTGAGAGCAAACAAATAACTAAAGGCAATGTCAGAGCAACAATTATAGTCAAAAGACAATAAATAACCAAATATCAACAGTACAGGAAGGTCATTGAGAACATTATGAGAACGCTACCAACAACTAAAAGAAAAAGTACGAAAACTGGACTTAAATATTTCTAAAACTCTAAGTATGACAACCAAAATGAAGAGAGGATTACAACAAAAACTGGATAGCAATATATAAATTATACGTGAATTTATATGTCGGGAAGCAAAATAAACAACACAAATGATATATAGAACAGTAAATTAAGCATAGAATAATGGAATATAGAACAAAGGAAATAACGTTTCGTATGTCTGTCTTAAATAAAACATATAATGCCAAATTTGTAGGTAAAACCACAAAAATAAGATCACACAAGACACTACCAATTGTCACATATGGTTGTGAAGTTTAGATACCCCCTGACAATGAAAACAGAAGAAATGCTCATCATTTTTTAAAGAAAAATTCTGAATGAGCCCACACGAGAAAGAAGGGAAATCACACATAACTGAAGTAGGATAACTATAGTGTATTCTTAGATTGGGTACTGATGTAATTAAAACCAAGTGTTTGTAGTTAACACTTAGCGTGCCGATCACATCAACTGACGTGGTGACGAAACTTCTATAGAATGCCGGTCACATCATTTGACATATCGTAGTTTTATGTTTCGTTAAATACAGAATCACTTCTAATGACGTCATTTTAGCTGTCGCGTAATGGTTTTTAGTGTTCTTAGTTCTTGAATTCGCCAACTCAACCAAACTGAAACTACGAAGAAATTTCTAATTGCTATGTGTAAAGACCCATGCTTTAAAGTTTTTCATTCTGACCCATGCTTTAAAGTTTTTCATTCAAACAAAAAAAATTACACAAACTAATATTAGTGATACATTTTCTTATGTTTTGTGTTTCAACAGTGAAGTGTACTACTTCTACGTAATTTAAAGTGATTTTATAATATTTTAGTGTGCTATAACAGTTTTGACAACTTTTTTAAAATAAAAATTGTGTATAAAAAAGTAAAGTTTCATTGTAAGTATTTTTATAAAACAATAAAATTTTATATTTAATTATGAAGTGGAAGGTTCAACGTTTAAAACAATGTAAGTACCATTTTTCTGGGTTATGTTATAGTTTCACAAGAATTATTTGAAAAACAGTAAAAATGGCTGGTACTCTATAGAAGTATTTTCCGTCAGCAGCCGGCACTCTATAGAAGTTTTGTGCTGAAATGTCCGGCACCCAAAGTGTTAAGTCATGTTGTTAGTCAACTGGCTTCATAATTAAAATCTCCATTACAGAGTAAATTACAGAGCATGCGCTATGGTCGCTGTCTCATTTAGTACAGTTTGTCTATATTTCTGTATTGGTATAAAACGTACTAAATAGAGTTTAGATTTTAGGATATTTTACTATTTTAACATATATCTTATGACAAAGACACTTTTATTAAATTATTCAAGTTAAACTTGTCCAACAAATAACAATGTCACCTTATTATAGTTTGGCACTCACACAATCACTAACTACAAACCGCACTGTAATGTAGCTAATACAAAACTGTAAGAAGGTGACATTTATTGTTGTGTGTAGGACAAATTTAACTTGGAGAATTGTAGAAGAGTGTCTTTGTTTATTTATAATTGTAATTAAAGTTGCAATTAGTGACTTCATCTGGTGTTAGTTATTCTGTTTCCTCTGTACAACATGATGATCCATGCAACTGCTGTAACACTGGTGTCAGAAATGGGTGCAACCCATTTAACAGTGGAAACAGAGGACACTTTGAGTGCTAATCGATTTAAAAAGTCGATACCAGTAAGATGATGGAAACTTTTTAAGCACTGCTGTTGTGGATAGAGGAAGCAGAAGCAGAAAAACAACAAAACATTCTAATGCTGGAAATAGAAGAAAGTCGGACAGAAGAATGTAGGCAGGAAGCAGAGGAATTGGAAGTGTGAAACAGAAAGTGCTGATATAGGAGCAAGAGCATACTGCTACAGAGCTGGATCTATTACAAGGCGAGCTTAATAACGAAATTACTAGAATATTTGACGTAGAAGAAACATGTCAAAAAAAAATACTGACGTTGAAGAAGCCATGTCAACAAAAATATCTGCAGCAGAGTAGAAGAGTCAACTGTCAGTGTTAGAAAAATTATTTGAATGGAAGTTGAACAAATTATGAATCATAATTATACAACAAACTTCAAATTATGAAGTTGAATGAATTATGAATACAGATAGTGGAATAGCAAAGGCATGCAAATATGCAGAAAATAAGACAATAAGGGCCAGTTCATGTCAAGGCCCCAAAATTTGATAGAAGCACTCACTGGGCAACGTATCTTCTGCAATTTGAAGCCACTGCATGTACAAATCATTGGACAGAGAAAGAGAAAGCACTACCTGATATCTAGAACATTCATGCGAAATTAATAAAAGCTCTGGAATAATGGAATAGTGATAAACATTTGCGTGATGTGTTCCACGCTCAGTTGAAAGCAAGGTGACCATTTTCTAGGGAAAGCCTCCACGACTTTCAATCAAATGTTGATCTATTGATGAGATTGGCTAATCCTGAAGCACTGGATGACTTCTGGATGTGGATTGTTTTCCTTATGTTTATTGATAGTGTCAGTTATTATGTTTCCACTATACAACACGATGACCTGTGTGTCTGCTGTAACAATACAATGGTTGTTTATAAGTTTCAATCATGTTGTCAATTCCAGTGATACGATTTACATACAAGTCAGGAATATCTTTACGTAGAAAGGATAAAATGAATTTTGAGTGATTTAATGAAAGTTCCATGAAAAATTATCAACATTTACTGTTAAAGTTGCTGAACAACTTGCAACTGGTCTATCAGGTTACAGCTTGACCAACCTGTTGTAGGTCTATCAGGACAGTGATTATGCAAGTGAAACAAAATACAAAAACTTGTAAATTGGTGATTTTATGCTTCTTAGGTTTATATCTGTGCTTGTCAAGTCTGAAGTATATTTGGGTCTGTGTTGTACTATTCCAAATTGTTTATATCAGTATTCTCTAGGATAAATATATTTTATATAAGGATAACAACTTGAAAAGGAGCGCATGTGGAAAGAATAGACTACCATTAAGAGCTGAAAAAGACAAAAAAGGGACAAGTGACAGGAAGTAAAAGTAGTGGGATACTGTATTTTCTCGCATAATTAACGCACTTTTTTGACGACAAATACCGGCGAAAATTTCGGGTGCGTAAATTATTCAAGGATTTCAGATATACCCAAATTTCATTTGAAATTTATTGACATTTAAAAGATACATTAAATATATTATACACAAAATCAGTTCAACTCATTGAAGTTATCGTCATTTGGCGTAAAATTACGGTTGAGTTTTCTTCTGAACAATCAAATAGAGTACATTAGGCAAGTTGGAGTTAATGATGTTAATAATAAGATAGAGCAAACTAATAAATAATCAATTTTTTTTATACCTAGGAGGGGTATATATAACGATTCATAATATGTCATCATATCTGAGCGTTATATAAAAGGGTCAGACTGTGCGCCGTAAGCAAGACAGAGAGCGTATAATAAGCAACTATCTCACTCTAACTTCGTCACAGTGAAGCACGCGGTCGGATCAGACATGAACTTTACTCAATTCATTTTAGCAGTTCAACCTGCGAAAACTTCAAAACCAATAAATATACAGCAATTCTGAAAACTGCAGTGTGTTCAGTAATTAAAGCTCTATAAGTAGCCAAAATCTCAATTAATATAATTAACAATTACAGAAGATACACAGAAGAAGAACGCCAAATGAAATACAGAGAGAATTAGGCTACGTACAGATTAGGTGTTTTCACACACACACAAGTTGGATCCCATGTGCTGCAGCTATTTCTCATCCTTTAAAATACAGCATTTTGTAAGAAACGGCATATCCATCATTGCGTAACGAAATCACATATTTCAGAAGATACTCCTCTACTTGCGGAAACTTGCCACTTTTTGGACCGCGAAATGCTTTATGAGACTTGTTGGTCTGTTGAAGGGCAATTTTCTGTTTTCGCCAGTACCGCATGTTACGCTCGGACACAGAATATTTGCAGCCTGCTGCCCTATTCCTGTGTGTTTCGCCGTAAGCGATCACCACAAGTTTATATGATGCAGTATTACTCGAATACTTGCTCATTGTGGATTAATGAACGACTTTGAGATCACAAAACATCCGTGTACCCGAAACACTCGTAAAATGAGTTTCTACCAGACTGGAATAGATCGTCACTAATCACGTCTTCGCTGATTCACTCACCGGACTGAAATACCGCAGTGAGTAATAACAGGAAGTTGCACGAGGGTTTGAAATGCAAGGTTGCGCAATAGGAAAGCTACTACTTGACGTCTTTATTTCGAAACGCACCCGGAACTGCGTGATGAAATCACCGAGAAAGTGGGTGCGTCAAATACGCAAATATTTCTTTTTTCCCACTTTGAACCCCCCAGAAATGGGATTATGCAGGGGCGTTAATTATGCGAGAAAATATGGTAACTAGAACTCACTGGCAAAAATAACATACATAAGTGTGCTCAAGTATTAATGTGTATGACAAAACTTGCATGGCATTGCTAATGAATGGTATCATTATTGGTCGAAGCAGAAACTATGGGACACTATGGCCCCTAGCAGGACTGTACATCAAGGGAAGAAAAATATTCAATTAAAAAAACAACAACATATTTCATAATTGCAAACAAATTGAACTCCAACACATATTTTAATGCCACATTATCAAAGACGATTTAATATTGATTTATGCAAATTCTGTACTAAATAAAATCACAACATATAAAACCTAAATCAATTATTTGTTGATGTCTCTGACTATGATAATTATGCCTATACATTTAATTTTAAAGTCTGAAATGTTTCAGTATGCAGAAAGGTTGCGGTAGTAGTTTGTCGGTAGGAACGTTAATTTGATATAAATCACACGATACAACAGCTATGTATATAAAACTTTCACAAGATATTTTTATTAAACTTTGAGTAGAAATTAAAATTCATTATTTACAACAAACTAGTAATATATAAAATATATTTACAATACATCATTATTTGGAAAATTTTTTTCTGGACAGTTATTTTATAAATCACTGGCAAGAATAAAATAGAAATTTATATAACAAACCTTATTTGATTTTTAAATACATTCAATCTATCTACATACATCTGTAAGAAATTTTCTATGAAATTTAATTTATATATAAATATATGTACAAAAATTTTATATTCACAGTTTAAAACCATATTGCATAGAAAGGCATGAGATTTACAATTATTTAGAGAGGAATTTTTTGATACTCTTGTGTTGATTCTTATAGTATTAGTATTTACAACCTGTCACGTTTTTTTACTGAACGTTTACTCGCACACCGACTTATGATGTCTGTAACATGACCTTTATGATCAAATATTTTCATGACTTGAGTTTTTGCTTCCTGAAGTTGATCTGTTATCACCTTACTCCTTTGTATGTTACCCTGAAACAATAATATGAATTTTTCTTATATTACACAGTTTGTTGGCTCCACAAAATGCATTCACTGTACACAGATTTACGAGTTAAATTAAAATCTAGTCTGCGTGCCCACGCACGGCACGCACGTACACACAAATTTCTACAACTTCACGACCAATTTCTTTACATTCAGTTACAATATTATTAATTTTTCTTTACCAGAAAAATAGAACAAATGTAGCTGGTTTTGTATCACACCCTCCATATATCACTTTTGTTGTAGTATTTGCCAAAACGAACACATTTATGTTTAAAATTATCCCTTTATACATGTACTTGTAGTGATATTGTGATTCACTAGAAAATGATACGGTTTTCCTGATAGCGGAAACATCATTTCAAAACAACACGCTCATCTTGAATTTAGTTACTGAAAGTTAAAGTATCTTCTGTTTAAAGGCATATCCTCAGACTTTGATTTTTTAAAGGTTTCAAAACTACTTTGTAAATAATAATAAATCATATTAAAAAGTTTACTGAACATTAAATTTTGAGTGTAACATTTAAAACACTGACCAAAATAATCACACAATTTTTAAAATCTAACAAATAAAATATCTTTCTCCCTATAAGAAAATAATATTTTTATATTACAATAAATAAGTTTTTTAAAAAACAAATGTACAAGTTTAAAACATCTGCTTATTATTTTTTTTTCAATTTATTAAACAAAATCAGATTCAGTACATATACTAACACGAGAAGTGTCTAAACCTGATTGTTTTTATAAAACTTAAGCTATTGTCATTTTTATATATCAAACGGCTGTTATTTTTTTTGTGGATCTGAACACTTAGGCAAAACTGTATTCACTTATTCTGTGTTGGAGTCAGGCACTCACAACAATCACATTAGGAGTTACAAACTTATGCCCCACGTAGCTTCACAAATCAGCGGAACACACTTAAACCCACTTGATGTATCTGTCCCAAACACAAACAGATTTAACACAACTATTAATATTCTATACACACAGAAAGTGTTGTTATTAAATTTGGTATAGTTTTATTTTGTAAAATATTGTGTATTTACAATATAGAATTAAAATATCGGTATGGAGAACCATACATGACTTCCATATTCTAAGATTTATATTTAAAATCATTTTCAGCCAAACAGCCAGGCTGTGTCTTACCTGCCTTTTTATTGCTGTATTAAATGAAAAATATTATATTACATTAAAATGAAAAAATTATAATTTTATTGCCTGGGAACAAAATTATTTTATTTTTAACAATTACCATTGTTTCAAAAAGTTTAAATAAATTTTCAAGTACTTTACTCTTGTTAAAACGTAAAAGGTTGCAGGTAAACTACCCCTTCCCCTTAACCGATCTTCACCAAAATCGAAAGTCATTGAGACCTCTACAATTCAGGGACGTATGCAAAAAATTATTTGATTCTGTTTGAATTTGCGGCTGTTATCGTTTGCCATAGAAAATACGCTTGATAAAAAAACGTTGCAGGTAAACTACCCCTTCCCCTTAACCGATCTTCACCAAAAACAATAGGTCTTGAGTACTCTACAAATCAGGGCTGTATGCAAAACATTATTTGATTCTGTTTGAATTTGCGGCTGCTATCGTTTGCCATAGAAAATAAAACGTAAAAGGTTGCAGGTAAACTACCCCTTCCCCCTAACCGATCTTCACCAAAAACAATAGGTCTTGAGTACTCTACAAATCAGGACTGTATGCAAAACATTATTTGATTCTGTTTGAATTTGCGGCTGTTATCGTTTGCCATATAAAATACCCTTGTTAAAACATAAAACGTTACAGGTAAACTACCCCTTTCCCTCAACCGATCTTCACCAAAAACAATAGGTCTTGAGAAATCTACAATTCAGGGCTGTATGCGAAACATTATTTGATTCTGTTTGAATTTGCGGCTATCGTTTGCCAAAAAAAAAAAATTTCCCTTGATAAAAAAAACCGTAGCAGGTAAACTACCCCTTCCCCTCAACCGATCTTCACCAAAAACAATAGGTCGCGAGTACTCTACAAACCAGGCCTGTATGCAAAAAATTATTTGATTCTGTTTGAATTTGCGGCAGTTGTCGTTTGCCATAGAAAATACGCATGATAAAAAACGTTGCTGGTAAACTACCCCTTCCCCTCAACCGATCTTCACCAAAAACAATAGGTCTTGAGTACTCTACAAATCAGGGCTGTATGCAGAAAATTATTTGATTCTGTTTGAATTTGCGGCTGTTATCGTTTGCCATAGAAAATACCCTTGTTAAAAAAACGTTGTAGGTAAACTACCCCTTTCCCTTAACCGATCTTCACCAAAAACAAAAGGTATTGAGAACTCTACAATTTAGGGCTGTATGCAAATAATCTTTTCATTCTGTTTGAATTTGCGGCTGTTATCGTTTGCCATAGGAAATACCCTTGTTAAAACATAAAACGTTACAGGTAAACTACCCCTTTCCCTTAACCGATCTTCACCAAAAACAATAGGTCTTGAGAACTCTACAATTCAGGGCTGTATGCGAAACATTATTTGATTCTGTTTGAATTTGCGGCTGTTATCGTTTGCCAAACAAACAAAATTACCCTTGCTAAAAAAAAAACCGTTGCAGGTAAACTACCCCTTTCCCTCAACCGATCTTCACCAAAAACAATAGGTCGCGAGAACTCTGCAAAACCGGGCTGTATGCAAAAAATTATTTGATTCTGTTTGAATTTGCGGCAGTTATCGTTTGCCATAGAAAAAAAATCTACAGACAGACACACACACAGACAGACACACACACAGACAGACAGACAGACACACAGACAGACACACAGACACTTTTCGGAAAACGACTTTTTTTCATGTTTTGAGTGTAGTAGAATAAGAATCTGCAATAATCTCGAACACGATTTTTTTTGCCATCACCATACTTCCATTCCTTAAGGAATATGGAAGTAAAATTTATACAAAAGACTGATGAAACACCATTTTTAATGACTATAAGTGTATCAAAAAGTATTTTATATAATTTATAGTTCCATGGTGATGAACAGTAATGAAGAACTAGTATTTACTAAACAAAGATCAGCATTATGTTTTGTGCAGTAAGGCACTGACATAATCTGGACAAAATGTTTTGAAAGAAAGATAAGAAAGTACTTAACAGAGTTATACAGTATTTTTATTAACCTAAACAGAAAAGTATGAAATTTTTTTACTTTTGAAAGTAGGGGGAGGGCGACAAAGGTCTTAGGGGATTGTAAGAGGCCCAAAGATTTTAAAATTAGCCAAACATAACAATACAGGCCTTCAAGTTGAAACTGTTCATTTGCACTTTGTGATTTTTCCATAAATTTCATAATTTTTTACAACCTGCAAGATTTTAACAAGGAACTACTTGCTACACAGCTGCAGGCGATAGTGGTTTTCATGTGCTCAACTTGCAGTGATTACACAAACATCTATAGCGTGTTGGACAGTATGAATGGAGAGATTTGTTATTAATTTGTAAAATATTTACTGCCACTTATACTCACCATATTCTGAAAAGTCTGATCAGTTCAGTGCTTTTGTAGAGTTATTACACATAGAACATTTATACAGAAGCACCATTTCATGTTTTTGGTATAGTGCAGACAGACTATCTTATGAAATAATATGTTTTATTACACTAATTCATATCCAATTAATCTGAACTTGCATTTAAAATTAATATTGTCTAATATTATACAGCAAAGCATGCTGCACACGTTTGATTCTTCCTCTTCTGCATTTTCATAACAATGTATAATGCAATCTAATTCTTACAGGATTTTTAGCAGCTTTTATCTGGTTACAGATCATAAGACAATTGAAATACTATCAATTAGAACCACAATTTACAAAATAATATAACACATTATTTTGGACTCACCTTCCAAAAACAATGTGCAAAAATAAATTTGCAAGATTAAAAATTGAGAGCTTACCTTGATTAATTCATTTACTCTATTTACATCTTTATCTATTTCTTTCCCTGGCTTTTTTTCTAGAACTTTTAACATTGAAGTTAGCCTTTCAAAAACTTCTGTCTCTAAATCCGACTGAAACATAAATAATGACAATTTCAAATTATTATTACTGATATAAATACGCAGAAATCACAATCACATTTCTTACACTGATACCATCCATCCAATTCTATTCAACATCACTTAATACAATATTTGAATATGATAATTATGAAGCAACAATATGAAAATTGTACAACTTTTTTGAGCAAAAGCTTTCATTTAACTACTTCATATTCTAGTTTACTAAAAAAATATATCAATTAAAAAAAAAAAAAAACTGTTTTCTACAACAGAACACCACACATGGAGACTGCGTCCCAAAATTTTTAAAAATGAAGTGAATGTTGGATAATGGGCAATAAGACAAGGTGTGTTTTGAGACCAGGCATATATAAATTAAAGTATGTAGTTAATTTAAATCTTGCCACAATCCCCTACTGCTTCTTCTGCTCTTTGAATGCTACCAAGAAATCCTATCAGATCCTGAGGAAGAGGTAGGGCACAGCTTGGGGCCAGGTGTGGTGAGTATGGAGAATAAAGTGTCAATCATATGGCTGGAGCTAAGAAAGTCAAGCATCTTGAATAGTCTAAAGGCCAATGGGATGATAGAGGACCCACCTGTCCTTAGACAATGGTTTCAGTTGTTTGTGCCAACTCAGGATTTTATAGTAGACCTTGGTGCCCACAATCTATTGCTTTAAGAATGAATTCATGAATACTACTGGGTTTGTGCTCATGAAGGATCCCCCCCCCCCAAATGCTTTGTCTTTCAATTATGTTATACATTCTTAACAAGAGTATTCATTAAAAAATGAGTGTAACTCAAAACATCAAGATACAGCTCACAGTTCAATCATTTCACAAGCCTTCAATGCAGATTTCCTGAGCCTGGCACTGCATTCGACATTAACCCTGTATTAAAGTTTGAAGTTGCAAAGGCACCAATGCACATGATCAGAAAAAAAACACATGTATCATAAGTTCTGATATAAATACACCATACTCAATGTACTGAGTCATGGATCCATGCAAGTTTTGATCTCTCCTGCTTCAGTGTGTCTCCCTATGCTGCACTTAGTTTTCATTTTATAGTATGGTACAACTCTTGGAACTGTCTAATCGTACCTCGTATTAGTTTATAGTATTCTCTGTTAAACAGGTAAGTCTAAATACACATACTTAGTTGAAGTAAAACAAGTTCTAACGTGGTATGTGTTCCATTATCTTAATTGACTAATATGTTTTATTAACTTACCAATTAGCACATAACCTACAACAATTGATTTAATCTTTTTTGATGTAAACTAAACTTACATACAAAAAGTCTGCAGTAACAAATGTTTTATTGGTATAAGAAGGAAATTAAACAGTAAAAACAAAATTTTAATGAAGGTATTACTTTTCCACTGCTGCTGCTTCATCTGTTTTATAATACGCAAGAACAACTCAAAACTCACATTTAAATTATAAATGTTAAATACCATGTTAATAAAATAACATGCAACTCCTTAACGATCACTTTACTTGTAATTCATTAGCTCCCATATGAGATGCTAGTATTGCAATTATTTGGAGTGAGAAAGTGTTGAAAGCGGTATTGGTTGGTTCTTTTCCTAGTTCTACAAACTGAAAAAAGTTTTACTTTTTAAAACGAATTTTACACTCTTGCAAGTCTTTCAAACAGATCTAAAAATTTTATATTCGATTTTTCACTCAAAAACTGTTAAACACTAAAAAAACCCTTATACGAAAAAAGCATCAGCAGTGGAGTGTTTTTCACGTACCAAGTCTTCCATCTGAGTACTGATATGATACACTTTCCAACCATTAACTTTCTGTAGTACTTGCTTTTGATTAGCTATATCATTAACGGTTGGCCTCCTCTCTTCTTTTGGTTTTACATCTGAGTACCTGAGGAAGTGGTGGTGTCTTGACTTCCATGTGTGCCTGTAGCTGCTCAGTAAGGAGATACTACATCTCTTTTGTATTAATTTTGGAGCTACCTCACTGTTCTCTTCAACAGCTGAAAACAAAAATAATTAACCATAATATCTTGGAAAAAACAAACAAATCACAGTATACTAGCAAATTATCATTCTCCATCATGCAAATATGGAAAACTTCTAACTTTAAGAATAGTTTGTTGGAAAAGTGTGTTATGCAATTATTGCATACAGAAGTTCACCATACTCCTGAAATATGTATTCTTACAATCACTCTACATAACACAACAATATTTCTTTTGTACGGGAATAAATTGGGAAAAAAGTAAGCCTCTTAAATACTAAACTCATTTTTTGTTAAAAATAAAGATAGATGAATTTGAATTTAGTTGTGTTTCAGCTAAATTTATGAAATACACAATTTTAATCTTCACGTGAAACTGATTTCTCATGCAAACAGGAAAAGGTTTATCACCAAGAAAAACAATTAAATTCATAACATTACTATAACTGAATTAAACATGGGTTTGAACTTCATTTAACTGACGTTTAGGAGATTAAGAATTAATGCTACAAAAAATCCATTTAGCTTATGCTCATTAATGTGACACTTACAATCACGTGGTTCCTTTTTAATTTTTTCTTCTGATATGAATTCCATTTCATCTTCACTGAATTTTGGCTCATGTATTTGATTTCCAGTTCTGTCAAAGAAAAGAACCCCATGAAACAAATATTTCTTATAAAAATAAATAACTAATTATACATCTGAGTACATAAGGATCAAATTACTGAGACAATTCTTTTCCTTTTTGAATATCTGTTGTCACCAAATGATATTCTCAACATGTTTCAATACACATTATTTTTACTACACATGCATACCTTTCTTTTACAAGAGTATTCTTAAAATTTGCTTTTAACTTAATTTTACCAATCCTTTTGTTTTCAAATTGTTATTAGTGAATGTATCTTGTATTTTCAACTGCTAAGTGTACGACGTACGATAAAATAGTATGTTAAAAGTGTAACTTGGATACTAAACATCCTAACAGATCTTCATAAAGACAGTACTAAACCATAGAACTGAATTCTGCACATGATAGTTTGTACTTTAAAAATTACAGATTTTTCAGTAATGATCTTACTTGCATTTGTACTGTCTGAACTAAAAATTGGTGAAATTAACTGAGTTCAAAATGCTATTGGAAATTGGAAGTTATTGTTGTACAAGCAGCTTGATTGACCTTTGCCTGCTTATTACTTTCAGAATCCAGAAACAAATTCACGTTTGCCTTCCACAATAAAACAAAATTTATACATTCTCAGCATTTTAAACTTTTTAAGTCACTACCGGTCTAGAAACTATTTTCACCCACAAAGATTCACAAAACAGCTTGTAAAACGTGCAGTTTTTTACATACACGTGCATTACACTAATTCCTTTCAAACTTATTCTCTTAATTTCTTGAAACGTTAGTTTAGATGAAGGAGCACTAAATCATATAAACAATTATAATGGAACTTATGTTCTGCACAGTAGGACATTGGCCTAACATCTGAATCACTATGAAAGGACTTAGACACAGACAAAACTGTTTCACAATATTCTGGAAAATGCATTTTCGGTTCTGATTCTTGTTTGTGAAACAGTAATTAGACAGCTCGCAAGCACAAACAAGCTTACCTAAAATGACAACTGGCCCAACATTGGAACTATATACAAAGAACCATCCAATCTCATTCTCACACTGATAAACTATTCAGCTAAAACGATATGTCCCCCCCCACCAATCACTAGGTACCCCCACATATCCCCTCATCACCAGCAAACACACAAACATGGTAATTTTGGAAAAAATTTAAGTAGTCACTCAGTTTTCAGTTCTTCACGATGGTAACACTCCCTGTCTCTTTTTTCTGTGTTTTGAGCATTAAAGATTTCAAACTTATTTTTTCGTACATGTGTAAGGCACAATTAAGTTTGCTGGGTTTCCCTATAACAATTTTTAACCATGCGTATCTTTTAATTTTTTGTAATTAGTTACAAGAGATTGTTAACACCAAAGCAAAGAGAAAAACCATACTGTATCACTAACACACTTACAACTGCTGTTTTCTAGGCTTCTTCCTTGGACTCATTTCAATTGGTGGACATGTCCGTTCCTCCTCTACTGGCTCCTGTTTGATTGGTGGAGACTCTGGATCTCCAGCACCTAGTCCTGGCGACGATGTTGCTGAGATTGTCGTTGAGCCTCCTGAACTCTGTCCTCCACCATTGCCTCTAGACTCTGGCCTTTTTGGTGGCGATGGTGGAGAGCTTGGCGTTGAAACGCTGAGTGAACTTAATAAAGGAGTTAAATTTTTCTGGGCTTTTACAGGTGTCCTGCACAGACAATAAGACGAGAGTTTTACAATTTTCATCATGTATAGAAGGTATACTTCTTACATCATCTGACAAAGTGCACAAATTGAAAATATAAAAATATAATAATTCTAAAACAACTGTTAACTCTTTTACACACAATTGTACTTAAGCTGTTTTTTGACAATGTTTAATTAGATACTTAATTGGCTGAAGTAGCAAGCCACTTTGTTTTGGTGAAGATCTGACTGATTAAACTAAACTAATTTCTTTCTATGATTTTTATTGTCGCTTATCTACATAAAGTTACTGGACACAGAAATGAAACAATGAACGCATCTCACTAATGGTGAATTTGGAACTGACAGCTGTTTTAAGCACAGACTGCAAGCACAACACTGCTGCATCTGAAGTTTGACAAACTCTGTTGCATCACGTTGACTTTGAACAAGTTAGGAATATTCAGAAAGTAAAGCTGCATTGTGATATGTCTGACAACTCTGTCGCATCATGTAGACATTATCAGACATGGCAGTGCTGCCAAGCATGAAGAAACAATTTCCTTTGCATTTTTACTAAGCTTGTAACCTTACTTTCAACAGATAACTCATGTGTTCATGTTTATAATCTTGTTTGAACAAAGTTTAGTTAGAAATCTAAATTACATGGGTAAGTAGTTAATTCACTAAGGCTGTTTAATGGTCTAATTAGTCCACATTATCTAATCCCTCATAGGACACACTATATTCTACTTTACTCACCCTTCAGTGTCTCTCTTTCTTAGTATACTTGGGCGAGGCGATGCATTTTGTTTTAACGTTGGTTGTGTTTGATTTTGTCCACCCCCACTTGGGCTATCTGTTGGCTGTACCACAGAAGAACCTGAAAATAAATATACGTTTTCACTGTGCCTGCAACAAGGTCTGACAAACAAAGTGTGTCAACTCCCCACAATGCATCTGTTGCAGGGGCGGTAACTGGTGGGGGGGGTCAAAGGGGACAGCTGTACCGGGCCCTGAGCTCAAGGGGGGCCCCAACAGGGGCTCCATTTTTTTGGTGTAAAACAATTTTAGTTTGGTTATGATTTAGAAAAATAACAATATATTTCTAATTAACCGCAGCAGGACCAATATTAAATTTGAACGTGTTCGATTTAATAGCTATGAGGGCATATTATTGTTTTCCCGTCTCATAATTATAAATTTCATTTAATACTATTGAACTTTCCGATATGTATATTAAAAAAGGTTGTAACCTACCAATCTACCATTAAGTTTTATGTTTTTGTTAATATTTTAGAATTTGTTTTTTGTGTACCCTTATGTTCACTACATAAATTTCTTTTATTAAATTTTCCATGTTTGTTGATACAAAGTAAACATGATCTAGAGTTTCAATTTTAGTTTTCTAAGTTCCTTAGTCACCCTCTATGTGTGTAATATTTAAATGTGATTGTGACGGTGGTGTGTTGTGAGGGTGTTTGGGTGGGGGGTCGGGGTAGAAATAAGGGGGCCCCCGTGGGTTTATCTGTACCGGGCCCCGCGATTTCCGTTACCGCCCCTGATCCATTGTGGCAGCACAGCATGTACAATGCCATCCCAACTGTATTTCTTTATTGATATCTCGAAGCAGTGTTTTAATGACCAATATTGTCCCATTGTTTCATATGGTATCCATCATTACCTGTATATGTTTTAGCTCAAAACTAATGAAAATGTCACTAACTGAATAAGAGCAACAAAACATTAGTTTACAAAATTATGTTCTACGGAAAGAGAAAGACTTGACGGGTGACCATTAACATCAGTTGATGATAATATCACTAAAGTTAAGCAAAGTGTGCATATAAGTCATCAGTTTTCAGAAGGTAACAAGTATACAATGTATAATGACAAAGACAGAGTTATGCATACAAATTTTAACATGTGTAACCTATGTAAACTAAACAAAGAGTTGGAATTTGCCAAGAAGGCACATGACACTTTGCTTCACGCCAATAGACGTTATGAGTTAAGGGTATACTATTAAGTCCCCGAAAAGAAATGATGATCTACAGTGGAAGACTCGACTCTCCATGCTCAAAATTATTTAATCACTTCAAATGAAGAGTCAAACCAATGTTGCTGTTTCATTTTGATACTAATAGAATTGTTAACTAATAATTCATACTAAGGCTACTGAATATACCTTACTATGCATGTTGCCAACAGTACCCCCCCCCCCAAAGAAGAAATGCAAAAGACTCTTAATTTTTTGCTGCTAACTAGTCAAAGACATTATTGGATTTTGCAACTTGCTCACACACAACAACACTGTGAATGACAGTTTTTAGCAATAAAATAATACCGTGTTGAACTCCCACCCTACTCAATGAACTTGGGCCTGGTACTTTTGTCCCCCCCCCCCCCCCCGGTGTGTCAAACCACTGAATTGGGAAGCATGCTGATGAAGCCAAGAGCAATATGAAGGTAGCTCTCTATAAAAAAAGTTCTCAGTTCCAAAACTGTTTTGAAGGGTTGACTAGACGCTGGCATCAACTGTGTATGCAGAAGTTTTATCACAGCAAAATTGTGAACTGTTTTGGTATGACCTTGTATATAACCATGAAAAAGGTAGTAGTTAGTTACTTTGTACAATCAGTCTTCTAATATTAATTTTAAGAGAGATAAAATTATTTCAAAGCCACTCAGTAATATTTTTAAACTAAACCATTTATAAACTGTAATTAGGAAATTTTTTAAACAAAATACAAATGGAAAAGCTGTTTAATTCTGCTTTTAACCTATTTATGACAACAAACACATAGATATTAAAAACACCACAAAATACACCAAAAACACAAAATACTAATATATACACCACAATCACACACAATACTACCAATTTAAAGCACCAGAGACCAACAGAAAACCACAGCAACAACCAGCCAACACACAAATACCTCACAAGGCTCAAAATCAGGAAGGCAAAATCAGGATGGGAACACAAGGATTCCTGAAAAGTTCCAAATAAGGAGAAAACATCTTGAGGTAAAGTCATTATAAAATATATATTATGTATATCAAGAAACAGACTGTAGCAAAAAGTGTTTGAATATTAAAAACAATATCATTCATGTGACAATAGAGAATTCAAAGATTACAAAAACAAAAACAAATTTTTCTATAACATTAACATTTTCAATAAAATTTCTTATATTAAATTTAATAACTGACAAGTAAATATTCTAAATAGAACAACATACACCAGGAAAGAGACAAAGTAGTAAACATATCTGTTTCAAATATGCAGTGCATCAACAGGCGAACACACATACTTGTATTTCTAGATGGTTAAACATGCAAATTAGCTACATTTCTATGTTAGTAGGCTACACAATACTGTTGTACCGGAGCTAATTATAATTTAAAAACTATTTTGGAAACAACAAATTTACCAAGTCTGTTACTTTTGTGTGTACTTTTTTCAACCCACAGATGCAAAACAAACACATGAATTATGTTTCTGATGATTCTGATCATTAAAAAAAAGACCATTACGCCTGTGTGACAAAAAAAAAGTTCTTCTAGTTTCAGATTTTTGCAGATATGCGCTTTTCCTTAGCACGACAGAACACTTATATAAAATATTTTACTGTTTTCACTTCTTAAAGTTACGCCTGAAAATGTTTACCATGACTGTCTACTGAATTACAAAATTCTATTGTCCACTGCATCAAGCAATACTCTGGTGTTATTAGTTGCACATTTCTCCGATTTATTTTCAATGCAAATAAAAATGTATTTAGTGTGTTCATTTTTTGGGTACTTTTTGGTACTGACACCTATTATGCTTGTTGATACTTTTTTAATTACAAATGACATCTATTATGTGAAAATCACCTGTACAATTTTGTCATTAAATAAATTAGCTCCTGTTCCAATATCTATTTTTTTTTGTATCTGGAAAAAGCAAAATGTTATGTGTTTCAGACAAATTTTGCAATTTAGAAAAATTGAAGAAAACAACTAAGCTGAAAGGTGTTTCCGACACTAAACTGGTCAGGTAACACTACGGTGTTAATGTAATATCAATAAACCTATTGTAAATAAAGGCATACAACTAACTTTATTACCAGTCACATTATTAGAATTTTCTATATTGCTAAAGATTATACAGGATGGGACGATGAGAACACAACAATTTGTGTACACTTGCGTTTGGTTACAATGGCAACAATAAATAAACAGATGGTTTTATAACCTCAATTAAACAATGGGATTTGCAACAATAAATAAACAGATGGTTTTATAACCTCAATTAAACTATGGCATTTCAGTAAACATGGCTCAATGACGAGTTAAACATCATGCGTTTGCTGTAGAAACATTTTTTAAAAGTAATGATTCCTATATAACAACAAAAAGACTGTTTAGAAATCATTTCAATGTTGGGAGAAATGGAAGAGCCCAGATTGCTCAACAATATCGAAATGGGTAAGAACATTAGAACCACTTCCTCGACACAGAAAACAATCGGAGGAACTGTAAAAACAGTGTGCATGCCAGAAAATGTGGAAAGGGTAAGAGCTACTGTCATGTGTAGTCAAAAAGGGTCTGCTAGGAAGCATACTATTGCACTGCAGATTTCCAGTAGGTCTATGCTCAGGATTTTGCACCAAGATCTCCAATTCCATCCACACAAAATTCAAGTGACCCAACGTGTTTGAAAGTGATTACACTGAAAGAATTAATTTTTGTAATGAAATATTGCAATTAAAAAATCAAGAACAAAACTTTCATGAACACTTGATATGCCAGACAAAGCACATTTTCACTTTTCTGGGCATGTCAATAAACAAAACATGTGCTACTGGAGTGACAGTAACCCTCAAGAACTTAATGCTATACCTCTTCATAATGCTATACACCATCCTGCAAGTCATTGTTTGGTGTGGAGTTTTCTCCGTTCGTGTTTTTGGGCTGTATTTCTTTGAAGATGATAATGGAAATTCAGTCATTGTGAACTCAGATCAATATGTCCAAATGCCTTTATTAAATAATCTAAGGACTGATACTACTCAGTCTACTCTACTGGCTCGGTCTGGTTCCAGCAGGATGGAGCTACTGCACAGAACACAATGGATATTGTGCAGTTGATATCAAGATTTGGTGCAATTCTCTGGCCAGCGCGATCTCCAGACCTGTCTGTGTGTGATTTCTTTTTGTAGGGCTGTCTAAAGTTTAACGTTATCCAGTCACGACCAGGTGATTTAAATCAGCTTAGGCAGCAGATCATCGAGGAAATTAAGGCGATTCCACAAGCCAAGCTACAGAGAGTCAGAGAGCTTTCTCAGTCGACTTGAAAAATGGAAGCATGTCAATGGATGTCACTTAAGGGATGTTATTTTCAAACGACGAACACGATCAAGTAAAACTGCATGATTATTACCTTTGAATTTATACCATATCTGACTTAAAAAATATTAAAACGAGTCTCTGTTGTGATAGTTTTAAATTGTTGTGTTCTCATTGCCCCACCCTTAAAAGACACTATTCTATTATACATTTGATCTATGTGTCCATATAAATAATAAACTTACTTTTTAGAACACAAAAAAGTCAATTCAAAAACAAAGCTAGCTTAATAGTACAATACCTTCATTCGCGACATACGAATGAACAGAACTGCGATTGTGATCTACAACCATTACCGGGTTAAATCTCACTGGCTGTCCAGTTGTGCCTAAAATACCTGGATCAAAACAATCAGAAGAGGAAAAAAACATTAGTAACGGTGGCCAAGAAAAATACAGACAGTCATTCATTCAACATTCTATAATTGAAGTGTACACTGAATTAAAAAAAAAATAATTATACCACAGAATAAGGAAAGCCCAGACACCGAGTATTTACTCTTATCAATATTAAAATGTACTGTTATATTACATGTTTGATGAAAACTAGTAGACAGTTACTTCTGCATGTATACAGATGTTCTCAAAACATTGTGCCAAACTTCGGAAAATGAGCCCATTTATTAAAATGCACGAAATATGTCCAATAAACATATGCCAAAAAGAGATTTGTTTTCCATCCGTATGTCTAATATTAATTACTACTAAATGAAGTGTGATGTGGAGTTGGAATTTGGTATGCACAGTACCATTCCACCACTTCTTATAAGTACAAAGCAAACCAAAGTGTTACTTTAAAAATGTTCAAAATTATGGCAGATTGAAAAAATGTAATTCTAAATTTTACATAGTAGGTACTTATAACAAAAAAAACTGATACAGTGAAACTTCGCTAATTCGGACCAAGCTCAGTCCGAATTGCTGAAAGTCCGAATTATAGAACATTACGAACTGAACGCGAGTTTTTGCGTGTCTATCGGTTACCGATAGCAGACAATATAAAAGAAATCATTCTGAAACCCAATTTGAATCTACAAGAGGTCTACTGCATGTTCTTGTTAAAAATACTATATTTAATCCTCTATTAATTAGTAGTAGAAGAGGTATAAAATAAGAAATAACGTAGAGTACCTGTTTATGTGATGTTTACTACAAAAATTCGATTCAGTTTTATACTGTAGTACGTAACTTACATACAAAACAAAACTTAAATACAAAACACTCTATTTTCACTGCACAGTACGTATTCACGCAAGCCTACAGCTTCTTAAAAAAATCACTAACTTTTTTCTGCGTGTATTTTGTTTTTAGCTGTTTCCTCACAAAATCCTGTTTCATTTCACTTAAAACAAAAAATATTTGCTTAAGTCAGAGTTTACAGGCATTTCTACGAACTTCAACAAGGATTAACTGTTCATGATATCCGGGCTGTTTGGCTGTGGTCCATGGTTTATAACAAAACCAAACGTTTCTGCAACTCCACTGGCTGCCATCATCAGTCGTATAAAATATCCTGCACGCCGGGTGTTTATGTACAGGCCCACAGTACTGTGGTATAGGCTAAAGCTGTCCTGCCATGCTACCTGTACTTATAAATTCAGCAAAGTCCCACGTACAGGTAAAAATGACACCATCAGCCAATCACAATAAAGATGGTGTATGATTGGCTCGCACCAAGCTATGCCATTAGGTACTCACTTGTTGTCCGCGAAGTACTGTGGGGAAGGCTGCTGATTTCCCGCGATTCCACCTGTGCTAATTGTTATTGCTAATTTCAACCCCCGCACAAGTAAGAACTGCATCATCGGCCAATCAAAAACAAGGTGTGTGAGAGGCTCGCATCGCGCCATGCCATAAAGTACTTAATGCGATGCTTTCGCCCCGCCGATTCATAGCGATCGCAGCATGCTTATGAATCAAGACGGACTCCATATGAAGACAAGGGAAGTAATCACTCACCGCCGACAAGAGTTTCGTCTCATCGAAGCAGATCCGATGGTCAGCATTGGCGAGCGCGTGCTCAGCAACGGCAATGTTCACCCACGCGTGTGCGGATGCTGCGCTTCGTGGTACCAATGTACACCTGGCCGCATAGGCAGGGAACTCCGTACACACCGCACGATGACAGCGGGTCTCGGACGTCCTTCGTCGGCCTCACACCGTGCCGACTGAGCAGCCTACCAATGCGGTCCGTCACCCCATGGATGTAGGGCAACGCTGCAAAACCGACGGTCTCGTGTGACTCCACTTCCGGCCTGGCTGTTCTGCTCGTCTCACCTCCCCGACGGAATATCCATTGGCCTGCAGCGCTAGTTCGAGGTGGCGCAGCTCCTCATCTAGGTACCAGGGCTCGCATATCCTCCTAGCCCGGTCCACCAAGGTCTTCAACACCGCCCTCTTCTGGCTGGGATGGTGGTTTCACTGTTTATGGAGATAGCGGTTAGTGTGCGTCGGTTTTCTATAAACTTTATGTCCGAGGCTGCCATCGGTCCTTTTAAGGACCAACACGTCCAGAAAAGCCAGCTGATTGTCGGTCTCCCTCACAATGATAAACTGTATCCGTGGGTGAACCTGATTGAGATTTGCCAGGAACCTGCCGAGTTCATCCTCTCCATGGCTCCAGATAACAAAGGTGTCATCAACATACCGGAACCAGCACCTCGGCTTCAACGGAAAAGATGAAATTGCCCGCTGCTCGAACCTTTCCATATAAAAGTTCGCCACCACAGGACTGAGTGGACTCCCCATGGCCACACCATCAATCATTTCAAAGAATTCACTGCCGTACTGAAAATAGGTAGTTTTTAGAATTTGCCGGAAAAGCGCTGTAATGACTGCCGGAAAAAGGTTAGCTAAGTGGTCAAGGACATCATCCACGGGCACCATGGTGAACAACGAAACCACGTCAAAGCTGACCATTATGTCTCCAGGCCGCAACGACAACCCACCAAGCCTTTCAAGAAAGTGGGTCGAATCCCTCACATATGACTCCGTACCACCTATATGTGGCCTGAGAAGCTCAGCCAAGTGTTTAGCCAGATGGTAGGTTGGAGACGCTATGGCGCTGACGATGGGTCTGAGGATCCTCGAGATCGATGAGATGAAACTCTTGTCGGTGGTGAGTGATTACTTCCCTCATCTTCATATGGAGTCCGTCTTGATTTCGAGGATCTTGGCTAGAGCAAAACCGCCGCGATGCAACATACCAGTGGGTGAGCTGCGGGCACTAAGAACATTAAGGCGGGATGAATCTATCATCATATTACCGGTGGATAAGGGGAGCGCTACGGTTGTAATGAACACCAATGACTACCAAAGGAAGATCGGAGAACTGCTAGACCCAGAAACCTACAAGAAACTGTGAAGAGATCTGACTGCAGTGGTCCTTAAAAGGGCCGATTTTCTGGTTAAGCGGTCTTCCTTGGAGCCTGATGTGAAGGCAGCCGTCTGGTGTTCGGAAGCCCTTCCACCTAGGCTTTATGGGCTCCCCAAAATTGACAAGCCGGACGTCCCGCTCAGACCCATCGTCAGCGCCATAGGGTCTCCAACATACCATCTGGCTAAACACTTGACTGAGCTTCTCCAGCCACATATAGGTGGTACGGAGTCATATGTGAGGGATTCGACCCATTTTCTTGAAAGGCTCGGTGGGTTGTCGTTGCGGCCTGGAGACATAATGGTCAGCTTTGACATGGTTTCGTTGTTCACCATGGTGCCCGTGGATGATGTCCTTGACCACTTAGCTAACCTTTTTCCGGCAGACATTACAGCGCTTTTCTGGGATGTTCTAAAAACTACCTATTTTCAGTACGGCGGTGAATTCTTTGAAATGATTGATGGTGTGCCCATGGGGAGTCCACTCAGTCCTATGGTGGCGAACTTTTATATGGAAAGGTTCGAGCAGCGGGCAATTTCATCTTTTCCGTTGAAGCCGAGGTGCTTGGTATGTTGATGACACCTTTGTTATCTGGAGCCATGGAGAGGATGAACTCGGCAGGTTCCTGGCACATCTAAAATCAGGTTCACCAACGGATACAGTTTACCGTTGAGAGGGAGACCGACAATCAGCTGGCTTTTCTGGACGTGTTGGTCCTTAAAAGGACCGATGGCAGCCTCGGACATAAAGTTTATAGAAAACCGACGCACACTAACCGCTATCTCCATAAACAGTGAAACCACCATCCAAGCCAGAAGAGGGCGGTGTTGAAGACCTTGGTGGACCGGGCTAGGAGGATATGCGAGCCCCGGTACCTCGATGAGGAGCTGCGCCACCTTGAACTAGTGCTGCAGGCCAATGGATATTCCGTCGGGGTGGTGAGACGAGCAGAACAGCCAGGCCAGAAGTGGAGTCACGGGAGACCGTCGGTTTCGCGGCGTTGCCCTACATCCATGGGGTGATGGACCGCATTGGTAGGCTGCTCAGTCGGCACGGTGTGAGGCCAATATTCAAGCCGACAAGGAAGATCCACCAGTTCTTGAGGCCGACGGACGTCCGAGACCCGCTGTCATCGTGCGGTGTGTACGGAGTTCCCTGCTCTTGCGGCCAGGTGTACATTGGTACCACGAAGCGCTGCGTCCGCACACGCATGGGTGAACATAGCTGTTACTGTAGATTGGGGCAGGCGGAGAAGTCTGCCGTAGCTGAGCACGCGCTCGCCAATGCCGACCATCGGATCCGCTTCGATGAGACGAAACTCTTGTCGGCGGTGAGTGATTACTTCCCTCGTCTTCATATGGAGTCCGTCTTGATTCATAAGCATGCTGCGATCGCTATGAATCGGCGAGGCAAAAGCATCGCATTAAGTACTTTATGGCATGGCACGATGTGAGCCTCGCAAACACACCTTCTTGTTTTTGATTGGCCGATGATGCAGTTCTTACCTGTGCGGGTGTTGAAATTAGCAATAACAATTAGCACAGGTGGCATCGCAGGAAATCAGCAGCCTTCCCCACAGTACTTCGCGGAAAACAAGTGAGTACCTAATGGCATAGCTTGGTGCGAGCCAATCATACACCATCTTTATTGTGATTGGCTGATGGTGTCATTTTTACCTGTACGTGGGACTTTGCTGAATTTATAAGTACAGGTAGCGTGGCAGGACAGCTTTAGCCTATACCACAGTACTATGGGCCTGTACGTAAACACCCGGTGTGTAGGATATTTTATACCACTGAAGATGGCAGCCAGTGGAGCTGCAGAAACGTTTGGTTTTGTTATAAACCATGGACCACGGCCAAACAGCCGGGATATCATGAACAATTCATCTGACACCGGCCGTGAGAGCCTGAGGAATATTTTTCAACAACGATTGTTTAACATTCTCACTTTCTTCGTGATCGTTTTCTTCCTCATCGTCATCATCATCGCCATTTTGATCATCTGTCATCAGTCCCTTAGTTTGGTGACCTTCTATAGTAGCAGCTATTTCTTTTTCCGACTGCACAACGTACCCTCACGAGCATCTTCATCCAGCCACTTTCGAATATTTTCCGTGTTTGTCTCATGTTCTCGTGCATTTTGTAAAATATTTCTGTAATCATCTTCTTCAATTGCATTAAAATCCTCTTCTTCGTTATCTTCAGGGTTAAGAAGTTTTTTCCAAGAATTAGTAATCGTCGTGGCTTTCACCTCCTTCCAACTTGAAACTCAGTTAAATAATTTTTTATTTTTTATTGTATTCTTTTTATATAGCCTAAAGGTACCATATAATGTTATTATTTATATTCTTAAAGCGATCGATTTCGGTCACAGACCATCGTCAGGTTATATAGCACATTTGTGTTCACAATATTATAAAACACTATTATTTATAAAAACGAATTTGTAGACATTGTGTAATGGGACAATTCAGCCCACCTAATATTTTATTGGAAACATAAAAGTATAAATAATAATTGTAAAATATTATTCACAAATTATAACGACGGAATACGAAATGAGTGAAATAGTGTCAAGGTCAACTCCAGACGCAAGGGGAACAGTTATTTTTAGCTACATGACCTGTAAGTTATGTAAGCAAGAGGTCATGCCATATGACGTCAGTGCAAAACGTCACTTGGAATGTAAGGCGTGGACGGAGGAGGAGGTTTTTTTATGTTGCAGTACCCTCGGCATGGGATGATAGAGAAAGTGTGAAATGGTGTTATGATGAGAGATATTTTGTGAGAGAGTTGTATTTTGATAGTAAGATAGAGTTGTTTGAGGTTGGTAGAAGGTATAAAGAATTAGTAGAGAGGTTAGATATAGAGAGCTGATAATTATATTGAGTACCTACCTTGTGACGTAAATAGTGCAGCAAATGATGATAAGGTTGATGATATTGAGTACTTACCTTGTGATGAAACTGATATCGCAGCAGATGATAATAATGATGAAATTATAATTTACCTAACTGTGACAAATTATACTAAGGGCGACTTGACTATACTCGATGGTGACAAGTTACATGATGTAATAATATGGAATAATCCTGTTGATTATAATGGTATTGTGGAAAAGTATGAGAATTTAAATAGTCGTTATATTGATAGAGATAATATAATGAACTTAGAAATGAATTGTGTAGATCTAAGCCAAGATTATTATTCGATGATGGTGGTTAAACATTTGGTGTTCATGAACATTTAATTATGTGAGTAGGGGGTTCTGAAATGGACTGTATTATGAAATGATTTGTGGTAAACTATAACGAATAATAATGTGGATTTTATATACTTTTGTGTTGATGTCAAATGTATTTGTGTAATAGATTATGGTGTACTCTATATTTTATGTAAACAATGTATGTATGTAAGAAGAATTGATCTTGTAATAATAATAACATTTTGTAATAATAATAACATTTTACTAGACTAAATAAATGATGAGAGTAATTGTGAATTTTATAATGTAATTAAAGTAACTTAGTGTTTTAAAAAACTGATTGAATTAAATAATTGGAGATTAATTAATTAATTTAAAATATTGTACAGAGGAATTTTGGTGATAAATTTAAATGATTTTCTGAGATTTGGATTTTATAGTAAATAGTAAATGATTAAACAGACAATGTGTTTAGGTATTGAGTTATATTGTTATTATAAGGTAAGTTATGAATTTTCTAATGTAATTTTCAACGATTAACTTAATGTAAAATGTTGTAAAAGAGGGAATTTGGGTGATGATTATTTCAATAAGGCATTAAGACAGTCAAAGCTAATTTTAAATGGGTGTTAGACAAAAAAGAATTTCTGGAATAAAAGTAATACAGAAACAGGGTAGTAGTAGGGACACAGTAGCAAGAGTGAATGTGTGTAGAGAGAAAGGGATTGATGAAAATGGAGAGTAAATAGGTGAGAGCAGGGTACATAAATTTTGTAGTGAGGGTGGAGGTGTAAGGAGTCCTCAAGATGTTGTAGCGGGAGATGAAGTTTAAAGAGGGTTGCGGGTTACCTGGAAGCGCCAGGAACTGATAAGGGAATGAGCTGGTAGTGCGGGAACACACATCCTATGTACAAAAAGGGTATCAGGTGCTTTGTTATAAGGGGAGAATGATTAAAGCAGAATTAGAGAAATTAGTGGAGGTAAATATTATTGAGAGATCGGTGTCATCCTATGCAAATCTGTTCGTGGTTGTTAGAAGGAAGAAGGTGAGTAAGGTTATATCTAAATGCCCGTTCAATAAATCAAATCATTATGAATGACTGAGAATCACTCGAACCAAGTGATGATGAAAATGCTAAATAGAAATTCATAGTTGAAATGTAAAAATAAATGTAACAAGTGAAAGATTTAATAGAATTTGAAACTAAAGTAAAATGGTAAGGTGTGTAATTTTGATCAAACTTAAATTTGAAATGTTTGCTTCGATGTAATAATAGCCATGTTCATTATGAGTGTTTATGTTGTATTATGTTAGTGTGTAGGAATCTTAAACATGTATTCTGTGTTTTAAATAGATTCCCCACTTTCGGGCGGTCCTGGCCTTACCAGCCCAGACCGTGGTTTTGGATGACAATCAGCTGTGGGCAGACTTATTTTAACCTGACCATGGTTGGTTGCCTTTGATATTGGTACAATTTAGAAATTAACAGGGGGTTTTCATCAGGGGAATCCACATAACTTTGGAACAGTGGCTACCACCAAATGGGGTGATAGAACCGTATTAAGGGCATATGAATCATTATAGTAAGATTGCTGGTGTCCTCGGACATCAGTAATGCCGAATTTTTATATAACGCTGAAGCAAGAACGGTGTAAGCAGCGTTTGCACCTTAATAAAATTCAGTTCTTGTGGACGCAAATGGGCGCTACAGTCCAACATCATTAAGCAATAGAGTGTGTGGAAAGGAGCTGGACGTTACAAGCCATGGGCATAAATACAGCATTTATGCAACAAGGTAAATGCCTTACACGGTCTACCCGTGAGGTGATTTACCTAATTGTAACTGGGTAAAGGGGGGATATTAGATATTGATGGAGAAGGAGGTTACTAAATTGCTAGTAATAAATTATTGAGAATAAAAATGAGTTATTGAGTATGTTGATGATGTAGAAGGTGTAGTTGATTCTAAGATGTAATTAAATGATTTGATGTTGATTTAAGGAGTACTATTATGAAGACGCTTAACGATTGTTAAGTAAATAATTTGTTCTGATGTAGTTGATTTATATACGTTTTATTCTATACAAGACTTTTATTAGTGAATTTAATTATTTTGAAATATGAATTATATAATGGAAGGTATTTGTAATATTGTAATGGGGAATGTTTATGTAAATTCTGATGGGAATCAGAGAAGTATTTTGAATTTTGGAACAAGAATTAACATGAGAAATGCATTCAGAATGTGGGTATTGAAGTTTAAATGTTTTATATTATGTTAAGTATGTATACAGATATATGTTATAAGTTAAGAAAAACCAGTGCTTCTTAACGGAAACCAGCAAAGCTAAGGGGAACCAGATCAGTTAGGAATATGGTAGTATACTAGGCCACTATTTGATATTTTTGATTTGATGTTTCAGTGTCTGGTGATGCTGTGGCGGCGGTCCTGTGCTGGCCTTGCGGTGTTGGGATCTTGAGAGAGAAGTCCAGTAAGGTCATTCAGGTGCGGTCACAGTCACTGGACCAGGGAGTAAGTTAACCACGATTTTTAATAAAAAGTACAGGGGGTTGTGGTGACATATCCTGACTGATCCCTTTAGGAAGTATGAGAGTGTCAATGAGAGTTTTTATGGTTTGGCATAAAACCTCTCATTGAGGGGGTATTGTAACGGGACAATTCAGCCCACCTAATATTTTATTGGAAACATAAAAATATAAATAATAATTGTAAAATATTATTCACAAATTATAACGACGGAATATGAAATGAGTGAAATAGTGTCAAGGTCAACTTCAGATGCAAGGGGAACAGTTATTTTTAGCTACATGACCTGTAAGTTATGTAAGCAAGAGGTCACGCCATATGACGTCAGTGCAAAACGTCACTTGGAATGTAAGGCGTGGACACAGCATCGACAGCGTTCTGCGTTGAGAACAAAGGCAGTCATCAAATAACATCTCACGATAACGGACGCGAACCGTTCGCGCGGCCGCCGGCGAAACAGTTCAGTCGCCTGCACGTATAAAATGTAAAAATGTGAATTTACAAAGTTAAATATTGATTAGATTGGAATAACTATTATTTTGTTTAAAAGAAAAAGAAAAAACGGTGAAAGAAAGTGAAATGAAAGGAGTAAACGGGAGTGCGTGGTATAAGGGGAGTCGTTTGGAGGATGGTGAGATAAGTAACAGACAAGTATAAATAAAATCCAAATTATATAAATAATAAAAATGGTCATCTAAATTACATATATGTATATATATAAAGAAATATGAGCTCAAAAAGGGGAATCAAAAATAAAAAGAATGTACTGTGTGAAACTGCGTGAGTGTGTGTGGAGGTACCTAATTAATATCTAAGAAGTGCTGGTTTGTGGGTTCATTGTTGATGATTTTGATAAATGATTTAATTGTCAATTCTATTTGCGTTTATAATATAAAAGGCAAAAAATTATTAATCATGTTAGATTGATGGTTCATGAATGAACAAATAATGTTTTCTTTTGTGTTTTAAGGGAAAGTTTAATGTATGATTGTTGATGAAAGTAATAAAAGGTAATAGTATTTGTGAACAAATAATTAATTCATTTACTAAAATAATCCGAATACTGTCTTCCGAATACGCCTAGAAAGGACCTTGGCTTAACTTTGGGTAAGTACTTGACACAGTTGGCAATAATTAAAAGATGGCGTCTCGTAGTAGTCGCAAAAACATGGATGATTATTAGTAAACAAATGTAAAGTAAAATTGTAAATAGTTAAATAAAACTTAATTACAATTGTTAATTTTGATACATATGTTGTTGTCTAAAGCTTCCTAAGAACTGATTCTGTTATAAGAGTGTTCATGTTTACATATTATATCATCTGATTACTGAATGTTGATTTTGTCGTAATATTTCAAAAGAGATATTATTTTTGAAGTCTGTCATAACGTTTAATAGATTTTCATGGCCCTCTTCTTTTATATGTTTGTATATTCGGTATTGTTCATATATATTTGATCTTATTTTGTCATTGCATGTTTTCAATACGGTTAAATGTTGTATTGGACCGTATTCACAAGACTGTAGTTTTATGTGTTTTGCTACTGTTGAGTTTGGATTTGAGTGTTGAGAATGTTTTGTATGTTCAATATATCTGTGTTTAAATGATGTTGAAGTGAATCCTATGTATTTTTTGTTGCACTGTACATTACATTCTGTCGAGTTCGCAGGTTGACATTGATATTGGTAGACTCCAGCTTTTTCATAAATTTTTTCCTTTTATGTACTGTTTATTTTCAGATTGTTGTAGATGTCATTGCTTGTTCTGAATGCTAGTTGATAGTCATATTTTGTAAATGTTCTAGCTAATTTTTGAGAGTTGTCGTCAATGTAATGTGCAGGTATATAGGTTTTCTTCTTTTTGATTGATGTGTTATTTGTTTTATTCCTTTTTTGTTTTTTAATGATTTTATCGATCATTTGAGGCTGATATCCATTGTTTTGAGCTATTTGTTTTATGATGTGTATTTCTTTTTCGTATTGTTTCTTGCATAGAGGATATGTGAGGGCTCGATGTATCATGCTGTTGTATGCAGAAATTTTTTATGAGTAGGGATGGTTGCTCTCTGCGTGAATGGTAATATTTGTTTGAGTATCTTTTCTGTATATAGAGAAATGATGTTTGCTTGCATGGCGTTTTATGGTAACGTCTAGGAAGTTTATTTCGCCTTTATTTTCTATTTCTTTTGTAAATTTAATATCGGAATTGATGGAGTTAATGTATGCTAGAAGTTGGTAGATTTGTTTAGCAGTACCTATAAATAAACAGATGACGTCATCTACATATCTGTACCAATATTTGATGTGTTGTATACATGGCTTTTTGGTAGTGAGTATAAAATTTTCTTCTAAGTGCTATAGGTATATTTCACTTAAGATTGATGAAAGTGGAGCCCCCATTGCAAGACCATTTTTGTTGTCATAGTGGTGATTTACATATACAAAATAATTTTGGTTCATGCAGAGAGCAACCATCCCTACTCATACAAAATGTCTGCATACAACAGCATGATACATCGAGCCGTCATATATCCTCTATGCAAGAAACAATACGAAAAAGAAATACACATCATAAAACAAATAGCGCAAAACAATGGATATCAGCCTCAAATGATCGATAAAATCATTAAAAAACAAAAACGAAATAAAACAAATAACACATCAATCAAAAAGAAGAAAACCTATATACCTGCACATTACATTGACGACAACTCTCAAAAATTATCTAGAACATTTACAAAATATGACTATCAACTAGCATTCAGAACAAGCAATGACATCTACAACAATCTGAAAATAAACAGTACATAAAAGGAAAAAATTTATGAAAAAGCTGGAGTCTACCAATATCAATGTCAACCTGCGAACTCGACAGAATGTAATGTACAGTGCAACAAAAAATACATAGGATTCACTTCAAGATCATTTAAACACAGATATATTGAACATACAAAACATTCTCAACACTCAAATCCAAACTCAACAGTAGCAAAATACATAAAACTACAGTCTTGCGAATATGGTCCAATACAACATTTAACCGTATTGAAAACATGCAATGACAAAATAAGATCAAATATATATGAACAATACCGAATATACAAACATATAAAAGAAGAGGGCCATGGAAATCTATTAAACGTTATGACAGACTTCAAAACTCATATCACTTTTGAAATATTACTACAAAATCAACATTCAGTAATCAGCTGATACAATATGTAAACATGAACACTCTATAACAGAATCAGTTCTTAGGAAGCTTTAGACAACAACATATGTATCAAAATTAACAATGTCTACAAATTCGTTTTTATAAATAATAGTGTTTTATAATATTGTGAACACAAATGTGCTATATAACTTGACGAAGGTCTGTGACCGAAATCGATCGCTTTAAGAATATAAATAATAACATTATATGGCACCTTTAGGCTATATAAAAAGAATACAATAAAAAATAAAAAATTGAATTATAGGTACCATTAATAAAAAACAATAAGTGTAAGTATAAAATACATCACATTATCATTAGTTACAATGGCAAGCCGAGCCACTATCAATACACACAGCACAGATAATATGATAAACAAGTTGAAGTTCGAGAAAATAAAACTCATCAAAACTAATCTCAATATTGAGTTCAATAGATTATGTAAAATACACAGAGTTATACCTAAATATATACATGAACCAATAATTAATTAATCGACTGAGGTTGCTATCAAAACTAAAGCTTATGCTGAATGCTACTGGCTTAATAATGAAATAAGATATCAATATAAACGGAAAAACATAATTCTTAAAAACTTGGAAAAATTAAACACAATTTTGAATCAGCAGAATATTATAATATAATAGAGAAAATACAAAATGAGATCTCTATCATTGCTTCCACAAAGAAGAAAGTTATGTTCAAAAAACTGAATGATTTAATAAACAATAAGAAAGAAGATTACAAAAAGAAAGTTAAACCAATTCATACATTCTATCCTCGAATTATTAATGAAACAGCAATGAAATTATCAAATACAGAAGCAAAACTTTTAGATAAAGGCACTAAGTTTAATTTATTACCAGACACTACATCCATTAAATATTCCGAAGATTTAGTAAATGACTCTGAATTAAACTTATTAAAAATAAACTCAAATGTTCAAGAAAGAATACGACATGAACTCGCTAATAATATTGAATCGATTCTGAAAAAATGTAACAACCAGAAATACAAAAAGAGACACAGAATAAAAAAACACAAAAGAACATTAAAATCACTTAAAAACAAATTAATTAAAAACAACTGTGTTATTATACCAGCAGATAAATCAAGAGCTGTCATAATTATACAGAAAAATGAAATTGAAACACCTTTTTAGAAAAGAATAAAATAGAACAACTAAATAAGGATCCTACACCCCAATACAAAAAAGAAATAAAGGAAGCAATTGAAAATTCCAACATAATAAACCCAAAAAAGAAAAAAATGGTTAACAAAACACAAAATGGCTGCACCTAAATTCAACCCAATTCTGAAGACACATAAAGCTGAAAAACCAGTGCGTCCTTTAATCGATAGTAGAACAGCACCTTCATACAGAGTAGCCAAATTTCTACAACATCTAATCCAAGATAATATCACGTTATCATCGAAGTCTCAAATCAAAAGAGTAGTTTTGAATTTACTAGTAAAGTGAAATATTTAAATATACCTAGCAATAGTAAATTTATATCATTTGATGTTTCTGACATGTACACCAGTATACCGAGAGATGACTTATTATTAGTTTTAAAAAAGAATTTAGAAAAAAAACCAATAAATTACAAAAAGATGAAATTAAAAATTTGATCAAATTAGTAAAAATGATAATTAACCAAAGTTATTTTGTATATGAAAATCACCACTATGAGAACAAAAATGGTCTTGCAGTGGGGGCTCCACTTTCATCAACTTAAGTGAAATAGACCTACAGCACTTAGAAGAAAATTTTATACTCACTACCAAAAAGCCATGTATACAACACATCAAATATTGGTACAGATATGTAGATGACGTCATCTGTTTATTTATAGGTACTGCTAAACAAATCAACCAACTCCTAGCATACATTAACTCCATCAATTCCGACATTAAATTTACAAAAGAAATAGAGAATAAAGGCGAAATAAACTTCCTAGACCTTACCATAAAATGCCATGCAAGCAAACATTATTTCTCTATATACAGAAAAGATACTCAAACAGATATTACCATTCACGCAGAGAGCAACCATCCCTACTCATAAAAAATTTCTGCATATAACAGCATGATACATCAAGCCCTCACATATCCTCTATGGAAGAAACAATACGAAAAAGAAATACACATAATAAAACAAATAGCTCAAAACAATGGATATCAGCCTCAAATGATCGATAAAATCATTAAAAAACAAAAAAAGAAATAAAACAAATAACACATCAATCAAAAAGAAGAAAACCTATATACCTGCACATTACACTGACGACAACTCTCAAAAATTAGCTAGAACATTTACAACATATGACTATCAACTAGCATTCAGAACAAGGAAAGACATCTACAACAATCTGAAAATAAACAGTTCAAAAAAGGATAATATCGGTATGGAGAACCATACATGACTTCCATGTTCTAAGATTTATATTTAAAATCATATTCGAAATGAAATATTTCTATAGAAACTACTTCTTTCTACTTACTGCTTCAGCCTTAACCACAATACTGTGGTCACTAACCACCTCACGTTTTCGGTCTCAATTTTCACTGATGATGGCAGTCGATGGCACTGCCGAAAAGTCTGGTTTTTCAGAAAACATTGGACTAAAGCTAAACAGCCCGGGAAGGAATTTTAACAAAGAACTACTTCTATTTTGCCGATAACGTAGTATACAAACAAAACACATATACAAAATTCTCCCCTCTCCCTTCAACTATAATTTTCATTTATAGAAAATTACCCTCACCCCGTTCAACTAACCTCTTCATTTATAGATATCTCATCTACATTTCTACAGTGGATTATTATGAGCTACTTATCAGGATACTTTATTTATCAAAATTAAGTACTTTACTCTTGTTAAAACATAAAACGTTGCACGTAAAGTACCTCTATCTCTTAACCGATCTTCACCAAAATCAATAGACCTTCAGTCCACTGCAGTGCAGGGAAGCATGCAAAAAAATATTTTATTCTGTTTGAATGTGCGGAGGTTATCGTTCGTCATGGAAACATTTCTCTTGTTACAACATAAAATGTTGCAGGTAAACTACCCCTTTCCCTTAACCGATCTTCACCAAAATCAGTAGGCCTTGAGTTCTCTACAGTTCAGGAAAGTATGCAAAAAATTATTTGATTCTCTTTGAATTTACGGCAGTTATCTTTTGTAAAAAAATTACCCTTCTTAAAACATAAAATGTTGCTGGTAAACTACCCTATTCCCTTAACCGATCTTCACCAAAACCAACAGGTCTTGAGAACTACAATTCTGGGCTAGGTATGCAAACATTATTTGATTCTGTTTGAATTTGTGGCTGTTATCGTTTGCCATAGAAACAAATTACCCTTGATAAAAAACCGTTGCAGGTAAACTAACCCATTCCCTTAACCGATCTTCAACAAAACAACAGACCTTGAGTTCTGTATAATTCAAAAAGGTATGCAAAAGAGTAGTTGATTCTGTTTTAATTTACGGCAGTTATCGTTCGTCATAGAAAAAATTACCCTTGTAAAACATAAAATGTTGCAGGTAAACTACCCTATTCCCTTAACCGATCTTCACCAAAACCAACAGGTCTTGAGAACTACAATTCTGGGCTGTATGCAAAAAATTATTTGATTCTGTTTGAATTTGCAGCTGTTATCGTTTGCCATAGACAATACCCTTGTTAAAACATAAAACGTTGCAGGTAAACTACCCCTTTCCCATAACCGATCTTCACCAAAAACAAAAGGTCTTGAGATCTCTACAATTCAGGCCTATATGCAAATAATTTGATTCTGTTTGAATTTGCGGCTGTTATCGTTTGCCACAGAAAATACCCTTGTTAAAACAAAAAACGTTGCAGGTAAACTACCCCTTTCCCTTAACCGATTTTCACCAAAAACAATAGGTCTTGAGTACTCTACAAATCAGGGCTGCATGCAAAAAATTATTTGATTTTGTTTGAAGACAGACACACACACAGACACTTTTCGAAAAATGACTTTTTTTCATGTTTTGAGTGTAGTACACTCAGAATCTGCAATAATCTCGAACACGATTTTTTTGCCATCACCATACTTCCAGCTGATAATATGTAAACATGAACACTCTATAACAGAATCAGTTCTTAGGCAGCTTTAGACATCAACATATGTATCAAAATTAACAATGTCTACAAATTCGTTTTTATAAATAATAGTGTTTTATAATATTGTGAACACAAATGTGCTATATAACCTGACGATGGTCTGTGACCGAAATCAATCTCTTTAAGAATATAAATAATAACATTATATGGTACCTTTAGGCTATATAAAAAGAATACAATAAAAAATAAAAAATTGAATTATAGGTACCATTAATAAAAAACAATAAGCGTAAGTATAAAATACATCACATTATCACCAGTTAAATAAAGCATTTTTTATGTTGTAATTTTTCATATTGATTAAAGTCTGTTCACCTAAACTGGTACTGCAACCCTCTTCATCTTCAAAAAATACGAGACAGTCTTGTAGCTGTTTCTTTCTGTTCAGCCATTTGCAACTATAGTTTACTCCTTGGTCCATTGGTTGTATTAGTGCCGATGTATTAGGAGGCATGAATAGACATTTTATTTTTCCATTATCACTTCGTAAAATGTCCTCTGCAGGATGCACTGGAGCATTGTCCAATAACAACACTGCTTTAACTTCTTCCCTAGCAACATTTTTTTCTTCCATCTGAAATGTTGTGACTGATGGAATAAAATTGTTATGAAACCAAGAACTGAAAATTTCTCAGCTGAACCACGTGTTTCTGTTGAGCTTTATAAATCACAGGAAGATCAGTCTCGTTTATGTTCTTCATTGCTCTTGGGTTTTTAGATTTTCCTACAATGACAGATTTTAATTTATGCGTACCATCGGAATTGGCACACAGTAATGCAGACAGCCTCATTTTATTTATTTTATGTCCAGGTGTATGGGTTTCTTTTTTACTCGATTGTGTATTTTTTGGCATTGCCTTCCAAAACAATCCCGTCTCATCAGCATTGTAGATTTGCCATGGTTCAAGTTCATTATCATTAATAATCTTTTGTAATTTATCCTTATATGGTTGAACAGCTTCATGATCTGGACTTAGAAGTTCTCCACAAATCGATCGGTTTGCTATGCCATATCGATTTCTAAATCTAAACAAAAACCCTGTACTTGCCTTAAAATCTTGGTTTTGAAATCGAGTAGCAAAACGTTCAGCAGCAGTCTGCAATTCTATCCCACGGATCGGTACACCAGCAGCTCGTTGCTGTTTATACCACGTCCAAACAGCTTCGTCAATGTCAGACGTTTTGGCAGGAGTCATCCGTTTTCGCTTAATTTCACTGGCTCTATCAAAGTCTCTATTCAATGAAAAATTTGTAATTGCTGATCTGGTTTTTTTAATATCGTAAAATGTCGATTTACTGATACCGAAATCGCGTAAAACACTCTGAACCGAATCAGCTTTGTCAATACATTTTAAAACTTCTATCTTTTGTTCTATCGTGAGCGATTTATATGAACCATGTTTACTCATTTTTGAACACAGTAAAAGGTACAAGCACTACGGAGTCAAAACGTAAAGTGACTGGCTATGGGACGAACGTTCACAATGATGACAAATGTGAAAGTCTGTATGAATCATATCCGTTGTTATGAATTGTACATTACTGTTCAGAATTTCCAGGAAATGTATACGACACTGCTTTTCGTTATCGCTGACCTACCAATTAATAATCCCAGTTCATAGAAATACACTATGTACAGTATTTCCGGCCTTTCTCTTCTCAAGTAGGCTAAATCTACACTAGATTTTGAATTTTTACATATGTACGTATAAATTACAGTACTGAGAACCCCAGTCCGAATTAGCGAAGTTTCACTGTATTACACAAAATATTACTCTTTTTATGCTTAACAGAATGAGATCTTGTTTACACAATTTAGGAAAAAAAAACGGAGTTATTACATTTCTTTCCTAACACATTTGGCATAATAAAAAAGAGAAACACGAATATTTCCTGCATTGTTACAAATTCTTCTTCTTCTTCTCCACTTCAGGCATTAGGTCATAGACCTGTTGCGCCCTCTGGCCGTGATAGAACTCACACCCCACCCAAGCCAGAGAGATATTAGCACACCTTTAACCCATGCCCGGGGGCAAGCTGTATGGTGGGGTGGGGGAAGAGTGTTGTTTATGTGTGTAGTATATATTGTGTGCCCTTGTTACTTATCTGGCCCGGGTATGCCAGAGAAGACGTACGTATTATTTGTCCGCGTACGTGGGGTGGACGAGCAAATCAAGCCGCTGACGTTAAAAATTTAAACAAAAAACATTTTTCCTTAATCTCAATGTGTAGAATAATTTCCCCGAAGTTTGGCACCATCTTATGGGAACACCCTGAATAACAAAGGGTTCTCTACATACTTTCAAAAAAAGTTTGAGTTTCATTTAGCCTCATGAAAACAAAAATGATTAAGGATGTTAAAGGACAGATCAAATTATTTTACTTGAGTATTGGAGGTTAGCCAACAATTTAACGAGGACTAAATTAAGACATTAACACAGTTACGATCATATACTAATATTAACACACAAACAAATCCCAAATCAGAGGAATGATCTTCACATGTGAAATGTTCTATTTACATAATTCACAGCTGCAAAGATATACATAATTAACCTATCATACTACTGTAACAAAGCAACTAGAGGTACTTTTAAAACTTTTTACCTTGCAATTTGGAAAATGGGTGTTAGCGATCAGTAGCCACCTTCAGGTCATCTAATATGAATAAAGATAATATAAACAATACTGTATACTAAAAGTGTACCTGACTTAAAGTGCTAAGTGTTATATGTAATGAAAGTGAATCATGTGAAACTGAAGTGTTTACTTTGCAGAATCCTGTAATTTGTAATTTATGTGTCTTTTGTTTGCCTGACTCTCAAATGAGGCACAGACTGCTTATACCATCTTTATTCACAATGCTTTAGTACTTTTTGTGTAAAGATGGCTACCAAATTTTTGTGTAGCTGAAATGTTTCTTAAACAAGTCAATCATTTGAAATTTTAATATACATCGTGTCAATCACTGAAGATGTCTCAACTTTTTACCTGTAAATGAACACTCATTTTTAAACAAAGACTCTTTGTTTACTTTTAGGAGGTAACATATAAACTCTGATAAATACGTACACATAAGGAGCATGCCTTACACAAGACACAAGAAGGCATCATACCATGACAAATAAAATTTCACAAGTATGGAGTTTGTACTTGCAAAAAGTGTTAACAACTGAATTGGCTTTACATTCTGATTGTTGTTGCCTTCTTGTTTCCCATTAAATCAACACCAAACCCTGTACACATACCTCTAGAGCAGCAGGGTCTTTCAAAGAAAGCACGCTCTGGGACCACCTTCTGCCCCAAACTTCCATGAGGCCTGTTTTGGAGAAATTAGGGTTAATGTTGGGCTAAATGGCACAGGAATGCAAGGAGAAGGAAGAGAATACACACCTGGCAACATTAAAGAGGTTTTTATTTGATGTGTTTTTTTTTAATGTTAATATTTTAGATGAATGAAAACGTGGAGGAGTGGCATTGTTTCACTCCTTGTAGATGTTTACAATTATATAATACATTATCAAGTATTATGTCCAAAATGTCATAATTCAGTTAATATTAAACAGTTGTTTTCATCCTAGTAATTATACTTTACTTCACACTGTTTATAACCAAAAGTTAAACACTACTCGCTGAAATGTAATGCTCTAGAATTTTTTGACAAAGACAATATACACAGGTGGTCCCATGGAATATAATGAATCTGAATGTCCTACCATCTGTGATGTCAGATGTGGTAGCAACACAGTGTATTACTGGATCACACCACTTTTGCAATGCCTTGTATCAGCGTTTGACACACTGTCATATTGAACCAGTTGGTGGCGCAGCATGTTTTTTTTTGCATTTTACATCGTGTTTGAATGCAAACTGTTATTCAAGTGCAGAAAAGATTTTGATTATGTTTGGAAGTTGATCAGTACGGTTGTATTCCATCACAGAACACAATCCGGATGTGAGTTGAACTGTTTAATGCTGCTGGTAGAGTTAATGATCAAGTCAAGTCACGTACGGTCCGAGAACAATACACCAAGTGAGACAGGCATTGGTCCACAGGTCAACATGCTCTGCATGCAAACATCCTCTCATTTTCCATATTTGTGGGGCCATATGTTTAATTTTGACCTTAAGTTTTCGTCCTATACAATTTATATAGTCCAGACTTGGAAACCAACTGACAGACCTTCTCACCTAAAATTTTGACATTAATTCCTTAACATTTATGTATCAGTATAAGTGATAAACAGAACTGTCATTACTGGAGTGATACACAACCTTATACAGATGTTTGAAAAACCTCTACACACTAGTAAGATTACAGTTTGATTTGGGGTACCTGTTTAGGCATTGTTGGGGTGTACTGTTTTGAGGAAGGTAATGAGTCTGTATCAGTGATTAGAGAACATTACCAAAATATCCTTCCATTGGTGCACAATTTTGAGGTTCAACGCAAATTCTGAAGCAACTTTTTCCCAATGGTGCTTGATCTCAAGTTTTGGAGACATTCAACTCATAATTTTTTCTACTATTATATTATCTTATTGGAAAGATTTGAACATCACCATATTCCATGGGGCCACCATACATAATTAACCTTCAAATTATATTTTAAATCTTAAATGTAAATGTCCCGCGTCCAGCTTAAAAAATAATGTAATTTCTTTACATTATATATACATATTAAATATATATTATTCAAAACTTAATAACGAAAAGAAAATATATAACAAACAATTTACTTTATTTTTGAATCTTAACTCATATGCACCAGTAAATAATTGTTTGTTATCAATATAATTTAACATATTGACAAAATATTAAAAGTAAATATAAAACCTTTCAGCTCTACCTTCCCCTTTGTACGATGGTTGAAGTTTCAATTGCTACTACAACACATTAGACCAACAAACTTAAAAAGGAAAAACTCACTAAAAAATTATCTGGATTTGATTGAACCAGACTTACCAAATTAATATTTAGATAAACCAAACTTGTAGAAAAAGTGTAATCAATATTTCTTTTCCTGTTGATATATTTTGTTGAAATATACTGAATTTAAAAATAATCCAATAACTTTAATAAAACTTCAATTTTCTACTCAAATGCTAGCAGCTATTAACACAACATGCACAAGTGCAAGGTTTGTACTAACAAAATCTGATTACCATGTACTTGACTGTTTGTTTGTCGAGCCTGTACACTTGTTGAGTATGTCTGAGATGTTGTAGTAACTACCGTTGTTGTTGCTGTTGAGAAAGTTCGCTGTACTTGGAAGCTGCCTGCTGTTTCATATGGAAAGCCACTTGTTGGTAAACTATACAAAGGGTTTGCTATCGTCACCATACTGCCCGTTACTGTACCTGTAACAAGTCATACATTAGTTATAAGGAAACAACAATTTAGAAGGTTCAATTAACAATTTACCATCAGCTTAAAACCCACGCTGCTGGTGGACCTGATAATTTGGCAGAGGATGTAATGTTATGCCACTAAAGTTTTTAGTGCATTTAAATGTTTTGTGTCTTAATAATGTACGTGTGTGCCTACTGTTATAGTAATGCAGATCAATTTGACTGTATAATGACAGACTGATAACACTGGTCAACAGATGTTTTGTCCCAGACAAAATTTTATGTGATTCTTATGTATTTTCATACGAGGAATCCAGTTTTGCTATCACGTATAGTTTTATAGATATAAGAATAACATTTTTTTTTCAATTTTCTATGTTGGAAATTGTATTATTCTGGAATAAATATTACTACAGTATTGACTTGGAGCACGTATTGTTTATTTATTTGAGGAAATGAAAACGAAAGCTACATGTGACATATAGACTTCGGTTAACCCTTTGATCAGTAATCATGTACATTATAACATTAATTGTTGATGAGCCACACATTGGGTAGCACATTTTATTTATAACGTTATATTTTTCAATGGGTGTAATTGTAATAATAACAACAACGTAAAATTGTTTAAAATATTTAAAACATTTATTAATTAAAATTTCAAAATAAATTGCGAATTAAAACTTCATTATTATTGCATGTGTATGGGTAGTTGTAGTACCCATACTTGTTGATTACATACACGTAATATCGCATATTCCATACAAACATAAAATACTCTTATAATTATAAATACATTTGATTATTATATAATATTGCTCTCGACTTGCTCAGTATATTATGATTAATTTATTATATTCTCAAATCTTTCTTTTTAAAATAATTCTTATTGTTGTTACATATGCATTTGTCATTTACATTAATTACTTTAGCCACTTTCTATTCTTTCAAAATTTCATTTAAATATTTTCAATAAATTATCAATTCAAAAATTATGCTTTCATAATTCAACAATTTAAATTTAAATATTTTCAATAAATTATCAATTCAAAAATTATGCTATAATTACTATACAAGAACATTTCCATTTACAAGTTATAAATTACACTTTTAGAAATGATTGTCTTTATTTTGACAATGTTTATCTGTCTTTGATTAAGTCTTTTGTTAAGAGGAATACATGGCTTTCTTTCACCTTAATTGTAGCGGTTCCTCAGCGTACCCTCTTCTGGTCCTGAGTCCTTGATGTTGGTGAATCCTGTGTAGTCATGAAGTCCTGGATCCTTTCCTTGTCCTCCGGATCCTCTCAGAAGTCCGATGGCTCGCCCTCCATGTCTGGAATTTATGCCATGTAGTGTGCTGTTCCCTCGTCCTCCGTAATAAGACTCTGGCTGCAGCGGTGGTGTCACAAAAGTGATGGTGTTGTCAAGCATCGCCTCCGGCTGCCGCTGTAGTCGAATGAGAAAGAGTTGTTGTTGGGTAGAGCCTCCGGCTGCCACTATGGTTTGACAAGAAAGAGTTGAAGTCGCCGGGCATAGCCTCCGGCTGCCTCTGTAGTTGAACAAGAAAGAGAACAAGGCTGATGTGCCTCACGTATTTATAGTCTAGGGCGCAAAATTCATGTTTCGACAATTCTCTGCAGGAATAGGTCTGTCATGGCGTCCTTTTACACACACGATTATTCACACACTTATTTCACTTGTCTTCGCAACATGCGAAGTCTTTTGCAAATTACCCGATATTCATCTGGTAGGTAATTTTTATGTGTACAACTGTGTTTAAACTGTTTCTTGTTATCTTAATTATTATGGGTTTTATTTATATTTATTTTCACTGTACTCGCACTTTTTATTATTTTCGCACCATCTTTCACACACACATGCGTCTTTATATTATACACACTGTGGCGTATTTGGTTTTAAGATATTTCATATACACTTATCACCATTTAAATAATTTATATATTTATTAACGTTTATTTAGGGGTGATGCTTTGCAGGAATCAACTGGCCGCACTCACACACGTAAGATACACGTGTACACACAGACGCAGCTGTGTGGCGTGACCTACCTGTTCAAGCATGCAATTTTGTTGTCCCCTTTACAGCTTTCAATCTGAATTATTATTATTACTAACAATATGGATTATTTATGTAATTTATATTAATTATCTTAACTAATTGTGCAATGCACAGTACCCTATACATTTGTACTGTTGCATTATTTCCCTGCTTAATAAAAAAAAATTTAATAAATTTGTTTATTAAATTTTTGCCTTCTACATTAGACAAAATTGTACAGTACATTTTACCAATACAATATTTATTTACATTAATTATGCTCATAATAATCAATAATGCGTTTACCATTAGCCTTATGTGAGGTGGGCTGAACAAAATATTCCCCTCCCATACATGTTGACTTGCTGCGTCGCTTCGCAGTATCCGCTTTAAAGTGTTCACCTTTAACTGTCACAGTGACCTAGTTATTCACTCGTAGAAGTTCCTTAAAGAGCTTGCATGGTACTTGCCAATTTCTTTCTGTCTTGTGTCATCATATACAATGAAAGTTTGTTTGCCAACTTGTCTTAGCGAAGTGTAAGGTCCATCATACAATCTGAAGAATTTTTTAGCAGTATTGTCAATACGTTTTCCTACTGGATTTGTTTTTAGTAATACTCTATCCCCCACATTAAATTTCTGCAACTAGTGAGTTCTGTTGAATCTTTCTATTCTCTTATTACCTTTTTCAATTATTCATCTTTTAGCATATTCAATCTTAATGCTTAAAGGTACCGGTAAGTTCTGATTAGCAGGTTTTTGAACATACCGCTTCCAAAATCTGTCGGGTTGACGATCTTGTTCAATCTGTCGGTGTGTAGCTCGTTGCTTCACTATAATTCTCATTAATGGCTTTTTCAAAGAATGGTTAATATTCTGCCCATTTATTGTGTTGGTTATGGCAGTAAATACGTAGGTACTTACCCCAATTCTTTATTCACTCTCGCGGCTAAATTTCCCTGTGGATGTCTGATGGATGTGAGTATGGGTTGGATTCCATTTGCTCTTAACATTCTATTCCATACTTCACTTTGAAATTGCACTCCTTGATCACTAAGAATCCTCTTCATCTTACCATGTTTGGAATATATTTTTGTAACAGAATTTTTAGGAAAACTTTCTTTGTGGGTCGCATAATAGGATATAGATGAACTGCCTTAGAAAACACGTCTATACAGACTAGTATGTGTTTAACCCCCTGACTTGATCGTGGTAATGGCCCTAAGAAGTCCACTGCGACTAACTCCCCTTTTGCCTCCTTCTGTATACTTTGCATTTCCATATATGTGTGAAGATTAGGTTGCTTAGCAGTCAGGCAATCATAATATTTCTTCAAATCATTTTTAATTTTTTCTAAACATGTTGATAGTAAAATCTTCTCTAAGGGATAAATAACATTTTAATGCTGAGGCATGCGCTAAGCTCTCATGAGTTGGTGTTATCAGTTTAAATAACATCTTGTTAGTCAACAAATTTTCCAATCATGTCTCATTAATTTGAAAAGAATGTTGTTATATAGCTTATATTAAGCTGGTAGGTGAGATTGATGTTTTAAATTTAGTAAGGTAAGGTCTTGATCTTGTTCTTCCGCTAGATTTTGTAACATTCTTCTTACTTCATTGCTAGCTTCAAATCGTATAGGTAATAGACATACTTCGTTATCCTCCTTATTGTAGATTTCCTCACATTCTTCTGTAACATAACGACTTAATGTATCTGCAACGCTATTATCTTTCCCTTTGCAGTACTTGATAGTGAATGAGTACTCACCAATGGCTAAAATCCATCTCAGTAAATGAGAGTTCGTTACTTTACATTTCAGTATAAATGACAATGCTTGATGGTCAGTATGTATTTAAAAATGAGTACCATAAATGTAATATCGAAATTGTTTAAGTGCATAGACAATTGTGTGTGGTGTTCCACTTGATTTACACCCTCGTCCGTGATAAGCAATTCTTCCCGTAATATCAGCAGGAAATATGTAGTATACTGCCATGTATGCGTCTCCAGTCATTGTTGAGAAGTCGATTGTTCACTTGCTTCCGTTTCACACCCTCTTCTTCATGTTTCTATTGTTTGCTTTTACTGCGTTGACTGAGCGATCATACGGCTTAGGGAATTTCTTTTTAGAAGTAGGCCAGACATAGCCTCCCTTCTCACCTCTAACTTCTCTCCCACGCTCACTGCTTCTCCCCTTATCCTGATGAACGGCTTCTACATGCTGTCGTTGTTGGCTCGCGCACGAGGTTAATATGTGCTTTATTTAGCGTGTGTTGCATTTTCTGTTTATAATTATTAGCGTTGTGATTATGGTTATTATTGTGATTACTGTGCGGTTGATAACTGTGTTGTGTATTTTCACCGTGAGTGATATTTTCAGATTGTTACAAGTATTAAAAATTCTTCAATTGTTTTAATACCTTGTGTGTAAACAGCAAGTTGGATATTTTTCTGAAAATGGTAAGACAGTTTGGATATTATTTCATGTTCTGAAAATTTAGGTTTAAGATGTTTCACTCTTTCAATTTGTGCTATTGTAAACTGTTCAAAACTCTGACGACCATGAATATTAAATGTACCATATTCTAGCTGATCACGTACCTGACATTGCGTATGGATATTCCAATACCTATTTTCAAACGAGTCACGGAATTGTTGATATGTAGTGACATTATCACGTATGATAGTATACCACTGTGCTGCTGAATCTTTGAAATGGCGAATAACAAAATTGATCTCTACTACGAGTGCTTTCGGCAGTCAAGCCATCTTCAGGTCATTTACCAACAACTGACCTGATTGGATATGATTTGTAATGTAACACATTGTGTCTAAAATTTTTTATAAAATTTTGTTTATGCAATTTATATAATTCAAAAAGATGGCAGATAATGAAAATGAAATTAATTTAACTGACTCTGCCATAATGAGTGATTCTGGGGTACATTCGACCCCAATGTCAACAAAAGAAAGGGATAGGTCTAACGATGAGGTGATGAATTTGCTGCAATTCCTTTTTGAGCAACAAAATACAATGAAAGAACAACAAAATGTAAAGTTTAATGAAATGAGACAACAAAATGTTAATTTAAGGGATGAAATGAAATAACAAAATGTTAATTTAAGAGAGGAAATGAAACAACAAAATACCAGTTTAGTAAAACAGTTCGATAAGCGTTTGAGTGATATAATTGATTCACAAAAACAAATGATCAAACGTTGAGATAATATTATTGAGAAAATGAAAGACCGGACTGAAGAGTGGAAAAGAGATGCAGGTAAATATGATGAGAACAAAGACGACCAGGTTGTGATCTCTTAGGTAGGTGATGTTACTGTAAATGATAACTATAATGTTTTAGTGGATGGTTAGTGAGGATCGATCAATAATACAAATTTTAGCTATTTTGCGTCGACGTTTCGACAATATTTATTGTCATCTTCAGGACCTGTGTATGAAATACACTAACCATTCACTAAAACATTCATTGATTGACGGTCACTAAAAATTTAAGGATAACTATAACAATGATATGACAAATAATAATGGTGACATAGTTGAAAAGATAGTATTAGAGAGTAAACTATTGAATAATGGTAGTGATGAGGTAAGTTGTTGAGTTTGAGAGAGAGTGTGAAGTGAGGTTAGGTGAGTATGAGGGGCAAAGGGCAAAGTTTCCCTGTGTTTTAAGTGGAGTAAAGACTCCACATGTGATTTTTGAGGACGAAGGTTCCTCCAGAGGTTATGTGGGAGACATAGTGTCTCATAATGGTCCCCTAGTTTTTTGTGGTATACCTGGTAAAGCCAGGAGGTGTTTTAGTGATTTTGTGGTGCCCTTTGCGAGGAGTGAGGTAGTACAGGGGGGTTGTTATAGGTATTATGATGTGGGGTGGAGAAAGAGAGAGAGATAGAGATTTTTAATGTTAATAGAGGTTATGAAATGTTAGTGCAGATTTTACGTATTGAGAAAGGGGAGAAAATTGATGACTTACCTTATAATGAGACTGGGGTAACTGGTGCAGCAGATGATGATGATGATGATGATGATATTGTGATTTACCTGGTTGTGACAAACAATCCCAAGGGCGACTTGACTGTACACGATGTTGACGAGGTATATGATATAATATTATGGAATAATCTTGCTTTTGGTTACTATAATATTGTGGATAATGGTACAAATTTAAATGATTTTGGTGGTACAAGAGGTACGTTTAGATTAGACAATACTGAAATGTGCATGTACAGTATTAGGTTGATCTATGATGATGGGGGTTAGACGTATGATGAGGGACATTTGATTATTTTATTTAATGGTTTTGGTACTTGGCTTGATAATACAGTAGAACTTGGCTAATTCGAACGTGCATAATTCAACTTTTACCGTGGTCCCTTGAATATCCTATGTAAAACCGTGCAATAACATCGTCTGTAATTCAAACTTTTTTTGGTTAATTCAAAATAAAAATTTTGCTCAAAATACAAAAAAGGGCCTGCAGTATGGGCTAGACCACGTAACAATAGAGACACGACATGAAACAGACAAGCAGGCATCGCTCTTTGTGAACAGACGCTTGTCCTTTGTGTCAAATTCGTGGAATTGGCGCCAGTATCTCGCGATGACACGTGACTGGCTCGTGTAACGGTACCGTCCGCCATTGTCCCTTGTTCCACCCCTTGTCAGTCAGCCACCCTCACTGTTGCTATCAGTTCAGTCTGCCTGCATTCGTGGAAGGGTTAAGTCTTTTTGAGTTTCTACTGTGCGAGCTGTGTCCTGTAGTGAGAGACCGTTCCTTTCTTTACACAGTACTGTATACAGACTGGTGTGGTTTAGTGATGCTTATTGTGTTGTGTGTTCATCATGGCCCTTTCAAAACCAGCACGGACCCAATACAAATCATTGACATTTGCCAAAAAAATTGCCGTTATTCGGGAAGTGGAAAAGGGACAAAAAAAGAAAGCTGAAATTGCTCAGGAATTCGGGATACTGCCAAATACACTGTCAACGTATCTAAAAAATAAAGAGAAGATTTTGAATAGTGTGTGTAAAGCCAGTGACAAAGATAGGAAAAGAGCGCGAGGACCAGAAAATCCTGACGTGGATGAATGTGTAGTGAAGTGGTTTAAGCAAGCAAGGGACAAAAAAAAATAAAATTCCAGTCAGTGGGCCCCTCGTCAGAGCCAAAGCTGAGGAATTCGCATCTAGCTTAGGGAAAAATGTTTTTAAGGTCAGCACTGGTTGGCTCGATGGTTTTAAAGGAAGGAATGGCATGTCTTTCAAAACTGTTTGTGGGGAAAGTGGAACTGTTGACGCTGAAGCTGCAAATTCGTGGAAAGACAATTTGTTGCAAATGATTTCTGATAGAGACCCTAAAGACATTTTTAACATAGACGAGACAGGCTTATTCTTCAATTGCACCCCCGACAAAACACTTGCTTTTAAAGGAGAAAGTTGTAGTGGTGGCAAACACAGCAAGGAGCGCATAACACTTTCAGTAGGAACAAACATGGATGGCTCGGAAAAACTGCCTTTGCTAATGATAGGGAAGTCACCCAACCCACGTTGTTTCAAAACTGTAAAAACAAAACCAGTTGAATATGAATCAAACAATAAAGCTTGGATGACAGGTGAAATTTTCAAAAGATGGCTTTTGAAAATCACCACGAAATTTCGGAATCAAAACAGAAGAAACGTCTTGTTTATTGACAACTGTACAGTGCACAACACTATTACTGTGATGGAAAATGTAAAGGTTGTCCCCCCCCCCCAAACATGACTTCAGTAGTTCAACCTATGGACCAAGGTGTAATAAAAAAATGTAAGCATTTTTACAGACGGCTTGTGGTCCAAAATATTCTGTCAGGTTCTTATTTAGATGAGCACGAAAATACTATCAAGATTAACATCCTTCAAGCTGCCCGCATGTGCAACAGTGCTTGGGACCAAGTTACGCAAAAAACAATTGCTAATTGCTTTCGTAAAGGTGGTTTCTGCCACATTGAAGGTGAAGAGGAGAATAAAGCTGCTAGAGAAGTCGTACCCACTGCGGATAACTGGGAAGATGTTGGACATGACACAGGCATTCGTTACGAAGAGTTTGTAAACATGGATGAAGACTTGGCGGTGTGCGGTGAACAGACAGATGCGGGGATCGTGGCTGATGTTATGAACAAAAGAAATGATGGTGCATCTTCAGATGAAGAAGGGGACCAGCTAGAACTTCCAGAGATACCGATTCCAACGGCTTCACAGGCATCAAATTACATTCAAGACTTGAGACGGTTTGTTGAAGGACAGCAGAACGTGACGCTATTTTCCAAGCACTTAATAAACTTGAAGAGTTTACTACAACTCAGTGTATTAACTGCAAAATGCAATCAAAAGTTTCTAGCTTTTTTAAAAAACTTTAAATGCTATATTTTGTACTGAAACGTGTTTATACGTTTGTAATACATATGTATAAGGAAATTGTTTAATAAAATAACATATTGCTTTACTGAATTTCGGTTTTTGATTTGATTTTTCTACCCTTATTAAAACTTTCCTAATTCGAATTTTTTACTGGTCCCTTTCAGCTTCGAATTAGCCAAGTTCTACTGTATAATGATTTTGGGGAATAATGATGGATTATGTGGTATTATATTGTATATAAATTTGTATTGAGGTTAAATGTATTATGTATTAGGTTGTTATTGTTATGGTAGGGTATCTGAGGATACATTTTGTTGTGTGTGTGTATTGTATTTTGTGTAGTAATGTCTATAATTTTGATTGAATAATAATTGACATACTGAGTTCAATTATGTAATTAAATTGATTTGAAATGGTTTAAAAGGTGAATTTTGTAATAAATTCAAAAACGTTTTTAGATTTGAATTTTATAATAAATTAAATGATTAAAATTTGATAACAGAAATGTTTAATAGAAAATCAGACCCGAAGTTATAATGTGAGATTCAGAGTTGTAATGGTTACTTTAATATGATGTATTTGTGAGTAGTTATAAAACATGTGTTATATGGTTTGTAATGGGGAATTGAAATATTGTATTGAGGTGTAGCTACAACTCTAGCTACGTATTAAATGTTTGTCCTTGTAAAAACAATATTGCTTGTTATAATCTGATGTGAGGAAAGTTAATTACAACTAATGCAGCAAAATGGTAATGGTAATGGTAATGGGTTATGTTGTAAAATGGTGACTATGAAATTAAAAAAAAACCAATGCAGCAAATCTGAACCTTTGAGAAGTTATAAAATATTGTGACAGATTATGTTAACGAATTGTTCACAATTGATTGCACCTGTTAAGGTGAAAATAAAAGTGAAATGTAATCTTTCGAAAGATGAGACATTGAATTTGAGTATTTTTTATTTTTTTGATATGGTTTACAATTGTATTTTGATATATGATTATATACTTAGGTATGTTGAGATGTTACTTGGGTAAAATAATGTGTGTTATTTTAGCATAAGGGTATCTATTTTGAATTGTAATATGTTATTTGAGTGTTAAGATACTAAAGATACCACAAATCGGTACTTCGGTTAATGCAAATCAGTACTTCTAGGACGAACCCAAATCAGTGCAAGGATATGGATTTATGAAAGACCATTTGATAATGTTTTTGCTTTTGTTGTTACAGAATCTGTGTGGAACTGTGGAGGCGAACCTGTGCTGGCCAGCGCGTCAGGGCAGGGTCGCCAAGTGCCTGTCTGGCTTTATGGTGTTGGGATCCTGATGAAGGAAGTCCAGTAAAGTCATGCAGGTGCGGCCACAGCTACTGGATTAGGGGGGTAAATACCCAAGTTTTAATCAGGAAGTAACGGGGGTCGTGGCTACATATCCTCAGTGGTCCTCCTAGGTTTATGCAATGAGTTTTTATGTTTTTTGTGACATAAAACCTCTCATTGGGGGGGGGGGTCTTGTAACGGGGCAAAATTTGGGCTACAAGTTTCGTATACAAGGTTTGACGGGACATGTGGTATTGTGTGGCAAGTTATATTTTTAGCTGGTGAAGTCATGATATAGTTACCAGTTAGGCATTTGTTTATGACGAAATGGTTCGATGTCTGGGTGCAGCCTGCAAAATGGTGTCACGCTGGATAACAGAAAAATAAGTGACCAGGATGGGACGGGTGGAGAAAACCGACGAAAACTGGTTTCAAAGGCGTAGTTAAACGGAATTGTGGCGTAGGCACGCCAGCCAAGTGGTGCAGTCTCCAGCCCACCGCCGAACAGGACAGATGTAGTCCACAGTGCACGTGAACAATCACGGTAGGCCTGTTACGGTAAGCCTACCGAGCTTTTTGTACTAAAATGTTAAAAATGGTAATAAACATGTAAAGTGTCAACTTACTCGAAACAAAAACATGTGAATACAAATTGGACTTTAGAACATTTTTTGGCGATTTTTAAAGTGAATTACGGCTGGTGGTGCAACAACCCAGAGACTCCACAACTAAAGAGATAAGTAACCACAAAGGACGAAAACAATTTGTCAAAATTATTCAAAATTTGTTTTTACCGTAAATTACTTTAAAATATAAAAAATATCAAAATGATGAGATCTCAATAGGGTGGGTAAGCGTGAGTGAGAGATAAAAAGGAGGGGGGAAATTTTACGAATTACTAAGTACTGATTTGCAGATAAAAAACTTTCTTTTGTCATATATATATTTTTGTGTTTGAACTATTACATTACATAATAATAATATAACATTACAAAGAAACTACGAGGGCTGTCTAGAAAGTAACTTACGTTTTAGAATAAGTAATAAAAAAAAATGAAAGAACAATTTTTATTTACACTCTTGAAAACTACATTCTTAGACTATTTTTCCACGTAGTCTCCATTCAAGTTCAAACACTTATCATAACGATTTACGAATTTTTGAAACTCCTCATCGTAAAAATCTGCCGCCTGCGATTTCAGCCATTCATTAACGCCTGCCTTCAGCTCTTCGTCGTCTTCAAAGCGCTGCATTGCCAGCCACTTTTTCATATGCATGAACAGGTGATAATCGCTTGGTGCCAGATCAGGGCTGTATGGGGGATGATTGAAAATCTCCCATCCAAATTTTCCCAGAAGTTCTTGCGTTCGTGCTGCTGTATGCGGTCGGGCGTTGTCGTGGAAGAACAATACTCCGGAGCTCAACTTACTGCATCGCTTGTTTTGGATTGCTCTCTGCAGCTTTTTTAAGGTTTCACAGTAAACCTCGGAGTTGATTGTTGTACCCCGTTCCATAAACTCTACCAGGAGAACCCCTTTTCTGTCCCAAAAAACTGTCACCATCATTTTCCTTGCTGACAAGGTCTGCAAACACTTCCTCGGTTTTTTGGGTGAGCAAGTATAGCCCCATTCCATGGATTGATTTTTTGTTTCACAATTAACGTACCTAACCCAGGTTTCATCCCCCATTACAATACGGTCCAGTAGAGAATCACCATCCTTGTCATAGGCATCAAGAAATGACAATGTTGATGCCATCCGCTGGTTTTTGTGCATTTCTGTAAGCATTTTCGGGACCCATCGTGCACAAAACTTATGGTAACCAAGCTTTATCGTGACAACTTCATGAAGCAAACTACATGAAATTTGAGGAAACTCATGTGATATCTCAGTAATTGTAAAGTGATTTTCACGGATTTTTTTATTGATTTTCTCCACCAGTTTGTCAATAAGAACACTCGGCCGGCCACTTCGCTCATCATCGTGCACATTGGTGTGGCCATTTGCATGTCCACGGCCATTGTTGCAGTGATGAATGTCCACCGGTCTGCAGTTTTCTGCTTGCAGAAATCGTATTACGGAGCGCACTTCACAGCTCGCAGGATTTTCAATCGCAGCACTCATTTTAAAAATTATTAGTAAAGCACAGAAACACAAGACAAAACTATACTGGCCCCAGCTGGATGCGTACTGAGTCACGCCACCCAGTGTCACCAAGATGGTGGCGCTAGCCCCGCCCCATCGCTGCCCACACTGAAATGTAAGTTACTTTCTGGACTGCCCTCGTATTAAGGTTTTTTATTAAAATAATAAAATCATATTTTTAATAAAATTAATCAAATTTTTTGTCATAATAATGTGTTAGTTTAATTATTACGCCACTCTGTCCATAACCGTATCTCTGTGTCAATAAATTCGCCTAGATGGCCCTGGAGTTTCTTCCGTGAGGGAGTTTTATTCATTTATTTAATTATTTGTCAAAATTGTTTTCTTCGGGGAGTGTGAATGGTTTCCACATTTCCTCCTAAAAATGTGGTGGCGACCTTGGGACTTTGGGAATCTTCCGATCTTTAAAAGGTAAGTCGAAAATAGTAATAATCGGGGCTTAGTTTCTTCTTTATATTTTTACTTCCATATTCCTTAAGGAATGGAAGTATGGTGATGGCAAAAAAAATTGTGTTCGAGATTATTGCAGATTCTGATTCTACTACACTCAAAACATGAAAAAAAGTCGTTTTCCGAAAAGTGTCTGTGTGTGTGTCTGTCTGTCTGTGTGTCTGTCTGTCTGTCTGTAGATTTTTTTTCTATGGCAAACGATAACTGCCGCAAATTCAAACAGAATCAAATAATTTTTTGCATGCAGCCCTGATTTGCAGAGTACTCGCGACCTATTGTTTTTGGTGAAGATCGGTTGAGGGAAAGGGGTAGTTTACCTGTAACGTTTTATGTTTTAACAAGGGTATTTCCTATGGTAAACGATAACAGCCGCAAATTCAAACAGAATCAAAAGATTATTTGCATACAGCCCTAAATTGTAGAGTTCTCAAGACCTATTGTTTTTGGTGAAGTTCGGTTGAGGGAAAGGGGTAGTTTACCTGCAACGTTTTTTTAACAAGGGTATTTTCTATGGCAAACGATAACAGCCGCAAATTCAAACAGAATCAAATAATGTTTTGCATACAGCCCTGATTTGTAGAGTACTCAAGACCTATTGTTTTTGGTGAAGATCGGTTAAGGGAAAGGGGTAGTTTACCTGTAACGTTTTATGTTTTAACAAGGGTATTTCCTATGGCAAACGATAACAGCCGCAAATTCAAACAGAATCAAAAGATTATTTGCATACAGCCCTAAATTGTAGAGTTCTCAATACCTATTGTTTTTGGTGAAGATCGGTTGAGGGAAAGGGGTAGTTTACCTGCAACTTTTTTTAACAAGGGTATTTTCTATGGCAAACGATAACAGCCGCAAATTCAAACAGAATCAAATAATGTTTTGCATACAGCCCTGATTTGTAGAGTACTCAAGACCTATTGTTTTTGGTGAAGATCGGTTAAGGGGAAGGGGTAGTTTACCTGCAACGTTTTTTTATCAAGCGTATTTTCTATGGCAAACGATAACAGCCGCTAATTCAAACAGAATCAAATAATTTTTTGCATGCGTCCCTGAATTGTAGAGGTCTCAATGACTTTCGATTTTGGTGAAGATCGGTTAAGGGGAAGGGGTAGTTTACCTGCAACCTTTTACGTTTTAACAAGAGTAAAGTACTTGAAAATTTATTTAAACTTTTTGAAACAATGGTAATTGTTAAAAATAAAATAATTTTGTTGCCAGGCAATAAAATTATAATTTTTTCATTTTAATGTAATATAATATTTTTCATTTAATACAGCAATAAAAAGGCAGGTAAGACACAGCCTGGCTGTTTGGCTGAAAATGATTTTAAATATAAATCTTAGAATATGGAAGTCATGTATGGTTCTCCATACCGATATTTTTCATATAGTTACATAAGTCTGTACAGGCTTTCTGTGCTGTGCCAGAACACCTGTAATTAGCAGATATTCTATTCACAATGATCTTAAATAAGTTATGGCTTGATTATTTGTTTGTAGGTTTAGTAAACCTCTATTATAATCCCTATTGCAAAGTGGGTTACCTTAGAGCCTGTGTATATTTTTTACCTTCAAAAAAAATTTAAGATTGATTGCAATCTAGCCCTTACCTTAAAACATTGTCATACGTTTTTTGGCATAACTCCTGATCCCATTGAGATCACACTTTAAAAGTTTCAGGATCTATAGCTTATGATATTACAAGAAACATATTTTTTCAAATTTTTTGAAAAACTATTTCAAAAATGTATGTAATGTTTTCTAGATAAAAAAAAAAAAAAATTTTTAACAAACATAGTCAAGTAGCATATCAAATTAAACCTTGTAAGATTATCTTTAAAATGAGGGTTCAAGCAAGTCTCTAGGCCTTATAGAACTTCAGTTATTCAAGAATTAAAAAGTTCGTGAAAGCCGAAAAATGGTATTTTTTCTAAATTTTAAAAATTGATTACATCAAAACCCAAACAGATAAAAAAAATCTAAAATATATTCTCATTTCTATCATACGGGAGAATGATTCCTGAAAGTTTCATTGAAATCTCAAATGGTCAGGTTGAGTGACAGGTTGATTTGTCGTGGAATGACCCTGTGAAATAATATGTGTGGCTGTGGTGAACATTTGTGCGGAAGTGTGCTTGGAGGTTATGTTGTGCTTAGTTTACGAACATACAGAGGCGTGCAAGTGTATTCTTTTATAAACAACTCGTATTGTTTATCTTATCTTAAACACTGTATTATTGTTCTGTATTAGTAGCTTTTATTTGTGTGAAAACTCAAAAATGCCGCGTAAGTGCCTAAACCATCCGGACACGTTTTGTTATGTGTGTGGTGAGTTGACTTTTAAACTTCAAAGGCAGAACTTTACCCCTTTAATAAAAAAGTGCTATCAACTTTATTTTGGTTGCAAGGTAGGAGATCAGGACAAGAGTTGGGCCCCCCATATTTGTTGTGTTACTTGTTCAAGGCTTTTAACGGCTCTCGCCATATGCCATTTGCAGTTCCCATGGTGTGGAGAGAGCCAAAAGAGCATTCTTCTGACTGTTATTTTTGTTTAACAAATACAACGGGAATAACAAGTAAGTCAAAACACACTTTGAAATATTCCAATATAGCTTCAGCGATTCGACCTGTTCTCCACAGTGATGATCTCCCAATACCAAATTACCCGGTATCAATCGATATAAATGAAAATCCAAGCTCTGAAGAGGATCAGAATGAAGATCACTCTGATCGACATGATCCAAGTTTTGAAGTTTCTAACGAGCCTCATTTATTGACACAAGGAGACCTAAATGATTTAGTGCGTGATTTACATTTACCCAAAAATCAGGCAGAACTTTTGGGATCACGACTAAAAGGGTGGAACCTTCTTGATCGCGGAACTACGGTATGCTACTTTCGAAATCGTCAAGAGGATTTCAAGAACTTTTTCTCAAGAAGGGGATTTTGTGTACTGTAATGATATTTTATCAGTGATGGATACTCTAGGACATTCTGATAACCCAGAGGAATGGCGTTTGTTTATTGATTCGTCTAAAGCTAATCTAAAAGCTGTCCTTCTTCACAATGGAAACAAATTTCCATCAGTTCCACTAGCTATAACGCCAAATTTGCATGTTGTGCAAATTTACTAGCAATAGTCAATATTAAAATATGTCAAAAATAGATATACAGATATACATAAAAAGAAACTACCGTTATAAAAAGTCAAAGCGGTGTTTTTTTTAAAAGAACACACCCTTGTGTCTGGCGACAGAAAGTCGGCACAAAATACCAAAAAAGGCACGTAGCGGACGGACAGCAATACAATTGTATTATGCTAAAAATTAACAAAAATAGATAGAACGTTGTGAAAGTTAAGTGCTTTTAACAAAGGATCCCGTTATGTTAGAGTGAGACATTTAGACAGAGAAATCAACTGAAGCGTCTTTTCCCACCACGCGGACGAACCCAGGGAGCGCACTGTTAGCCAGCAAGTAAGAAAACACGTCAGTTTTTTAGCGGTAAAATTCTAGATACTACATTGGGTAATATTGAATATCGCGGCACCTAAGTCCAATGGGAACGTTTAGATTCAAAATTAGGTGAGAGTAGGGCCAGTTTGTGTATAAAACCCAAGACCGAGAAGTTTAAGGCAGTCATCGGTGTAGTACAACAGTAAAGACTCGTCAATTAAGTCGTTGGAGAAGTTATAACAGTAAAGACTCGTAAATTAAGTTATTTAATTCGTCGGAAGGTAAAAACAGTGACTCAGTTGACCGTCATCCGAAAGTGACTGTTCAGTTAAAGAAGTCAGTTTTAATCAAGTAGTCAGTCATCAGAAGGTTAAACAGCTTTATTCAATTGAAAGTTACCGTTGAATTAGGAGTGACAATTCAGTCGCAGTTTGTCTAAAGTCAACCGAAAAGTTACGCATAATCCGCGGAACTCACATAAAGAATCGTGATTAAATAGTCTGACGTTATCAATCAATACAATCCTTGTTATAAGCACCTAGCTTAAATTACATCTATGAACTTAGACGAATCATAGTATTGCTGAGTAAAATTTTGTTAACTATATATAAAAGTTTGTGTTAAGAAGATATATTGATTATAACGGTATGTTCGTACTGTAACTAAGATATTTGAGATGTGTTATTGTGAATGTGATGCCAGTGTATAAATCAATCTGTGATAATCAATCAAGTGCAGCCAACTAGGACTTTCATTAACAGCAGCCGTCCGCAGAGCCATACTACAGACGACGTTCAAGTGGATGCGCCTCTTCGCAGAATAGGAATTCAACCATCAAGTAATTTATATTGAACATTTAAAAGATACTTTATTCACTATTCGCAACTCAATCAGATCTAAAATAACCCACTATCAAAAGAAAAGATTAAATTTTGTTATCATCAATATTATGTTATTGTAATAAGTAACTGAAAGTGAGTTATTAAAGTAACAATTTATGATATATTTTGTGTTAATTAAATTATTTATTACCCTGAGATATTATCCTTAAAAAGATAAAAGAGTCCAGCGAGTAGTATAGCACATGCTATCAATATGAAAGAAACTTATGAAAATATGAAGATTATTCTAGACAAGATAATGTATGAAAAATTCAATTGGAACATATGTGGAGACGTTAAGGTGATCGCTATGCTGCTAGGTTTACAGACTGGATACACAAAATTTTGCTGCTTTTTATGTGAGTGGGACAGCAGAGGTCGCAAGTCATTTCAAAAAGAAGATATGGCCTTCACGTAAATCTCTCACACCTGGTAAAAAAAATGTTATGAATGCTCATTTAGTTGATCCCAAAAAGATCTATCTTCTACCTCTTCATATCAAATTAGGTTTGATGAAAAATTTCGTGAAGGCAATGGACAGAAATGAAAGAGGTTTTATGTATTTGAAGGAAAAGTTCACCAGAATTAGTGATACAAAAATTAAAGAAGGAATTTTCGTAGGACCACAAATAAGAGAACTAATAAAAGATGAAAATTTTGAAGGACGGTTGAATGACTTAGGAAAACGTGCATGGATTTCTTTCAAGAATGTAGTGACACGATTTTTAGGCAACAAGTCTGACAACTACAGGGATCTAGTAAATCAGCTGCTGAAAGCATATGGACATTTAGGCTGCAATATGTCTCTCAAGATCCACTTTCTTCACTCTCACTTAGATTTCTTTCCGGAAAACCTGGGAGCCGTAAGCGATGAACACGGTGAGGTGAACACTTTCATCAAGACATTTCAAGCATTGAAAAAAGGTATCAAGGGAAGTGGAGCTCAAATATGTTAGCAGATTACTGCTGGACTCTCAAAAGGGATGTTCCTGATGCAAAGTACTCCAGGAAATCTTCAACTAACACCTTTTAGGTATGTTGAACATTGATTAATTTCTTTACTCTAAATGTTATTAATGTAAAATATTTACCTAGCTGTCACACGAAACCCTTATGTGATAGAGAAAAATGGTTGGCATTTTTTAATTCAGCGCAAAAAATACTATATGTAGATCACCCAATAAAGTCTTTGGGACAAAAAGTTTTTTTTGTAGACCAGTGTAATGTTTAACTTAGAAGCATTTCATATGTCATTACTACGCGATCATTTAGTTTACATTTAGGACATTGTTTAAAGGTGATATTTCATAACTGTTTTGCAAAAAAAAAAAACACACTGAGCAAAGCGGTAGTTTGAAATTTTTAGTTGAAACTTTAGAAATTGAAGATGCTAGTTTCCATATGGCCACAGACATATATGAATGATAACTTGTCACAAATATGAGTTTTCAAGCGAGATTAAACGTTAGGCGAGGTTCAAGGTGAAATTGAACACAATGATCATCCAGGTTGCCCATACCCTTTGAAAACAATTGACAGCACAGGAAAAATGAATCAAATGGGTGTCTGATGGTTTCATGGTTATTCTTACATTGTGGTGATAACCAAGTTTTGAAAATGAGAAAGAAAAGGTCTGATCTGTGGAAGAATGAAAGGCAGATCTGTATCTGTATAGCAGTTTTTGACTGATAAAAGGCCTGACAACTAACAATGACATAAAGTAATAAAAAATATGAGGTGGTATTGGAAAGTTACCGGACTGTACTTGCACCAACTTTACTGAAAGGAACATTAGTGGTCATTGCTCCCAAGCCTACTCTTATCAGTATGCCACGTTTCATAGTATTGTGTGAACATGTTCAAGTTAGAGAAAACATTTTATAACCTTGTGTCATTATCTGTCTGTGATGGCCGATAAATTCGAACAATGGGCCAGCATAAAATTTTGTAAATTGGCTACCGAGACATCTGAAACTGCTCTGTAAGGCTTAAGCACAGATTTCCGAATGACATGCTCATTTTAAGGCCAGCACAATGTCACCCGTAGATGACGACTGTTAGGGATGGCCTTCCATGAGCAAAACACCTGAAAATGTGGAAAAAATTTGCAACTCACCCGTGAGGACCATCGCCGAACAATCCATGAATTGCGTGACATTGGTGGAGTTGGTTACGGAACCTGCCAAGAAATTTTCTCAAGACAAAACTGTCCAGTGTAACAGCCCCCAATCCTGAGAGTGAAGAAGGTGTGGCAGGTCAGAAGCATAACAAAATACATACTCGTCATGTTCTTTGACATCAAAGGCTTTGTTCGCAAAGAATTTGTTTCAGCTGGTGTTATAGGAATTCTGACTTTATTGTGATGTTGTGAGGCACTTAAGAGAAAGTGTACAGAGAAAAAGACTGAATTATGGAAAAAAAAGAAGAAATGCAGGCAGCGCTAGATGGCCTCCAGGAAAGGGCATTCATCAACATTTTTGAAGGGTGGAAGACACGTTTATTATAACATTTAGATAAATGTTATTTTATAACATGTTTATAACCTTATATACTTCAATATAAGGTTTGTCAGAAAGAACACAAATTTAAACTGAAAACAAAAAACTGCAGATAAACTATAACATATAATTTATTTTATTTAAAATGATTTTCACAAGCAAGTTCCTTTTTTTTAAACTTACTGAAAAGTTGAAGATTTAATTTAATTGGTAGAGAAAGATATGGAAACATACTGTCTGTTTGTGTATACCTTTAGCAACAAATCATTTCTTTATTAAATGTTAATCAGTTTAACCCTTTATTTTCACTAGTGCAAGCGAAAAGATCCAGGCAGTTTTTGCCAATTTTGCACCTTACGTAAATTTTCTTCTACCTTTTGCACACGATACATGTACAGGTGTGAATGGCGATTTCTTTTAATCCACAACTTAGTTGTGCAAAATGCAGTGTATTGTTACAGTATATTAATTAATTTTTTAATAAATGATTTAACTGATAATAGGCCTACAGTGTTGGGGAAAAATTATACTGAACTTGTTCCTCAAACTTATAACTCAAAGTACAACAAAAATCTCTGACTCTCAAAAATACTATAGATAATATACTCACATACTGTGCTAAATAGAAGAGAAAAATAAACGCTACATATGCGTAATGACAGATACTACTGCACATTGTTAATCCACACACTGCACCAACATAACCTAATTTTTGAGCTATTACGTGTATGTACACACCAGTACAAAACTACAGGCCAATATCAATAATCTTTTATTTAAAAAACAGTCAATACTATGGATTAACATTATTGTATGAAAAAAAACATTGAACTACAATGAAAAAAGGTCTCTAATAGAAATGTAAATACTCACATAGCTTCAAAGTTTACCTAATTTTTACTTTATGTACAGTAAAATTCAAAATTTGTTGAGTAAAACATTTACTACAGAAGTAGACTCAATAAATACAACAATGTAGTTGTTAATAAAAAATCTGTACAAATAAAATAATTCTACCAAAACAATATTAACTTTGCAAGCATACAAGTAATATGCGAATGACACATCATAAATAGTATCTTATCATGTCACAGCTAAACAATAATGCTTTTTGGTGGTCATAGACATAAGAATTGATACTTGTAATAATAGCAGCAATTTTAAATAATATCTAATTTACTGGATGTTGGATGTATCAGATGCGGGTCCCAACAAGTTAAAAAGGGATTTTCTGACACAAAAGCTGTTATAGGTTAACGACCTTACCTTGTGTTGATTTGTGTGATGCTTGAATAAATACAGATTGTTCTGGTGGAGCTGACTGTGGGAATACTTTGTTGGCACTTGACGTTTGACCTGGAGTGGAAACCGTAGTTCTCATTCCAAGCCCAGGTTGACTGCCTGTTGTTGTTGTGGTTGGAAACCCCACTGTATAGAAACATATTCAATGTACTTCATATCTTACAAGTAATCAACTAATATACACTACCTACTGTGTACGTGTTATAGCTAACAATACCTTAATTTCAAACATATATCATGTCACAAACATGCCGTGTTCCTATACAGCCATAATTTTAATATATGCCATACCATGATAAAATATCTTTGTAGTCACATTTCAATATCTTAATTACATCGTAAGACAAACAATCTGACTAATTTCATGTATTTCACATATTAGAAGACAAGCGCTCCTATGATAATGAGTCAAAGTAGGTTCTTTTTGGCACAAAACACAGCTGGCTATTTTAACTGTTTCAAGATTTTAAAAATACAATAGACCCTTGATTTAATTTAGTAAAGAAGTGTCCCTTCAATGCTTGAAGTCCATGAATTGATGTGTTTGAGAGGAAAATTATACTGATATCGTGTGTTCACTATACCAATACACACTTATTTGGCAATAATAAAAATGTAATACATGCTATTATCATCTTATTATTACAGGTATACAACTACTCTGATTATTAATCCAACGTGTTCAAAAAGTTTCAGACCTATGCTCAGGAAAAATACATTTATTTATCTGCAGGTTTTAAACATCTGTCCCCTTCAAAATACTCTCCTTTATGTCTGGAAGTCATATTTTGGTATGGAGTACAGCTGTCTCGTCGTATTTTGTATGCTGTCTTCTCTTGACTTGTTAGGTCCCCTTCAGCGACATTTTCAACTTAGGAAATAACCAAAGATCACAGGAAGCCATGTCAGGAGAGTAGGGAGGCTGGCGTAGCTGAGGAGTGTTGTGTTTTGCCAAGAAAGTTTGAATTAGATGAGAAGAATGGGCAGGTGCATTGTCGTGATTGCATTGCCAAGTTTAGTATTCTTTGGTAATTATTTGGCTTGTGGTGCGTACTCATGCCACATGAGTCAAAAAACACAATCAGCATGACTCTGATTTTGCTGCACACTTGTCTTGCTTTTATCGGCCATGGGGATGAAGGTTTCCATTGTGAAGATGAACTTTGGTTTACGGATTGTATCCATACACCCACGTCTCATCGCCAGTGTTCACAGTGTTGAGGAAGCTTGGGTCAGTTTTTACACAGTCCAACATGTCCTGCAAAACTTCCAAACGAAGTCCCTTATGCTCCATTGTTAACAGCTTTGCCACAAATTTTGCAGATACTCTTCGCATAGCCAGATTTTCGGTCAAAATGGAATGTACTGAACCAATGCTTATTCCCATCTCTGCTTCAATCTTTCAGATAGTAATTTGACAATCCTCCATGACAAAGTTTACACTTGGCCAATGATTTCACCTTACGGCTTGTTGAGGGCCTGCCAGAATGTGGTTCGCTGTCCACTGATGTGCAACCATCTTTGAAGTGATTATACCACTCCTTAATACGTGTGACACTCATAGCATCATCCCCAAAAAACTGCTGAATTTTTCAAATAGTCCCCAATAACGGCTTGGGTATCACCAAGTCGTTGGCAAAATTTAATGCAGTACTGCTGTTCAAGATTTTATGTCATTTTAGAATAAATGAAATCCGATGGGTACTCGATACATGTATAGCAAAATTGAAAGTTTAGGGCATGGAAATGCACGAAATGTTTACGGTCAGAGGGAAAAGGCGATGTGGAGGGAGTCGATGTGAGAAGATAATTGTTGTTATCAGCAAAGGTGCAGCCAACCTATGAATATAATTTCTAATAGTAACAAAAACTCGCAACTGTTAAGGTTTGTTTGTAATGTTTGTAAAACTCGCGAATCTCTTATCTGTGTGTGTGTGTGTACCTAGTCATGACACAGCTGGCTTTAAAAAAAGAATTGTACATTTATTGTTTCCGACGTAAATCAAATAATAATAACAATAATAATATTGTAATTGTATTACTATACAAATCAAGCAAATGATATGTACTGTTCACATGTATCGGAATTTGTTGCTGTTACATATCAGAATGTTTTATAAACATATCTGAAGTGTTGTTTGGTTCTGTCACTGTGTACTGCTGAGACGTAAAAAACTAGAGCCTTTCTGACTGTTCTTATCGCAATGGAATTTGCAAACTGTACACTTCCACTCCTTAATTACACTCGACTATCTCTACAGTGTATCATTACATACAGGAACGCATTCTTCTTATTAGGCAATACAATTGCAAGAATCTTTTTAATCCTGGACAACAAAAAACTGTTTATTATTACTTCCCGTGTTTGATTATGAAGAACTTTCCTGTCTTTGCTAGTTGAAGGAGAAGTATCCATTTTAACAAATCTTATTACTGGGTGATAACACAAATAATTACGATAATACGTAATTACAGAATAAAAACTACCAATAGAAATTAACTAAAAAATTAAATAACTAATAAAAATGAATGACTGTAAAACAACGATACAATAATAAATTGAAATAATAATAACAAATGCAAGACTGAGATAGTACGTCACACAGTAACTAACAATGTACAGGTAACTAAAACATCACACGCAAAGTTGGCGACACCTTCACTTGCCTACCAGCTGATTGTCTGTTACCCTCCTGCCATTCACAATTTCAAAGTGGACTCGTCTGTGCATATGCCCTTAACTTTCAATTTTACTGTACTTACAGACATGTAGCCAGACAGCGACTGATTCGTTGTAGTGGGGCTGCGGCAGTCAGCACTTGTGCACTAGGGTTCACTGCATGCATGTACTCAAGGTCAATGACCATGCTTCATTTGATCGCGCATGACCAAAAAAGGTCCGATTCTTTTTGAACACACCTCATGTCTGTGTGAGGAAGAACTTGGAGTATGTTATATGACTGTTTACTTTGGAGAAAGACAAATGCACTATCTTCAAAGGATTCCAGTGTCATCATTTAATTATGAAATTATAGTTTGTTTTTTGGACAATATTTGTCAGTCATCTGTATAGTAATCAATGTTTCTATAAAGTTAACATGCAACTCTGTAGGAGGTTCATTTATGACTAAATAACCAATCACTATTTATTCTGATCAAAAGTATATTTTTCTTCATTTCTTTTGATTTGTGGAAAGCTTGTTATTCCAATTTCATGTTGTTGGTATACTTATCTGCATTTTTCCGAATACAAGAAAAGTATACAGGCTTAAAGCCAATTCTTACAGCAGTTTTAAAACAGCAATAATTAATGTGCCATTAATCTCTCTCTTCCTCTTCATTTATGCACGCTCACACAAGTGTGATGTTATCACTACTATAACATCATGAGGCTTAGTTTTCTAAGCAAGAATTGTAACTTTCTGTGTATTTCTTCATGTTTTGGGCATTTAATTTCTTGAGTACGTGTTTTAAGCTATTCCTGTTTTAAAAGAAAATTCAGATTCTTCTACTATTCTGACACTACAACATAGTATTCATTACAAAATTAGTATGCTTATTAGAATAATTCAAGTACTCACTTCAGAACTGCCCCCTTCATAACCAATGAACTACACCATATGTCTTAAATTTACACAAAGTACTATTACGGTATATTTTCTTATGTGTGACATGTTCTGTCGTATACAGTATGCTTCATCATTAGCCAAGTTGAACTTCTGTGTATTTCCACACAAATTTGTTGAATAATTTTTGTAACATAATTTAATAAATTATAAAGTCAATTCATGCAACCATTTAGAAAGAATGCAGCAAGACCTTCTTTCCTTAATTACAAGCCCAAAGGTCAGTGAAGTGTGGGACACCTGAGGAGGAGGAGGAGAAGAATATTATAGATGTGAGGTTATGCCAGATTGCTTTTTTTGATTGTGGCATTATTCGCTCTTTTAATTTTACTCAATCAGTTGTTAGACACTCACTTTCCAAGGTTCTAACACTCCCACTTTCACAATCAGTGAAATCCTAAACTAAAACATTGAATAATACCGCCCGATCAAAATTCAAACAAATAAAGTAACTTGAAATTTATAAGACCATATAACCAAATTACTCAACAGTTTTAAGGTAATGTGCATTGCATAAGGCTGATGACGTACTGCATAATGTTCAAAATGTGTCATATGTATGAAAACATATCTTGACAGTAGTTTATATGATATTAATTTATTAGTACATCAAGAGAAGAAACTGTACCATGTGAAATCTAAATAAATCTTAATTTAAACATGTGAAAACCCTAGTTTTTAGTGAGCACATTAATGAACTCAGTACTCTTCGTAACAGTCCACAGTACTTAAAAGCGCACTAATTAATACTTCTGAATATATAGTAAAAGGTATAGGTGTAATTTTTGCTTACAATGCAGTGAAGACCTTATGGGGATTTCATCGTCGTAGTTGTCATCCTTTTTGGCTAAGGCTAGTAGCCTGTTCCAGTCTCAATGGAATTCATCCAACCATCGTTTATGGGGTCTTCCCACACTTCTCTTCCCCCTTGGATGATAGTCAAGGACTCTTCTTGAAAATCTAGTTGGACCCATTCTCTCTACGTGTAACCGCCACTCCGTTTTCGTACCAGATTTTCTCATTTATGCTTTCAGCTATGCCTAGCTCCATTCTAATATGATCATTTCTGATAAGATCTCTCCTGGTATAACTCTTTACCTTGTATTGTATTGTATTTCTGCTCCTTGTATTCTAGATATATCTTTGGCCTTTCTAATCCAAGTCTCACTACCATAAGTAGTTGAGGTATGGCCATTACACTATAGCGTTTCCACTTTTCCCAAGACAAATAAAATTTCTAGAAGTACTCTATCACGTAGAAAATACGCTCAACCATTGAAACTTTAATAATTAGCTAGTTTACTAACATGAAAGTTAATTATGTACTTGTTTTCGCCAATAAAATAGCTATACAAATTAAATGGACACACACATTTCCATTTCAAATGATTTGGATAAGAACACTAATTATCCTATACCTTTTTCAATAACTGTAAAGGTATGAAACAATTACTCACATTTACATAGCAGAGATACATATGAAACCAATGGGAAGGTTTTTTTAAACATTTTTTAACTGCGAGTATTGACGACAACAAAGTAGTTTCTCTTTTTGACAACAGAGTACACAGTAGTAATTCTGTAAGGAATGTGTTATGATGTTAGCATCTTTTTATGCATTCTAATGCAAGAGAAATCATATAATGTGTTCTAAGAAGGATACCTCAGGTTTGTTATAAGTTTAAGGATAGAAGCAAATAATAGGTTTATAAGGGGATGTTCATAAACTTTTGACAGACACTCTATGTATGTCCACCTGTAGTTAATTATTAATTATGTATGATTTACTTGTATCTTAACTTAATTATAGTACGAGGGGTATCCAAAAAATAAGTTTCCCTTATTTTTATATCCAAGTATGAGCGACTCAGGTAGTTCCCGCGCACAGGGAAGTTTAGTTTCGGTGTAGTGGCAGCGCTCGCAGCTGGACTGTTGGCCGTGAACTGCTCAAGCGTCAGTAGCGAGCAGAGCGCCATGGAGACTCCACTTCGTTTTGCTGCCAGTTGTGAAATACGTGGTTTTATTCATTTTTTGACGGCAAAAAATGAATTGGCCGTGGAAATTCATCGTCAGTTATTCAGTGTTTATGGTGAAGATGTCGTGTCTGTACAAATGGTTTGTCGTTGGCGAACAATGTTTATTGAAGGCAGAGAAAATGTTCATGATGATGAGCGCAGCGGCCGACCAGCAACTTCGCACCAAGCCGACGCCACTGCTGCTGTGCGTGACGTCATCGACTCCGACAAACGGCTCACGCTCAACGAAATCATGACTCTACATGACCACATGCTGCTCGTGCAACAGGCTAGCGTCTCGCCAAATTCAGATGGGAGATTTTCGAGCATCCTCGTACTCTCCAGACCTTGCTCCAAGTGACGTCCATCTGTTTCTGGAGCTCAAACATCATCTAGGCAGTCGGCGCTTCGCCAATGACGATGAAGCGATAAAGAAGGTGGATAACTGGTTTCAGAATTTGGCGGCAGATTGGTATAAAGCTGGAATAAAAAAACTGTTACCTAGGTACCAGAAATGCTTGGAAAGGGATGGAAATTATAAAGAAAAATAATTACTTGTGTACAAAGGTAAATAAATATTTTTTGCACTTTTTAAATTATTTTTTTTATTTTTCCTTGATAAGGGAAACTGACTTTTTGGATACCCCTCATACATATGAGCTTAACTCGAGAATTAACTGTTCTTGTGATTTGTGCCAGTGGGAATTTCAATTAACAATTTTTATCTGCAAAAGCAAGGTGCAATAATCGAGGGTCTACTGTACATCAAAATGTAGTCATAATGTTGTAAACAATGATTTAACATAAAATGCGATACTTTGGAACTTACTGCTACTCTTTGTTATTATTTTAGCACAATTTTAATTAGACATCTAACATATACACATACATTCATTTAACGAAATTAACAATAAAATGAGAGAAATGAAGTTTTTGATTCTAATGTTTAATTTTTCCTTTTCTAAGATATAAAAATAAATATCTTAATGATAAATTATAAGATAATTAGCTTTTATCTTAAAAGTACAAACTTAACATTGCATATGGTTGAAACTTATATTGTAGACAAAGTTTTAGCTTTTAGCAAATAGCAACTGGTAAAAATAATTGGGTCCTTTTTAACAAATGGTAATTTTTATAGCGATAAACTAATAAAAGTCAACATGTTATTAAACATTCAATCAACTATAGAAGCGTTTGGGAATCCATAAAAACTGGTTTACATGACAATGGACATTTTTTCTTCATTTCAGTGTCACACTTGAGTATATGCAAGCAACAGAAAGAATGGAATGGCATTTATAGATTCTATAAATGAGTGTGTGAGAACTTAAAATTACACAATGGTTCCAAAGAGCTACAAGAAGAAAGTGCGCTGCCACGGCCTTTAGGAGTGACAGAATAAAAGACCACAAAACATGAGCTGAAATTCACAGCCTTCAGCCCTAATAGCCATGCCCATTGGCAGTTTTTATTTTGCACTTTATCGAATAAACAAATATTTCCTAATAATGAATGTCATGTTGTACAATTACTTACAAATTTATGATCTTGTGAAGTGCAATCTATCTTTTACCACCTAGGGACAACTAACAAATACTTAATAATAGAAACTAAACCACTACTAATCTTTTAGAACATTCTGAGGTTAATATTCAATTAACCAAATCTTGGTCACAAGTATCTAAAACGCTGTTTAGCATCTGTTAACACCATTGTTCAACATTTCGATTTGCCAAACAGTTTGCATATGCATGCCACACACAGGCCACTGTACCTAGATACAGTAGAACTTGGCTAATTCGAACGTGCATAATTCAAATTCGTGGATAATTCGAACTTTTACCGTGGTCCCTCGAATATCCTATGTAAAACCGTGCAAAAACATCGTCTATAATTCGAACTTTTTTTGGTTAATTCGAAATAAAAATTTTGGTCAAACTACAAAAAATCGCCTGCAGTATGGGCTAGACCACGTAACAATAGAGACACGACTGGAAACAGACAAGCAGGCATCGCCCTTTGTGAACAGACGCTTGTCCTTTGTGTCAAATTCGTGGAATTGGCGCCAGTATCTTGCGATGACACGTGACTGGCTCGTGTAACAGTACCGTCCGCCATTGTCCCTTGTTCCACCCCTCATCAGTCAGCCACCCTCACTGTTGCTTTCAGTTCAGTCTGCCTGCATTCATGGAAGGGTTAAGTCTTTTTGAGTTTCTACTGTGCGAGCTGCATCCTGTAGTGAGAGACCGTCCCTTTCTTTATACAGTACTGTATGTACAGACTGGTGTGTTTGAGTGACGCTTATTGTGTTGTGTGTTCATCATGGCCCTTTCAAAACCAGCACGGACCCGATACAAATCAATGACATTTGCTGAAAAAGTTGCCGTTATTCGGGAAGTGGAAAAGGGACAAAATAAAAGAAATCTGAAATTGCTAAGGAATTCGGGATACCCCCAAATACATTGTCAACGTATCTAAAAAATAAAAAGAAGATTTTGAATAGTGTGTGTAAAGCCAGTGGACAAAGATAGGAAAAAGAGCGCAAGGACCAGAAAATCCTGACGTGGATGAATGTGTAGTGAAGTGGTTTAAGCAAGCAAGGGGCAAAAAAATTCCAGTCAGAGTCAAAGCTGAGGAATTCGCATCTAGCTTAGGGAAAAATGTTTTTAAGGCCAGCACTGGTTGGCTTGATGGTTTTAAAGAAAGGAATGGCATGTCTTTCAAAACTGTTTGTGGGGAAAGTGGATCTGTTGACGTTGAAGCTGCAAATTCATGGAAAGACGATTTGTTGCAAATGATTTCTGATAGAGACGCTAAAGACATTTTTAACGTGACGAGACGGGCTTATTCTTCAAATGCACCCCCGACAAAACACTTGCTTTTAAAGGAGAAAGTTGTAGTGGTGGCAAACACAGTTTTAGTCGGAGCAAACACGGATGGCTCGGAAAAACTGCCTTTGCTAATGATAGGGAAGTCGGCCAACCCACGTTGTTTAAAAATGTAAAAATAACTAGTTGAATATGAATTGAACAATAAAGCTTGGATGACAGGTAAAATTTTCAAAAGATGGTTTTTGAAAATCAACAGGAAATTAAATTTCGGAATCAAAACAGAAGAATCGTCTTGTTTATTGACAACTGTACAGCGCACAACACTATTCCTGTGATGGAAAATGTAAAGGTTGTGTTTTTCCCCCCAAACATGACTTCAGTAGTTCAACCTATGGACCAAGGTGTAATAAAAAATGTTAAGCATTTTTACAGACGGCTTGTGGTCCAAAACATTCTGTCAAGTGCTTATTTAGATGAGCACAAAAATATCAAGATTAACATCCTTCAAGCTGCCCGCATGTGCAACAGTGCTTGGGACCAAGTTACGCAAAAAACAATTGCTAATTGCTTTCGTAAAGGTGGTTTCTGCCACACTGAAGGTGAAGAGGAGAATAAAGCTGCTAGAGAAGTCGTACCCACTGCGGATAACTGGGAAGATGTTGGACATGACGCAGGCATTCATTACGAAGAGTTTGTAAACATGGATGATGACTTGGTGGTGTGCGGTGAACAGACAGATGCGGAGATCGTGGCTGATGTTATGAACAAAAGAAATGATGGTGCATCTTTAGATGAAGAAGGGGACCAGCTAGAACTTCCAGAGATACCGATTCCAACGGCTTCACAGGCATCAAATTACATTCAAGACTTGAGACGGTTTGTTGAAGGACACCAGAACATGACGCTATTTTCCAAGCACTTAATAAACTTGAAGAGTTTATTACAACTCAGTGTATTAACTGCAAAATGCTATCAAAAGTTTCTAGCTTTTTTAAAAAACTGTAAATGCTATATTTTGTACTGAAACGTGTTTATACGTTTGTAATACATATGTATAAGGAAATTGTTTAATAAAATAACATACTGCTCTACTGAATTTCGGTTTTTGATTTGGTTTTTCTACCTTCATTAAAACTTTCCTAATTCGAATTTTTGGATAATTCGAATTTTTTACTGGTCCCTTCAGCTTCGAATTAGCCAAGTTCTACTGTATAAGTATTTTGAAAGAAAAAGTCCAACTTCAATGAGCAGAGCTAGGCGTTTAGAATTATGAAGTCGACTATTACATAAACATAACTAACACTTGTATATAACAAGGAAGCAATCTGACTGGCTGTGTAGCCATATCTTGTGAAACTATAAAACTTACCTCAGATTTTAACAAATGGACCTGTCCTTTGCCTACAACACATATTTTAATAAAAACAGACAATATAAGTTAAAAATTAGTAATCTTGGATTGGAAAGGAATAAATATGGACAAAAATATGGTCACCAGCACTTGATACACAACTTCAGAAGACTGAGAAGTAACTGATTATGGTATTATAACAAAGAAGATACATTTAATTGTATTCAGAAAATACATTACAGTTACAAAATACAGCACACAGACTGATTTCAACATTTAATGAAAATACTATTGCTCATGATGAATATTATTAATGACATTATCTGTAACAATATAGTAACTGTAACATGATCTTGTTATTATTACATTAGCACTTAGAGTCATGAAAATATTATCAAAACATTGCCAAAAGTGCTTTAATTTATAACAAGAAAGCATCAGCAGACACAAGGCATAAGGTGGGTTGAGTGTTTTACCTTGTGCCAGAGGATTTTTGCTATTATTTGAGTTGTGGGCGTAGTGGTGGTGTTGTGCCGGGATTTGGCGATGCAATTTCTGAACATGTGGCAGCTCCAAGTTCCTTCCTCAGCTCGTGCAGCCAATCTTATGAGGAAGGAGCTTGAGCTCTGAAACATCAGAAATTCCACTGTGAAATCATGGCACAAACACAAGCTACTTAGACACTAAGAATACAGATCAAGATCAAATGGACATGATCTAAATACAATATAAAATGTACTTTCATAATCATAACCTCACATCACACACAATCTATATTGTTCTTGCAAGAATTATCTTTGTTTATAATAAAATGTCTTTAAAAGCCAGCTATTGTCTTTAGATTTTAACTAAATGTTTGTTATAGTTAAAAAACATTTGTAACAAAGGAGCAAAGACTGACCCAGCCACAACAAAAAATGGTAAAGATGAACACAATAAGCCTGGCCTTGAAACATCCCACTATAAACTCATGAATTCTGTTGTCATAATATAAAAAATATCTGCGCGCGCGCGTGCGCACGCACGCACGCACACACACACACACACACACACTTCTTAAGTTGCTGGACATGCCTGACTCTAAGCTGGTTGTTAATTGGCTCTAAGAAGGACCAGTCCTGTAGCAATGTTTTGACAAATCACAAATGCTATCTTCTGATTGTGTACCATACGTTATCAAGTGCATTTAAAGCCAGCATGATTGACAGCTTGCATAGGTTTCGTCCAGCCTACCTGATCTCCTACTTATAAAGAACCTGGCTGACTAAGGTTTCATGCTGAATGTCCATAATACTGGTATGAAGACATGGCACTGTTGCTGGCTTTTCCTGTTATACATCATTGGACAAGACTGTTTCCATGCTTGGTGCAGAAGAATTCATCAGTGGAGCTTTGATTATTGTGTGACTGATAGCAGGAATTCTCTTCTATGATTCCTGACAGATATAGTGGCTCCTTTGTCCATATGCGTGTGTGTGTGTGTGTGTAACTGCAATTGCTGTAAAGTGTTCTTGTTCTTAATGGTCCTCAAAAATAAACTGATTGCATGGCATGGTTTCAATGTTATTCACTGTTGGTGTTTGTATCTTTGGGTTGGTAATTTAGTCATGTCAAAGTGGTAATTGAGACTGGTCTTCTGTTGTATTAATTCCATATTGTTTTAGTTTGAGTGATCTCGTTGATATTTCTGCCACTCTAGCTGTTGACACTTCATGTATTCAATAAATATCACGTATGCTATAAATCATGTAGAGTTCATTTATCGAATGAGCTCTGACCTGTTAACTATAGAGTATGTGTTGTAGAAACTGTGGAATTGTCATGTTGGTAGTAATGAGCTGGCACTGAAGTAGTGGTGGTGTGTGCTGGTTTTCAGAATAAGATATATTCTGTATACCCATCTCTTCCATTTCTACAATATCAAAGGAATAATAAGCACCTCCTCTCTTCTACATTCTTTGCAAACTATTATGACCTGTTGAAGATGTCCATTCTTACATGTAACTAGAGAAAAATGTTGTTGACATATGTGAGACATAGGATTGGTTTTAGAGGTGACGACTGTACCTTTCCCCACACACTTCCACCAAAAGGTGGTTTAAGAATACTGTTGGATCTGATATCTGCTCTAGAGGTGTTAGTGACTTCACTTATTGTTTTTTTTTTTCATGAAAAGCAAAGCTAATTTTAAATAAAGACATCTGCTTAGTTTCAATGCTATATCAAACACCACAAATTCTCCAACAAATTATACCAACAACATCATCTGTATTTAACTAACAAGTCCTTAATATTTGTGCAACCTTTTGGAAGTCTTTCAACACCACCACGTTCTATGTCATCTACAACAGTGTTATTCTCTACAGAAGCTCATACAATATCAAGCACTATGAATTTCTTAGGACACACTTACTTATGACTGACATATACAGACAACCTTCATCAACTGGCCACATGAAAATAATAACTAAACAGTAAATGGTAAATCATGTAGAAACACACCACAACAAATACGTAAAATTGCTCAATCTTAATAAATATAATATTTATAATACATCCTTAATAAATAAGATGACAAATACAGCATCACCAATACAAAAAAATAAAAATAACCAACACAACATCATGCGATAGGAGAAACCACCAACAAATGATCAAGTATGCCATTTCTTCACACCAAAACAGCAAACCATTGATGACACTGCACTGTACAGCCAACAACTACATATGCCAAGCCAACTTAATATCAATGTATTCATGTTGACTTGCCTATGAATTTCATCTAATAGACACCTGACACCTGCATATCAGGTAGCCAGAATGTGGGTACAAGATTAGTATTTCTCAGAGCCAATCACTACCTCAGACATTAACGACAAATTAGAGTTCATAATTCTAACGGTTTCACCTACGGAAACCATTCTTCTAATATTATCACTAACACATAAAACTAAAAATTATATATTATAATCTGTTATTGAAATCACTCCAAATACTTTTATTTAGACTCAATAACAATATTAGTCTACTACTAAATAACAAATTTTCTTTAAATTATTTATGGTAAAATAAAATTACACTGTTTACACTAAAAATTTCTCCAAAATGTTAATGAACTATAAAAATTTGCAATTGGGTGGAACTGTGTTGAAGTGAAGTAACTATGCAGAGTTATGAATGAGTTTCATATTCATTTCAGTTCTCATTTTCAATGTGATTGATGAATTTCACTGGGAGGATTACCTGCTATTATACTGATGTAAACAAATTTATATTTTAACTGTACTTGGTGTAACGGGGCAAAAGGGAAGGGTTTTCATTTTATTAAAAAATTATAATATTATATTTTCCCTCTGCACGGTCAGTCCCTATATGAAGTAAAATTGTCGTCCAAGGAACAATGAAGTAAGATTGTGAATGGTGAGGTGGCAATGGAATGCGATGCCTAGTCTAAACACACGGCGGTAATTAGGCATTGAGGCACGTACAAAGACGTGCAACATGACCATGCGCGCGTGAACGACGCAGATCAGACTCCAAAGGGACGCCACAAAAAATGGCGAGAGACAAAAACTTTGTTCCATGCGGTTCGTTGCTGACGGATACTCTTAGAGGCCACACCTTCCACTGCCTCACTATTTTCGCCAGTCAGCATCGTCAACGCCATGTGCCCAATGCCAAACCATGCTGCCTAAGCGGTGACGAAAAGCTGTGTAATCGCAGTGGCCGTGTATGTGCCCGGAAACAATCAGACAAGGTGGGGATTTAATTACCCGCCATTTCATTAGTCGGCGAAAAAGAACTGAGTGCTGCGGATGCCGGTCGTGGAGTGCGTCGCCGGCCGGGCGGGGTTGTGTTTATTGGAACAAGTGGAAAAATAGTTAAAGTCAGTCGACTAGTAACATAGACCACGCGTGGTTGAACTAAATTTTCCACCCAGTGTGTCTCACCTACCGACCGCTTGCGGTCTGGTTAAAATTTTATTTTATAAAATGTAATTACATACGCCGACCTAACCGGTAAAAAACCGAGTACTTGTCAAAAGTGCACTAGCTAAATCACAACTGTTATTAGTGATTCGAAGTTAAGAAGATGAACTCATATTTTTTTTGTTTGGACATGTGAACGAGGACTTGGTGCGGGCCACGCTACTAGATACGAGATAGGAGACGCCATTACCCAAGTAAACGTAATTTTACATAACAGTTTAATGGGGCCAAAAAATTAATAAATGAAATGGGGGGGGGGGTGAAATGGTATGTGTGTTGTGCGTGGCATTGTTGGGTCGCTTTAAATAAACTAAAATAATAATGTAGAATAAGTTAGTTGAAACATTTATTTTTGTTTTTGTATATGTATATGTAACGCTATAAAATCATAAATTTAAAATGAAGTAGAGTCAATGTAATTTCACTATAATGTTTTTAAAGGAATAATTTGCAGTAAAGAGTTAGTCGAAATTTAGAACTGAATGAGAACATAAATTAAAAATGAAATTTAATAAAATGAATTAGTAGCGCAACAATGTTTTAAGTTATTATTATGCCACATTACCATCACCTATCCAGTATGGAAGATTTCGCTTAACGAATCTGGCTAAAAGTTAATTTAAAGGTTTCGATTTTGAACCATAAAAAAAAATCGTGGCGACCGAAAAATAGTGTGAGATCTTCTGAGCGCAGTAAGTCAGAGTGGCGTGTTTTAAAGGTAAGTAAAAAGTGTAGACGATAACAATTGGCGATCGGTGCCAGTATAACTCAGATGAATTGATAATTCATATGAGTTTAGGCCTAATTTGAAGTACGAAATATGTGGTGGTAGTAGGCTGATTTTGTAATAAAAAGATTTCAAAATTACGAGATGTGTGAATAGAGGTTAAGATGTAAAATACGGTTAAAGAGTTAAGTTATGTGATTTTGTGTAGATAATAAATGTTATATAATAACTAATAACAAAGTTATAAATAACAGAGAATAATTAAATTTATAAAAAATGGAAAATACAGAGAACGAAGTCAGTTTGTCTGACTCAACTGTTGCAAGTGAATCAGAAATTCAGTCACAAACCCATATAGTAAACAAGAAAGCTGGACAGAATCAGCTGTTATGGACGAGGCGAGAGTTCATTCAACTCCTGTCTCGGCTAAAGACGATAATAAAACTGAAAACAGGTTGCGGGAAATAATGGGGGAAATTAAACTGATGTCTAACCAAAATATTAGTTGTTTAAAAAATGAAATTAAACAAATGTCTGATGATAACAGTAAAAAATTTGATGAATTAAATGATCGTTTTGACAAAAAATTTGACAAATTGAGTAGTGAAATACATGAACAGAAAGTAAAATGTGAAATTAATTTCAATGAGTTGAAAAAGCAGAATAACGAGTTAAAAAACCATATAAACGAAATCAATAAAAATATCGAGAAAACCAAGGAGATATTTACCAGTAACGTTAGTAAATTAGAACAGAATATTGAGAGAATGGGAGTGTGGGTGATAAAAACAGATAAGAGTAAATTAAGTGAAAATAACGGAGAGACATGTATTAACAGTGGTAGTAGTTTAGATGCAAAACAGATGGCAGGAGACCAGGTGAGTAGTAGCGATAATTATAATAATGAGTTAATGAGTAATAACAGTGGTGAAATTAAAAACGTGGTGTTAGAGCGTAAGGTTGTGAGTAGAGAAAGTATTGATGAGGATATGAGAGTGTGTGTAGAGAGTTTAGAGGGGCAGAGGGCAGATTTTCCCCAAGTGTATTGTGACGTGGAAGATTCACAGGTATTTTATGAGGACAGAGTTTCCTCTGGTGGTGGTGTGGAAGACGAGGTGTCTTCGGATGGTCCCTTAATTTTTTGTGGTTTACCTGGTAGAGGTAATAGGTATTTAATGGTGCCCTTTGCATGGAATGGGAGAGTTCAGTATGGTTATGAGAGGTGTTGTAATGAGAGAGAGAGAGAAATAGAGATTTTTTAGATTAATAGAGGTTATGAAAGGTTGGTGCAGGTGTTAGATATTGAGAGAGATGAAAAAAGTGAATTACATTGTGAAAGAAAGATAGATGAATATTTTAATTATACGGGTATAAAAGATAATAACTTACCTGATGTGGTAGTAGAAGAATATAATGATGATAAAATAACTCACTGGATGTTGAATAAAAATACTTACGGAGACAGAATTGAAATCACAAACGTAGATCGGTTTTATGAGTCAATAGATTATAATGTTATCGAATATTATGTTGATAAGGGCTGGAGTGTAAATAAAATTGAAATATGTTATATGAAACCAAGACTAATTTTTGATGATGGAGGCTGAACATAAACTTAATAAATGGACAATTTTAAATATTTTGATTTATGGTTCTGACTGGCTGATTTTGGAAATGAAGTGTGATAAATTGAGTAATTAATGACAAAAGTTTGTAAATAAATGTTTAGTGAAATTAATTGTGTGTATTGTAAAATGTTAGGTAAACAATGTGTGTATGTAGTAGAAATTGTTGTGGTAATAATAATAATATTTTTGCAGTCTAAATAAATAACGAAAAATAATTTGGAAGAGGATAACAAATGAATTGTAATTATTGTAAGTGGTGAGAGTAATTAAAATTGTTGTGTTTTCAATAATTAATTTAATTAAAATAATTGGAGGTGTTTAAATATTTTGATTGATTTAAATGTTATATAATTGAATTTTTCTAATGAGTTTAAATTATTTTATGAGATGTGAAGTTGATAAGTAATAAATAAATAAATGATAAATTGTTTAGTATGGAGCAACATTGTTGTTATTGTTTCAGAAGGTACAGGGTGTTTGGTGTTTTATTTGTGTATTTAGGACAGTGCATGAGTGATGTACTGTAAGTATAAAAGTTATAATACCAATTAAATAGAGTAAAATGTTTAGAGGTATGAAAAGATTTTGATTCAATAATGAAAATAATTTGAGATAATTGTACTAAATAGAAACTATAATTAAAAAGTAATAATAACTGAAAGGTGATGTAAAATAAATGTTAATAATAAATATGGAATTTTTGAGGAATATAATTGTAGTGAGTGAGAAATAAGGAAATGATGTTATGTAGACGGATTAGTTTAGTTATTAAGTGGCTAGTACGGTGGTGGCATGTGCCACCGTAGGTAGCGATAAGTGTTGGGGGTAACAGAGAGTGTTACCTCCATCGGAGGCCAAAATGGCGTAAAATGCACGACACACCCTTTTATACAATTTCATATTGTATCCTGATAGATTGCCGTGCCGTGTATAATAATGATGATGATAACATGCCTGAAAGTAGAGTTGATTTCCCCGACTTTTCGGGCGATTACTGCCTTACCAGCACTAATCGTGGTTTTGGCTAGCGGTCAGCTATGGCCATAAATTAAGAACCTTGACCATAGCTGGCTTGAAATTGGTTTATATTTGAAATTGATGGGGGGTGAAATTAGGGGAAATCCCGGGAACTATGGTACAGCGGCTACCACTCTGTTCGAGTAGGAACAGCAAGGCCAGGTGGTAGACCCGTTTTAAGGGCGTATAAATTTGTAACAAAGATATAATGATATCTAATAATTTCCAATGTAACGCTGAAGCAAGGACACGGAGATGATAAATTCCTCCACCTATGCCGTCCTTGTGGAAGCACATGGGCGCAACAGTCCACCAGAAAAAAGCAATAGTGTGTGTGGCTGGGTGGTTGCTCAGGGGAGCAACGAATTAAAAATTTGTAACCTAAAGATGATAACTCGCTCTTGCACTAATTAAACAATTGTATTATGATTTGATAAATAGGTGTTTGTATGTTTATTATACTGTGTTTATTCTGTCTTATAAATGTATTATTTTATTGTGTTAGAGATAAGGATTGATGAAATGTGTAATTTATATACTTTTGAAATGTGATTATAACAAGGTCATTCACCTTGCTAAGAAAATCAGTTTGATCAGCTGTACAATAGCACTTATAAACGATTTGCAATTTTTCAAGTTAGTTAAATATTTGAATATGAGGAAGAGGGAATGTAATTAATGTTTGAATAGTGATTTTAATGTGTTAAAGATTTTATTTTAAATGATGAAAATAATTTGATATAGTTGAGAATTTTAAATGATTTGTGAAAGATAGTAAAAGGTAGATTTTGGGTGATTAATATTTTGTTAGGACATGTAGATCAGTCCATGTTGAGTTTAAAGTGGTAATAGAGAGAATAAGATTGTTGTGAGTTAATGTAATGTAGAATTTGAGATGTAATGGTGACACAGTAGCTATGGGGATAATATGTAGAGTATTGATTGATATATTGATGTAATAAGTAAATGGAAATATTTTGTTGTAGTTGAAGTGATGTAATGAGAATGGTAATTAGTTGATGGGAATTTTGTAAAGGGGGTGGTGTGGTAGGAGTCCGCAACAAAAGGGTTGGGACGGGAAGGGACCGTTTAGCGCTGGAAAGGGTCGCCTAGGTAGAATCCAGGGACCAGATAAGGGAATGAGCTTTTGGGGGTGGGAAACACATCCTGAGTACAAAGGGGTAGAGAGTATTTTTTTTATAAGGGTAGAATGATGCGAATTGAGTTGAGTAATAAGTGGGTTTAGAGATTGTTTGATAGATGTTTTGATAGAGATGGTGTGTCATGTTAGTTAAGAGCTGTTAGTAATATTAGAGTCAGAGGGGTAAAGATTGTAAATGTATACATGCCAAGTTGTAAGTCAAGTTAGTATGAATAATTAAGTCACCCACATTAATGGAGATGGAAAATATTAAAGAAAGAGAGTCATAGTAAAAAAATATAAAGTTTTAATTGAAACAAGTGACAATTTTAATAGAATTTGAGAATAAAGTAAAGCTGTAAAATGGGTAATTTTGAGTAATTTAAATGTAAATTTTATTGTTAATTATAATAATACTATGTTAATTTTAAAGGTCATATTTTATTATGTTATCATGTTTGAAGGTAACCATTTTTAAAGATGTTTAATGTATTGTCTGATGTAGCCTGTGTATAACCTATGTAGGTCAAGGTTGACTTGACCCAGTTTGATCAGCTGATGGTTGAATGTTATAAACTAGACCAGTTTTGGTAATGAAGTGATGCAAATTTTGTTGTTTAATTGATTTAAATAATTTTAAATTTTCTGAATATTGAGAAAAGTATTTTTTTAATAAATTTAAATTTTGTTTGAAAAAAAATAAAATAAAAATTATGCCTGCCATATAGGCGATGTTTGAATTTCAAGTGAATTATTGTTTATGTGTATTAATTGTGTTATTGAATTATATTGTTTAGAATATGTGTAAACAAATGTTAGGATAAGTGAGTTCATGTTTTAATTATATGTTCTATTTATTTGTTTTTCTGCTTATTGATAATATTGAAGAGATTTGATAGAGTCCTGTAAAAGATTTTATTTTTGATTTTGAAGAGAGAAATGGTAACAGAACAGATTGATTTAGAACTTAGATGAAATTTTAACCAGATTTCATGATTGGAATATAATTTGTTTGCTATATCGTAATTTGAAGAATGCTTTTAAAATGTTTAAGTAGTTTGTTTAGGATGTATTAATAAGTATATGTATGCGCCCAGTATTGCTGAAGGCGACCCAGTGTGCATGAAAAGGGGGAACATATCGGTTGAGGATCTGGCATGGTATAAGACCAGGGGTTTGGATTTTGGGGTGGTATGTTAGAAGGTTAGGTGCACTGTGGTGCGTGTCTGTTCGATTTTATGGTGTTGGGATCTCGAATAGAGAAGTCCAGTAATCTCGTTCAGGTCCAGCCATAGTAGCCGAGCCAGGGGGGTAGTTTACCCATGATGTGTTAGAGCTAATGGGGGGTTGTTGGCACCATATCCTCACCGATCCTCTTAAGGGTTTAGCAATGAGATTTCTTCCGTTTCGACAGAAGATCTCTCATTGGGGGGATATTGTAACGGGGCAAAAGGGAAGGGTTTTCATTTTATTAAAAAATTATAATATTATATTTTCCCTCTGCACGGTCAGTCCCTATATGAAGTAAAATTGTCGTCCAAGGAACAATGAAGTAAGATTGTGAATGGTGAGGTGGCAATGGAATGCGATGCCTAGTCTAAACACACGGCAGTAATTAGGCATTGAGGCACGTACAAAGACGCACAACATGACCATGCGCGCGTGAACGACGCAGATCAGACTCCAAAGGGACGCCACAAAAAATGGCGAGAGACGAAAACTTTGTTCCATGCGGTTCGTTGCTGACGGATACTCTTAGAGGCCACGCCTTCCACTGCCTCACTATTTTCGCCAGTCAGCATCGTCAACGCCAGTGCCCAATGCCAAACCATGCTGCCTAAGCGGTGACGAAAAGCTGTGTAATCGCAGTGGCCGTGTATGTGCCCGGAAACAATCAGACAAGGTGGGGATTTAATTACCCGCCGTTTCATCAGTCGGCGAAAAAGAACTGAGTGCAGCGGACGCCGGTCGTGGAGTGTGTCGCCGGCCGGGCGGGGTTGTGTTTATTGGAACAAGTGGAAAAATAGTTAAAGTCAGTCGACTAGTAACATAGACCACGTGTGGTTGAACTAAATTTTCCGCCCAGTGCGTCTCACCTACCGACCGCTTGCGGTCCGGTTAAAATTTTATTTTATAAAATGTAATTACATACGCCGACCTAACCGGTAAAAAACCGGAGTATTAGTCAAAAGTGCACTAGCTAAATCACAACTGTTATTAGTGATTCGAAGTTAAGAAGATGAACTCATAGTTTTTTTTTGTTTGGACATGTGAACGAGGACTTGGTGCGGGCCACGCTACTAGATACGAGATAGGAGACGCCGTTACCCAAGTAAACGTAATTTTACATAACAGTTTAATGGGGCCAAAAAATTAATAAATGAAATGGGGGGGGGTGAAATGGTATGTGTGTTGTGCGTGGCATTGTTGGGTCGCTTTAAATAAACTAAAATAATAATGTAGAATAAGTTAGTTGAAACATTTATTTTTGTTTTTGTATATGTATATGTAACGCTATAAAATCATAAATTTAAAATGAAGTAGAGTCAATGTAATTTCACTATAATGTTTTTAAAGGAATAATTTGCAGTAAAGAGTTAGTCGAAATTTAGAACTGAATGAGAACATAAATTAAAAATGAAATTTAATAAAATGAATTAGTAGCGCAACAATGTTTTAAGTTAATTATTACGCCACATTAACATCACCTATCCAGTATGGAAGATTTCGCTTAACGAATCTGGCTAAAAGTTAATTTAAAGGTTTCGATTTTGAACCATAAAAAAAAATCGTGGCGACTGAAAAATAGTGTGAGATCTTCTGAGCGCAGTAAGTCAGAGTGGCGTGTGTTAAAGGTAAGTAAAAAGTGTAGACGATAACATTGGTAATAGCTGTTTGTTAAGATACCAATTACAACCCACTCATAAAACTGTGAATACTATTGGATAAAATATAACTAAATAATCAAAACTGTAAACAATTTATATGTATCTGTTAATGAATATCACTTTAAAAATGGGAACTATCATGGGAACACTTCAACAAAAAATGGAATTTCCTCTAATTCAGAAGTATGTTTAAAATTTAGTTCCTCAAAATAACTCTTATGTACACTCATTAATATCACTAATTTATGTGCTCAAACTTATATATTCAGCCTGTACTTACCTATTGTATGACAGAAACCATTAACGGTTACATTCCAATATCATGACATTAAAATTTGGAGACCTGTGGAATGATTTTATACCTAATGTCACACCACCCCCTTACAACTGGTTTGAAGTTATCCGTGTAAGTCCACACGCTAACCTGTATAACTCGGTGGAAGACACAGTACACTAATTCAAATAGGACTTTACAAAATATAAGTAAAGCAGAACTGACTATCTTATCAACTGGATATGCGAATAACAATGAGTAAAAGAAGAATGGTAGTATAAAAAAATTGGGGAGATAAGGGCCAGTTGGTTAGAATTCAATCTGGTGACATTTGAAAATTTTTCAAACTGTAAGAGTAACCCAGATCAAAAATTTTATTCTTCCAGTATGTTGTTTTTCACAGAGTTGGTAAGTGATGATGAACATATTAACTGGTCAAGAGAAAAAGTACAGAGAGTAGAACACATTTCTTTCTGGAGCTGAGCCTAAAACCAAACACTCATACAAAGAGAGGAGTGGCAGGCCTAGTGTCTGGACTGACAATTTTGCTGAGCATATGAATGTGAAAATGAGAGAAAATTGTTGCTTTACGATTACTGATCTTTCCATAGTATTTCCACAAGTTTCAAAGACAACATTCTTCAGAATTGTGACTGACACTAGGCTATCGTAAACTGTGTGCATCATGGGTGCCAAAAATGTCGACTAGTGCTCACAAAGACCAAATATTGACTTCTGCACGTCCTTTTTTGGACCGCTTTCATAGAAAGGGAGATACATTTTTCCCCATATCATCAATGATGATGAAATGTGGATTTCATACGTCAATGCAGAGTCAAAACAACAAAGCATGCAGTGGTGTCCTTCCAGTTCACCCAAACCAAAAAGTTCAAGCACGCTCAGTCTCATAGGAAAATCATGGCAACTGTGTTCTAGGACCAAAATGGTGTGCTTTTGGACAACTTTACAGAGGCTGAAGCAACCATCATATCACAAGTCTATTTTAACACTTTCTAAACTGCGCTGTGCCGTTCAAAACCAACAATGGGGAATGCTGAGGTCAGGAATCGTGCTCCTTCATGATAAAGAACGTCCAAACATGGCTGCCAGTAGAATTGAAACAATTCAAAAATTCCGATGGAAGATTTTTGATCATCTGCCTTATAGTCCTAATCTCGCGCCCAATGACTACCATCTCTTTCTGAAGGCTGAAGAATTGGCTTGCATCACAATTCAAGGAAACTGAAGAGTTGAAAACCTCAGTGTAAAAAACTGGCTGAATCCCAGGGAGTGGAATTTTATGCAGAGGGTTTAGAAAAGCTTGCTTCACGATGTCTAAAGTGTTTGGAATAAAATGGTGACTACATAGAAAAATAATGTAGGGTTGTATATATTTGGATCGACTAATAAAATTGTAATTTTCTCACTTGTTCTCCTTTTATAACTGATTGTCCCCTACTTTTGAAATGCCCCTCGCATAAAATAACAAGTTCAGGCATATAACTTAACCTGAAATAAGGTTAATTTAAAATGTCAAGTTAATTTTGTGTCCTACAAGACTGTAAACAAAAGGCTTGTAGGACAGACAGGATGAAGGCTCAATAAAAGAAAAGAAACTTTCGTCTTCCATATGATACAAAAACAAATTTTTAAAAATTTACAGAGTTTATTATAACTCAATGTGTTTCAGCAACTAACCCACAACCTATATTAATACTAAGTATACTAATTGTTTCTGTGAAAACACACAAGAAACAAAACAGAAATATTTCTTATTCTTATTTATTACTTATTATGTACATTTCTCATTACTCTAGATTATTACTTTTAGCTGAAATATACTTAAATATATCATATATTAAGTAACTGACATAAATCATTTCACTGAGTGTTAGGAAAACTTCAGCAGTGTAATTAATGAGAAGAAAACTAGCAGTACAAGTAATGTACGTACTTAATAATGCAAAACTAATTTCTGCATCAACAGTTTTCATTTTATGCCATAACCACTTGACTTTATAATAATCCCTAATGTCAAGACTTGTCCATGATGTCTCAATAAAAACAAAGAAGAAAAAGAAGAAAACATTATTGTATACATATGTATGAGTGTTTACAAACTTAGCCAACAAAGAAGGAAAACCTTTCATACTATAAACGACCACAAAAATTGGAAAGTTTGTGAGTAAATGAAATATGCTAAATTCCTGCAATGGCTCAGATTCTGATGGACTGCTGACAAACTGTACACATTAAACATTGGTAGTTATTGATGCTGAAGATGAAGCAAACAGTTCCATCTACTGAGTTCATTTTGTGCTGACTGCTGTCTGCTACACAACCATGCAGACACTTTCCAGAAACGATATCAATCTTATATTATAATATAAGCTTAACCATAAAAATATATTACTGCTGGTTCCATGAAGGTTATGGTTATTCTTCTAACGCGATGAATACATGGTGTATTTTGTATCCTGCTTCCACCACAATCTCAACACAGATTGGGCAACACCTGTGAGCCAGGTATCTTTGAATTATTTTTGTATCTGGTTACAAATACTAACAAGGAAAGCATAACGCAATAAAACATTTCTTACAGATAACCTTCACAGGTCATCCATAAAACTATGGAACCGTTGGCCTTCAGTGCTAAACTTTTGTTATCCTAACCAGTGGAATAACTACAGGACCTACAGGGAGTGATGTGCAAGAGGGCCTCTGGTTTAAGGGAGTCTGATACATATGTTAAGCATTGAAGTTTAATAACTCGTCTTTACAGTTTGTATACTATTTCGAAGAACTTTCATATTGTAGACTCCTCATATTTTCATATGCCATATGTTCCCCTCACGGTGGACAGTATTTGCAAACAATTAAATAGTATTTACTTTATTGGAGACAATGTGTACATAACTAGAAATAATATGTAGAACAGATATAACAATGCAATTTTTAAAATGTTGCTCGGATGCGGGGACAGGAGGAACTTGGAGAGTGGCCCTCCAGTATTATTAGTTATACAACTACTACACATGTTGATATACAATTCCTGCTTAATTACATTACCTTTTCAGCAATATATTCATGGAAAATTGTTATCGCTACTATAGAAATTCCAATATTTTTCTAACACATTTATAATTACAAAAACACAAGTATTATCATGACTGTAGTGCGCGTTCAGTAAATGTAGGCCGCAGAGTCTATGGCCTGTAAGCTACTAATGACGGCATCATAAAAAAACAACAATGTTATTCAATGACACTGGTAAGAAACAAATTTATACTAAAACATCACAGAACATTATCAAGGTTATATAATCCACTGCCTGCAATAATACACTTTTCGGGGACACAACCAACACAAAACGGAAAACAATATTTGTTTAAAATATTGTACAGCAATTCACGGAGTTATCCTTTATCAGCCATGGAGTTATACTTCACATACACAAAAATAGATTGTAATTGTACTCATTAATTGCTGAAGGATGTATCTTATTTATGTAAAGTGTAATTCCTTGACTGTAAACCTGTTAAGTCATAGTGGAATATTTCAAATTGGAGTGGTTTTGAATGTGCAAGACATATGTGTGTATGTTTTTAAAACAATGCTTAAACCACCTATTGGGTCATGTGGTAATTTCCCTAAAGTTAAATTCAGCACTCATCAATAGTTACGTTAGAAAAACCTTTCATACCCTACTTACCACATCTATTTATATACTTTTCTCTTCTTTATAAATGCACATCATGTGTTTTGTAAATGTTTTAATTGATAAAAAAAGACTTATCTCACCTGGTCTTGTTACTACCGTTGTAATGGCTATTTGTGTCGGCTGTGATACAGAACTAACAGGTACTGATTGTATTTGAATCGCAGGACCATGTGCAGCCTGTGTTATCACCTAAAACAAATACACAATTTATCAGCAACACAATACCACTAATTAAGATGAACTTGGATTGTACTTATCAATTAATAAGTGATAACATTTGTTCAAATGTTAAGAAATGGAAAAAGTGTTAATAACATCCAAGAGAAGTTTGCTTTCCATTAAGAATGAGCTGTTGAAGAACATGGCTACTAACATAGACCACTAGACTGAATGATAAAGTTCCTATATGATCTGAACTAGAAGAGAATTGACCATCATTTGTTAAGTCTTATTCAATTCTTGGTTCACAAATAAATGACATGGCAATGAAGTACGTGTCACGAAATTTTTGTAATGAGTTAAACATCTTTATCTCTATACAGTATATTTGACCGTCTGTTTGTTTGGGCTAGTATCGAGAGCCGTTCGGCAGATTCTCATGTGGTTTTCGGCATTTTCAGGAAGGTTTAGGTGTATGAAACATTAATTTATGACAAAACGTACTGAGAAATGAGATGTTGGTGAAGGAAGCCCAAAGATAAATGGGAAGGTAATACTGTCTTATAGTGTAAATTTTAAAAAAATATATAAATAATTTCGGATTACGCAACGAAAGGGAAGGCAGTTAGGTTCTGTCAAGAGTGTGATGGATAGGGGAGAAATACGACTGTCATTCGGACAATACAAGTATTCAATAAGACGACAAGGTGACACCTTGTTTAGCAGAGGCAATAACTCTATACAACTTGTCACCGGACAAAAGGCTTGCCGCATGACAAATGGCACCAATCGTACACTCTAGTTATTTTGGTGGCCCTAAAAAGGACCGAGTGGCGAGAACTGTGATGTTGGTCGTGCCGCGCTGAGGTGTTCGGCGGCTGCGCCCGCTGATCGTGGCGTACTGCAGTCCTCCTCTTCTTTCGGCACCGGTTGTAGAGTCGGCTGCCGGCCCAGCGAAATCCATCGCTGGCGCGGAACGGGAGTGCGAAGACGCAAGAACGGCGGTGGTTCTATTCTTCGGCTGTTCCTTCCGGCTGACTCCGCCCCGATGTCGTCCGAGAGAGGAGAGGAGATGAAGTGCGTTCGATGGCGTGGCGATGAAGAGTGCTCAAAATTTTCTGCCGGCCCGGGTTTTATTGACTAACCGGGATCGCTGATTGGCTCGCTCCGAGCACGTTGTTTGATTGGCTCGCTGTGTCCACCGCTGGTACTGGAGAGCAGATGTTCGCATACCGCTGCCGTCACAACTCCACCGGGTCTTGAATGCTCTCCGGTAGCCAGCCTACTGCTCTTCTCCAGATGTTGTGGAGGTGTCTGTTGGGCGCCATGTTGATTGATGTGCCGGCTGGTAGCTCGCTGGCGTGGCTGGATCTTGCATCCGCAAGATGATCGCTGCCCCACGTTGGGCGCCACTTGTCACCGGACAAAAGGCTTGCCGCATGACAAATGGCGCCAATCGTACACTCTAGTTATTTTGGTGGCCCTAAAAAGGACCGAGTGGCGAGAACTGTGATGTTGGTCGTGCCGCGCTGAGGTGTTCGGCGGCTGCGCCCGCTGATCGTGGCGTACTGCAGTCCTCCTCTTCTTTCGGCACCGGTTGTAGAGTCGGCTGCCGGCCCAGCGAAATCCATCGCTGGCGCGGAACGGGAGTGCGAAGACGCAAGAACGGCAGTGGTTCTATTCTTCGGCTGTTCCTTCCGGCTGACTCCGCCCCGATGTCGTCCGAGAGAGGAGAGGAGAGGAGATGAAGTGCGTTCGATGGCGTGGCGATGAAGAGTGCGCAAAATTTTCTGCCGGCCCGGGTTTTATTGACTAACCGGGATCGCTGATTGGCTCGCTCTTCATCGCCACGCCATCGAACGCACTTCATCTCCTCTCTTCTCTCGGACGACATCGGGGCGGAGTCAGCCGGAAGGAACAGCCGAAGAATAGAACCACCGCCGTTCTTGCGTCTTCGCACTCCCGTTCCGCGCCAGCGATGGATTTCGCTGGGCCGGCAGCCGACTCTACAACCGGTGCCGAAAGAAGAGGAGGACTGCAGTACGCCACGATCAGCGGGCGCAGCCGCCGAACACCTCAGCGCGGCACGACCAACATCACAGTTCTCGCCACTCGGTCCTTTTTAGGGCCACCAAAATAACTAGAGTGTACGATTGGCGCCATTTGTCATGCGGCAAGCCTTTTGTCCGGTGACAAGTGGCGCCCAACGTGGGGCAGCGATCATCTTGCGGATGCAAGATCCAGCCACGCCAGCGAGCTACCAGCCGGCACATCAATCAACATGGCGCCCAACAGACACCTCCACAACATCTGGAGAAGAGCAGTAGGCTGGCTACCGGAGAGCATTCAAGACCCGGTGGAGTTGTGACGGCAGCGGTATGCGAACATCTGCTCTCCAGTACCAGCGGTGGACACAGCGAGCCAATCAAACAACGTGCTCGGAGCGAGCCAATCAGCGATCCCGGTTAGTCAATAAAACCCGGGCCGGCACAAAATTTTGAGCACTCTTCATCGCCACGCCATCGAACGCACTTCATCTCCTCTCCTCTCTCGGACGACATCGGGGCGGAGTCAGCCGGAAGGAACAGCCGAAGAATAGAACCACCGCCGTTCTTGCGTCTTCGCACTCCCGTTCCGCGCCAGCGATGGATTTCGCTGGGCCGGCAGCCGACTCTACAACCGGTGCCGAAAGAAGAGGAGGACTGCAGTACGCCACGATCAGCGGGCGCAGCCGCCGAACACCTCAGCGCGGCACGACCAACATCACAGTTCTCGCCACTCGGTCCTTTTTAGGGCCACCAAAATAACTAGAGTGTACGATTGGCGCCATTTGTCATGCGGCAAGCCTTTTGTCCGGTGACAAGTGGCGCCCAACGTGGGGCCCACTTGTCACAGGACAAATGGCGCCAATCGTACACACTATAGTTTTTTAGGCCCTTAAAAGGACCGTTTGTCGGGTACGCTAAATCATTTGCGTACGCTGCCCGAGCCGCGCTGTGATGTTCGGCGGCTGCGTCCGCTGTTCCGGGCGTGCTGCGGTTCTCTTCTTTCGGCAGCGGTATGTAGAGCCCGCTGCTGTCCCAGTCGATGTCCATCACTGCTTCTCCTGCGTTCTCCATTCTTCCTTCTTCCTTTTCTTCCAGCTGGCTTGACGACGTCCAATGGAGTGCGCCAAAAATTTTTAGCGGCGCTGTTTTTATGCCCTGACAGGTCGTATGCCACGAACCTATCAGAGTGCCGCTGGTCCCTGGTTGGCTCGCCTCGAGCACGTTAGATGGTCACGTTGAGGCCAATCAAGCTGCTGCCGATCCTTGATTGGGTCGCCTCGCCTTCTCGTGTCACGTCTCGGCTGGCGCCGAGAGCAGATCTTCGCCTCGCTATGTCACAACTTGAATGCTCTCCGGCCAATTGAGGAACGAGAAGAGGCGGCCAGGTCACACCAGACGCAGTATCAGCGGCGGCGGTATCCGGAACGGAGGACACAGGACCCTACACTGGCCGTAGGGCAGCTGGTGTACGTCAAGAGCCACGCCGGACCAGCCAAAGGACGGAGGTACCCTGGATGGGAGCCAGCCTGGGAAGGTCCCTTTAGCGTTGCCGCAACCCTCGGCGGGCAGATTTACACGGTGGAGAAGGACGGACGTCCATACAAGGTTCACCGCCAACGGCTCAAACCCGCCGGAGAAGAACAATGGGCTGGCCACCGGAGAGCATTCAAGACCCGGGGGAGTTGTGACATAGCGAGGCGAAGATCTGCTCTCGGCGCCAGCCGAGACGTGACACGAGAAGGCGAGGCGACCCAATCAAGGATCGGCAGCAGCTTGATTGGCCTCAACGTGACCATCTAACGTGCTCGAGGTGAGCCAACCAGGGACCAGCGGCACTCTGATAGGTTCGTGGCATACGACCTGTCAGGGCATAAAAACAGCGCCGCTAAAAATTTTTGGCGCACTCCATTGGACGTCGTCAAGCCAGCTGGAAGAAAAGGAAGAAGGAAGAATGGAGAACGCAGGAGAAGCAGTGATGGACATCGACTGGGACAGCAGCGGGCTCTACATACCGCTGCCGAAAGAAGAGAACCGCAGCACGCCCGGAACAGTGGACGCAGCCGCCGAACATCACAGCGCGGCTCAGGCAGCGTACGCAAATGATTTAGCGTACCCGACAAACGGTCCTTTTAAGGGCCTAAAAAACTATAGTGTGTACGATTGGCGCCATTTGTCCTGTGACAAACTGTGTTAAATTTCATAACAGAGAGACAAAAGGCGCTGCCTCGTACATGCAATTTACCAAGAATACACGAGGCGAACGACTCGATCGCAGTGTAACACCATGTGTGAAAGGTCCAAGACGACACTCTGACACAAAGGGTTTACAATGACTTAACTTGAAGGTTCGTCATATGAACAATAAGGGCTTTTGTTGCGAGAATGAAAAGACGATGTAGCGACAACGGGGGGTTCGTATATGATTCCAAATAAGAATGAAACTAGGGAGAAAGGCAGATGTACAGTACCGAGAAGTTATCAACCAGCAGTGTAGGGAGAGGCGCTGAAAGAAAACAGCAAGACAATATCGAAATTCGGTACGCCCGAGACTATGGGACGCTAGAGTGACAGGGTATCAATCAGAGGGGCATAGCTTGAATAGGAGTAGAACAAATGGATGATTGACAGGCGAAGGAATTGCTCTTTTCAAAGAATTACGGGGTGATGACACCAGAGAGTATGTTGGAGTAGGATAGACAGCCTATCAGAGACCAAGGTTTGGCCAGGGATGGACTCAAGAACTATGTTGCTATGGAGACGATTGGTGAAAATGAATCGAAAGGGAGTCGTGAGCCTGACTTAAGACTTTGGGTGGAGTCTTCGAAGAAATCGAGACAAGAAACCAATGAGGAAGACGTTGGAGGATGGTAGAGATTTGAGCAAGGGATGTGGAAGGGAGTCAAGTTGATAAAACTGTGTGTTTACCATGAGAAAGCGGTCAGTCTTACTCAAATTTTTACTAAGCGATACACTAAATTTCGCTCAGTTTCACTAAAGTTCTCTCAGTTTTCTCTCAGTATCACATAAATTTTACTCAGTACTATTGAAATGTGCGGTAACTCAGTAATATTAAGGACTTTAGTGCGTATCTCAGTATGTTACAAGTTCGAAATATCGGTTTTAAATCAATAGTATACTAGACTCTTAATTTCATTGAACTTAGACTCTCGTCAGTTTATGTATATCAATCAGAGGAATTAAATGAACAGAAACATTATTTGTTAACATAAAAAAAGGCGTATTGTAACGGCAATGCATACAGATTCAATAACCTTGTTAGTTTAAGTTATGAATGACAGAACACTCATAAATAATTTGTGATATGATGGACGAAAGCACATACATTTAATATTGTGTGGTAGGATGCTCAAACATGAATAAACAGACTTAAACATAACACTAGTAATTAATGTGTAGACAGCCAATACTTGGTTTGTATATATATATATATATATTACATTGAATATTTATAATTAAATTTACCTCACGATGTTATTTTTCCTTATTTGGAACTTAAAATCTTGAGGTAAATTTAATTATAAATATTAAATGTATTATATACATCAAGAAACGGACTGTAGCAGAAAGTGACTAAATATATATTGTTACAACACAAATAAGCCAACCCAATACCAGGGATGAAAAAGGTAATTTCAAATATAAAATAATAAGTAATATAAAATAAAATGCTTAATGTAAATAAAATATAAAGACAATGACACGACAAACGACGACATGACCTAACCCAAGTGATTGACCCAACAAAAGGAAACAAAAGAAGAAGGGAACCACAAAAAAAAACAAGAATAAAACCAAAGAAGAGAAGAAAGTGATTAACCAAATCAAAAGAAGAAGGGAAAAAATCGAAATTAAACAAAAATGAAACAAGTTCATGGAATTAAATGACTCAATATAACACGTTAAAATGAACCCAAAGGAGAGGGTGGAGAAACCAAGGTATTCACCAAATACGATGAAAATGAAGAAGGAGGGAAATAGATAAAAATGAAAACCAATAATGATACACAAACAAGTAATAAAGAATATGAGCAAGAGAAATAATGCACTCAAAAGTAATATTGGAACCAAAACCAATAATTAACCTATGAGAAAGGAAAAAGTAAATGTCATTATCCATTAATGGACAATAATAACTTAGGGAAGAAACCCTATTCAAATATGTTAAAGATAAATATAAAAAAGCAAACTAACCCACAATTTAGAGTTAGATGTAATAATAGAAATCTAAGGACATAAAACTGTTAATAGTATTAAGGAAATATTGTAATGAAAGAGATAGTACGGTAGTGAGATAGTAATTAGAGTGATTACCCATTCAGAAACACCTAAAAAACAAAAACATTTGTGAAGTGCAAAATGAAAGTGTAAAAACCCCAAAGTGTAGGGATAAAGAAAGTACACTAATTAAATTATAATAAACTATAAATAATTTAAAAGTGAAGGTGAGGTATAAATAAGAATAAGGTATAATAAAGAATGTTAATATTATGCAAAATAGTGAAGGATAAAGAAAATAAACACTTAATAAATCTATAAAGAACAAAAGGTTTAACAGTGAAAAATAATAGTGAGTAAGTATGTTGTGAAAAATAGTATTAAATATAAACTATAAAGTAAGATGTATTGAACACTGGAAAGTGATAATCACAATAGTAATTAAAACAAAATATATTATTAATAAGTTTAAAAATATGTAATCATATTTAAAAGGGAGAATCCCAGGAAAGAGTAAATAGAAAGTGTTAACATGGAGGGAAGGTAAAGATTGTTTAAAAATTAGAGTTAGAAACAAATCAAAAAACACCCATGTTATAAGGGATCATTATAAGTTAATAAAAGTAATGTTGTTTATCACAATAAAAAATAATATAAAATAAGATGTATTGTAAACAAAGATTAACAAATAATAAGTTAGTTAAATAATTATTCAATCAAGTTTATGAATTGGATATGGCTGTAAGAATCATACAGACCATAGGCCTAATTATTATATGTAATAAGATCAAAAAAGTAGTAAATAACAGCCACATTGTTATTATTGGCAAAGGAAATAAGTTTAAAAGTTAAGAAATGTATGACTAGAAAACAAGGAAACCCAAATAGTAAACAATTATGTATAAAATAATAGTGACACGATAATAACACATAAACAGACCCAAAAACACAACACAACCAATTATAATAACAAAATAAAGCCCATTAGGCTGAAATGAAATGTAATTTAAATGAAATAAATCAAATACCATAATGGCTACTTAGGCCTATGAAAATGCCTAACTGTCAGAAACAAACAACTACAAATTATAACAAATTAACAAAGAAATTAGCAAATCTGAGGTGAAGGATTCACCAAGAATAAATCGTAAATCATTGTAACAGTACAGACTGACTCAGTACCAGAATTATGGGAATTATGGGGATTTTCAATGTTTGTATTATGTAATTATTAAACATACAGAATGGTTAGGTACATTGTCCCTCTGGAAAAAGGAACAACGCAAATTCGGCCAGAGTAAAGCACCAAGGTCTCCGGTGGACGTGAAAACATCAAAATATACCATGGCGGTGTTTATGACGAAGTACAACAATATGCATTATGATTGGGCTATAACACAGCTCCGTCATCGCTAAGAACAATGACGCACTGAGTACAATGTGTGTAACGAGGCGTTGTCCAGCAAGACAAAGCGGGATGGCGTAAGAACTACACACACACAAGCGCAAATTTACATTTGCCTCGTTCTCATTTCGATGCCATTCTTCATAGCAGCCACAGCGATGTATCGTTGTGTGCACAAAATTTTACAATAATTTAAATACAACTGGCAAAATGTTGGCCATTATAGTGGAGCAAGAAAGGCTCATATAACTTGTTAACATACAGTTACTTAAAATGTAAATTCAGTGTAATATCAACCTAATTAAACGGCAGACTAAAAAAGGCGAACACCGGCCAGCACCATGGGTAGCAAGCACAATCAACGGATGGACATCAACACCGATTAACCAGAGAAGTTCCTTTTATTATTTTCTATCTTATGAGCTCATTAATATTCAATTGTGAATTAAAGAATGTACAGGTCTAAAACTGAGTGTGCAAATGAGAGAGTGAATGCATGGCCATAAAAAACATATGCCGAGGGCATTGGTTTGTGTAATAAATTTAAAACTCTATTCATTCATAATTTTGAAGCTGCAGCAGTAATTGTAAACTGATATTAATCCAACAATAAAGCAATTAAAGAATACCAAGAGATATAAAAAGGCAACCGCCATTTTGTTTTGAGTCAGGTCACCTGACGTCATTATAGTAAACACATGGTTCTGTATGTACGAACGTAGAGTGAAATTAAAATTAATGGTTAACCTCCAGAATATTGTGTTATCAATTGTGTCGTCCACTGTGTTTCGAAATCTTCCTGTACCCGACCCTGGAACCCTTAGGTATAAAACAGTGTATAAAAGCAGATGAGCCCGGCTAATAATGAATTTGGTGAGTACCAGTAATACCGAATTATGGTATTTGTCAGACATATCTTGCTAGATATATGTAATAATATTATAAGTAGTAAAAATAAGAGAGTAGAATATTACAATTGCCGCCCTCACAGGGACTTATTAGTTTGTTAAATTACAAATTGGACGCCCTCACAGTGGACTTTATATAAAATTAATTTATATAAAACAGATAGATGGAGAAACACAGAAGACGATATATAATGAATGAGAGGTTATGTTGTTGAAGTTAAATAGTTAAATACGAGTTGAGTATATTGCGTAGTCAAATACAAATAAAGATAAATAACCATTTAAAATATTAAAATACAAAATGGCAGAAAATAATAATAGCATGGAAATGGAAAACACAGAGACAGAATCCATTTTATTGGAAAGGCACATTAGCTCAACGCCCAAAGTAGTTGAAAATAAAATCTCATTAGAAAATTTATTCACATTAATCAGTGATAAATTCGAACAACAAAATAGCAAGTTCGAAGACAAATTCAATCAAATGAACAGTACACTTAATATAAAATTAGATAGTTTTGAAAGTGAGTTAAAAAAGCAAAATACTTTACAGAATGTCAAATTAAACCAAGTAGAAGAGAAATTTGAAGAATTTGAAAATGAAATGTACAAACAAAACGTTGAAGTTAACAAGAAAATTAGTAAAATAGAGACACAGTATAATAATGTTGAAAGACAAACAGAAATTGTAAATGAGCAAGTTCAAACTAAGATAAGTAATTTAGATGACAAAGTCAAACAAATCAATGAAACCGTTCAAAGTCAAATAGAAATACAAAATAGAGAAGTAGAAAATAAATATGTAGAGACAGTAGAACAGTTAGAAATTAAAACTAAGAATGAAGTAGACAAGCAGCTAGAATTGAGAACTCACATTTTAAAAAATAAAGTAGAACAATGTGAAGCAAATGTAGTAGACCTAACCAAAAGTATTCAGACAATAGATAGCACTATATCAAAACATGAAAACGATACAACAAACAAAATAAGTATGTTGCAGAATAGAGTTAAAGAAATAGATAGTTTAAGTGTGCAAAATTATAACGATGTGCATGTTAGATATAACCTAGTTGAGAGTGATTTAACCAAAATGAAAAATGAATTGCGGGGGGAGATTAGAAAAACTTTAACGGGAAATACGGAAAGAGTTGTTATTGCGAGAGATATGTACAACGAAATTGAGTTAGAATCATTGAGTTACGAAAACCGCTCAATACACCCCATGCGATTTATTAACCAAACTAGGGAGTACCACCATTTTAGTAGTAGTAATTGGGAGATCCAGTTAACTAAAATAATCAGATGTTTTACGGGTAGTGCCGCGGTATGGGCAGAAGCACACAGAATAGAGTGGGGTAATTACGAGATGTTTGAACAAGCGTTTAAAGGAAAATATTGGCCAGAGGAGGAACAGGAAGCGTTGAGGAGTAAAATAATGGGAACGGGTAATTTCAGGAGCCACTCAAACAATAACATAACACTATATGTGACACAGTTATACAATGAAGTTAAATATTTAGAACATCCAATTCCTTTTAATTCTTTTGTAAGGTACGTTAGTAAACATCTACCTCGAGAGGTTCAAATAACATTAATGACTAAAGAATTATCGAATTTAAGCGAACTTGAGAAAGTCCTTGATATTTTGCAGAGTATACGGGATAGGGAAGTAAATAGGCGATTAACACAGGGTAACTATAAATCGAATTTGATAGAGTATAATTCACAAAGAAACAATTACAATGAACATAATGTGACTAATAAAAATAACCATTATAAACCAGGTGAGTGGAGATGTTATAAGTATCAACAGGAGAATTTCCTATTCAGGCGACAGTGTTTCAAATGTAGAACGCCTAGAGAAGGACAACGGAGGAGAGACGAGATAAACCACAAGGCAGAGAGACACCTAACACTAGAGGAGCGGTGAACAACAACCAGAGGCCAGATAAGGGACACGAGGCCCCTCCACTAGCAGACACCAGGAAAACTAGAAACGACAGTGGTAGCCAGGACCCGACCACTGTTCAGGGAAACGCAGGAGGTCCAACCAGTCGAGGAAATACACAGCCATGTAATAAAAGCAGATATTGTCGCTGATCTGATGGAAGAAGAAAACAATGCCAACAGCGAGGTGAGAGCAGGACTGACAGAGATTCAGGTAACTGTAGGAAATAAGAATTTTAAAACTTTGATAGATACGGATAGCGAAATTTCCGTGATAGCAGAGAACATTTTAGCAGAATTAAGAGAGTTTAACAAGGATATTCCAATCTTACCAGTAGCAGGAGTCACGGTGATAGGAGTCACGGGTGTACGCAGTAAGAGAGTCACTAAACAGATACATTTGAATTTTCTGATAAATAATGTCGAATTTGTAAACACATTTTTGGTAGTAAGAGGGTTAAGTTTAGATGTCATACTGGGTAACGATTTTTTACAGAGGACGAAAGCTGTTATAAATTTTAGAGATAAGGTGATAGAGTTAGATGGGGGTGACCGGTCGGTAAGAGTAAAATTTGAGCATATAATAGGTAGAGTTAGAACGTGCGGAGTTAAAATACTACAGAAGGGTGTCAGTGAAAATAATTTAGGTACCATGGTAAGTGCATGTTTAGAGACAGAATATATGAGTGAGTTGGAGAGTGAAAAGAGTAATATTAATGAAGCAGTATGGGAGATAAGGGCGGATGAATTTTGTAGTGAAGGTGAGGTGGTAAGGAGTGGCCAGCGTGCAGCGTTATGGCAGGTGATAGCGAGGTACAGAGGAGTGTTTGCCGAAGTTCCAGGAAGGGCAAAAGGGTATGAATGTGTATTACAAATAAGGGAACACACACCGTTCTTGCAAAGGAGCTACCCCGTCCCTTACTCAAAAAGAAGCGCGGTGCAGAGAGAACTCGACAAAATGGTAGAAACAGGTATAATTGAACGGTCAGTATCGCATTATTCTAACCCACTCGTAGTAGTAATCAAGAAGGGTGGACGCGTACGTTTGTGCCTAGATGCCAGAAAAATAAACCAGATCATAATTCCCGACAGAGAGTCACCAGACCCTATCAATGAGATATTCCAGAAGTTCAGTGGAGTAAAGTATATGACATCGTTGGATTTGACATCTGGATATTGGCAGGTTCCGCTAGCCGAGGTTAGTAGAAAGTATACAGCATTTTTATTTAATGGTAAGAACTACCAGTTTCGACGTCTACCTTTCGGATTGAACACCAGCGTCGCCAGCTTTATAAAGTGTTTGGACAAAATTTTGCGACCCAAAGACTTAGACTTTTTGACGGTCTACGTGGACGATATTTTGATTCCATCCAGGACCTTCGAAGACCATATAGATCATTTGGAATATGTATTGGCTAAACTAGAGGCAGGAGGACTCACCGTGAATTGGGATAAGTCAACGTTTCTGCAGACGCAGGTAAAATTTTTAGGATTTATTATCACACCTGAAGGAATAGCAGCGAACCCTGACAAGGTCGAATCAATCATGCGTTTCCCTGAACCGAGGAATGTGAAACAATTGCAAAGTTTCCTTGGGTTATGTAATTTCTACCGGAAATTTCAGCAGAATTATGCAGAGTTAACCACAAGATTGAGCGCAGTACTCCAGAAAACCAAACAATGGAAATGGGGCGAGAAGGAGCGCACAGCATTTGAAGAGATAAAGCAGAAATTCAGTCAAATGGTAATAATGAACCACCCAGACTTCGAGAAAGTATTTTATTTACAAACGGATGCGAGCAATGTGGCCCTCGGCGCAGAATTATACCAAGAAGGTGAGGACAAGGAGCATAAGGTAATAGCATTTGCAAGTAGATCACTGATCCAGGCAGAGAAGAACTATACGACGACGGAGAAGGAGCTATTGAGCATAGTGTTCGCAGTGGGAAAGTTTCGAACATACATTCTAGGAAATCGCACAGTAATTAGGACGGACCACAAAGCTTTATCATTTCTAAACACATGTAAGCTGGCTCATAGTCGTCTAACCAGATGGGTACTTATTTTACAAGAATATAATTTTGAATGGGAATATATCAAAGGATCAGAGGACAAGATACCGGATACTTTGTCAAGGATAGACATGCTGCACAACAGAACAGGTAGAGATTTAAAGGAAATCGAGATTTTTAAGATCAGCCGAGAGGATAAAATTTTGGGAGAAGAGATGAGAGACATCCGGAACATGCAACGAGCAGAGGACAAGTCAGGTAAGGTTATAGAGAGTTTAGAAAAGGAGGTAAGTGGATCAGAGTATAGTCAGTATTTTCAAGTTCATAATGGGTTATTGTTTAAGAGGATAGTAGGGGGTGAGCGTGTGTGGAAATTAGTAGTTCCAGAAGGGTTAGTTGATAAGGTTATTTGGGATTGTCATTTAAGGTATGGACATTTTGGAGCGAAGAAGTGTGTGAATGTATTGAAAGAGTCTTGTGTTTTTAGAAATATGGAGAGAAGGGTTAGAAGGTTGTTAAAGAGTTGTGATTTATGCCAGAAATCAAAAGTGGTCAACTATAGAGTCGAAGGGGAGATGAATTTTATAAAAGTGGAGAGACCATTTGATCTGGTTGCAGTTGATTTGTTCGGACCGTTACCAAAGGGTAGAGGAGGAGTGCAGTATGTGTTTGTAATGTTAGATACATTTTCTAAGTATGTGAGGCTGTATAGTATTAAAAGAGCTACCAGTCTGGTATTGAGTGAGAAAGTGACTAAAGACTACATGATACAAGTGGGTAAGCCGAAAGTAATTTTATCAGATCATGGACCGCAATTCATCAGTGGCCGATGGCGTCAGACATTAGTATGGGAAGGAATCATCACGAAGCATACGGCTGTGTACTATCCCCAGTCCAACCAGGCTGAGCGTGTAATGAGAGAGATAGGCAGGATCTTTAGAGCCTATTGTCACGCTAAACACAGCGAGTGGCCGTTGTATGTTAAGAAGGTAGAGAGTTGGCTGAACAGTACCACCCACGAGTCCACCGGCTATACACCTCACGAGCTTATCAAAGGGACACGTCCTCCGAGAATATTGGAACAGTTATTTGATTACCCATCTGAGAGTACATCTATGGACGTGAGCATCAAGATTCGTTTGGCAAATGAAAACTTATTAAGCAAAGGAGAAAGAAGGAAGAATAGGCACGACACAAGAGGTAAGTGGATGAAATATGAAATAGGACAGTTGGTTTTGGTGAAGAGGCACGATTTGTCAAATGCACAGGAGAAGGAAATTAAAAAGTTCTTCCTGCTGTACGAAGGACCTTATGAGGTAATTGAAGTTAAAATGCAGAATGCCTATGTACTATAGGATAGGGAGACTAAAGAAATAGTGGGTACACAAAATGCTAGCAATTTGAAATTATACTGGGAGGCATAGGAAAAAAATAAATTTGAAGAAAAAAAAAAAAAAAAAAAAAAAAAAGAGAGGGGTACTTGATTAGAGGTGTGAATGAGAATTAACTGTGTATTGGAAAAAAAAAATATATGTATTCCAGTAACAAAGATTTCTTTGAAAATGTGAGATAAAATGTATTAAGATTGTTATAATTATAGAAATGAGAATTGTTGGTTTTCCATCTGAAAACAGAGAAATATGTGTATGTAAGGTAAGCTGAGCAGGTGATCCATTGTTGTCATTCCTATCTTGTTATAGCAGTGAATATAGTTGTGAAAAAAAAAAAAGGTAAAGCTCGAACTTGTAAAGTGTCTATGTGAAAATTTTAAATAAATAACGAACTTGTTTTTGAGCAAGAGTGAAGAGTATTTTGTAGTTAGGTGGTGTTAGTGAATTATAAGTCAAGATTGGACTGTGAGAGCAGTTAATGTAGAAAAAGTAAAGTATAAGTAATGGGCTAGGGCAGTAGTGACATGTACTACTGTGGCTAGTGAAATGGGTTGATGAGCAACACATAGAATGCTGCCATCATCGGAGGCCTCATGTGGGCGTAATGCACTGTACACTTTGAATGTAATTCATATTATATGTGATTTTATTTGTGCAGTGTAGCAATATTATTAAAGTGTAAAACATGTAAATGAAAGTAAATTTCCCCGACTTTTCGGGCGATTACTGCCTTACCAGCACTAATCGTGGTTTTGGCGAGCGGTCAGCTATGGCCATTATTTAAGTCCTTCGACCATAGCTGTCTTGAAATTGGTGTAGAATAGAAATTAACAAGGGGGTATATCTATGGGGAAATTCCCCGGAATTATGGAACAGCGGCTGCCACTCTGTTCGAGAAGGAACAGCAGAGTCCGGTGGTAGAACCGTTTAAGGGCGTGTAATTATATAAGTTTAGATATTATGATATCTTGTTGTTTAAATGTGAAGCCAACACAAGAACAAAGGAGATGATAATTCCTCCACAATTACAGTTCTTGAAGAGGCACCCGAGCGCTACAGTTCGGTTGGGGGGCAATAGAGTGTGTGGTTAGGAGGTCGTTACAGGGGTAATGACGATAACAAGTGTTAAGAGATAGTATATTCTAAAGTTGAAAATCTAAAGGTACAAATGAAGATTGATAAAAATATTATAGTAAGCTGCCATGTACAAAATAGAAGAAGGGAATCTAAGTTGAGCAATAGAATTTAAATAAAAGCATCTGCCATGATAGTTGTAATCTGAATTGGTAGAATTAATTAGGTGAAGGTATTTTGGGGGTATATTAAAGAATTATTGATATATTGTGTTATGTGTGTAGTTATAGATATGTTGTTATTTTCTTACAAATAAGAAATTGATTTAGGTGGTGGTAAAAATCAAGGTATTCTAAGTCTTGTAGTTGTGAGGTTGAACCTGTTGATTTTAAAACCAAACCAATGCCCCAAACACAAACCAATGCGTCTAAAGGGGAACATATCAGCTGTAGATATGTAAGTGTATTATACCACTATTTTGAATTTTGTATTGGATGTTTCAGAGTTTTGTGGTGTTGTGACCGCAGTCCTGGGCTGGCTGGAGCGTCAGAACAGGAGTGTAGAGTGCCTCATGGCCTTATGGTGTAGGGATCTCTCAGGAGAAGTCCAGTAAGGTCAGAGGGTGCGACCAACATCATGGGACCAAGGGTAAGTGATGATAAAATTTTTTTGTAACGTTACAGGGGGTTGTGGTGACATATCTAGACTGATCCTTTTAGGAAAGTGTGAATGAGTCAAGGAAATTTTTTGTGTTCCGACACAAAAATTTTCCTTGAGGGGGTTTGTAACAGTACAGACTGACTCAGTACCAGAATTATGGGAATTATGGGGATTTTCAATGTTTGTATTATGTAATTATTAAACATACAGAATGGTTAGGTACATTGTCCCTCTGGAAAAAGGAACAACGCAAATTCGGCCAGAGTAAAGCACCAAGGTCTCCGGTGGACGTGAAAACATCAAAATATACCATGGCGGTGTTTATGACGAAGTACAACAATATGCATTATGATTGGGCTATAACACAGCTCCGTCATCGCTAAGAACAATGACGCACTGAGTACAATGTGTGTAACGAGCCGTTGTCCAGCAAGACAAAGCGGGATGACGTAAGAACTACACACACACAAGCGCAAATTTACATTTGCCTCGTTCTCATTTCAACGCCATTCTTCATAGCAGCCACAGCGATGTATCGTTGTGTGCACAAAATTTTACAATAATTTAAATACAACTGGCAAAATGTTGGCCATTATAGTGGAGCAAGAAAGGCTCATATAACTTGTTAACATACAGTTACTTAAAATGTAAATTCAGTGTAATATCAACCTAATTAAACGGCAGACTAAAAAAGGCGAACACCGGCCAGCACCATGGGTAGCAAGCACAATCAACGGATGGACATCAACACCGATTAACCAGAGAAGTTCCTTTTATTATTTTCTATCTTATGAGCTCATTAATATTCAATTGTGAATTAAAGAATGTACAGGTCTAAAACTGAGTGTGCAAATGAGAGAGTGAATGCATGGCCATAAAAAACATATGCCGAGGGCATTGGTTTGTGTAATAAATTTAAAACTCTATTCATTCATAATTTTGAAGCTGCAGCAGTAATGTTAAACTGATATTAATCCAACAATAAAGCAATTAAAGAATACCAAGAGATATAAAAAGGCAACCGCCATTTTGTTTTGAGTCAGGTCACCTGACGTCATTATAGTAAACACATGGTTCTGTATGTACGAACGTAGAGTGAAATTAAAATTAATGGTTAACCTCCAGAATATTGTGTTATCAATTGTGTCGTCCACTGTGTTTCGAAATCTTCCTGTACCCGACCCTGGAACCCTTAGGTATAAAACAGTGTATAAAAGCAGAAGATGAGCCCGGCTAATAATGAATTTGGTGAGTACCAGTAATACCGAATTATGGTATTTGTCAGACATATCTTGCTAGATATATGTAATAATATTATAAGTAGTAAAAATAAGAGAGTAGAATATTACATCATTTGTAAAACAAAATATTATAATAAGCATTTGTATACAAAAAGAAATGTAATTAACAAGTATTAACATAATTGTAAAAACATAAAAACTAGAATAACCAAAACTTGTGGGGTATAAAAATAATCTATGAAAGGAAATACATAATATAGTGACAATATTTAATAACCAGGAAGGAAGATAAAGGAATAACAGCAGTCAGAAGATATACGAAGAATTCAAATTTTGATAACAATGTATCATATCAAAATCAGCCAATCAGAATTTTTCAGTTACCATAGAAACGGACGTTGGTGGCGAAAATTACCGTTGAATACTGTTACTCGTGAAGCGTCAGTCAAGCAGTACAGAAGCCAAAGTTTGGAAGACCGATTTTCTAATAAAATAATATAAAACAGTAATCGAAGTTCATAACCATGACTGTATAAGATGTTGACGAACCATTAGCACAGTCCACGCAAGATCCAGGACCATACAACTGACAACTGATAGAAAATTATGACCAGACTTTAAAAGAAAAGGACGCCAGACCGATTGAAGTCCAAAAATTAATGAAAAAAGAACTTATTGCAGCCCAATCCTATCCGATCCAATGAACGAAGACACCAAGTCATGCTGAGGTGTTAAGTACAATTGAATTACCTATTTCCAAAAAATCTAATCACTCTAAATTTTACTAAAGGTAAATTAATCTCACTATAAACCGAATATTTCTCTTTCAAAGATTATTTAAGTAAAATAAAACTCACTGAAAATTTGTTAACATAAAATATAACCTATTATTTAAACACGAACTTTCGAAACACATTTAACGGCACTACAGAACAGATTGTAACATCACACATTATTATTTATGTACACTTAGAGTAAGGTAAAATATTTTTATTGTAACCATAGGAATTCTTTATCTCATAATCAAAAGAATCCCACGATTTTGGAACAAAAATAATTGTAACAACTAAACGTTACACAGCCATACTGATGCTGATCGTTCCTTAATCGATTCGTCAGCCTTGAGAGGAAGTGTTTCATGTAAAAAGTTAGTGCAGATTTATTATAATATAATTGTCAAATTGAATATTTTAATTATCACCCATTAAAAATAACTATTACAGGGAGTAACCGTTGTTATTATTTCATAGGGAGTGCATTACATTATTTTACTTGTGTTTATTTACGAAGACTAGGTTTGGTGAGCAGCGCTCATGTCGTCATTTGCACAGCTGTCTATACAATCCAGACGGCAGTACGAGCGGGAATTATTTGAACGCCCCGACCGTCACACTTGAAAACACTGTATCAAGTAATTTTAATTGTTTTAATAAACAATTTGGCGCCACCCGGGATTAACACACCCCTATAAGTAAACAGGTAAGGTTACTGCCGTGCTATACTGGTGATTACCGCAACGCTACGGACATCGTTAGCAGCAACCATTGAAGTAACGACCCCAGTGCGAGACGAACGCACTAACACTTAATACACATACAAAACTGGTGTACATTTTACAGATATGACCGAGTCTCCTCGTTACAGATTGACGAACCCAACGTGTGGCATTAGAACACGGACGTCATTTACCACGTTACAGATTGACGCATACAACGTGTGGCAATAGAACGAGGACGTAATTAACTTCATTACAGATTGGCGACCAATCGGTGAGGCCTTAAAAGAAGACCAGCGGCGATTATGAAGAGACATTCCATGGTTACCAGATACGACATTAAGAAAGGAACCAACCAAGAAGAAATGATCGGAGGATTGTTCGAAGAGGATACCCAGGAGGGCCAACCAGAAAACCCAACATTACCTGAACCGGAAGTAGAAATAATGGTCGGCAACCAACCAGACAAACCGACCGAAGAGAAGAAATGGGATAGCATGATAAGAATGATGATGGAGCAATTCGGACAAGCAAAGGAACAATTTGGACAAATTAATAATAATTTCACAAAAATGAAGGAAGAAACAAGAGCACAGAGAAGGGAAGACAAGGAAGAATTGAACGAAAAATTAGAATCATTACATGAGAGAATGAAAGAAAATAATGAAAAGAATCGTGAAGAACTAAAGAAACAAATCAAGGAGGACATAGAGCTCCTGAATAATAAATTGGAAAGCAACCATGAGGCCTTGAAGAGAAGCCAGGAGACGCTAGAAAAGAAGAGTGAAGAGCTAAAGAAACAGATCACGAAGGATCTGGAGATAGTAAATAACAAGATTGAAAATAAGAGTGAAGCACTCCAAAGACAGTTGAAGGAAGACAGCGAGAGGACGAAGGAAGAATGGAGACAACAGTTGGTGGAATGCAGAGATGAAATCAAACAGACTATAACCGAGACGAACGAAACGGTACTACACATCCAGGAAGAGCTGACTGATAGAATAAATCACGTCAAGGAGGAAGGAATTATCAGAGTCCAAGAACTGCAGAAAACCACCACTGAAGAGTGCATAAAAAATAAACAGGAGGTGCTTCAGAAGCTGAAGGAGAGGCACAAGGAAATACAGACGGATGTCAGCGAACGCGTCGAAAGAGTGTACGCCACGATCAATAAGATCGACGAGAAGATTCAAGAAAATAAAGAGAAAATCATAGAAATCAGTCAGAGGGAGAAACAAATGCAGGAGGAACTAGACACTTTGAGGGAGAAGCCTTGCAATAACACCCACATCATTACAAGTGAAAATAGGGAGGTAATAAACTTTGAGTTACCGAAGAAACCCCATAGAATTCCTGAAGAGGGTGGAGGAGCTCATAGAGAAGAACCGAGAAACCAGATCGACAATAGTGAGGAGCCTTATTGATGAGATGTTTAGGTATACGAATGACAATTGGTGGACAGCCACTCGACCAGAAATCAGCTGTACACAAGAATTCAAAGCATTGTTTCGCGAAAAATACTGGTCAGAATCGACTCAAAATGTGGTGAGAAATGACATCAGTAACGGAAGATATGAACCATAGGCAGGACATACATTAACTTCGTACTTCTTAGGAAAGGTCTGCCTAGCTCGAAACCTCGAACCAAAGATACCCAAAGAATCCCTAGTCATACAACTAGGATGTCATTATGAAGACGCTATTCAGAGGGCCAGGAGACAGGGACAAATTAAGACCATACAGGGAATGGCCAATTTACTGGAAGACCACGAAAACGACAGCCAATATAAGAAAAATCGCATGATAAATCAGAAGTACAACCGATGGAATGAAAATCACAGTACACCAAACTACAACTTGCCCTATACTAATACCCAGAACAATAACCGGAACAATATGAACCGAAATCCGAACAATTACCCAGGTGACCAACCATTCCATCGGAATCAACCCAATTACAATCCAAACAACCAACCGAACAATAGAGATCACCAGAATTACAACCAGGGGAACCAGCCAATTAACAGGAATGCCCAAAACACCAATACACCCAATAATAACAGGGGAATAGAACAAAGCCGAAATCCAAACGGCCATCCAAATAATCACAACTATTATGGCAACCGGTACGACCCGAATTACCAGTATAACAGGGGAACCGGGGGTAACCAGAATAGAGGCGACATGAGGCGCCAAGTCAATTTTATCAGTGGGAGGAGGCAAAACAATCATAGAAGATATTGTCCCATTACAAGAACAAACTCTATGTACAACAATTCCCATTATGATAACCAGCAATCTCCAGAAATCAGAACAATGGAAGCGCCGAGGAATCACATACATGATCAACCAACGACGATCAATGAAACGGCAGACCAAGCAAATAGTCTGGCTAGTAGTTCCCAGCAACCTTTAAACTAAAAAGGTCAGTGAGAAACCAACAGGACCCTTCACATGACCAATCACTTGGGTTAAATCGATGAACAATGACAATAAGTTGTTATACTATGTCCCTGGTCGGAAAGCGCCCAATTGTTATACTACAAATTACTGCCAATATAACTTACTTAATAATTACTGAATAATTTTTTAAATATCGGGCGCCATCTTGTGATAAACTTACTTTAGGCCAGAATTCGGTTAAGCGAACGATATGATAGCAGAAAGTGTTATCTGAAATAATTACTATTACTTGAAATGGTCACCAATGTTTACCTTTTATTTACATCTTTAAATACACAACATTTCTATAGTGCGAAATGCGCACGCTACTATATTGCGCCATGAAACGCAGTTCCATGTACAAGTTAAAAGTTATTATTGTATTTTAAAAATACATAATATGAAAATGTTTACATACATAACAATGTTATACATATCTATACATATGCATAAATTTTATTGAAAAATTGTTAATGTTATTTCACAACCCAGCACTTGTTAATATTATTTTGTTCTCTCTCTCTCTCTCTCTCTCTCTCTCTCTCTCTCTCTCACACATTCTCTGGTACAAATTTTTAGTTGTTTTTATGAGCTCATTTTAGTTATTTACTGAATAATTTTGGTCATTATGAATTTAAGTATGAATTTACTGAATGATATAAATATTGGACAGCTGATACTTAGCTTCCGTTTTTTGGGTAGGTCTCACCGCACTACTTGAATCCTGCCACTGTACAAAATCTGTTTTTTTTTTTTTTACATTGTCTTAGGGCCCACACCGTAGTGTCCCCCCTCAAATAACACTTTGGCAGATTTAGCCGCACGTAATTGCAGATCCCTCGGCCGATGACACCTACTCAAGTTCAGTTACCACACCAACATTTCTGATATTTCGACAATAGTTATTAAACCACTTTTGGTGGTGTAAAATTTAAATATTCACACTCAGTGAATATGCCGGCCGCATGAGCTGCCGACCGGACCTATTCACGGTCCAGGCGAAAATGACAAAAAGTCTTTGTTAAACATTGCGTAGGTGGGGCAAAACTACGTCACCAGTCTTTTGTTTGTACGGCCAAGCCTCGGTTGTTTACAAAAGTATGCATTCCTTTGGCTGACGTCATCGTGGGCTAGGCTTGTTTACCGCTATCTGTGACACATAGTTTTTTGCGATATTTGCAGCTTTTCAACGAATTCGATCGAAATCCTGTCAATTCCAATATGCGTTGTATAAAATATTCTATAGTACAGTATATTCACCAAAACTTTATAGGGATTATGAAATATTACAAAATTTATTACAAAGTAAATAGTTAGGGAATAAAATACAATAATTATGGTTTTTAGGACCATATTTTTATAAAAGTATGATTGTACTAGAATTGTACCATCACAAAACCCCCTCAATGAAAGATTTTGTGCCGAAGCATAAAAACTTTCATTGACACATTCGTAATTCCTAAAGGGATCAGCCAGGATATGTCTCCACAACCCCCTTACAATTTATATAAAAAGAAATACAATAACTCACCCGTGGTCCGATGATGATGACAGTACCTGCATGACCTTACTGGACTTCTCCTTCGAGATCCCAACACCATAAGGCCAATCAGGCGCGTAACGTTCCTGCTCTGACGCGCTGGCCAGCTCAGGACCGCCGTCATAACATCACCAAACACTGAAACAATTAATTAAAAATATCAAAATAGTATCTTGTTATATGCTATATCCCTAACTGATCTGTTTCCCCTTAGCTATGTGCTGGTTTGCGTTAAGAAGCACTGGGTTTGCTTGAAATACAAGAAATACAAATACAAAAAATATAATCAACAAGAATTATATAGAAGTGCCATTCTCTTCATGGACTACCCTTTTAATTTTAAAATCGTTTCGATTCCCATCGATAATAATTAACTCTTTCTGTTTCATAATTAATGTAATTATAAAAGAAACAAATATCTAAATGTAATACATGGATATAATAATTATATATAAACCCCAAATTTATGGATATAATCTCCCTTCAAATTAATTACTCAAACAAGGAGACAAAAAATTTTATATAAAAAAAATAAATCTTATTATTATTTAATATTTATTATTATTATTAACAGTTAATTAAACTGGCGCTGTTAATAATATTTACCCCTCTTTCTCCTCCACACACTCTATTTCCTATACATCATGTTAAAATTTCTATGTTAATACATAAAACCTAATACATAATACATCATAATTAACATTGATACATTAATACATTGAAATAGTTAATTCATATTTAATCTTGATCAGAATTTACACATTCCACCTATTTAAACTTGCATTTAAATTATATAAGTTACAATTTCAATTAATTAATTAATAATTCTGAACTTTCAGTAATCAGCCATCAATTATTTATTATAATTATTAATTTATTTCAAATTTATTATTAATATTCATATTACATTATTATTATTTCATCATTCATTTCTTATTCCCTTTCTACTCTGAATTTTCCACCTAACCTTTCATATTCTAATCATTGTTTAGTCTGGGTGACTCCTGTATTCACTATGCTTTGACTTATTATTATACTCTTACTCACCTTTCTTCTAATTAACAACTATAATTTACCTGTCATGACACCAATTTCTCAATTATAAACATCTTTCACTAATTTCATTCCGACGATGAATCCTATAGCACCGCGCGTCTTTGCACAGAGATGGGTGTTCCCTACTTGGCTATAATATATATTCATATTATTTTGCCCTTCCAAAAAATTCGGCAAACACTCCCTTAAACTACGCTATTACCTGCCACAACGGTATGGCTACTCCTTATCACCTCACCCCCACTACAAAATATCATCAGCAACAAATAAATGTTTAACCTTTACCTTACTCACCTCTACAAATAATCACTAACTACTGTGTCCCTAAATATCTAATACTCTCTTTACGTATTGTTTTCTTTAAAATTCTCAGCTATCTAACTCCCATTAACTTTAATTGAATAATTCACATGCCTTTATCTACACCCAGGCTCTATCCCTGTTTAAACATTCTACCTTACTATAATCATTGACAATTGCATTATAAAATTTATTGTGACGATTTTAAATGTATTAAAAATCGCACAGATTAAAATTTTTTAATTTTAATAAGTAAGAGTATCATACACCCTTACCTATACCCAGATTCCTGAATCAACTTGAAACCTTCCAGTACCAACACGCCAAGAAAAGTATTAAGTAGTGAATAATAATAATAATTACTTAAATAATTAAAAATGCGACTAGAGAAATAAAGAAATCCCTAAGTCATATTAAAATAAACATAAAGTATTTATCTTCTAATTAATGAATAAATAATAATAGAAAAAGTACGAACTATTTTCTTAGCGCGTAAATACGCACTAGCTTACTGAGCCCTCTCCCCTAAACCGTACGCGCATTCGGCCGTAGAACGTCGCAATGAGTAGACGTGAGTTTTGGTGTTGTACACATATACGTATGTGTATGTTCTCTAGAAGTATATCCAGCGTGAAATCTTGTTATTGTGAATAATGTAGTGTCTAGAGTTTGTGAGAAAATATATAAATAAAATAGAAAAAGGTAGCCAACACATCTCTTAAAAACAAAATCAAATGTAAGTGTAACATAGTTAACTACTAGACTGTAGTACTGCAAAGTGAGAACTATAACTGTAATTAAAATAAAGAAAATGTGAACTACAAGAATCTGCACTAAGAAAAGTGAAATTACAACATTTGGAACTTCAAGTAAACAACCTATCTTCGAGAGCTTCAAGTTAACTTAAAAAATCAACCCGATGTAGATACACCAAGAACAACGTACTCAACCCGTAGAAGACGACTGGAGATGTCCCAAGAATACAACAACAACCTCAGGTGATATCAAACCACAACTTTTGTAAATTTCCCTTAATAAGAAGTAACAAAGAACTTTAAAGAACTTTCGCAATGTAATGAACAAATTATCAGATTTGTATATTTTGTAATAAGTAACCGTATAAGAGTAATAGTAACCGTAATGTATATATTGATAAATTAATAATTTTGAGAAAATTGAGACCCGGATAAGTTCAGTATGCAGTCGACTGTTAGAAAAAATTTTCCATGATGTTAAATTTAAATTTGTATATCATTATCTCGACGATATAGTAGTATATAGTGAGTCAATGGATCAACATATTGATCATTTGCGTGAAGTATTATCCCGGTTAAAGAAAGCCGGACTGACCGTAAACCCTAGTAAAGTTAATTTCGCAGTGAAACAATTCTCATTTTTAGGTCACATAGTATCAGCCGAAGGTAAGGTTACCATCGATCCCGAACGTACACGCGCAATCCGAGAATTTTTACCTCCCAGAGAAGTCAAAGGTATAGCTAGATTTTTAGGTATGATTAATTATTTTCATAAGTATATACCCCACTTAGCAGATATAGCAGCCCCATTGAATGCCTTAAGAAAGAAAGGAACGAAATTCGAGTGGACTACTCAACATCAAGAAGCGTTTGAAACACTTAAAGAAAGTATTATATCCCCACCTGTATTGCAGTTAGCGGATTTCAGTAAACCATTTATCGTACAGACCGGTAGTTCAAGTGTAGCATTAGGAGCCGTAATATACCAGGAAATAAATAATACTAGACTCCCGATCAGTTATGCATCCCGGACACTGACCGAGCAAGAAAGGAAGTTCTCAGCCTATGAACTTGAATGTTTAGCCATAGTGTTTGCTTTTGATAAATTCAAACCATTTTTGGAACACAAAGAATTTCTACTAGAAACTGATAATCAAGCTTTATCATGGTTATTAAATCACCCAAAGCAATTAGGTCGTATCGGAAGATGGGTGTTAAGATTAAATTGCTACAAGTTCAAAGTGCAACATATTCGTGGAACTCAAAATGGAGTGGCCGATACTCTATCCCGCATGTTCCAACTACCCAATACAAGATCTGGAGAAGACAAGATTGAAACCACTATCGTTAATACACTAATTACTAATTTTCCCCTTGCATTTAAGGATATAGCATATCACCAACAACAAGATCCGAAATTGTGTAAAATAATCGAACAAATAGAAAAATGAAATAACTCTGATAAATATATCTTGAGTAAAAGAGTACTTTGTTTTAAGAAGGCAAACGGAAAATTACTAAGAATAATCGCCCCGGAAATAATCAAACCCATGTTAATGGAGTACTATCATTCATCTACAATTGGAGCTCATATGGGAATTAGGAAAACGATACATCGTATTCGCAAGGAATACCACTGGGAAAACATGAATAGTGAAATAAAAAAGTTCGTGAAAGAATGCGAAATTTGTGCGCTGAGCAAACCAGCAAGAACCAGTCAAGTCGGAAAATTAATCTCCGAAATACCTACCACTCCCTTCTCGAAAATATACATCGACTATTCTGGACCTTATCCCCGCTCTAAATCCGGAAATACTATGCTGTTAATTTGTGTAGACTCATTCACTAAATTCGTGTGGATGTATCCTATGCGTCGTGCATTAGCATCTACGACAATTAAAATTCTACAAGAACAACTATTTAAAGACTATGGCACACCTTTAAGCTTAATATCTGACAATGGACCCCAGTTTAAATCGAAAGAATTTAATGACATGTGTTTTAAATTAGGTATAAATCATATTACCGTGACCGAGTACAGACCGCAAGGAAATATAGCAGAAAGATACTTGCGTAACTTAAAATCAGCATTAATATCTTATCATGCTAAAGACCAGACAACCTGGGATCAAAATATTTCGTGGATACAATTTGCATTCAATTCAGCGTATCATGAAGGTCATAAATCAACACCATTTGATTTACTGTACAAGTACAAACCCAACCATCCTTTAACCACAAAGTGGAAAATCAATGAGTTATTACCCCGCGACGTGAATGGGAATAACATACGAAAAATATGGAACGAAGCTCGTGCAAATCTGAGAGCTAATTTACAGAAATCAAGGAAGTATCATGAGAATAATAATAAGCTAATAAAGTATAAAATAGGTGATTTAGTCATGTATAAAACTCATCCTATGAGTAAAGCAGTTGATAAGATCACTTCGAAACTATCTTATCGATGGTGTGGCCCCTACCAAATTCGTAAGTTCATCACCCCCGTTACTGTAGCTCTGTATGAACCCAATACAGAAAATTACGTTCGCAGAAGTCATTTGTCACAAATAAAAAAATGTTTTTCGTGTCAAGATACAGAAGGAAGACTACGAGAAAGATAGAAAACCTAGAATACTATCTAAGTATCAAGAATAAAATAGGTTGTATAGACTTATACCGAAATAGGATAAGATTGTGTAACATCCTATACTATAGGTAACTATAAACTCAAAACCCCCTCGTACGAATACAAGCGAGGCCTGATCAACCTTAGCTAATGTCCTGCGAGAATGGTATTATACATGAGAAATCTGATGACAAGTATAATGAAGATGAAGAGAAAGAAAGAAAGAAAAATAATCTTTAGCGCTGTAAACTAAAAGTAATTCTATTGTTCTTACAATACGGTATTATTGTTAGTAAAATACTCATGAGTATAACTCCGTAAAACGAGTGAGCAATTCAAGAAAAAACCGGTAGTAGATATAAGAATTAAAATAAGGTAGATTTACGTTTTGTGTATTTTATATAGATGTAGTAGAATTTAGATGTGACATAAGTATAAGATAATCGATTGATGAATAGAAATAAGCTGAGAGAGAGAAATTTCAGTATGAAATATAATTGTTTATTAGAATTATATTATTACACCCCCCCCCCCGTTTTTCATAGTTAAGTGCAGGAGGATGTGACGATTTTAAATGTATTAAAAATCGCACAGATTAAAATTTTTTAATTTTAATAAGTAAGAGTATCATACACCCTTACCTATACCCAGATTCCTGAATCAACTTGAAACCTTCCAGTACCAACACGCCAAGAAAAGTATTAAGTAGTGAATAATAATAATAATTACTTAAATAATTAAAAATGCGACTAGAGAAATAAAGAAATCCCTAAGTCATATTAAAATAAACATAAAGTATTTATCTTCTAATTAATGAATAAATAATAATAGAAAAAGTACGAACTATTTTCTTAGCGCGTAAATACGCACTAGCTTACTGAGCCCTCTCCCCTAAACCGTACGCGCATTCGGCCGTAGAACGTCGCAATGAGTAGACGTGAGTTTTGGTGTTGTACACATATACGTATGTGTATGTTCTCTAGAAGTATATCCAGCGTGAAATCTTATTGTGAATAATGTAGTGTCTAGAGTTTGTGAGAAAATATATAAATAAAATAGAAAAAGGTAGCCAACACATCTCTTAAAAACAAAATCAAATGTAAGTGTAACATAGTTAACTACTAGACTGTAGTACTGCAAAGTGAGAACTATAACTGTAATTAAAATAAAGAAAATGTGAACTACAAGAATCTGCACTAAGAAAAGTGAAATTACAACATTTGGAACTTCAAGTAAACAACCTATCTTCGAGAGCTTCAAGTTAACTTAAAAAATCAACCCGATGTAGATACACCAAGAACAACGTACTCAACCCGTAGAAGACGACTGGAGATGTCCCAAGAATACAACAACAACCTCAGGTGATATCAAACCACAACTTTTGTAAATTTCCCTTAATAAGAAGTAACAAAGAACTTTAAAGAACTTTCACAATGTAATGAACAAATTATCAGATTTGTATATTTTGTAATAAGTAACCGTATAAGAGTAATAGTAACCGTAATGTATATATTGATAAATTAATAATTTTGAGAAAATTGAGACCCGGATCCGTGGTATTAAAAGTAACAGTTATATGAATAAATTTTTGATATAACAAGAATAATATAATTAAGATCTTTGAAGCAGTAAAAGCACTATTTACCAAAATAACTTTCTTTAAAATCAGGAATAATGTTTGATTAATATTTCAATAGCAATAAAGAGATGTTTTAGCTAATACCTAGTGAGTGAATAAGTTTATGCAAACCTTGTCAGTTTCCTATATCACACTTGTTTTGTAATTTGTTAGTAAGAGTTTTACTAACAACGGCAGCTGGTTTAGTTTACTGGTAAATAATTAAACTAGTTCCCGATTTTTGTGTTGTCTTGCCAAGGGGCGGCTCATTATCTCTCACCTACTCATAACAATACATCTCAATCTTCAAATATATATATTCTTACTTAATCATTTATTATTCATTAGAAACTTTCTTATTCGTTACAAATTAATAATTTAACTTCATTACTACTGCAATTATAAATTTAGTACAACTTTCTTTAGTACCACATTAATTTAGTAATTGACCTTTAATTATTTAATTTAATTATTTAAACTTTTCACTTGTTTAAAGTTTAAAAAACATGTTAATTGTTAATTATTAAAACAATTACTAAAACATACATGGTGTATATAAAATATACCTGTAATACACAACATCAAAAATACATAAATACATTGACATTAATACAATTAACACAATGAAAAATATACAATCCAACTTCATTATTTTGTCATTAATCAAAATCAGTCCATATGCAGTCCAATTCAAAATCACTTTTCACATATATTAAATGTTCATTACACAATAAAACAATCTACCCTCCATCATTGAATAGCATTCTAATCTTAGGTCTATTTATCTTATTGTTTAGTAAATAAATTATATTATTATACTCATTATAATAATTATCAAACATTTTATATTCATTCACAATTTCGTTTACATTAATAGATGTACTTCCTATTAATTTATCATATGCCATGTCATGATCGGGTATAGTTCTGTCTACATCAGTATGATATGTTATAATCTTGTTAGTCATATAGTCATCACAATTATCATAATAATTTTCTACTACTACACCTGTTACTTCCCAAGGTAAGTAATTGTTATCATTTTTCTCATTAACTATTATTGTGATCTCAATTTCATTATAAGGTTTGTATTCATTATTTTCATCCACCATCTCTACTCCTAACCTTTCTACAAGTTCTCTATACTTTCTATTTACTTTAAAAATTTCTATTACTCTCTTTCTCTCACCATATCTCTCACAATACCTCTCTACACTTTCTCTCTTAATATATTTCTCACCATAACACCAAGCTATACTCTCTCTCTCCAAATATGCAGGGGTCACTAACTCATAATTACTGCACCACCTATGAGGTACACAAAAACACCAAGGAACTCTATTTTGTAGACCTTTCGTCTCCCAAATATAAATTTAAGGAACTCTCGTCCTTCTTAAAAATACGTGAAGACTTGACTTCACCCCCTAACACAACATCAAAGGAAAATTCTAACCCCTGCACCCCTTTTACAAAAATACTTTCTCTCTCCTCTCTCTCTGACTCAACATACTCAAACATCTCATTTTCACTCATAATACTCTCATCATCTTTTTCTAACACCATATCGTTCTTACTACCTGTAAACTCATTATTTAAATTATCACTGTTACTCACCTTCTGATTCTCTATTTGGATTAACTTCTCATCCAACTTTTTCATTACTTTGTCACATTGTTTAACTAGATTTTCATTACGTTTTTTAATTTCGTTTTTTATTTCATCAAACTTTACACTCTGTTCATCAAATTAGTCATTCAAGTTAGTAAATTTTTCATCGAATTTATTATTAATTCCTTTAATTTCGCTTAATAGTAACTGCATCAGTGCAGATGTATCTGTCTTACTTACGTCTTGAGTTGAGATGGGGGTTATTGTAACTGGGTTTAATTCAGTAACACTGGTTTGACTAATTTGGTCTAGTTTAACATCCATCTCACTCGCAACTATTTCCTCTACATTATCACCTTTATTGGTATTCATTTTACTTATTTTAATATTATCTTATAACACAACCTCATAACATAACCTCGTGAAAGTTGGGTTATGTTTACGTATTTAAAATTGTGTTTATTACCTCAGATAACCTTTCCGCTCTCTTCGTAGGCTTACCCCACATAAACAAAAATTTATGTCGAGTCCCTGGTCGGAAAGCGACAATTGTTATACGATGTCCCTGGTCGGAAAGCGCCCAATTGTTATACTACAAATTACTGCCAATATAACTTACTTAATAATTACTGAATAATTTTTTAAATATCGGGCGCCATCTTGTGATAAACTTACTTTAGGCCAGAATTCGGTTAAGCGAACGATATGATAGCAGAAAGTGTTATCTGAAATAATTACTATTACTTGAAATGGTCACCAATGTTTACCTTTTATTTACATCTTTAAATACACAACATTTCTATAGTGCGAAATGCGCACGCTACTATATTGCGCCATGAAACGCAGTTCCATGTACAAGTTAAAAGTTATTATTGTATTTTAAAAATACATAATATGAAAATGTTTACATACATAACAATGTTATACATATCTATATATATTGTAATCTAAAAGCTTACAAATTATATTTGTAATAAACCATGCAAATAGAAGATGATGATGCCCCACTGTTGTGAGTACCAATTTGTAACAAATATGAATAGGTTGTGTTTTCGGGGTTTAATCCAGCTCCACGTTGGTATGTGCCAATTTGTAAAGACCTTGTTCTTTACTGGGTTTTAATTACAGTTTGTAGTTAATTTCAAAAAAATTTAAATTAACTAATTCGATCTATTTAAGAAAAAAGTTTATTATGTTATTGTAGATGCGACCTACTGCAACTCAATATTAATAAAAAAAATTTATTTTATTTTATCATTGCTGCAACTCTTATGTTGAACATAGCCCTGTGTTGATCAATTAATAAGTGTTTTACCATAGAATAACTCTATATTACAGGTATCTTAGTTAATAATTCGGTAATTCTCTCCAACCCTATTTGGTCCGTATGATTTAAAGTAATTCAAATGTGGCGAAAGGAATACGTTAGTTCGGCACTCTCTCGTTCCACCAGCTGTCTACAGCAAGTGCTGCTATTCGTAATTGACTTATTTTTATAGGTTAGTTAGTTTCACGTGATAGTTTAACCAACTTCTTTATCTGTAAATTACTTCCCCATCAAAATATAATACCTATTCTACAATAACACAGAACATCATTACATACAAGAAGGATTCTTTATTTATATTACTTTTTAACTTCCAACAGTATTCTTCACAGTTTATTTGATCGTAATATCAAATACTAATCATAAAAAACTTGTTTTAACACTTATTTTCTTATTTACTTCTATAAATTCGCTTTCTCAATTAAGCTTCGGTCTGCTATCTTCCTTCTATTTTCTTCATCTATACTTCTGGAATCTAATATCATTCTTTTCAGCTATTTTATAATTATTATCCCTTAAATATTTAATTTCCCTAACATTTTTCCCTATCCTGTGCGGTGGTACCAGTTGTAATATACCTCTCTACTCTACTCTTTAATAATATTATTACATATATCTAACAAGATATGTATGACAAATACCATAATTTGGTATTTCTGGGTACTTACCAAATTCATTATTCGCCGGGCTTATTTTCTTCTTTTATAAACTGTTTTATACCTAAGGGGTTCCAAGGTTCGGGTACAGGAAGATTTCGAAACACAGTTGACGACACAATTGATAACAAAATATTCTGGATGTTAACCATCAATTTTAATTCACTCTAAGTTAATACATACATAACCATGTGTTCACAATAATGACGTCATGTGATCTGACCCAAAACAAAATGGCGGTTACTTTCTATATCTCTTGGTATTCTTTTGATTTCTTTATTTACTGGATTGATATTAATTTAACGTTACTGCTGCATATTAATTAATAGTTAATGATTTCTTACACAAACCAATGCCCTCGGCATATGTGTTTATGGCCATACATTCACTCTCTCATTCGCACATTCAATTTTAGACCCGTACATTCTTTTGATTAACAATTTGATATTAATGAGCTCATGAGATATAAAATAATAAAAGGAACTTCTCTGATTAGTCGGTGTTGATGTCCATCCGTTGGTTGTGGGTGCTGCCCATGGTGATGGCCGGTGTTCGCCTTTTAGTCTGCCGTTCAATTAGATTGATGTTTACACTGAATTTACATATTTTGTATCTTTATATTATCAAGTTATATGAGCCTTTCTTGCTCCACTACTGTGGTCAACATTTTGCCAATTATATTTAAACTATTGTGAAATTTTATGCACACAACGCTACATCGCTGTGGCTGCTATGAAGAATGGCGTTGAAATGAGATCGAGGCAAATGTAAAATTGCGCTTGTGTGTGTAGTTCTTACGTCATCCAGCTTTGTCTTGCTGGACAACATCTCGTTACACACATTGTACTCAGGGCGTCATTGTTCTTAGCGATGACGGAGCCGTGCTATAGCCCAATCATAATTCATATTGTAGTACTTCGTCATAAACACCGCCATAGCCTCTTTTGAGTTCCGCACGTCCATCGGCGACCTTGGTGTCTTACTCTGGCTGAATTTGCGTTGTTCTTTTTTCCAGAGGGACAATGTACCTAACCATTCTGTATGTTTTAATAATTACATAATACAAAACATTGCAAATCACCCTTAATTCCCATAATTCTGGTACTGGGTCATTATGTACTGTTACAAACCCCCTCAAGGAAAATTTTTGTGTCGGAACACAAAAAATTTCCTTGACTCATTCACACTTTCCTAAAAGGATCGGTCTAGATATGTCACCACAACCCCCTGTAATGTTACTATATAAAAAAATTTTATCATCACTCACCCTTGGTCCCATGATGTTGGTCGCACCCTCTGACCTTACTGGACTTCTCCTGAGAGATCCCTACACCATAAGGCCATGAGGCACTCTACACTCCTGTTCTGACGCTCCAGCCAGCCCAGGACTGCGGTCCCAACACCACAAAACTCTGAAACATCCAATACAAAATTCAAAATAGTGGTCTAATACACTTACATATCTACAACTGATATGTTCCCTTTTAGACACATTGGTTTGTGTTTGGGGCATTGGTTTGGTTTTTAATTCAACAGGTTCAACCTCACAACTACAAGACTTAGAATACCTTGATTTTTTACCACCACCAAACTCAATTTCTTCCTTGTAAGAAATAAACAACATATATATAACTACACCTAGCATAATACATCAACGATTCTTTAATATACCCACAAAATACCTTCACCTCATTATTTCTATAAATTCAGCTTACAACTATCATGGCAGACACTTTTATTATTTAAATTTTGTTACTCAACTTAGATTCCCTTCTTCTATTTTGTAAATGACAGCTTACTATAATATTTTATTTAAATTCATTTGTAACTATCGACTTCCAACTTAAAATCTACTATATTTCAACACTTGTCATCGTCATTACCCCTGTAACGACCTCCTAACCACACACTCTATTGCTATCAACATAATAAAACATCATAAAACATTGTACATTACATATTAACATTGTTACATTTACCTTACATTAAACAATTTAAATTTACATGATTTGTACCAAACTTTATCACATTACTACTTCAACAATTCTCTATTAACTTTTAATTATTTGACCTTCATTAGATTCTATACAACAATTTCAAATTTATCCTTACCTTTCTGTTACATTTACCTTCCTTTGTTACCTCACCTTCCTACCATGAATTCTCCTTTTCTAACCCTTCTATCCTTACTCGTTTGGGTGACTCTCTATTATTCATTATTTTCTCTGTCTTATTTTGGCATCTGTCAACCTAACCTTACTCACCTCTTTTTAACTACTAACAACCGCTTCTAACCATTAATATATTTTGACACCAATATCTCCATAATAACCCCCTTCACAAATCCCATTTAAAACCTCTGGCACCGCGCATTTTTGTACTAGTATGTGTGTATTCCCTCACTATGCTCATTCCCTTATCGGTTCCTGACCCTTTCAGATAACCCTTTCCGGCACACAACGGTCCACTCCCGTCTCAACATCTCTCGTTGGACTCCTACACCAATACCCTTATTACAAAATATCACCATCAACAACAATAAAATTACCATTCACATTACTCAACTCTACATATAATTACTAACCACTGTGTCCCTAAAATATCTAACACCTCTTTATATTTTATCAACATCTCAACACTTTATTTTCCCTAACTCCCATTAACTTTAACTAACTAACTCCAATGCCCTCATTTATCACTATTACCCAAACTCTTTACAACATTTCAACTTAATACACCATTACAAAATTCATCACTTACCAACTAACAACACTACCTCTCAATACCCAAATCTATTACCTGCTTAATCATTTACTAACCCTTATAACCTGAATCTCATAATATCATTTAAACTTTCTTCAGTTATTTAAAATCCTACAATACATGTTTACATAAAAATTACATAAAATACACAACAGCAAAAATACACAAATACATAGACATCAATACATAAAATATACAATTCACATAATCATGAAATCATTTACCATAATCAGTCCTAATCAGTCCATTTTTAAAAACACTGTCCACACAATTAAATGTTCATAACACAATAAACAATAACCCCATATCGTCGAACAATAGTCTAACATATTTGTAACATAGATCATTCTTATTTATATCAAATTTATTATTATTATTATAATAATCTCTTATTTCTATGCCATTCATTATCACTTCGGTTGGTTCATATACCTGTTCAATATTGGTCAATTTTGTCCAGTCTCCGTTGGTATTATCTGTTAACATTAGGTAAGTTATATCATCATTGTTAACCTCATCTACTGCTATCTCAATGTCATTGTAAGGTAAGTACTCGTTATCATTATTATTTCTCTCTATGCCTAGTCTTTCTATGAATTCTTCATAATTTTTCTTTACTTTAAATATCTCAATTTCTCTCTTTCTCTCTCTCTCAAAACCTTTCTCACCATCATACCAAGCTACACACTCTCTCTCAAAACATGCAAGGGATACTAACTTATCATTACAGCACCACCTGTGAAGTGCACAAAAAACCAAGGGAAATTTCTCTGTAGACCTATCGTCTTTCACATATTCATCGAAGGCACTCTCGTCCTTCCTAAACACACGTGAAGTCTTTACTTCACCCCCTACTACACCATTAAGGGAAAAATTTACCCCCTGCAACCCCTTTATCTGTAAATTCTCTCTATACTTTCTCTCTAATTCATCAACACTTTTTATCACTTCATTATCAAATTCTACTCCCATTATACTTTTATCACCACTCTCAATACTCACACAATTATTTTCTAACACCATATTTTTAATTCTATTATCATAATTCTCACCACTACTTACCTTGTTTTTGTTTCTATCTGATTTGTCTACCTTGTCAATGTTACAATTTTGTTTCTGTATTTCGTTTTCAACTTTTTTAAGTTTCTCGTCTAATTGGTTTAATTTGACATTCTGTAAAGTATTCTGCTTTTTTAGCTCACTCTCAAAACTATCTAATTTTTCATTAAGTGTACCATTCATTTGATTGAATTTTTCACTGATTAACGTGAACAAATTTTCTAATGAGATTTTATTTTCCATTTCCATTCTATTATTATTTTCTGCCATTTTGTATTTTAATATTTTACATGGTTATTTATCTTTATTTGTAGTCGACTACGCACTTTACTCAACTCGTACTTAACTATTCAACTTCAACAACATAACCTCTCATTCATTATATATCGTCTTCTGTGTTTCTCCATCTATCTGTTTTATATAAATTAATTTTATATAAAGTCCCTGTTCGGGCGCCAATTGTAATATACCTCTCTACTCTACTCTTTAATAATATTATTACATATATCTAACAAGATATGTATGACAAATACCATAATTTGGTATTTCTGGGTACTTACCAAATTCATTATTCGCCGGGCTTATTTTCTTCATTTATAAACTGTTTTATACCTAAGGGGTTCCAAAGTTCGGGGTACAGGAAGATTTCGAAACACAGTTGACGACACAATTGATAACAAAATATTCTGGAGGTTAACCATCAATTTTAATTCACTCTAAGTTAATACATACATAACCATGTGTTCACAATAATGACGTCATGTGATCTGACCCAAAACAAAATGGCGGTTACTTTCTATATCTCTTGGTATTCTTTTGATTTCTTTATTTACTGGATTGATATTAATTTAACGTTACTGCTGCATATTAATTAATAGTTAATGATTTCTTACACAAACCAATGCCCTCGGCATATGTGTTTATGGCCATACACTCACTCTCTCATTCGCACATTCAATTTTAGACCCGTACATTCTTTTGATTAACAATTTGATATTAATGAGCTCATGAGATATAAAATAATAAAAGGAACTTCTCTGATTAGTCGGTGTTGATGTCCATCCGTTGGTTGTGGGTGCTGCCCATGGTGATGGCCGGTGTTCGCCTTTTAGTCTGCCGTTCAATTAGATTGATGTTTACACTGAATTTACATATTTTGTATCTTTATATTATCAAGTTATATGAGCCTTTCTTGCTCCACTACTGTGGTCAACATTTTGCCAATTATATTTAAACTATTGTGAAATTTTATGCACACAACGCTACATTGCTGTGGCTGCTATGAAGAATGGCGTTGAAATGAGATCGAGGCAAATGTAAAATTGCGCTTGTGTGTGTAGTTCTTACGTCATCCAGCTTTGTCTTGCTGAACAACATCTCGTTACACACATTGTACTCAGGGCGTCATTGTTCTTAGCGATGACGGAGCCGTGCTATAGCCCAATCATAATTCATATTGTAGTACTTCGTCATAAACACCGCCATAGCCTCTTTTGAGTTCCACACGTCCATCGGCGACCTTGGTGTCTTACTCTGGCTGAATTTGCGTTGTTCCTTTTTCCAGAGGGACAATGTACCTAACCATTCTGTATGTTTTAATAATTACATAATACAAAACATTGCAAATCACCCTTAATTCCCATAATTCTGGTACTGGGTCATTATGTACTGTTACACAGTCGGGTGGCCACTTTTGGGTCCATAACGCCGCTGTCCATCCTTACACCTTCTGAGACCAGGGGAACATCATCCCTGCTCAGGAAAATTATTGCCGGAACATTTCTAAGGTCAATTCGTTATAATAAAAAATTACAAGTAGTCGATTAGCGACTAATACTAAACACTTTTGGGATTCTTCATACTGTTGCTGATTGCATTAAATTATATATTTCTTCTTCTTCTTGATTCCTTCTTCTTTTCCATTAACTAATAGCATGTAACATTATTGATAGGCATTATTTTAAAATCCTTTTAACTTTCCTTCTTGTGACATATTTTTCCGTATCATTTCTTCTTATATCATCTTCAATTCCGAGAGATTCTAAATTATTGTTGTATTAATTATTATCCTCCTTCATTTTCATTGGAATCATTAGATTATTCTTTATTGTTGTCTTGATTATTCATCTCTTCTTTCACAGCACTAACACTTAACTAAAAATGAACTTTTTTCATGTGAAAAACTTACTATTTTATTGTACGCGTTTCGGCTTAGTATCCGCCTTCTTCAGCTTTGGTAACAGACTGCCAGCATTTTGTAACGGTTGTGTGGAAGGTGAAGTGGGGGTGGTGTGTGGAGGAAGGGGATTGGCGCGGGGATTCAACTTACTGTTTGTTTTCTGTATTATCAATTACAATATAAATCACATACACTTTTTGACACAATTATACAGAAAACAAACAGTACGTTGAATCCCCGCGCCAATCCCCTTCCTCCACACACCACCCCCACTTCACCTTCCACACAACCGTTACAAAATGCTGGCAGTCTGTTACCAAAGCTGAAGAAGGCGGATACTAAGCCGAAACGCGTACAATAAAATAGTAAGTTTTTCACATGAAAAAAGTTCATTTTTAGTTAAGTATTCTTTATTGTTCTTATCTGAGCACATTACCATCAATTGTTTTTATTTATTTATTTATTCTTCTGTTTGTTACCATAAAATATTACTTTTTCCTATTATTTTATTTTAAATAAATTCTTTATAAATATTATTTAATAATCTGTTCTTACATACTCTTGGTGTTTTACTGTTTATTAAATCGAATTGTTGCGAAATATCTTAAGTAAGTTGTCCTTACATAGTTTTTATTAAATCATATTGTTTCTGAATAAACATTGAGTAAGTTGTCCTTACGTGCTTTTGGAATTTTGGGGTTTAGTCTTTTTATTTTAACTTATATTGTTTCGAAATAACTTGAGTAAGTTGTTCTTCCAGTTTTTTGAATTTTGGGGTTTATTTTTTTTCCCAATGGGTTGCTTGGTCGGTTTTCAAAAATTCAGTCCCCTTTTTTCTGGTTGGTTTGGAATCTGTTTAACCGTGGTCCATTATTTCCTCTATACTGGTTGTTCGGATCTCTCTAGTGTATAGAGTTATTTCTGTCCTTGTGACATATCTCACTATCATGTAGTTCCACCATTTTGTTGTTATAAAATTTTAATTCATGCTGAAGTCTACCATCGTTTTTCGAGCTGATTCTTCCGTACCGTTTCTTAATTGTTCAAATGGTTCATACATAATCTCCAGAAGTCCTCCATGCTCCTCGGTTAGTTTTGGCTTTTTCGGTTCTTCTAATCTATCTGGGAATTCAATTGTGGTTCGTTTAAAGTTTCTAAATTGCCTTACTTCTCCTGGTTCCGTAATTGGTATATTATGTAGCTGAACTAATCCCCTTTTAATCATCTCCAATCCTTCCCGTGTATTTATTAATTTCCTTTTACGCGTTTGTCTGATTTTCATTGTCTTCATTTCATTGTGAACCCGTTCTATTCTTCCAGTTATGTTAATTCGTATTTCGTTTAAATTTTCTTGGGTTTTTGCTTGTACCTCCGTTATCTAAGTTTGTTATTGTTTTCTATTTGGATTATTTTGGCCTCTACTTCCACTCTGAGTTGTATGATGGTTTCATCCATCCTTTCTAGACCTACCTTAGTTTCAGTTATTTGCTGTCTTACTTCCTTTTCGTAATTATCCACTCTTTTACTAAGTGTTTCATCGACAATTGCAATACTTTCATTGATGACTTCCCTCAACGCTTGGTTTTGTTCATTGATGATTTGCCGCAACTCCTTATTACTGTTTTCGATTTTCTCGTCTATTTGTTTGTTATGTTCCTGAATCTGTTTTAAGCTCTCATCATTCCTGTCAAACCTATCATTAATTTGGTTTAAGCTTTCATTTATTTGTCGGTTATTTTCATCAGTTTCCTCTTTATTTTTGTCAAACTTCTCATTCATTAGTTTGATTAAATTCTCACTCAAAATTTCGTTTTGTTTCTTTGAGTTTTCGTTAATACTGTCTATTTTTTCGTTAGTTTGTCTATTATCTTCTTTGATACTGTCTATTTTGTTTTCTAGCTTTCCTGAATTTTCATTTATACTGTCTTATTTTTTCATTAGTTTGCCTATTTTGTTCCTCCATTCGTTTATTATCCTCCTTCATACTACTCATTAATTCCATTAATTTTTCCCAATTTAATCCTCCTCTGGCTTCCTCTTTATCGCCCACCTGTTGTTCCATTTCGGTGCCTGTAATTATCTCTGCTTCTTCTTCCCGTCTATCTTCTACCGTTTCTTGGTCCTTCGCTATCCTTTTAGAAACACCTCTCGTATGCATTCCTGTGCCTCTTAATAGTTGCCTGCTCAAGTTAAGTAATAATTAAGTCGATTTTTTACTTAACTAAAGCCCACTCGTTGAGCGCCAATTTGTAATCTAAAATGCTTATAAATTTTATTGTGTAGTTACTTATAGGTGACTCCCGTGTATCAACTTTAAGCCCCACGTTGTTGACGTCAATTTGTAATCTAAAAGCTTACAAATTATATTTGTAATAAAACATGCAAATAGAAGATGATGATGCCCCACTGTTGTGAGTACCAATCTGTAACAAATATGAATAGGTTGTGTTTTCGGGGTTTAATCCAGCTCCACGTTGGTATGCACCAATTTGTAAAGACCTTGTTCTTTACTGGGTTTTAATTAGAGTTTGTAGTTAATTTCAAAAAAATTTAAATTAACTAATTCGATCTATTTAAGAAAAAAGTTATTATGTTATTGTAGATGCGACCTACTGCAACTCAATATTAATAAAAAACATTTATTTTATTTTATCATTGCTGCAACTCTTATGTTGAACATAGCCCTGTGTTGATCAATTAATAAGTGTTTTACCATAGAATAACTCTATATTACAGGTATCTTAGTTAATAATTCGGTAATTCTCTCCAACCCTATTTGGTCCGTATGATTTAAAGTAATTCAAATGTGGCGAAAGGAATACGTTAGTTCGGCACTCTCTCGTTCCACCAGCTGTCTACAGCAAGCGCTGCTATTCGTAATTGACTTATTTTTATAGGTTAGTTAGTTTCACGTGATAGTTTAACCAACTTCTTTATCTGTAAATTACTTCCCCATCAAAATATAATACCTATTCTACAATAACACAGAACATCATTACATACAAGAAGGATTCTTTATTTATATTACTTTTTAACTTCCAACAGTATTCTTCACAGTTTATTTGATCGTAATATCGATCGTACAATGCAGAATCGATTTGTTAATGGACTAGTTCTGTATAATACAATTTAAATATAATTTTTGTTTATCTCTTATCCCAGGGTACGTGTGATTCTTTTAACGATTAGTAAGGCCAGGTAATGCAAAATTAAGGTTACTAAGTATTACAAATTGTGATTAATTCTTAATGTATAAAATTAATTATAAGTTGATGTTACCGTACAATGCGATTCTCAAGATAGCCGTGTCTGTTTACAACCGCATGCAGACGTCCTGATGAGGTTATTTTTGGCCAGAAAATGTGTCCAGATTATCAATAAAGTTGGAAAGGTGATATCCCGGAGTGTAACAGGAATTCTTCTGTTCTTCGTTCTTCTTCGCGATCCTCGTGGTTGTCGGTCCCAGTGGAACTGGTGTAGTATTACAATTTCTTCAATCTCTTAGAAGTGAGGTTTACGTCTCCAGTACCAAAGGTTCTTGTGTCTATTTGGTTTATAATTTCATTAGTTTAGACTTCTTGTTCATTCAATAAATATCCTGGTTCAATTGTAAATCGGGTTCATCATTATTTCTAATGGAATTAGTTTGAAGAAGGGATTAGTAATTCCGCTACCTTTTGGAGGTGTATAAGTATATTTCCCGGAATCTAATTCAGTAATTATTCATCAGTTTTGTTTGGAATGGATTGGTTTTGATACATTAAATTTATTAAGGTTAATTCATTTTATTTTATTTTACTTTTTGTTTAAATTTGTCTACTGAACTGTTCTCAATAGCATATAACAATCGAATGTTGAAAATCAACAAGATTTCTTGTGTTTTAGTTACCCTAAAAGCCATTACTTTCTGTCACTGGATAATATTTGATATCCTAGAGCCAGAATTAGAAAATATTACTACTCTTTTTTAATAAAATACTCCATGCTTGGAATTACACCAATCACATAAAACTCTCACTTAATCTGCCTTATTAAACCATATATATTTTACTATAGTTTCATCTGACTGGACTTATTAAAAAGGTATTAATTTCCTTTTACAAATATTAAATTTAGGCCTATTGGTTTTCTTACACCTGTTATAATTTAGTTTTGTTTTTAACTTAATTTTTCTTTACCTGACCTACTGTACAAATAGTCACTGGCTTATGGCCACTTACATCAATTCTAATTTCCTGGTTTCAATTCATTATATTATTTAGTTCATCACTGAACCCTTCATTATTTTTTAACATAACTATAAGAACTACTTGCCAACTTATTAACACTTATTGCCTTCCTGGCCAAGTTTACAAACATTATTTTAAACATCTTCATTAATCAATTAAAGTAAATACATTTAACATAATATCCTACCTAATACATGTACTTATACTTAATTATTTAAATACAATTTGAACATAAATAAAAGGAGTACCACTGACTAAGTACTTCTTTAAAGCAACAGCTCCACACTTACTATCCACAAAACATAAAATAAATATCCTGTAAACACTATATTATGCTACAGCACAACACCAAGTACATTTTATAACACATTAAATATTAATTGAACAGTATATTATACTCAACTCCTACACATTAAACTACTCCCATTAGACACAATGTTTATGTTTACATCTCATATTATTCATTACATATTTTAGATTTAGGTACACTTTTGATGTTTTAATTACTTAGTAACCTTATTATGTACCTCTAATGCATTCTTCAGGTGAGATGGCCCCTCTTGTATTTAATTATAACAGGCTTTGGGCATTGTTTTAAATCATATTTACATAGTTTTTTTATGTAACGTCGGGGACCTCAACTCTGTTACGTTACAATATGCATAAATTTTATTGAAAAATTGTTAATGTTATTTCACAACCCAGCACTTGTTAATATTATTTTGTTCACGCTCTCTCTCTCTCTCTCTCTCTCTCTCTCTCTCTCTCTCTCTCTCTCTCTCTCTCTCTCTCATTCTCTGGTACAAATTTTTAGTTGTTTTTATGAGCTCATTTTAGTTATTTACTGAATAATTTTGGTCATTATGAATTTAAGTATGAATTTACTGAATGATATAAATATTGGACAGCTGATACTTAGCTTCCGTTTTTTGGGTAGGTCTCACCGCACTACTTGAATCCTGCCACCGTGCAAAATCTGTTTTTTTTTTTTACATTGTCTTAGGGCCCACACTGTAGTGTCCCCCCTCGAATAACACTTTGGCAGATTTAGCCGCACGTAATTGCAGATCCCTCGGCCGATGACACTTACTCAAGTTCAGTTACCACACCAACATTTCCGATATTTCGACAATAGTTATTAAACCACTTTTGGTGGTGTAAAATTTAAATATTCACACTCAGTGAATATGCCGGCCGCGTGAGCTGCCGACCGGGCCTATTCACGGTCCAGGCGAAAATGACTAAAAGTCTTTGTTAAACATTGCATAGGTGGGGCAAAACTACGTCACCAGTCTTTTGTTTGTACGGCCAAGCCTCGGTTGTTTACAAAAGTATGCATTCCTTTGGCTGACGTCATCGTGGGCTAGGCTTGTTTACCGCTATCTGTGGCACATAGTTTTTTGCGATATTTGCAGCTTTTCAATGAATTCGATCGAAATCCTGTCAATTCCAATATGCGTTGTATAAAATATTCTATAGTCTATTCACCAAAACTTTATAGGGATTATGAAATATTACAAAATTTATTACAAAGTAAATAGTTAGGGAATAAAATACAATAATTATGGTTTTTAGGACCATATTTTTATAAAAGTACGATTGTACCAGAATTATACCATCACAAAGTGACAAGAAGATCACAATAATATCAACTAATTACTTAAAAGACATCAGGGAAGAACTCCTGGAGGAAGAGGATAACCAATTGCCAACAACGAATAGTGAGATAGTGCATATAAAAGCTAACATTAACGGAGTCATCACTATAATTATGATCGATACTGGATCGAATATATCTCTCATAAACCAACCAGAATTGGAGCGAATCCAAGCCAACTCCAATATGCCTATTCCAACTTTACCTATAAACAATATTGTAATAATTGGTGCCACAGGCAGACAGAATAAGACAATCAGAAAACAAGTTTCTTTAGAGTTAACCAGTCAAAACGCCATAATACCTATTGTTTTTCTTGTCGCCAATGGACTACCATTTAACATACTGATTGGATGCGACGCACTGAGACAACACTCAGCAATCATTGACATGCAGAAGGGAATAGTAGTGCTTACTTCTGAGAAGGGAGTGTGGTCGGCCAATATAATCAACTGTAATCCAACACCAATAGCCCTAAATCATAATAATGGAGTAAAAAGTTATTATTGTCAAACATATAAACCATCAATTACTATGGGAGATGAAGAGGGAGAGAGAGATTTGTGGAAAAGAAAAATAGAAGAAATCAGAATGTTCCAAAGAGAGAGACCTCAACAAGAGATAACGGGTGAACAGGCTGAAAAACTAATAGCTATATATATCAAGCATACCAGCACGTTTTCTCAAATACTCCAGGAAAGGTCAAGGGGTACCAGTGCAAAATAAACTTCCGAGAACCCGTAGACTTTCACAGAAAATCCTACCCAATCGCCTACTCTCTAAACAACGAAGTGAGGACAGAGATAAATAGAATGATGCAGGAGGACATCATTGAATACAGTCAATCTCCTTACACGAGTCCTATAGTCGCCATACCTAAAAAGAATGGTAAGGTGCGAATATGTTTAGACGCCCGGGAGATCAATAAGATGATCATCAATGACCGAACGACACCGGGAGAAATTGAAGAGATACTTAAAAAATTTCATGGCACCAAATATATAAGTACCTGGGATACTGTATGTGGGTACTGGCAGGTGGAGCTACACCCACACAGTAGGAAATACACGGCAACAACAGTGTACGTGGACGACCTTCTAATAACATCGTCAGACGGGGATGAGCACTGTGAACGCGTCAAACAAGTATTACAAAAGCTAATACATTTTAGGTTAGTTGTCTCCAAGTCGCTTATATTAATATAATAGATATTTACCATATATCCGTCGTGCGACTTCGTTTTTCTCGTCTTATTTTGACGCGTTTCGGCAACGAATTGCCATCTTCAGAATCTTAATCACTCATATGAGATCGTTAAAAAATTAAAAACATTAAAATCATTACGGTAAAAGTGCACTTTTACGATATTGGAAACTCACAGACGCGAACATGAAAGTTTATGTTTCTCGAGTGGACTATATCGATCGACTGCTTTCGCGTGGACAATATCGATCAACTGATTCACTGTTTATATAGCCACTGATAAACCTGTTTTGCTTAATATAGCCCATATGTACTGTGACATTTCATTTACTGGCGCCCGTGTGCAAGTATTGCCGTGTCGTACAACATGTTATGTGAAAATGTAAGTTTATCATTCAAGACATAATCACTGTTGATTTTGACGGCTTTATATATTTCGTATTCCTCAAGCGCGTCCATGTATTTTCCTTTCCTGCAGCAATGCAAAGGCTGGAAATTTGTCTCAAAATCACTGTAGTTATGATTACATAGTATCAGGTGCCTGGCAAAATTAGATGTTGTTTTATGTAATTCCCTTCTGGGAAGATGTTCGTTATATCTTTCTTCAAATGGTCTGCCTGTTTGGCCTATGTAGAACATGTCACATGAGCTGCAATTCATCTTGTATACGCCGGTTCTTTTTCTTTCTGGTATACTGTTTTTTCGGCTAAGAAGTCTCTGAATGTTGTTATTTGTACGAAAGGTTACAATTACATGGTGTTTCTTGAGTTCGTTAACTAGAATATTTGGTAAAATGTTTGTGTAATCTGCAGATATGTATTTATTAACCGGAAGTGTGTTATCATTGTTCGACTTTTTTAATTTCTTCTCTTTGTGTTTACTTATCAATTTATCCACTAATGAACTTTTATATCCGTTAGCCGCTGCTATGTGCTTGATGGTATTAACCTCTTCAATGTAGTCTTTTTCACTTAACGGTATAGTTAGCAATCTATGCACAAAACTATTGTAAGCTGCCATTTTATGCGAGGTGGGATGATATGAATCGGCATGAATTGTGACGTCCGTTGTTGTGGCCTTTCTATAGATTTTAAATTGAAGTTTTCCTTCGTTTTTTAAAATGGTTAAATCTAAGAAATTTAATTGATTTTCTTCTTCTATTTCAGATGTGAATTTAATCTTATGGTGTATGCTGTTTATGTGACTACTTAAGTTTTGTATTTGCCTTTTTGTTCCATTAAATATCATAAACGTATCGTCGACGTATCTACAATAAAAAATGATTTTATTCTTGTATAATTTATTCGATATTATGTTCATATTCTCATAATAATTTAAATATATATCAGCTAATAGTCCTGACAATGGCGAACCCATAGCCAGACCGTCATCTTGTGTAAAAAACCCGTTGTCAAATGTAAAGTAATTTTGTTCCAAGACGACTGTAAGTAGTTTTATAAGATCATTGATTTTTTGCATGCTAAGTTGAGCTACTTCCTTTAAATTGTTATTTACAATTTCTATAGTTTCCCTCACGGGGATATTAGTGTACAAATTAGTTACGTCTAACGATACTAATTTATATTGTGGTAGTATTTCTATCTTTTTAAGTTTTTCAACAAACTCATAACTGTTCTTTATACTGTAATTATTTGCTATCCTGATATTATTCTTAATTAAAGTCACTAACAATTTAGCAGCTTTGTATCCGGGAGCTGTGGTGTAGTTTATTACTGGTCTGATTGGTGTACTTTCCTTGTGGATTTTAGGTAGTCCTGTGAATTTTGGTGCCGTGGCATTAATTGGTTTTAAATATCTGCGTGTTTTCTCATCTAACAAAAAATTACATTGATTAATGGTGTTATTCAAAGTTTTTACATAAGCCTTTGTGGGATCCCGGTCTATTTTCTTAATATTATTATTATTTATGAAATCAAATACCTTTTGAGTATACTCTCTTTTCTGCATGACCACCAATGTGTCACCCTTATCTGCCTTACTTATAATTGCATCATTTTTCTCAAGTTTACTTTTTATGGTTTTAAGATTCATGATATCCTGCTTATATTTACTTTTTAAAAAATTGTTTTGACTTTTACATTTATTACTATTAATTGCGTTATTGAGTTTGTTGTTGATAAAAACCCTTGCTTCATTCTGTGCAACGGAACCATTTAATCTTTTAATAGCAGCTTCAGCATTAACTACCTCATGGACAATTTCGTTTGTCGTATTAAATCTTGGTACATTATATTTCAGACCTTTATTAAGCACGTTTATTTCTTGGTTAGTGAACTCTATGTTGGTTGTATTCGTTACACGTTCATAGAACACATGTTTACAATCTATTGGTCTATTTTCTTTTTTATGCTGAGTAAGATATAGATTTCGTATTTTCTTATTATGGGTTAATACTTTATGATAAAAATAATTGGATATTAAAGCATTAATTTTGGTCATGATAACATCTATAACTGCAGGGTGAATTTCCTTTAACATTTCTAAATGCGCTTTATAAAGATCCGTATTTAACCTGTTTTTCTTTTTGTATAATTGTCTAATTTCTTGCGTTAACCACATTTTTTCTGCTATTTGTTTCGTCTTGAGTGCCGCCGGTGTTCTTGAATTAATATTTATGTGTGCAAATTTTGGTATGATATTCATTTTTATACACATTTTATTAAATTTAATGTTTTGTGCAACTTTTAGCATTTTGATTTTAACATTTTTGTATTTGTAGACAACACTTGCCTGACGGGCTTCAATATAATACATTTTAGGTTAGTTGTCTCCAAGTCGCTTATATTAATATAATAGATATTTACCATATATCCGTCGTGCGACTTCGTTTTTCTCGTCTTATTTTGACGCGTTTCGGCAACGAATTGCCATCTTCAGAATCTTAATCACTCATATGAGATCGTTAAAAAATTAAAAACATTAAAATCATTACGGTAAAAGTGCACTTTTACGATATTGGAAACTCACAGACGCGAACATGAAAGTTTATGTTTCTCGAGTGGACTATATCGATCGACTGCTTTCGCGTGGACAATATCGATCAACTGATTCACTGTTTATATAGCCACTGATAAACCTGTTTTGCTTAATATAGCCCATATGTACTGTGACATTTCATTTACTGGCGCCCGTGTGCAAGTATTGCCGTGTCGTACAACATGTTATGTGAAAATGTAAGTTTATCATTCAAGACATAATCACTGTTGATTTTGACGGCTTTATATATTTCGTATTCCTCAAGCGCGTCCATGTATTTTCCTTTCCTGCAGCAATGCAAAGGCTGGAAATTTGTCTCAAAATCACTGTAGTTATGATTACATAGTATCAGGTGCCTGGCAAAATTAGATGTTGTTTTATGTAATTCCCTTCTGGGAAGATGTTCGTTATATCTTTCTTCAAATGGTCTGCCTGTTTGGCCTATGTAGAACATGTCACATGAGCTGCAATTCATCTTGTAAGACAAGATGAATTGCAGCTCATGTGACATGTTCTACATAGGCCAAACAGGCAGACCATTTGAAGAAAGATATAACGAACATCTTCCCAGAAGGGAATTACATAAAACAACATCTAATTTTGCCAGGCACCTGATACTATGTAATCATAACTACAGTGATTTTGAGACAAATTTCCAGCCTTTGCATTGCTGCAGGAAAGGAAAATACATGGACGCGCTTGAGGAATACGAAATATATAAAGCCGTCAAAATCAACAGTGATTATGTCTTGAATGATAAACTTACATTTTCACATAACATGTTGTACGACACGGCAATACTTGCACACGGGCGCCAGTAAATGAAATGTCACAGTACATATGGGCTATATTAAGCAAAACAGGTTTATCAGTGGCTATATAAACAGTGAATCAGTTGATCGATATTGTCCACGCGAAAGCAGTCGATCGATATAGTCCACTCGAGAAACATAAACTTTCATGTTCGCGTCTGTGAGTTTCCAATATCGTAAAAGTGCACTTTTACCGTAATGATTTTAATGTTTTTAATTTTTTAACGATCTCATATGAGTGATTAAGATTCTGAAGATGGCAATTCGTTGCCGAAACGCGTCAAAATAAGACGAGAAAAACGAAGTCGCACGACGGATATATGGTAAATATCTATTATATTAATATAAGCGACTTGGAGACAACTAACCTAAAATGTATTATATTGAAGCCCGTCAGGCAAGTGTTGTCTACAAATACAAAAATGTTAAAATCAAAATGCTAAAAGTTGCACAAAACATTAAATTTAATAAAATGTGTATAAAAATGAATATCATACCAAAATTTGCACGCATAAATATTAATTCAAGAACACCGGCGGCACTCAAGACGAAACAAATAGCAGAAAAAATGTGGTTAACGCAAGAAATTAGACAATTATACAAAAAGAAAAACAGGTTAAATACGGATCTTTATAAAGCGCATTTAGAAATGTTAAAGGAAATTCACCCTGCAGTTATAGATGTTATCATGACCAAAATTAATGCTTTAATATCCAATTATTTTTATCATAAAGTATTAACCCATAATAAGAAAATACGAAATCTATATCTTACTCAGCATAAAAAAGAAAATAGACCAATAGATTGTAAACATGTGTTCTATGAACGTGTAACGAATACAACCAACATAGAGTTCACTAACCAAGAAATAAACGTGCTTAATAAAGGTCTGAAATATAATGTACCAAGATTTAATACGACAAACGAAATTGTCCATGAGGTAGTTAATGCTGAAGCTGCTATTAAAAGATTAAATGGTTCCGTTGCACAGAATGAAGCAAGGGTTTTTATCAACAACAAACTCAATAACGCAATTAATAGTAATAAATGTAAAAGTCAAAACAATTTTTTAAAAAGTAAATATAAGCAGGATATCATGAATCTTAAAACCATAAAAAGTAAACTTGAGAAAAATGATGCAATTATAAGTAAGGCAGATAAGGGTGACACATTGGTGGTCATGCAGAAAAGAGAGTATACTCAAAAGGTATTTGATTTCATAAATAATAATAATATTAAGAAAATAGACCGGGATCCCACAAAGGCTTATGTAAAAACTTTGAATAACACCATTAATCAATGTAATTTTTTGTTAGATGAGAAAACACGCAGATATTTAAAACCAATTAATGCCACGGCACCAAAATTCACAGGACTACCTAAAATCCACAAGGAAAGTACACCAATCAGACCAGTAATAAACTACACCACAGCTCCCGGATACAAAGCTGCTAAATTGTTAGTGACTTTAATTAAGAATAATATCAGGATAGCAAATAATTACAGTATAAAGAACAGTTATGAGTTTGTTGAAAAACTTAAAAAGATAGAAATACTACCACAATATAAATTAGTATCGTTAGACGTAACTAATTTGTACACTAATATCCCCGTGAGGGAAACTATAGAAATTGTAAATAACAATTTAAAGGAAGTAGCTCAACTTAGCATGCAAAAAATCAATGATCTTATAAAACTACTTACAGTCGTCTTGGAACAAAATTACTTTACATTTGACAACGGGTTTTTTACACAAGATGACGGTCTGGCTATGGGTTCGCCATTGTCAGGACTATTAGCTGATATATATTTAAATTATTATGAGAATATGAACATAATATCGAATAAATTATACAAGAATAAAATCATTTTTTATTGTAGATACGTCGACGATACGTTTATGATATTTAATGGAACAAAAAGGCAAATACAAAACTTAAGTAGTCACATAAACAGCATACACCATAAGATTAAATTCACATCTGAAATAGAAGAAGAAAATCAATTAAATTTCTTAGATTTAACCATTTTAAAAAACGAAGGAAAACTTCAATTTAAAATCTATAGAAAGGCCACAACAACGGACGTCACAATTCATGCCGATTCATATCATCCCACCTCGCATAAAATGGCAGCTTACAATAGTTTTGTGCATAGATTGCTAACTATACCGTTAAGTGAAAAAGACTACATTGAAGAGGTTAATACCATCAAGCACATAGCAGCGGCTAACGGATATAAAAGTTCATTAGTGGATAAATTGATAAGTAAACACAAAGAGAAGAAATTAAAAAAGTCGAACAATGATAACACACTTCCGGTTAATAAATACATATCTGCAGATTACACAAACATTTTACCAAATATTCTAGTTAACGAACTCAAGAAACACCATGTAATTGTAACCTTTCGTACAAATAACAACATTCAGAGACTTCTTAGCCGAAAAAACAGTATACCAGAAAGAAAAAGAACCGGCGTATACAAGATGAATTGCAGCTCATGTGACATGTTCTACATAGGCCAAACAGGCAGACCATTTGAAGAAAGATATAACGAACATCTTCCCAGAAGGGAATTACATAAAACAACATCTAATTTTGCCAGGCACCTGATACTATGTAATCATAACTACAGTGATTTTGAGACAAATTTCCAGCCTTTGCATTGCTGCAGGAAAGGAAAATACATGGACGCGCTTGAGGAATACGAAATATATAAAGCCGTCAAAATCAACAGTGATTATGTCTTGAATGATAAACTTACATTTTCACATAACATGTTGTACGACACGGCAATACTTGCACACGGGCGCCAGTAAATGAAATGTCACAGTACATATGGGCTATATTAAGCAAAACAGGTTTATCAGTGGCTATATAAACAGTGAATCAGTTGATCGATATTGTCCACGCGAAAGCAGTCGATCGATATAGTCCACTCGAGAAACATAAACTTTCATGTTCGCGTCTGTGAGTTTCCAATATCGTAAAAGTGCACTTTTACCGTAATGATTTTAATGTTTTTAATTTTTTAACGATCTCATATGAGTGATTAAGATTCTGAAGATGGCAATTCGTTGCCGAAACGCGTCAAAATAAGACGAGAAAAACGAAGTCGCACGACGGATATATGGTAAATATCTATTATATTACAAAAGCTATCTGAAAATAATATTACATTAAAATTAGATAAGCCCAAGTTCATAGCAAACTAAGTCAAATTCTTAGGTTTCAACTTAACAGAACGGGGAATATCACCATCCCAAGAGAAGGTGGAAGCTATTCAGAAATTCCCCACACCAAAGAATAAGAAGCAGCTACAATCCTTCTTAGGTATTTGTAACTACTATAGACAGTTTCAAACAAATTATTCATACCTAACAGCAAAGTTCTCTAAACAACTATCAGCTAAGGAAAAATGGACTTGGGGGAATGAACAAGAAGAAGTGTTAAAATTAATCAAACTATAATTTTTTGATACAGTAATGCTACACCACCCCAATTTTGAACAACCCTTTTACCTAAATTGTGACGCCAGTGATGTGAGCCTAGGCGCCGAATTATATCAAGAGGATAAGGATGGACACCACCTGGTTATCAGCTTTGCCAGCAGAATACTAAACAGCTGCGAACGTAACTACAACGTTACTGAAAAGGAACTACTCAGTATTGTATTCGCATGTGGAAAGTTTAGAACGTACATCCTGGGATATCCAATCACCATCCGAAGCGACCATAAGTCCATTTCATTCTTGAAACAGTGTAAGTTAAGTCATGGGAGACTTACACGATGGATACTCGCATTACAAGAGTACCATATAACGTGGGAGTACATTCCAGGACGTAAGAATGTTGCCGCAGATGTTTTATCCAGAATAAATGTTCAAACATCTAACATATGAAGGAGTAGAGAAGAAAGACAACAAAGAGTGAAATATACAAGAGAAAGCAATAATAATGAAAGAAAAGGAGAAGATCAACTTACAAAAAAGTATAAATAACAAGGTCCAATATATAGTAATAGGTATAAACTTATGTATAACAATATGTATCACCATATGTCATCACGAAGGATAATGGAAACAATACTTGAGATAAGTAATATAACCACCAGAAAAATAAAAGGAGAGTTTACAATCAAGCTTCAATATAAAAGTTTTATGAAGAAAAATAAATAAAATAAACAAATGCCAAAATTCAAAAATTATGTGAGCACAACTTACAACCATATTTCGATGACTTATGAGGCCTAATATAAAGTATTAAAAAAGGAATAAGTTACAAAAATTCCTATAAAAAAGTAAGGAAAACTAACTTACAAAAAATTATTTAAAATAATGATTAAAACAAAATAAAATAAACAAAATAAAATCAAGCAAAAACTGCTGAGATAAATAACTGAAATTATAATGAATTTAATGTATTCAAAGAAAAAAAAAAAATCTGAACTGGTACAAGGAAAAGAGAAGTTATATGTATAAAACAAATACACAAAAGTGGCTAAAGCAGAATAGTGCTAAACAACCGAGAAAAAGAATAAAGATGTCTAAGATAATTAAAATGATCACAAGAAGAATAGAAAAACACACTAATGAAAAGTTAGATATGATGAAATTAACAAATAAAAAAATAAAAAACAATCAACTGTATGAGTAAATGACAGTATATAGCAAAGGTACAGCGGAAGGAAGAATGAGTAAAAGGCCAAAGTGATCTAAAAACAAACCACAAGGTGGACAATCCCAAAATATATTATTATTATTAATTTAAGTCACAAGTTGACAAAAAAGGTATTTAAGATTGACTGTTGAAAAGTCCAGCAATCAAAAAATAAACTGAGCAGAGATGATGTTCCTCTAGTCTCAGAAAAAATGAGTAGTAATGGAAGAAACCAGCTACTAAAAAGTTAGGGAAAAATTGTATAAAAGGGAGAACACACTAATGGAAATAAATAAAAACAGATCCAAATAAAATGGAATGAATCCAGTAAGAAGAGAAATAAGAATGGAGAAACAAACAAGAAAGAAAAGGAAAAAGATTATATATAACTGATAATTTCATAAAAAACTATGCTAGTGTTTTATTAAAACGATAAATTTTGAAGGAGAGGCATTATGTTACAACACAAATCCCAATACCAGGGATGAAAAAGGTAATTTTTAATATAAAATAATAAGTAATATAAAATAAAATGCTTAATGTAAATAAAATATAAAGACAATGACACGACAAACGACGACATGACCTAACCCAAGTGATTGACCCAACAAAAGGAAACAAAAGAAGAAGGGAACCACAAAAAACAAACAAGAATAACCAAAGAAGAGAAGAAAGTGATTAACCAAATCAAAAGAAGAAGGGAAAAAATCAAAACTAAACAAAAATGAAACAAGTTCGTGGAATTGAATGACTCAATGTAACACGTTAAAATGAACCCAAAGGAGAGGGTGGAGAAACCAAGGTATTCACCAAATACAATGAAAATGAAGAAGGAGGGAAATAGATAAAAATGAAAACCAATAATGATACACAAACAAGTAATAAAGAATATGAGCAGGAGAAATAATGCACTCAAAAGTAATATTGGAACCAAAACCAATAATTAACCTATGAGAAAGGAAAAAGTAAATGTCATTATCCATTAATGGACAATAATAACCTAGGGAAGAAACCCTATTCAAATATGTTAAAGATAAATATAAAAAAGCAAACTAACCCACAATTTAGAGTTAGATGTAATAATAGAAATGTAAGGACATAAAATTGTTAATAGTATTAAGGAAATATGTAATGAAAGAGACAGTACGGTAGTGAGATAGTAATTAGAGGGATTACCCATTCAGAAACACCTAAAAAACAAAAACATTTGTGAAGAGCAAAATGAAGTGTAAAAACCCCAAAGTGTAGTGATAAAGAAAGTACACTAATTAAATTATAATAAACTATAAATAATTTAAAAGTGAAGGTGAGGTATAAATAAGAATAAGGTATAATAAAGAATGTTAATATTATGAAAAATAGTGAAGGATAAAGAAAATAAACACTTAATAAATCTATAAAGGACACTAAAGGTTTAACAGTGAAAAATAATAAGTAAGTAAAAAATAATAGTGAGTAAGTATGTTGTGAAAATAGTATTAAATATAAACTATAAAGTAAGATGTATTGAATACTGGAAAGTGATAATCACGATAGTAATTAAAACAAAATATATTATTAATAAGTTTAAAAATATGTAATCATATTTAAAAGGGAGAATCCCAGGAAAGAGTAAATAGAAAGTGTTAACATGGAGGGAAGGTAAAGATTGTTTAAAAATTAAAGAGTTAGAAACAAATCAAAAAACACCCATGTTATAAGGGATCATTATAAATTAATAAAAGTAATGTTGTTTATCACAATAAAAAATAATATAAAATAAGATGTATTGTAAACAAAGATTAACAAATAATAAGTTAGTTAAATAATTATTCAATCAAGTTTATGAATTGTGCGATGGTACAATCCTGGTACAATCTTGAATTAACAAAAACATGGTATAAAAAAACCATAAATATTGTATGCCTTCATTTTTTAACAATTTGGTCATAATTAATAAAACATTTAATAATCCCTGTAAAGTTTCGGTGAGTGGACTATACAAAGGTTTTGTGAACGCAGAAGAGAATTGCCAGGATTATAACTGTTTCATAGCAAAAAACATGAAAACCAGCAAAAAACCGTATGTCGCATACTGAGATAAGGCGACGATCCCTGATGACGCCAGCGACGAGGAATGTGTTGTTGAAACTGTAAACACACAAACAATAACTTGATGATGTAGTTTGCGCCCCACCTACGTAATATGGGACAAAGGATCTGCGTCATTTCATCAAAACGCGTGGACGCAGCCGGCCGGCAAAACCGTTCACCCAGTGTGAAGTTTAAATTTTCACCGTTAGTTAACTGAATAAAATATCTAAAATGTTGGGGCGGTAAAGTACTTGGATAGGCGACACCGGCCGATGGATCATTAATCACGTAGGGCGTATAGAATCTGTCCGAGGCGTTTTCGTTGGCAGACACGACGGTGTGGGCTATTAGAGCGAAGTAAAAAATACAGATTGTGCACGAAGAATACGACCCTAGAACTGCGGTGAGGCTTATCCAACCAATTGGTGAGAATGTTCCAACATCATTTCTACTTTTCACATAATTCAAAATAAGGACCAAGGCGAAAGTCACACACTTTTAAAAATGAAACTAAGTCTTTAAAATTTCAAAAAATGAGCTCATTAAAGAAATCAATTGTACCAGGGTGTGAGAGAGAGTGTGAGAGAGAGAGAGTGTTTTAATTTCTCTAAGTGCTGGGTTGTGCGAAGTATTAAACTATGTTCAATAATCCTTTATATATTAAATATATCATTTGAAATATATTAAATAATCTATTATATAATGTAACATAATTGCATAAGTTATGTATCATATGTGTATTTTGGAGGGTAAAATTGTTTTGCAAACGTCCGTGGCGTAATATGTGGGGTCGAGTCATTTTTTCAATATGTATTGATATTCAAGTTTAAAAATAAAAGTAACTTATATATATTAATCTGAGTACAATTATTTCAGGTAGTATGTTTCACAAACCGGGTTCGTGTTGCCCGAAAAGTAAATTCGTGTGATGTTGTCTAATCTTACAACATGGCGTCCGGTTTTAAAAGTGATATTCATTTACTAGTACATACAAAGGTACAATTTTTATGGTAACTAATAAAACGATAAAAAGCCATTAGTTACAAATGGCGCCCGAACAGGGACTCGACATAAAACCTAATTTTATGTGGAGTATACTTACCTGAATGTGAAATAGCTACCTGGGGTAATAGTGCTAAAGTACGTAACACGTGCGCAAGGTAAGGTTAAATTTTTTTTTAGGTTATAAACATCTATGTTTATAGCAACATAAAATTGCAAACATGAATACTGATGAAGATAATAATGCAAAAGTCAGCATAACTGACGAAACAGTTACGAGTGAGATGGACGTTGAATTAACTCAAATTAGTCAGATCAGTGAAACCAGAGTCACTGAGTTAAACACAGTTCCTTCAACATCCATTTCAACTAGTTAAATCAGATGGTACCGCTGCTTTGATGCAGCTCTTATTAAACAAATTTGATAATTTTGACAAAAAATTAGATGAGCAAAAAAGCGATTCTAATATCAAATTTACAAAATTGAATGACAAATTTGATAAACAATTTAATGAATTAAAGAATGAAATTAAAAACGGTAACGATAATCTCATTAAGCAGTGTGACAAGGTCATTAAAAAATTGGATGAGAATTTAATTCAACTTGAAAAACAGAAGTCGAATAGTACTGAAAACAGTACGAAAAACGAAGTACTGACTAATAATGTACGTAACAGTGATAATCTGCATAATGAATTGACAGATAGTAAGAATATTACAGGTAGTAAGAATATGGTGTTAGAAAATGATAATGAGAGTATTATGAGTGAAAATGAAGTGTTTGAGTGTATTGAGTCAGAAAGAGAGTTTGGAGAAAGTATTTTTGTACAAGGGGTGCAGGGGGTAGAATTTTCTTTTGATGTTGTGTTAGGGGGTGAAGAAAAGTCTTCACGTATTTTTTATAAGGACAAGAGTTCCTTCAATTTATATTTGGGAGACGATAGGTCTACAAATAAAGTTTCTTGGTGTTTTTGTGTACCTCATAAGTGGTGCCGTAATTTTAAGTTAGGGACCCCTGCATATTTGGAGAAAGAAAGTGTAGAGAGGTATAGTGAGAAAAAGAAAGTAATAGAAATTTTTACAGTAAATAGAAAGTACAGAGAATTGGTAGAGAGGTTAGGCATAGAGACGGTGGAGGAATATAATGAATACTTACCTTATAGTAACAATGAAATTGAAATAATAATAGGTGATGAGAATAATGGTATTAAGTACTTACCTGTGGTAGAAAATTATGATGATAATTACAAGATGAATAACCAAATTATAACATATGATATTACTGAGATAGACAGAACCCTACTCGATTGTGACCTGATATATTTGTTTGATATGTGAATATGAATATAATGTTTCTAATCATAAACTGTTTTCATTAAAAAATAAATTAAATAGACCTAAGATAAGAATGTTATTCAACGATGGAGGATAGACTGTTGTATTGTGAAATGAACATTTAAATATATGTAAAAAGTGGTATTGAATTGGACTGCTATGGACTGAGTTTGATAAATAACAAAATAATGTGTTTGGAGTGTATATTTTTCATTGTATTAAATGTATTTATGCATCAATGTGTTTATGTATTTTTGATGTTGTATTACAGGTATATTTGTGTACACCAGTTATTATGTATTTTAATAATTAACATGTTTTGTTTAATTAAACAAGTTTAAACAAATGAATAATATTTAAAGGTCAATTACTGAATTAAAATAGTACAAAGGAAAGTTGTACTAATTAGTAACAGAAGTAAATTGTAATAGAAAGTTTCTAATGAAGATAAAGTATTATTTAATTGTAATGAAGGTAATTCCTAATTAATAATTTAATAAATGATTAAGTATAAACATATATTTGAAAAGTGAGATGTATTGTTATGAGTAGGTGAGAGATGAATATTATAAGAAAATTGTCAATGATTAAGGTAAAATGTTTAAACAGGGATAGAGCCTAGGTGTATTAATAGATAGAAGCAGGTGAGTTATTTAATTAATGAAATGGGAGTTAGATAGTTAAGAATTTTGAAGTAAATAATACAAAGAGAGTATTAGATATTTAGGGACACAGTAGTTAGGGATTATTTGTAGAGGTGAGTAAAGTCAAGGTATAAACATATAATTGATGTTGATGATATTTTGTAGTGGGGGTGAGGTGATAAGGAGTAGCCAACTTATAGTGTTGTGGCAGGTAATAGCGTAGTTTTAGGGAGGGTTTGCCGAATTTTTTGGAAGGGCAAAATATTATGAATGTATATATCCAGTTAGGGAACACCCATCTCTGTACAAAGACGCGCGGTGCTATAGGATTTATCGTCGGAATGAAATTAGTAAAGGTGTTTATAATTGAGATATTGGTGTCATGATAGGTAAATTTGGTGGTCAGTTAGAAGAAGGTGAGTAAGATAATAATAAGTAAGAGCATAGTGAATACAGGAGTCACCCAGACTAAACAATGAATAAAATGTGAAAGGTTAGGTAGTTAGGTAGGTAGAAAGTTCAGAGTAGAGAGGTAATAAGAAGTGAATAATGAAATAATAATAATGTAATATGAATATAATAATAAATTTGAAATAAATTGATAAATAATTGATGTCTAATTAATTAATTAATTGCAATTGTAAATTTTATAATTTAAACGCAAACTTTAAATAGAATATGCAAATTTTAATGCAAATCTTAATCAAGATTAAAAATGAATAAATTATTTCAATGTATTAAATGTATCAATGTGTATTATTATGTATAGAAATAGTGTGTGTGGAGGAAAGAGGGGTAAATATAATTGGCGCTGTCAATAACAATTATTACCTGTTAATAATAATAATAATAATAATAATTTTAATTTAACAATTCAATAAGATTTATTAATTATTTTTTGTCTATAGTTTGTTTTTCTCCATGTTTGAATATTTGGGAGATTTATATGGGGATTTCCATGTTTTCATTTATAACTAAATTCTTTTTTATATCAATATGTGTTTCTTTTATAATTATAATAATTATAAAACAGAAAGAGTAATTATTATCTATGGGAATCGAAACGATTTTATAATTCAGGGTAGTCCATAATGAGAATGGAAATTCTAGATAATTCTTGTGAGTTACATTTTTGGTAATTATATTCTACTAATACAAGCAAACCCAGTGCTTATTAGCACAAACCAGCACCTAGCTAAGGGGAAACAGATCAGTTAAGGATAGAGTAATTTACCAAGCCACTATTTTGATATTTTTCATTTATTGTTTCAGTGTTTGGTGATATGACGGCGGTCCTGAGCTGGCCAGCGCGTCAGAGCAGGGGCGTTACGCGCCTAATTGGCCTTATGGTGTTGGGATCTCGAAGGAGAAGTCCAGTAAGGTCATGCAGGTACTGTCATCGTCATCAGACCACGGGTGAGTTATTGATTTTCTTTTTATATAAATTGTAAGGGGGTTGTGGCGACCAATCCTGGCTGATCCCTTTAGGAAGTATGAATGGGTCAATGAAAGTTTTTATGCTTCGGCACAAAATCTTTCATTGAGGGGGTTTTGTGATGGTACAATCCTGGTACAATCTTGAATTAACAAAAACATGGTATAAAAAACCATAAATATTGTATGCCTTCATTTTTTAACAATTTGGTCATAATTAATAAAACATTTAATAATCCCTATAAAATTTCGGTGAGTGGACTATACAAAGGTTTTGTGAACGCAGAAGAGAATTGCCAGGATTCTAACTGTTTCATAGCAAAAAACATGAAAACCAGCAAAAAACCGTATGTCGCATACTGAGATAAGGCGACGATCCCTGATGACGCCAGCGACGAGGAATGTGTTGTTGAAACTGTAAACACACAAACAATAACTTGATGATGTAGTTTGCGCCCCACCTACGTAATATGGGATAAAGGATCTGCGTCATTTCATCAAAACGCGTGGACGCAGCCGGCCGGCAAAACCGTTCACCCAGTGTGAAGTTTAAATTTTCACCGTTAGTTAACTGAATAAAATATCTAAAATGTTGGGGCGGTAAAGTACTTGGATAGGCGTCACCGGCCGATGGATCGTTAATCACATAGTGCGTATAGAATCTGTCCGAGGCGTTTTCGTTGGCAGACACGACGGTGTGGGCTATTAGAGCGAAGTAAAAAATACAGATTGTGCACGAAGAATACGACCCTAGAAGTGCGGTGAGGCTTATCCAACCGATTGGTGAGAATGTTCCAACATCATTTCTACTTTTCATATAATTCAAAATAAGGACCAAGGCGAAAGTCACACACTTTTAAAAATGAAACTAAGTCTTTAAAATTTCAAAAAATGAGCTCATTAAAGAAATCAATTGTACCAGGGTGTGAGAGAGAGTGTTTTAATTTCTCTAAGTGCTGGGTTGTGCGAAGTATTAAACTATGTTCAATAATCCTTTATATATTAAATATATCATTTGAAATATATTAAATAATCTATTATATAATGTAACATAATTGCATAAGTTATGTATCATATGTGTATTTTGGAGGGTAAAATTGTTTTGCAAACGTCCGTGGCGTAATATGTGGGGTCGAGTCATTTTTTCAATATGTATTGATATTCAAGTTTAAAAATAAAAGTAACTTATATATATTAATCTGAGTACAATTATTTCAGGTAGTATGTTTCACAAATCGGGTTCGTGTTGCCCAAAAAGTAAATTCGTGTGATGTTGTCTAATCTTACAACATGGCGTCCGGTTTTAAAAGTGATATTCATTTACTAGTACATACAAAGGTACAATTTTTATGGTAACTAATAAAACGATAAAAAGCCATTAGTTACAATTGGATATGGCTGTAAGAATCATACAGACCATAGGCCTAATTATTATATGTAATAAGATCAAAAAAGTAGTAAATAATAGCCACACTGTTATTATTGGCAAAGGAAATAAGTTTAAAAGTTAAGAAATGTATGACTAGAAAACGAGGAAACCCAAATAGTAAACAATTATGTATAAAATAATAGTGACAAGATAATAACACATAAACAGACCCAAAAGCACAACACAACCAATTATAATAACAAAATAAAGCCCATTAGGCTGAAATGAAATGTAATTTAAATGAAATAAATCAAATACCATAATGGCTACTTAGGCCTATGAAAATGCCTAACTGTCAGAAACAAACAACTACAAATTATAACAAATTAACAAAGAAATTAGCAAACCTGAGGTGAAGGATTCACCAAGAATAAATCGTAAATCATTTGTAAAACAAAATATTATAATAAGCATTTGTATACAAAAAGAAATGTAATTAACAAGTATTAACATAATTGTAAAAACATAAAAACCTGAATAACCCAAACTTGTGGGGTATCAAAATAATCTATAAAAGGAAATACATAATATAGTGACAATATTTAATAACCAGGAAGGAAGATAAAGGAATAACAGCAGTCAGAAGATATACGAAGAATTCAAATTTTGATAACAATGTATCATATCAAAATCAGCCAATCAGAATTTTTCAGTTACCATAGAATTCGTCAACTCATTCACGAAGACCGTCGTCAAACAATCCATGAGTTGTGTACAAGTGCCGGAATAAGCTATGGAAGCTGTCAAGAAATTCTAACTGAAAATTTAGGCATGTGTCGTGTTGCTGCGAAATTCGTCCCTCGGTGTTTGTCTGTGGATGAGAAACAGCGCCGTGTTGATGTGTGCAGTGAACTCAGAGAAACGTTTGAAAATGACCCTACCTTCATCTCCAGGGTCATAACCGGTGATGAAAGCTGGTTTTATGGTTATGATCCAGAAACAAAACAGCAGTCGTCACAGTGGAAAAGTCCACAATCACAGAGACCAAAAAAAGCACGGCAGGTCAGAAGTGCAACAAAAACCATGCTCATTGTGTTTTTCGACATCAAAGGTATTGTCCATCGCAAGTTCGTGCCAGCTGGTGTTACAGTGAACTCAGATTTTTATTGTGACGTTTTGAGGCGGCTGAGACAAAATGTGCGACGAAAAAGGCCCAAATTGTGGGAAGACCAAAACTGGCTGTTGCATCACGACAATGCACCTGCTCACGCTTCACTGAAAACAACAGAGTTTTTGACCAAAAACAATATGGCCACCGTCCCACACCCTCCATATTCACCAGATTTAGCCCCCCTGTGATTTTTCTCTGTTCACAAAAATAAAAATTCACATGAAAGGTCACCGTTTTGACACTGTAGAAGACATTAAGAAAAAAATGCAGGAGGTGCTTGACAGCCTTCAGCAAAAGACTTTTTTTGACACTTTCCAGGCATGGAAACAACGCTGGATTTTTCGTTGTATCAATTCGCAGGGAGACTACTTTGAAGGAGATGAGAGCCATTAATGGCCTAGGTAAGCAAAAAGAATTTATTAGACCTAGTCCGGGAACTTTCTGATAGCACCTCGTATAATATGTAAGATATGAAAGAAGGAGAAATCATGATTACAGTGAATCACACTATTTCAGTTTAAATGTCAAATTAATTAATATTTGAATTAACTCATTAGTTAATTACCCTTTTTTTTCATTGACGCCCAAACACGGGATATTATGAAAGGCCTCATAGCTTATATCAGTGAGTACTCTATGATAGTTAAAACTTATTTAATAATCAATTCACACATCAATTAAAATTAAGTAAATGGATTAATTACCGTATCAACAAAAATTTATTAATTTGCATAGTTAATTAATAATTATAAATATAACTTTGTAGTCTACAGGAAAAGTAATGGCCTTGTTAAAAAAAAACCTATTACCATTAATTTAAAACTATGTACCTATATTATATGGTTATCATCGTAACCTTAGATATACAGGGATGGCTGCATATGTGCCTACTTTCATAATAGTCATTTAAGATTAAAAAAAAATCGACAGCTACATCCAAAAGACTAATCTATTCAGACTAATAAAATTACAGTGGTTCCTTGTCATAAACATACTAATAATACCACGAGGTACCTTATGACTAATTACTGTAAATTTTCACAAGTTAATATACACACCTTTGCTCCCAAAGGTTGTTGGTGTGGTGGTGCTTTTAAAGGTACAGTCGCTGGACTAGGTACTAGAACAGCAGCAGGATGCAGTGAAACAACAGGCTGCAGAGTTGTTGCTGCTGTGATTCTCGACAAACCAGGCTGTGATGTGACCACAGGTTGTAACGTTGGTGCCGCAGATAGCCTCGACAGGGTTGGTTGCGTTGTTACGTTGGTCACTGTTAGTCTTCCCTGAGCTGCATTTGTTCCTGAGTATGCTAGAGAAGCATTTGGTGGCCGTACAGGTACTACTCCTGCCTTTAGAAATGCTTTGTCTGCTATGTGTACCTATACATTTATATTTTCAAGTTTTACATTACACTTATGGTGGAACATGCTAATATTTATTCAACAATTATTCCCTACTGCCATTAATTTAAATGTAACTGCTATTAATGTAAAAATGATCACTGACTGACAATTATATTTTATCTACAACTAAATATGCATTTTTCTGATTAACACTGTTAACACGAGGTCGTGGTTTAGGACTTCATAATGGTGGAGACACCAAAAGGCCTCATCCGGAGTATGACAGGTAGCAATTCAGCAAGTAAGCACGACAAAGTTGGAATTACAGAAACTGCTAATTGGACAGTGTTATGCAACAAGGAACCAACCCACGCTCCACTTATTTTGAGAAAACCGAGTTTTAACAAAGCATTAAATTAAAAATTCCCCACTGAATTTTTAGGTACAAAAATTTAGAGTGTATTAGCTTTCTTCTTCACAATATATTTCACTAGTACTTTTTATCATAATTTTACTTATTTAAACCTCAGATTAAAATGTGGGTTGGTTCCTTATTTTTTTCAAAATCTGAGAATCAGTTCAGCTATGTGGAACCAAGTGTTTGGTTCCTTGTTGCTTTTTACAGTTTTGCTTGTTAGGTATTAGCAATAAAACACATAAAATTATAACTTACAGAAAAAAGTATTCTCAATTTCTAAGCATCAAAATTACAATAAACTGACCATTTTTAGTTGTCACATATTGGTATTTTAGTAGTAGAATACATAAAATTTACACTGTGTTCAAGTCTTGTACAAAAGCATTTATTTACAGTTTCTTAGCAACATAAAGTAAAAGTATGATGACTACAGGTTTATAAGCAGCAGGTTGCTAAGATACCTTTTTAAGCAGAATCATCTTCCTCTTCTAGCACAAAATCAAGTGGTGCGTTGAAGCCTTCTAGGTCATCCATTACACTACCATCTGGTACCATTATAAAATAGTTTCGCATCAGATGGTATGAGGTGCATTACTAATTTTATATCTGCAAGTTTGGCGGACAATATTGGTTTACCTTGGGGCCATAGGCTTACAAGCTTAGGTGTGAATAAAAATGGCTGTTGTGTTGGTTGGCCACACTTCTTTCTGATGTCAACAGTCTGTGTCTTGTCACTGTCACCACAACCTGCACGCATTTCGATTGAAAACTGATCATCTTTTGTCAGAACTATTTCACGTGTTTTCAACCAGTTGACTTTTTCTTTATTTATGTCAGTCTTACGACTGACTATTGATTTTCCAATATCTCCAGTTCCGTAGAAATCTGCTTTCCCCATAAAGTGAACCTTGAGTGCGTTCTTTCTTCTGCAGTTTTGCATAATGAAAGCATAGTCTTCCATAGTAAATAGTCTCTGTTGAAGCCTAAGAGCTTTTTTTATGTCTGAGAAATCAGCATCATTCGGTAAGAATGAATGCCCTGATGATATCAAGAATCTGAGGGTCACTTTCTTCAGATTTTGCCACTGTTGCATGATGCTTTTTAACATTAAAACCATTTTAATGTTGTGGTTCTGACCACCGCAGGAGTCAGCCCACAATATTAACTCATCAGTTTCTTCTGATAAACAGGTTTCACAGAATTTTTTAATACAGTAACCAACTTCTTGCGCACCTCTTCCAGCTGTGCTCTCCACCCATTAGAAAGCAGTGTCCTTCATTTTTTTTGCCAGTGTGCATTCCACAGTTGTACAACCATAGTTGCCGCTTGTAAAACATTATATTTGTTGCCAGTCTAGGAAGAGGTAGGGTTTTTTCTAAATCAAAAGTTGGCACTTCCAGCTCAGGTTGATCGGATAATGTCTTCTTTAAGATTTCTTGCCGCTTCAGCTTTTGACCAGTGTGCATTTAGTTTTTCTTTCAAAATACGTTTTTTTTGCTCATCACATTCATTTTCAATTTCTTGAGTTAGAGTGTCACACATATTACAAGTGTCCTTTTTCAACTTTTTTCTTGTCAAGTCAAAATTTTCATAAAAAATCTTAAAAATAGGCAGTTTTACTGGATTGTCTGTGTCTTGAGCATACTGTTTACACATCTTTTCTATTGTCAAATCTGTTGGGAGATACTGTTTACTTGTGTTTTCTCGTCGATAGTGTGATATATACTGTACTTCGGTATTTTATTAATAAAACTGATGATACCATTCACAGACTCTTCTGATGGTTTGTTGTGACCTCCCTTGATATCTCTTTTATCTTTAATGTCCAAGTTTCTTACTTTTGTCAAAGCACTGTTTATTCTTTTTGTGGAAATGTGTAGCGTTCGAATAAAAAGTTCACGGCAAACTATTTCACCATTCAGTTAGTAAATTCTTGTGTATGTCTTGGCTTTGTCATTTTTTCCATACTTCCTCTTCACAGGTACTTCAGTCACCATTGTGGACAAAAATGTTGTTTGTCCATCATAGTTCTGTAGACTCCAGAATTCATCAAATATTTGTCTACGCTCTGTTACAGAAATTTTCTCATGGCATTTTTTATTACAAATATCTGCACACTCATATTCCATAAATTCTTTCCTGCACACTTTTACACCTCTGGAAGATACATAGTCCAAGTTTCCTTGACATCTACTTTTGCGATCTGACCGGGACTGATCCGGATATTTTCTTTTTTTGTCCTTTTTTATTCCTGCCACTACCACTGTTGGTTTTGTCTCTGTTAGAACTTTCACTGATTCTTGCATCTCCCTCCCCCACAACCACTTTTTCAGCTTCTATTTCACCGTTATTCTCCGAATTATTTTCGTGTGTATCCTTGGCCTCATCTTCTATTACTACTTCACCTCCATAATAAGAAAACACATCACATACCTCTTTTATTGTTTCTGCCTCGACCTGCACCACATCAGCGAGTGACTCTACAGTATCATATGCATTTGTACTACTTTCTCCAACTTGAGACTCATTTTCTTGATCACCAGTGCAACTGTGAAAAGGTATGGGTTGCAAACTAGCAAATACTGGTTCATGCTCTGGTGAATTTTCAGTACTGATTTGGGCATCACCATGTACCTGCAACATAATGAAGAACACTTGTAGTAGAAAATAAAAGCTGTGGTAAACATGTAGGCTATTTTTTGCACTTTGTAGGTTAGGTTGTATTAAACAGAATTTTAAGCTACTTAATAATCAGAAACTTACCTGTTGTTCTTGTAAATAACCAGGTACCATTGACATAATTAGTTCAGCACGTGAAGTACATCTTCTTTTTTCATTCATACTGTTAAAATGGCAGACATAGTATAAACAGTCAAGACGTATCCATACCAACACTAAACTTGTTGCATTTTAATCAAACAAGAATCAGCTGTCATCAGCTGGTTTCCGTGGGTTGGTTCCTTTTTGCAAAATGGAAATCTTCCTTTCTGTACATGAGGGTTTGTTCAACAGCTCATATTATCGTTGTTATTTGACATAGAGTAATAAAAGTATTATTTTGAGATAGCTAAACATAAGGCGCAGACAGCCGGCTATTCCTCGCAGTTTTGCTCAGGTTGTGGGTTGGTTCCTTGTTGCATAACACTGTCCAATTCAAATAACAAGATGCAAAAATAATGTGGAATTCAGTGCAGACGTTCATTACATAAATGACTTCACCTACTCAATGAATAGTAGACAAAATAATCAGTTACTTGAGTTCCTGGTTGTGCTATAGACAACTGTTTGTGTGTAGCAGCTTGTAGTAATACTGGTCTTGAAGGTGGATCACTTAACCTCAGTGGTGTATTGGCAGGTCCCAATCTTGTTGTAACTGTACAACAAAGAATACTGACACTTATGCAGAACTATAAAGGAAAAGTAAACTTTGATGAAATAAAACAAGTGCAGAGTTGAACCCTTTCATTCCATCAACTCAATCAGCTAGTTACAAAATAAACTGCATAAAAGAACCAAAACCTTTTTTTAATACCCGATTTAAAAAAAATGTTTTCATGGAATGACTGATCATATTTTAACTTCAAAATGTGATTATTTTATCCTATTAAAAAAAAATTTGGAGGGCTAAAATTATTATTTTGCTACTCCGCTATGTTAAAACAGTTTAGTTAACTGACAAGAGTGTAGCTAAAGCAGGAATTGTATTTATCTGTTTTATAATACAGGAAACCTTGTATAAAGTTGTCTGTCAAATACCGAGTGTGAAATTGACCCGTTGACAAATATAACCTAACACCCAATATTTGACATGTTTCGAAAACACTATTATACTGAGAACTATATATGCATACTAATCCTAAAATCACATACTAAATATATTTTAAAACTGTAAAAGTACATTAAACATAAGAATAAAAGGAATACAAGGCCCATAGAATGTTTATATACAAACAAACAAAACAGCATGAAACATTACATAAATACACAACACACACCTCTATAGAAAGAATGACACAGCCAACATCAGCTGTTAATAACTAGATTTCAAGACTTCCGCAGATCACGACACTAATCAGAAGGCAATTCTAATGCTGCCATATGATTGTGTGGTGGAAGTCAATTACAGCAACAAACGGAGACAATTTTTCAATGGTGTAGACTAGTCGATATATGCAGTGAAAGGTATAAAACCCGCATTGACTATAGTTGACTTACGCAGAAAAAGGGTTAGTAATAAACACAATTTGAAATAAAATACTGAAGCCTATGGAAAAAAAAAAACAACTATAAGAAAACGGAATACTTTCATTGCTGTAATTTCAAATAAAAGTAATTTTATTTTTATAAATCTTTTTTTTTCATGAGCATTACTGAATAGTTAAATTACAATTTTTGCTCATTTTTCTGTTGGCAGCTGATGTCATTCTACCAAATGTATAAATGATGGAATGGTAAAACTTTGTAAATAACAACATGTCAGTTAAGAATTTTTTATTCTTGCCAACTTACCTGTCATGGAGGTTGTTCGTCCCTGATTGAAGGTTGTATTTGTAGGTGTATGACTGAGTGTTGGTGTAGGTTGCCTCGTTGGCTGTGATGTAGTGGTAGTTGTAGTCAGCCCTAACCATGATGCACCTCCTGCTACTTGTACTGTTGTTCTGCCTGTAGGCGCCGTCGCCCTTAACCCGCTAACAAACACAACCAAAATTACCATACCAAGTGACATAAGAACAATAACAAAATGATATAACACATGTACTTAAAATTAGGGCATTTGTATAATAAAACGTTCTTTTTGATCATACTATAAACACAAAAGTCTGGAATTCATATGAATGGATATTTAAATTTAAAGCAAAAAGAATTCATTTACGTTCTCCAAAATGCAATATCTTCAAAAATGTTCTTAATAAAAAAGAGCTACAGTGGATACTCAATAATTTGACTTATTCAGTACTTGTGGGGGTGCCAAAACAACCAGATCATCGGTGGACCTTCTTATGTAAACAAATGGCATACTTGGTGGGTGTAACTAAGAAAATAAATACCATAAAATAATAATGTCAGTGGTAATATTATAACAGTGTCAGTATAGAGAACATTATGGTATATTACACACACGCAAACAAAATGCAAAGGAAAAGGTGCAGTTCAACATGTACTATAACAGATTTCAGTAGAAAAAAATCAATGGACACAAGTAAAATGAAAGTATAATCTGTACAAATTTCAAACATTTTAACAGCCCTAATTTAAAATAATCTCTTATACAATTTGGATGGCACAACTCATTTCTCTTTTTAAAAAAATCGTTTCTTAAAAGTTGATGATTTATTAAATTATATAAGTTGATATCATGGAATGTATAATATAGAAGTAAATTTTTATACATATCTAAGGCATTTACGAAAGACCAAACCAGTCACTGATAAGAGATTTAATTCTGATTTAAATGGAATAAATCCTATTGTAGTCCCAAGCCACGTGTTTGTTAACCAAATACACTGTACTCACCGTCTATGGCCTTTTTTCGTGATGTTTTTTCCGTGTTTACATGTTTCAAGGCACTTGCCTCATCATCAGAACTTATAAAATCAATCTATGTCATAAATAATGACATTTGTCAAAATATTAAAAACACAATACGGCAATTAAATTATGTACATAAATTCGCTTTAAAAATGTTCGGTGTGCCTTGCAAGACAACACGCGCTGTACTGTGTACTGTGCAAGTGTACGGCGCGTGTCGTCTTGCAAGGCACACCGAACATTTTTAAAGCGAATTTATGTACATAATTTAATTGCCGTATTGTGTTTTTAATATTTTGACAAATGTCATTATTTATGACATAGATTGATTTTATAAGTTCTGATGATGAGGCAAGTGCCTTGAAACATGTAAACACGGAAAAAACATCACGAAAAAAGGCCATAGACGGTGAGTACAGTGTATTTGGATTTAATTCTGCATGCAGAATTAACCGATGCAAGCCCAGAGTCTACTCAACCGTTGAATGTTTAGATGTTAATGTAATACAGTACAAAGAAAAATATACACATGAAGTAATGTTTATTTCTGGAAATAAATTTCATTGTATGTGTACATTAATAAACTTATTTAGTTTAATTTATAACCATCTGAATAACTTATTTAATGAATATGATCTTTAAAATGTTACAAATTTAGCTTTGAAACTACACACAAGGAAATGATTTACTAAAACAAATTAGCGTTGTTGAGTATCAGTACAACTTGACTCTGTGTCATCCACAGAATTATATTAAATTATAAGTGGCTAGTTCTTTCGGTTAAAAAAAAAAACTTCTGCCATTCACCCACCCTGAACCTGGTGTGTGGGGCACCTTCCTTGCTTGCTCTACCCTACTTTTAACTCTTGTCAGTATAAACTTTTGAATACACAAAGGCTGATGGTCTGCATGGAAGTTCATGCAATTTTTTATTTACCCGTACTAGGTATATCTGAATCAAAAACTTTAGAATGGTTCTTACATTCTCTTTATTGTATATTTTTATTTGTATACAACTCATTATGATTTCAACAGTTTAACTTAAATGCTAATATGTTGAAAGTACTATCACAAACATAGAAAGACAGTTTAGCACAAACTAAACAAAACAATACAATATTCCTACCTTGGTGGATTCGTTGAAGTGGCAACACCGATCGTCTGTAATGTGTTTGTAGTACCCCTAATGATTGGTGTGGCAACAGATGAGCGAGGTACTGCAATGTTAGCAACAGCTGCAGCCCCTGTATAAATGGATAACAAATATTGCATTATTAACAAGTCAGCAATTCTGACTATTTATCCTGTATATCCTATGATATTTCTAAAAATTATAAAGGTGACATGATCATTAAGTTAAGTATATTAGTCATGACAAGACACTTTTTGACACTGAAAACATACATGGGACGTACAATCAGTACCATGGTGAAGTCAGTGACCTGAAAGTAGCACTCATAAAAGACAACATCCAGAGAATTGCAACAAAATACAGAACATCAAACAGTAAATCACAAAAATGCGTTAATAGGGCAGCTGTACACAAATACACAAACAGTCCTGATGAAAGAAGGCTCCGCAAAAGTTGGTCTTACGACTTGCTACATTCTTGAAAACACCATTCTATAAGAAGAAATATTAGTGAATTTTTAGCTTACAAGCCTATCTCTTTTATACGACTTATTTGATACTCTGTTGTAGATGTAGATTGTAAATTGCACACTTAAAAAAAACCTAAGACCAAAGAAACCAATTATGGACACCTTGTTTTGGTTTGCTAATACTGCAGCCATAGTTTAGTGTTTGTTCTTCAGGCAGATGTTTAGGCAACAAATGGTTGTCTCGCTACAAACATCGAGCGGCAGAACAAACAACATATCATGGGACCAACGCCTTTCAATCTATTCATCACCTTTTGTCTATAAATTTGTTTAGGTTCTTGAATTGTGTAATTAAATTGGGAAAAAACAGGAACGAACAGTTACAGTATACAAACTGGTCAGTGTGGTAATTAATTCCCTTCTGAGTTGAACAAACAATGTAAGTATATAATGTTTTGGTTTTGCAAGAATACAAAAACTGTTTTTAATATATAAACTGATTCATTTGTATAACACGTCCCAAGGATTGTGGAAGTAACAATCAAAATTAATCCAATGAAATTCCCAATATGAAAACTTGAGAACGGCACAGTATGTATTCAATGTATGTATACACAATTAACCATGGATACAGTGAGGTAGAGCAGTAAGTTTTTAATAGAGCATGTTCTTAATTGGTTGAATCGAACTGTCTTACTCCAAGAGATATTACTGGGAATCATGTAGCTTCCATGTTCATATAGCACTACAGATAACACAAATTTGTTACTATAAAATGTATATCAAGCCCCCTCAGAACTGAACAATGAATTGCATAGTTGTGAATTATATCCTCTATCCCCTAGAGCTACAAGTCTTTTTGTTCTCTTTGATGCACATTATGATCAAGAATCCACTTTAGAGGAAAAAACCATGTCAGTAGGTTTGAACCTATATAACAAGGAGGTATTACATGTTCTAACACAAGTTTCCTATACCTTGTGAGAAATAAGGTGAGGAGATAGATCATTTGGTTTTCATAATTCCATAACAGAATACAGTTCTGCAGCTCGAAACTCCAAGTAGCCTGCTAGAGAACATGCATGTAATGTATATATTACAGACAAAACAAAACTAAATCAGAATTAAAAAACCCTTGGCAATGGAGTGTTAACTTACACATTCACACTACTTATACTAACCTCTAGGCACATGGTAGCTTGATGTGGAACTTGTATTAATTGGTAATGCTGTAAGCCTGTTTATGACTGCTGTTGTTGGTAATGCTGTTCCTGAAGCAGGACTTACAGATGGCACTGACTCTGTCCTTTGTACGTTTGCTAAACATCAAATGAAAGTGTTAGTGGCGAACAAACATTTATATAGATTTTAATAGTAATGCGTTTGTATTTCTTAGCCAAAAAAAGTAAATCCAAATTTTCTGAAGTACAACAGACTGTATGACTTCGATTTTCAAATAAAGACATTATGCAAACTTGTTGACATGCAATATTACTATAAATGTAATCACAGCGTATATCTGTATGATAGTGTGTACAATGTTATACACAGTCTACACAAAATACTTATCTCCCCCCCACCCACCCACACACACACAGAGTAATAATAATTTATTCCAAGTACCTATTCCAGGCATTGTTTCACCCAATTGTTATATCATCCAATCCAGGAGCTTCAACTTCTCCTTCACTGTTCTCTCAAAAATCATTTGTCAGAATGTCTAAACAATTTATTATCATGATATGTCCAGTCCAACTGAGTTTTCCTTTTTCCTCTTTATCACCACTATCCCGTAAAGTAAAATACATCACCAGCCTTTTCTTCAGACACACATTCATTTTGTTACACAATTTTCTTTTATTAAATGCTTTCTTTGCTATTTCATATTCAACTCCTATCTCTTGATCACTAGGTCCAATTCTTAGTCACCCTGTTTCCTAAATAACTATTTTTATTAACCTAACCTACTGAAAACTAAATGAAAAAGAAATTGTTTTATATTTATTTTGTAGGTGTGAAAACAAACAGGTTACATTAATAGACATCTAAAACTTACAAAGTCATGTAACACTAATGGTGACATCTTACATTATAATATAAATATACAAAAATGATACCCCAACTGGTACAAATTTTCTCCCATCGTCTGCAGACAGTGTCAGTGTTAATTGTTTGTACAAATTTTTGAAAAACTTTCTGCAGTGAGTACCTGTCTGTAAATATAATTAAATTGGTCTACTTGTTTTGCCACAGAAACAAACCAATGATTTTTTATAAAACGGGCACTACAGGTCTTCAAAAACATTTTGAAAGCTTGCTGCAGGGTGTGCAAATAAGCCTACGTGGCTGGCCACTATGTTTTTTGAAGTTAGCATACAGTCCCCTGGTAATTGTTGCAAATATATTGTTACGAGAATGCCTACCGAACAACCCAGAACATTCTCCACTCCCCCCCGTCCAGGGTGGCAGCTGTTGCGTCATTCAAGTAGGTGATTCTAGTGAGTTCCAGGAACACTTGAGATACGCATTAAGCCGCCGGCATGCAGTTAAGGACGGAAAGCCGTACTGGACCTCAGCGTGGCATAGAGGTGGGCTAAACTGTTATTTTAAAATAATAGGTATGAAAATACCGTTCCAAAAAAATAACAGGTACAAATACATGTTATTATATACTATATATACATAACCTATATTATCCTTTGTAAGTAACTCGTTTTGAGTTTCCTGCAGGTCTCCTATGTAATATCTTCAAATAAATACACTGCAAGTAGGTTTATTTTCACCTAGATAAACCTATTAATATATTAATAAACCTACTTGCAGTGTATTTATTTGAAGATATTATACAACCTATTCTATATAATTTGTTATAAGAAATAAATTGAAACTAAAAGTATTAACAGTGTTACTTTACACCGTGACTTTATTAAACTATTACTGTTTAAAAGAAAATAAGAAACAAGAGAATTTATAGGCCTATCTCCCTTTGGGAATACCAATTTAAGTTTTCACTAGGAGTAAAACTACTGTAACATTGGTTAGACTTTAGACAGTTGCAAAACTCGGGGCAATGAAATAATTTAGAGTACATGTAATACCACAACAAATAATGTGATAAAAACATCAGAAACATATAATAAAAACATAACAGTAAACCACAAGAGTGAATGAGAATAAACAAAATTTTACAAATAAAAATAATAAAAACAACTGTTATAAAATAAATAAATAAATACGTATAAATAATAAGCAACAATAAAAGTAAAGTAAATGCATTACATACCTGGATAATCTTCAGATTCATTCACTAATGTACACAGAATAATATACAAGTTATGAAATGTCACACCTATTTACATTACAATCTGCTTCACTTAACACATTATAAATAAAATTAAACAATTGAATTGTTTTTAAAATACTGGGATTTCAGTTATTCAAACACTATTTTAAATTCGCATTCAAAAATATCAGCTGTTGCACTTTCCTTGATGATAATCGTGTTCGTGTTCTTCGTTCAGATATTTAAGGAACGAAATCCCATTAAGTTAAAATCCCATTAATAGAAAGTCTAATACAGCCTTTCAACATCAGCCACTCTATAGGTTATAACACAATATAATTAAATACAACTATTTCACTAACGACTCGGAACACAAAGTTTTTTATGAGTAAAAACATAAAGTTTTACCTTACAACCTGAACCGGTTTTAGTTACAAATTGGTGACTAGTATAATATATAATTTATTAACATATAATCTGTATTATATATCTGCATGTCACACGAGAATAAATGTAACATCAGGATGAATTTTTTCCTTTATTAAAAACAGCTTTGTCTCTTTGCGCAGAATGAAGTATTCAGGACAAAAAAGTGGGTGCGTACTAGTTCCTACTCGAAATATACTTGATACTACCTGTTCCTAAAATACTACTACTGTTCCTCTGATACGCTTAGTATTTTGTGTATCGGTGATACCCCTAGTATTTGAAATACTCGTGTACTGGTTGTTCCTTGCGTACCAGCGATATTTTTGTACGCCTAGTATTTGGCCTTGGCGTATTTGTTTACTTGTTACTTGCGTACTTTTTGTGTGTGTCTGTATAGTAGCGTAGGAGGCGTGCCTCGACTCGGAACAGCGAGGGGGGCGTGTCTCGACTCGTAACAGCGTCTCCACGAATAACAGGTATTTCAACTTTTCAGTCACTGTTACATCCGTTCCACAAAAATATCGTTCCAAAATACCTGTTACAGGTATATCGGCCCACCTCTAGCTTTGTGGCATACATAAAGCCATAGCAGCCGGGTTGTCAGTTGAGTTACGTGAGCGATTTTTGCTAGTGCGGATTGAGTGTTTGTCAAAGTAAAGTAGTATTGTGTTAATAATTGTGTAAAACTCTATTAACAGACATTGTTATTGCGTGTGAACAAGTCTAACTGGAGATATTGTACGAGATAATTATAAACTGTTTAATTGTGATAATTAAAGCCGGTGATTAGTGATAAAATTGGTGTCTTGTATTCTGTTTTCCACTGTACCATACGACGAACAAGTAGACCGTCGTAACAATATATACAAAATAATGAACATGTTTTAAGCATTTAATTGTTGATTAGTTTTTTCAAAACAGTAATTAGGCAATAGATTAAAAAATATTAAAAAAATCTATTAAATATGGATCTAAAAACCATGTACAAGAACAGGCATGTAAGAATTGAATAGCAAGCAGACTGTTGAACAGAGGCTAGAAAATTTTAAGTTGCTGTGCAATACACTAATACACTATAAATTGAGTTGGATATAATGCGAGATGGATAAATATTCTATGGCTTCCCGTTTCCTACTTACTAGGACATAACCTCAAAAACTTGAACATCCCTCAACCACCAGAGAATTAGTAAAACTTACATGAAATATTATTGTAATTTCGTAATGGCCATACCGTAATTTAAAAATGGTTCGTATTTGAATAATTATTTAATTTCACTTACAAGACTACATTTTTACTGGCAAACATCTTTTTCAATTTTTTAGATTTCTTTTTTTCTTTATCTCTGGGGGGGGGGGTATAACCTCCAAAACCCTCCTCACTGCACAACTGATTTTACTACTATAGGCCCGCCACCTTTTCCTGAAGTCATCTGAGCCGACCCAATGCATGAATTACCCCCCCCCCCCACCACCACTTCCAAGTATAGCTAAGTTATCTACAGAGAAGAGAGGGGAGACAACGCTATAACGTTCACTGTCTCACTTCCATATTATCTCCCTCTCTGTCACACACATGCTTCCGTTGTTCTCCCCAGTCTTGTTGCAGCCGATATTCACGCTATGAAACACTGCACAAAACTGTTCTGCGCATGTGCGAAGTGAATGCAAATTTTGTTAGCCTCGCAACAAGGTGTTTGTGCACTGCGCATCGAGACCTGAGTGTTCAATCTACATCATCCTGCCTCATAACTGTGCATGAAAAACTTACACGTTCTGTAGTTAGCTTATATCATATACAAATACTTTTCTTTACTGTATCATTGGATTATCATCATAAAAAATATTAATATTGGAGTAACAAATAAAGCAACTGTAAATCATTTTTCTAATACTGGATATTTTCATATACAGTTTAAATGCCATATAAACTGAAAGATATTTCTTCTTATTCACAATGAAAAAACTAAAAAAGTGGTCTGGAAATTTTTAGTGTAAAAACATACCAACTGTTCAATAAAATATTAAATAGTTAAGGGCCGAAATTGTGTATGTTTCTATGTGAGGAAGTCTGTACCCAATTTAAATGTGACACATAGGTTAACAGTTAAACATTAACAGTGAACACTAGAGCTTACTGTACAAATAAATGGGAACACAACCCTTACTCTTTAAAATTTCTCTATGGCTGACATTTTTGTTTAAAATGGAAAAGTAGTGTGCACTTCCTGCAATTATTTATGGGTACAAAACATGGACAATGAACATACGAATGTTGTAAAAAGATGAGGATGGACAGACAAGCACAGAAAAGACTATTTTAGGAATAACAATAAAGGCAGGAAAACTTAAGTGGGTACATACAAATTAGAATAGATGTTATTCTTCACTGAATTAAGAAAATAAAAAAGAGGTGAGCAGGGCATATAGATGGGCAAAATTATGATAGATGGCTATGAAGGTTGCAACACTGGAGGGTAAAAGACATACAGACAACACACCGTTTGCAAAATAGAAGAATTATCTGTTTTAGTTATGTTGTACAGAGAATTGACAAGGTATACCATGGAGAGAAATCATTGGAAAAGACTGGTATTCACTCAGAAGTAGCAGATATATGCTTAATGTTACGGACAACAAATACTTCTTGTGACCAGACCTTGTAGAGCTGATACAAATAACCTTCAGCTATTATATATTTTATTTACTGACTCATTATTACGAACACAATAATAACATAATAAAATTTTAATATGGCGTATATAGAATCATGTTTTATAAATAACTCAACAATGCTCTAAAACAGCTATTAACTTTCATAACTTTGATAAACTCCTATTTTTATTTATTATGACATATCAATCATACATTGAGAGACTGGGTCAGGACAGTGGGAAGAGTTTACAGGAAATGAAGCTATGTGCATGGATAGGAACTGATGGACGGAGGCTCCCTACAACACAATGCTGATACACAGAGGGGCCAGATAAAGAAGAAGAAATATTTTTCATTTAATTTAAAATAGTTTCATCCCTTATTTAACACTTTTATCTACCATGGGCTTGGTGTTGTAGTCAGCCGTACCATGTCCATGTCTTCCTTGGATTCTCATATGCGATCCTATATAAAATCCACTGTTGCCGAAAAGTGTTCTGTACAATTTTTTGAATGTTAACAATTGTAATGCTGTGGACCTTATCGGCTCCCAGAAGCTGTCTGTGGTTTGATACAATCAATGTAAACAACTGGTACCATTCTGTGTTTACACTGTATTTATAGGTTTACATAATCTGATGATAGCAAAATATTGTTACACAATAAACAAAGATAAATTCTGCATTTTTTCTTGACAGTACAATATAAACTCATTATTTTGGTACAAAAGTGTTCTGAAGTGAAGCATTTAATAACTGAACGTGTAGTCATAAAAAATTTTCAAACTATAATGAAACATATATTACACATTTTCAAAAAATAAAAAACATGGTCAAAGAGGAAATACAGTTTCACAGAGGAAACTGTGACCTTCATTTTGACGTTTACACCATTAACATTGATTAAAGATTAAATGAAGTATTAATTACAAACAAAAAATGAAAAATTCCTGGTTTTCTGGTAATAATAGACTTGTAACAGGGCAGCACCAATAGTATTAAAACATGACACTACTTTACATTCAATTCAGCTTCAGCATTGAATATTCCACAAAACAGGATGGGTGAAATATTTTGTGTTAACAGTAATATCTATTAACGTGGTTATCTTTAATCTACTAAAGTGCTGTTATTACAAACTCTGATCATGCAAGTCTAAAAATAAAACCACTAAAATATTGTAATTACAACTGATTATTTTACTTGTGTGTTGTTTCACACAACAGGGCTAAAATGCATTTCTTGACAGATTTTAACATTAATACTTTAAAAACATGTTCATCTACAGAGCAAAATAAAATCATGATATGATTAGCATGTTAATGCTGGTGCTGTAGGTATTATAATACAAAATTAAAGTTTCTGCTAGTGTTTACAAGCATGTTATCTTTGATAATCAGAACTAGAAAATATTACAAAATAAATCTGGAACCTGTAGCTGTTAGGATCAAGAACAATTCCACTAACTACTTAATACAATACTTTACTGGTATTTTACAAGATAATGCACCTTAATAGACTTCATTGAACATTAAACCTAGTCTAAAGGGATTTCACATAAACACGACGGGCAGACGAGTCAGAGATTGGTACTAACTACACCAAAATTAAGCAAACTTTGGGGGCATTTGAATAAACATATTTTCTGACTGATTACATTTATCTAACAGAATTGTGCCAAAACATGAAAAACAAGTAATACAGAAACGATAGGCGCGCACACACACTTGAACTACACAACTACACAACGTGGCAACTCTAATAATTAACTAATTATAAGTATAACACTCCTGACGCGGAACACAGTCTTTTATTGGTAAAAATGGAAAAGTTTTACCTTGTAGCCTGAACCAGTTTTCGCTTATTAGAAAATTGTAATAAGTGAAAACTGGTTTAGGCTAAAAGGTACAAATTTTACATTTTTACCAAAAAACTTGGTGTTCTGCATCAGTAGTATTATACTTATAACTAGTTAATCAATGGACAACAAAATCCACGAATGTAATAATTATGTAGTGTACTGAGGAAAAAAAAAACTTGATTCAGTAAGGGCAGTCTATGACACAAATGAGATATTTTCTTTTTTTTTCGTTAATGGAGATCAACATATTATAAAGTCAAGTATTTAAAAAGGAAATACAAAAATGAGCCAAAGAAAAATTTTTGTTTTAATTCCAATAAAATTATAAATCAAGTATTTAAAAAGGAAATACAAAAATGAGCCAAAGAAAAAGTTCTAGTTTTAATTCCAACAAAATTAACTTTTCTTTAAACCAAATTGATGTCCTGAAACACAACTTAACTTTACACAACCTTTCCTGGCACCTGATCTGTAATTTTATTATTTTCCTGGAATTATTTATGCTCTCATAAAAGTGGCCTAACCTATACAAGGAGCTTTAATAAAATGCTTCTAAATCAATAACAAACTGGTCCATCATCGGTGGTTTAGTTACTTTCAGCATAAATATCTAAATTTTTACCGTTTTTATCGAGACGTATTTCGATTCACGTTTCCTATGTAGTTTTTGTTATGGTTATCATAATATTTTACGAAAATTGGTTATACACAATACAATAAGGTATACGACCTACTTCCACATTAGTATTCCTATTTTTGCTAAAGCCAAACATGGGCCAAAATAATGAATGCAAATTAATGTATGGCTAGACTTATGAAAAAATTCGTATAGGTTATTATGAACACCTGATATAAACGTACGTTTGTAAAAGTTAAAAACAAATACATGTTAACAAATCGTAGGCTAACAACGTGTATTCACCGCATTTAAAATAATTCTTTATAATGTAACGAACTATTCTGAAATGTCAATAAGAGATGTATATTTTTGAATCTTCTGGCAACATTTTTAAATGAGTATTTTTTAAACATCAATTCAGCCGTTTGTGCACAGCTTTCCTGCACTTAACTCGGCCAACCAAACCGCCTTCTCCCACTCCTTGCAAACAGAACAAGCCGCCAACGCAGTCTTGTTGTCCCTCTCCCGACCAGCTGTTTAACACGGCCGATATTTGTAATGTTTTCTAAAGGTTGTTGTTCTGCGCATGCGTACTACTAAAAATGCTCTGAACGAAAAAAAAATTTACGCCGCCGTAAACCACCACATCGCTGCTGAAAACAACGCCGAACGTTTATTAAACATTTAAAAACACGCTGCGCAAAGTTTTCGCTTGCCTAATCGTAACAATAAAAAATTCATTTTACAAGATTTCTGATTAAAACACAGAACTGAACTGTATATATTAAGCGGAACACTTGCCTTGTTTAGTCGCATTCTGATTTTGTGTGGAAGACGATGTGCTGATAACTGCAGTTGTATGCTGGATGTTTGTCGGTAAATACCTGGACTGCTGATTGGACAAAGGTACACTTCTTAACAGAGCAGTCTGCAAACAAACATTTCGGGTATACATAGGCTCGTTTGAATAGGATAAAAAAAATACTTTTTGTTTACAGATAGCCTCCTCATTAAGTACAATAAATTAATTCTATTCGACTTAGCCTACAGAAAGGTGAATTCTTATCACTCAGGTTTATGTTATAAACAACCTGAAGGTGTATGCGTTTTTATCTGTACGGTTTAATTGAACGCGATTAAACACAACAAACTGCGCGCTCACGCATAATTTTATTCTCGCTACTAAGTATAGAGCCTACATTTTCAGCATAAAGTATCAATTACGTAAATTAACCACTGAAACTCTTGACTATTTACACTAATTAAACAAACACACATATTTTCAGTACACAAACACACAACTAAAACAGTCGGCTTCTACGATTTGTTTACACACTGGTATACAATAGCTTTTAAATAAGGAGACGCGTGCATTATTACATTACGCGAGCGCACTTGGCCAATTTTGTGCCGCAATGTTTTCGCATATAAAAGAAGACGTGACATCTGTGTCTTTTTTAATGCACTCCCTATCTGCGCTCGCGCGCGCACGATTACGTTCTCACATATGTATACTTATTAATTCTGTTTGCACGGTGCTATACTCCAATAGAACGTGCAAAATTGTTATTTAAAAAAAATAAGGTAATTCTGAACTTTGTTAGCCAATGCTGATATTGCTGTGAAATATTTTTTGTTCTATTCTTCTATGTTATAGCCCAGATTTGGAAATCACGAGAGTAATTTTGGTTTATTCTGTAAAATAAAAAAACCTACAGTTTAATATTACATATCTCATTTTCCAAATCATTCTCAATAAGTCTGAGAGGCAGGCCTATAAAAAAAAGTATTACTAACTATGGCTGTGTAGTTATTTTATTTCGTGTACTTTATATTCGAATTTTTCTTTCAACAGCACGATTATCCCACAAGAACTACAGTAACTACACCCAATGCTTTTCTATTTTTCTAAGTGTACATGTACTCGTGTGTGTATGGACATTAACATTTGGTAATGTGTTAACTCTTCACCCAATAATTAGATTTCAGCTTTTGCTCATTTCAATTTAAAGAAATTTACTAAATTTATTTCACAAAAGTATACATATAACTACAAAGCCATTTGCCTATATTATACTGCCATAATTAAATATTTAAAACCCTATTAAATGGAGGTATTTCAGTCCTTCTGAAATATGACATAGGAGATGTGTTCAATTTGAAAGGCCCCACCATATCAATGACCTGTGAGTACCATTAGAAAAAAATGTTTTGAATCACAGACACACAATACCAACATCAACTAACCCTTACACAATACATTACATGACACACAAAAACTGTTTAATCATCTTGAAAACTTAAGAGAATATTACAGAATAAAAAAAAAAAGAATTATTTTCCTCAGTGGATACAGATTCGTGTGAACAAAGCTCTTCTTGAAGAATTTAAAAATTTGTTGGTTTCTAATGTAACTGTTCATTTTAAACAGATTAATTAAAATTTATGTCTAAAATTTGAAAAGATTAAATTTAGAGATAATTAAATAATGCACTAAAAAGGGCAAGATTTTATTTCAACCTTAAACTTACCCTACTGTATAATTGAGTGCAGTCAACAATATTAAATTCACAATATGCGTACCTACCAAATACCTGACTATCAAGTAGTGACAATTTTCAAATAAACACTTACAGTGGGAACTAAAGCGTGAAAGTAATTTAGACTAGTACTGATATATCCACCATTAAGTTCTACTCACAGCACTTTGAGATAAACTATCAACTAACTAAAGTGTAATTTTTGCAGAAGCTCAAAATGTATTATATCCCACAATATGACTTAAATATCTAAAATAAGGAAAGTTTCTATGCTATAACGTTTGTAAACAACTCATCACTAGATAATTCTGAATGTCATAATTGGCCTCACATCACATCCATACCAAGATTCAATAAAATAACTAAAAATTATTTAGTTACACAAGAACACTGCCTATGATGCGGAATTGTGAAACAAAATGGTTTACACTTAACTGTGTATAAGAACTTAATATAGAAATAATTAAACTTTGATTTATGTGGGTACACATAACAAATAGATCACCTAACCGAACCCAATTAAGAGCATGGTACATTTATTACTGGAAAAATATATACATATTTTACAACACGTACACGTATATTATATGGAAATATTAACACAACTGTCAGGTGTCCTTAACTGGAAATAACCTAGCTGGACTAAACTATGCAAAACGCAAATATTTCATTAATTAATTATTACAAATTTCAATTTAAAAATAATACAAAAGTTTATATGTATGAATTCGATCACACACACACCAAATTGTTATAAACTTGGAGTTAATAAGTTCACTTATAAATAAACTGAATTACATTACATGATACAAACAGAACATGCAAGAGTAATGTTTACAGATAATCTATAAATTGATTACATAATAAACTGTCAAAAAAAAGAACATTATAGATAAGAATTCCAAACATGGCTGTAAAAAAGGGTATAAATAAATAATAAGCATGATGGAAAAGAGAAGCAGTATTTTATTATCTTTTTACTATAGTCGGTTTTAACATTATTTTTTTCACAATTAAATTGTAACTTTCCATCTCTCAGAACATAAGAGATTTCTGATTTATAAAATTAAATCTAAGTGACAGGTGTATACATAAACATAATCCTAACAAACGGGACTGCCAACTTTCATTCTTATCTTCATCTATGGCTGATAAGCAGTGTTTTGAATAAAAAGAACAACTTTGATATGAACAATGCACGGCTGCATTTATGTTTATCTGAAGAAAAACAATTTTAATAGTTGTTTACGGTCAAATTAAACCACATGAAAATGAATGCTCATGCTGTCTACTTCTGAATTTTTGGTTTATGGACCCAGCTTAACATGATGTATAAACAAACAAACAAACACACACACACACACACACACACACACACACACACACACACACACACACACACAAACACACACACACGCACACAATTCTTTCCGCAAAAATGTAACCACCAAAATTACCTAAGCTACTACCTACATGTTTACCATAATTAATTAGCCATTAATTTATTCCACTAAGTAAATGGCCTTCAACGATTTGCTTCAGTTACAGCTTTTACTTAACTACATACATGCTTCAGTTAGTAGTACTATTTCTATTGCTGATAATCATCTCTATCAAAACAATGATTTGTAAACTAAAGATTTTACTCTATATTTAAAGTATGGTACACATACTACCTGACTTAAATTTGCCTTAAATGTTGTTATTCAGAAGTTCTGTTACAGTGGGTTGTATGAACCCCAGAAAAGGGAGAACACATGAATCCATTTTGATGATGATTATTGGAAACATGGCTTCTAATTTTTTCTTTAATGTGCATGAGAGGCATACGTTACACAAAGCTTACAAATCTTATGAAAACTATGACAACAACTTTTAAAAAACATCAACTGTGCATAAAACGATAACATTTTAACACAGGATGTACAGAAATCTGTCAATTTTGTAACCTTTATTTACTTTATTCGAACGTATACTTTCGATTAAATTTCTTTATACAGATGATTATAAATGATCACAAATCAAAATTCTAAGTTTCAACTAACATGTGCATCGAAATATATTAACCAAAAAACAGAATTTAAGCAACAGGACCAACTCCTAGACCTAAATGTTAATGAGACCTAACATACACAAAACCTTCTTTAGTTCACTTATGCTGCACAATTAAGCATATTTTTTATATTACGGCCAATGTTTACACAGAATAAAGTTATATGAGCTAAAAAACATTCAAGGAAAAAAATCAACAACACTAAACTTACCCCAGGAGTGCTTCTTGGCTGGTCAGGCTTTATGACTGGAGAGGATGATGCCAAATCCATTGGTATTCTTTCTAAAGTCTGTTCACGATTATCACCCATTAGACATTGACAACTCTAGTTCTAAACCTATTTTTAAGCCAACGAATGCCACCATAAGCCAGACTTAAACTTTGCTTGCTGGCATACAAATTAGAAAAAAAGAACAAAACTATTCAACACTAGCCTACAACAAACTAACTGCCCGTAGATTACACATGGTTATGCACTTTAAAGAGCAGAAAACCGACATTATTATACACTACGCTACGTTATTCCCTGCACAAAATTCAAGCAAAATATTTAAAATAAAACTTGCTTTACAAAACACCAACAACATACGTCCTGGCACTCTTCTCTGTGACGACTGACGAGCAAGTTCGTTATATTCTATTTGACGAATAGAAGATCCGCTTTGATGCGCAAGCAAACGCCAAATCAAGTTCTTGTTTTTGATTGGCTACATCTGTGCACAGCCTATTAGATTTTTATGTTCACTTCAAAAGTAATTACTATAAATACGAAATTTAAGGAAATCAATGAAGAAAATAACTGAAATTAATGAAAAAGTAGTTAAATTTACGTAATTTTAAAACTTTTATCGTGTACCATCAAGTTATCTTTTGTTTCAAGCACGATACAATTGAATTATCTGAATATCAGCTGACCAACCAAACGCCCAACCCACTTATTAGTTGGCGGGATGGTGGCTAAGGTCGTGATAAAAATAAATAAACAAGTATGGCTTTCAAAACATGTATGGTACGTAAAATTTTACAAAGTAAGAAAAGAAATGAAACGTGATACTGATGAAAACAGCATAGCTCTTACAGGCAATCCTTCATGTTTCTCTTCTTTTGAGTTTATTGATGGAACAACGTAATTTTAAGATATATTGTGTCAGAGGTTAGTGGTGTTAACGTATTGTGATTTTTATCAATTTTAAGACGATAAGTGGACTTGTTAATGTGAATAATGTTAGGTAGTTATAATTGAAAAGAAGAACCCAATTTTGTGGTGAAACGAAATATAATTACTTTAAGTAAGGTATTTATAACTTGACTGTGCTGTTGACAATAAATGAAAACCATGTGCTCATTGTGTGTCTGGAACATTTTATAGATAATTTGATAAACGTCTGTGCACAGTAACAGTAAATACTGATTATACTACCTTTCACATTTGAAAAGACGCTATCAGAAAGTTGTGCATAACTTAAACTATAGTACCTTTAAATCAAATACGACTGTTTAATTATTACTATTCGTTTAAATGATGTTAACTTCCTTAATTTAAAATTTTGTACAAAATAGAAAAATGGCTCGTTTAAGTAATACATTGGATAACTTGGAAATGTAATTAAAAATTTATTTAAAATGACACATCCATGTCTTATAAAAGTTTTTCAGTTATTTGCTATGAATGGTTATGGTAAGACATGAATGCATAAAATTATGTACTGTTATGTGGCTAGAAGTAAATGTAGAAAGCTTAGCATTTGCATTTTTGACCTTATAGTCAGTTGTGTAGCTACAATGTTTTCCATTCGGTGATGTCTGAGTGGGGGTGGGGGTTATGACCAAGATTTTCCCATGGGGATGGGTTGCAGACCAGCATTTTTTTTGTTACTGATGGTAAGCAGGGAAGAGGTGTTGATAGTAAAAAGGGAGTCGCAAGTTATAGTCAACTATGAATTGTATCACAGCCACTAGTTATGTGGTTCCGTTTGTGTAAAGGGTTTTACCTACTTGACATTGACAACCTACCCAATAGGAGGAGGTTGTAACCTCCCAGTACAACCTTGGGCACACCACTACACATGGTATTTTAAAATATTTATTAAGAACAAAAAAATTGAATAGTAATTCATTATTCAAGTAGTCCTGCTTATCATTCCCTAAGATCAAATATTTTGTGTTCCTTCATTTAATGTTCGCTTTGAATAATGTTACCAGACATCCAAATTTTAGTGGGCATAGTCTTTTTTAAACACTTTTTTTTTTGTGAAAGTCAACACAAAAGTATTCTGATTTTCAGTTTTTATAAATATTTAGAAATGTAGCATATTTGTTTTTATAGCGTGGATTTAGAAATGGAAGGGCTTGTAGTGACACATTATTTGTAATTCAACAAATAAAAGAAAAGGCAATTGAGTTTTGAAAACGAGCTATATGTCTTGATAGATCTTGAGAAGGCATTTGATAAGGTCCGAGTGTCAGATGTGTTAGAGATTTTACAACGAGGAGTCCCAAGGGTCATTCCATGCCAAACCAACCAAAAAATTTTTAAGATTCAACCTGACCATTTCAGATTTCAATGAAACTTTCAGGAATCATTCTACCTTATGATAGAAATGAGAATTTATTTTTAATTTTTTTTATCTATTTGGGTTTTGATGTAATTCATTTTTAAAATTTAGAAAACATACCGTTTTTCAGCTTTCACGAACTTTTTAATTCTTGAATAACTCAAGTTCTATAAGGCCTAGAGACTTCCTTGACCCCTCATTTTAAAGAGAATCTTACAAGGTTTAATTTGATGTGCTACTTGACTATGTTTGGTAATTTTTTGTTTTGTTTTGAATCCAAAAAACATTTTTTCATACATTTTTAAGATAGTTTTTAAAAAAATAGAAAAAATATGTTTCTTGTAATATTATAAGTTATAAATCCTGAAACTTTTAGAGTGGGATCTCAATGGGATCAGGAGTTATGACAAAAACCTTAAAGTAATGTACAACGCATCTATAGGATAATAATTTTTGTTTTTTTTTGTGTTTACACGGTAACAGACAATTTGTAAAATCTACATTTTTTGTTACTTACATCATACTAATACATAGTCAATCATCATAACAAGGAAGGTTACATACCTGGTTTTACATGATAAAAATAATAAGTTTTTTCTTGGTTAGCACTCAGTCATTTTGTAATTGCACCAAAATACCTAAATAGATCTTACTTCTTCTTTAATTTAACAGATAATTTCTTGTTTGCCTTTTTAGTTTCTAAGTCTGTAAGGCGATAAACTTCCTGTTACTATTGTTGGATCAACTTTTGTTAAAACCTCATTTTTGTGCACAACTAATATGTCAGTAAATTGTGGGTATTTGAAAGATGGAGAAGGGCCATGTGGTTCCAAAAAACTTATTTTTTACTTCATCTCCTTCTACTCCTAACACACAACCTAACCACCACTTGTCTGAGTATTGGCATGTGACAAAGCCAACAATGTCATTAGTGTCCAAATCAGCATCAGTGTCGTCAGCTGAAACTATTTCTACACTTGATACCTCTGAAAATGAGTGACTTTTCACTAAAACTCTAGTCTCACTCACAGGAGTGTAACTGTGAAATTGCTGAGTGCTCTTTATTGTTGTTGCTGCTTCAAACCGTCTCTTCAAGGTCTGTTCCTCTGCCTCATGTTCGTCTTTAGTGGAATACAAAAAACTGATGTTATCAATATTTAGACCAATCATAAAGTTGGCGAGGGGTCATGATTTGTTCATTGTAAACCTTATGTAGACTGGCCAATGCTGCTAAACGTTTTACAGTTCCTTCTACACCGTCACATGCATTCTTTCCATGTGACAATGCAAAAAAGTTCCATTCAGCCTTAATTCCAAAATCGTTCTCATGATGGCAGAGATTGAGGAAGTTGGATTTGTTTTTGTACTGTGATGCTGCTCCGTCTGAAAAATAATGGAGCTTTTAGGGCTTATGAGGCAGGTTCTGTTTAAGAAAGTCAATCATGAGGCGTTGAAATAAATGAACAGCAACGGTATCGTGTGCCATACAATCAGAAATGATAACTAAGCTAAGGTATGCCAGCTTTTTGCTTTTCTCATCCATGTAGTATATAACAAACGGATGTATTGTTGCTTGAGCATTATTCCAGTGAAAGCCTTGTGCAGCATCTTGAAGTACAAATGCATAATTTTCAGCAAAATCACAAAGCACAATGCATTGGTTTTGAGGTAGATTTTCTTTTAAGTGTCGCAAGTACGAAGACGGTTGAGTAGCAATGAGAGTGTCTTGAGACTTTTGGCAAACTCTGAAACAAATAATCCACAAACTCTTCTGTTGGTTTTGTAACAGTTTCCAGGACACACTTGTTATCAATCTGCATCCATTGTTTGAAACTCACATTTTCAATGCTATTTAGCTCAAAAGCTTTTTCAAACCTAGCCTTCAAATCGTCACTTCCTGGGCAGTTAACACAGTTTGCAAAATAACATTTACATGTTGGAGTTCTGCAAATTATATTGCTTGTTACATCTTTGTATGTTTTAATAGGGAGCTCACCATTTGTTAATACAGGTATTTTACACTGAGCCATCATTAATTTGGCATTCTGATGTATTATGCAAACGCACACAGTGTGTGTCCCACTGGACCCAGGAAGAACACAATGCTTGGGACGAAGCTCACAAAATTTAGTAAATCTAATTTTCTGATCTGGGTAACGCTCCTTGAATAGTACATATGCTTCTCTTAATGTACTTAGAATTAAATACTTTTGCACGTGTACACGTTTGCCATATTTTTTCACCGAAACAAAGTCTTTTTTACCTGGCATTTGACGACTAACTTCATCATTTTGATAGAAGTCCTTGACTAAGGCCACCGTTGCAGGGTCCACTGTTCTTCCAGGCTTTGGGTCTGGGGATGACATAACACCTTTTTCATGTAACAGTTTTTTTGCCTTTCTAGCCGTAAAGTTAGACACTCCAAATTCAGTTTCAATTGTTTTTAGAGGCTAGCTTTTGGGAAGTGTAGTTAGAATCTGCATTCTCACACTTTTGCCTGTAGTAGTGTTGAACTTTTCTTTTAATTGATTAATAACTTCATTGTCATTATTTTTTATGGCGTCAGAGTCAGAGGTACCTGGACTTAAATTTAGAACGTTTGTTCGGAAAGCTTCAGTCACTTTTTGGATCTTTTCATCTGGGTATTTTTTTTTCACTTAAACGTTTTCTTTTTATTGGCGTTTCATCTATAGTTGCAAGATTTTTGTTTAAGACTTCAATTGCCTCTACTTTCTCTGGAGTTGTAACGTGTGTTTTGAACTTGTACTTCAGGAACATTAAAATCATACTGCGATTCTGAGCTGTCCGAATGCAATTCTTCTGGCTCATTTGGAATTTCTGGTAGCTTTAAAACAGCTTTATGACAACCACAACATATCTTGTTGCCTTCACGTAAATTGGCATTACATTTTAAAACATTTTCATTCACAGGTCTCGAGCTTTTTTTGTAGTAATAATGACCAGCCTTTTTAAACGGATTACAACTATATACTGAAAAATGTTTTGTTTGACTGGGTTCACCCATATTGTTATCACAGGAGAACACTTCTTTCACATCCACTAAAAAAGTAATAACGTATAAAAGTCATACTTTTATGAAAAAAACTTTTTAAGTGACACTGCCAACAACTAACTGTTCACTCACTGAGATCTTAAAAGAAACTAAGCAAAAACTGAGCTAGAGTGGGTATGAATCACACTCCTGTAAGAACATGAATCAGACAAGTCTGTTCAGGCTTTCTGTGCTGTGCCAGAACACCTGTAATTGGCAGATATTTTATTCACAATGATCTTAAATAAGTTATGGCTTGATTATTTGTTTGTAGGTTTAGTAAACCTCTATTATAATTCCTATTGTAAATTGGTTACCTTAGAGCCTATGTATATTTTTTACCTTTAAAAAAAATTTAAGATTGATTGCAATCTAGCCCTTACCTTAAAACACTGTCATACGTTTTTTGGCATAACTCCTGATCCCATTGAGATCCCACTTTAAAAGTTTCAGGATCTATAGCTTATAATATTACAAGAAACGTGTATTTTTTCAAATTTTTTAAAAACACTATTTCAAATATGTAAATGTTTTTTGAATAAAAAAAAAAATTCATCAAACAGTCAAGTAGCATATCAAATAAAAACCTTGTAAGATTCTCTTTAAAATGAGGGTTCAAGCAAGTCTCTAGGCATTATAGAACTTGAGTTATTCAAGAATTAAAAAGTTTGTGAAAGCCGAAAAATGGTATTTTTTCTAAATTTTAAAAATTAATTACATCAAAACCCAAACAGATAAAAAAAATCTAAAATATATTCTCATTTCTATCATATGGGAGAATGATTCCTGAAAGTTTCATTGAAATCTGAAATGGTCAGGTTGAGTGACAAGTTAATTTGGCATGGAATGACCCTCAATCGACATCACAGAGCTAATATCATTCATTGGTGAATGAACACATATCAAGAATGGATGGCACAAGGCTACTGAAAAAGGCAAGAGATAGCCAATCAAACACCAAGAGGAGCATTGGTCGGCCAAGGAAGAGGTGGACTGACAGCATGTAGGACCGTTGTTATAGAACAGGACAGAGTCCTAACAAGAAAGTTAAAGAAGAAGAAGAAGAAGATAAATATTTATTGCATGTAGGCTTAGTGGATGTAAGCCTACATTACAGTAATACCCACAAATGGTAGTTGGATATGAGACACTTTCCTTCAGTAAAATCCTTAAAGCAGTCTTATTAGTAATGTGAATAAGATCAGCTTCGATTACATATGTATAATTTTTTATAAGATACTTTATGATCAAAAAGGTATTCTAAGAAATATTGATTCATCCTTACATACCAGTAATAATAGAGTGCATTACTGCAACATTAAAAAATTGATTTTCATATACGTAGGTGGCTATATTAGTAACAATTACAAAAAAAAATGGATTTTTCTACTTATAAAATTGTGAAATCAGTTTTTGTCCTGTAGTGCCCCTAAAGTTAAACATTTCATAGTAAATGTTGTATTTGGATTTGGGTTAAAATGCTGTCACTGACACCCATCCGGAATTTTACAGATTTCGGTTAAAATTCTCTTTAATTACCCACATGAATTTTTGCGATTTTATCAAAATTTTGGCCCGTTTTTTAGGCCCTGGTATTCAAAAATTTTTAAATTTCCAAAACTGATCACTGTGTACAAGTTTTGGTTAAAATTCCCTTTAATTTGATTCTCCTCATGCATTTTGTTCAAATTTATTAAATCTTTTATCCATTTTTTGAGCCATGGTGTCCACAATTTTTGGAAGCTTCAAAAATGGTTACTAAATTCAGATTGTGGTTGATATTCCCCTTAATATGATACCCACATTTAATTTATTGTATTATTTTATAATTTTGACCCCCCCCCAACATTTTTACTTCTCACCCCTCAATAAATCACCAACAGACCTCCAAAAATATTTGGATGGATCAGTCTCAAAAACAATAGGATTCTGTAGGATACAAGAGTGGAAATGCTTGTCAAGTTTGACCAAAAAATTGGTTGATGCATTCAAAAATTATCATAGATGTAGGCTTACTCCAAACAGACCAACAAATCCCAAATGATTGAGTTAAAATTGAGAACTCTTCACTCGTTCAATTAAAGTTTATGACATATCCTTCTAATTGCGGAATCTGTGTTTTTTCCCAAAGGAGATGAAAATGCATGCAGGAACCCGTTACTTTTCATGATGACTTGGACTGTCACCAACTAAAAAACATATTCCCTTTCTCACTCACCATTGTCTCTCTACAGAACTACTGTTAAACGCTACTTTGTGATTAGTGGTATCAGACAAAGCCATTCATCAAGTGAACTGGTCCTTCCAGGGATGTAAGAATGAAGCTTCCAAGAGCTCCTGGAGTCAGAGGCTTCTGAATTAACTTTTTGAGCTTCTATAGTCTCTTCAAAATGCAGACACCCGAAGAACACATGTTTTAAATTTTCAGTCACCCTACAATAGTATGGACATTCAGGGTTCATGCGTGAACCTTAATAAATAGGTAAGGAAACATCTGTGACTTCAATTGGATCAGAATTAACTGGTTGGTAATTAACAGGCTCAGTTCAATTGACCTCTCCAGGTCTGCTTTACTCACTTCTCTGTGTTTGCTATAAGCCAGTAAGCCCACCTGCTTTAGATAAACTACCCCAGCTTATCTGTCATTGATTCACGCATAGTTCCTCTTCTTGTCATGGACTCTTCAATATTTTTTGTATTATGTAATGCCGATACATGTTCCTTCTCCCTAATGGAGTGATCACTGAAGGCAGAATGCCACACCTGCGTCTTCAGAGACAGTCCAAAATGCACTAGGTGCACTCAACATTTAAAATAATAGAGTGAAGCAGTGTTCATCAGAACAGTCCTGTATGACTGAGCACATTTAGTGTGGCTGTCCATATTGGTATTTCATAAAACAATCAAAGGGTACAACTGAGATCAGTAACAGTTTCCTGCTCTATCTTAGAAACACATGTGAGGATTATCTGGATAGTGTTTCATTAATTGCTGCAGTCTTTCTGCTAGCACATTCAATTTGGCCCTTGAGTGTTAATCTGGCATTGTCTAAGTAGTGGATGATATGATGTATATACCAACTGTGAGGGTAATGGTTTATCTTTTCTTTCTACCTGTTCTTACGTCCCAATTTTATGCCCAGCCATCTCCAATCCACTATTGAATAACTGTGACAATTTCCTCCAGGTGCGTGACAACTAACAGCGAGCTCGTGTGTGTATGTCTTCTGGGAACAGAGAAGAAGATGAGTCACCCACTCAGACATGAAGATACTAATAAAGTACACAAGACACTATAAGAAGAAAAGTGATGAGTAGGAACAGTACCACAACACTATTGGACAATACTAAATTTGAACAAAAAATACAGAACACTAACAACAGATATTGGATTTGATGCATAAAAAAAAGAGCCTCAAAATAAAGACGGAAAAAATGAAAGTACAAGTAAAAAATTCCCCCAAAACCCTTAGTTTATTTGTGCATAATATTTAAACTACTGACAGATGATAAATCAACTTAATGGTGCAGCTGAAGATGAACATACAGCATAATATAGTAGATAATGTACAGCAAACAATACAATAAAAATTTACACACTGGGTGATACAGGAAATTGATAACTTACTTGAAATACAATTGTATTCAATTTTTATTAACCCCAAAACAAACAAATGTATAGAGAAGTGATAAAATGTCCTCACTTTTCAATGAACAAAAGACAAAAATTGTAGATGAATTGTCCAATCTTAGACACAGCCAAAAAAAATTATTAACACCTGTCTTTGGAAAGAAACTCTGAACATTTGCTTCCCTGAGCTGGAACCAAGAAAGAATAAAGGACTTTTTTGCTGCACAATAAAATTATTGAAATATAACTACTTACATGTTCTAAGATTCTAGTCCCATGCACTAGACACCAGTTATGTGGACACTTAAATTCTTTTTGCATTTAGCAAGACCTCCTGTCTGTTTCAATGTGGTACAACACAATATAACAAATTTTTGTACAAAAAGAAGTGATATTCCCACGAGTAGTGGATTATGTGATGGGTCTCATCCAGGTAATTTTAAGGGCTGTACTTATTATCAGAATTTGAGAATGTAAAACTACAAGAAATCTTTACGCACAGCAAGCCCAGCAAGTACCAACAACAAAATTCACTTGCACATCAAATATAGAAAAACGTGTCTAATGTGCATCTGGCCAGGACTCCAGTAAACATCAGTCACATTAACACAATAGATAACAACAGGGACTCAGCACCTATAAAAAATAACCATCTTATTCGAACAACATTGTTAGAAGAATTTAAATAAGTGTTTAATCAGTTAATACTGCAATATGGCGTAGTGTTAAATTTTCTAAGCATGTTGATTAGTATTATTATACGACATCTGTTATAGCATATTATTATCTGAAGTATAAAAATCTCTGAATTTCTGAATTTACAATAACGGAATGTGAATGGTTTAGTCTGACGTAAGGAAACGTCATAGATATTCGTATCTCAAAAATAATGTCATAGACATATTACTTCCTAAGTGAGTGTCAGTTTACTGAAGATATAGCTATGTGACACCAAACTACACAGTGAATAATACAAATCATCCAGAACCAGGATCCAGCAAAGATTCCTGATTAATACAACTTTTAGTAAAAAAGGATTACCCAGAACACACAGTTATCTTCAGTTTTGTTAGGAACCTATTCCTATTAACCTGTTAACCTATTCCTAGATTGTAAAATCACAAGACAAACTGAGATGTATACGGAAACAATAAATACATAATCTTAAATATAGATTTAAAGATACTGACAGAACTTGATATGGCTGTAGAAGCATTACCAATTATATTGGAAAAAAAATACAAGAAAGATCTTTAAGCAGTGTAAAAGAGACAACCAGATGTAAAGTAGGAAAGTTTAGAATGAGACCTGTCTGTGTATGCCCAAGCCCTGGTCTACATTGATGATATTACACTAATTACAAAGAATAAGTAAGTAAAAACTTCAGAATGGAGTAACTGAATGTACAAGTGCCCTCAATGTGAGAGGGATGAGGAAAAACATGGAGAAAAGCAAAATGGTAATGCTTGCCTGAATATTAAGTGGGAAAGAAGGCAGTTGGAGTAGGTCAAGAGGTATGAATATCTGGAAACAGTAATCACCTCAGATGGAAAGGCTGACAAGAAAAATAAACCATAGGGTTTAAGAAGCAAACCAAATATGCCACCAGATTTGTAATGTTATTATGGGTAACATATAAATCATGAAAGAAGTCATACTATGGGTAGGCCTACGCAAGACAGTTTTTATATACACTCTACTATATGAAACAGAAAACCTCTTGCTAAAGAAACAAAAGCAGACTGCAAACCAGTGAGCTAAAAAAAAACTAGGAAAGAATGAATATGACCATCAGTAATCTGTTCCAGAGGTTGATATAGTGCAGAGAAGAGCACTGGAATGGTTTGGTTTTGCAGATAGTAATGAGGCCGTGCAGAAGGAAGCTGAAACTTGTCAGAGAGGAATACCAAGATTGGAATGGATTGACTACATTGAGAAGTTGGGTAATAAAAGAGGTCAAACACCTTACCAAGGATAGAAGGTGGCTGACCTTACTTGAGGTGGTTGAAGGACCCCAATGTTTTAAGGCAAAATGGATGGAAAAGAAGAAGAGGAAGAAGAAGCTGGAAGACAATCTACAGCACCACAAGAGCTTAAGAAATGTATAAACATTATTTCCCTGGAAATGAAACAACTGTTGAAAAAAGCAAGAAGAGGAAAAGCCACAAGGCACAATCTGTACAGTCCAGCAGATAAAACCAAAAATGATCAACTAACTAGCTAACTAAACAATATTCTGAAGCAGAACTTGAAGAAATGTGGGAAGCATCGTTTAGAAGGTATATAACCAACCTGTAAGGAAATATGATTACACTATAGAAACCTTTCAAAAACTTATAAAACCATTAAGCCATATAACTGCCAAAAAGATAAACTGCATCTGAGGTGGGCCCTTGAACAGGCTACAATAAGAAGAAAGCCAAAATCTTTGCAGAACAATTTACCAATATTTTGTTAGTAGACATGACATAGTGATGAATATGACAGTATAGTATAACAGTTCCTTTTGTCTCCCATATAAACACAACAGAGTTGGAATTCACCAGTCCAAAGGAAATAAAAAAGTATTATAATTTTCTAAATATAAAAAAGTCACTAGCCTAGATCTTATAACAGAAAAACAACTCAACAAAATTACTCAAAACTCAAAAAACAACTCGAGAATACATTAGTTTTACTAACATACATATTCAGTGAAGTATTACGATTTCAGTTATTGGGCTAAAAATTTTATATTTCCTATATTATCACAAAAGCAAAGAAAGAAAATGATCCAACAGATGTTTTTTTCATTGTAGTTTCCTACAAGCTATACATCAGTGTTGTCAAAGATGTTCAAAAAATTAGTATTACATACAGTCAATGAGGATCTAGCACCAGATGACTATATACCTTATTATTAATCTGGTTTTTGCCAAGAACACTCTACAATGCAATAGATATATAACAACAAATATTATCTACAATGCTCTAGAATCAGGCTGATATCTACAGCAGTATTATTAGGCATAAATTTGTTGACTCTGGCATGGTGGTTTACTGTTAAAAATTAAGCAAACATTTCTACCTTCACACTTCAGTTTACTTAAATCTGAACTAAATAACTGTAAATTAAAAATAAGTTTGTAATGAAACATGTGATTAACATCCAATTAAAGCTGGAGTACTACCAAGTAGTGTTCTTGACCAGTGCAGTATGTCTTGTTTATATCTGATTTATCAAAAACCACAAACAGAAATACTGGAACTGATGATTCAGGCATCTAAAGCTGAAAACTTTGTGTTAGCCTCATCAGAATTATAAGAACATCGAAACAGTCCAAAATTGGTTTGAGAATTGAAAATAAACCCACCCACATCACATTCATACTTTAATTCAGACACCTTAAGTATATAAAAATAATATTGAAATATCTTGTAAAGATGAAGTTAAAATCTAGAAATGTAATCAGTGAAACCATAAGTAAAAAACAAATAGATTTATCAAATAATTAAACTGACTAATAGATAGCAGATCACAATTGTTAATAGAAAATGGAAGTTAAATCTAAGAAGCTATAATAAAACACAAGTATTACTGAATACTGAAATATGGGGGATTTGCCAGAAAATCTAATATTAACATAACTCAAAGGTTTCAGCCAAAAATATTGAGCATGTTAGTAGATCCACTATGGTGCATATCTAGTCAACCATTGTATGGTTTTTAGATATTGGCATAGGCAGGGGAGGAAAGAGAACAATATTGTGTCATTTTATTGATCTCTTCAAGACAGATCTCAATATTATTTACAGTGATCACTAATAAATAATAATTCTCTGACTACAAAAATGTTGTTGTGAGATGAGTGATCATATTATTTTTGGTTGACCCCCACCTACTGAAATGAAACACACACAGATTCATGTATACAATTAGTACAATGGTTTATTCAGTAGAAAAGCAGTAAACACAATGTCAAATTACAATTCATTATTGGAACCACTTTTGGAGAGAGAGAGGAGACTCAAGACACTATGGCCTACTGTCTTAATTTAACTCAAAGTTACGGAGGTTTTGTTGCTGTACATTTCCTTCTTATAATAAATTACATTTTATAACACTAGACTTTCTTTTATTTTCTAGTTGCCAATTCAGTAAATAAAAAAAAGTATTATTTACTTAAAGTATTTTTACTTTGTTTTGAAGGTGTCCTGATTTTGAGGTGGGGTAATAATGTCCCAGTGACTGAATATGGTCATACCTGATACAGAAATACAATCACCTTACATTTTGAATAATTTTGATTTTGATTTATCGATCATAGTATGATTTATTTTTAATATTACTATAAAAAGAGTAATTAGTATGTAAAAATGGGTAACTTGGTCTTATTTCTTACTTGATAGATAAGTAGTGAAGTATTTTGTTTTGTCTGCTACCAGTAGACAGACTGATTAATATTGCTGTCTTTATCTTTCATGCTTTTTTACCTGGATCACATAGCTTCTCGTATTTGATGGTCAATTACCTCCTATATAGTTTCATTCCTAGACTGTAGTTGTCATAATTTTTATAAACAGTTTGATAGGTTTTTTTCACTTGACAGGTTTTAATATGTTATTATTAACACCAGGTGTTTCATCCATTCTCTAATGTTGTGCTATCTTGAGTGATAAAACAGTACAATGAAAGATGGACATATAATGGGAGAAATATTTTGTGTAATGGTAACGTCAGTAATATGGAGTTGTCAAGTAAAAAAAAGTGACATTAATAGTTATAGAAATTGATGGACTGTTTTCCAAAATGAAGAAAACCCCAAACATATTTATCCATCAAAGTGGATGTTTGGCTTCAGACTAGTGAGGATTTGCTGTAGAATGTACCAAACTGTTAATCTGTCACTGTATTAAATGGAAAAACCCATATATAGGGAGGTATTGTACTGTATTCTGATTCTTGCCAGGGATATTACACCCCATAAGTAGAAAGGGGATGTTTCTGATCTACAATCAACATAATCATGTAGAGTCAAGGTATACAAATTAAGACATGAAAATCCTAGAAGTAGTGAAATAAAGTTTCTCTGGTACCATAAGGAACCATGTGAAGAGTTATTGTGCAATGTTTGTATGGCACTGGCTTATTCTGGAATAAGATCTTGTAAACAACATCTTGGCTAATATTTTGAAATAATTTGAAATGGTCGCCAGCAATTAATTGTGATTCATTTGGTACATTAAACAGTATTTACACATTAATGTAAACAGTATTTACACTATTGGTTAAAAAAGATAGAAAGTGTGGGAGCAAGAAGAGTGGAGTCGCTGGATGAGAAAGCTCATCAAGTAGTTGCAGCTGTGGACAAAGAGGAAATATGGGGAGATCAACTATTATCTTACCCAGTTTCTGAGTGGACATGGGTAATTTAGATCTTATCTGAAGAATATTGGAAAGGCCGAGTCACATGAGTTGCTGTATTGCCCGGGAGCTGCAGATAATGCCAGTAATTCCTTTTTCATCTGCGACAGATGGGAGCAACACAGGAGATCAGCGCAAGAGGCTATTTGGCAGGAGATCTCCCTGAATAATATTGTCAAAGCAATGATTCTAGGGGAGAATACCTGGAACTCAGAACACCTGGGATGGCACGCTTCACAGAAGAGATTCTTCAGGGAAAGGAGATAGACTTGGACAACATAATATAGAAGAAGAATAACAAGCCAGATCTGAGGCCTAGGGCTGAAGAACAATAGGCCTATCCTGAAGTAATGTGTCAAATAGTTCCAAATTAGTGACCTAGAAGAAGAAAGGGAGATGGTCAAATTAATTATTTTGATTTGTATTTTCTATCATAGTTGAATAATTTTGGAAACCAAATATGTTTGCTAAGCAAAGTCCATCTTGTGAGATGTAAGTGCTTCAGCACTCTGAAAGTACAGCAGGCACATGGGTAAGCTATGGTGAAACTTCTCTACACTTTCATTGTGTGGAAAGGGGGAGGGATCCAGTGCCCATCTCTCTGTTCAGAGAACCCATCAAAGTGGTGCATCCACAGGGTTGATGGCTTGTTTTATGCAATTACGTGTAAATTAACACTTAACTGGTTTATTAAACTACTATTTTATTAAGAATTCACCCACAAGTAAGTTATTTATTTTATTCTTATTTATTGTGGTATTATCATGTCATAGTCCTCTACAATTTTTGATTTTGTAAATTGGTCATAATATATTGTATTGTTTGCAATTATGGAGTGTAAGGTATTATCGAAGATCTTGAAAAAATAGCATTTAGTGAAAACTAGAAACCATGAGAAAAGGTCGTCTGTTCTCAAATCTTACAGCTACATATGAAGACAAAAACATTACATATAAAAGAAAGAAAGTGCAATGGTTAACAGGCTATTCTTATCTGAATAAAATGTTTAGTTCACCATGAATTCATTTTTTCAGCTGAAAAGTTTGTATGGTCAAATGGTGGCATAGGTGATTTTGTGCAAAGCAGTAACTAAGAATGAAGGATATTGCTATAAGAAGATTTATCATGTGACAGATACAATCAGAGAGATGAAGCAGAACTTCTTCAAAAAGTTCCAGACCTGTAACAGAAGCAGCTACTGTAGGGCCATGGAGAAGAAAACCAAGGTGTAGTGACTACTTATAAAGCTCTTTTCTGTGAAGTCTTTGATAATGTATTAATTAACAGTTTGATGTGGAGATCATAAAACACTAGAATTTCACAATCTACTAGACAGCTAGCAGATTTCTACTATGAAAATACAGTTTACTGAAGCAGCTGTTTCCACACTAACAAAAAACATTGTGTTTCTTTCATATGGAAAATGAGCATAATGTTCTCCGCTTAAATCCACATGAAGATATACGTGTGACAAAAGCTTATACAAGTTTTAAAATACATGCTACAAAAAAATTTGACATCATTATGACACCATTAAAAGCTCATTTGTGCTCTGAAGAGGATAAAAACATACACAAGGACAAGAGAGACAGACAACCCACTTTATTATTGCTTTCCATTGTAAAGGAACTTCTGCTCCAAAGATTGTGGCAGGTCTCGGTGCACAAATATATAGAACGAAACAAACAAAACATTTGTTCAGTGCACAGAACATTTGTTCTTAGATCAGATTGGTAGATTTCATGTTTAGTAAAGTCCAGCAGTTTATTTCAATAAATACTACTTTTGCACATTTTAAATTGATTTTTATGTTGTAATAAAGGAGTATAAAAATGCAGGAAATTTTGTGATTAATAACAAGAGACCTGAAGTGACTTTTACAATTCGTGACTGTTTTTTTATATTCATTATAAAATTTATTTACAGAAACTTAATTTTTTCATTAGTTACTTTTTTCTTGGGGGAGGGGATCTGAACAATTTCACTATTATTTAGAGATTATCCACTGCTTGGATCCACCCTCCACCAAATTGTATTTTATATACATTAATATACTGCACTGTATTGCCAATCTGTTTTTCCTTAACTGAAACGTCATTAACCTTATTTTATCGTATTATGCCTTTTCAAGTGATATGCAATTTATTGTTGTCAATCCACATGTTATTATATTGGAACCACACAGTTAATACCTTAGCAATGAATGGTTACCGGTTTGGTCACACATATAATAACAAGTTAATTCTCTGCTAGGCATGAAACTGCCTATGCCAGTTAGTACTTTATACAAACTCAATAGGATAATCTGATGGAAATAGAAAACATTTGTTTGTTAAAGAGCACCTGTAATGTTTTCATCTTTTTTTTTAGGTAGAAGGTACAAACGATGCAAGCTGCTTGTCAAAATTTTCAATGGTTAAACAAGGGTACTTTGATGATGCTTATCTAATATATTTTGTTTCCAAACAATGTAGAAGATCTCCACTGATCCACTTGGGTTACTATGTTCGTGCTTCAGTGATAAGCAATGTTCTAAAGGAGTTTTTTGCCATACCAAGTCTATCTATGTGTCAGGTAAGAAAGTGTTAGTGTATCTATATATATTGTAACAGTGATACGTTCAATTTACTGTGTTATTGATGAATATTATAAGATCGTGTGTTGGTCAGATCATGTTTACTGATGAAAGCTCAGCATGTTATTCTTAATCTTCTAGAAGATGTAATAGAGTGTTGATAATTTAGACTATGTGTTGCTTGGCCAAGTTGGGATTATCAATTTTTGTCAGGACCTTTGAATATATACGAAATTCATTAGAATAATAAAGAAAAAAACTATATCACTCGCAGTCATGTGCCAATTCCTTATCGTAAGCATCCTCCATACTTATTTTACTCTTCCATACATTGTCTTCCCCTCTCCCATCATGTGTTTAGTTGGTGTTTTATTACACTTGGGAACGCTGCTTTCAATCATTATTTCTACTTGCCTTGGACCTTTTGAATCTGTATAAACCCCACAATATCTAGATTGTCGTAGAATTGTCTCAATTCACCATTTAGATCAATTCTCCAGCTGTCATCATTTCTGACTGGGCCTTATATCTTCCTTACAAACACTGCCAGATGTTTTTCTGAGGGTTCTTGCTCTGTATCCATAGGTAGCAACTGGTCACATTGGAGTTTTGTTATCCAAATTATTGGAGTTTTGTGTCCCTTTATTATCCTATATTGTGTTTCCTGTATACCATCATTGGTTTGGTTCACTTTTCCCTCCGGTACGCAAAAGTTGAGCACCTCATTGTTGTCAGTACCATTTTGCCAGGTCTCCCTCAGCCTCTATGATGCTTTTAGCCTCAGTTCTTTGATCTGGTCTTGGACCAGACACACTCTTCTTTTAAGGTATCTTAACACTTACACACTTCTTCATCAGATCTTCTGATTATGATGAGCACACATCTGTACTTATTTTACATAATGGGACATTTTGATATACTTGGAAGTCTGTGATTAGTTTGTGTAACCTCTGCATGCAGTATGGGGACAAGACCGTCATTCTGTTGTAAACCTTCCTTAATCTCAAACTGATCCGTGCTTCTGTTTTTTATTTTAATTATCTTCTGAGCATTCTGTTGGCATGCTAGTTAACTTCACTGGAATTAAGGGGGTTCACTGTCTACCATTGTTTTATAGTGTTCTTCTCAGTCTATCAAGTTGTATGCTTGTTGATGTCGGTGAATATTCTGCCTAAAAGTAGTATCATACTTTCATGCATTTTCTACTATTGTTTGGTGAACATGAATGTATACCAATATCTATAAAAAAAGATGTCAAAACATTGTATGACAGAATTAAGTAAAAACGTATTTTTATGAAAAGGTTATTTATTATTCAGTATCACCCCCCCACACACATACACCCACTCACGCTTGTATTAAGGGAAGGAATTTCCCAGGAGTTGCTTCAGTCCTCTTCTTATCCAACTTCTTCAACTTCCAAGCTTCCACTCCATAAAATAACTACAGTCTTTACCATGGAATCATGTATCTTTCCTTACATGTTTTTCATAGGCGTATATTTTACTCTACCCTATTCCATTCCATCTTTTTTCAAGAATCCTTCCCTGTATTACTTTATTTCTTGTCTCCTTTGTATCTTCACTGTACTCACTAATAGTCACACCAAGATTGTTGACAGCATGATATTTGATATTCATTGTCAAGTACCAAAGTTTTGTATGCCCTCAATTAAGTTATGACTGACATATATTATTCGCACATAATATGCTTTGGCCAAATGTATAAACAACACTTGAATGAAGTACTTCTTTTATCAGTATGATAAAGAAATGGCCTTAGTGAGGTAACAAATTTGGGGGGGAGGGGAATTACAGTGATCACTGGAATTGTTGCCTAACAACTGCAACAATTCTATTGGATCATTGCTTTTCCATGGAGTGACATACCTCTTGCAAAAGAAAGGGTACGTGATACAGACAATATCCAGTTAAAATATGTTATGCAGTGTTTTGTATTTAATGTGTTATGTAGTTGTTTTTAGTCTTCTTCTTCTATCACATTTTAGGCATACAGCCTCTTACGACTTATACTTGCTATTGAAGTTGAGCTCTGCATCTTTTCCTTGATGGCTTCAAGGGTCTTTGTCGTTTTGGTTGATATACAAGATACCTTTTTAGGAATACAAGTATTTTCCATTCTTTTTAGACGGTTTTTAAAATTATTTTGTATTTCTCCATTTATGCTTTGTAGTTGCAACACTGACCTTATATCACTGACTTTGTTTTTCTCTTCGTATCCATTATTGTATATTGTGCTGTACCTCATAGAAATCTCATTTCTTCATGTTCAAACCAAGAAAATTAATTTAAACTGATTTGTTTACAGGTAATTTCTTTTGGTGCAGGGTTTGATACAAGCTTCTTCAGGCTGTCTGGAGAAACAAATAAAAATGTTGTGTATTATGAAATAGACTTACCCCGTGTTGTTCTTAGAAAAATTCAGTGCATCCAAGGGTCGGATGTTCTGAAAACTATTATAGGAGACTTCAAAGGTAATGTTTTAGATATCTGTAAAATTGATATTTATTTTAGTTTTGTGTAATCATTGTTCTTGATTCCAAAACTATTCTAGTATTGTATGGGTCGTGATCCTGCATGTACAGTATATAGCTGTACTTTCAGCGAACACACAGGAATTATCAAAATTTTGGTCTAAGTTGATAAAAAAAAAAAATAATAATAAAAAACTGCAGTTGATATCTCAGTCACTGTATATTATTTATCCTTTTCCCTGGATTTAGTTTAGGGAATTGTCTGTGAACTAAACTTAAGATTTTTCTAATAAAAATGTAACATTTGTCACTTATATAAGGGTAAGTCAAAAAGTACAAGGAAATTAAAAAAAATATTTTATGTGTGCTTATGTAAATGAAACCTGTGTTATTTTTCCACATAATTCCTTCCTATTTCTATGCACTTGGTGTATGTCTTAATGAGCTTTTGAATTCCTTCCTAGAAGAAACATTTTAGGCTTGTATACTTATATACAGCCACGCCAGCCAAACAGACATGTGTTTCTCACATTATTTTTATTGGAACAAAAAGATGAAAAACATTTTGAGCCAGATAAAGACTGTGTGGTTGGAGATTCTGTAGCTCAGAACTGGTATCTTGAAGACAAAGGGTCATTTTGTAGTTTATAGAATGTCAACCTTTTCTCAAAGCAAAATCATATCTTTCAAAAATTTACCACATTTTTTGTACTTGCTTTTCAGTTTCAGTAATCACAGTAGTTTTCAGTTGTTGCTGTTCACTTTTAGGTGTGAAATGAACTGTGTTTTGATGTCAGTGTGTTATGTCATTGTCAATGTTGTGTGAAGTGATTAGGTTTTTTAATGTTCATTTCAGAGAGAAATCTGGGATTATAAAGCAATTACACTATTTGTAGATCTTAGCTACCACTTAAACAACTCTTTCTATGGCACTGCTGCATTTTGCAATTAAGCTATGTGGGTCTCACCTCCTCTGACTTTGGAAAATGTTTCACTGCTCATATTGCTTCCTTGCTCCAGTTGGACAATAGAGCACTCATTTTAGATTGACTTTCAATCAAAATATTAAACTGTAATTATGAAACAGTACTTCCAGAGAACAGACACTTTGAGGTTAAGACTTAAGAACACAAACACTTAACTTAACAGACAAAAAGAGAATCAGTGCTGCTCTGTACTTGATGGGGAAGGAAAAGAAAATTTATCTTTACTTTTTTTAGTTGCACAGTGCACAGAATTCATATTAACAAGATAGCGAATCTAAGATAAATATTACTGTGAGAATGAACTTTTATGGAATAGTACCCGCTATATTATTATTGTCAGTATTCTGAGTTCGAGAAAGTTGAAGAGTATAGAAAATTTATATTATATTTTTAAGCATTTTAGCAAATCACTGTGTGAGTTTAATTTCATGTTTTCTGGTTGCATTGCACTTGAAACCTTCCCATAGCACCTGGAATGGTAATTATTCTCTTCTCAGAGGAGCTTGTCTTTCTTTGCTTCCAGTGGATACAATAAAGTTCTTATCAGATTCATTTTGTTATGAAATTATCATTAATTCTATTCTTTGTATTAGTTTTAGCACAGTGTAACTGAGAGCCTCTATGCTTCATACTTTAATTTGTAAGTACAGTGCACGCCGGTTATTGTGATCACTTTAGGACATAGCTAGCCTGATAACATTAACCGATTGCTAACAATGAACGAAAGAACCAAGTAGAACTTTGGAAAGTTGTTTATTCACTTGCTAGTACACTACATACAGTATAATGAAACGTAGTACAGTACAACAAAAACTTACATGTAGGCCAACTGTATCGGCATCAATTAAAAAAGTCTTTTATTGTTGTTTGCCTCTGGTTTTCTCTCAATAGATCATTAATAAAGCGTTCATACTCATAATGTTTCTGAAAATCTACTGACCTGTGCTGGACACCGCATCGTAACACTTTTAACGCCTCTCTCATTTCAGCGTTTGTTGGAGGTTGAGGAGGTTCAGTAGCATCATCAGCTTCTGCTTCAGCCTCTTCTTCTCCCACTTGTGAGTCTGAGGATGTGGCAGCTTCACACACGTCGTCTTCTGTCGGTCTAGCAGCAACAATTATGTCTTCATCGATCTCCATCCATTCTTGAAATTCGTCTACAGTCATGTCTAATGGACGAATGTCTGCTGCATCTTCAGATTCTGGGGCCTGTTTTGAAAATCCTCCATGCTTGAAGCAGTTCCGAATCGTACTTCCTGAGACATTATTCCATGACATGACCAGGAGATGCAGGGCCTCAAGAACATTGGTTTGTTTTGCAAGGTCATTTGCACTCAGTTCTTTTAAACTCTCCGTGTTTTCTAGGATTCTTGTGCGCATCTCATGGCAATAATATCCCTTTAGGGTTCGAATGATCCCCTGGTTGCATGGTTGTATCAATGAAGTCGTGTTGGCAGGTAAGAACACAAGATTGATGTTCTTTAACTCACAGTTTACATTGTGTGCTGTACAATTATCAATCAGCAAGAAGATCTTCCTGTTTAACCTACTATCCCATTTTAATAGCCATTCTTTGAATATTAATGCAGTCATCCATGCATTAGAGTTTGAATGATAGTCTACTGGAAATTTCTTCATACCTTTAAAGCATCGTGGGTTCTTGCTTTTGCCAATTACCAGAAGCCTTTCTTTGTCACCATTCATATTTATGCAGCACAAGACAGTTAACCGTCCCTTTAGCACTTTCATTCTTGAACAAATAAGTATGCTCAGGCAAGGCGCGATAATACAGTCCGGTCTCGTCAGCATTAAAGACACAATCCGAAGAGTACATGGATATCATTTTTGGCCACTCCTCTTCTATCCGTCTTTCAGCACCAGAGAAATCAGCATCCTTCTGTTCACCATGCATTCGTTTGTACACAATGTTATTTCGTTTCTTCCAACGATGAAACCATCCTGTTGCTACAAAATCATCTTTTCCCATTTTCTTAGCAAGTTCTTCTGCTTTTTGTCGCATCAGAGGTCCATCAACATGAGCATCTTGTTCACGAACATTAGTGAACCAAAGTTTTAGAGCTGATTCAACCTCATTGTCTTTTCCACCACGAAACCTCTTACAATTCAAGTTTTGGTTTTCTTTTCCAGCCCTCACAGTACTGTCCCGATTTTTTAACAATTTGCACAGAAGAGGTTGTGAAATCTGTAACTGCACTGCCGCACTGCGTTGACTCATTTTAGGCAATTTGTCGTAGCGTTCTATGATTGAAAGTTTTTCTTTAAGGTTTAAATCTTTACGTTTATTCTCCACACTAGCCATAATTTCACTGCAATAACGTAAACTTCACAATGTAAAAGCTGTAGCTATACTGAAGGGTCGAACATGGGTTTATTGCTCGAAAGTGAAAGTTGAGCGGGTGAATGGCCGACTGCACCCCCTTCTACTTCGTCCTTCAGAACTTGTAAACACTATGACCAGAGGGACAAAGAGTCGCAGACAGTGTAATTCGTTTTGTGAATGCAGTACAGTCAACCCAGATATTCTCAGACAACTGTTTTACGAAAGCAAAAATGTGCTAACATAAACCGAATTATTGATTACAATAAGCGACATTTTTTCAATGTTTTAATATTCGTCTGGACGGGTCTTCATGAAAGTGATAAGAATATCCGAATGATAACATTATCCATGATCACAATAAGCGGCGTGCACTGTACTTCATACAGATTGTGTAACACTATTCACTTATCACTGACAGCTGAAAGTTTCTAACAGTTTCTAATAGTTGGAATGTTTGGGCAAAACAATTGAAAAGTTTGCCGGTATGGTTATGGAGGAAATGTAAAAGTTTAAATTGATAGACAGTGAGAAGGTACTGGAAACTGTAATAAAACAAGTTCATTAAAAGCATATTAGAAAATGACAGTTGTACTTGGCTACATTCTGGTAACAAACTGTGTGCAGAAGTTAATGTTTCAAAGGAAAGCAGAAAGCAAAAAAGGAAAAAGGAAAAGATACTGGATAGCACTCATTGTGATAAAGTGCAACTGAAGGGAACTTCACAAGACAACATGGAGGATACTGTTGAGGGGGAACCTATGATTAGGCAGATTTATATTTCACATTACGACAGTGATGCGAAGGATATAGTTATTCCTTTGTTACTCTTTTGTGTTTATTGCTAACATGTTATGAATTTTTGATTCAATACTATGAAAGGTTAAATGGTTTTTGCATAGTGACATAAAATCCAGATTAAAATTAATTTACCTTTTTTCATCCGTCGTGTGACTTCTTATTGTATTTAATTAAATAACGCGTTTCGAGGCTCAAGGCCTCATCTTCAGATTTCAGTCCCGTGTGGACGTCGTTAACACATTAAAACTAAACTACTACACATTAAAATAAAACACAGTACACAAGTTAACCGATGTCTGGGTGCGCACCCTTTGCCGGCTCGCGACGCACTGCCTGCAACTCCTCTACGGTCTCGTCACAACGCCCCACCATCGATTGCTGTCTGTTCCTGCTTAATATGAATTTGTCCACAACCATATCGTATAGCTGATGTGATTTAAAATTCAGCTGGTCATTTAGCATGTTACTAGGATTGCACTTAAACGCCCGGTATATTTCAAATTCTTCGGCTGCGTTCATGTATCGTCCCTTATTGCAGAGATGTAATGGCTTGCAGTTGGTGTCAAAGTCAGTATAATTATGGTTATGCACCATTAAGTGTTCGGCATATTTTGATTTACAGGCTTTTAAGTTATTTTTAGGTAGATGTTCTTTAAACCTCTGTCTAAATGCCCTGCCTGTCTGACCGATATACACCATATCGCAATCATTACAAACCATTTTGTAAACACCTGTTCTTTTTTCTTTCAACTGTTGTGTTTTAGGCCGTAATAATTTTTGAACATTATTTGTGGTATGGAACAATACGAGCATGTTATGTTTCCGACATTCGTTTTTTACAACCATAGATATATTATTGGTGTACTCAGTTGAAATAAACTTAACTTTATTATTTTTGTTACGTGTACTGATGACGTTCTTCTTCTTATGTTTACGTAATAACCGTTCGACCATTGAGCTTCGGTACCCATTCACTTCCGCTATATATTTAATTGTATTCAATTCATCTATATAATCATCGTGCTCAAGAGGTATACTTGTCAACCGGTGTAAGAGGCTATTGAAAGCGGCCATTTTTTGAGTGTACGGGTGATAAGATTTGGCGTGTATAACGGAATCAGTTGCTGTAGGTTTTCTGTATATCTTGTAACGAAATCTATTGTTATGTTTTATTAAAGTTAAATCTAAGAAATTTATTTCATTATTTGTTTCTACTTCTGCTGTGAATTGTAGTTTTGTATTGATACTATTCATAAAAGACTTTAGATTATCTATTTGTCTCATTGTCCCATTGAAAATAACAAAGGTATCATCTACATATCGTCTGTAAAAAATAATCTGGTTATTGAATTTATTGGTTACCGAAAGCAAATATGTATTTTCAAAATGACTAAGGTATATGTCAGACAAGAGTCCAGATAAAGGTGAACCCATAGCGAATCCCTCTTCTTGAATAAAAAATCGATTATCGAATGAAAAATAGTTCTGTTTTAAAATGACACCAAGAATATATAGTAATTCATTTATTTCTTGAGGACCTAAACTGCCAGATTTTTCCAAGTTGTTTTTCAGAATCTCAACCGTGGCTTGAACCGGTACATTTGTGTATAGGTTATTCACATCAAAAGACACTAATTTATATCGAGTTTCGGTATTAATATCTCTTGTTAGGTCCACTAACTCTGAACTATTTTTAATACTGTGATTATTTTCTAATGTTATATTGTTTTTTATTATCTCAGCTAATTTCTTGGCTGCTTTGTATCCTGGTGCTATAGTGTAATTTATAAGAGGTCTTATAGGTGTGTCTTCTTTATGGATTTTAAGTAGATCGGTAAAATGAGGTGCTTGTGCAGCCATTGGTTTCAGGTACCAACGTGTGGTATCATTAAAGAGATGTGTGCATTTATTGATTGCATTATTAAGACTTTTCACAAATTTGGAAGTGGGATCTACATCAATGGGTTTTATATTATTGTTGTGGATGAAGTCATAAATTTTTTGCTGGTATACCTCTCTTGATATAATAACTAATGTGTTACCTTTGTCCGCTTTAGTAACTATAGCGTTATTTTCCTCAACTTTCTTTCTAATTTGTTTAATAACTCTTAATTCATTTAAATAGACCAATTTTAAATTAAAAGGTCGTGAATGATTCTTGTTGTGTATACTAAGGGCCTTATTTAGTTTCCTGTTAATCAAAACTCTTAGTTCGTTTTGTGAATTTACGTTGGGCACTGTTTTTATCGCTGCTTCAGCAATACAATAAAACGTATGTTTACATTTAGTAATCGTATTATTGTGTTGACTTGAAATCAAGTTATTTATACGATTACTAAATGTAAACATACGTTTTATAGCCGTGTATCCAATTTATCAGACATTGAATTCGACTCGAGAGAATTGAATTTACTTAATAAAGGTTTGAAATATAATGTGCCTGATTTTAATAAAAACCATTTAACACGTGAAATAATACATGCTGAAGCAGCGATAAAAACAGTGCCCAACGTAAATTCAGAAAACGAACTAAGAGTTTTGATTAACAGGAAACTAAATAAGGCCCTTAGTATACACAACAAGAATCATTCACGACCTTTTAATTTAAAATAAGTCTATTTAAATGAATTAAGAGTTATTAAACAAATTAGAAAGAAAGTTGAGGAAAATAATGCTATAGTTACTAAAGCGGACAAAGGTAACACATTAGTTATTATATCAAGAGAGGTATACCAGCAAAAAGTTTATGACTTCATCCACAACAATAATATAAAACCCATTGATATAGATCCCACTTCCAAATTTGTGAAAAGTCTTAATAATGCAATCAATAAATGCACACATCTCTTTAATGATACCACACGTCGGTACCTGAAACCAATGGCTGCACAAGCACCTCATTTTACCGGTCTACTTAAAATCCATAAAGAAAACACACCTATAAAACCTCTTATAAATTACACTACAGCACCAGGATACAAAGCAGCCAAGAAATTAGCTGAGATAATAAAAAACAATATAACATTAGAAAATAATCACAGTATTAAAAATAGTTCAGAGTTAGTGGACCTAACAAGAGATATTGTAACGATACAATTAAGCCAAATCTCGTACCAGTGATAAAAAAGATAATTCTTAATATAAAATTTACTTCATATGAAATAAAATGTGTAAAAAATGATTAAAAGGTAAATACTTTGACATGACGTACCACGATATTACCCAACCCAAGTGATTGAGCCGAAAACACAGACATAAAGAAGGGAACCACGTAACATACTTATTAAAATGTAAATATTTTGACATGATTGAGCCAACAACCCAAACATACTTAAGAAAATGTGATTGACAAAACAATGATGGACATAGAACTAAAGGAGAACCAAACCAAGATGAAGAATGAAGATGAAGATTATTGAAGAAGAAGAAGAAGAAGAAGAATAGGAAGAATGAAGAGGAGACAGATAAAACCCAAGGGGAAACTAACACACATATATAAAAGGGAAAGATTGTATGTTAAAGATAGAATACGGTCAATAAACCTTAAATAATTATATATTAATAAAACCAATGTTATTATTATTATTAATTTAACATATGTATCCAATTTTTAAGACAATACAATTGTAAAACAATGTAGTATAGGAAAGGTACACTAACCCTGTCAGAAAGGTTAGATTCAACCCAAAACACAACTAGCCTAATATTGTTTATAGTAAAAATAATACTAAAACAAAAATAGTGAGAAATGGTAGGAGAAGGTATAGGGGTTACCCATTAAATAACACTAATTACAAAACAGTGAACCAAAGTGAAGTGTTAATGCCCTAAAAAATAGTGAAAGTGAATGTGAAACATTCAAATTAGAATGCTAAGGAAATAGACACTCTTTAAAACATTGATAAACCACCAATGATTGGAGTGGAATTATAATTAGTTGTATACCTAGAAGTAATTAAAAATAGTATTTAAAATTAATATAAGGGAAGCATGTGACATATCAAGGAGAAAGCCCAGTACCATAACTTGTGTTAACATGGCATGATAGGATAGAAGTAAAGTTTGTTATTAAAGATTAAAATTATAAAGAATACAACACCCCATGTTGAAAGGGGAATTAACCTTCATAATATTAGAGAAAGTGACAATGTTTATCACCCTAGTTTATAAGACGAGAAAGAAATCAATGTTAGTACTAAGAATAATTTATGACTTATAAAGAATAGTTGATTCAATGTTAAAGAAGGAATATGACTGAAAGGGGACTTACAGTCCATAAACCTAACTATTATATTTTAAATGAAAAGTAATGAAAATGTATGTTGAATAATAATTAAAACACAAACAAATAAATGAAGCCCATCAGGCTGAATTCAGAATGTAATTTAAAAAGGAAATACACTAGAAAACAATCATGGCTGTTTGTAACTAGGAAAACAGTTAACTGCCAAGAACATTCAAATGCAAATTGTATCAATTTCACAAAAAAAATCTTACTAATCTAAGAACAGTGAATGGACAATAATTGTATATCAGTTATTTCAACACAGAAATATTATTGTAATAATTTAATTCAAGAAAGATATGTTATTTATTAAATGTCAACTAATTAGACTATAGTTAAAGTGTAACAGAATATGACCTTATGAGGTATCATTGTAAACTTTGAAAGGAAAGAAAAATAATAGTGATGTCATTTATTATCCCAAAGGAAGTATAAGGGAATAAAATCATTAGGAAAATACTTAATAAATTTGAATAAAAATTCAAATATCTCTAACAATGTATGTAAGGAGTAATTAAACCAGCATTGAATTATTAGTTACTATGACAACGAGTCGTTTGAGGCTTATTTTTCCGTTAAATTAGATAGACGCTGAAGAAACGAAGCGTGGGTACGCCACGCAAGAAATTGGGCAAACTAAAACTTTAATTTAAACAGTTACAACAAGTCAACTAGTGAACCAAAATGATCCAATATGAAGAGACGTCGATCTGTACAGAATTAATGATGACCAGGAACGAAATTAAACAAACTAATTAAAGAAAAAACCCAGACCAGTTTGAAGAAGATGCTGGAAGCCTACAACCAGCCCAAATTCGAAAAATACACGCCTACCCATGATGACCCTTCAACGTGAGACGAACTGATAAGTACCGAATAATTTCTTACTCCTAAAACCCCAAATCACTTAAATTATTTTCAAATGATAAAAATTTCTCACTATTTAAAAAATAGTATTTTCTTTCAAAGGTAGAGGCACAATTTACTTACATTAAAAAACATTTGATTAACTTATAGAGATAACCTTATTTGTGAACATAACTACTGTAACAGAAGTACGACACTACTGAACAAATTGTACAAACACATTATAAATCCTAAGTACGTATAAGGTGTAATAGTGTATTTTCTTTTCATGTAATCAACGTTTATATCTATTTTCATGATCAAAAGAACTCCAGATTTTAAAAACATATTAATTTGTTAGAAGTAACTGAATGATAGTGTTTTGAATCAATTTTGCCAACCTGAGGTGTTTTGTGTTTCAAGCTCTAAGCCGGAGCATAATATTATAAATTTGTTTATTATTCAATTGTCATGTTTATTAATAATTAAATGTGTATTAAAAAGCGCAGTACAGAACATTACTATCTTGTTATTTCATAGTATTTTTTTTTGTAAATATATGTGTGTCAGCGAAGGTTAAGTCATAGCCAACTAGCGCTTGTCACGAGTGGCCGAGTCGACAACCTGTGTAGCAGCGGGAATAATTCGAACGCCACAGCTGTCCATGCTAATATCACATATTACGTTAAAAATTAAATGTTTTAATTGTTTTAACAAAAACAATTTGGCGCCACCCGGGAATCGTAATCCATATGAATTGACAGGTAGGTTGTACTGGTGACATTGACAACGCTACAGACTCCGGTAGTGACGTCGATTTATGTAACAACCAGTGTGCAAACACACTACATTCACACTAATACACAAAATAAACAAGTGTGATACATTTTAACAGGTACGACCTCGTTATCTACGTTACATATTGGCGACCAGCAACGTGTGGCTGGTAAGAATAACTAGCGGCGATCATGAATAGACACGGGATGGTTACGAGACGCAAGGGGAAGGAAACACCAAACCAAGAAGGAAACCCAGAAGAAATGGAGGAAATTGAAGAAGTAGAAATGGAGGAAACGACTGGAGAATTGTCAGAAGAAAACCCACAGGAGGACCAAGTGGAAAATCCAAGCCCACCTGAACCTGAACCTGAACCGGAAATAGAAGCAGAAGTCAGGGTAAATAACCAACCAATCAAACCAACAGAAGAAACGAATTTAGATAGCATGATGAAATTCATGATGGAACAATTTGGACAAATGAACAGGAACCAGGAAGAAATGAGGGAAGCTTCAAAGAAATTGAATGAAAAATTAGAGTCATTACAAGAGGGAAGAAAACGAGACAAGGAAGAGAGAAGACGAGACAAGGAAGATTTAAATAAAAGATTAGAAAAACTAGACCTAAACAGTGAAGATTTGAATAAAAAATTGGAAAAACTGGACATAAACAGCGAAGATTTGAAGAAGCAAATGAAGGAGAGTATAGAATTCCTGAATGATAAAATAGAAAGCAACCATGAAGACTTGAAAAGAAGTCAAGAGGCATTGGAGAAGAAGAGTGAAGAACTGAAGAAACAGATCAAGAAGGATCTGGAGATAGTAAACAAAAAGATGGAAACTAATCATGATGTTCTCCAAAGGAAAATCGAGGAAGAAAGTAAGAAAACCAAGGAGGAGTGGAAGCAACAACTAGTCGAATGTCGAGAAGAGATTAGACAAACGGTAACAGAGACCAACGAAACAGTAATACAAATCAGGGAAGAATTAAATAGTAAAATTAGTAACGTTGAAGAGGAAGGTAAATTGAGGGCGACGGAGTTCTACCAAGTCCTTACTGAAGGGTGCCAAAAGAATAAACAAGAAGTGGTCAAGGAACTGGAGGAGAGGCACCAAGAGCTACAACTGGATGTAAACAATCGGGTGGAGAAGGTGTATACCGTCATAGACAAAATCGACGGACTGACCCGAGAAAACCGAGAAAAAATCCAGGGAATCAGCATGCGAGAGAAACAGATGCAGGAAGAATTAGATGCATTAAGAGAAAAACCATATAATCACACACAGTTCATAACCAGTGAGAACAGAGAAATGATTAATTTTCGTAGCTACAGGAGAAACCCGATAGAATTCCTCAAACGGGTAGAAGAACTGATAGAGAAGAACAGAGACACCAGATGGTCTAGTGTGAGGAGTATGATCGACGAGATGTTTCGTGACACCCATGACAATTGGTGGACGGCCACAAGACCTGAGATAAATGATACTCAAGAGTTCAAGAAACAGTTCAGGGAGAAGTATTGGTCCGAATCAACACAGAATGTGGTCCGCAATGACATTAGTAACGGAAGGTACGAGACACAAGGAGGACACACATTAACATCGTACTTTCTGGGAAAGGTATGTTTAGCCAGAAATTTGGAACCCAGAATACCGGAAGAATCGTTGGTGATACTCCTGGGTTACCATTACGAAGAGGCCATCCAGAAGGCCAGGCGACAAGGCCAGATTAAAACAATCCAAGGAATGGTTAGCTTACTGGAAGACCTGGAGAACGATAACCAGTATCGAAAAAACAGCATCTCAAACCAAAGATACAATAAGTGGAATGAACACAATAATACACCTAATTTCCAGGGACCATACAATTATCCACAAGGCAATAATCGAAATAACTGGGGCCGGAATAACAATAATAATAATGCAGAACCAACATTCAATGGAAACGACCAGCATCGTCATCCAAATAACCAGCCTGGTAACCAAGGACAACAGAACAATCACCCAGGAAGTCCAAACAATAATAGAAGCAGCCCAAATAATAACAACCGACCAAGTGAGAATTATCGAGGAGGAGAACCTGAACAACGTACCAACAGTCACCCCAATGACCACAATTACTACGGCAACCGGTATCATCCCAATTACCAGTACAACCGGGGACCCGGGGGCAATCCAAATAGGAGTGACAATCGACGGCATGTAAATTTTATTAGTGGTAGAAGGCGGAATGACCACCGAAGATACAACTCAAATTGGCACCAAGAACCATGGTACAATGCATCCAACGAGACTGACAACAGACCATCAGTGAACAGGAACCATGAACCACTACAAAACGGAAATAACCAGCAAAATGTGCCACACAATGAAACGAACGACCAGCCAAGCAACCTGGCCGTCAGCCAGCAGCCACCTTTAAACTAAAAAGGTCAGTGATAAAGTATGAACGCCCTTCACATGACCAATCACTTGGGTTGATACGTCAAACAACGTCAGATAAACAAACCAAAGGAATCACGATAATTTACAACAATTATTTAAAAAATATTCGAGAAGAACTTCTCGAGGAAGAGGCCACTCAATTACCACAGAACAATAGCGAAATTGTTCATATAAAGGCAACAATAAACGGTACCATAACCAGTATCCTGGTAGACACGGGGTCTAATATCTCTCTCATTAACCAGCCTGAATTAGAAAGAATTCAAGCTCACTCTCGAACACCAATACCTACATTGCCAATAAATAATATAGTCATCATTGGCGCAACGGGCAAACAGAACAAAACAGTGAAAAAGCAAGTGTCATTGGAACTAGATAATCTAGAATCCACCATCTCCATTATATTTCTCGTGGCAAATGGGCTACCTTTCAATATGCTCATCGGATGTGATATACTAAGAAAGTATTCAGCAGTAATAAACCTGCAGAAGGGAGTAGTGTTGTTAAATTCAGAACAAGGAACCTGGTCCGCGAACATTATCAATTGTGTACCAAGTCCAACTGCTTTAAGCCAAAACGCAGAACTGAAAAGTTATTATTGCCAGAGGCATGAGCCAGATATCACCATAGTAGAGGAGGAGGAGCGTAAGACCTTATGGAACCAGAAGTTTGAAGAGATTATCACCTTCCAAAGAGAACGGCCTATGCAGGAGATTAGTAAAGAACAATCCAAAAAATTAATCGCCATCTACAATGAATATCAGCATGTCTTTTCGAACATCCCCGGAAAGGTTAAGGGATACCAATGTAAAATTCAATTCCGAGAACCAGTGGACTTCCACCGGAAATCATATCCAATAGCACATTCTCTAAAAAACGAAGTTAGAATGGAAATAAATAGAATGATTGCCGAAGACATAATTGAGTACAGTCATTCTCAATATACCAGCCCCATAGTTGCCATACCCAAGAAAAATGGCAAGGTGCGAATTTGCCTAGACGCCCGAGAAATAAATAAGATGATTATAAATGACAGAACCTCACCAGGAGAAACAGAAGAAATTCTGAAGAGATTCCATGGAATCAGATATATTAGCACTTGGGATACTGTATGTGGGTATTGGCAGGTGGAGCTGCACCCACACAGTAGACAATACTTAGCATTCCTGTTCGACGGTAGAAACTACCAGTTCAAAAGGCTACCATTTGGACTAATAAATTCAGTAGCAGTGTTCGTGAAGTGCATGGACCAAGTGTTAGGTCAAGAGGCACTGGAATTTACTACAGTGTACGTTGACGACCTACTTATCACGTCAGCAAGCTGGGACGAACACTGTGAAAGAGTCAGACATGTGTTGGAAAAATTATCTAACAACAATATCACACTTAAGTTAGACAAATCAAAGTTCATTGCTAAAGAAGTAAAGTTCTTAGGATTCAACCTAACTGAAGAGGGAATCTCTCCATCCCAAGAGAAGGTTGACGCCATACAAAATTTCCCATCACCAAGAAACAAAAAACAGTTGCAATCCTTCCTAGGAGTATGTAATTACTACAGGAAGTTTCAGACCAACTACTCCCACCTAACAGCAAAATTTTCCAAGCAATTGTCTTCAAAAGAGAAATGGACATGGGGAGTGGAACAAGAAGAAGTGTTTAAATTAATCAAACAAAAATTTGTTGACACTGTTATTTTACACCACCCTAATTTTGCAAAACAGTTCTATCTAAACTGCGATGCTAGTGATGTAAGTCTAGGCGCAGAATTATACCAAGAAGATGAAGATGGCAATCACCTAGTCATTAGCTTCGCCAGCCGTATACTCAATAGCTGTGAGCGTAACTATAATGTTACAGAAAAGGAGTTGCTCAGCATAGTATTCGCGTGCGGCAAGTTTAGGACGTACATACTTGGATATAATATAACGGTCCGAAGCGATCATAAATCAATATCGTTTCTTAAACAATGTAAGTTGAATCATGGCCGACTTACTCGATGGATACTTGCCTTGCAAGAATACCACATTACATGGGAATATATTCCAGGACAAAAAAATATAGTGGCTGATGTTTTGTCCAGAATAAATGTAGTAAATCAGACATTTGAAGGAGAAAAGGGGAAGATAGCAAAAGTGTATTATATGTTGAAGGATAGAAAAGACCTGGAAGATATTATGAACCAAATAGTGTTGCAACAAGAGCAAGATACAAAAATATCCAACATCAGAAGAAGACTGATGGAGTCTGAAGCCATTATTAACCAATTTTACTGTGTGTACAACAATATTTTATTTATGAAAACAAAAAAGAACCAAGATACTTGGAAACTGGTAATACCTCAATCATTAGAAAATCAAATCATCAAAGATTATCATGTGAGATACGGCCACATGGGAACAATTAAAATGGTAAAAGCATTAGAGGAAGATTTGTTTATAAAAAATATTGCAAGAAAAGTAAGTAAAAACATAAAAACCTGCACATTGTGTCAGATGGTCAAAACCAATAACGAAAGGAAGGATGGAACGATGATACCCATCACATCAAGTGCCAAATTAGAGAAGGCGTTCCTCGACATATGTGGACCATTCCCACGTAGCGGAGGTCGGCATGGCTACAAATTCATTGTTATAATACTTGACCATTACACCAAGTACACCAAATTATGTGCTATAAACAGAGCCACAACAAGGAAAATATTAGACATTATCAAAAATAAATACATTATAGAAATTGGAAGACCGTACATGTTAATAACAGACCATGGAACGCAATTTAAAGGAAGGAAATGGCGAGAAGAGTTATTAAAACTAAATATTAAAACTTATAAAACATCAGTCTACCACCCTAGCAGCAATCCCGCAGAAAGAATGTTGAGGGAGGTGGGACGCATTCTGAGAACTTATTGTCATAACAACCAGAGAGAATGGTACAAATATTTACCTCCAACCGAAGTGTTTTTAAACATTAGTTACCACCAATTCACTGAAATTACGCCTTACTTGATGATGTTCGAGAGGAAGCCAAACAGAGAGATACAAGAGATAATAGAATTCCCAAAAGACCCAGAAGACCCGTATGACAAAAATAAATGGTACAGCCTAATAGTGGAAAAAATTGAGAAACAAAAGGCCAAATATGCCAAGAACCAACCCAAAATAATCAAATATAAAGAGGGAGAAAAAATACTAATCAAAAATCGTGAACTACCAAGTACAATGGAAGGTATAGCAAAGAAATTACTATTGTTATACACGGGACCGTATATCATCACAAGAGACAATGGTAATAATACTTACCAAATCAGTAATATCAATACAAGGAAAATCAAGGGAGTTTACAACCAAACTTCGATAAAAAAGTTTTACGAAGAAGAATAAAACCATTGTGAAATGAAACCGATTTCAAAATTCTAAAAGAGATTGTCAGAGCAGCTTACTCAAATATTTAGATGATATATGCGGAACAATAAAAGGTTTTAATGAAAAAAAAAAAAAAAAAGGAAAAGTTACACAAATTCCTTTCAATTTAAATCAGTTTAAAATATAACAAAAGATTGAAATATGAAGTATGAAGTAAAAAGTGAGATAATCAGGAATAAGTTACACACATTCCTATGTAATAAAAATGTAAGAAGCACAAATTTACAATTATAATTAAAAACAAAAAATAGCTAAAAAGGAATACGCTACAAACATTCCTTTAAGGTAAGACCATTAACTTACCAAAGAATTATCAAAAATGATGTTGAATACAGAGTAAAATAAACAAAAATAAAATCAAGTTCAAATTACTGAGATAAATACTTGAAATTATACTGAACCGAAAGTATTATCAGAAAAAATAAATAAAACTTTACCTGGTACAAGGAGAGAGAGAAATTGTATATAAAACCAATATACAGATATGGCTAAAGCAGAATCATGTTAAATGTCCAAAACAATTAAGATGATCACAACGAGCATTGAAAACGAAATAATGAAAAGTGAGATATGATGAATTAACATATAAGTAAAGATAAAATTTCTCAATATAGTATATGAGTAGATGATAGTGTATAGTTAAGGTATAGCGGAAGGAAGAATGAGTAGTAATGATAAAGTGATCTAAAAACAAACCACAAGGTGGACAATCCCAATTATATTATTATATTATTATTATTATTAAGTCACAAGTTGACAAAGATTTAAGATTGACTGTTGAAAAGTCCAGCAATCATATGAACTGAGTAGAGAAGATGTGCCTCTAGTCTCAGAAAATTGAGTAGTAATGGGAGAAACCAGCTACTATATAAAGTTAGGGAAAAAATTTGTGTATGAGGGAATATGCACCAATGGAAATAAATAAAAACATCCAAATAAAATGGAGTGAATTAAGTAAGAAGAGAAATGGAGAATAGAGAAACAAACAAGGAAGAGAAGGAAAAAAGTTATCTATAACTGATAATTTCATAAAACACTATGCTAGTATTTTATTAAAATGATCAATTTTAGAGGAGAGGCATTATGTAACGATACAATTAAGCCAAATCTCGTACCAGTGATAAAAAAGATAATTCTTAATATAAAATTTACTTCATATGAAATAAAATGTGTAAAAAATGATTAAAAGGTAAATACTTTGACATGACGTACCACGATATTACCCAACCCAAGTGATTGAGCCGAAAACACAGACATAAAGAAGGGAACCACGTAACATACTTATTAAAATGTAAATATTTTGACATGATTGAGCCAACAACCCAAACATACTTAAGAAAATGTGATTGACAAAACAATGATGGACATAGAACTAAAGGAGAACCAAACCAAGATGAAGAATGAAGATGAAGATTATTGAAGAAGAAGAAGAAGAAGAAGAAGAATAGGAAGAATGAAGAGGAGACAGATAAAACCCAAGGGGAAACTAACACACATATATAAAAGGGAAAGATTGTATGTTAAAGATAGAATACGGTCAATAAACCTTAAATAATTATATATTAATAAAACCAATGTTATTATTATTATTAATTTAACATATGTATCCAATTTTTAAGACAATACAATTGTAAAACAATGTAGTATAGGAAAGGTACACTAACCCTGTCAGAAAGGTTAGATTCAACCCAAAACACAACTAGCCTAATATTGTTTATAGTAAAAATAATACTAAAACAAAAATAGTGAGAAATGGTAGGAGAAGGTATAGGGGTTACCCATTAAATAACACTAATTACAAAACAGTGAACCAAAGTGAAGTGTTAATGCCCTAAAAAATAGTGAAAGTGAATGTGAAACATTCAAATTAGAATGCTAAGGAAATAGACACTCTTTAAAACATTGATAAACCACCAATGATTGGAGTGGAATTATAATTAGTTGTATACCTAGAAGTAATTAAAAATAGTATTTAAAATTAATATAAGGGAAGCATGTGACATATCAAGGAGAAAGCCCAGTACCATAACTTGTGTTAACATGGCATGATAGGATAGAAGTAAAGTTTGTTATTAAAGATTAAAATTATAAAGAATACAACACCCCATGTTGAAAGGGGAATTAACCTTCATAATATTAGAGAAAGTGACAATGTTTATCACCCTAGTTTATAAGACGAGAAAGAAATCAATGTTAGTACTAAGAATAATTTATGACTTATAAAGAATAGTTGATTCAATGTTAAAGAAGGAATATGACTGAAAGGGGACTTACAGTCCATAAACCTAACTATTATATTTTAAATGAAAAGTAATGAAAATGTATGTTGAATAATAATTAAAACACAAACAAATAAATGAAGCCCATCAGGCTGAATTCAGAATGTAATTTAAAAAGGAAATGCACTAGAAAACAATCATGGCTGTTTGTAACTAGGAAAACAGTTAACTGCCAAGAACATTCAAATGCAAATTGTATCAATTTCACAAAAAAAAATCTTACTAATCTAAGAACAGTGAATGGACAATAATTGTATATCAGTTATTTCAACACAGAAATATTATTGTAATAATTTAATTCAAGAAAGATATGTTATTTATTAAATGTCAACTAATTAGACTATAGTTAAAGTGTAACAGAATATGACCTTATGAGGTATCATTGTAAACTTTGAAAGGAAAGAAAAATAATAGTGATGTCATTTATTATCCCAAAGGAAGTATAAGGGAATAAAATCATTAGGAAAATACTTAATAAATTTGAATAAAAATTCAAATATCTCTAACAATGTATGTAAGGAGTAATTAAACCAGCATTGAATTATTAGTTACTATGACAACGAGTCGTTTGAGGCTTATTTTTCCGTTAAATTAGATAGACGCTGAAGAAACGAAGCGTGGGTACGCCACGCAAGAAATTGGGCAAACTAAAACTTTAATTTAAACAGTTACAACAAGTCAACTAGTGAACCAAAATGATCCAATATGAAGAGACGTCGATCTGTACAGAATTAATGATGACCAGGAACGAAATTAAACAAACTAATTAAAGAAAAAACCCAGACCAGTTTGAAGAAGATGCTGGAAGCCTACAACCAGCCCAAATTCGAAAAATACACGCCTACCCATGATGACCCTTCAACGTGAGACGAACTGATAAGTACCGAATAATTTCTTACTCCTAAAACCCCAAATCACTTAAATTATTTTCAAATGATAAAATTTCTCACTATTTAAAAAATAGTATTTTCTTTCAAAGGTAGAGGCACAATTTACTTACATTAAAAAACATTTGATTAACTTATAGAGATAACCTTGTTTGTGAACATAACTACTGTGACAGAAGTACGACACTACTGAACAAATTGTACAAACACATTATAAATCCTAAGTACGTATAAGGTGTAATAGTGTACTTTCTTTTCATGTAATCAACGTTTATGTCTATTTTCATGATCAAAAGAACTCCAGATTTTAAAAACATATTAATTTGTTAGAAGTAACTGAATGATAGTGTTTTGAATCAATTTTGCCAACCTGAGGTGTTTTGTGTTTCAATCTCTAAGCCGGAGCATAATATTATAAATTTGTTTATTATTCAATTGTCATGTTTATTAATAATTAAATGTGTATTAAAAAGCGCAGTACAGAACATTACTATCTTGTTATTTCATAGTATTTTTTTTTGTAAATATATGTGTGTCAGCGAAGGTTAAGTCATAGCCAACTAGCGCTTGTCACGAGTGGCCGAGTCGACAACCTGTGTAGCAGCGGGAATAATTCGAACGCCACAGCTGTCCATGCTAATATCACATATTACGTTAAAAATTAAATGTTTTAATTGTTTTAACAAAAACAATTTGGCGCCACCCGGGAATCGTAATCCATATGAATTGACAGGTAGGTTGTACTGGTGACATTGACAACGCTACAGACTCCGGTAGTGACGTCGATTTATGTAACAACCAGTGTGAGGCAAACACACTACATTCACACTAATACACAAAATAAACAAGTGTGATACATTTTAACAGGTACGACCTCGTTATCTACGTTACAATATTAATATCGAAACTCGATATAAATTAGTGTCTTTTGATGTGAATAACCTATACACAAATGTACCGGTTCAAGCCACGGTTGAGATTCTGAAAAACAACTTGGAAAAATCTGGCAGTTTAGGTCCTCAAGAAATAAATGAATTACTATATATTCTTGGTGTCATTTTAAAACAGAACTATTTTTCATTCGATAATCGATTTTTTATTCAAGAAGAGGGACTCGCTATGGGTTCACCTTTATCTGGACTTTCTTAGATTTAACTTTAATAAAACATAACAATAGATTTCGATACAAGATATACAGAAAACCTACAGCAACTGATTCCGTTATACACGCCAAATCTTATCACCCGTATACTCAAAAAATGGCCGCTTTCAATAGCCTCTTACACCGGTTGACAAGTATATCTCTTGAGCACGATGGTTATATAGATGAATTAAATACAATTAAATATATAGCGGAAGTGAATAGGTACCGAAGCTCAATGGTCGAACGGTTATTACGTAAACATAAAAAGAAGAACGTCATCAGTACACGTAACAAAAATAATAAAGTTAAGTTTATTTCAACTGAGTACACCAATAATATATCTATGGTTGTAAAAAACGAATTTCGGAAACATAACATCCTAGTATCGTTCCGTACCACAAATAATGTTCAAAAATTATTACGGCCTAAAACACAACAGTTGAAAGAAAAAAGAACAGGTGTTTACAAAATGGTTTGTAATGATTGCGATATGGTGTATATCGGTCAGACAGGCAGGGCATTTAGACAGAGGTTTAAAGAACATCTACCTAAAAATAACTTAAAAGCCTGTAAATCAAAATATGCCGAACACTTAATGGTGCATAACCATAATTATACTGACTTTGACACCAACTGCAAGCCATTAAATCTCTGCAATAAGGGACGATACATGAACGCAGCCGAAGAATTTGAAATATCCTGGGCGTTTAAGTGCAATCCTAGTAACATGCTAAATGACCAGCTGAATTTTAAGTCACATCAGCTATACGATATGGTTGTGGACAAATTCATATTAAGCAGGAATAGACAGCAATCGATGGTGGGGCGTTGTGACGAGACCGTAGAGGAGTTGCAGGCAGTGCGTCGCGAGCCGGCAAAGGGTGCGCACCCAGACATCGGTTAACTTGTGTAGTGTGTTTTATTTTAATGTGTAGTAGTTTAGTTTTAATGTGTTAACGACGTCCACACGGGACTGAAATCTGAAGATGAGGCCTTGAGCCTCGAAACGCGTTATTTAATTAAATATAATAAGAAGTCACACGACGGATAAAAAAAGGTAAATTAATTTTAATCTGTATTGAATCGTGACTTGGATACCAGAGAACATGAGTATAAAATCCAGTTCACCTTTATGTTATAGTGTTAATTAAACATTGATTAGTAAGTGGTTCTAAAGCTTGTAGTGTGGGGAGGCAGGAAAAAGAATAATAATAATTAAACACAAAAAAAGAGGGAGTCATCATAATAGGCGGAAATAAAATAATTAAACATACAAATTTTTAATGACATATAATAACGAACAATATATACAGTACATACGTTAAAATTTAATAAACATAGGTTTCATGGGGACCTGCCCCCTTCCCCCCCCCCCGCCATAGCAATTAAGTTTATAATTTTGTTTCTTTTTAATTTGGTAAGGTTTGTTTGCGAGATGTGTTTTTGTTTACGTGAGACACAGTTTGCTTATTTGATACAATTTTTGCTTTTATAGCTCTCCATGATTTTACAAAATAAATAAAAATTAACTTATAAAGAAGGCTTCTGATTTCAATTTGGATTTTAATACCAATTTAGGTCTTGTACTTGTTTGTTGTTTGGGTACTGGAGTTTTCAGTTTTGTGACTATTTGGTTTCCTTAATTTATACAAATTTAATAGCTAGAAATGAAACATTTCATTTAGAGTTTGCAAATGAAGCTACATGAAATAATACTGTAGAATACACTTTTGCATTGACAAATAACATTTTTTCAGTCAGTAAGTTTGGCATATATTTTTAAACTGTTTATATACTGTTTTTAGTGGCAGAATGTGGATTGTCAAGTAACAGGTATCATTTGATAAATGCCGACTTGAGAGATCTGAAAAGTGTAGAGACCCTACTATTAGGAGCAGGAGTAAATCTATCATTGCCAACTTTATTCCTTTCAGAGTGTGCTATTACTTATTTGGATGAGGCCAAGTAAGTAGTTTGAATTCTGTCACGTACTTGTAGTTTATTATATATATTATTGAGGAAGGTTGTGAGGTTGTGTTATGAAGTTTTACACTTCTTAAACTTTGTTAGGAAAGCAAGAAAGGAGATAGAAAAACAAATAACTTGATGAGTAAGTGATTATTCATCACTTGAAAGTTCTGAATGTGTATGAGTCAAACTAATTTATAATTAATGCAAGGGCCAGTAGGTGTGTGAGTGAGACTGCGTGCATGTGCATGCATGGACACACATGAATCAGCTGGCCTGCTGCTTTTTTATCTCCTTTTATAAGTTTGTTTTTTACTTTTTAGTAATTTAATTTTTTCATTCTTGTGTTTAAGTTTTAAAGTGAAATTTGTATATGTCTGAAGGTGTAATGGGACAGTTTGGGTCTACCCAGGGTAATTTGGGGAAAGTGGAAACATAAAAGTATAAATAATAATAAACAAATTTTATTCATGAATATAACGACGTAGGAAGCAAGCGAGTGGAATAGTGTCAAGGTCAACATTCCGACGCAAGGAAAAACAGTTATATGTTACCAAACGAACTTTGACCGATGAAGTCACCTGTCACTCCACGTTACATAAGTGCCAAGCCTTTAAATACGTCACTTGGAATGCAAGGCGTAGTCGACCTCACGTCAGAAATTGGCTTGTCATATTAGTAGAACAATGAGATGTGATCACGTGACTCCCCACCATCTCAGGACTCGACGCAGTATAATTCGCCCCAGTTGAAATTACACCTTATAACCGGCCGGTTGTGAATAAAAGTTCCGGAACGAAAATGCGGGCCCGCATAAATAATGTAACTATACAGTAACGTAAAATGTAAATATGAAGAAATCAGTTTTTAAAGATAGTTTAAATGAACTAACAGTTTCAAAATAAACAGTGAATAAAAGTGAAAGTAAAAGGAAATGTGCGGAGCGATGCAAACTATGCCAGGATGTGGAACTCTTTCGGACATATAATCAGCTAAGTAGCATTGGGGGGGTAAAACAAAATTAACTAGGGTTGACAAATTTAATATCATTCTTTTGATTCTATCATTAAACTGAGATCTCTAAGTGCATGGGGTCTGAGAATGTGCGTGTGTGTGTGAGTGAGTGAAAATTATGTTAGACAAATAAGCGCTGGTTTGAAATAGTTAAATTTAAGTTTATATCTCAATATCTGTTTGTTAACCAACATAATGTAATATTATTAAAGCACATGTATCAGGGAAAGAGAAAAAATATTTGTTTCTTTTATGAGGGCAATTAAACGAAATGTAGTGCTTTGGAGCAAATGAAATTAATTTGATTTCTGATGTCGTCATTAATTAATAAAAGTATGGCAATGTTAAACTAAAACTGGGCTAGATTCATTATTTATTCCAAAATAACGCATTTCTGATCTTCCCGTTCACTGATCCGAACCCTGGTGAGTAGAATTTTAAGTTGGTAGCAAACAACATGGGGGCTACAAGAGCCTAAAATGCATAGTAAACAAACAAAGTTTATTTATTAATTGATAAAAAAAGAAAGTAATTGTACAAGCGGCGTCCGAACTAGGGACAAATTTATTTATTAAAATATTAAGTAATTGTACAAAGGGGACCTTGTAGTAGCTATACCGCCCATGTTAAAACTGGCCTTTTTGGGTACCGTTATCTAAAAAAGTATGTTAGATAAATATTCAGATTTTTTTCACAAGTATTTTAGACCTTTGTAATGTTAAATACATTTTAACCCCTTTAACATACACTCTCCATTTTAAGTAATTTTTTTCAAGAAACTTAAAAAGTATATAGAATTTCATTTAATAATATTTTTTTATTAATGAGCAAATATTTTTTTAACATAAAATGTACTTAACACTTTTCTTCCACTGCCCTGATAGCTTCTTCAGTTAGTGTCTTCTCAATTGATTTTAAACCTATAACACAGTTTAATTGGCCTCACCACATATGTCTCTAAAACTTTTACTTAACCCAGTGCACTTATATTAAAAGTTATAATGGCATCCCATGCTTACAATTTTATTGTTTCAAGTCCTACAGAAACATTCTTTGGTATGCTGGCCCAAATAACAGAATTGAATGACTAATTAGTATTTTCAGTTTGGCCATGTTGGCACTTTTTCACAAAAGTCTAAATTTGTGAAGTCTTTATATATTGACTTGATTGGTTTCATCACAGCATCTAGAACAGTTTTTGTGGATGTACCTTTCTCTTAAAAGAGTCCTTTGATACTTGCACCATGATTTCTCTTATTTGGGGCATACTTCATGTTGTTGTTTTTCATCGTTTGAGAGCAGGTGGAAGTATGTTGCCCAAATTGCAGTTTTCATTTTATTTACATTACTTGAATTTTCCCTAATATCTATACCACAGTGTACATATACAAATTATCTAAAACATCAGTCAGATTTCCGCCACTACTCAGTGGGTTATCATCAGATAGTTGATGTTCTTGTACTTTATGTCCTTGCAGTTACTCTCACAGTATTGCCAACTGAAAAAGACTAATACTGAAATCTAAAATTGTGTAATAATAAGGATAACAGTATGCTATAAATAGTTGTGAGCAGAACAATTATGGTAAAAAAAAAACATTTGTGATCTTGTTACTTGTGCGCACGTGTGTGTGTGTGTGTGTGTGTGTGTGTGTGTGTGTGTGTGTGTGTGTGTGTGTGTGTGTGTGTGTGTGTGTGTGTGGTATAAAAAGCTCTAAAAATTCAGCATTGTATGAGGGAGGTCTGAGAAGCCCATGCAAAAACAATGATAACATAATTTTTTTGTTGGGCAACTTTTATTTTATTTTCCAATGTTGTCCCATTTTAGCTTGATACACTTGGCCTAACAATATTTTAGTTTTTTTATGCCTTCCAAACAAATAATATGATTTTGGAAACTCAGCAAAATATGCATCAGTGTTGCATTCAACTTCTTCATTAGTTGTAAATTTTTTACCAGTGATCTATTTTTTCATGTTTGGAAACAGGAAGATGTCTGAAGGAACCAAACTGGGTGAATACGGTGGATGGCAAAGCAGTTGGTAATGTAATTCATCCAAGTTTGCTATTGCAATTGTACCTTTGTGAGAGGGTGCATTGTCCTGATGAACGATCACTTTTCTTTGCCAAATGTGGCCGTTTCTGCTTGATTTCTTTGTTCAGTCAATCCAATGATACATAGTACTCTGCTGTTATTGTTCTTCCTTTTTCAAGATAGTTGATGAATATTGTGCCATGCGCATCCCAAAAGATGGCAGCCATAACCTTGCTGGCCAGAGGAATTGACTTCACCTTCTTTGGAGCACTTCCACCACCAGCCTCTACCCATTGTTTTGATTGTTCCTTTGTCTGTGGCATGTAATGGTGGATCCATGTTTAATTGATGTTTATGAATTGGTGCAGAACGTTTTGAGGATTGCGCTGAAACAGCTCCAAACAATCTTTTGAAATATTCATTCTATCCTGTTTTTGATCAATTGAGAGTAGGTGCGGCGCCCATCTTGCCAAAAGTTTCCTCATATGCAATTCGTCATGCAAAAATGTCCAATACTTTCTTTTGGTATCTTTCACATCTCAGCTAGTTCACGTACTTTCACTCGATGATCCTGTATTACAGCAACATGAACATTTTCAATAATTTATTTGGTTGTAGCTTCTTTTGGCTGTACAGAATGTTTAGCATCGTCCGTGCTTTTCTGGACATGACGAAGTCAGCACACCACTTGTAAATCATTCTAATTGATGGAGCAGATCCAAGGAAATGTTTGTCGAGCATAGATTTTATTTTGGCAGGCTTTTTCTTACGTAAAAAGTATATTTAATTCTTCTTCTTCTTCTTCTTCTATGGTGTCACAGTTCTAAGTTGAACCTTAGCCTCCATAATCATCCATCTCCATTTTCCCTGTCCTTGGCGATCGATGTCCATCGTTTTATTGTAAGTAAATTATCAGCATCCCTCGCCACTGTGTCAATCCAGCGTGTCTTGCATCTTCCGACAGGCCTTCTACCCTCAGTCTGACTAAACAGTACCTTCCTAGGTATTCGGTTGTCTTCTATCCTAATGATGTGTCCTGCCCATTGCAATCTATGGAGTCGGATGGTGGTGGCCAGATCATTGTCTGTATACAGCTTGTATAGCTCCTCATTGTGACACATTTGCCATATCCCGTTTACGTGGATTGGTCCATATATTCTCCACAAAAGTCTCCTTTCAAAAGTATTGACTATGTTAACGGCTTGTTTGTTCAGAGTCCAAGTCTCGCTGCCGTATGTTATCACCGGTCTAATCATAACTTTATATAATGTGATCTTGGACTGATGGTGGATATTCGTTGTCTTGAATTCTTGAATATAGGTATCAACAAAGCATCTGTTCTATTTGCGGCCTGTATCCTTTTCCTTATTTCATTTATGTCTTCATTGTTTTCTGCTATCCAACATCCCAAATACTTAAACTGATTCACTATTGCCAGGTTTAGTGGTTCAATTTCAAACTGTTCAGGTTTCCTGGTTTTCTTCCTAGTGGTGATCATAACCTTTGTTTTATCTGTATTAACCTGTAACCTTATCTCTTCTGTTTCACCTTTGAGTTTCTGGAATGTCTCTTTTGCTCTTACTTGGGTTCTTGCCATAATATTGATATCATCTGCATACCCTACGATCTGGACCATTTTATGTTGTAATGTTGAATTCCTATCAATTGACAATTTCCTGATCACATATTGAAGTGCTAAGTTGAACAGTGTTGGTGCCAGCCCATCGCCCTGTTTTAATCTTCTCATGACATTAAAAGGATCTGTCATACCTGTTTGCAATTTGACTTTGGCTGTTGTCATATTTAATATTTAAATATTTAATTACAATGCGAAATTCACTTGTTTCCATTTTTTTTTCAATAAGATAGAAGTTGTGTGCTTCAAATAACTGTTGAAACAATACTACTTGAAATACCTTCTTGAAAATTTGGAATTAGTGGTTTGATGTCTGTACTTTAAAACCATGGCAAAAACTTTTAGTTGTGGCACCATCTATGAAATTTTATACGGACTTAGACCTCCCTCATGTATCAAAATGTTCAGAAAAATGTGGAGAATCATTTAAAATAAAAATAAAAATGTGATGTTTTAAAAATGTTTGACTACAAGGTCCTCTGAAAGGAGTATGGTATGTACATATATCTCTGTTAAAACTTATAAGACAAGAGTGTTATAAAACTTATAACACTCTTTATGTGTGTATGCATATACTTTTGTGTGGAAATTTAACATTGCTCCATATGAAATATTACAATTTATGAAAGATGTACAGTAAAATAAGCATATACTTAAATTAATTTAGGAGAATTACACATCCTAAATTTAATTATAAAACAATAAAGTAACCTTTTTGTCAGCTTTGTTTGCATTGCATTAAAAAGGTTCATCCTAAAGGCCTATGTTAAGACATGATGAGAACACAAACTATGTTAAGTACTAACAGAAAAAGGGCTTATTTTTGTATTGAATGTATGTACTGGTCTGAAGAAAGACTTCTACAGTTAATAAAAGGGAATACAGTTCAGTCCATTCAGTCCCGGTAATTTAAATTCTGGTTGGGCCAAAATGCCCAGTAATTGTAAAATAAAAGTTCTGAAACTGTTGGAATGTGCTCAACAAACCAGAGCATACATATGTGTATAATATAATATAGAGTATAATATCAATAGAGAAGCTGTAACGCTCAGCACTACTTGTAACCCTTTACTTTCTGGCTTGATTGTATGAGAGTTGACTAACTACACAAATAATGCAAGGAGCACAACATCTACAAGGCAGGGTCCATCTACCAGACCACCCACCGCATATATATACCGATTACTGATATATATTGTAAGGGTACATATCTTCACCATGCATTTAAGAAGCAACATAAGAAAGATAGGATACTAAATAATTAACACTGTAAATTAGAAGGGATGAATAATGTATAAAGAAATGTGTATTTAATATGATCATCTGGTCAAACAACTAAATGTAATAATAAAAGTGGCATATGAAGGAAGAAAAGTAGCAATCAACAGAGCAAAACTTGGAAAACAACAGTATGATACGATTTAACACAAATAACCCAATAGATGGTAAGTGAGAGGACACAAACCCACCAATAATTATAACCACAACAAGGAAGAAGAAGACAGAAGAATATGAAGAAACAGGAACCAATAGTACCAGAATAAGAAGAGACTACAAGTTAGGAAATGTGCCAGCAAATGAGTACCTAAAGTAATGACATACATAAACCAGAGTATGGCAAAAGACTTGACATTGACCACTCGATATATAAAAATGTTAATTGATAATAAAAATAAAAAAGTCGATATTAAGTTAATTATTTGAAATTATGTCAATGACCCATATTAGGTCAATGACCTACTCAGCTAAAAATGCTTAAAACAGGAAGTAAATTGAGTGTACACGAAATCTGAGGTGTACAAAACTTGTAATGAACATCTCAAAAGAACTATCTAACAAAAGAAATACCCAGAGAGGGAGAATTGTATAAAAATTATGTAAATTAAACAATCCCTATTCCAGGCCATAGCCAGCCTAGGCCTAAACTTGGTAATTTGTTGTTTTAGATAAATAATAACGATTGTAACTGATATAAAAGTATTTAAAGTGTCACATACAGTTGATATACAACTCGTAATTATCAAAGAACAATATTTAAATACTTATTATGACAGAATTATGTAAAAATGTTAACAAAATTTCTAACTTCGTTAATATAATAGCTAGATATGCCTTGCAAGGACTTAAAATTACAAGCTAAATAGTAGCATAAGTTTGTAAAACTATATTTAAGGAATTCTGTTCATTTTGTGCACAAAGCCAGCGCGTCATAACGCTACTCTCGAACCCGTATTTGATCGGATTTTAAGAAATTAATTGTTTATGGAAGGGAGTAACCACACGACATAGATCGGCTGACGTAATTTTTATCCAATCAGATTTGCACAAACCATTGGGGAGGCAGATCGCTCGAGAAAAAAAGGAACAGCCAAGCCAGAGCGGAATTCATTATTATTGTCTGGACCGCGAGAGATATAACTATGGACGAGGTGTGTGCGGAATACATCGAACTCGCGACATCAGCTGTTCACGATAACAATAAGTTGAGGTTAAGTAACCCTCAAATTTTTCTAAGTGTGAATTGTTCGTTATATCCAAAGGATAAACAGTGATACACCAGTGCGAACCAGATTATATAGTGTACAATCCCATATAATCTCGGGAAGTTATTTTGTTGAATTAATTGAAAGTGAACAAAGGGAAGTATGGTGTTTGTTATTATCGTAAAGCATGAGACAATGATACATAATATTGCCATGTGTGGCCATAACACAAAATGAACAAAAAACAATAGAGGCAACGAACCTCGCAACTATTATTGAATATTACTTTTGTAAATATTATTAAGATTTTTATTCAAATGTGTAACTACTTGTGTAATAAGGCGAATACGCTTATCAATGTTGATTAACAACACAGAACAAGAATAGCAAGGGACATAGTACCTTGACTTTAATAATTTTAACTGATCAAGCGAATCAATGACTTAATTCAATGAAAGTTTTTTTCTCAATGATTAAAAAGGAGATAGTTTATTTTGTCATTAACCGAAATTACAATACCTCAAATATTTTTTTAAGGAATCGTAATCAATTTATTTTATGATCTCAAAGTTTATAAAACTTAGTTAACTGTCCGATCAATTTAGTAGGACCAAGGATATATTTTAATTTTGTTAAATGAGAACTCTTTTGTTTGTGGACATTGTCCGAATTAATGAATACAGTAATTATTTTTGATTTATAAGGGATGTAAATTCCCAGTGCTAGAATGAATGCACTTCTTTAACCAAACATTAAACCATTTTTATTCAATGTGAATTAAATATTTCAGGTTAACTAAAGGTTAATATTGTTTAACCCGAGTTTTTTCTAATGATTCATTAAATGTTTATTATCTTATTAAGGAATCACAATGTGTTGTGTATAATTTGTAACCCTGTCATATGTATTTGTTTTGTATCTTACAGTCTACAAGGACCCTGAATGTATGAATTGTTAAATGACTAATTAGCCTATGTTATGTTAAATTGTTTTATGAAACTAAACTGTCTGAAATACCCTGAGATTAAGACAACTCATTAATTTTAAATGAAAATTTGTTAAAGAAAGGCCATTAGCCAAATAATCAAATTAAGTTGTGAATATTTCAATTAAACTAAATTGTGAATAAACCATTGTTTGTTACAAACCATAATCGAGTTGACGAGCATCTATTAGTAGACTAGACGAATATTACAGGTACTTATTAAGCATTCTACAGGTGGCACCGACTAACTCTAAACTAATAACCTGAGTTATTAAAGAACCGATTGACATTCCAGTTAGTCAAAGAGACTGAATGCAGCAGTAAGTATATCACCTAACTTGCTAATTTTTATAGCTACAGGTCCGCTGTTAACCGACCCCAGTGATTATCAACGCCTGCAAGATAGTCCACCGGTGTACCTCATCAGTGAAGTGCGGATTTATCGTCGACTTAGATTAAAAGTGATTAAACGAAACACAAAGTTAAATAATTTTTTTCTCGAACTTATAAAACAATAACTAAACAACAAACTAAATAATAACAGACTTCTTAAAACTGTATTGTTACAATATAAGTAAACTATATATCTGAGTTTTCTAGCTAATCTCATCATCACATAGACCTGAGGATACTCATTGTAATAGGGTGAAATGTTGTCATACAAGATATTTTTCATGTGGTCCCTCCCAGAAGAAGATTTCAAAAACTTAATGCAACATTGTAAATAAGATTTATATCGAGTATACTGTAGAGTGTATTTATATCATTTTTATTTGTTGCAGGCACACGTGTTTAGTGTTAATAATATAGCATGTTAATTTCACTTGAGACAAATATCAAGTATAGCACTGATACATGCAGCCAGGTATTCTATTCTTCTCCTACTTTATGTAGCACTGGGTCCGTCTCCACCAAAACATCACAACATCATATTTTAGGATCACCTCTACTTCTCTTTTTGGTGGGTATATTCTTCATAACTATTTGATGAGTTGGTCCTTGGACACATTTCAAATGTGCATATCTCACTCTTTTTCTCTGAACCCAATGACTTTTTAGGGGAGGCTCTCTATCTTTTCCTTATGACACAACTGCTCTCCCTATTGAGTAACGTCAGAGTCATTATCCTTTTTAAAGTCTTCATCTCCAATATTTTGGAGTTTTTCCAATATTTTTATTGTTTTTGGTGTGTCAGCTCTTGTTTCATCAACGTAGGTCAGTATTTGGCATACCATATAGGCGCCTTGGCTTCACTTCTTAGAAGTTGGTTCAACCAGATTGCACTGTTTAAGGAACCTGATATTCTTAAAGCTATAATTGCTTGTTGTTTTACTTCAGCCTGTAGATACATGGATTAGTGCAACGTTATTTATATGCCAAGATACTGGTACCTAAAGGATGACAGCTGCTCAATAATTTTGTCATATATCCGTAGTTTATAATGTAATGGTTCTTTAGAAACAATAAGTGTTTTGGTTTTCTTGACTGATGATATAAGGCTTAATTTTTGGGCAGTTTTTGTAAATAAGTAGAGAAGACATTGAAGAGAGTTTTAAATATTTGGCAGCTAGTGCTGCACTGTCTGTGTAGCACACATATACAAGGGTCAGTTGAAAAGTTCGTGGAGTGACATCTATAGCTCAGTGGTAGAACTAAAATCTTTCGTGTGCTGCAAGATGTATATTTCGTGTGAACACCTGATAATTTCCAGATATATCTGTCAAGTTATTCACTTTTTACCAGCTGTTTGAAATTTTCCTGCAATGCATGTTTTTAAAAAGCACAAAATCAAACATCGTGTTGCGATGAATTCTGTGTTAAAAAGGTTTTAGTGCCAATGGGAAATTAAAATGAAATTGTAAATGTGTTAGGAGATGCTGTGCCTTCAGAAACAACGGTCAGTGGGGCACATTCGAGTTTAAACTTGGTCGTACAAGCACTGATGACTATCCCAGCAGTGACCATACAAAAAGTGCAACAAAAAATGGCATTATTGAAAAAATTTCATAGGGTGTTGGAAGACTGCAGACTGGGTAGTGGATAACGCTGAAATCATAGGCATATCATTAGAGTGTGTGCATCATACTTTAACTCAAGAACTTGGTGAGAAAAACCATTGTGCAAGATGGCTACTACATCTGGAGTTGTTGCATTTTTGTGGGTGTCCAGTGCAACCATGTTTTCAATGCTCATATGACCACGTTTAAACTCAAGTGCCTACTTACAAACCATTAGTTTTGAAGTCACATTTACCTGACACATTTATAATTTTGTTTTGAATTTCCATCGGTGCTAAACAATTGTTAACAAAGAATCACATCACGATGTTTGATTTTGTCCGTTTTCAAAACATGCATGACACGTCAATGTTAAATAGCTTCTAAATAATGAATAAATTGATAGATGGATTTGGAAATTAACAGGAGTTCACATAAAATACAAATCTTGCAGCACATGAAAACTTTTAGTTTTTCTGCAAAGCTACAGTTGTCGCTCCGCGAACTTTGCAACTGACCCTCGTATGACGTTTTCATTTCTAATTTTGAAACGTTTGAGGCTTTTAATATCTCATTTATTATTACACTGAACAGTATTAGGTTAAGGAATCTCCTTCTCTGATTCCGTTGTTGACTGTTGGGATATTCTTTGAAAGTCTTCCTTCTATTTTAATTTTAGCAGTTGCTAGTTTAGATTCCATGTATTAGTTTTAGAAGGCCATACGGCATATTATGCATCCAGATAATCCATATAAACCTCCTAACACAAAGTGATTTATAATTTTGCTTAGGGTTTGGGATGATTTGTTACATTATGAATATTACTAGATTAGAACAACAGTGGTATTCAGTTTATAAAAATTCAGTTAATAAACTTTTTTCAGACAAGACTTATTTCAGTTAATAAAATTTTTCTGTTAAAGTTGTTAACCTAGATATTGTAACGTTACATAACCCGGTCCCAATAAATTAACTCATGATAATATAAAGGTCAGAAATGGGTAACCTGTAACTAGCTCTAAATTAAAGTATATCATTAAAAATGATAAACAGTTCGAGTGATATACGGTGCAAAGTGAGTTATAGTGTGCCCATTGAGGTAAAAAATAAAAGTGAAGGTAACTTATTACAGAACTGTGCTGTAGGTTTGGAAATTATAAAACTATGAGAGTAGGCTATAATACTACTAACTGATTTTGTATTTCTATTTATTTATTGTAATATTTATATTGTATGGACAACCAATTGTTATACATAAGTTAATGTTATATTTTTTAAAATATTTGTGTTATAATATAGGATAACCCAGGGTTAGTTTAAAAAAAAAAACATAAAAACTTTTAAATATCAAAGGATAATAACAAATTAAAATAATACTATGAGGGAGATGGCAGCAGGAAGTAGTGCAGTGTAGGAATACTATGAGAGACTAATAAATAATATATATAAATTTATTTAAAGATAATAAAATTATCAAATATTTATATACAAGGTCATAAGAAAATGAATAAAAACTTATTATGTAAAACAAATTAATAAAGAAACCGGAATGGAAAAGAATTATTTTTCGGTAAATAAAATATAAATTTATAATAATTACAAACTGCCTGTATAATAAAAATACTATGTGTTACTAAGAGTGACGGAAATAACAAGTATTGTTATAATAAAAATTTGGAAAAAACCATAGAGTTGAAGAAATGATGCTACTACAATTATAATAAGGATGGCCTTTTTGGAGCTTTGGAGGAGTGAAAATTAATACTGAGTTGACAAGCAGCATGACCACTATATGGTCATCCATGATTTATCAAGGTTAAATGGTTGTACTCCTTACTAAACAGTGAAAGAGGGCCTTCTGATGATTCAACCTGGTTTCGCCATAGTTCTAGTTGACGATTGAAAAATGCGCCAGACGGTAGGGAAATTGTAGCGCAAGACGGACCTCACCAGAGAAAAAGCTTCGTTCCGGTAAGAACCAAACGGAGCGAGGTAATATAGACGTTTCGTTTAATGGTTCCAGAAGAAAGCGCATTCCGAACGTTGATATAGAACACAAAATAGTCATTTAATCATATGTTTTTTTAAAGTAAACAAAGGCACGCTGCTCTCTTACGGACATTCCAGGAACTACATACTACACGAAAAAATAAACAAATTTATTTATTATTTTTTCGGTATTTGTAAAGCTTAGTAATTATCCATTTCTGACACTCTCGTAACAAAAAGAACTTACCCTGAACCCTGGGGAATTATTAAGAATTATATATTAATTGATGTTTTTTTAAAATAGTGTAATATTTGGTAAATAAAATCATATATGTTTTTCTCTTTAGATACTTCCATGTTTGCTCTGTGAAGTCGAGATTATGTTTATTTAAGGAAAGATCACTTGTGATAATTGTATTTTGGTGGCAGGAAACAAAAACCAATAATATAAATAAATAATATTATTGAAAAATAATCTTGAATAATAAAGTGTGTTATAATTTTTGTAGTGGGTAGTTGTACTAGATTTCAGCACAAAAACAGAAGATATCAACACACCGGATCAAATTTTGCTACAGAGTAGGCTGGTTGAACTAAGCGTAGAAACTTATCTCACAATCAGCTGATTGAAATCACAGCGAACAATTTTGGAAAAAAATCCGAAATCATCTAAACCGAGTGTAAATAATTGGTACTTACTCTCTCTTCTTCATAAGGCTGAACAACTTCCCTCCTTGACCCCAAATCACACACTCTCGATTTCTGTTTAGATTGAGTAACACATTAGAAAAATCCTTTATTTATTTTTTTAGAAAAAACGTCAGTTATTATAATTCATAAGTGGCGACTGCGGAGAGGCGGAAACTTTAATATCTCAAACCGCGATGTTACAAGTTTGACGCTAACAAAGTGGGGCATATAATATAACTCTACTATACCTCACTGGGTTACGTTACAGATTTGGCGCATAACAACATTGGGAGCTTAATTAAATAAGACGAACACCCAATAAGCCACATACAAAGTTTTCGCTATTACCTCTACAAAAACCGCTACGTTACAATATTTACACAGATACAAGAAATTAAAAGAAAATATATGTAATGGATAGAGTCCAACTCATTGAAACTGCGTTTGAAAACACTTGCTGTTCCCAACAACTATGATCCAGTAAGTAAAGAATCGTTAGTGAAACTCTAAGTCAAACCAGTGATTGAAAAAAATAAATTATGAATGTCAAAATGTCCACTACATGCTGTTGGAAACAGTTCAGTTAATTGCTTTGTACATTTTAATTATAGGTCTATGTTGTTGTAGATCCGACAGTTTGATCCAGTGGGCAACAACATTTCCAAATGCTACTTTCATTACATATGAACAAATAGAACCAGGCGATGGTTTTGGAACAGTAATGCTTCAACACTTTGAAAGTCTTAACACTCCATTGCAGTCTGTGAAGAAGTACCCTTCCCTATTGGACCAGGAAAAGAGATATAACAAATTGGTAGGTAAAACATGCAGTCAGAGTGTAAGAAATAAATTTCTTGCATATAAATAATAATAATGAAATGTAGAGACAGCAGTGAGAGAGCCTTTATTAATAAGTTATAAAACAATTCTTTTCATTTACAAATTGCTATTGTTTACAAATTTTATTTGAAAACATTTATTACTAAATACTTAACTCTGCCACTGTTTTTATATCTAGAACATTTTATATATTTATATGGTAAGCTTTTAGAATGATGTGTCCTGAGGTTAAAACGTAATAGTTTCGATCCAGTTGGTTTCTAAATATTTTAATCTTTCAGTCCGTGTTCTTTGGGGAGTCAGATTGTGAAAAACATTCATCATGCGACTATTCCAGAAGACAGCTCAGTGTTAATCCACATGTAGTTAATTAAAGCCATTTTCTGTCATATAAAGGAATTAGTGGAAGATTTACTTCATTCTTCACTTTCTCATGTTTGTTCTTGTGTAAACAAACAGTTGTGTGTTTCTCAGGTTAAAATGAACTTAACCTTCCCTAGTGAAATAGCATTCTTAAATTTAACAGTAAAGGTTCTCATAAATTTGGCACATTCATAGTTTTTCAGGTTTGTAGAATATGTTTCATTATACTTCAGTAGTATGGTTGTTTATATTATCCATATATTCATTTGTGCTCATTGCACCAAAAATGAATGTTTAAGTATGGAAACATTTTAGTTTCAATGTATTGCAGACTTCAACTGCTGTCTAATGTTACTGAAAAATGTGTAATTTAATTTTTTTCAATGTGGATATAAACGTAAAAGAAATTTTATACAAATGTTAAAATTGTTTTTGAGTAAATGCTAGGTGATCACTACTGAACTAAGGTTGGATGAAGGAAGGCTAATCATAATATGTAGATAGTTTTCAGCAGATTTCAGTAAATGTCTCCACGTATTAATTCAAGAAATTTCTACTTGAATTATTTCATCATCCAGTGAATCACTTTCATTATCTTCTAACTTTGCTAAGAGAGTACATGATATTATGTTAATCTATTTATTATATATAATATTAATATTACTCTTTAATCTCTGTCTACTCTTTAGTCTCTGTCTAGCTCTATCTGTATCTTATGAGTATAGACCACTGAGCCACTATGTGATCGCCAATCTAGCTTTTGCATATGATCTTGACTTTGCAAATGGAGCAAAAGGCTTTAATTATACAACCATGTAACTGGGTGATTATTATATTTTAATATATTATAACAATACATATTGTTATATTTAAATTTGTGGAGCCCCACGTTCTTGGGATGCCAATTTTATATAACGGTACCAGGTATTTAAACAGTTATAACGATACCAGGTGTAACGATAATAAGAGTAGTAAATTTATGAGTAGTTAAAATTTCATGTTTATTGTTTAAAAAGCATTATAAATAATAAAACATTGTTAATAATCTCCGATCAAGATATCACTCATTATTAAGTGTTTATCTCTTAAGCTATACGGTGTTACACTTATTTAAAACACTCTTACATCTAGACATGTTAATAATCTTAATCTAGACATTTATTCAAATTGATTTAATAAAATAAATAAAATTTAAATGTAACTAAGTTTTATTTTAATTGAATTCATTTAAATCAGATCTGACCTCAGCTTGCTCAGTCTATACCAATGTTTTTTTTTTTAAATAAATTTAAAATTATATTAATTACTCTTAGACTGGCATTTGTTTCATATTCAAAATTTAAATTATTCTTTTCTACAAAATGCAAATATCAAATCATTTCAATTATTTTTCTTTGATAAAAAAAAATACTATCTCAAAATTAAACCCTTTTTTTCTTCTATATTTATCTATATGCGATCGCTCATTCGTATGACTAAAACATTTACATAAGACTCTATTACATTATTTACTTAATTATAAACTTTTTTGTTTTAATTCATTGTCTCTTTATATAGTCTTTATGAGCTCTTTAAAAAAAATCATTTATGCATTATGCATGTCACCTCGAGTTTTGATGATCTTACGACTTATTGACAGGGTCCAGCGTTTGGTTACCATTACTCCTGGCTTGGCGTGGTTCTGGATATGTCCAGAGTCCAGCGTCGTTCTCCAGCAGTGTGTGGTCCGTCCCAGAGAATTAATATCGGTGCGAGGTGGATCTCGTTCGGCTGTTAGGCGTCTAAAAAGCATCTCCTAACGTCCCGCATCTCCTAACGTCCCGCATCTCGCGTCGCTCTTTGTAGCTTCTCTGTAGATACTTTTGCTGACTTAAACGGTCCCGGTACTCTACATTTCCCGTATTAGTGTAAACATAATTACTGAAACGTTTTTTATTTGTTCGTAGATGAGACTTATAACAAAATAAAACTGTTGTGCCGACGGACAGCGTGTCCGACTGCAACTGTGTCTTGAAAAAAAAGAGAAGGGCTTCCAGTCAAGATTCCGCACCCTCTCGAGATTCCGCACCTGTTGGTTCCGAAATTATCCTGTCGAGACCTGCAGATCACATGATAGCCCCCACTCCCAACCTTATCATATATTTGCAATTTTTTGCAAATGGCAATGTTTTGTACGGAATTGAGATAGCACAAATCATAGATAATTTGATTAAGCACTCACTGTATTAATTTGAGCGTATTAGTGTAATTTGCGTATTTTTGGCACACTTACTTCGCACTGACTTCGCGTAGTGTGACCTACTAACGTCATTTTCTTACTGTAGATAACTATAAAATTTACACACTTTGGTGCCTTTTGTTTGTTTATACACTAATTAGTTTTCACACAGTGAATTAAAATAATTATTTTAGTAATTAATTGGGGAGGGTGCTGGGATTCCTGTCTGTACATGCATCACTAACACACACAAGATACACGCGTAACACACATACAATCGAGCAGGTGTTCCTTGCCTGTTGGAACAGGCTAATTTCTCCCTTAGTGTAACAATGAAACATTTTTACAATCCCAGACATGTCCATTTACCCCAAACTTATAATAATTTTACAAATTTTATATTTATTTAAATCAATGCTCAATACAGCATATGGCTGTATCGTTGGCTGTTAATTATACAACCATGTAACTGGGTGATTATCATATTTTAATATAAGTTAAACATAAAATGTTATATGTATAAAAGTAGTTTTGTATATAGTACATATTTATGCCACTGCTGCCCCAAAGCAGAACAACGGGCGACAGTGCGACATTGTCGCAGAAAGGAAACGAGGCCTGCAGAAAGATCGTCCACTGCGTTAACAAAAAATGCATAATAAAACATTTGCTGCAGTAAAATTTCTAAAAAAAATAAGTTGTTGCATAAAAACAGATACGAATAAACGAATCAATTCAATAACAAAATCTATATTTGTGACTCAATAATATACCGATAAATTTCAGGTGAGAGGCTGAGCGGTAAAGGTTACATGTAATCTATTGAAGTGAGAGTGCCGGCTGCAGCCGGCAGACTGAGTCACGCGGCCACGCTCCGGCTTAGTAATTCACAATCCGGATAGTTGTGTATTTCTGGACTGATTTTTTAAATCAACCTAAAATCAATATCCTATAATATAAATATATTTAAATGTAATTTACAAATTTATTGAAATAAATCCTGATAGACCTTATATTTCCGAAAACCTAAATCTAAAAATATCTCAGTTTTTGTCTCCTGAAATTTTAAGGATTATTATTTTAATACTTATATAGAACGGAGAGAGCTGTTGCATCAAACAATTTTAACTAGTTACTACTGAAATGCTTGCGGAAAGTATTTGGTTTTCTTAAAATCCGTTGCAGAAAGATGAAAAACATTCTGCTTTTAGGCACTGCTGTCTATATTGATAATAATGAATTCTTTAAGTCACCATGAGATTTCACACAGAATTTAAAGGAAAACAATTTATTGTAATTTCTGTGAAGCAAACTGTAATGTTTCCTTAACCAGTCTAGTATAATATTAATTTTTATAATACACCTATTCAAGTTAAGACAAAAAATATGTACCAGAATGTTGAATTATGAAAATTTGAAGTTAATTGTTTGATAAACAGTTATATGGTAATGAAGAGACAACTGAAATATGGTAATGGTAAATAGATTAAAATTAGCTAGTTCAAAGCACTTTTTACTATTCATTGTTACACATTTTCCTCTAAGTATTGTATTATATTATAATTACTCTTCAAATGTCTAATATCTGCATGTCTAATGGCATGTTCCAGCTGAAAAGTCCCCCCCCCCCCCAAATATGGAGTAGTTTTGTTCAGTTTGAGGTAGCACTTCCATCTTAGATTCATTAGCATTCAGTGGATTGAAGGATTTTCTTTAAAAATTTCTGTTTCCGAGAGTCCATTACAAGTTGTTGTATCTGCTTCATTTAAGCATTACAATTTGAGTACCGTACTGTAATCTGAATTTGGCATGATTAAGATAGTGATTTGAATTTCTAAGTCTTCTGGAATAGTCTGAACTCTGTCTCCATGTTCTTCCAATTTCTTCAATTGTTGCCAATCATTTATTTTCAGGGTCTCAATCTCACCTAAGTACTTGAACTTTTGAGTTCTTTTCATATCACCATATTTGGCCCTCATTGTCCAGGTTTGATCTTTGCTGTTCAGGTTCCTGTCTTTCAAAAAGATATATTTAAATCTGCCTTCACTGTATGGCTGCGATCTCCAGATTTTTGGCAAAGAACACTATACCATCTACGAAAGCAAAATGTTCAAATTTAAGCCTAATCCTTTGGTGGCCTAATGTGATTCAATTTGGAATGCTGTATTAATTCATTTCTTTCTGCCATTCATGAATTACTTTTTCCAAGAAGCAATTGAATAGGATTTGTAATGGACCATATCCTTGTCTCATCAGTATTATCATTATTGTTATTTATTGTATTATTATTATTACTATTACTATTTATTGTATTGTTATTATTATTACTATTAGTATCATTATTATTATCATATGTCATTTTCATTATTTGTCAATAAAAAATGTCTGTATTAACTATGATATCAACTTTATAACACTGATTCAGTTAAATCAAATGTTTTATTAGACACAGTACTCACAACTCTGTGAAAATACAATATTTTTTAAGAAGCAAGACAAAATTCTTATTTTAATATGTGTTAATATCTATAGGGATGGAAAAAGTGTGTGAGTATACCAGGTTTAGACGCATACTTTCAGTATGCGACTGACTCAGAATTTGTGAGAGTAACAGAACTAGAGCCCTTTGACGAGTGGGAAGAGTTCCATTTGAAATGTTGTCATTACAGTTTGGTAATTGCTTCACAAGGAAATCTCAAAAGCTGGTCACGACTTTGCAAATTCACCAGTTACTTTAATATAGTTAATGAAGGTAATGAAATATTGTATTATTGTTCACAAGTACATAAGTTTGTAAGATTTTGTGGATTTTATTATGAAGAATAGCACAGTTTTGTGGCAGTTTGTTTGTGTTTTATTTGTGTTGAAACAGATTCAACTGATACCATCAACAATGATTCAACTGAGATTGAGTTATATGCATAAGCTCACACTTATTTACATGGTAGACCCAACCCATAATATAATTGTTAAAGATAAGTGTATGAATTTGTAATGCACAATCCCTCCCCAAAACTGCTTAGAAATTTTACAGTAAAACAATTATTTATATCAATATTATTACAGCAATAATAGTTCATCATAATCAAATGTCAATAATATTGTTACAATGACTACTTTGATTGTCGTCTTTAAATAGTGGGAAAAATGATTGAATGGAGATAAATCAATACTCAATGAACTTTAGTGATACTTTAATGAAATAAAGAACTCCTAATAGTTCTATGGTTGTCAAATACACTCTTTCACAGCAAATAATAAATGTCACCTAAATTACAGTAGAATTTAAGTAGTCCATACGCAAATAGTTAAACACTTGACAGTAAATACTTCTGTCTGATAATGTGCACTGAATTGCAGAACTCAACTACAATTGAATTGATGGTGCCTGCCATTAATGTAGGTTAGCGAGGTCATCTGTTGTGTAGTATCGTTTTTGAACTTTCTTGAAAGTGCAAAAGGATTGAGAATTCACTACACACTATGAGAGTATGTGAATATGCTGTTCCATAACACATGATTAATGTTATGTATGCTACACATGTTGCCTTTTGTCTTGATGTAACAGTATTTGCAATAGTACTGCCATTTTATTTATATCTCGTTTTCAAACACTGAAATGTTTATGTCATGTTGACTCTCAAGTGTGGTAACCTGTTTGAATTATTTTGATTTTTCATAATTTCGGCTTATTCGTAGATAATATATAAGGAAAACAATTTTGAATTTTTGCTACAACAGTTGTGTTTACAAATCATGCCTTTCATTGTATATCTCATTTGTCCTTGTATTCTTCACTGCACCTGTCTCTGCATTTTACCCACACAACCTACCTCAATCACACAGGGCCTATTAGACATCAGGGCTGATAGTAGCATCTTATCTTTAACCAAGGTAACAGGTGATTCACCTTCCCAGTTAGTTTGAATGTAGACTGAAGGTTTGAGGAAATTAGAATAATTTTCCACCTACAAAGTGCCCTTTATTTGCAAACTAGTTTTAATAAAATTATAGGATTATTGTAGTGTATTAATGCCTTTACATCATGGGAAATTGTGATGATTGTGTATCGTATTAGTATATAAAATTATTATACTTCAAATATATTGTAAATTCATGGGGGTGTTTGTTCAGGAGATACTACTATTAAAAAAAACAAAAACAGGGATTATTAAAAAAACACATGACTCAGTTTCTGGTAAACCAGTGAGAATGCCTGATTATAGTGTGTGAAAAGTTTGGCGTTAATGTGTTTAAACTCCAAAAGTAGTGTTTTTCTTCAGTTTTGTGCAAAATGGCTTACCGTTATGCATTACACAGATGTATGGTTTGCCTTTAAAGTATGTTTAATATCACGTGTGTCATGTCTGTGTGTCTGTGTTATCAGTATTAACATGTTAGTGTTAGGTAATATAAAAAACTTTTTTAAATTTTATATTATAGCTTCTCTGATTGAAGGCTGTAACACCCCATAGAAACATGAATGTTTGACAGTTCTGACAGTGTGACAGTCCAAGTCTGAATTATGCAGTTGATTATTGGACAAACCTTGGTAAACCTTGTAACCAGTACAAACAGTCTAAAGTACAAGTAGTAATTTTATGTTAGCACAGCTGTGTGTGGGCATTTTCAGAAAGAGAAGTCTGTAAAATTAGTTTTGGACAAATGAAAATTTTTCCAACAGCAAGACATTGGATATCAAAAAAGTTACTAAAAAGTGACAATATAAGGCAAGAATTATGATTTGCTTTGGCTATGAGATAAATTGGTGTTGAGCTATGGGATAAAACACCAGCTTAGTGAAACGGCATTCCTTGACCACCCAAGATTAAATGTTTCCCTAAACAGACAAGGCTGTTTGATGTGTGAAATAGAGAAGATATTACAATGTGAATTATGTACAGGGAGGTAACATTGTTCTAATTGCAAAAAAAAAAATATTGACAGAAAATGGCAGCATTGTCTACACTGATTCTCAGTTGGCAGTTAAATTTATTCTGAAAAACAAATAACATGTGAGGAAAACTGCAGATTCCGTATCATATGTGTGGTGTATATTACCTTACATTTAATACATTTCCTCGTTTGAGATAATACAGTATTTACATAAGTGTTGACGTATGAGGTGGTAAGAGAGATGAAGTAAATTGTGAAGCTACTTAATTTGTGTCACATAAAATTAACTAATTTACTAATAAACATTGTATAATTATCGGGCGCCATCTTGTATTTATGATTTACAAGAAACAAAACACAAAAATTGTACCTATCATTTTGGGGTTCTTTTCGGCGAACAGGAGATCAGAACTGGTTGTTCAAAGAAAACTTTATATTGTTTCCCATAATTAAGTTTTATTAACAATTGGATATTCACATCATTTAACTTTTAAAAGATCATTGACACACTACGTCTTTACCTCCCTCATCTATTCTACAATTCTCATTCTAAAAAACTCACATAAAATAAAATTGAAATATAGTATAAACCTTTAATATAAAAAACCTTTAGTATAAAAAAGAATCAAGATATTAAATAGAAATAATTTTTATACACACAAACCAGCCTTCTTAATTTACATAATTTCACTCACTCATACACACACAGTTATTTTATAACCTGAGAGCTCTCATTTTATATTTTATTAAAAGTTTATTTCCCCATTATGCCAGTAATTTTGAAAAACCCTTGTTAAAATTTTATGGCTACATTGCTACTTAGCTGTTCAGTTGAGTTGACGGCGTCACACTTTTACGCGCACATTGTTCAGTTTTAATGGATAATTTCCGAAAAAAGAAAACTGTTCTCGTAATGAAGAGAAAAACTGTTAGTTATTTTTACATTTTTTCTATTTTTTCGTCACATTTTATATGTTGCGGGCGCGAAAATCACGCACAGCCGGCGAACACACAAAACTTCGCCTAAAACCGGCGAACGCGACAGTTGTTTGCGTCCGTTGTGTTCAGATGTTATTGTCCGACTGGGAATAAGCCACCGGCACTATTTTGTGTTGTCGCCGTGGTTGGATGATCAATTCTTATTGTTTTATGTTTGTATCACTACGCCAGCAGACTGTTTTTGTTACATAACGGCATTCCACAACAGGGATCGTCTCTGACGTAATATGGTCTGATGTTCGTTACATAATTTGTTTACAGTTTTTGTGTGTCATTGGTTGACCTTGGCACAGTTCCGTCGGTTGTTTCACTCATTTTATAAAATCTTACCGAATAATTGTCACATGCAGTGTTGCCACTGTCGCTTTCATCGCTACCACTGAATTTACCTCTCGTTTATACGTTTTATCCCAATTACTCAAAAAAAATGTTATTTATTTTATGAAAAATATACAAACTGCTTTATTACCCCAAAAATAGGCCCGTTACAAAATCTTGATTATAATGCAGCAGTGTCAGTTTGCAAAGACTGTACTGTGCACAATACCGTACTTGTATTGCAAGCATAATAGGAATAATTAAGTACAAAGCTGTAATGAAGAAATCATTTGTTTATTATGATGTTTATGTGTTTGAACAGAATTTGATTAACAAGTAAGGAGTGTGACACTTGCTGTGTGTGTGGGGGGGGGGGTCGTGCACGTGCATGTTTGTGTGTGTGTGTGAGAGAGAGAGACATTACAATTAACAAATTGGTGCTAAAGGAGTGACTGCTATAAATGAAGTGAAATATTTGGCTAAAATGATAACAGACATTTGTGATGCAATGCCAGCAGAAATTATCAATCATATGTTAGGGTGAATTAATTATTTTGGAAAGCATAATGAGTATATGCAACAGTTACTGTGGTTAGATAGGAAAGTTAAGCAATCAGTGTTTGCTTGTGGAATGACTTGAGTCAAAAATAAGGATAGTGGATACAAGAATAATAATAAAAAAAAGAAAAAACTGCAGTCCGCTCAGAGAAGCAGGGGCAATAGAAACTTCGAGAATGCAGCCCACAAAGACTGAGCTAGAAATAAGATCCTGGGACAATAAAAATATTATGAGAGTAGTTTGAAAATTCCTTGGATTGACAAAGAAAACTCATGATTCTGGCAACTTTTTGTGTTTTTCAGTGTAGCTCCTTTCATCTTAATACACTTAGTCTAATGATCATTCTAAAATCTGTATACCTGTAGTATAATATGATTTCCCTAATTCTCCCAAACAAGCATTGTCTCAGTGATGACCTGATGGCCTCCGTATCTGAAGGGAATTTTTTTTCATTGAGCTATTTGTTCAGATTAGAGAACAGGAAAAATCACTGAAGGCTAAATCTGGGATATGGTGTGTGTGGTAGAACTTTGAATTCATGGAGCTTTGTGACTACAACTGAAGAAGTGTAAGTGAGTGTATTGTGATGGAAAAGCACTTTTACTTTGCCAAATGTGAATGTTTGGCCTTAGTAATATCATTCAGTTGCTCCAGCAGTGATATATAATACTCTTCATTGATTGTTTCGCCTTTTCCAAGGTAGTTTATGATCACCATAATTTTTGAATCCCAAAAAATAGTTGTTATCACCTTTACGCCAATAGTTTTTGCCATGTTCGGAACACCTTTGCCCATCTCTGCATCTTATTACAGCTTTGTCCATTGGAGCGGACTGTTATTTTAGCTCTGGTATGTAATGAATTCATGTTTCATTAACAGTGATGAATTGTCACAGAAACTCAGTTGGATTGCATTTGAACATGCACAAGCACTCTGAGAAATGATCATTTCAGTGCAGTTCTGATCAACCCCATCATGGAGTGGAAGCCAAGAGATATGAAGAGGCTCTTTGAAATATGAATGGATAATCTGGTTAAGTTCTGTGGTACAGCGAACTGGAGAAGAGTAGCTTAAGAGAAAAATCATTGGCAGTGACTGAGGAGTTATCTGCTCAGTACAGGGTGCACGACGATGATGTTATGCAGGACAATAAAATGAATTTTTACCTTGTAATGCAACTTGTCCAGTTGTTACAAAATTTAAATGATATAAAATTAATTTTTCATAACTTTATATTCTTTCTATACATTATAATATGACTCTGTAATAATGAAATTTATATTATTTTATAATGGACTTGCAGAAAATCAATGGATTACTGGCTTTTTAAAATCCCATTTTGGGACTGTGAAGCTGTAGACTGTGGGCTCAACTAAAATTGGTAGAAAGTTAAAAACATCAGAATAGTCACTCACCACAGAAGCCTGTGGGAGACATGGTGTCTCGAAACACACACACACACACACACACACATTCTGATCAGTTTAATGTCTGATGAAAGTGAACCAAAGCACAGAAATTTCATATAGAAAATCATAGTTAACCTTAATTATTTATTTTTTTTCAGTTGAAGCAAAAACTATCAAGTTTACTTATTTTTACGTCTGATTTCTGTTATTACAAATCAAACTTGCAGAACAAATAATGTCACTGCTTGAATGTAAGTTTTGTAGTTGTGTGATTTGTTTTTATTTATTTATTATTTTGGGGCATTTTCTATCATTAAATTATGTCATTATGTTTTAGGCTTAGCGCCCGAGTGTAAAACCGTGTCTTGGGACTTGATAGACAGTGGTAAAGTCCAGCTTTATGGACACAGCTCAGTTTTATTTGCTGGAAAAAATGGTGAAATGGATGTGCTTATTGCTGGAGGCTTTGGCTGTGATGAACAGGGTACTCACAAAAGAAACAAACATGCTTTTACTTTAATGACAAAAGACTCTTTGACAGCGTATACAATCAAAGAAAAATTCAGCTGTGATAGTAATGAATCCATGTTTGAAGCAATGCATGCTACACTGACTTTATATAAACCTAACGACACAGTGTATCAGAGAATGATTTTATATGGTGGCAGGACATCCCCTGAGAACTGTGTGAATGTTTGCCCAGCACTTGTGGAAGTTGGATCTAGTAGTTGTGTAAAGTGTGATCCACTAGTGGCAGATATATCTTCTGTTGTTCCTCGTTGGAGACATTCCTCTGTAATTGCCAAACAGCATGGGAATGATATGTTTGTTGTCTTTGGTGGCCGTTCAAAAAATAATAAGGTATTCAGCTAACTTATGTTTCTGTATTTAATGTTATCTAATTTTTGCAACTTATACAAAAACTTCTTTTATGTTTGTAAAAAAATATGAAAAGTTTTGTTTAAAATGGAATATCATGGGACCAATTTTTTTCTTGATTTCAGTTTCTCCAGTGTCTGATAAGTTAAGCAAGGAAACTTATATAGAATATTGTATACCATGATAAGCATTTATAATGAAGTAATTATAAGCACTTTTCGTAACTAAAATTTTATCCACTTAACTTTAAAGGCATAGGTTAGAGTTTGTAACATTTAATATTAATGTAAATCCAGTAAAATCCCTACAAGACACTCCTCAACGATCATCAAAAAAGAGTTTACATGGGGGGGGTACCATTGTAGGAGGGTCAAATTTATTTGGGGGGAGAGAGAGAGAGTGTGTGTGTGAGAGAGAGGGAGAGAGGATTTGCACCAAGCATCTTCTTTCACAACATAAAAATTAAGGAAACCTTGTGCTCAGTTTGACACCAACTTATCTGAACATTTTAGGAATGTGACAACTGATAAGCCAATGCCACCTAGATCATTGGCTTCTGTTGCTGAAGGCCACACTGGCATTGTTTCACAGTGTGAACCGTTTAAATTAAAAAACGGAAATCATTTTTTTCATCTGAACTTGATACTTTCACTAATGTTAAGAAAACGTAGGTATGAAATATTTTAAAATACCTATGTGTGAATTTCAGTTATGTTGACTAATTTATTTAATGTTTTTTGGTGGACTAAAGACATATGAACAGCCTACAGTCAATTTTATTAAATTATTCTTCAATTTCAATTTTTAGTGAGTTTCCTTACCTGTTATTTTCTATTCATCTTTTTTTCTTTCCTGTAAAAAATTACCATTGTGGTTTTAATGTATTTTCTATAATCTAGTAAAATGTGCAGTTAATTAAGCACTTATATTTATGAATACTAGATTATTGGCTAATAAATACAGTACAGTTTTTTTCATATAGACTCAAACAAAGATGTAATTTTTATAGAATCAAACATAATTTTATATGTCTGACATGTCTGTAACAATAGTAATTGGCAATGTAAAATCAAAATTGTAAGTTGTAGGTAAAGATTATTTTTAGACCACACTTGAGGATTACTTTGGAGATTAGGCCTACGGGTATTTTTTTATAGGGATCGAATAATCAGTAAAGGTGACAGGCTTTCTGTAGTATTACGTGGATGTAATGGATTATGTAATGGAATATCTGTGCAGTGTTAACTAAATAAGTAACAGTTGTACAGTTTTAGTATCCACCTCAAAATGGTATAAAGTTCAAATGATAATTATCATTGTTAAACTGCTACATAATAAATATATATAATAAATACATAATCTTATATATAAAAGCCAAATACCACTCACTGATTCATACACTCACTCATCACGAAATCTCCATAACTATAAAGCCTACAATCTTGAAATTCGGCACGTATGTTCCTCTTGGCTTCTAGGTGCTCGCTGAGAAAGGGTTTTGAAACTTTTAATGCCTAACTGCGAAAAAACGACAAAAACCGCTAAAAACTGTGGCAGCGATAATGCAGCTTTTTTTCAACTGTACGCTTCCTGGAAATCTAATGTTTATTTTTTTACTTTCCTTTAGGCTTTTGGGGAGTTACTAAAACAGTATTTTTTTCAGCTAACCTATAACCACGAGGAGGCGCGAAAATAATCACCAAACAGTTCACCCTGTCCCTCTATTCCTTGCTATGTGGCGTTGAGGGTTTATTTTCAGTTCTAAGTTCACAGAGGCGTAGCTAGGTGGGGGCCAAGGGCAGCGCCGGATTAAGCCAGCGCGGGGCCTGTAGCAAATGTTGCGCGGGCCCTTAGTTTGATTTTAGGCAGCGGCACACCCAGAATTATTTCTTAGGGGGGTCCAAAACCCATAAAAAATTGATATATATATATATATATATTACTATAATACTTATAACTATTTTAACTATTATATACATCAAGAAACGGACTGTAGCAGAAAGTGAATGAAATATATATATATATATATTGTAACTATATACTAAGGTCGTACCTGTTAAAATGTATCACACTTGTTTATTTTGTGTATTAGTGTGAATGTAGTGTGTGTGCCTCACACTGGTTGTTACATAAATCGACGTCACTACTGGAGTCCGTAGCGTTGTCAATGTTGCCAGTACAACCTACCTGTTAATTCATAGGGATTGTTATTCCCGGGTGGCGCCAAATTGTTTCTGTTAAAACAATTAAAATATTTAATTTCTAAAGTAGTATGTGGTATTAGCATGGACAGCTGTGGCGTTCGAATTATTCCCGCTGCTACACAGGTTGTCGACTCGGCCACTCGTGATGAGCGCTAGTTGGCTATGACTTAAAACTTCGCTAACACACATATATTCTACAAAAATCCTATGAAATAACAAGATAGTAATGTTCTGTACTGCGTTTTTTAATACAAATTTAATTATCAATAAATATAATAAATGAATCATAAATAATTTTATAATACTATGCCCCGGCTTAGAGCTTGAAACACAAACTATCTCAGAGTTGGCACAATTGATTTCAAAATATTATCGTTCAGTCACTTCTTAATAAATTACAATGTTTTTTAAAATCTGGAGTTCTTTTGATCATGAAAATAGACATAAACGTTGATTACATGAAAAAAGTACACTACTATACCTTATACGTACTTAGGATTTATAATGTGTTTGTACAATTTGTTCAGTAGTGTCGTATTTCTGTTACAGTTGTTGTGTTCACAAATAAGGTTATCTATATAATTTAATAAAATGTTTTTTATGTAAGTAAATTATGACTTTACCTTTGAAAGAAAATACTACTTTTTAAATAGTGAGAAATTTTATCATTTGAAAATAATTTTAGTAATTTAGGGTTTTGGGAATAAGGAAGTTATTCGGTACTTATCAATTCGTCTCACGTTGAAATGTCGTCATCAGGATAGGCGTATATTCTTCGAATTTGGGCTGGTTTAAAACTTCTAACACCTCCTTTATCTGGTCTTGGGTTTTTTTTCTTTAATTAATTGAATTAATCTGGTTCCTGGACATCATGTATTCTTTATAGATCGACGTCTCTTCATATTGGGTTATCTTGGTTCACTGATTCGACTTTTATAACTGTTTAAATTAAAATTTTAATTTTGCTAGTTTTGCGCGTCGCTTACCCACGCTTCGTTTCTTCAGAGTCTATATAATTTAACGGAAAATAAGCCCTCAAACATCTCGTTGTCATAGTAACCAATAATTCAATGCTTGGTTAATTACTCCTTACATACATTGTTAAACTATTTGAATTTTTATTCAAATTTATTAAGTATTTTCCTAATGATTTTATTCCCTTATACTTCCCTTGGGATAAATGACATCACTATTATTTCTCTTTCCTTTCAAAGTTTACAATGATATCTCATAAGGTCATATTCTGTTGTACATTAATTATAGTCTAATTATTTGACATTTAATAAATAACATATCTTTCTTAAATTACATTATTACAATAATATATCTGTGATAAAATAACTGATATATAACTACTGTCCATTCACTGGTCTTAGATTAGTAAGATTTCTTGTGAAATTGATACAATTTACATTTGAATGTCTTTGGCAGTTAACTGTTTTCATAGTTAAAATCAGCCATGATTGTTTTTTGGTGTATTTACTTTTTAAATTACATTCTGAATTCAGCCTGATGGGCTTCACTTATTTGTTCGTGTTTTAACTACTATTCAACATACATTTTCATTGCTCTTCATTTAAAATATCATAATTAGGTTTATGGACTGTAAGTTCCTTTCAGCCATATTCCTCCTTTAACATTGAATCAACTATTCTTTACAAGTCATTATTTATTAATAGTACTAACATTGATTTCTTTCTTGAGTTACAAATTAAAGTGATAAACATTGTCACTTTTCATGAGATTATGAAAGTTGATTCCCCTTTCAACATGGGGTGTTGTATTCTTTGGAATCTTAATTTCAATAACAAAACTTTACTTCTGTTCTATCATGCCATGTTAACACAAGTTATTTGTCTGGGCTTTCTCCCTGAATATTATTACAAGCTTCCTTAATATTAATTTGGATTACTATTTCTAATTACTTCTAGATATATTACTAATTATAATCTCACTCCAATCATTGGTTGTTTATCAAGATTTCACAGAGTGTCTGCTTACTTATCATTCTATTTTGAATGTTTCACATACACTTTCACTACTTTTTAGGGTACTTAGACTTCACTAAAGCACTTCACTTTGGTTCACTGTTTTGTAATTAGTGTTATTTAATGGGTAATCCCTATACTCTTTCCTACCGTTTCTCACTATTTTGTTTTAGTATGACATTTACTATTAACAACATTAGGTTATTTTTGTTTTGTTAAATCTAACCTTTCTGACTGGGTTAGTGTACTTTTCTATATCATTATATTTTACAATTGTATTGTCTTTAAAATGGGTACATAGGTTAAATTCATGATAACAATAATAATATTGGTTTCATTAATACATAATTATTCAATGTTTATTGACCGTATTCTATCTTTAAACATACAATCTTTCCCCTAATATATATGTGTGTTAGTTTCCCCTTGGGTTTTATCTGTCTCCTCTTCATTCTTCCTCTTCTGCATTTTCTTCATCTTCAGTAGTCTTCATCGTGGTTCGGTTCTCCTCTTCTTCTCTTCTTGTTTAAATTCTGTTTAATTGTAGGGATCTGTTCTCTTCTTCTGGTTCTTCTTTAGTTCTGTGTCCATCATTGTTTTGTCTATCATAAGTATGTTACGTGGTTCCCTTCTTTATGTTTAGGTTGTTGGCTCAATCATGTCAAAATATTTACATTTTAATAAGTATGTTACGTGGTTCCCTTCTTTATGTTTGGGTTGTTGGCTCAATCACTTGGGTTGGGTAATATCGTTGTACGTCTTGTCAAAGTATTTACATTTTAATCATTTTTTAAACATTTTATTTCATATGAAGTAATTTTATATCAAGAATTATCTTTTTTATCACTGGTACGGGATTTGGCTTAATTGTATCGTTACATAATGCCTCTCCTCTAAAATTGATCATTTTAATAAAATACTAGCATAGTTTTTTATGAAATTATCAGTTATAGATAACTTTCTTCCTTCTCTTCCTTGTTTGTTTCTCCATTCTCCATTTCTCTTCTTACTTAATTCACTCCATTTTATTTGGATCTGCTTTATTTATTTCCATTGGTGCATATTCCCTCATACACAAATTTTTCCCTAACTTTTATATAGTAGCTGGTTTCTCCCATTACTACTCATTTTTCTGAGACTAGAGGCACATCTTCTCTACTCAGTTCATTTAGATTGCTGGACTTTTCAACAGTCAATCTTAAATCTTTGTCAACTTGTGACTTAATAATAATAATAATAATAATAATATAATATAATATACTTTGGGATTGTCCACCTTGTGGTTTGTTTTTAGATCACTTTGTCATTACTACTCATTCTTCCTTCCGCTATACCTTAACTATACACTAACATCTACTCATACACTATATTGAGAAATTTTATCTTTATTCATATGTTAATTTCATCATATCTCACTTTTCATTATTTTGTTTTCAATGCTCGTGATCATCTTAATTGTCTTAGACATTTTTTTAGTCATTTAGCAGGATTCTGCTTTAGCCATATCTGTATATTGGTTTTATACATAATCTCCCTCTCTCCTTGTACCAGGTATAATTTTATTTATATTTTTTTTTTTCTTATAATACTGTTGATTCAGTATAATTTCAAGTATTTATCTCAGTAATTTGAGCTTGATTTTATCTTTGTTTATTTTACTCTGTATTCAATATCATTTTTGATAATTCTTTGGTAAGTTAATTGCCTTACCTTAAAGGAATGTTTGTAGCGTATTCCTTTTTTAGCTATTTTTTGTTTTAATTATAATTGTAAGTTTGTGCTTCTTACATTTTTATTATATAGGAATGTGTGTAACTTATTCCTTATTATCTCACGTTTTACTTCATACTTCATATATTAATTTTTTGTTATATTTTAAACTGATTTAAATTGAAAGGAATTTGTGTAACTGTTTCCTTTGTTTTTTTTTTTCATTATTATAAAACTTTTTTATTGTTCCGCATATATCATCTAAATAAGTTAGTAAGCTGCTCTTACCATCTCTTTTGGAATTTTGAAATCTGTTTTATTTTACAATGGTTTTATTCTTCCTCGTAAAACTTTTTTATCGAAGTTTAGTTGTAAACTCCTTTGATTTTTGTTGTATTGATATTACTGATTTGGTAAGTATTATTACCATTGTCTCTTGTGATGATATACGGTCCAGTGTATAACAATAATAATTTCTTTGCTATACCTTCCATTGTACTTGGCAGTTCACGATTTTTAATCAATATCTTTTCTCCCTCTTTATATTTGATTATTTTGGGTTGGTTCTTTGCATATTTGGCCTTTTGTTTCTCAATTTTTTCCGCTATTAGGCTGTACCATTTGTTTTTGTCATACGGGTCTTCTGGGTCTTTTGGGAATTTTATTATCTCTTGTATCTCTCTGTTTGGCTTCCTCTCGAACATCATCAAGTAAGGTGTACTTTCAGTGAATTGGTGATAACTGATGTTTAAAAACACTTCGGTTGAAGGTAAATATTTGTACCATTCTCTCTGGTTGTTATGACAATAAGTTCTCAAAATGCGTCCCACCTCCCTCAACATTCTTTCTGCGGGATTGCTGCTAGGGTGGTAGACTGATGTTTTATAAGTTTTAATATTTAGTTTTAATAACTCTTCTCTCCACTTCCTTCCTTTAAATTGCGTTCCATGATCTGTTATTAACATGTACGGTCTTCCAATCTCTACTATGTATTTATTTTTGATAATATCTAATATTTTCTTTGTTGTGGCTCTGTTTATAGCATATAATTTGGTGTACTTGGTGTAATGGTCAAGTATGATAACAATGAATTTGTAGTCATGTCGACCTCCGCTACGTGGGAATGGTCCACATATGTCGAGGAACGCCTTCTCTAATTTGGCACTTGATGTGATGGGTATCATCGTTCCATCTTTCCTTTCGTTATTGGTTTTGACCATCTGACACAATGTGCAGGTTTTTATGTTTTTACTTACTTTTCTTGCAATATTTTTTATGAACAAATCTTCTTCTAATGCTTTTACCATTTTAATTGTTCCCATGTGGCCGTATCTCACATGATAATCTTTGATGATTTGATTTTCTAATGATTGAGGAATTACTAGTTTCCAAGTGTCTTGGTTCTTTTTTGTTTTTATAAATAAAATACTATTGTGTATACAGTAAAATTGGTTAATAATGGCTTCAGACTCCATCAGTCTTTTTCTGATGTTGGATATTTTTGTATCTTGCTCTTGTTGCAACACTATTTGGTTCATAATATCTTCCAGGTCTTTTCTATCCTTTAATATATAATACACTTTTGCTATCTTCCCCTTTTCTCCTTCAAATGTCTGATTTACTACATTTATTCTGGACAAAACATCAGCCACTATATTTTTTCGTCCTGGAATATATTCCCATGTAATGTGGTATTCTTGCAAAGCAAGTATCCATCGAGTAAGTCGGCCATGATTCAACTTACATTGTTTTAGAAACGATATTGATGTATGATCGCTTCGGACCGTTATATTATATCCAAGTATGTACGTCCTAAACTTGCCGCACACGAATACTATGCTGAGCAACTCCTTTTCTGTAACATTATAGTTACGCTCACAGCTATTGAGTATTCGGCTGGCGAAGCTAATGACTAGGTGATTGCCATCTTCGTCTTCCTGGTATAATTCTGCGCCTAGACTTACATCACTAGCGTCGCAGTTTAGGTAGAACTGTTTAGCAAAATTAGGGTGGTGTAAAATAACAGTGTCAACAAATTTTTGTTTGATTAATTTGAGTACTTCTTCTTGTTCCACTCCCCACGTCCATTTTTCTTTTGAAGAGAGTTGTTTGGAAAATTTTGCTGTTAGGTGGGAGTAGTTGGTCTGAAATTTCCTGTAGTAATTACATACTCCTAGGAAGGATTGCAACTGTTTTTTGTTTCTTGGTGATGGGAAATTTTGTATGGCGTCAACCTTCTCTTGGGATGGAGAGATTCCCTCTTCGGTTAGGTTGAATCCTAAGAATTTCACTTCTTTAGCAATGAACTTTGATTTGTCTAACTTAAGTGTGATATTGTTGTTAGATAATTTTTCCAATACATGTCTGACTCCCTTCCCTTCTGGATACATGTCTTCTGGTTCCCTTCTTTATGTTTAGGTTGTTGGCTCAATCATGTCAAAATATTTACATTTTAATAAGTATGTTACGTGGTTCCCTTCTTTATGTTTAGGTTGTTGGCTCAATCATGTCAAAATATTTACATTTTGATAAGTATGTTACGTGGTTCCCTTCTTTATGTTTGGGTTGTTGGCTCAATCACTTGGGTTGGGTAATATCGTTGTACGTCTTGTCAAAATATTTACATTTTAATCATTTTTTAAACATTTTATTTCATATGAAGTAATTTTATATCAAGAATTATCTTTTTTATCACTGGTACGGGATTTGGCTTAATTGTATCGTTACAATATACATACATACATAACATGCATACATACATACATACAGACGCACACATATATATATATATATATATATATATATATATATATATATATTATATAAATATATATATATAATTTTCTTTCTCCAGGGGGGTTTGGTCAAAAATTTTGATAGCTAAAAATTAGGAAGAGTATACATTTTGAACGTACAATTTTAAATAAAGAAAGTTTTGATTTATCAAATCATGAAAAAAATATCAAAAATAATGAATACAAGACTTTTGAATTTCCAAACAGACAGAAAGGCAACCTTGCAAAATTACTAACCACCAAACAAGCAAAAAGACAAAATAGATGACAAAATGTATAAGTAGAAGCACCTAAAAAATTACAAAAATATATATATAATTTTCTTTTTCCTGGAGAGGGGGTCCAGACCCGTTGGACCCCCCCTGGGTGCGCCAATGGATTTAGGATGTAAAATAAAACACCACTGTTACAAACAAACTTTTCTCGATTTAATGTGTGCAAATTTATAGATAATACTAGACAAATCAATTTCTCTAAGTAAATCACATTCAATGTTTATTAAGGTGAGATTATTTAGACGATCTTGACCCATCGTGTTCCTTAACTCATTTTTTATACGTTTTAATTTCGAAAAAGAACGTTCTCCGCTGCAGTTAGTAATCATTAAAGACAAGTAAATGCGTAAGAGTATTTCCACATTGGGGAAACACGACTCTAATTTATTTTCCATTATAAGTCTATAAAATTGTAGTTCCAGAGCCTCATGCCTTTTGTTGTCAATAGTAGCAGCCACTTCTGTTTTAAGTAGTTCGGTGAACTGCACAAGTTCGTCGCCTAGGCTTTCTTCCAAATCGTCTTGGTAAGCACTGACAATATTTAGAGTTCTTTTCAAGATCTCTTCTGCTGTAAGAGATTTTAACTGCCGAAGTATTCCAAATACACCAGTCACTTGATGGTACGCTTCCATGCGTTTAGCTAAGGCAGACAGTATATTATCAATTATTATCACAATAAACACCTGATTTTCAAATTTTTGTTTAGGCGTTTGATTTTCTACAACTTGATCGAGCGTAGTACAGCCGCTGAAATAGTCGTACTTAGTGTTTCGCTTGCGTTGTCTCGAAGTTTGTTGCTGATATTCTTCACAGCCAGTCAGGATTTTGGGTTTTGCCACAATATCTGAAAATATAGACCGCATTGCTGAACGTACCCGTGTAACGATTCATAAAGGGCATATCCCGTGTTAAGGTCTTGATTAGGTGACTGCAACGAAGCGCTAGTCGCTTGCAAGCGTTCTAGCATTTCATTCCACAAAATAGTCATTATTCCCGTTTCCAGCTTATTCATCTTCGAAACTAGTCCGTACGCCTGATTTCGACACTCTACCTTTTGATCCATATTATTACATATGCCATCCAAAACTTCTTTGATAGTGGTAAAACCGTATAAAAGTGCATCGTCGCATCAGCTCGGGCAGACCACCTGGTGTCCGACAGTCTTTTCAAAATCGGGAGTTTTGAACCTTCATCTTTCAATGCTTTCGTAAGAAGGCCCCATCGATAGGTAGAAGCGGAAAAAAATGTATAGAGGTTTTCAACAAAATCGAAGAAAATGTATGCTTCCATACAACATTCTGCAGCACATTTGGCAACCAAATTCAATGAATGTGCAAAGCAGGGAATGTATTCTGCGTTCTTATTTATCTCCTTAATTCGTGCTTGTAAGCCGCGGTACCTTCCACCCATGTTGCTGGCATTGTCATAGCTTTGACCACGACAGTCTTTGATATCAATGTCATTCTCCTTTAAAAAATCAAGTAAACTTTGGGCGAGTTTTTCAGCAGTGTGACCGTGACCTTCCATATCCAAGAACTTTACAAATCTTTCCACTGGTCCAGATGGCAAAACATAGCGCACTATCAGAGTGAGTTGGTCCACATGCGAAATGTCTGGAGTAGAGTCCAATGATACTGAATAGTATTTGAAATTCTTAATTTTGCAAATAATATGATCCAGTATGCTTGATGCAATTAGGTGGATAAATTCCTCGCCTGTTGTTTTTGATAAGTATGATGTATGTCCCTTTCCTTTATTTGCATAAGTATTTATATGCTGAGCCAGAAAAATGTCAAATTTGGCTATTAATTCCAATAAACCTAAGTAATTTCCATTATGAGGTGAACCAACAGTTCATCACTACCCCGAAATGCAAGACCTCGTTCTGCTAAAAATTTAATAACTTCAATAATTCGCTCTAAAAGTGTCCGCCAATACTTTTGTTCAGTCTCAATATGGCTTACAAGTTGAGAATCGACACGCACACCCTTGTTTTTGCAAACTAACAGCGAAATTATCGCTTGTCTATGTGAGGTGCTTACTTCATGTCTTTTCAACAAATTATTCACGTTTTTCCAGTCGTCGAATCCTTCTTTTGTAAACCGTGACGAACAGTCTGAATCCGTAACTTTGCAAGCAAAACAGAAAAGTCGTCCTTTAGTTTCTGAATAACACAACCAATCTTTCACGTGAGTTTTATTTGTTGGTTTATGTGTATATGTGAAAAACGACTCCTGACAGAATCGTGGTTTATTTTCTTTATCGTATGTTTTTTTGAAGACAAGAAATCACTGTTCATATGTTGCACTTCGCTACTTCCTTTCGCAATCCAATAATCTCGATTGAAGTTGCTCGGCCATTCACCAATATCGTTGGAGTACATTTTACTTTCCTTTTGTTTTTGGCTTATAGAAGATGTTGTTACATCTGAAGCATGTGCTATGCTTTCGACCTCTCTTTGGCTTGAAGACGATATGACTAGATTGGGAGGACTTGCTGTGCATTCGACTTCAGTTTGACTTGTGGAAAATGTGGCTAAATCGTGAGGAGTTCCAGATCTTAATGGTAACGATGATTCTTCTACAGCACTGCCATCCTCTACACAATGAGATGCGACATCTATATTTTCTGCTTCAATTTCTTTGGATTCAACACCATCACTCTGAATATTACAAAATTCAGACAGCTTACGTGTCTTTGATATAACAGCTTGGTTCTTTATTTCCTTTTCATATTTTGCTTTACGCTTTGTACTACCAGAAGCGTAATGTCGACCCGTATCTCTGGCTCTGCTGCTCATGTTGACTATCTCGATCTGGATAGAAGGGAAAATGAATTACAAAATAAAATGTAATCCTACTAATAAAAAATAACAAAAAAATTAAAAACAAGCTCATGAATAAATAAAATTTATTGAATGTCAATATTTCTTACTGTGTAATATTTAAACGAATTGAAGTTCTAGCTGAATACACAGAGAAAAAAGAAACGGCATATTTTCTATACATACAGTAAAATTTCCTATAATTTTTTTGTAAGTGCAAACTATTATTGATGTTATCGTAATTTTCCCTACACTGTATTGGAATTTTTTTATTGGAAAGATTATATTTTAATGGAATATTTAATTGAAAAGCATGGAATTTTTCCTATAACTGTGTTTGCATATTCTTTGTGTTTGGCTTATAAGAAGCGCTATTTCTTATTTGTGTATAGGAATTTTTCCTTCCGTAGTATCATGAAAATTCCTTTAAATTTATTGGACTTTTTACTAACACACACACATATATAGAAAAGAAAAGAAAAAAAATTTTTAAAACTTGCTTTTACTAAATTTTAAAAGCAAGGCGTGCGCACTTTCTATGGTTGTACGCATGATTGTATGTCAGTGCGCACACCTTGCTTTTTAAAATTTAGTAAAAGCAAGTTTAAAAATTTTTTATTTTATACTTTTTAGTCATACTTTAATTAAATTATTATCATACATTGCATAAATCCGCACCCCCAATTTCCACCCCTTTCGGGGGATGTTCGCAAAACAGCTGTCGGATTTGTCATCTGCGACCCCAAAAACTCCCGCATAGCCGTTTTCCAGATTTTTCAAGTTTCACCCCCGCACACTTAATTGCAACCCTTAATGGGGGGATATTTGCAAAAGTAACAGTGGAATATTGTATTGTCATCCGACCTTAGTAACTGTGCAAAATTTCATCAATAGGTTATGTCAGGAAGTGTGTTAAATGAAGGATGCTAGATTTGAAGACAAACAAACTTAAGACAAACAAACTTCATTGTAAGTTAAAGAAAAGCAAGTAAAAATATATACAAACTAACACATATACAACCCCTACACACTCCGTTACTTTTCCCTTCCCCCTTGGCCCCCCTTTTCTTGTTTTACCCTTTTTTCGCTTTTTCTAAACATCTTTTTATTTATTTTATACTTGTTTATTGTTTCCTATTAACGATTTATTTTTTCTCGAATTTTACTAATGTAAATAAATTGTATGAGTTAACAAATATTGGAATTATATAAAAAGTTACAAAATTAGAATCTTTCTAGAATAAAAAACTTTTTAACTAACTGATATTTTAATTAGTAAAATAAACATGTTAAATATCAACAAATTAAATAATAAGTAGAGATAAAATAAATGCTTCATATAAAACAATATGTGAAGGTTGTCTTTACCTTTTAGGTGTCTGCAAAGTTACTTCAATTATTTTACAAAATATTCGTACTGATTTAGCTCAACGTAATAACAGTAAAATAGCTCAACCAGTTAAACAGTAGGCCTATACAATTTTTTCAATAATAGGTCATTGCAATTGCAATACTACAACTCGATATGAAATGAAAACATTCCTACTAGTTTTGAGGTTATGTTACGACCAGGGTTGGTTTCACATGGCGCTATGCTCACGGTCTATGATTGTTTGACAGCTAGACACCTAGGGCGCAAAGTGCATAGCACAAAATTACCTTGCAGTAGAGCGCGAATTTAAATTGTAAATATACTAATATAAACAAATAAAAGAATTCGAATGGTTTTAATGCGATTAATATAATTTTCTAATCTTCATAAATGAATGAAATTTTCTAACCTATTTATCTCACCTTTTGTATAAATTAACTCTTTAACGCTCAAATGCACAATTTTTAGAGAGTATATTTAAATGCTTGCCATTTAGTCAACACACGAGCAATTTAAGAATAATTTCATTTAACTTATAGGAGTTTTGTGGTGCGGTTTTCAGATTCCGATATAAAAAAATCTCTAAAACCGTCATTCAGATACTTTTTTCGATTTTTCACAAAATTTGCTTTTTATCGTTTAAGCGTTTATGCGTTTTGCAAGTATGGCGAAGGAGAGTGTGGTGCGCCGAAGGCGCGTATGGTGCGTAATAAGAATTCTGATTTTTATTCTGCCTGGGCGCAGGGCCCCCAGAAGCGCGGGGCCCGTAGCATTTGCTACTCCTGCTATATGGTTAATCCGGCACTGGCCAAGGGGGCAGCCGCCCCGGGTGCCATAGCCAGAAGGGCGGCAGTATGAGCATAGATTGACAATTTTTTTTTCAGTTTATAAAACTACAAAGAACTTGTTTCTTTGATATGACTGTGCCAACAACTTGTTTCTTTGATATGACTATTCGTTTCATAAAAGAAGCATAATCAGCCAGCTTGTCTGTTGTCATAAGCCTTGCGTGATAAATAGTAATAGTCTATTTATGATCAAGCATCATAATTATGGTTCATTATCATAAACTTTTAGTGATTTTGTAGTGAGTTGTTGTGCTGGAAAGTAGTCATACAGTATTAGGTTTGTATAGATAATCTTAACTGCTATTCGTATACAGACAAATATATTATTTGCAAACGTATTAAAAAAAACGTTATGTGGGCTACATATGTGCAATTCTTCCTGATTCAACGCAGCGAACGTGTTGATCATCAGTTATTGATGAGCATCGTGAGTGTGCTGTTTGTTTTAGTTTGTGCATCTTGTGGGTATGTCTATAATAATTCATGTGTATGCCATCATACTAATACTATTATTGAAGAAAAATTTTTTTAATTTTATTTGAAGCTGATATGAAACGAAGTAAACTCAATGGTGGCCAGTTTCGGAAGAGGAGGGAAGAAAGATTAAGAACCACAAAAAGTTGCAAAGAGTTTATGAAGTCTCTTATTCAAGGAAAATTGAATCCTGAGTGTCAAACTATTACCATTAACAAGGAATCAATTTGTGATTATAAAATGGATGCTGTTGATGTATACAGTAACATTAACGACGTAAATACTTCAAACTGTGAAAGTGTCAAAGTACAGTTACAAGATTCAGTTGGTTCTAGTACCGTGAATGATGTTGCCTCGTGCAGTCTTAAAATTACAGGCGATTAAGGACAGAACATTACCAGCAACAATGTAGAACATGTTCCCGTGCTGTTCTACAAGATATGGGAATTTGGCCAAGCGAGAAATCTCAATCATTCTGAGATATAATGGTGAATAGGGGAACATGTCTGTTGCAGAGCAAGGACAGCCATTTTCCTGAAGATGAAGCTGGACGATCTTTAAACAAGTATTGGTTTGATAAAACCTTGCAAAATGGCGAAAAGGTAAATCGCACTTGGATGTGTTTGTATCCAACTAAAAAATCTCTATTTTGCTTTTGCTTCGCATTATTTCCACAAAAAACTATCAAAGAAGCCATTTCAATAGTGAAAATGGGTTTTAGTCATGGTGAAAGTTAAATCCCTGTATTCAGGATCATGAAAATATTCCTGCTCATCGCTCTGCGTTTTTTGAATGAAAGGAATTGGAACGTTCTTTAAACAAAGGGCGACTTATTGATGATCTACTTTAGGAACAAATGAGTAAAGCAGCTAAGACATGGAAAGAAATCCTTGAACGTGTCATTGGCACAGTACAAACTCTTGCACAACAAAATCTGGGACTGAGAAGTCATCGAGAGTCAATTACTAAAGACCAAAATCCTGGAAAATTTCTCGCTTTTTTAAAATACTTGGCTAAATTTGACTCTGTCATGAGATCTCATTTGGATTCAGTCTCTCGTAAATTTGGGTTTATATTGTATCTTTTGCCAACTGTTCAAAATAAATTAATAAGCCTGTTAGGAGAAAGAGTGGGTAAATATATTATTACTGCATGTAAGAAGGCGAAGTACTTTAGTATTATATTTGACATAACACAATGCTGCAAATGTAGAACAGATGTCTCAGATTATAAGATTTGTTGAAATTAAACGCAATTCTGTTGATATACAGGGAGCCTTCATAGATTTTATTTCTTTAGGAGTGAAAACTGAGGAGGGGATTACACAAGCTGTTACGAGTAAACTTGAGAGAGACGGATTGAATCTTAGTGATTGCAGAGGTCAGTCAGATGACAATCAAGCAACAATGGCTGGTATCCATTCGCTATTCACCTTCTTCTCCTGTTCCACTTATAGATACAATGTTGTTAAAGATTTTGTAAATAATACTCTAAAAGGACATTGTAATAGCAGGTGGAGTTTAAAAGCAGATCCCGTTAAAGCAATATCCATTCAGCTGCAGTGGTGGCTGGTGGTTGAAAAATTTGGGGGTTCCAGTTGGGTTGGATGGTATTAAATTGTTTTATTATCTGAACAGAAAATGTCCAAGTCTCCTCCCCTCCAAACAATACGTAAGGAAAACAAAATAATGAAATTTTAGGGTTACCCACATAACCATGAATATTTATTGTATAAATCTATTTTAACTTTATGATTAAATATTCTGTTACCTGATTTTACATTTTCATTGAATTTTAAAAATCTGGTGTAGCCTACCTACTCTCGTAATGTAATTTTTTTTCTCAATATGACGTAAACTGAACAGCGTTTTCGTTAAGTTTACGACAGAATTCATTGCGTCCTACCAGTTAAATATAATAAATATCTTACACTATGACACCTTAATCCTTTATATGTACTACTATTTACATGTAACGATGAATTGGACTGACACTAACAACGAAATTCACAAAAAATTCGACCGACACTAACTAACTCAAGTAGCATAACAACATAAAATTACTAATTCCTGGTGCACCACGTGTTATTTACCAACAGTCTGGTGGCACCGTAATGAACAAGCGGGGTTTGCAGTCCCCAGGGCCGTTGACAGGGGGGGGCACAAGGAGCTAATGCATAGGGGCCCGGCACCTGTTTTTTTTTTTTTTTTTTTTTTATAAATCGAGTATAATTCTATTTTTTTTATTCAGAAATTAAATACCACCAACTGAAGACACTTAACATTTAACAAGACACTGCCAATGGAAAGTGTGGAGGAAACGAGGGAGGGTAGGGTGGGTTGTTGTTTGAGTCAGAGTTTACATTTTCTAAAATTAGACTAGTTATGTTGCAATGCATATTGTTATAAAATTAAAAAAAATTATTTATTTGTTTTATTTTATGATCCTGTACATCAGACTTTTTTTTTATTGCAACAGTGCAAGTACTTCTACTTGAAGGGCCTTGACTAGACAATCTATTACTTATCAGTGTATCATCCATCAATGGGTAACATAAGAGTAAGGATGGCAAGCGAGAAGGGGGGATGGTTGGAGGGTTTGGTAAAACAAGGGGCCCGGAAGTCCTCTCGACGGCCCTGGCAGTCCCTAATCACACCAAGCAGGCCTATATCGTTGCAATAGGAGCATCCGAGTCTAGCACACCACAGCACTACTCCAGTGTATTTCCCCATATACAAAGCACGTCACAGTTGGTGCACACTTGCCATGTACACCGCGGCAAGAGCATGTACGGTTTTTAGTATTGCACTGGGCTTTTCAATCGCCAAATGATAATTACGATTATTTAGCGTGAAAACAGTATTATTAATTTATTGTTTAATTCATAATTCTATAATTTAAAATACAATTGGGTATTTAATGGGGGTTGTGCAACCGTACAACCTAAGCACGGGCCGCCACTGTTCAGCTGGATGAAGTGATCGCTGCACTGGAGAAACTGAGGGATACAATGACTGAAACAATTGATACGAGGGAAGATGGAGTATTAATGATTAATGCGAATAAGCTTTATTCAAGCATTGACACTTCTGGAGAAGCTAACGGACAAATTAAATGAGCTGACAATATCATTTCTAAGGCAGAGCAGGTATGTAATGAATGGAGTGTCAGTATCACAAAAAGGATGAGAAGGAAGAGCACGATGCCAGAGGAGTGTGCAGAGAATTCTGCATTAACCGTTCGGCAAGAAATTCAACGTTCTCTAATAGAAATTTTGGACAAACTGTCAGTTGAAATATCAAGCCGTTTCTCTAACATAAAAGAATTAAAAAATGCTTTGAGTAAAGAGGGGTTCGTAAATGATGGGGATATACATTTTAAGGAACAGCTATCCCAAATAAATATTAAGTACACAGTGCTTACAAAACTGTATCCACATGACTTAAACAGTGAAGAAATTGTTCAGTGACTTGAAAGACGTCATACTTTTATTAAATAGGGCAAACGTTACGAAGTACAAATGGAATTTACACCTCAGGGACTGCTACAGTACATTTCTTCAATGGAATTAGAAGCCTACAAAACGCTAGCAACAGCTTAAAAAAACATTTTTTCTTACTTTACCAATGTCTGTGTCTTCTTGTGAAAGATCATTTAGTAAACTTAATTTGATTAAATCGTACCTATGATCAACAATGTCTCAAGAGAGGGTATCAAATTTAGCAATACGTTCAATTGGAAACATTACTTCGTCTTTAGATTATAGTGATTTAATAACCAATCTTGCAGCAATTAAGACCAGAAAAGTTACATTTTAAAATGTCTCGTTTTAAAGATTTATTAAACATTAAAAATAAATATTAAGTGTTTATTAATAGAAGACGGAACCATTAACCTGTAATGGTTAGTGATTTATCTTGTTCCTTTTAATGTAGTTCTTGTTTAACTTCATGTTGCTTTAGGATATTGTTTTGACAATGCGCTTTAGACCTACAAGGAATCTGTCTGCATGTTTATTAGAACACTTCTATATTACTACATTTTTTATAGTCTACATTGTAACGGGACGAATTATGAGGGGTTTTTATTTTATTAAATTTGGTTTCATTTTATAAATATTTTAAATTCATTTTCCATCTGGGTATACGGCCACGTGTTTGAATAAAAGCATTGTGCGAACAAAGAGACAGTACGCAATAGCTGTGGTGAAATAATTACAAAGGAATGTCGTGTTGTCAACTGTAGCACACTTCTTAGAACTTAGCGGCGGTGTGCGACTCGTGCCCAAACGGACTACACCAGCATGTGCGCAGACCCACGCCAAGAAGCAAACTCAACATGGCTTAGAGGCGAAAGTTTTATTCGCCTCATGGTCCTGGCTGACAGAAATAAAACTAAGTTCAGCCTATTTTGTGACGTCAACCAGTAAGCACCTAAATATCGTCGAAGTACAGCACACGTAAATCCTATGTATCAGGTGAACAACTACCAAGACTTTGACAACTAAGGCTGTGCGCGGTGATGAAATTTGCTCGCTGGCAAGGCATTGATGTCCGCCCGCATGTAGAAGAGTCGACTTTTAGCCGCGGCGCCGGCCAGCCGCTCGCTGAGACTCGTGGTCACCACGAAACTTTAAGTTTTACCGGAAAGTTATAACATGGTATAAGTAAGCGGAACAATATCCAGGAATGGATTAAGTGAAGTGCCGAAGGAAGAAACAATTAAAAGTGTATGGGACTAACAAACATTCGGATGTATCTGGTGCAACACGCGGCGAATAGACACCATGACCTTACGTAACTAACCAACGATTTTTTCAATTATTCAATATTTAAACAATTTCACCGGTTTAAGTCTCGAGCAATATAAAAGGGGATATAAAAGAATGTATGTATGTGTGAATGGCAAACTGGGTTCGTCTTGTTTAGTTTAAGGTCTAGACTAGGAATATGTATAAAGAATACTAAGTGAAAGTTTTGTTTTAGTACAGTTTTATTTTGTTTTTCATAAAATGAGGTTTTGGTTAGAATAAATTAAGAAGTTCGTCTGTAGACAACCATGTGTTAGTATCGTTATTTCGTCATTACCACTTCCTCATGTTCTGTGCTAAAAGATTCGTCTAAACGTTCCGGGTTCTTCTGAATTATTATTGGGGGGTAGTCAGATTGCAAAATTGTCCCATATTTTATTAAGGTAAAGTGTAAAGGTTTCGATATTATAACCAAAAAATATCGTGGCGACTCTGGGCTTCTGATTGAAAATTTAAAAAGGTAGGTAAGTGGAAAGATCGCAGGTAAGTTTCTGGCAGTATTTTTTATTTATTTATTTCGATTAAGTTTGTTTATCGACAATTGGCGACCCTGCCAGGATCCTGATATAATTTTATACGAGGTAGACCTATTTTAAAGCACAGAAAATAGGATTTGGTAATGACATATTTGTGTGAAATAATCGTATATAATAACGTGGTGAAAATTAGGTTAGGTTTTGGTAGCGTAAATGTTAGGTTTATTTCCACGTAGTAATAACGATTTTATGTAGTGGGTATTTAGAGTTAATATGTATAATTATTGAGCAATAGAGGGGTTGTAGTTCATAAAGAGGTTATATCAATAAATTTTGAATATGGTTGAAGTACAAGGTAATGATATTGGTTTCGTGTGGGATGAGTGGGAAAGCGAATTTAGAGGGGTTGTAGGTGAAATGACAGACGAGGAGTGGGGTAATTTAGATAATAATTTAACACGGATGGAAGAACAATAAGAGGGAATATTTGCAGAAATTAAAAAGCACAGTGATGATATTGGTAGTAAGATGAATGATAAAGGTAAGGTAGTTGAAGTAATAATGGTAGAAAATAAGGCAGTAAATAGGCCTAGTGATAATGTGAGAGTGTGGTGGTGATAAATAAAGGTAGAGAGACAGACCAAGTTAACAAGAATAAAGTCGATCAGGTGGCAGATAATGAGGTAAGTAACAATGATTTGAGTGAATCTAACAAGACGCATATGATAAAGATGATGATGAAGATGTGCAAGGAGATACTAAATTCGCAAGAACAAATGATCAATGATATGAAAAAACAAAACGAGGAGTGGAGATGTCGATTAAAAGAGAACTCAGAAGTTGAATTAAAACAGGTAAATGATAATAATATGTTGTTAATGATAGTGAGGGAATAATTAACCAGGTGAGTGATAACGATAATTCTAATAATGAATTCATAAATAACAGTGACAAAATAGTGGGAGAGGTAGTGTTGACTAGTGAAGATAATGATAGTGAGTACAATTCTGAGTTAAGTGGGAGTAATACAAGTAAGTACAGTGATGAAATAATGTTAAATAATAACAATGATATAGTTGAGAATAAAGTATTGGGTAGTGATGAGATAGAGATAGTGTGTGAAAGTGAGAGAGGAATCGGAGTGGTAATTAGTGTTGTTGAATTAGAAAAAGAATGGAAAAAGAGAGTAAATGAATATGTAGGGCAGAGGGTAAATTTTCCCCATATTTATGATGAACCAGGGTGTTCACAAGTGTTGTTGAAGGGCAAGAGTCCCGTGTTATTGGAAGATTTGAGTTGTTTCCCCTTTTTGTATAAGTTTGTACCCTCTGTGTGGAATGGTGTTGAAAGTGAGAGATGGTGTTATGATGAGAGAGATTTAGATAGAGAATTGTGTGTTGATAAAGAGATAGAATTATATAAATTAAAGAGGGATTATAATGAGTGGAAAGAGATGTTAGAAGTGTGTTTTATCAATAACAATTTAATTTATGAGGAAAAAATAACTGACTTGATAATGAATATAACTACTAATGGAGACTGGACAGAAATAAATAATGTTGACTTGGTATATGACTATTATGGTAAAATGAATGAGATAAAATTTTATGGTTATTACACACAAGATAGCCATATGGGGAATGTAAATAAAATTGAAAATTGTTATGTGAAACCAAGGCTAAATTTTGACGATGGAGGCTGAACATAAATTCATAAATGGACAATTTTAAGTATTTTGTTTTATGGTTCAGACCTGGCAGACTTGGACAATGAAGTGTGATATAACTGAATAATTAATGATGAAGAATTGTAAATAAATTGCTAGTGAAATTAATTGTATGTATTGTAAATGTTAGGTAAACAATGTGTGTATGTAGTAGAAATTGTTGTGATAATAATAATAGTATTTTGCAGTCTAAGTAAATAACAAAAATAATTTGGAAGAAAATAATAAATAGATTGTAATTATTGTAATTGGTGAAAGTAATTAAAATTGTTGTGTTTTCAATAATTAATTTAATTAAAATAATTGGAGGTGTTTAAATATTTTTGATTGATTTAAATGTTATATAATTGAATTTTTCTAATGAGTTTAAATTATTTTATGATTTGTGAGTTTGATATTAATTAATAAATAAAGGATAAATTGTTTGGTATGAAATAACACTGCTGTTAAATGTTTCAGAGGTTACGTGGAGGTATTGGTGTGTATGGTGTGTATATTTTGTGTTTATGTCAGTAGGTGAATAATGTACTGTAAGTATAAAATTTATAATACCAATTAGAGAGAATTAAAATTTTGCAACTTAAAGATGATAACTCGCTCTTGCACCGAGTAAGTAATTGTATTATGATTTAATAAATAGGGGTTCGTATGTTTTATATGCTGTGTTTATTCTGTCTTATAAATGTATTATTTTATTGTGTTAGAGGTAAGGATTGATAAAATGTGATTTATATAATTTTGAAATGTGTTTGTCGTAAGGTCATTCACCTTGCTGAGAAAATCAGCTGATCAGCTGTACAATATCACTTATAAACGATTTGCAATGTTTTCAGGTTAGTTAAATCTTTGAATATGAGGAAAATGGAATGTAATTAATGTTTGAATAGTGATTTTAATGTGTTAAAGATTTTATTTTAAATGATGGATTGAATTGATATATTTAAGAATTTTAAATGATTTGTGAAAGATAGTAAAAGGTAGATTTTGGGTGATTAATATTTTGTTGGGACATGTAGATCAGTCCAAGTTGAGTTTAAAGTGGTAATAGAGATGAATAAATATTGTTTTGAATAATGTAATGTAGAATTTGAGATGTAATGGTGACACAGTAGATATGAGGATAATATGTAGAGTATTGATTGATATATTGATGTAATAAGTAATTGATGATATTTTGTTGTAGTTGAAGTGATGTAATGAGAATGGTAATTAGCTGATGGGAATTTTGTAAGAGGGGGTAGTGTGGTAGGAGTCCGCAACAAAAGGGTTGGGACGGGAAGGGACCGTTTAGCGCCGGAAAGGGTTGCCTTAGGTAGAATCCAGGGACGAAAATAAGGGAATGAGCTTTTTTGGGGGGGGGGACACACATCCTGAGTACAAAGGGTTAGAGAGTATTCCTTTTTTTTATATAAGAGTAGAAGTGATGCGAATTGAGTTGAGTAGTAAGTTGGGTTTAGAGAGTATTTGATAGATGTTTTTGATAGAGATGGGTGTCATGTTTAGTTAAAGCTGTTAGTGATATTAGAGTCAAAGAGGTAAAGATTATAAATGTATGCATACCAAGTTGATACAATCAAGTTATTATGAATAATTAAATCACCCAAAGTAATGGAGAATGAGAATTAAAGAAAGAGATTCATAGTAAAAATATAAAATTTTGATTGAAACAAGTGACAATTTTAATAGAATTTGAAATTGTAATGTAAAGTTGTAAAAGGTATAATTTTGAGTAATTTAAATGCCAGTTTTATTGTTAATTGTATTGATACGATGTCAATTTTAAATGTCTTATTTTATTATGTTTGAAGATAGAATTTTAAAGATGTTCAATGTATTTTCTGATGTAACTTGTGTATAACTCATGTAGGTCAAGGTTGTGGACTTGACCCAGTTTGATCAGCTGATGGGTGATGTTCTATACTAGACCCGTTTTGGCAATGAAGTGATGCCAATTTTGTTTCTTAATTAATTTAAATAAATTTAAATAATTTTAATATTGAGAAAAATATATTTTAATAAATTTAAATTTTTTTGAAACAAAAAAAAAATTTGGTTTTTGTGCCTGCCATCTAATTGATGTTTTGAATTTTGATTATATTATTGTTTGTGTGTATTAATAGTGTTTTTTATTGAATTGTATTATGTAGGGTATGTGTCTAATCCAATGTTAGGATAAGGAATTTCATGTTTTTAATAAAAGTTCAATTTATTTGTTTTCTAATTATCAATAATAACGAAGAGAATTATTCAATTCAGATAAAAGATTTGTATTTTGATTTTTGAGATTAATGGTAATATAGATTTGGTTTCAATTTAAAGGAAACTCATAAATTTGATAACAAGATTTGATAGGATGTAGCAATAAGTGTGTGTACAAGCCCAGTAACTGCTAAAGGCAGCCCAGTGTGCATGAAAAGGGGGAACATATCGGTTGAGGATCTGGCATAATATAAGCCAGGGGTTTGGATTTTTGGGGTGGCATGTTAGAAGGTGAGGTGCGCGGTGGTGCGTGTATGTTCGATTTTATGGTGTTGGGATCTCGTACAGAGAAGTCCAGTGATCTCGTTCAGATGCGGCCATAGTCGCCGAGCCAGGGGGGTTGTTTACCCATGATGTATAAGAACAAAAGGGGGGTTGTTGGCACCATATCCTCACCGGTCCTCTTAGGGGTTTTAACAATGAGATTTCTTCTGTTTCGACAGAAGATATCTCATTGGGGGGGTATTGTAACGGGACGAATTATGAGGGGTTTTTATTTTATTAAATTTGGTTTCATTTTATAAATATTTTAAATTCATTTTCCATCTGGGTATACGGCCACGTGTTTGAATAAAAGCATTGTGCGAACAAAGAGACAGTACGCAATAGCTGTGGTGAAATAATTACAAAGGAATGTCGTGTTGTCAACTGTAGCACACTTCTTAGAACTTTGCGGCGGTGTGCGACCCGCGCCCAAACGCACTACACTAGCATGTGCGCAGACCCACGCCAAGAAGCAAACTCAACATGGCTTAGAGGCGAAAGTTTTATTCGCCTCATGGTCCTGGCTGACAGAAATAAAACTAAGTTCAGCCTATTTTGTGACGTCAACCAGTAAGCACCTAAATATCATCGAAGTACAGCACACGTAAATCCTATGTATCAGGTGAACAACTACCAAGACTTTGACAACTAAGGCTGTGCGCGGCGACGAAATTTGCTCGCCGGCAAGGCATTGATGTCCGCCCGCATGTAGAAGAGTCGACTTTTAGCCGCGGCGCCGGCCAGCCGCTCACTGAGACTCATGGTCACCACGAAACTTTAAGTTTTACCTGAAAGTTCTAACATGGTATAAGTAAGCGGAACAATATCCAGGAATGGATTAAGTGAAGTGCCGAAGGAAGAAACAATTAAAAGTGTATGGGACTAACAAACATTCGGATGTATCTGGTGCAACACACGGCGAATAGACACCATGACCTTACGTAACTAACCAACGATTTTTTCAATTATTCAATATTTAAACAATTTCACCGGTTTAAGTCTCGAGCAATATAAAAGGGGATATAAAAGAATGTATGTATGTGTGAATGGCAAACTGGGTTCGTCTTGTTTAGTTTAAGGTCTAGACTAGGAATATGTAAAAAGAATACTAAGTGAAAGTTTTGTTTTAGTACAGTTTTATTTTGTTTTTCATAAAATGAGGTTTTGGTTAGAATAAATTAAGAAGTTCGTCTGTAGACAACCATGTGTTAGTATCGTTATTTCGTCATTACCACTTCCTCATGTTCTGTGCTAAAAGATTCGTCTAAACGTTCCGGGTTCTTCTGAATTATTATTGGGGGGTAGTCAGATTGCAGAATTGTCCCATATTTTATTAAGGTAAAGTGTAAAGGTTTCGATATTATAACCAAAAAATATCGTGGCGACTCTGGGCTTCTGATTGAAAATTTAAAAAGGTAGGTAAGTGGAAAGATCGCAGGTAAGTTTCTGGCAGTATTTTTTATTTATTTATTTCGATTAAGTTTGTTTATCGACAACATTTGTTACTAATAAATGTATACACACTGAATAGTGGTAACATTATAATATGCAATTTCTTAATTTCCACTTAACAAATATTCTTAAGACCTTTGCTGGACGTGCTTTCATACAAAAATCTACGCATTTGCATTTATTAAGTAGTTTGTTCACAAAAGGGGGCCTTCATTTTTGCTCTTTTGCCCCTTTTTAATTGTGAATGCGAGGCGGCCAATGATCTTCTTGCCCCGGGCACCAAAAAGCCTAGCTACGCCACTATAAGTTCGGCACATATGTTCCAAACAGGGTACAGAGACACTGTTTGGCCAGTTGCATACGAAAAACGTTCAAGCAAACAAAATAAATCCTGTTTCGATTGTACTCCAAATAGTTCAATGCTGGTGAAACAGTCACTCATTCATACACTCACTAATCACGAAATCTCAATAACTATAAAGCCTACAAACTTGAAATTTGGCTTGTTTGTTCCTCTTGCCTTCTGGATGCTCACTAAGAAAGAGTTTTGAAAGCTTTAACGCCTATCCACGAAAAAACACAAAAACCACAACACTGATAATCTGCTTTTTTAGTTGTATCCTTCCTGCAGGACACCATGACCATCAGTAAGGCCTAGGGGCAGATAGTGCCTGGTGTGGATCTGAGGAGTGACTGTTTCTCCCATGGGCAGTTGTACGTGGCGTTCTCCAGAGTCAGTTCACCTGACAGCCTGGTCATCCTCCAGCCAGAGAGCAAAACCAGGAATGTTGTTTACAGGGAGGTCCTGAGCACTTAATCTGAGGAAGCAACTGAAAGTATATGCTAAGCAAGTTATTAGCCTGGCTACGTAGACCAAAAAACCAGGCATGGTGGGATCAAAGGGCTTAACCTATCTATTTTATTGTTGTTAGACTTACAATAAAGGACTGTCTTAATCTCTAACAGAAACTTAGCTTACCCTCTCGAACTAAATAATACAGCGTCATTTAGCGTGAGGATGGGTACAAGATAGTACCCGAAACATGTTCCAATAAAGGATAAAAATAACATCTTGGGGTAAATTTAATTATAAATATTAAATGTAATATATATATATATATATATTGTAACGTGTACTTATGTATGTACGTTTAAGCCCCGCGATGGAGCGCCAATTTGTAAACGAGTAGACTCTTATTTTCTCTGTAAAAGTGTGTTTTATGTGTGTTAGCCCCACACGTCGTAGTCGTTACTTTGTACTTGTCTAACCGTCGTACTTTTTCTAATTTCTCACGCTGACAATGTCCGTCGCGAACGCACGAATTACCAGTACCGATACCTTCACGAGTGTAATCCTTACCTGTCCTTCAATGAGTATATTTATTTCCCGATAGGCGCCAAATTGTTTATGAAAACAATTAAAAAAGTTAAACTGAGCTGTCGTTCTATGCGGTGATGACCAATTCAAATTACCCTCACAAACTGGTGGGCATTCGAATCTTGCTTGTAGTTCGTCGTGCTGACAACGTCTGAATATGGCTGACAATTTTGCTCATCGCTAAAGTACACGAACTTTATAATACAATTTATCATGAAATAAAGGACGGTTATTACTAATCAGTACTAGTTTATTAACGTTGAAATAGTTAATAGTTAATTAGTTAGATACAAAAATATAATGTTATAAAATAATGTTGCTCCGGCAATAAATAGACAATATCTCAAGGTTGGCTAAGTTGATTGAAGAGTTTCTAAATCGACATGGCTGCCGTCAAGGTTTATTTTCTACTGTTCATTCAATCAATGAGTCCTTTTGATTATAAAAAAAAAAATAGGAATAAGATAAAGTACACTACCTTACATCAATGGTACTTATATACTATTAAAGTTTAAATACAATTCATTTTTTGAGCGTTAAAAGTGTTTGTTAAAATTTCTTACTTTGTACACAGGTTAAAATTATGTTTACATACAAGTTTAATATTTATTATCAGTTAATCCTTGAAAGAAATTTAGTTACCAAGTTCGGAGTGAGAGTTTCTTGTGTTGTGAGAAAAGTTAATTAATTTAGTTCGTAAATTCGGGTAGTTCAGATATACTTAACCAAATCTTGTTGATTTCTGGTGATGAGTCACTTCGTTATTAGTTAGGTTGGGTTGATACTATCATTAATCTTCCATCATTTGTACTTTTGATTTCATCTGGCTTCTTTTTCAATTAATTTGTAGTTTTTAATTATTTTGGAATATTAAAATCTGGTTTATTAGCTCTCTTGGGTTAAATATTTCTTTATTAGACTTCTTGCATCCACATCTCGTTAAATTTTGCAGTATTTATGACTATTTTAAATGATAATTGAGTCGAATATGGTTTGGCTTCTGTATCTCTTGATCGTCAATAATGGACTAATGTTTTATAACGGAATTAAATATAATAACGTTCCGTTGTTATGGCAACTGACTATACTCTCATTGGTTGAATACTTTTATGTCTATTGTTATATAATATTTGAATTTTAATTCAAAATGAATAAATATTTTCTGATGGCTATTATTTTTCTGTCTTCTTATCAATGTATTAGATATTATCATAACTGTTTCTATTTTCTTTCAAAGATCATTTTGACATCCCACAAAGCTGGGTTTGTTCATGTATTAAAGTTTTGACAAAATGCTAACATTATATTATTACATTTCTTTCTTAATTTATGTTTTTATTCTAATTCTGACATCTTATTATGATTCACTAATTATAATTAATGAGTTACTTGCCCTGAATTTTCTAATATACTAGTTAATTTCTTACAATTTGTTTACTTTGAATTTATACAGTTAGGCATTTTATAGGCCTAAGTAGTAATTGGCTATATTTTCTTATTTTACACAAATTAAAGATTATTTTTCATGTACATATGTTTTGCTTGGTGTCACTTATGACTTATTTGCCTTTTGAATTAATTTGGGCTGTTTTACAATAATTGAATGTTCTTATTAATTTACAAAATCATTGCTTGTCTGTTATTCTCTTATTTCTTTTTCTGTCTTTACTCTAATGATTGATATTATGTTTGTAAAATTTTATCTCCTTACTAATATCTATTGCCATTTCTTATAACTTGTTTATCACTTTATATTACTATAAAACATAACACAAAAATTATGTTTATGGTCTGTTTACTTTTCAGCCATATTCCTTCTTACAAACTCAACTCTTTTAATTGAACAAATAACAATTTTGGTGAATAACATTATAACATCATTTTATCTTGATAATTATCCCTAGAATATTTTTATTAACATAGGATGTCTTATTTTCATTGTACTCATAGTACTAGTTTATTATTAATTAACACTATTATATTAATGGTCTATCCATCTTTTACAATCTGTTTTATTATCTTTGTTTCCTTTTCTTATTATTGTGAATTGTTTATTCTCTCACTTCTAACACTTACACTGTTTATACACAATTTATAGTTAGTCTGTTAACATTTTATGTTTTGGTTTTCTTATCATCATTAACAATATACATTATCTATTAGCAATGGTTTCACTTACTTATTCTGGTTAGTGTACTTTAACTAGGATTATTTTATTTAATGCTCGTTACTAGGTATTTATTATTTGTTTGTGCTTTTTTTCATTGGTTTAGTTTATACCTTCCCATTTATTTTCTTTATTGGGTCAATCACTTGGGTTGGGTCATTGTCATTTGTCTCGTCATAGTCATTTGTCTCGTCATAGTCATTTTATTTTTCTTGATTTCATATAGTTAATTCCTTAAAGTTCTTCTCTGGTATTGGGGCTGCTTTTGGTGTCGTAACAATATATATTGCAATGTGACAGGCGGTCACGCCATATGTAAATGTGTAAAGCATAATTATGACCAGCTGTAATGGGTGTCCGGGGCAATTGGGGTGTGATCGAAAGTAAAAATATTGCTAAAAATTAAGAATAATAGTATAAATTAGGTATAAGACGATATAAAAACTATGAAGCTGTTGTTTAGTGTTTGAGCGAAGTGTTGTGTTGTGCGCGTATCAAAAGGAGGTGTAAACATTGGTAATTAGCAAATGGTAAACACGCAACAAGTATGCCTATTCACTTGCATATGAGTTACGATTTATTGTAATTACGATATATTTAAGAGGTTAATTTAATTTATTCATATGTAGTGAAAACGTTGTTCTAGAAAAATCGAGAAAACGGAAGTACAATTTGCAGCACGTGGTGTGTCCAGAATGTTCCTACGTATAACATGAAGTGTATAGGAAATTCGTCTGTGCGCAGGTAAACTGTGACGTCACCCTATATCGCTGCAGTTTCAGTGTACGAGAAAATAACGGCAGTCTTCATGTAGCACTCATCGAGAGCGGTTGCAGTGTATTCTTCGTTTAGTCCAACATCCATTCCAGGCTTGGGGCCTGTAGAGTCGAGGAAGCAGTGAGTTTCGGCTGGGAACAACCACGGTGTACGAGATTTTCTACTACCGTTCCTGAACTCCGATTGCTGATCGTGGTGGCTGAGATGGACACCGAGACGCAGGGCAATTCCTGGTGGTGGTGGCTGGAACGTGGAACATGGACGACGGATCGCTGGAGACCAGGAACGAGATCTTCAACCGGGACAACAACGAAGACGAGAATTCAGGAAAGCAAAATTAAAGAACTAAATTTGATTTTAAATAATATAAAGCTGTCAAAAGAAAATGGTTGAACTTTGCAAATAGTATCACTTTTAAAAGAAAACTTGAACATTTAAATTAATTATCATTATTTAAATAACAAGAAAACATTTTATTCAAGTATCGTGTAAGAAAAAAAATCAATAAATGTATGTAATCACTAATGAAGCATCTTTTCTGCAAGTCTGGTCTGCTAACTACCTGTTACCTTGCAGAAAATGGCGCCTGTAACTTTGGGGCATTGAATAAGTTAGCCCAGTAAAATAAAATAAAAATAGATAGACTGCAAAATTAGTGAAGGATACAATTATTGGAAATTGTATGTTAGATTAAGAACTGTATTTATGTGTGTGGATTAAGGACAATTAATATCATTATTAGTTAATTTATGTGTGTGTTAATTTAGGACAATTAATATCATTATTAGTTAATTTAGGTGTGTTAGTGTAGGACAATTAATATCATTATTAGTTAATTTATTCACGAACTGCTAGTGCTAATTAATAATAGACTAATTATTGTAATAAACGGAATAAATAAGAACATTGATAACAAAATTTATCAGTAAAGAGAAAAAAAAGATGGCGGAGCAGGCTGAGTTTGCGCGTTTGTTGCAGGAATTAATGAAAAATAATAATGAACTTGAAGCTGAAATGCAAAAACGCGATGCCGAAAATAAAGCTGAAAATAAAAAGCGTGACGAACAACTTAAAGATATATTGCTAAAAAATAATAATGAACTTAAAGCTAAAATGCAAAAACGCTATGCCAAAAATAAAAAGCGTGACGAACAACTTAAAGATGAATTTAAAAATGTCATACAAGCAGAAAATACCAAGATTTATAAATCGTTAGTATAACACATAGAGCTATGTAAAACCCAAATTGAGAAAGCAAGAACGGAAATGTTATCGGACATTGGTCAATTACATGAACATGTGAACACACGATTTACAGAACAATATAAAACCATTAAAAGCTGTGAAGACCGTATACAAGCTAATACACAACTAATAAGCCAGCAGAAGACAGAGTTAGAACATAAAATAAATGAAAAAATTAATCAGGTTAAAAGGGATGTAGCAGGTCGTGTAAACCCCATCATATGTTTCTACAGACACAATGAAGATACTAGTAACCAACCTAAATTTTGGGGTGATAGGAATCCAATTCAATTTATACGGGATTGTGAACATGGTATAGACTCTGTGGGTGATCAGTTAACTGACTCGGATAAAATTGTATGGGTTGTGCGTAAACTGAGCGGTTCTGCAGCATTATGGTACTCTATAGTTCGTGATAATATTAGGACGTATGACGAATTCATTAAATGCTTTGAGAATCGGTATTGGAACGAACATGTGCAGTGCAAAGTCCGAGATAGGCTCGAGTTTGGCAGATTTACTCCCAGAAAACTCACACGTGAGCAATATGATGTAATAAAAGAAATCGCTAGAGTTAAACATCTTAGACTGGAACTATCAGAGGCAGAATTAGTCCATAAATTAAGCTATCATTTTGATGTAAATATCCGTACAGCCATATTAACACGAGGGATAAATACACTAGAAGCATTATTAAACATGTTGACACAATGGGAGGATGTAATGCCCTCAGCAAAAGTTCAGTACACATATGACACTCATAAGCCATAATATAAACTGGATACAGCATTTAATAAAGATAAAACCTCGGGGGGGGGGGGTTAAAAACAAATTTACAGGGAAACCTAAGAAAATCCAATCCATTAATAAAGTTAAACACATAGAGAATAATAATAAGTACTCACCTACAGTATCAGAAGCTGTGGATGCTGATAAAAAAAAGTGTAAAATGTCACGTGGGAGCGGCGTGCCTAAAAAAGCAGCCAAAAGCACTGATCCATAAACATCACTTTAGCACTAGCACGGATTTGGATAAAGACAATAAGGACACTATAGGTCGTAACACTAAGTGTAGTAGTAAAGTAGTTAATTGTGAGGCTGGCTTGTTTCAAAATTAGTGGTATTTATCCATGTGATTTGCGGGAAGCATTGTTAGAAAGCGACAAGGATCACTCTGAAAAATCTGAACGTAACGCTGCCTGTCCGACACTTGATGCATACATAAATAACGTCAAAACACACAGTTTAATTGACACAGGAGCAGAAATATCCGCGATTAGTGAAAATTTTATTAAATGAAATAATAAATATTTTAAAAACTGCAGTATTACCCACGAATAAGTTGCAGGTTCAGACGGCGGATAAAAATAAAACGTTTGCCACTGGGCAAATATATATCACGTTAAAATACGATAAATTGGAAATGAATATCCCGGTAGTAATAATAAAGAAATTAATTTGTAATGTGGTACTTGGAGTAGACGTTCTAACGAAATGTCAGGCACAGATCGAGTTGGCTAACGGTATCATGCATTGGGCTATAAACGGATGTATATCAGCTGTTCCTTAATGATAACAAAGTAAACAAAGGTAAGCGACCTACTTATACTCCGATTGAGATATGGTGGCCCAACATAGCGATTAAAACTGACCATACCAAGGACATTAATAATCGTTTAAATCCGCAGCAAACTAAAGAATTAAATAACGCGAAAATATTAGCGATGCAGTACGAGATAATGTCAGACTTACGTCAGCGGTTAGCTAATGTCCGTTTAGAACAAAACACCGACCCTAACATCAGGAAAATAAAAACAAACGTACTCCTTAAAGAAAAGCCGTGGTACTGTTGTAATAATGATATTTTATATAAATTGATGGATGAAAAATGGAAAATTGTTCTTCCTATTAGCATGTTAGAGCAAATAACATGGGCATGACATGAAAGCTTAGCACATACTGGTCCGTATCAGTGTTAGCACTCAAGGAGGACTTTGTGTGTAACAATATGGTGCGGAGAATTCAAAATATTTTGAAGACATGCCATGAATGTCAAACTGCAAAATCTCCAAATATGCACACATATATTGGAGCAGCAGGAAATTGTCACTCAAGAGAAAGATGAGTTACTATGTGTCGATTTCTTATGTCCACTTCCGCGAGGTCTTCGCAGATTGAGGCACCTGATTGTATGCATCGATGCCTTCACAAAAAATGTCAGACTCTACCCTGTAACCCGACCAACAACCAAACCGGTGTTAACAGCTATTCTCAAGAAGTATATCCCAGAGAATGGAACCGTTAAGAGGATACTTAGTGACCAAGGAAAGCAGTTCCAGAATGTGCTGTGGTCTACTACCCTCGAAGCAAATGTTATCCAACCTATCCTTACGGCTATTCAGCGACTGCAGGGTAATCTTGCCGAAAGAGTAAACAAGGAGCTGGGACGGCTGTTTCGGACTTACTGTCATGACTCACAGAACACGTGGCCAAATTACATATGGTTCTTCGAGCAGTCACTTAATGAGAATTATAACACCACTATGGGCTTTACACCTAAGGAGCTGCAGTCAGGTAAGCAACCTACCAGATTTTGGGATAGATATATAAAAAAACTAGAGACACAGAACCTACCGCTACCATTGCACATAAAACAGAACATCGCCAAAACCCGGATAGAGCAAACGGCTGATCAACGGGCATGGGTGTTCAATGACACTCATAAAACTCTGAAGTTTCAGGAAGGAGAAATGGTCCTTCTTAAGGCAAATCCTGTATGCCGATCTGAAGACAACACGTCAGCTAAGTTCTTTAGATTGTCTAACGGTCCGTACAAATTGAGAGAACGGGTTGGCAGGAATACTTACATCATTGTGGATGAAGATCAAAACAAAGTTATCGGAAAATATCATGGCGCATCATTGAGGAAATAATACCCTCGTGAACTACCGAATCCATAAATAAGACCCTGAGTATAATAATGATAATAATAATAATATGACAGAATTCATATGAAATAGTTATGCCTTTCAGATACGCAACTCGCTTATGGAAAACCACAATGTATGATTGGCTGGACATTATATTGGCTGGGTGATAATATGGAAACCACTGTACATATTTGCCACATTGCATAGTATGAGTATAAGATATGAAGTGAAGGATTAATTATGTTTTAGTTTATTGAAATCTATTGTATTGGTTATGTTATGTTTTGGGTTATATCATTTGTTTGGGATGTTGAATTAAGAGAATGTTTTTAAGTTTGAAAAGAAAAGAGAAAAAAAAGTTAATTTTCAAGGAAAATAAATTTTTGTTTATTAACCTGGAGGCTTATGCAATGTGACAGGTGGTCACACCATATGTAAATGTGTAAAGCATAATTATGACCAGCTGTAATGGGTGTCCGGGACAATTGGGGTGTGATTGAAAGTAAAATATAGCTAAAAATTAAGAATAATAGTATAAATTAGGTATAAGATGATATAAAGACTATGAAGCTGTTGTTTAGTGTTTGAGCGAAGTGTTGTGTTGTGCGCGTATCAAAATGAGGTGTGAACAATGGTAATTAGCAAATGGTAAACACGCAACAAGTATGCATATTCACTTGCATATGAGTTACGATTTATTGTAATTACGATATATTTAAGAAGTTAATTTAATTTATTCATATGTAGTGAAAACGTTCTAGAAAAATCGAGAAAACGGAAGTACAATTTGCAGCACGTGGTGTGTCCAGAATGTTCCTACGTATAACATGGAGTGTATAGGAAATTCGTCTGTGCACAGGTAAACTGTAACGTCATCTTATATCGCTGCAGTTTCAGTGTACGAGAAAATAACGGCAGTCTTCATGTAGCACTCATCGAGAGCGGTTGCAATGTATTCTTCGTTTAGTCCAACATCCATTCCAGGCAGTCCTTGGGGCCTGTAGAGTCGAGGAAGCAGTGAGTTTTGGCTGGGAGCAACCATGGTGTACGAGATTTTCTACTACCGTTCCTGAACTCCGATTGCTGATCGTGGTGGCTGAGATGGACACCGAGACGCGGGGCAATTCCTGGAGGTGGTGGCTGGAACGTGGAACACGGATGACGGATTGCTGGAGACCGGGAACGAGATCTTCGACCGGGACAACAACGAAGACGAGAATTCAGGAAAGCAAAATTAAAGAACTAAATTTGATTTTAAATAATATAAAGCTCTTGGATTTCGTTGTCCATGACGTGTCCGTTACTTAACTAAATACAACTATTTCATTAACGACTTGGAACACAAAGTTTTTTATGAGTAAACACATTAAGTTTTACCTTAGTTTATAAATATAAAATACCTTTATTTTAAAAATATAAAGCTGTCAAAAGAAAAGTGTTGAACTTTGCAAATAGTATCATTTTTAAAAGAAAACTTGAACATTTAAATTAATTATCATTGTTTAAATAACAAGAAAACATTTTAATTCAAGTATCGTGTAAGAAAAAAAATCAATAAATGTATGTAATCACTAATGGAGCATTCTTTTCTGCAAGTCTGGTCAGCTAACTACCTGTTACCTTGCAATATATATATTGTAACATGACATATGAGCCCTAAGATTTCAGTAACATAAAAGACTTACACATGTCAATAATTGAGTCAAAGAGACGAGCCAAGTAATTTGTCTAAAATGCCAAGCTCAAAGCTACATGAGCTACCTATCACCAAAGATAAACTCACAGCAATAAGAATTCATAAACTGATGGTAAATGTAAATGAAATGACTTTATAACGAAAAGAAGATGAACTACACAATGATTGTACCACAGGAAGCAACAACCCAATAGTTTTCGGTCAGTGAAGAACCAAACAATACAAGAAAGAAGAAGTGAAGAATCAGTGAAGAACCACACAATACAAGAAAGAATCAGTGAAGAGACAAGAAAGAAGAATCAGTGAAGAACCAAACAATACAAGAAAGAAGTCAAGAAGAACCAGTGAAGAACCAAGGAAGACAAGGAAGAAACCTACTACGAGAAGGACACCTAACAACCATGGCATAAAGTATAGATTCCAAGAGCCAGTCAACTATAAATCAACATCTACCCGTATATGCAATAACTAATCAACCTACAGATTGAAGAGATGAAAAAAAACTGACTAACTGAGATGACCAATATACAATAAATAATGTTATAAATGAATAGGACAAGATATGTTATAAAAAGAATGAAAATAACAATAATGTTTATTGAATAGAAGCTGTATATAAAAGCATAGTAACATGTTATGCACAGCACCAATGTAACAAAAGAAGTATTAATTTGTCTCAGAATATTAGCAAATATTAGTCAAATAGTCTGACAATCATGTATAAAAAGAAAGGGAATAACTAAAAAGGTTATTAGTTATCATAATTAAAACCAAACATGTAAAAATAAGGTTAAAAGAATACCAATTTGTGTCAACCCAACATACACATTTTTGGCACAAATGACAAAATCACATAACCTAAGATGTAGGTAATATTCATCTAAATTCACAACTAGCAGTAGGAAAAACCTACCCAAACCAGAATGTTTTATATGTAAGATCAAGTAGAAATGATAATCTTTCTATAGGTACCAATATAAGATACCCAAGATAAGTTTTAAATAAGAATGTAAACAAATAAAGTGAACCACAACCAACCAAAATGGAATTCACTATGTAAAACCTCTATAAAACCATATTATAAAACCGAATAGAAACAAAAGGGTAATGTCAATACCACAAGTAAAGTGTAATACCACTACTGTACTAGTGTATAAAGATTATAAGAAAGGAAATAATATATTACAATTTGTAATTAAGTGCACCTGTCATGTGACACCAGGTGTAAGTAATATTATTTAATCAAATACAATATGGAAAAGACTAGTGTACTAAACACACCAAGCCCATTACAAAGACAATGTTATTATTCATCTATTGCAACTAAATAATAATGCCAAGAGAGCTAATAATACCAAATAAGAGTAACTTTAAGTATGCATCTCATGATGAAAAATAGAGACCACTTAATTAACCAGAAATGACAAAGAATACTTAATAGTCCAGCTAATAAAGTTTCTCAGTAGTTGTAACCATTTGTTGTTATCAACTGGAGCCAGACAGAAAGTAAACAGATACTTTATAATATGTAAAATATGTATATACAAATATAAGAACCTAGGCTAAGACAATGATAGTTTAAGAAATGTATTTTGTCAATAGATTTAAGTAAATAGCAACTAAGGAGTGTAAGAGAACTTGGAAGGCATGCCCTCAAGTGGGTATGAGTGCCATTATATATAGTGTTAATCAAAAAATAAATATAAAATAATAGTGTATAGTGAATGGTGATAATCACAAACATTAACTTCCTTGATAATGGACCAAAGCACACCATGAGTGGACTCAAAATAAAGAGCCAAGTTTTACCAATCCAGTGATATGCTCAGATTTAAAATCTAAGCCATATTAACAAAGTTATTACAATTATAAGGAATTCATGTCAAATTGAGAAAACATTTATACTCTTGACACCAAAGACCCCACGCCAACTTCAACAATTGAAATAAAACGCCAAGGGGGTATGTGCGTCAAATTAAAGATCGTCAGCCAATCAAATCCAAGGAATTAACAAAATTTTGGACGGTCGCTAAACGGAACGGCAGAGTGAGGCCTGTTTTTTCGTTACTTTTTAATCAACATTGGAAGCGAGTAGACGACGGCAGTCGAGAGTAAAAAGTCAGCTGATCATATGATTTGTGCGCGTCACCGATGTAAACAGTGTGACCTAACCTAAAATTGTGATAGCGAAAATACTTTAGTATTAGAGGTGTGAAGTGTAACAGTGTGTAACAAGGATTGCTCAGTGTATAATCCAGAGCAATTCCGGTATTTAAGTTATAAAATAAAAGGGAGTATAAGTGATTATTACATTTTTAGTCAAAAAATGAAAAACGATATAGTCAAAACATTGACAAACAATGATCCTAGATTAAGATATATTTATAACAGTACCTAATCAACAATAATGACAATCCTCAGAGATTTGATTATTCTATTTTTATGAATTTATTAAACTTTCAATTAATTTCTATGTACGAATACTCTGTGTGAATTAACCACACGTAAATGACAGTTGTCAGTTATTACATATCAAGTGAATTAACCAATAATTACCAATGACCGAGGCTTGTCAACTGATTGATATATTAACGAAAGTTAATATAATATTTCCATGTTATTTATGTTTTATGATTTAGGAAAGGAACCTACTATTATAACCATTTAAATGTTTTTTCTTGTTGTGAATAATAACCAAGGTTGTTAAGATATATGGTTACTTACAGCCATACAATTATAGTTATGTAACACTAAACAGTGAATCAGATGTTTTACTAAATGACACTGCTTCAATATATAATATAATTGTTCATTTTTAATTGTCTTATCAAGAATTATCTTGACTTTAATTAACTTGATTTCAACCATTTATTATCAATTGAATTTAATAATTCTACTAACCTGTAATGCCCAGAATAGACACATGGTTATTATTTTTGTCTGTTAATTATAAGCGATGACTGAATTGTAGTCAATATCAAACTATTTAATAACAATTGAATGATAGTTCTATTCAATGATTTGGTATTCTGTCAGCTCAAAGAATTCACGAAGGTATTAAATTAATGTTAACCAAAAAACGTTTAGACAAATTAACTTTGTAAACAGTTCTGCCACCCTGAGGCAAATTTTATAAAACTAAAAGTCTCATGCTATTTATTCTGAATTTAATTATAAATAATACTTCTGCTCATTCAGAAAGAGCACATTATTTGAATAAAATATTATTTGACATAAGAAAACAGAGTCAGTCAGTTTATTTCAGTAGACTAGTTGAAAACAGGTGAATGAATTTCATTGGTCAACTCAACAAGCAGCGGCGAATACAAACACGGTAAGTCCGTATACAATTGGATTGAGATAGTGATCCTTCAAGTTCGACAAGACTCACCAAGTAAGTGATTGTTAATGCAGAATATTTGTGTTTTCAGCACGGAACATACACCACCGTTTCAACAAGTCAACGGAAGAACCTCCATGTAAATAAACTAACCGAAGTAAAAATTACTTCAGTAAATAATTTCTTATGCATCAACCGGACTTATTCAAGTTGGATCCAACGCTAGGTTGAATTGAACCAGATAAGTCAATAATAATACAACATTAAGCAAAAGTTATTAAAAATTATAAACAAAAATAAACGGGAAGTTAGCACCTCAGAACCCCAAACGCAGTTATATTACAATATTTTTAAGTTGTGTTTGTGACTTGTCAAATGTAAGAATTGCGTGTTTACAGGTACTGCATGATATGTGGAAAATTAATTTGAGCACGGAGTTTAGTAAGAGGACAATTGTTCAGATGAAAATACATCTGAGGCCACGATTTTCCCATAGTGCTGCTGTTATGAGTTTAGACTGTTCAGACTCTGATACTGTATTAATATCAGGTGGCCTTGATGAACACTTGTCTCCTTTAGACGATGTCTGGGAAATTGATATGAAAACAGAACAGTACCACAGAATTAACATTAAAGGCATGCTACCTCGATATGGTCATACATCTCATATTTTTCATTCCACTTTGATTTTGGTTGGAGGAGTCAATGTGAGTACAGGTCATCAACCTGGGATATGTGTTATCGATTTACAGAGGAAAGTGTGCATGGAATATCAGCTTCCAGTAAGTAATTAATTATTAATGATGAAAAAGTTTTGTTTACTGTGATTATCCAGGTATGCCTGTGATCCTTCATGTATCTTTTCTTTTATGAAAACAATGTGTTTCAAGACCAAAAGTCACATCATTAGGTTAATAAAATTATATATAATCCATTAGAATCGTCAGTGATTAAACAAAATCACAAAATCTTGTTAGAGAAAATGTATTAAAACTTAACACCAAGTTACAGAAACACTACAGCAGTGTTACCCAGTGCTAACAATTATGTATTTGGCAAGTGACTGACAGTTAAGAGACGGTATTCTGTAATAATGCACATGGTTGTATTGTAGTTGTATCTCTTAGATTTAAAAGAGAATTTTTCATTCAGTAACAGATCACATTGCGTTTTTTAGGCTCTGTAAATTTCACTTTCCTCCAGTTTGAAATTTAAAACAAAGGTATATTTAATATTCATAGGTATTTCATCCCCAAAGTAAATGTTCCATGCATCTGTCTTGGAAATGCATGTCTTAAATAAAAATTATCACTGTTATCAGATTCTGTTTTATGTACAACAAAACACTATAGGTCTACTGACCATTGATGTAACTTTGAAAATACTTCTCTTTCAAAAACGTGACTTCAAAGTTTCATTTTTTTAGCATTTATACATTCATACATTTAAACCAGACTATATTTTGTTCAATATACAACCAGATATGCTTGAAATAATTGAACATTTATGCAATTATATATACAAATAATTAACAATATTGAACATTACTCTTGTTTACAGATGAAACTGATGTATGAATGACGTTTTAAATGTGTTTCACTAGCATCTGATTTTTTTTGGCTTCACATTCTGCAGTATTAGAAATAAATTTTTACCAATTCAAAAAATTACTAAATTAACCAGTTCACTGTTACTGAGGCCCACTGTTACTGTTATGGTTACTGAGACCTACTGTAACAAAGGGTTGTGTAGAAATTAGGAGTTGAGTTTAAGCCTCAGTTAACGTGGCCAGTGAGTTTCAGTTCTTTAAAAGTGACCACCTTTATAAATTACATCTAGGTGGATGCTAAAAAAAAATACTGCTTGTTTGGTTCGTATCAGTTTTTTGTACATGTATCACTTATTACTTTATATTATATTAGCAAAATAGTAAATTTCATCTTGAAGTAAATATTTTATATTATAATATTATGACCTTATACATGTTTTGCAGAGATAATTTGCATTGTCAGAAGTTTCAACATATATTTAGAAATAATCGGTTTGTAGTTCAAATTAAATATTTCAGTTGTTGTACTGTGTGTTTATGTACTTACTTAATTTTAGCATTTACTTTGAAAATCTCTAATATTTATGTTTTCATTTATTTTAATAAATTTAAAATTTTAAATAAATCTTGTTTTGTTTTTATTTGCATTTGTTCTTCAGTTAATAATATTATAATCGTGTTTGTATATATTGTAACATTACATAACCAGTGCTCAGTACCGATAAGAAATAAAGGAGTATTTGTATAATAATAAGAATAAAAAGTCAGTAGTTACCCATTCCATAAGTCAGAAATGAGGGATTAAGTATCATGCTATGAAAACATTTGTACCATAAAACACTGTAGCAATTAAAAAACAATGTACTAAGTGTTACCGTAAAAGTGCGGTGTATACAAAGTGCAACATAGTATGATATGTGTAAATGTTAAAAACTGAAAAAGACATCAATCACAAATAGTGAAGACGCAGTACTAGAGTAATAAACTATAAGTTTAATAATAAGTTGTTGTAGTTTTGTGTTGTTAGGCCACAAAGGCAATATCAATGTAATTAAAATATTATTTTGTTTATGTTTAAAGTATCCAGGGTTATATAAGAAATTAATAATTGCTAATTAAAATAAAGTAAAGAGATGGGGGAAAATAAAATAGTGCCTAGAGTAATAATACATTAACAGAAATATAAGTCAGAAATAAACCAAGTTAAAAATCATTAAATTATAAAATACAAGTAGCTAAGCTTATGTAAAGATGTGAAGAAAAACCTTATATAAATTAAATTTAATTATAGTTAAAAATTATAAAGGAGTATTTTTCCTAAAAGAAGGGAAGAAATAATAATAATTAATACTAGCCTATTTACTAAAACTGTACCTAGGTTAGCCAATAAAAAATCATCAATTTCTTGGTTACTAAGAGTAACTAATCAACAAGAATTGGTTAATTGTTAAATTGGTGTTCAAGTGAGTAGATGACCAAAAAATAATGTCCAGCAAAATTTAAAAAAATTAGTAACTACGTTTCGGAAAAACCACCAAACTAAATTAATGAAACGATTCAGCACAAGCAACTACATCTGAGACATCCGTTGAACCACAATAATTAATGCCAGAAAATCGAAGAACATAGAAAATTCATCTATCTATCTGATGGCCGGAAAATTTTGAACTGTAATTTCTTGGGTGAGATCGACTACCTTAATAAACTAAAAAATTACACATCACCAACAAGTAACAAACACTAGAAATAGTACCACATCTTTCAATTTATAAGAAAACATAGTGTGAACATTATAAACTTTATTTAATTAACCAAAACAGTAAAAATGTGTGTTCATTAGGAACTCTACGGCAGCCATCTTTATCTTTTTTCGCTTTCTGTATGAATACGTAACCTGCGCTCTGGCGTTTAAAAAACGAACTTGTTGAATCAGACTTTAAGAAAAAAAAAAAATTAATTATTGTAAAGTATGATACTAATAAATAAGCATTTCTGACTTTCTTATAGTTCACAGAATCCCAAAATAACACTGAGATAAATAATTTATTAATTTTAATAGTAACTGTAATTGAATACATCTGTTGTGTTATATGAAAAAACTAATATCGAAAAATGTTGTGATTTCGAAAATAATCGATTTGTAAACAGATAATTTGGAGGTAATACTTTCCAGAAAAATTAAACTAAATTCACTCAATAAATACCTTTCTTTTAGGTAATTGACTGTGTATTATTTCTTGTAGATAGCAGCTTTGTTACAGGAAAAAGATTAATAGCAGAGAAGAGTAAGAAAAATTAACTCCTACATCAGAACGTACGAAATACGCCGGACAACATAACCTTTCAATTGGTTAGCAAACTGAAAACAGCTGATGCAACGCGTGAAAAAATCAAACGATTAAATCGTACTGAAAGAGAGGAATTCTCTTGCTCTCTCTCTCCTACCCTTTTACGAACAACTAAATAGTAATACCTGTAAGAAGACATAATACATAACAAAGAATACTGCAATTTATTTGTCAATACTAAAGAATCACACACACCCAATTAAAAATAAATAACACTATCAGAATACAAACTTTGTAACCAAAATTGAAAATAAGAGACGAGTAGATTGCTCGCAGGACGTTACAAATGGCGCTCAACTTAGAGGGCTCAAATTAGGAAGGAATTTTGAAATATACAAGTAAATAATAACGAAAAACCTAATTTTTGTCGGCAACTGTAAGAAGCCAAGAAATGCATAATACCAGAGGCAGGTCAAAGAAGAGGGCAGAAGACCTGGAGAAGGAAGAAGGTGGACAGGAACAAGAAATAGATGTAGTTACAGATAGTGAAGTGGAACAACAGACTGGCGATAAAGAAGAAACCCATGTCGTTATGGACACGTAAAAGGAAATAATCGAAGAGGATGCACAAGGGGACTAACCAGATAAACCCACCCAAAAAGAAGACATGAGCATACAGGAGATGTTAAGAATTATAATGGAAGGGAATAACAAAATTCAAAAAGAATGTAAGGACAACTTACCTAATATATTTAGAAATAATATGATTTAAGATAAACGACAAAACGCCCAGAGAATGTAAGAATGACTTACATAATTTATTTATAAAATAACATGATTTAGAATTGAATAATAGAAAAAATAATATAACAAAGAATACTGCGATTTATTTGTCAATACTAAAGAATCACACACACACCCAATTAAAAATAAATAACACTATCAGAATACAAACTTTGTAACCAAAATTGAAAATAAGAGACGAGTAGATTACTCGCGGGACGTTACAAAATTCATGTATTGAAATTGTCCCATATATTCATTTTGCGACCATAATATGTAGTTTCTGTTATTATAACATTATGAATATCTGGAAATTGAAGTTTGTTATTTAGACAATGTGTGGCTAAATTAGATTTGTAGCTATTTGGTATTAAAAACACATTGCATGTGTTTAAGTGCCTATCATGTAACTTTTTCTCTCAACCAGAATTTATTGTAATCTAGTGTTCAATTTTATATACTACATTTTTATTGTGTCTGATTTAGTTTTAGGATTTATTTTATTTTTAAAATTATGATATTTTTTTTATATTTTTAGGTTTGTATTTTCATGTAGTAAAGGGAGGGGCAATGAGAACACAACAGTTTGTGTCACCTTATGCTCGGTTACGATGGCAACAATGTTTAAACAGATGATTTTATAACCTCAGTTAAAGTATGGCCGAAAACTAGACACTCTAGAACAATTAGAAATATACAAACACACAAAAACAAATAAAAACGACATCCTAAACGAACAGAGACAATTCAAATCGCACGCATTATTCGAACACATCTCACCACACACACACACAGCATCAATCTTTCGAAAAACTATCCCGTCGCCAACAACAAGACGGACAGCGCTACCTACGGCAGCCTCTGATGAAGCCTTCTAAAGGTGAAAGCCGGTTTAGGCTGTAAGGTAAATCTTTACGATTTTACTTATAAAAAACTTAGTGTTCCGAGTCGTCAAACAATAGTGATATTTAGTTGAGTAACGGACACATCATGGACAACGAAATCCAAGAATTTAATTATGGCATTTCGGTAAACATGGCTCAGTGGCAAGTTGAACACTGTGGATTTGCTGTAGAAATGTTTTTTAAAAGTAATGATTCCCATATAAGAACACAGAGTGTTCAGAAAGCATTCCAACGTTGGGAGATGTGTGGAAGAGTTCTAGATCATTCAACATTATCGAGCTAGGTAAGAACATTTAGAATCACTGCCTCAACACAGAAAACAGTTGGAGGAAGTGTAAAAACAGTGCACTTGCCAAAAAAATGTGGAAAGAGTAAGAGCTGCTGAAACTCTTAGTCCAGAAAGGTCTGCTAGGAAGAATGCTATGGCACTGCAGATGTCCCGTAGGTCTCTGAGGAGGATTTTACACCAAGATTTCTATTTCTATCCACTCAGAAGTCAAGTGGCCCAAAAACTGTTTGAATCAACACTAAAAGAGTTGATTTATGTAATGAAATATTGGAATTCAAAAATCAAGAACAAAACTTTTATGGTCACTTGATATGTCAGACAAAGCACATTTTCACTTTTCTGGGCATGACAGTAAACAAAACATGTGCTACTGGAGTGACTGTATTCCTCAAGAACTTCATGCTATACCTCTTTATAGCCAGCGAGTCACTGTTTTGTGTGGAGTTTCCTGCGTTCATGTTTATGGAACATATTTCTTTGAAGACAATTAAGAAAATGACACTGATATGTGCAAATGCTGAACAACTTTGTTCTTCCTTTGTTAAATGATCTAAGGAGTGATACTGACTCAGTCTGGCTCCAGGAGAATAGAGGTACCCGCGCACACTGCACAAAACACACTGTATGTATGTATTGAGGCCTGTGTTCGAAGATCGGTTGATCTCAAGATTTGGTGCAATACCCTGGCCACCGCAATCTCCAGACATGTGGGGCTATCTGGGAAGTTTAAAGTTTTTCATTCATGACCAAGTGATTTAAATCAACTATGGCAGCGGATCATCAAAGAAATTAAGGGGATTCTGCAAGCCATGCTGCAGAGAGTCGTGAATAACTTTTTCAATCGACTTGAATAATGTAATTATGTCAATGAGTGTCACTATGTTATTTTCAAATGATATACATGAACAAGTAAAATAGCATCTTATTACCTTTGTATTTATAACATATTTGACTTAACAATATTAAACGAGCTGTTGTGATAGTTTTAAATTGCCCCATCCTTTATATTTAGTTTTTGTCTTGCTGAATATACAATATAATAAATATTATAAATATACAATACACAACCATAAATAAGTAAAAGGTTGCGTATTGTATATTATGATTATTTTTGGTGGAGGATTATTAGGTATTTGCTTAGTGAGGTTTAGTTTTATTTTATTTTCTAATTTATTAATAGTTTTTATTTTAAATCTGTTGTCTATTGTTGTTTATTTGATATCTCTTTCTTTGTCATCTAATGGGATTGTAAGCATTGTGTATATTATGGAATTGAATGCAACCATTGCAAGTTGGGTGTGGGTGATTGGAGTTAATATAATTTATTATTTGATATACAAAATATTTAATGTGCCTCATACTTGAATCTTTGAGTGAAAAAATGGGTATTATACATAGGCATATGCAGACATTTGTATTAGGTGGTGCACCTGTATACTTTCAAATTGTAAGAAATCTTGGTACATGCAAAATCATTAAAACCAAAATCAGAATCTTGCAAAATCTGGGTAGTCCAATAAGTGCAAATCATTAAAACTAAATATATTCACAGTGTTGTAGTTAGTTTGAAATATTTTGAATTATTTTCATACAGTGTTGAGAATTTTAACTATAATTTATCAACAGAAAAAGGTAAATAATATTCATGTTTAAGTTGGACAAACAGTTTGTCATTTTTTTCATAATTATACAATGTTGGCTTGACAATTTATTTTTGGTAAAACACATTGTTTATACTTTACTTCTTCAATTTATTACTTTAAACTGTATATCTTATATTTTGAAACAGACAAATTAGATTTACCTTGGTAAACAGCTTATTCGTAACAACATTTTCCTTTCTTCAGGAATCAGAACTTTAAATTCTTCTATCACATCACCACGACTAATGTTTTCATTGCAAGTTCTTGCTCTATAAATGGCAACATAAGAAACTCCTGGCAGTCCTGGGTCATTGTTGTTTGTAATTTATTTTTTACAACTGTTAGCTTCGAAAAGCTCCTTTCACAAGAGGACTGGTATAGTTGAAAACATTCTCAAAGCACCATGAACTTGCTAAATAAATGAGATTGGTTTCGACAAACACTTAGCGATCAAGGTTGAGCAAACCAGCTGTTTCCCTGATCTTACGCACTCCACTGTGTTCTAGTTACAATTTATGAAATGCAAAATGCTATTTGCGCGGCCAGTGAGTATTAAGTAATCGATTGACAATAAGACAGTTGCAGTTATATTTTTATATTTATTTACTTATTAATTTATAAATAATAATAATAAATTAAGGGACGGCTCAGTAGACCAGTGGGTATGGCACTTGGCTACTAATCTAGAGCCCCCAGGTCGACTCAGCCTGTTGAAAATGAGTACCTGGGATAAAATCCTGGGGATAATAATGGGCGGCTGAAGCGTAGTGCTGGCCACACTGCCTTCCTTGTATGCTGTATGGCTCACATTAGGCAGCCTACCCTGCCTACTCCTAAGCTACTTCGGTGGTGTACATGGGAGCCATTATTATTATTATTAATTTATTTTGTTTATCTGAAGTAATAAATTTTCACTTTTTACCATAAATTTGTATATATTTTATTGACACGAAACAATTTTTTTTACCAAGCCATTAGTATATGCGCATGCATCTGGTAGTATATTGTAATGTATGTTGTGTCAACAGGGCGTGGACCCAGAGAAACCTGTGATGCTGATCAATCATAGCAGCGAAGTATCAACTGATAAATCTTCCATTTTGGTTATCGGAGGAGGTGGAAATTGTTTCTCTTTTGGAACATTTCTTAACTCACACATTGTGAAAATACCTTTCAGTCAGTTTAATATTGAATAATGTATTTAGAATATTTTTAGAATGAGATTTTATATATTTAAGGTATATAAAATTAAGGAAACTAAGGCTGTTATGTACATAGTAAAACTGTAAGAAAATAAAGAACTTTTTTTTTATAATTTTAAACTTGTGTATCTACATTATGTTTTGTAACACCCTTCACTGTAATATGTAAGTTTGTGCACAAGTGTATTATAGAATGTGTTCTTTACTTATATGATTGGAACTGTTCAAATGTATGTACAACAAAATCTTCTGAACGAGCTTTAAAAGGTAGCAAAAACAAGATCACTGAAGCATATCTGTTACATAACCAAGACTTCAAAAAGTATCTCAGATCGGTGGTATCATGACAGTCACCATTTAGAAAAATATCCAAGTTAAGAAATTCAGTTGAGTTTTTTAGTGATGTAATATTGAGTTTCATATACTGAAACAGATATTAGACTTTCATAATTTAACATTGAATTAAAAAAAATACCCATCATTCACGGTAGGTACAAATATTTAATTTATTGTACACTGGTCTATTTTATATTGCACTTGAAAGTGACATGAATGATGTAATCTGCATACAGTTTCCAACATTGTACGCTAAAACATAAATAAATATAAAATGCAATGTAATTAAATAACAGAAAAATTTGCAACATTAAAAGTAACATAGAGAAATTATTCAATTTATAATGGTTTAATTACCGTAGTTGCACGTTAATTATTGAACGAGCAAAGTAAGTTCTCAGTTTTAACTCGACCATTTAGCATTTGTCTGTTTATTTGGGGTATGTCTCATGGTAACTTTTGAATGCATCTATTGATTTTTATAAAACTTGGCATGCACGTTCATACCCCAACAGAACTCTATTGTTTTTAAGATTGATGTCAAATTAAAGAGAATTTTAACTAAACTCTGAGTATAAGTTCTGTTTAAAATTTCTAAGTTTTGGGACACCAGGGACAAAAAAAAATTAAAAATCATAAAAAACTTTGCCATACATCAAATTAAACAGAACTTTAACCAAACAGTTTTGCAATATTTCCAGTCAGTGTCAGGTATCAGACTAAAGGGAATTTTAATTCAACTCGAATGTAATGTTTATGTGGAAAATGTTGTAACTTTGTGGGCACCATGGGTCAAAAATGAAGTGAAATTTGTTGAAATATTTTCAAAAGTTATGAAGTCCATGTGGCGCACCAAATTATGAGAACTTTTATTCAAAATATGAACATAAAGTTAAAGCTAGGTTAAATTATTTGTCATTTATGCATTATGTTTATAAACTTAACTAGAAAACCTAATGCAGTGTTCAGGATTTTTAGTATTTATTATATTCATAATAAAGAAAAAATAGCGATTATTTGCTTTAGATTTGTTATTTTAATTAAAAAAATAGGGTTTTGTTATTTTTCTTTTAGTTCTATTAACTTTTTAAGGTAAAGCAAAACTTCCATTAACCATGGTAACAACATAAGTCACCTCCTCATAGTGTTTCTCAACTAACGCTAAGAATTGTACATAGGAAGAACTTTACTTACAGCTTTAAAAATAAACTTTAATTAATTTTTGTATCTAATAAAAATGTATATTGTTCAAAATATTGAACCAGTTCTATGGCTCAGATTAGTGTTGAAATATTCATAATTTTAAAAACATTGAAATGTGTTGAAAGGCAGCAGAAACAAGTTATGGTCAAATGCAGCACTTTATGTAGTGTAGATGGCTCATAACTTTTGTTCTATTCTTTGATCACTCTGGTAAGTGAGTCTTGCCAAAATATAGCCTGGAGGTTTACAAGATTGTGATTATACATTATATGTGAATTTGATCTTGTCTATTAATAATTTAGACACTGCAGTTGTGTTTATTATAGCTTGGTGCTTTAGAATTCCAAAAATCTTTTTCCGTAAGTCAAGACTTTTTTTTATTTACTAGTTAGGTGAATAACTAGAAAGTCACTTTTGTTACAGTTATTTTGTGTGAGCCTCCTGAATTAATTATGTAGTGAAACGTAATGAAATATTGTTTTCTATGTTTTAAATATTCATTTATCATTTTATATATTACCATTTTAGAGAAGACATGTTTCAGTTTTGGATTTTGTTGTCCACGTAATTTTGTACACACAGAAGGCCGAAAACTAGACACACTTGAATGACTGGAAATATACAAACACACAAAAATGCGTGGAAACAACATTCTGGACGAATAGACACAATTTAAACCACACATACTATTTGAATAATTACACACACACACGCACGTGCGTGCGAGCACACACACAATTCAATGATCTTTCAAACACTGGTGCCATATTCAAAAACAGAATAAATTACAGGTTATTACAGGATTGTAACAGTTTTTCTTAAAAATATGAACTACATTTACGTAAACCTTTATTATTTAAAGCTTTTTTGAGAACCTCATTCCCTGCCCTTAACTCTTAAAAATACCTTTTTTTTTCACAAGACGAAATAGTTGATTAGATATATTATTAAATGTCTAGAACAACTAGCTTCATTCAGTGAACTCAGCCTAAGCCAACGTTCTTTACAGCGACCCTGTTGATAAAGCAGGATCTTAACCGTGATTGGATGGTAAAAGTCTTCTTAGCCTCAGATGTGACTATGTTCTTGAATGACTTGCCTTGACTTGACTGCTCCAAAAGTTGGCCATCATTGATATTGATTTGACACAGAGATCTGGAGTCATTATAGCTGTTTCCAGCAGAAGATGCTTGGCAAGCCTGGATTGGAAGTGATTTGAAGCTGGCATAAGTTGGTTGCAGTTCCTTAACATAAGGTAGCCAAAGGTATTCGTTGTGGGTAGGTGAAGGCCTCCATGCGTTTGTTGGTGTTTCTCAAAGTGACAGTTTGTTTACCATGCTAGAGTACTATCATTTTGTATATGGAAAGTTTTGATTAGCATTAAGGATGACGTACTTCATTGGATTAGGAAATGTTGAATTTTCTGTAATTGGTACCTTGTGTTTGACTTCTTGCATTTCATGAAAGAAACAAGCCTTGAACTTGGCTTATTTCATGGTTGAAATGGTGTTCAAAGTCACTCAGTAACTGTGGAAGGCTTAAACTTTATAAACAATGCCAGTGCCTGTTTTGCTATATGGATGTGAAACATGGGTCCCTACAAAGAAGATTAAAAATCAGATTCAGACTTCGGAAATGAAGTTTCTGAGAAGATCAAAGGGTTGCATGAGACAAGATCATTTGCACAATGAGGATATTAGAGAAGAGCTACAGGCATTCTCCATAAATGATAAAAATCCAGACATATAGCAGATAATGGCTACAGCATCTGAACAGAATGGAGGATGGTCAACTACCTAAGTTTGCGTTCTGATATAGACCCTTTGGTACAAGAGACATAGGAAGACCAAGAACAAGATGGAGGGATACTCTGTGAAGATGGAACATGCAAAGTGCCTACACCGTGGGGTGCAGAAGAAGAAGTGTTAGTTCAGAGCAAGTACATCTGACTACATTGAAGACATTCCAGTTCACCTTAGCATTCTTGTCATATTCATCTTGTTATAAGCTTGCTTGCTAGGTGGCGATGAAACTATAGATACCATGGTTGTTCAATGAATAAATCCATAGTTAAGAATATATTCAAGTATCATATCTTTTATAGAACAGTTAATGAATAGTCTTTTGCTTTAAATAAAAATGACCAAACTTCAGAATCCACCTTGCCTTTTTAGATCAGAATGAAACCTTTTGTATTGTGTTTTAAAAATAATCAGTGACAAAATTTATATATATGTATATATATAAGTGAGGAAATGGAAATTTTCAAATAAAATTTGATAACAAAAAACTGCAGTCTAAAAATTTATAGAAAAATTCATACAAAGGTTTTGGGGTTGAATTGAAGTTTGATAAAAACCAAAACACTAAACTGTAAATGTTCTCAAAGTACCAATAATTGTCAGGTACTAATTTTTTTGTTTACTAAATGAAATAACACTTGATACAAGTCCCTGAAATTTGAACAAAATAATTATCAGTAGGGAATTGTGAAACTTTTATATTAAAAAAAAACCTGTATTAAAACTGAATTAGTTCTATTAGGGTTTTGGTGAATTGGGTATCTTAATCATAGATCAGCAAGGAATGATATTAAATAAGCCAAGCCAAATGCGCACTTATGCCAATGATGTGATGAGATTTACAGTGATTGGTTGAAATGCTCAACAGCTGGTCAAGGTTTACACGGAACTAACTAAATCAAAAGTCCACTGGAATGGGACTGAATGTAAACATCAACAGAACTAAATACATGGTAATTTCTGCTTCAGAAAGGACAAGAAATATGTTGAATTTATGCATGGTGGGTAATTCATTTGAGGCAGTTAATATGTTCCCTAACATGATAGATAATGAAGGGTGTACAAACACAACAATACATAGCAGGATACAAATAGGGCATACTATGCTAACAGTAGACTACTGAGAAGAAAACTTATTAGTCACAACACAAAAATGAAAATATATAAAAGACATTTATCAGACCAGTTGTTGCTTATGGATGTCAGACATGGACATTAGCAAAAAAAGAACAAGAAGCACTAAGAAGGTTTGAAAGAAAGATTGTATGACATGTTTACGGCCTGGTTAAAGAAGATGTTGAATGGAGAATAAGAAATAACCAGGAGATAGATGAGCTATTAAAGCATGAGGACATTGTAAGATTTGTAAAAGTTCAACAAATACAATGGCTAGGTCACCTAGAGCAGTAGGAAATTGTAGGATGGATACAATGTATGGTAAAGAAAATCCTGAGGGCACAGCTGTATAAAAGCAGAAAGAGGGGTTGACGTAGGATAAGATGGTTGGATGATGTGCTGGAAGATCTCAGAAGAATGGGAGGGGTCAGAGATGTGAGGAGTTACACTGAGACGTTGGATAAAATTGGTGTTAAATGCCAGGGCTCAAGTGGATGTAGTGCTATAGAAGAATAAGGTCTCGTAATAAAATAATACCTTTTCCTATTTATAAAATATTTACATATACCATACTCAGTAGTGTAAAAATACAAACTGATTTACAGTTATAGCCTGCTATCCTCATCACTTCTTAAAAAAAAAAAAAAAAAAAAAATAGAGTAGAGCTGATAGCTTACTTACCTTTTATTCACTGAAGTTCTTCAATACCGCTTTGTCACTATCAGTATCTTCGCTTACATCTTGGTATAATTGCTGTCACTACCACCGTTTTCTGATACTATAGACCATATAATTTTGTCTGATATGTCGCAAGTTCTATACGCATATAAATTGTTTTCTACATTTATTGCATGATTTGTTGTGAAGCCCAGTCGTATATGCTAATTATACTGAACTTCTCTTCAGGTAATAAGTAAATGTTACATATTTTTTACTAGCATAATGTTTTAGATCGGCTCATGTCATCACAGTTGGGTTCAAGTCCAGGTGATTCCGTACAGGGGCGTATTTACGGGGGGATGGGGGAAATGAACGGGACCGGACCCCCCCCCCAGAGGGTCAAAAAAAAGTTGACGAATTTTGTTAATCTCTTAATCTTTAGGCTGTTTTGTTCTATTTTTCAGCTGTGTACGCTAATATAATAGTAGCTCTTTTTTAAATATACAGACTGGTTTATTACACAGCATTAGGGTCTATATGTTTAAGTTCATCTCGTTATTTGAATGAGCAGTCTCTGTAATTCCAACTTTGTGTAGTTCCTCTAGGACTTGAAAATGGTGTAAACACTGAAAGGCCTTGTCCGGAACATGACAAGTAGCAGTTCAGCAAGTAAACATGACAAAGTTGGAACAGTATGTTTTAAATATGAAATATAGGAAAATCAGTTCAGTCAATAAGTATATTTTAACAATGTTTCAATAAAGTGTATATTTTTATATTTTATTGTGTTATTACTAGTTACTTTAATGGGAGTGATTTCAGAATGTTATCATTCTTTTTTCACCCACCTTAAAGGTAGTAATATTGATTAATATTAACTCGTTTTTTCTTTTGTATGAAGCCTACCCGACCTCGGACCACCCTACCAAAGCCATAATTGTAGATACCTTCGAAGCCAAACTACTTTTTGCTGTGATAATTTATCCTTGCATATAAATTAAAATCGGATTTACGATTATTTTTTATTATGCCGTATAATCCCACTTTATACATACAGTGTTTTTGTTAAATGGTAGCTGTTTCTGACAAACCACTGAATCATTTGTCATTTTCTGCTTTCTGAGAATGGCACCAGGTTCAGGATCGTATTGTAGCCAAGACGCACTGTCTCGACTACTAATACTTATTTTACTTCCATATTCCTTAAGGAATGGAAGTATGGTGATGGCAAAAAAAAATCGTGTTCGAGATTATTGCAGATTCTGATTCTACTACACTCAAAACATGAAAAAAAGTCGTTTTCCGAAAAGTGTCTGTGTGTCTGTCTGTCTGTGTGTCTGTCTGTCTGTAGATTTTTTTTCTATGGCAAACGATAACTGCCGCAAATTCAAACAGAATCAAATAATTTTTTGCATACAGTCCGGTTTTGCAGAGTTCTCGCGACCTATTGTTTTTGGTGAAGATCGGTTGAGGGAAAGGGGTAGTTTACCTGCAACGGTTTTTTTTAGCAAGGGTAATTTTGTTTGTTTGGCAAACGATAACAGCCGCAAATTCAAACAGAATCAAATAATGTTTCGCATACAGCCCTGAATTGTAGAGTTCTCAAGACCTATTGTTTTTGGTGAAGATCGGTTAAGGGAAAGGGGTAGTTTACCTGTAACGTTTTATGTTTTAACAAGGGTATTTCCTATGGCAAACGATAACAGCCGCAAATTCAAACAGAATGAAAAGATTATTTGCATACAGCCCTAAATTGTAGAGTTCTCAAGACCTTTTGTTTTTGGTGAAGATCGGTTAAGGGAAAGGGGTAGTTTACCTACAACGTTTTTTTAACAAGGGTATTTTCTATGGCAAACGATAACAGCCGCAAATTCAAACAGAATAAAATAATTTTCTGCATACAGCCCTGATTTGTAGAGTACTCAAGACCTATTGTTTTTGGTGAAGATCGGTTGAGGGGAAGGGGTAGTTTACCAGCAACGTTTTTTATCATGCGTATTTTCTATGGCAAACGACAACTGCCGCAAATTCAAACAGAATCAAATAATTTTTTGCATACAGCCCTGATTTGTAGAGTACTCGCGACCTATTGTTTTTGGTGAAGATCGGTTGAGGGGAAGGGGTAGTTTACCTGCAACGGTTTTTTTTATCGAGGGAAATTTTTTTTTTTTGGCAAACGATAACAGCCGCAAATTCAAACAGAATCAAATAATGTTTCGCATACAGCCCTGAATTGTAGATTTCTCAAGACCTATTGTTTTTGGTGAAGATCGGTTGAGGGAAAGGGGTAGTTTACCTGCAACGTTTTTTTAACAAGGGTATTTTCTATGGCAAACGATAACAGCCGCAAATTCAAACAGAATCAAATAATGTTTTGCATACAGCCCTGATTTGTAGAGTACTCAAGATCTATTGTTTTTGGTGAATATCGGTTAAGGGGAAGGGGTAGTTTACCTGCAACGTTTTTTTATCAAGCGTATTTTCTATGGCAAACGATAACAGCCGCAAATTCAAACAGAATGAAATAATTTTTTGCATACGTCCCTGAATTGTAGAGGTCTCAATGACTTTCGATTTTGGTGAAGATCGGTTAAGGGGAAGGGGTAGTTTACCTGCAACCTTTTACGTTTTAACAAGAGTAAAGTACTTGAAAATTTATTTAAACTTTTTGAAACAATGGTAATTGTTAAAAATAAAATAATTTTGTTGCCAGGCAATAAAATTATAATTTTTTCATTTTAATGTAATATAATATTTTTCATTTAATACAGCAATAAAAAGGCAGGTAAGACACAGCCTGGTTGTTTGGCTGAAAATGATTTTAAATATAAATCTTAGAATATGGAAGTCATGTATGGTTCTCCATACCGATATTTTTCCGGACATTTGGAATAGTGTTTCACATAACTACACTTTCCATAATTACTTACATTTATTTCGCTACATAAATAATCGTTTTTAACGTGTTTTAAGATAACGTTCCGATTTATGTGTTGCATTTTTTATAACACACTATACGCCTTCGCTAATAGATGCTTGCTTTAATTGACAGGCTGCACTAGGAATCATCGGTCCCAGCGATGAGTGTGATTCGTGGATAGGTATGTCCGTGTAAATAAACGGACGACCTTCTTCGCGAAAATGCTGTATTGCTCTCAAAATATTTAAATCTAAATTCGCAATTTTCGGGCTTTCCACTATCTTGACTTTTTTCATGTAAAAACTAATGATTTATTTGTTTGTTTTTTTTTAGCGCACGTTTACTTTCATTGAATTTAGTTCTTTAAGTACGTATAATAACAATTTTAAAGTATGGAGTTGCAGTGGCGTATATAGAATTTGGCCTGGGGAGGGGGTCCGGGGTCGAGTCGGCTTCATACAAAAGAAAAAAGTTCAGACTAAGCAAAATTACTATCTGATTTCAACAGTGGTTAAAAAACATGTGGTAAGTTTTTTAAAATCAGTCCCATTAAAGTAAACGGTAATAACACAATAAATATACGCGTTATTGAAACGTTGTTTACAAGATACTTATTGTCTGAATTGATTTTCTTATAGGCTATAGGCCTACCATATTTCAAACGTATACGCAAATGGTGCGTAATAAACCTGTTTGTATGTTTACAAAAGTGTTACTACTATTGCGTACCTAGCTGAAAAAAATAAATAAACGGTAAAAATTATGAGATTAAAAACTTTTTTCGACCCTCTGCTGGGGGGTACCGTTCGCCCCCCCCTAAATACCCCCTGGGAGTTCATCATGTTTACTAGGGACTTCATTAGCAATAGGCCTAACAACACACCAAAATCATCGATGGATCGATATGCCTTTGTGCGTCTTTTTATTATTTTTTTATTTGTCTTTTATTTTTTGTTTATTTGAATTTTGAAAAAAAAATGTGGTAAAATTGTCACCGTCGCTCTTTAACAATTTTCCAAAAATGCGTTTCGAAAACGCTGGTTTTGGCAAGTCATTTACGTATTGTATATTTGTCATTACATGTTTCATGAATGTATGAACGTTATAAATAATTTCACGTCTGTGGCAGAGTGGCAGCCTATGACTTTTTAATCCTAACTTTGTCAGTAATTTCTGAACTTGAACTGGATTCCGTCATTGTTTTATCGTTACTGACTTAATTTCACTACATCACAAATGAACAAATAACACATAAGATAACTGAACAACACTGAATATTATAATTTTTTTACCATGTTACAGCTTTAGTTTAAAAACTGACAACACTACTCGGAACCGTTAACCCTCACAATAGTAACTAATATAGCCTACTCACACTTCACGCACGCAAGGTCAATGACACAATGAGGGCTGATTTTTGCAGAACTCTTGAGAAATATAACGTTGCTTGAACCGACATCCCCTCCACCATAACACTTATACGGTCTGGGACACGGTACAAAGTCCTATAGGTACAGGCGTACTTCAAACTGTTTCGAAGTAGGCCTATATGCGTACGTATACGGTGCAAAACGTTTAACACGAAAACGGTTAATACGAAATATCGGTTACACGAAATATAACTCAGATTCCGTCATTCAGGTCAGGTCCCGAAATATGATCGCTGCTTATATTTTACTATTACAGTTTGTTTTGTTAAAACGTAAGTTTTACCTACAAAATATCGGTTAACACGAAAAAGGTTTGTTAAAATATTTTTTTGCTGGCTTTTCAATAGCTGCATAATAAATAAATCCATACTTGTACGCTTCAGAACTGTTAAAGTGAACGAGGGTGAGGTTCATTTAACTCATTATGTTTCACTTTTTATCCGTTTAACACGAAGTTCTGTTAACACGAAAAACAGTTGGTCCCCGTCATTTCACGTTAAACGCTTTCCACTGTATGTGTTTCAAACTGAACACTTAGTGTAGTACTTAATACTAATTTTAGGCATCTTAAGAGCCACACAACATTATTACTCAAGTTTTGATTATAGTCCTTCGTTAATCTGTAATCTTTGGTATTTTTATAATTAAATGCTCGAAAATTGCAGACATAAGTTAGGCCTAATAGTAGATAATATGAAAAATCCGTTATAGGTCTATTAGGGTCCAAGGGGCAGGATCTGTTAGACTTGTTAAAAATAATATTAATAACATTTAAAAATAATAATAATTTTGTACTAATTTAAATGAATTTTTAATAACTACTTTTAATTTTCACGATCTGGTGAATTCTTTAGAATTTGAAATTCAGTGAATCGTTTGACTTCGAAACTTTAATTTTACCTCTATCAAAGTTTTAGCGGTAACATTGGAATATTTTTTATTTGAAAAATTTGTTCAAACCGTATTAAAAATTTCCGACATATTCGCTAATTATAGAGAAAAAAGACGACCATTGCGATTCTTGACAATAGGCTCATCGCGCCAATACCTCGTTTCTCTCGTTTCTGTGACTAACAAGAATGCTTTTTCGATAGTTGCAGTGAGGTTGCTTCAGTTCCGGAGTAAAGACCTATATACACCGGACAAGAGTGCATGAGTCATAAAAAGGACGTGCACCGATTCATTCGGAATTTACGGTTGTTTCAGTGGACCATGCAAGTAGCAATCGATATGGGAGCAGAGTCGCCCTTAGCAGTCGCAGGGCCGGATACAAACCTATACCCTGATTAACAAAAGAAAGTGACTGGGGGAGCGGCCGCGCGGCGACCGAGTTTGTAGTAAAAACATTCCACTTAATAACCTCGTGGAAACGTAAAATACAGGGCTATAAATGACTAATGAACTGTATTTTAATCATCAATTAAAGACGTTTTTAACAAAATTTTCTAATTTTTTAAATCTTTTTTCAATTAATTTACATTGAGAGTTAAATAAAAAAAATACACGAATTTGAATTAAAAATTTAGGGTTTATCATTTTTATGACGTAAGAACTCAGAGGTTAAGCATCGGAAAAACATTTCTTGTAGACAAATGGTAGTCCACCTTCTTTAGTACAATATATCAAAAATTGAGATTCCTACGATTAAAATTAACGACGTTATTATTTTTTTTCTAATGTCCTGTTAACTCAGTTGTTAAAAGTTGTACATGAATGAGATTTGCGTGACGCTCTCTTTAGATAACTAAGTGTAGAAGACATATACAACTTACACCTTGTACGTGATAGGAATACTACAATGGATTAATATCTAAAGTGAATTTCACAGAGAGCAGTGCGCGGCGCTCTGCGGCGGAAGTACAGTCAGAACCTAGTGGACCCATTTTATTCGCACGCTACCGTCTTCGTTTAAAGACTACTAACTCACAGCTATAAGTGTTTTAATAAGTGTTTTTTATAGAGTGTTTTAATAGTATATTTTTATGATTTACACACATATTTTATGAGCGGATTCCATAAAAGCTGAAGAACACTACAATACTTGTAAGTACCGTACTGTCTTTATTATTTATTTGTCAATGCTAATAACAAGTAATTTACTAATTGTTTTTACATTTCAATACATTATAACAGTAAAATACTGTTATAATTATGCAATATCTGGTAGACCGAGCTTTGCTCGGTAGTTTTAAACTGTAAACTGTATTTCATAGTTAAATAATTAGTTGTTGAGAAATTTGAATGGCATTAACAATTTCCCCATCCACTACCCGTTGGAACTTTCATTCTAGAGCAGTTCATACCATCTTTTCCCACTATGGTGACTTGAGACAAATTTTTGAGGACATTACAGAGAATGATGAAGGATGGGATAGTGATTCGTACAATTCTGCTGTTGGATTGCTTAACATACTCAAAAAGACCCATTTCATTTACTTACTTTGTTTTTATAGGGAAATATTCGTTTATACTGACCATCTCTTTTCTCTACTGTAACACAAAACTATCTCCGATATAATTCTGTGCAACACTGAAATTAAGAGGACATGAGATCAGAAAACACTGTGTCGTCTTGTATTGAAAAATGTCACCAAATAAGCAGCGAGGTAAATATAGATGACAGTAACAGGAAACTGCTGAAAACGTTAACTTATGAAGTTCTTGACACTTTGATTATGCAGCTGGAGGTACGGTTCAGTGATTTCGAAAGTATCCAGTTTGTTGAGTTGTTGGATCCAAATCACTTCATTTCTTACAAAGAGAGTTTTCCTTCTTCTAAACTGAACAGCCTTATAAATAAATACCCTTTTTTCAATAGTGAAAGACTGGAAAATGAATTAAAAAACATTTACTCAGATACTGGAAAACATTTGTTCCCTCAAAGACTTTTACATTTTATAATTCTTAATGACTTAGAACCAGTGTACGTGGAAGTTTCAAAATTAATTCGTTTGATTTTAACGTTTCCTGTTACCACGGCTTCTTCAGAAAGGAGTATGAGTACTTTGAAAAGAATAAAAAACTACTTGCGCAATACGATGACTAATGAAAGACTTAACTCTCTTAGCACCATTGCTATTGAAAAAAAATTTGTGAAGGAATTGATGAGTGACCAGTTGTTCAAAGACCGTGTAGTTGACAATTTTGCAAGCAAGAAAACTCGCCGTGTTTAACTACTCTACAAAAAAATTTAAGGTAAGACTTTTGCCTACCCATTCATTAACTACTAGCTTCGCCACTGCAACCGACATTAAAAAATTTAACAGGAAGGAGTTTAGAAAACAAAATAAGGATAATTGAAACAAAAAATTTGATCCCTTCGCTTTCTGCCCCCCCTCACACACGAACTCTTTTTATTTCTTTTCCTCCTTTTTCTACTGAAAGAGCGCGCGGGGCTCTGTGCAAGCTCACCTGTCGCACTCTTATAGGGGCGCCGACTCAGGAAAGAAGCCACATTTATTTCAATTGGATACCTGTTCCTCAGGATTATAACGCTAAGAAAAAAAAAGAAAAAAGGAAACCATCTGTCCGCGCTTGAAATGACATTGATGTATGGAGAGAAACTAGGAGAGGACGTTAGTACAAAAGAGTGTGAAATTCTTCAACGTCGACGTGCATGTGTATGGACGTATCATAAATCTAACAGTGCAGCTGGACGCTAAGAGAAATTAAGGGATTGTTCTGGCTGAAAGGCATAGAAAAATGCCAGAGATAAGTATGAATGGGATATACCGAGAAGGATACAACAGAGGTGATTGAACTAATTAAAAGGGCCGCTGGAAGCTTAGAGAAACTAAGGGTTTGTTCTGGCTGAATGGCGTAGAAAAACACCAGAGAGAAGTACAATTATGAAATACCAAGAACGCCACAGCAGAGGTGAATGCACAAATCAACAGAGCAGCTGGACTCTTGGAGAAACTAAGGGTTTGTTCTGGCTAAAGGTTATAGACAAACGCCAGAGAGAGAGTTACGATTTCAATACCGAGAAAGCTACAGCAGAGGTGAGTGAACTAATTAACAGGGCAGCTGGACGTTAGAAGACACTAAGGGGTTGTTCTGTCTAAATGGCATATAAAAACGCCAGGAAGATTTACGAGTCTGAAATCGGACATACCGTGGCAGAGGTGGTTGAACCAAGAGAAAGAAATAAAGAGGGAACGGAGATGACCTATCAGAAAACAGCTTTAAAGGTAGGCGGGTTTACAGGAGTGGATTTTCCTAGAAGAAAAGAAAGAAGGACCAATTAAAACGGAGCAAAGTGAAATGTAGGAAACTAGTGTTGAATTATGTGTATTGAATATATACAATGAGCTGAGGCGCGATCGAACAGTCTTAACTTAAAAATCGAGGAGTCTCTACTTAAAATCGGGGAGTCGTTGGTAATAAGTTTCGTGGAGTCTGTTGTAAAGTGTTCGGGAGTCTACGATGAAAGTTCAAGGAGTTTACTTAAATTTTCCGAAGAGTCAACATGAGTAAATAGTTTATGAAAATTTAGAAATCTGTTCTAAATTTTCGTAGAGTCAAAGTGAATGAACAATTTGTGTAACGTAGTTAAATATCGAAAGAGTGAGAACTAGAGTTTTTATTAGTTTATAACTCGTAAAAACAAAATCGGATCGTATCATGTGTTGCTAACGATATAAACTATTGAAACGGAATTAGTCATTTTCGGACTGTAAACTAACGTAACGAGAGTAACCGTTGTAAACTAGGGTAGTGAACAGTACTTATACTAATGTAAATATCGGAAGAAGCCGGATATACTTAGTTAAAGTGAAGTGATTTAAAGTGTTAATCAATCAATGACTACGAGACCGAACCACACTATGATTCATCCAAATGATACTGTGTGCAAAGAAGCTGGGAGAAAATCTACATCTACTAAGCGGATCTAAGGAGCTGGAGATGGAATCACAGTACATCAGCACGCCGTAGACAGGAATATTCGTACCAACAGTAAAACTTTTATGTACTAATTACTATTTTACAATACACCTGTCTGTCCTTCTAAAAGAACTTACGTATGAATTACACATTAAAACTTGAAGCAATCTGATTAGAATATAAAAGCGAACTACGCACATTTTAAAATAAATATATCACTTCAATTATTAAGAATATTTATTCATATCTTAAAATGAATCCATTTGGAATATATATATATTTTTTGTAATATAAATAACTACATGTAAGTATTATTCATGCTTAGATACAAAATCAAATGAACCCTGTGTTATAGAAATCTTAGCATATAAATTGTCTATTGGTTGAAATCATGTTTAAAATAATTAATGATAATGATATGTTAAAAGGCGTAGAGAACTGATATTAATGACAGTTAATATAAATGTAATAAATGTGTTGGTTAGACTGATAAATGTGTCCTGTTTTTTCATTTATTAAAGATCAAACTTATGGATTATACAAAACTATTACTTGAAATAGTTTTCATGAACACCAACAAATAAATTAAAGAATTAGTATTCATCCCTTCTGAGTAAACAATTAATACATGAGTTTCGTACTATTAATTTCACAACTACCAATAAGAGTTTAAAGTATGACACCCACAACTTCGGACAACATTAAATAAGAGTTACATTTGGCCCACAACTTGGGGCATAATAAAAAATAGTGTTAAAGAATTGTGTACAGTTCCCGGAATCATTGTGTTGAAGGTCCCACACCTTGGTAGGTTAGGTAGGCGTTGACAATGCGTTAATAAACGACTCGGCATTGGCAATCGTTTATGTTCCAAAGCTCATTCGGAAGCTCACTCGAATTTGCCTGTATGTGTTGAAGGCCGAACTTCTGCATTCAAATGTAAAGTAGTAAAGCTTTTATTGTGGAGGATATTCGATAAGTACTTTCTTATTTGGCTTATTTTTCAGTCAACTATACCACGTTCTTCTTATTAAACGTCACCATTTCGTAAGGCGTCCACAAAGTTTTTTGACATGGAATCCATAGGTATGTAATGTCTTACTCGCACGTTTCGCGAAAATCGACCGTTATGTTTCAAATGTACTTTCGGCATACCACTATCTCACGAACCGCTCAACCAATCCCAGCAAACCAGGTGTCAGGTGATCGAGTCACTCGGCCCCCTTCCAACAATAGTACTGAGAATTTTAACAACTGACTTCAGTCGCCTCTAGGCTTTGTCTGCGTGAGGGTGTTTTTGCGCAGAAAATTTCTAAATTGCTCCACTAAAACTTAAATATCTCGGGAACTACAAGTCCGATCGCGAAAATACAAAGTGCGTTGTGATCCTCAGAACTAAATCTCTCCAATAACACCAATTCCGAGTACCAGAAGCACTCACAGAAAATAATAACAACATTTGAACTCAAACATTTGAAATGCCTCGACCTAAAAATCGCGATAAAACTCGAACCAAAAGTTTCAAACCAAAAACCGGCAAATCTTATGCAGAGCGTCAACAGGCCTATCTTTTGAGACTAAAATCAAAGAAATCGGCCGAGAACTTAGAAAATGGCAACCATTTGAAGATTGACGAAATCCCGTCAGCGCCCAAGCGGCCCGCATCTCCGATACCTCGGTCATCCGGCGTGCCCCCAAAGCGACTCAGATCGAGCGTACGGCTAGCTAGCAAGAAAACAGACGGTGAGAACATTAATAACTTGTGCTTCGACAACATTGGACCCTCGATGCTCTGCGCAGAACAGCCCGGTCCAAGTCGCCGCTTCAAAGGAGTCGACGAGGAATTCTCTAAGCACTTTATTAACAATCCGTTCGGCTCGGTGTGTGGGATCTGCGATCGCTTGTGGTTCAAGAGTGATCTAAGACCGTGCGTACCATCATACATAAGTCTCTTGGCCACAGTGTTCGGAGCGGACGAGTACTCAAGTGCGAGTAATATGGAAGGCGTGTGCTCTACGTGTGTTGCAAGTCTCAAACAAGGCAACGTACCGCTGTTTATTTAACCAACCCTTCATTCCTTCCCAAAGCACAAGTCTGCCCATGATTCCATGTCTACCGGTAGTCCCACGACTACCAGGTTTAAATATTTTTTTTCTTGTAGGTGGATACATTTTAATAATATTTTAATGAGTTATTAAGCTTCGGAACATAAATTAGGAATAAAGTAAAACGAAACTTTACACCAGTATTTCCGAAGCGTTTTGGCTCGTTGACTCTTTTCAAACAATATTTTTTCGCCGCCCTCTCGGAAAACTCGATACATTGTCTTCTTTGGAATAATTCTGTCGCTTGGCAATGGGTTTGTTTATGCCCAGGGGCGTATGTATTTACAAAGGGGGATAACGGGACCAAACCCCCCAGAGGGTCAAAAAATTTGACAAATTTTGTTAATCTCTTTATTTTTAAGTTGTGTTATTATTTTTTTCAGCGTTGTACGCTAATATAGTAGGCTAATACTTGAAGGTGGGAGAAGAAACTGTAAAACTGTTCCCCAAGACTTCTCGTGAGTCACGTTTGTTCGCGCAAGGTACGGTTTTTGGCCCCACACGTATCACCTTTTGCCCTTTACATGTGTCAGTTTATAATTAACCTGAAGACGGCTGCCGATTGTTTGGGTGGCCGAAACGTCGCATTTATATTTTTCTATGATGGCAAAAATCGGTCAGTTGGATTCAAATTCAAAAGTTCCAAGAGGCCTACCTCCCGTGTTTCCGACACTGTCCACTATTGTGCTTATTTGATATTTTCATACATTCATAACTAAAATAACATAATACACACAAACAACAAAAGTTACAAAGCCATGTATAAAAATATTGCATTAAAAAAAAGATGCAAATGTGGCGACAGACTTTTGTCCAGTGACGTAACAGCAGGGTAAATCATTGGCCTCGATTTTGTGCCAGACATTTTTCGTTGTGTTTGTAATATCCTTCGAATCCTGAGTGATCTTCAGCATTGGTTTTTAGAATCCTTGTTTAGTCAAGTGTGATAAATTAAACATGGCCACTACGGGAGCAAGCATATGCTTTAGCTTCAGCCAATTGTCACGCCGAGGCGCGGCGCCATGGTCCCCTCGGGCATAGCCTTTGGGAACGTAGTGACGCACAACACTTGCACAACCTCGCGGGATCCCGTATCTCAGGTCATTACCCTGTCGAGTCAGCAAAGCAGGTGCTGACGGGGATCTCAATTGACATGGCTTCAGCCAATTGCCACACCTGGGCGCGGCTCTGTGGTCCCCGGGTCATATCCCACGGAAACTTAGAGGCGCGCTGACGAGGACAAGAGGCTCGACCGCCCGGAGGCGGCGGCTGAGTCGAAGGGACTCACCACCGGGGCAGTCGGCTCTCGCCAGGAAGGCATTTGCACAACCTCGCGGGAGCCCGTGTCCCGGATCACAGCCCTGTCGAATCGGCAAAGCCGATGCTGGCAATAAATCTATCCAATCCAATCTGCCGCAGCATGATTGACTACTGAGTCGGCAGGCGCAGGTAGGGAATGTTGGTGATCGTTTCAGAATTCCAGAAGGTTGGGGGGTTCGTTTCTGAGGGGTTCATGTGATGAACTAAGGGGGGTCGTCTAACAACGCCCTAGGGCGCCTGACGCGGTGAGGGGGCGGTGTATTTTCCATGCTGTTCAGCCATTGGAGGTGCGGATGAGGGGATTCGCCGGCCTTGGCGAACAAATTCGTTGCCAAGGACCAGACGAAGGCCTCTAAGGTGGGAACACGGAGACCCCGGTGAATGGCGGAATTTCGCGCAAACCACGGGGACCCCGTGAGGGAGCGTAAGGTCCAGTTCTGGAACGTCGTCAGCCTATGCCTATCGGTGGCCGACAGGAGAGGCCACCAAGCGGGCGCCGCATACGTGAGTACTGTCCGGAGGAACAGTTGATAGATGGTCAGTTTTGTACGGACAGCCAGGCGGCTGTTCCGCGAAAGCATTAGTGATAGCTTGGCTCTGACGCCACGAGCCTTGTTAAGGGTTGCGGTCACGTGGGCGTTAAAGTTTAGGTGCCGATCAAGCCAAACGCCTAAGTACTTCACCGTCGCGGTCCAGTTGATGGGTCTCCCCTCTAAGGAGAGGGATCGGCATCGGGAAATGGACTAACGAGTAAAGCAGATCGCCTCGGATTTCTCCGTATTGATTGCTACCCGCCATTTCCTTAGCCAGTCCGGAAGCATAGCCAACTGGCGCTGTAACATTACGCTCGTCCGCCAAGGCGAAAGCGAGCTAAAATGAAACATCGCGTCGTCGGCAAATAGAGATAACGTGACCCCAGGAGAAACAGGCAGATCGTTCGTGTACAGGACGTACAGAACGGGGCAGAGGACAGATCCTTGAGGGACGCCGGCGGCGACAGGGCGAACCCGAGAGAACGCCCCGTCGACGCTGATCCTGAAGGTGCAATCCGTCAGATAGGATCGGAGCAAGTGGACGATAGATGCCGGGAGTGGCGAATGCGCCAGTTTGTAGAGCAGGCCTTCGTGCCAGATTTTATCGAAGGCTTTGATCACATCCAACAGGACGGCGCCTGTTGCCTGATGATTGTTGGCGGCGTCGGGTAGACAGGTGACAACCCGTACTAGCTGAAGAGTAGTCGAGTGCCTCGGCCTAAATCCAATCTGCTCCTCGCGGATGAAACCATCCACCAGGGGCCGAATACGGGCCAGGAGGAGACGCTCGAATACCTTCGAGATTACTGGCAATAGCGATATCGGGCGGTAGCTTCCAAGAAGCGTGGGCGGCTTTTTGGATTTCGGGATCATGATGACGTTGGCGGTTTTCCACAGGCGGGAGAAGTACCTCAGCCGGAGACAGGAGTTGAACAGGTCAAGAAGAACGTCAACTGCCGAAGGCGGGAGATTCTGCAACGCAGCGGCGCCGATGCGATCGGGGCCAGAGGCCTTTCTCTTCTTCAGTCGGCTAAAGACAGACGCAAGGTCTTCCTCGTCGACCGAATTAGGAGGGTCATTGGGGGGAGCAGAGAAGTATCCAGAAAGGAAATCCCTGACGACGGCCGTATGAGCCGGGTCAGAGATGCCTCTATGGACGGTGAACTGTTCCTCAATACAGTCGGCGGAGGCTTCCGCCTTGCCTTCTGCAGAGTATACAGCGCCGTTCGGGGTAGTCAAGGGATGGCGAGACCCCTTTTCGCCTTTCAGACTACCAGCAGCTCTCCATACGGAGGCGTGGTCGACTTCCAAGGACTCGAAATAGGAGTCCCATCGATCCGCGTTTACGTCAAGCAGAAGCTGCGAGACGTGTTCCGACTGGGCTCGAAAACGCCGACTAGCGGCAGGGTCACGGGTATGCTGCCATCTGCGGCGGAGCTGGCGCCGTAATCGGATGGCCTGGAGAACTTTCGCAGGAAGGTCAGAGCGTTTATTACTCACCGGGACAGTGTAGGTGTGCCTGCAAAGGACACATTGCAGGCTGGACGAAATCCTGAAGTTGATTTACCCGGAGATCCACGTCGTCACAAGAGACGAGTGGGTCCGGAGGGCCAGATGGCAACTGCCTAGCCAGATCGTCGTGGTAGGATCGCCAATTGACTCTCCTAACAGGACGATCGGGAAGTCGGAGTGAGCCCGACGGCAGCAAGACAGTTACAAGCAGGGGGTCGTGATCGGACGAGAGGTGCGATACCGCGCTGACTTGTAGATGAAAGGGGACGGCCTTGACAATTACAATGTTAAGGACGTCCGGCGGATGACCCACACGGGAAAAGTATGTCGGTTCGGATGGGCCGATGATGAGGACACTGGGATCATCCTCGACAGCCCTACGGAGAGAATTACAGTAGGGGTTTGACGTTATGCTGTTCCACGAGGAATGCTTGGCGTTAAGGTCTCCGGCAACGATGGTTGGGAGAACGCTGTCTAGGAGGGCGTCCCACTCCTCATGCCGCGGAGCTCGATGGCCGGGCGGGTGGTACACAGGAACAAAGCGCACCTCCAGGCCGGCAACATCAAGCGCCACAGCACATGCTTCGATGAGGGTCGTTGCAGTGGCAGGGAGTTCTCGATGAGAGTTCCGCCTGTGGACTAAGATCGCCACTCCGCCAGATGCGCGGAGGCGATCGGGACCATTCCTGTCTTTCCTGTAGCAACCATAGGCTGGCAGGGAGGATCGACGGTTGGGAGCGAGATGAGTTTCAGAGAGGGGTACGATATCTGCATCGTACTCCACAAGGAAAGCTGCCAATTCGGCCCGACGCGCCGGAACACTATCGGCATTCCACGCGACGAACTGAAACTGTCTAGCCATGGGTAGATGTCAGAATAATCAAGGCAATCAGAGATGTGAGGATGACCATCAGCATGGACGGGACATCCCGAGCAGGAAGAATTTGCGGGACAATGCCGCTGACCCAGGCCATCAGCTGAGCCTCAGTGACCAGTGGTGAACCACTGGCCGCAGGGGCCTTACGAGCCGGCGCTGGGGCCGCGGAAGGTTCAGATCCCACCTCCAGGGGAGGTTGGGCAGTTGGAGCTGGCTGCTCGGGAGCTAGCAAGACTTCCGAGGAAGTCTCAGTGGACTGGGCGACAGAAGCAGGCTCCTGGGCGGGTAGATGCTGGGCAACCGGAGGCAAGTTTGTAGGCTCCGGGTATAGTTGTTTGGCCACTAATGGCAGTCTAGCCTTACGCTTAGAGCGCCGTTTCTTAGGCGGCTGGGTCTGTGAGGGGGGTACTGCGGGCGATGCCGCTTGAGGAGATAGCACCCCGGCAGGTGCCAAGGTTCTGGGGGCGCCCAGGATGAGGAGAACTTTTTAGCGAGGTTCTAAAACACATAGTGAAACACCCCAAACCATCAACAGACGATAAAATTTTGTTGATAGTCGATGGTCACTCCAGCCATAAAGACGTGTCTGTTCTAGAATATGCAAAAATAAATGGAATTGTAATGTTCTGCTTACCTCCACACTGTACACACCATATGCAACCCCTGGATGTAGCCTTTTTCTGGCCTTTGAAGACCTTTTATAATCAAGAAATTCAGAAGTGGCTGTGAAACCATCCAGGGAGAGTTGTGACTGCATATCAGGTTTTCTCTATCTTTTCTGCAGCTTATGGCACCGTAGTGAACGCTGAGAAAGGCTTCTTGCATACAGGACTGTATCCATTCAACCCGGATATCTTTCCTGAACATTTGTTCATCCCAAGTGAAACTACTCAAGGAATTAACGACCCAGATGACCAAGCGAGTGGCACTTCTTGTCAAGAAACAATGAAGTGCCCCCTAAGAATCAGGAAAGCTCAATCCAGTTACCAAATAACATTCCTGGCACTTCTACTACGTCAACATGCATGGCCTCCACCTCAAAATCAAAAGTAGGCCTAACAGTGGCTGATATTTCTCCACTGCCTAAAGTTCTGATTCCAATAAAACAAAGGCAGAAGAGAAAGCATGAAGCAATTTTGACGAGCTCTCCTAACATCATAGAACTTAAGGAAAAGTGCCCTTAAGGTGGCCAGAGAAACTAGAAAAAGTGCAAGAGCTCTAAAAGACGTTTAGATTTTTGTCCAGGTGAAGCTTTTGAAGAAGGTTTCTTCGATAACAACGATGAAGATGATGCACGTGCATTTATTGCAATGACTTATGTTCTCATTAAAAAGCGAAAGACTTATGGCTGCAATGTATGTCTTGCAAACTCTGGGCTCATTTGGAGTGCACGGGACTTGACAAACGTGCAAAAACCTTTTATTGTGAGATTTGTCGTTGTTGAGAAACTTTTGTGATTTCAAAAAAGTTGTGCCTTTTCTTAATCAAACCTTTATTATTTTGAATTTGTAGTTTTGTTAGCTTAACTTAAATAATATAAAGGTTCTTATTATGTTAGTTTATAAAAAAAACACACTTGAAAAACTAAAATACAATTGGAAATACAATATAGAATGTGGTATGTCATTTTATCCTAGCATATGTCTAAAATGACATACTAGCAACCTTTCCTGGAAAATTAATAAAAAAATGTTTTCTATGGAGGTATATTTTTGAAATTCAGGCATATTTACCTACAACAGATATGTTGTAGGTAAACTTCTTATTATCATTAAATTTAAATCAAAATGCCTTTCATAAGAAAATTAGTAATAAAAATTCAAAATAGTATGTCATTTTAGACCAACCTCCCCTAAATCAGAGAGATTAAAATTTTGTTCTGTTTACATTTTTTTATATTTATTTAAATTTTATATTTATATTTATTGATAGTTGAATTAATATCAAAACATATTCAAATTTACAATATAATAAAGAAATATATTCTTCTAAAAAGTTTTATTATTATTAAAATAAAAAATATATAAATACAAGAAAAAAATATGAGCATATATGAATCTTATATTATTTATTGAGTAACAAAATGAAAAACTGATTATATTTTAAACATGAATTTTTACAGTAGCCATTTACAGTCTTAAAACATTGCTTATTAAATATTAATTATAAATATAAAATAAGAAAGCCACTGTTGAATGGAAATATAAATACACATTAATATGTTATGCTATAAATTTATTCAATAAAACATCAGGTCCCACCAGTGCCACCATGATTGGGATTCAGTTAACAATGGTTCATGTTTACAGACATAATACAAATTGTAGAAAGTAACTAGATATAAATTACATTGATCCCAAATTTAAGGCATAGACTTGTTACCATTTATTTTGAATTTCCTTCATATACTAACTTGTACTACACAGCTGCTGTAAAATTAATTAAAATATACATTAACGCTTTAAACATGTGCAAATCATTTTGATTTCAGGAGAAATAACACAATGTGTCTCCTTCCTCAGCTGGAGACATGCTGCTGTGTATGTTCTCTTCGTACGGGTTCTATCCTTGCTGGATGGTGGGGAACAGTGAGTATTTTTCAAGTTGTTTTTTTCAAGTTTTTTTTTATACTTCAGTGTTAAATATGTATATTGTACTTACATCACAAAACATTCTCTGTTTCATGTTTTTCTCACCATCAGTCTGCAGATCAATAAAAATGTGTCTTTACTTCTTTAATTAGTTTTTGATAAGATTTGTCTCGTTAAATCTATTTTCAGACTACAATACTTACCTGTATTAAATGTGCAATTACCTAACTTACGTAGGCCTATCAAAATCTTATTTATTGATCTCATATTTTCTTCATGTTTTCTGTTCATAGATTAACTCTGAACTGACCATCAGCATTTTAATATCTTCGTTCTAATTCTTTATAAATTCTCTTTTCTCCAGTCTTCTCAGTTGAACAAACGATCATCTATCTTTTCTTTATCAGTTCACTTGATTTTATTTTTTTAAATATATATATATATAATTTAAATTTAGATAGCCTTCTTAATCTGATGTAGGTTACATGCTAAGTGAACATAGGGAAATTTAAAAAAAATCCGAGAGAAAAAAGTTCCAAAACCAAAAACAAACAGTACAGCTAAATTTGAATAAAGTACAGTAACAAGGCAAAAATAATGTGTAAGTAATAAATGTGCATATTTTGTTTATTAATTCTAATTGTATTTGAATTACATAGTCTACCATATTAACCTGTAAATACATGACCAGTGGCAGATGAAACAAAGCTTCAATGGCAAATAACCATGAAAAATAAATAATTTCTAGGAAAAAATATTGCATTTAGTGTCTGTGACAGTAATACATAAAACAATAAGTGATAAAAACATACCATTTGATAAATATTTTGAGTTATTAAGTGACTGAATAACAGGTACAGAAGTAGGTATATTATGTTTTTATATTAATGATAACCCAAGCAGTTGTATGTAGGTGTTCAAGTTATGAAATACTATTAAAATATTCCAAATTTTTTAAACAAAATGTTTACCAGTAGTTCAGTCTAAAGACTACTTTTAAGTGTATAACATTAAATCAAAAACTGTCAAATTCAAAATAGATGAGAATAAACCAAATTCTGTAGTTTTTAGTGGAATGTGACAAAGATTGTAACAGCGAAACTACAGTATTGCTTTTTACTAAGCTATGAAAATGTACTAAAACAAAGATAAAAATAATGTTTTGATGTTATTCACTTTGTTTCTTCTGCAAGTAGTGTAATTTTGTATTTTATTTTTAACACCTGACGTACGTTTCATTGAAAAATATCATTATCATCAGAGGTTTGTAAGTAAATTAATAACAATTGAAATAATTCTATGTTAATATAGAAATTAACGAATAATCGAATTTGTATCAATTTTAATGTAAAATAACTGATAGCCTAATCGATTTAGATCGATTAGTTAATGATTGTTTTAATGTTTATTTTCTTCAGTAGCTTTTAATGTTTATTTTAAAGTATTTTAATGTTTATTTTCATTACAACAACAAACTGTACTACCAAACAGATGGCCTTGCTATGGGAGCACCAACCTCCGCTATCATATCAGAAATCTTCCTACAAAAACTCGAACAAATAATAAATATAATAAAATTAAACGACCCATTAGGATGTTACTTTAGATACATTGACAATACTCTGTACATTTCCCAAAACAATGGTATAAACATAAATAAAATATTCAACTCAATAAATAATTTACATTCAAAAATAAAATTCACATTAGAAGAATCTAATAATAAGTTGTAAACTTACCTAACTACTTCCAACTTACACACCCAGAATAGTACCTATCTTGGCGATCTTTTCTCACACCTACCTTATACTTCATCAGCACATAACAGGGTCGCCAGCATATTTGAGGTTAACATATGCAAACCATTTCACTCTGTGCATTAAATAACGCTTGATTAATTTAAACACTTTGCTTCCCTTGGCTCAGAAGATTCTAAAGCTCGATTAGGTGAGATTTGGATGCAGTAAACAGACTAGGTTTCAGCGCAATAATTACATTGAACACGTGGTCATGGTGACATAGAAATTTGTTTTTATTTTCATTTTAGAACTTCAACAGGTGTTATCCCTATATCTGGTGATTAGTAAATCACCCAACATTGAACATACAAAATCATTAAATAAACAAGATTAATTTACTTAAATCTATTACGGCGAACCAGTACTTCGCTTACACACTCTCACTCACTCTCTTAAAACCCCCCTTAACTTTGAGATCTCATTATTATATGAATATAATAATTACTGGGTAAATGGTAATTTAAGGTTGTTTGGTTGACCTATTTCTGAAAGTACTTATCTGTAGAAGTTATTCCACATGTGGCATCATTGTTCTTGCAGTTCAATTTTGTTCCAACACTCATAAACTGTTAAAACTGTTGATTAATTTTAATGATTACTTTTTATACTCGAAGGGATTTATTTGTCACTGTTTTATATTCATTTTCACACTATTTTGTAGGCCTACTGATTATTTGTCTGCGGACTTGGTTCAACCCCACCGTACAGCGCTTTTAGGTTGTTCGAACTGGGCAGAATGGCGATCGGTCAGTATATACTATATGAGCTGGTCACGTGGTTCCTCCCGCTCACTACTTCCCTTCTCATCTGTTGTTCATCGAATGAGCTAGACTTTTGTAAATACCAAAATTGCGTTTCATTATTGAAAACACGTGGTCACGTCATGATATTATCATGATGTCAGTCGGATCATAAATTCCTTACCATATAAGGCTCGGTTTTGTAGTTTTGTGATGGCAATGACTATGTCACACTGGCTGATTCATACCATTCCAATTTCTAAAACCGTATTTTATTCAGTTTTACATAGATCGTATTATTGCACAATATGAAAATAATTATACCCATTTTGTACTGTCACAAAATTAAATTATTTAGAATTAACAATAAAGAAAAATGAAACAGATTTTGAATACTCAATATACAGGAAACCTCAAACTGATTTAGTAATACCAAATAATTCTAACCATCCTCCCCAACATAAAATGGCAGTATTTAATTCCATGATTCACTGAATGCTTAGGATCCCATGAAATAACAAAGAAAGAAACAAAGAAAGAAATATTATCCAACAAATAGCAGTTAAAAATGGATAAAAAATAAGAACTATTAATAAATTAGAAAATAAAATTAAACATAATAAATCACTAATAAAATTCCTAAGAACACTACATCTAAAAATTCACCAATTAATAATAATATAAAATATACAACCTTCACTTATTATGGAAATATAACTCAAAAACTAAATAAAATATTTAAAGATACTAATTTTAAAATATCTTATAATATAATTTTTAATAAAATAAAACCTAAAACTAAATCCAATATTCACAATAAAAATGGAATATATAAAATAGAATGCCCAGATTGCAATAAATTTTACATAGGCCAGACAAAGAAAAAAACTACTAGATAGATTCCTTCAACACCATAATGCATACTTAAAACCAGATATTTATAAATCTAACTTAGCCACACATTGTTTAAATAATAACCACCAATTTCCAAACATTGAAAATATTAAATTAATTAAAAACATACAAAAAGGTAAAACATTAATATTTGGGAAAATCTTAATATTTACAAACACAATAACAATAATTTATTAATTAAATAACAAAACCAAATAAAAACAAAACAAGACGATCTATTTAAAATTATACATTTACTAAAAAATAAAAATAAAAATGAATAAAATATAACCATTAAACTTTTCAAATATAACCGAGAAAACAGCTACTGAAGAAAATATAACATTAAAACAATCGTTAACTAATCGATCTAAATTGATTATCAGTTATTTTACATTACAATCGATACAAATTCGATTATTCGTTAATTTCTATATTAACATATAATTATTTCGATTGTTATTAATTTACTTACAAACCTCTGATGGTACTGATATTTTTCAGTGACACGTACGTCAGGTGTTAAAAAGAAAATATGAAATTACACTATTTGCAGAAGAAACAAATTGAATAACATCAAAACATTATATAATTAATTGCTGCAAGAAACTTCGAGTTACCTATATAGAACAAGATAAAAATGTAGTAAACAAATCTCCATAGGTATATATGTAGATATCACTTCAGCCATTGTTGAACTTAGTCTCTTTACTCTTTTAACAAAATATCAAGTGCTTGTAACATCAATTTATGGCAGAATTGTTACATTACTTTATTAAGTTTGTCCCAAGTAGCTGTCAAATACTAAGATCTCCAGATTTGAATCGGCACTGGATTCAAATAAGAAAATGTTACTATCAACAATGTCATCATCTCTACCATCATGTCTAGGCATTCACTAGAATTGCCTGATAATTCTGCACAGTTTACCTCCCATTTGATTCAATGTCAATGTAACAAAAGAATGGACGTTTTGGCTGGAAAGTCCTCCAAGTTTCTTGGCACCAGAAGTCTGTATCCCAACTAGCCTCATTTAAACACAGCTCCTTATGTTTATTTCTTCCTATTCACATATTCAAAAGTTATGAAAATGCGCATGCGCGCGCGCGCGCACACACACACACACACACACACAATATTATCAACACACATCATTTTAATATTTAAAACAAATAAATTTTGTATTTTTGTTTATTATTTTTTTTTTTTAGATAAGTGGCATTATAACAACCATCGTTTATATATGGTTCATAGCAGATCCGTCACAGCCAGCTGAATCAAATGGAGGAAAGACAACAGCTATAAGTAAGTAATATGACCTCTTTAAGTAGTTCAATATGTAATATATGATACATTTAGTTCTCATTTTGTGAAATAATTATGATTTACAAGATTTTAATTCTGTTTTCAAACCAGTGATTTAAATAATATGGCAGGCTTATCCTGGCAGTATCAAATCGTGCATTTACACATATGCATTCACCATGTAATGTCAACCCTAGGTAACAACAGGAACACTATCTCTTCCATCCTTCATGACTGACACAGAAGTAAAACACTGATTTTGCATACGATTAGTGTATCAGATTTATATTTACTTAATTGATATATGCTAAGGCACCTGTATAAGTTGAAGGTAGGATACTTAATCAGTTCATACATCTGGAAATGGTTAATTAAAATGCCTGTCTTCAAATCTGGGTTGCAGTAACAGCGTTTTGAACAGTAAAGATGCACATTTTAAAATGATCTTCCAAGTATATCATAAATAAGAGATGTAAAAATAAAGATGACTTATGAGATTTGTAGGTAACTCTTTGTAAACAGTAAACAGTTTCAAACCTTATCAGAAAGGTCAGGTCCGACAATGACCATCACAAAATTTATCACACAACATTTTTCCAGTAAACGATCTGTGGTCGTCTTCATGTGTAACTATAACTAGTACATTAAATAATATAAACTTAAGCTTACCCGAGATTCGTTCACTAACAGGCGTGAACCATAAAAAAAAATTAACTATAACTAGTACATTAAATAATATAAACTTAAGCTTACCCGAGATTCGTTCACTAACAGGCGTGAACCATAAAAAAAAATTAATAAACTACCACCACATACAAAGTTAAACAAGCTACAGAAAAATTATATGAAAAAAACTGCTACTTACCCTTTAAGTCAACTATTCAAAAGCACAACCACACTGACACAAGTGTTCCCTGTTCATAAACCACAAAGTCACTACCTTCCACACAAGGGAAGGAATAATTTTTACTTATATCACATTTTTCACCTGTACTCTCATTCAGCATTCTTTAAATTAACTCTGTTGTTTCAGTTACTTTTTTTTTTAATAGTTCATTTAAAATTTGGTAGTGTATAATACTGTTTTTCACTAAAAGTTATATAAAATGAAAATGAAATTACTGGCTTGTGTATTGTGTAGATCAGAATGGATAATATTTATTTTATAAATATAATTCATGAACTGAGTATTATTAGTACATAAAAAAATTTATTATTTATCAAATATGTTTTCTTTATAACATTCTTAATTATTGCTTTTCAGCGATTGCCCTAGTCATCTTGGGACTTACTGCTATATTGAAGGTTTTGTTTTCCATCGCTCTTCTGATTGGCATAAAAAGGGTAAATTAAATACGTTAGTAAAATTATGCAAGATTTATAAGATATTGTACATCCATAGTATTACATATTAAATTTTGGTCACAACTACAATGTGTACAATCAAGAAAGCTGTATACGGTTGCATATTGTACATATTAGTTCCATATTAGTACAAGTTTACTATAAAAGATTAAAGTTTGGGGGTGGAAAAATCTGGTGAGCGAGCAGCACCTCTCTATGTAAGTATTCCAATGTGCATATGTAACTGTACATAAGAAAACTGTAAAGGTTCCTTTGGGGTCTAATTGACAATTTCTGTGTATTGATGGAGAATGTTTCCACCAATGGCCTAACCACCCAACTGGAAGGCATTTTATTGAAAAATCTGGTATTTTTCACACGTTAATTATTGTTTTTATTAGGTATTAAAGTTATTATTATTATTAATGATATTAAAATTACATAATAAATATTATTAAATTATTGCATTTATTTATTACATTATGGAAATTGTTAATTTATAAATATTCATTATAACAATAATTAATTTATGTGTCCCTGGTCATTACATAATTATCATTAATACATTGTTAACACACAAATTGATGATAGTTTAATAAATATAAAACTTTTTGTCATTTAGTTCCTTTAGAATTTTAGTAACGTTTATGTTATGTTATCAGAAGGGTTAGTTTGGACAATTACCATTGGTTGAATTTATCATACTGATGAATTCTATGTGATGAATTCTAACAATACAATCTAACCTTTCTGCTAATGTTCATGTATCATCGAAAGTTAGATTTAAAGATCATATTTACTTTATGTACTAATGCAATTCAGAAATTAATTTTGTTGTTGTTATTCATGACATGTCCATCTATCAAACACTACATAATGTTCTTTACCAACAATGGAACATTAATTATTAGATCAAATTGTAAATGAAATTTTACCTTTGCTGCTCGAATAAAGCCTATATAAAAGCATAAGTTAGTTCTGAAAAAAGTTGAATTTCATTTTTTAATGATTTGGTCTTGATAACTAGCTGTTCATTTGGTGACCAATATAAATGCTGGTCATTTATTAAGGATATTCCTTGGAAACAGTCAATTTTTCTAGAACAACCTTCAGAGAAAATAACTATTATTGCTGAACCTTATTAGCTAGGCTACGTTTAGGATATTTCATACTATATCTCAACAAATACAAATACAGACACGTGAAATGTTAATTAAAGAACACAGAAAAAATAATATGACAGTGATCTCTACACCAAGTAAAAGTGAAAAATGTCTCTTAAATTGTCAGATGAAGACATCATTACTACTAAGGCAAATGGTCATTTTGTAGCGACATTAAATGAGTCAACCCTTTATAAAAACTAGTCCAAATCCCTAGGTGAGAGATTGGCTGGTGGCTGGCCAAATAGATGACCTCACCAGACGGTTCCAACCCCACCCTTATTTTTATGCCCAGACTTCACAGTATTACTGATAACAAAGATGTTGAACATTTTTCTCACAAACCTGAACAGTTAGAATAGGTTAACCAACAACATTCAATTATACGTTAAATGTGACACATCACATTATAGGTAACACAACTAATGTTGTGTAATGGTACAGGTAAAACTACCCAGGGAAATATTGAAAATGTAAATATTTTATTTATAAAGTGTATTGGGTAAAAAACAACGTACACGATTTGGAGTCAACGTCGACGATTTAACAGAGGAAGGGAGTTATTTTTAGCCAACAGAACTTTGAACTTTGTACAATTTGGAGTCACGCTATATGACGTCGGGAGCCAAGCCCCGATGATTTCACTTTGGAATGTGTGGCGGGTCAGCAACGCCTTAGAATCTGTCGACGTAATAGAAATTAAACAATAGGACGAGACCACATGATTTGCCCCTCCAACTAAGAATTGTCACCAACTTCGCTCGCCCCAGTAGAAATTATACTCTCATGCTGTACAGCCGTATAAGTCTGCGGACGGATTTTCAGGTGGGCCCACCGCCTATTAAAAGTGTAAAATGTGTATTAACAAAATTTAAACATTGATTAGACTGGATTAACAGTTTTTTTTCTTATTGTAAATATGTAGACTCAGTGAAATACGGAATAGTTGACTCAATGTGGGTGGATGAAAAGGCTTGGCCACTTCTGGACTAAAATTCAGCTAAGTAACACTGGGGAGGGGTAAAACAAAATTCAAAAAGGATTAAGCAAAATTCAAAAATTATGTATTCCAATTTTATTTGAGATCTCATAAGGGCAAGGGATGTGTATGAGTGTGCGTGTGAATGAAAATTTATAAAAGAAGCGCTGGTAAGTAACACTAAGTAACACTGGGGAGGGGAAAAACAAAATTCAAAAAGGCTTAAGCAAAATTAAAAAATCATGTATTCCAATTTTATTTGAGATCTCATAAGGGCAAGGGATGTGTACGAGTGTGCGTGTGAATGAAAATTATAAAAGAAGCGCTGGTTTGCAGAGAATTAATTTAATTCTGTGTTTTAATTATTTCTATTTTGAACTTAGGTACTATCAATGTATATAATCATTGTTATTGTTTTATCATTAAAAAATCGTATCAGAAATAAGAGAGGGAGAAGGGATATTTTTTGTTCATGATGGGAATCAAATGAATTTAAATTGTCTTTTTTTTAATTAAACTGAATTTAAATTTAAATGCAGAATAAAAGAGATCAAGAAGTGTATGCAAGTAATCAATCTGTTTTCTTTAAATAACCTAATTTTCGTCTAACTGAATCCTGGACCAAGGTAAGAAATTATACAGTTGGCAGTATTTCAAGATGGCGTCCAAGTAAATAGACGCACAGCTGAATTTAGTAAACAAAGTAAATAAAAGTGTAAAAAAAAAAGTAAATAACATTACAGTTGTTTACATTTTAAAAAAAATTTATTGTCATTTAGATGATGCAGTTTCGTAGACATTTTCTATTTTTAAGCTTTAGAATATAAATAATTTTTATACCGGGATAGCAGTTGTAGTGTTATGAATTACGTTTATGAAAAAAAGTAGAGACTGTGTTAAAAACATATTGTGACTTCAACTTATTTGCTCTTAGTTGTGAGTAACTAAATGGGCAAACATGTCATTACAATACTATCACCAGCCTTGTATGTGAAATGTTCCTCTCTTATTACAACATATTTTAATTATTTAATATCTTCACTGTGCTTTAATTTGACACAACATATCATTATGAGTATTGTCATATGGTTGTATAATTATTAATATGTTCATCATCATCATCTTCACTACAGGGATTAGGCCCTAGTTGGCCTGTTCCAGAACCCATCTCCTCCTCAGTCTACCAACATCCCTCTTTCCACTCGGCTTGTACTTGAGAGCTGCCACTGGCATTCTGGTAACTGGCATTCGGGCCACATGTCCACACCATCTCTTCTTATACTCCTTAATCGTCTCATTTAAAGACTGGATCTTTAAGTCTTGTCTAATGTCTATGTTTCTTCTCCTATCCAGAAGAAGGATTCTTGAGAATCCTTGGACACTTCTCAGAAATCTCATTTCGGCAGCCTGAATTTTCTTTTCTTCCCCTTTACTGAGGGTCCATGTCTCACTTGCGTAAAGGAATGTCGGAACAGCTACTGTTTTATAAAATTTCATACAGGTTTCCTTCCAAGTTTTATTCCGTAAATTTCTATGAATTGTCCCACATGTGGATCTAAACTTTGATAGTTTATTAACCCAATCGGCATCAACGTTGTATGAGATGTTATATCCCAGATAATTAAAATCACAAACTTGTTCCAAAGGTTGCTTGTCTACCACAATTTTTGTTCTAATGGGACGTTTACCTAGAAACGCCATGGTTTTTGATTTAGCAGCAGAGATCCTTAGCCCATAATTTCGCAAAATAGTATTAAGTGTAAATATCGCTTTTTGTAACTGGTCTTCCGTTTCTTGTATTATTACCTTATCATCTGTGCACAGTAGGGAATTTACATAAATATCTCCTTGAAGCTGTATTCCTGAGTCAACCTTAGTCTTCCATAGTTGTAAGATGTCGTCGATATAAATATTAAAAGTGTCGGTGAAATAGGGCACCCTTGTCTAACAGTTTTATTTGTAGGAATATCCTCTGTCAACCTACCATTTAAATCTAGGGTAATGGAAGTTCTGTTATATAGGCTTTCGAGCACTGCAATTAATTGTGTGGGAAAACCTCTTTGTTCCATGATATTCCATAGTAGTGATCGCCTAACATTATCAAAAGCCTTCACTATATCTACAAAAGCAAGATGCGTTTCCCGGTTGAACTTTCTTCTTTTCTCAATTATCAACTTAAGAGTAAAAATTGCATCATTATATAAAAGAAGACATCACAACAAGAACATTTTAGTGTGAGCTGATGATGAAATTATAATAATTTCGAAAAGGCCTTATTCAATAATTTAAAAAAAATTGAGACTTTACTGATTTTGGTGGTATGTATATAATGATAATGAGATAACTCTTGCTCTTAACCATTCTTTTGGAACTGAGTGCTCCTTCCAGCACATATTCAGGAAATGTAACAGACGTAACTGCAATAAAATGCCTCCATATTTCAAAAGCTCTATATTAATGCCATTCAAGCATGGTGAAGTGCGATTCTTAGATTCTCCCAATGCCTGTAATAATTTCTCTAGAGTTATTGCATCAATACTCTCTGCACACATTCCGTGATCACACCTTCTTCCTCATCCTCACTATACCAAAGTTGAGTATAATGTTTCTTCCATAATTCCACTGTAATTGGGTTGACAGACACCTCTTCTCTTTCCTTTCCATTCAACATCTTCATTATTTTGTATGCCACAACCTGTCTACCATGAACATCATGTTCATTATTGGAAATGAATCTCTCCCAGGATTGTCTGTGCGCTTGCCTAACAATCGTTTGCTCTATTTCTGACTTCCTTATATGTTTCCGCATTCGTAGGAGATGGGGAATTTAGATATTTAAGATATACTTTTTGTTTTTCAGCTACTGCTTCTTCTATTTCCTCTGTCCATATTTTTAAACCTTTCCTTTTTCTAAACCTTTTCTTTACACCTATTGCTTCATTGGCTGCTTGCACTATTATCCATTTCATATTTCTCCATTCTTCTTCTATACTGTTGCCTGAAGGTATGCTATTCAAGTGCCTATTTAATCTATCTTGATAAAGTCTTTGAATACTTTCCTGTTCAAGTAAATATACTTTAAAAACCTCTTTATTCTCCTGTCTTGTATGCTCTGTATGATGATGGTTGGCGTGTGGACCCTTAGCCTACCTGCTGCCTCTACCCCATTGTAATACTTCCGCCCGGGCTGGACAGCAGCTAATTGCCGCGTGAGTCACCTCACTGTGGGTCCAGTATGAAACAATTTTTTGCTGATGAGGCAAATTTTTACAATAATTTTTTTTTTTTTTGCTGTGGAGCCCGGGCGGAAGTATTACAATGGGGGAGAGGCAGCAGGTAAGCCAAGTGTCCACACGCCAACCATCGTCATACAGAGCATAGATGTTTTAATTTTCTTCCATTTCGTGTATGACTTTATTTGTGAGATTACCAAGTAGTGATCAGAGAAAACATCATAGCCTCTATATACTCTCGTGTCACTTACCTGTTTTGCCAATTTTTTGCTGATGATGATATAATCTATTAAGGATCTAAGCCCCCTTAATGACCATATATATTTATGAATTTCTTTCTTAGGGAAAAAGGTGTTAGTTATTTTTAACTCGTTAAACGTAGCAAATTCTCTCAAAACCACTCCATTATCATTTAACGTATCTTCCCCGAAAACTCCTACTATATTTGGGATTGGAACATTACCAACCCTGGCATTCATGTCACCCATCAATAATTTCATGGTTTTTATTTTTGCGATTATTTTCTGAATCCTGTTGTAAAAATCTACAGTTTCGTCTGCTTCACCCTCTACGGGGGCGTAAGCACCTATGACAATTATATGACCACATCCATATTTTATTTTTAAATATAGTAGCCTCTCACTTTCAAAATGATATTCTTGTATACCTTGTTCCCATCTTTTATCAATAAATACTGCCACTCCTCTTGCTGCCCTAGATTTCTCATCCACGCCACTATAAAACATTGCGTAATCTCCTACATATTTTGAACCTTTATTTTTCTTTTTCGTTTCCGTTACTACTGTGATATTTACTTATTATGTTATTACCATTGCGATATTAATATGTTATTACCATTTATATAATATCTGATAATATAGAACTATTACTTAATGTTATCAATGATGGAGAGTTATTTCTGGGCTAAACTATATATGCCTAATTGTAACCACAAACACTACTCTATAAAATATTAGCTGACATATTTTCAGGTCAAGGCCTGAAAAAACTCATTCTCGTTTCTTAAGTATGAGGAGAATGAGAACTATATTGAAATACAAATATCCTTTTATTATAAATGTATATTTTCACAGGAATTTATTAGTATCTTTGCTACAATGTTCTGCAATAGTATATTAAACTCCAAAAGTTCTTTGTCTTATCATAGTACCAGTATATCTCAATTATTCCAGTAATACTAATACTTAATCTCTTATAGAATGGCATCTTATTTTGTCTTACGCATGTTCCATAGAATAATTCTGCATTGTCAGGAACTTATAAAATGTATTAATATTTTTTACCGGTTCCAAAGTATTAACATAATGAATACATTTTGACATAAGTCTCTGATGACATAAAATTATTCTGTAAAAAGTGCACAAAATAAATAAAACACACTCGCAGAAAAACAATTATTCAGATAATTCTAATAGAGTGTAACTGCAATAAAACTTATAAATATGAGTCAATTTATAGCAACTTGGCATAATAAAAAAGTGTCACAGCCAAAAGACAAAGTATATATTACAACAAACACTATATTACCACCTTTGCATAGGAATGCTGTTTATCCTTAAAATCTTCCCTCGGAAGGGTGCTCTATGATCACATCTGAAACTGAAACTGTCTGATAAGTTAACATGATTCTTGACATGATTCTGATGAAACATAAGAATACTGGCACACCAGATATGGTTCTCCAGCCTATACCAATATCTTAGAAAAAATCTAGTTTTAACGGCTACGGTACTATAAGTGTTATTGTCAAAAGCAAAACATTAAGCAATTATTATTTCATCTAATAACAGAGAACATCTTTTCTAGTAACACTATTATTTAAAACATTAATAAAACAAGTATAAGTTAATATAACTTACAACACAGACACTATAAAAATAAATGAACTTTTCTTTTACTGTGCAGGAAAGGCCATGTTTGTTTTTACCATGGATAATTTATTGTACAATATCTCTAATACTGGATATTAGCAGTTACATAGCAATACTAGCATCTCAAGTATATGTTTACAAACTTCTTGTATCATTATTCTTTACCTGTAAGTATTACAATTATTTATAAATTACAAATTACTATTACTTTACCCATAAACGAGCTTCACATACACCTAGAGTTAATGGCTCTTACATTAATACCTGTAGATACTCACATCACTATGAAGAAAACAGATAATTATTATTAAAAATCATGTAGACCAATACTGAAAAAGAGCATTTATTTTATCCAGATTCATAATTAACTGGAACACTTTTACAGACGAGCAGTTTTTCCAGGTAGTTAATAGAATAGCTGCATTAAAAGGGTTATTTACTATAAATTTATAAACATTTATGATTATATTAAATTTATTCTGTGAACCAAGCATCAAGCTTTTATATATACTGATAAAATTAAAATACATTTGCAGAAGTAATCTATTAATGAATAATAACTCAGAAATATTACAAAAAACTTGTTTACAAGAGTTAGTTAAGAAAAAAAGAGGAATTTATATTTATATTAATTTATATTTAATTTTTAATGATTAATTCATTTTGGTGTTGTTTCAGGTGTTTTTGCTTATTTTATTCTGGTTGTCTATAGTTACTACAGAGAAATTAGGTTCAGACATTGATTAAATCTCTTTGATTGCAGACATCAAAATTAAATCTGCTGTAAATGACAGTAAGAATACCAGTCGACATTAAAGTCATGTACAGGCATCAAAATTGTTGTTTTCATTAATAGTAGTAAAGTTTACGTAAATTTTGTTCGTGATGTGAATGAAAAATGTAAAAGTGGTGAAAGATATCACACAACAAGAGTGTATAAAGTCTCGGTTAAAGTAAATTCAGGAAAGCATGTCTTTCAAAAACAATTAAAGAAATGTTATTTTAAAATATTTGTAAAGAATCATGTTTTTCATAGTGAATTATAAACTGTAAAATGCACAAGTACACAAAAGTAAGAGCATCATATTTGTAAAAACATGTGTACAATACAGAGCTGGCTGTATGCCAGTTGACACTAGTTTACCCTTAGTTTCGTAGTGATCGTGTATTAATGATGAAGGTTCTGTGAGGTTTCTTTATTAACTAGACACAATTTTAAAACATTTATATCAGTATTTTGACAAATTTTATTGTATTATCTATACAAGTATACAGCTACCACATAAATAACTAATTATTAATAATCCAATTATAAATATATCACTATTGGCTCGGATCACTAACTTTTTTATTGGTAAAAAATGTTAAACTTTTACCTTATAGCCTGAATCAGTTTTTGTTATTACAAGCTTCATCAGAGGCTCCGAGTGATCCGAGCTTCATTAATGATCCAAGTCAGTTGTGATATATTTATAATATTAGTTAATCAACGGACACATCATGCACAACAAAATCCAGAAATATTAATAATCATGTAATAAGTGTTCATTGTGTGAATATGTATGTGTGTTTGTTATATAAATAATACAAAAAAATAATAATAATAACAATTATGAGGGTCAGTCAAATATAAACCAGAATTTTTGTAAATGAATTTATTAATCAATTTATTTGTAAATTAATGTATCCACACCCTTTTTCCAGTGGATTGGCAGTTTTTTTATGCCAATTTTGCACAAATTCTTCCATCTCTTTATAATTGGAAAATCGTCCCCCTAATTCTTCTTTCAAATGTTAGTCACTTGGCATCAAATTGCTACTGTAAGGAGGATATTCAACAGTGGCACAGTGGATTTGCTGCAATTTCTCTTGACTTATGGCGACAGTGTGGCACATAGTGTTATCGTGTAAAAGCAATACACTGTGGATCGGGACATCACACTTTTAGACTGATATGTTGCTTTTACTTTGTTCAGCAGTTCGCAGTAGAACGCTGCATTAATTGTTATTGATTGAGAAGAAAATCTATATACAGTAAACAACTCCTCTGTAGTCACAAAAATCCACTGGCAAGAACCTGCTGATAATCTCAGAAAGCCTTTACAGAAGCGGTTTTATTTTGTGAACGCCATTCCATGATCAACCACTTCATTTCGGAGGTGTAGTGGTGTACCCAAGTCTTATAACAAATAAGAACCCACTTCAAAAATATATTCTCTTCAGTTTCATATTAAATCAAAAGTCTCTGACAAATTTCAGCTACCTCATTTTTTGCACAACATTTAAAATGCAGGGAACCCATCATGCAGAAATTTTCTGATACTTCAACTATGTTTAATAATGAATTGCATACTGCCATGGCTTAATCTGATTTTTTCACTAATTTGATCTACTGTTATGTAATGGTGACCTTTAATACCTTTATGCATTTGTAAACATAATTCATATTTTTTCAAGCATTACAGTGTTTTTTGACCGATGCAGATGAATAAAATTTTGCACAAAATTTTGACTACTGGAAAAGGATGTGTGCCATGGAAACACTTGTGTTTTTTTATAACACCTCATCACCAAACTGTGAGTGTAATCTTTGCAAAATTTCACTTGGTTTTAATATTTTCATTAGCTAAAAATTTAATTATAATACGTTGTGGAATGGCATTAGGAACTGATTGCTCACTCATCTTTTAATGACTAACAGAACGATAGCAAGGAGACACAAACTGCAACTGCAAGGGCACACCCACTGCTTGTCCTTTGTAGTCTTGACACCACATGCTCATAAGTTACGCTGTTGTAAAGAATTTCCAATTTATATTTGATTAACCCTTTTATTACAATTACATTATTTTTCTAACCTTAATATAAATTACAATATTCTATAAATATGGACACTCAATTTAAGTGTATTAATTATTTCTGTATTGTTTATATACTGGTACAGGTTCCAATATGATGACAGTAAATTTTGTCAAAACGTCAACACAAATGTTTTAAAATTGTATCTAGTTAAGGACTGAACCTCACAAAACCTTTCATCATTAGAAGTTAACAAAAATGCATTTTGTCAAGTGATTTATGGCCCACACTGTATTATGTTCTAGTGTTCATCAAATATACCTATATTTTAAAATTAAAAGTATACACGAAGTCTATATATAAAACTATTTATCTTTATATTTTACTAACATTCACATTGTTGTGTGTGTGTGTGCTTTTGTGTTCAAAGATTTAAAAAAATAGTATAACTTAATGTAAATTACTGTAAGTAATATTTTATATATTTATTAACTACTGTATGTTGATAAATTTCTTCCTGGGCCATTTGGCCGTGGTCGTTTTCTAGTGACCACAGTAACTGTGGTTAAGGCTGGAGAAGTCCCGTGAACATCACTCCTACTTATAAATTCTTTTTTTCTGTTAATACTATTTTATTATATACACTCTTTGAGGAGTGTACAGTCTTACTTGTCTGTAGAAAAGACACATGTATCATCAAATAGTCACTGGTTGAGTTTCTGTGTTACCATGTCTCCAATACCATCTATGTCAAGCTGTGATAAGTTCTCTGCATATGGGGCTGCGAAAAATCTGTTCTGTTTGAATGCAGGCATCAACAAATCTTACATGCCATCTGGACAGCTTTTCATCTCTTTCTGATGACCGGTCTTTGCATCACAGTCAAGGTTTGAAGGAGCAACAGACTGGTCGACACCCTTGTCCTGGTTTATCTCACTGTACAGTTTCCTTTCATCTTCAGTTCGTGTCGAAGCAGAGACATTGTTAACTTCTGAATACTCAATTTGCACACTTTTGTAATACATTGCTATCTGAACTATGTAACAAGATACTGATGGGCAAATTATCTCATCTGTTTGTTCCACAGCATCTTGACAGACTAGTTTTTTTATTTAGTTCTCTTTCTACTTTCAGCATTTCTTCAAGTTCCCTGTTTTTTTGGAAGCAGCAGCCTCTAGTGACTGAAGTAGTACTCGACAGTCAATTGCATTCTGCAGTGTCTTTTGTAGAACTGCATTTTCTTTGTTTTTTATAGTTTTTTGTAGTCGCCTTTTCATATCATTCTGACAAAGCTGCCATTCTTGTACAATATCAGCAACAAAATGATTATTCTCTTTTTCATTGGATGACTCAAATACCTTTAAAAGGCTTTCAGTTTTCCATTTTCCACTGAATTCTCATGATTTTTTTCTCAAATTGTTCTTTCTCAAGCTGAACTTTCTTTAACATTTCATCATGATGTTTAATTAGAATTTTATGTTTATTAGCCAGTTCCACTGAAGTATTTGCCAGTCTACTCATGCTTCGCACATCTTTCTCTAAATTATTCTTCTGCGCAGGCCCGGATTTAGGTGTCCTGCCACCCCTAGGCACTATTGTTAACGCCCTCCCAACAAGTAACTTCTATATATTCAATTCTCCTTGACTGTTGAAAAAAAAGTTGCTGAAAATAGTAATTTCAACTACCTCTATTGCAAATATCTCATTTGATCTTAAATCTAAAAGGAAAATGTGAGGGAATTGTGAAAAAGACTACATTTGTTTAACTTTTATTGATATTTATTTATGTGTACACTTTAGTAACACATAGATTAGTTTTATAACAAGTAAAACAAGTCCAGACCTGTGTATATGACCATTCTCCGCACCGACCACCGCTATTGATAGGACGTGTCAATACCGTGTTATTCAATGATATAATTAAAGGTTATTTCAAAATCATTTTCTTCAAGTTGGTCATAATGGAACTGCCCAATACAAATACTGTAATTAAAAAACCGAAAGCATGAAATTTTAACAAATAATTTTTCACCTCGTGCCACCCCCCTGAGCTTGCCGCCCCTAGACACGTGCCTTGTATGCCTAGTGGAAAAACCGGGCCTGCTTCTGCGTGGAGAATGTTTCTAGTGCTACATTGATTTTTTTCCTATGTTCTTGCAGATGTTTCTTTAAATACAGCATTACTTCGCACACATCACTTCAATTACTCCACTTTAGATTTCAGCTCCAAATTTGCAAGTTGTTCTTTTAGCAGTTGTTGTTTTACACTTTCCAGTGTTTGTCATTATATCCAGCTGCTGCAGTGGCGGCGCTAACGAAACGGGGACCCCCGCGAAACTAATTAGGTGGCCCTATAAAAATGGTTAAATTTTATATACGTAATAGGGGAAAACACTCAAATGAGTTTCTATTTACGTGTGTTTCATAACAATGGTTTGTGAATACTTTGTCGTCTATCACAAAGCGTTTGCAATTTGCAAAGGACGTTTTACACGTGTACAAACTCTTAAAATTCATTGTTGCTAAATAGACAAAGTTCTATACAAATTATAAAAAAAAAACAAAATAAAAAGAATGATTTATTTTTACGTCAAAGATCTAAATTCAGACTATGAAACAGTACCGCACACAGAGTGTTAAAAATTTATTATTTAAAAACGAATATCAAAGTAACATTCTAGCTTTTTTCAAACATTTAAATTAGTTTGTAACTGAATTTGTAAAATTCTTGAATATACTCTATACAAGTTCTCCTTAAGTCTAATCCAATTCAATAACACTCGAACTCAAGTAATGTACAATATTTTCAGATGAGGATCAACCAAAGTTCACTGTTTTCCTAAGCCTAGTCTTCTTTTTTTAATAGCTAAAAACTTTTCAACCACTTCGTTGATATTAGTTTTCTGTGTCTCTTCATGCTCAATGCTTAACAGTGCCAAGTCACTCAACCGAGTTTGGGCCATGGTACTTCTTAAGTATGACTTAATTAATTTAAGTTTTGAAAGGCTTCTTTCCGCTGTAGCTGTTGTGACAGGTACGGTTAAATAAAGCTGCAAAGCTGTAGTTAAGTCTGGGAGGCAACTCATAAGGCAGCTGTTTTCTTCAACCAGTAAATTCATCATTTCTCGAATTCTTTTCTTGTGTACAATTTCTTTCGCCATCAGAGCTTTGAAGGATATTACTTGGTCAGGCAGTGATGTGGAAAGGTCACCAGGATACACATTTACCAGAGCCTTACTTTTCTCCACTATTGTCTCTTGTGAGAAGTTTACTAAATTCTGAGGCGTCAGGAATGAAAACCTATCATCAATGCAACGCAATCCTTCGAATCTCATTTGTAGCTGAGCTATTACAATATCTAGTGTTGCATTGAAAACTTTTACTTCAAATGATTTCACTGGATTGTCAATTCTATGCTCAACTGATAATTCAACAAAGAAGCGTTTTACAACTCGTTTACGCTTATTTTTCATGTTGCAAGTTATGTCCCATGACTGGGCCAACTGGGGCCCCCCATGAGAGTTGGGGCCCCCCCGCGCCACGGGGTCTGCGGGGGCCTTATCGCCGCCACTGTGCTGCTGTTTATTTTTGGGACTTCTCCAGCCTTAACCACAGTACTGTGGTCACTAATGTTTACCACCTCACATTAGCGTAACTTGATTATACGTAATGATGGCAGTCGATGGCACTGCCAAAATGTCTGTTTTTTTAGAAAACAATAGACCATGACCAAATAGCACGGGAAGGAATTTTAACAACATTGATGCCGGCCGTGTAAACCTACGTAGTTCATTTATTTACTGTGTTTAACACTACTATATATTTACTTAGTTAATTGTTACAATGTAATAAATGTTATTTATATTATTTTCTATTATGTGTAAAATAATCACAGTACTGTGGTTAAGGCTGGAGAAGTCCCAAAAAGAAACAGCAGTTGGATATAATGACAAACACACTGGAAAATGTAAAAGAACAACTGCTAAAAGAACAACTTGCAAATTTGGAGCTGAAATCTAAAGTGGAGTAATTGGAGAGATGTGTGCGAAGTGATGCTGTGTTTAGAGAAACATCTGCAAGAACATAGGAAAAAATCAATGCAGCACTAGAAACATTCTCCACGCAGAAGCAGGCCCGGATTTCCCACTAGGCACACGAGGCACGTGCCTAGGGGCGGCAAGCTCAGGGGGGTGGCATGAGGTGAAAAATTATTTGTTAAAATTTCATGCTTTCGGTTTTTTAATTACAGTATTTGTATTGGGCAGTTGCATTATGACCAACTTGAAGAAAATGATTTTGAAATAACCTTTAATTATATCATTGAATAACATGGTATTGACATGGCCTATCAATAGCGGTGGTCGGTGTGGAGCATGGTCATATATACAGGTCTGGACTTGTTTTACTTGTTATAAAACTAATCTATGTGTTACTAAAGTGTACACATAAATAAATATTAATAAAAGTTAAACAAATGTAGTGTTTTTCACAATTCCCTCACATTTTCCTTTTAGATTTAAGATCAAATGAGATATTTGCAATAGAGGTAGTTGAAATTACTATTTTCAGCAACTTTTTTTTCAGCAGTCAAGGAGAATTGAATATATAGAAGTTACTTGTTGGGAGGGCGTTAACAATAGTGCCTAGGGGCGGCAGGACACCTAAATCCGGGCCTGCGCAGAAGAATAATTTAGAGAAAGATGTGCGAAGCATGAGTAGACTGGCAAATACTTCAGTGGAACTGGCTAATAAACATAAAATTCTAATTAAACATCATGATGAAATGTTAAAGAAAGTTCAGCTTGAGTAAGAACAATTTGAGAAAAAAAATCATGAGAATTCAGTGGAAAATGGAAAACTGAAAGCCTTTTAAAGGTATTTGAGTCATCCAGTGAAAAAGAGAATAATTATTTTGTTGCTGATATTGTACAAGAATGGCAGCTTTGTCAGAATGATATGAAAAGGCGACTACAAAAAACTATAAAAAACAAAGAAAATGCAGTTCTACAAAAGACATTGCAGAATGCAATTGACTGTCAAGTACGACTTCAGTCATTAGAGGCTGCTGCTTCCAAAAAAACAGGGAACTTGAAGAAATGCTGAAAGTAGAAAGAGAACTAAATAAAAAAACTAGTCTGTCAAGATGCTGTGGAACAAACAGATGAGATAATTTGTCCATCAGTATCTTGTTACATAGTTCAGATAGCGATGTATTACAAAAATGAGCAAATTGAGTATTCAGAAGTTAACAATGTCTCTGCTTCGACACGAACTGAAGATGAAAGGAAACTGTACAGTGAGATAAACCAGGACAAGGGTGTCGACCAGTCTGTTGCTCCTTCAAACCTTGACTGTGATGCAAAGACCATTCTCTTCACATGCCCAAACTAAGTCAATTTCTTTCTATTTCATCTATTATTGTCCAGTCAATATTCATCTCGGCTCTAATAGTCTCATTTCTAACCCTGTCTAATTTTAATTTTCTGCAACTCCTCCTGAAGAAGTCCATTTCCGCTGCCATCAGTTTTTTCTTATTTATGTTTGAAACGTTCCAAACTTCTGCTTCATAAAGGATTACACTTTGCACCATGCATGCTATTATATATATATATATATTTCAATCACTTTCTGCTACAGTCCGTTTCTTGATGTATATAATACTTTAATATTTATACTAAATTTACCTCAAGATGTTTTTTCTATTTGGAACATGCAATTTAGCCAGACATGCAATAAACACAGGACACGAATTCCCAAACATAACCAATGTATCACTAATAAAACATATACCACACAAAGGCACCATAATGAACATTTGGGAAAATTTACAGATATACAAACACAAAACACAAAACAAACTAATACCAGAACAAATACAAATCAATACAAAACATGACACAATATTCAAAGCACTTAACATCGAAAATACACAAAATACAAAAACATATACCACAACCACACACAATAATACAACTTTAAAAGACCAAAGACCAACAAACAACCTTAATAACATCCAGCAGCCAACACACAAATACTTCACCAGAAACAAGATGGCGAAGGCTGAAGATGAGAGAACAGGAACTCTCGAAACATGTTCCAAATAGAAAAAACATCTTGAGGTAAATTTAGTATAAATATTAAAGTATATATATTGTAATCGAACGAGTTATTGTGATCAATAAAAATTTATTTTGGGTTTCGAGGTTTGACCAAGCTCCACGTTGTCATGCGCCAATTTGTAATCAATCGATCTATCTATGTTAGGTATTAGCGAAACGTCCGTCTTATTCAAGCCCCACGTTGGAGTCGTCAATTTGTAATTAAACTAGTTGCTAAATTTTATTTAATTATATGAAGATGTGTGAAAACCCACTGTCGGGTTCGCCAATTTGTTACAATTAAATTCACTAGTTATTTTAGTTGTATGAGACTCCTTTGTATCACATAAATCAATACGTTGAAGGTGGCAATTTGTAACAAATAAAATGTTGTTACCCGTCTTGATTAATGTGTTATTAATGAATATATCCTTTGGTTGTGACCGATGGAACCTTTGGAAAATAGATTATTAAGCAAACAAAATTATAATTATGTTCCTTGAATTCATAATCATACTACTCTATAGACTTAACTTAGTTTTCAATGTTTGTGTAATATTAGCTATATGTATGGAGTATTGACTGAATGTAAGGGGTATTTGTGTCAACCCTAGTCACTCGATGGTAGAAAATTCCGTTCAAATTTTGTACTAAACACAAGCTAGTTCCGTAATCTCCCATCCCACCAGCTGCAAACTTTGAGCGCTGTTACTTGTAATAAGCGTACTTATAGGTTAGTTATTCATTGAGTTTGAATCAATCCTTTTGTAAATTATTCCACCCACTACATATAGTATTTATTCTGCAATAACTTCAAACATTATCTCATACAATAAAGATACTTTATTTATTTTCTCTATTAATACACAGTCTAGGTTATCTTAAAAAACAATAATACGATCAAATCGATCACCCAGAAATATATCGATTATCAATTACTCAAATTCTAAAAACATATACACATGAAAATAATAATAAATAATTCTTATCCCAGGGTTCGTAAAGTTCTTGGAACCATTAGTAAGGCCAGGTAAAATGCATAATTAAGGTTGCTCAATTTACAAAAATAAAATTATTTACTTTAAATACAGTGAAATGAAAATAAGTCGTTTTTTTACCAAACCGACGAAAATTTCGTCTGGCGGTGGACGTTTGTCAACAGTGGCCAAAATTCAGCTTATCTCGTCTTCATCCAGTGAAACTGCTCTGGTTTTCAATAAAATTGATGGTGGTGTGTACTGGTAAACCCTCAGGAACTCTTCGGGCTTCTATTCTTCTTTTACGATCTTCACAATTCTCGGTCCCAGTGAAATGGAATTAGGATCCCAGCTTCTTCTGCTGCCAATGAAGGTTATTTCTGCCAAACCGAGTCTTCTGGTATTTTCAATAATTCCGTTAGTTCAGGCTTTAATTCTTTTACTGATCTTCGGTTTATAGTATGGATTGGTTTAATACCGAATCCAGCGGAATTATTTAGTGAATGAGGTGAGAGGCTTTCAATTCTTTTTAACTGTATTCATTTACAATTTGGAAGGTTATTTAATTTTTATTACTCATTAGCATTAAAGTATAATTATTTTCCAAAAAGGGTTTTTCAATTTTGATACATATTTCTTTTAGATTTATTCATATTTTTTAAATATATCGGTCCATCTCAACCTAATAGCTTGTAACAATCAGAACGAACTAATTCAAATCAACAACTTCTGCACATTTTAGTTGCCTTAACAACCACGTTTTCTATATATCCTTGAGCCGGCATTATAGAATATTACTACTCCTTTCCAATAAAATACTCCATGCTTGGATTAATATTGAATCACCTAAAATTCTCCCCTAACCTTCCTTCCTAAACAGTAAATGTTTTACCAGAGTTTCGTTGGACTGGGTTTCCTAAAAAGGTATTAGTTTCCTTTCACTAATATGGAATTTAGGCCTATAGATTCACTTACAACCGTTATAACATTATTTGGTTTTTTAACTTAATTTTCTTTTTACCTGACCTACTGTACAATTAATTATTGGTTACATGGTTAATTACATGAATTTTAATTTACTAGTGGTTACCTTTTTATATTAATTAACTGGTTCTGGAACCCTTTATTAATTTATAATATAATTGTCAGAACTACTTGTTAGACTTGAAACACTGGTCACACTCCTGGCCCAGTTTATAAACATTAATTAAAACAACAGTATTTTTCAACTTTATACAATACTTAGAACTTAGTACAGTGCCTAACATTGGTAACTATACTGGATTGTATAAAGACAAATCTAATATAAATATAAACATAATTATTGATGAAGTATTACTATCAAACAACATCAGTTCATTTTTAGCATATTCAAAATACAACATAAATACTCTGTAGACCTTAACATGTCACAGTACAAAAACAAACATTTTATTACATTCAATCATTCATTGGTCTGGCTCTTTTATATTTAACATTAATCATTGCCTCCTTTTGACTTGAGGTACTTCTCAAGCACATAAACTATTGAACAACCTTAATTCAGGGTATGGTCCTTGACCATATTTCATTCAATTTTTATGTAACATTGGGGGACCTCAACTATGTTACGTTACAATATATATATATATATATATATATATATATATATATATATATATATTGCGACAGTACAAATAAGTGATGTACTGAGCATTGAATATAAAAATTTAAATTTACCTAATAAACTGTAAATAATAATATATTAGAAATAAGCATGTCAGGGATTGCAAGCTTGGCTCAGACAAAAATATGAACAGGTGTTTCGACCTGAATTGACGTGCACACACACACAAATGTAACTGAAAGTGTGTACACCAGTATTTTGCTAGTGTGTGTGAACGCAGGTCTATGCAGGCGAGTTTGCCACCCCAAGATGAATAATTGCACAATTACTGTTTTTCCGTAATTATTCATAAACTATAATTAAGAATTAAAATCCAAAAACACAATGAAATGTAATAAAATTTACTAAATACTGTGTACGAAAACCACGTGAAAGTGACACACCGTACGAGTGTAATAGTGAAATAACTGTGTACAAATCGAAAGGGTTAAGTTGAAATGTCCAAAATTACAGTGAACATGTGTTGTAAAAATAGTTATAAGATAAGTATAAGAGTATACTTACAGGACTCTGCAATTCGCAGAAATATAAGAAATAGCGAATTTGACAAAGAGTGGGGGAACTGAATCCAGAGACAGTTTCTGACATGTCGATTTCGTACCACTGCAGGTGTCGACCAAGACATGGGTATAAATAGGACACGCAAGCTACAGTGGTTCTCTTTCTTAAATCATCCACGGTGCAGCGGGAGCATATGCCCGTCCGCACGGCGTATTTATTTTTTTGTAAATAATTTAAATTTTCCAGTTACATACAACTATGTAACTAAGTTATAAATACAATCATTTTAAATAATAACAGCAGTACATAAGAAGAATTACATAAGAAGATCCATTGACGTCAGAAACAACAAGAGGAGAGTTCCAGAGAGTGATTCGACGCTGGACAAGAGGAGAGTTCCAGAGAGTAATACGATGCTGGACAAGAGGAGAGTTCCAGAGAGTGATACGACGCTGGACAAGAAGGAGAAGAGAGACAGCCGACACTGGACAAGGGGAGAAGAGAGACAGCCGACGCTTGAGTGCGAGACGAGGACGACTACAGATGTATCAAAATGATCGAGTATGATTGACGACAATAAGGTGATAAACAACTTATTTATATCTTAATCGTACAATGAACTCAAAGACAATTAAAGACATTTCTATTTTATTTTAAAGTAAGAGCCAATGTTTCTTGTAAAGTAGAATTAAAAACATAGATGTTTTAGAAATACGATTAACGTAACAAGAGCTCAAATTAATATGAAATAAAATGAATATAAAGCATTTAAATGAAAACAATTAGTATTTGAGATAAAACAGTACTGAGAAACAAAAGATAAATTCAATAACTATTAATATTTTGAGTACATTACAATATATAAAAAGAGATTTAAATATTGATATTTTGAAACACATTAATTGACTGAGTAGTATGAAAATGAGATTTTTCTTTAATACAATAATTAGTAGGATAGAATATTTAGTCAGTAAGGATGTATATAGCATAAGCCTTACGGCATAATAACAAATAATAACGAATGTTTTAAATCGAAGTCAGTGCCATGTGCACAATTTTTTAATAATATCAAATAAATTCGAAATACCGTTACAAGTTATATAGAGTTCTTATTGCAGATACACCTGAAACCCAATTTAAATGTTATATTGTTACATAATTTGTCAATCTTGAACGTGAGACCGGTCACGCTAAATTTGTGTATATGTATATGTGTTTATGTATATATATTTGGCTCCCAAAGAACGTGGGGCTATACAAATTAAAGTACATATAAAAATCCACACACATAAATACGTTGCATATATTTGTCGCCCTGGACATGGGGCACGACATGCCTACATTTATGTACAAAAATTTGTTACATAAATTGTAGCCCATGAACGTATGGCCCGATCCCCATCATTTAACTATTAAAATTTTTTATGTAGCTAAATGGTTGCTCTAAAATATAAAGAGTGTGTTAAATAAAAAATGTATTATATGTAATAATTATTTATATTAAACAGTAACTGAATGTAATGTTAATTGTTGCGTAATCACACAGCTGGCGCCCACGAATAATATTATTTGTCTATGTAACAGGTGTAACTGTAATGAATATTAATAATAACTATTCATAAAAATAAAGAAATAAATAAATAAGTAGGGAACGGTTATCAATAATAATTGTTAAAGAATAACTACTAAATAAATATTTTAATAATAATTCACCATGGCAATATCAGGAAGTTTGAGGATGGGAGAGGCACTTCAAGCTATGATGCAAGCCGTATTTGGTGAAGTAGAGATCAAACAAACAGAAAAAGTAAAAGAAAATAATATTAGAACGCAAATAGAAGAGTTAACAGAATTTTTTACAAAACAGACCGAAAAATTAAGAGAAGAAAGGAAAGCAAAAGAGGAATTAGTAGAAAGAATTGACGATTCTAATACTCACATAGCGTCAGTAGAAGGTGAACAAACCATAGTAGTTGAAAATACATGTGTAATTACTAACGATAATTATAAAGTAATTAACATTAAGGAGGAGAAGCAAATAAAGGTTAATAAAACATACCTTATTAATAGCGATATTCCAAGTGTGAGACACACACACAATAGTAAGTCACACAGGATGACACATGTGAAACACATAAGACACTACACTTACGGAGATAAATATCACTGTAGGCCTAACAATAAACGTAGTAAATTATCTATACAAAACACTACACAAAATTGTGGTAAATATGACGGTAGATTTACGCACGAGAAATATAAAGCGAACGATAATTATAATAACGATAATTATAACTATAATTATAAAAATTACAGAGGTTATCATAAACGACGGATGAAAAAACAGTCGACAGTTGTTTATATGGGCTTCAAGCAGACTGAATATACGCAATGCATTAGTGACGAGAGAATTGAGAAAGAGCGAAGCATTTGTTACGAGAGAAAGAGAGGCAAAATGAAAACATTGCACTATGAACAGGTGACTTCTACGATAAAAACAAACGTCGCAGTAATACAATGGAATGCGGACGTTGTTTACACAAGGGTGAGAACAATGGTAAGCACGGCGACTATGCTACAAAGGAACAATATACGTCCGGTACACGACGGACAATGCAATTGTTATAATGAGGGGTGTAAGATCGAACGACACACTGAACTCAGAACTCAATACCCGAAAATAAATAATTATTTTTAAATGAGAAAAATAATATTACTATTAATTATTAATAATAAGAAATAATATGTGTAATAATATAAGAGAGTATAATTAAGAAATGTTATTTATTAAGGATATGATAGCAAATAAAAAAAAAAAGAAATATTAGTCAAAAAAAATAAGGAATATTATTTTAAAGGGTTAATTAAGAAATGTATTATTGATGGTAAGGAATGAACTGTGTAAAGAAATATGTAAGAAATGGTAAGGAATGTTATTATTGTTGTTATTAATATGAAGAAAGGGTTAGGAATGGAAAATAATTGCCATAATGGTTAGAACGACTGATCAACCTAACACTTAATGGAGATACAAGGACACAGAAGAAAGCAAGAGTGAAAAGTCAAATGGGCAGAGACTACTTAGGATTAAGGACTTCGAGAAAAATATCGTTGTTTTCCAAGACAGTTCCTCTGTAACCGATCATGCGACACACTACAAAGCTAAAAGAGTATTCTGTTACGGAAGTGTATTTCAGGAAAGTAGTAGCGAACAGAAAGGTAATGTTAAAGAAATGTAATAAAAGGTAATGAATGTTAATGTATTGTATAAGTAATGTATTAGATAAAGTAATGTCATGTTAAGAAAAAAGTTAAGGAAGATTAGAAGCGAAGGTAAGAATGTATGAGTAAGATAATGTAAAATTTAGGGCCGAATTTATACACATATGTAGGAATGCAGAGTATACAGAAGGAGAACAAAGGAGAGCTAATTGCAATGGATTTTCTGGGACCATTACCACGATCAAGTCGAGGTGTGAAGCACATATTGGTATGTATCGATGTGTTTTCCAAGGCAGTCTGACTATACCCAATTATGCCACCCACAACCAAAGTTGTTCTAAAGATACTACTGCAGAAATATATTCCGTTATATGGAAAAATGAAGAAGGTACTCAGTGATCAAGGTGTACAATTCCAAAGTGAAAAATGGGAGAGGACGTTAAGGGAAAATGGAATACAACCTGTACTCACATCCATAAGACATCCTCAAGGAAACCTTGCTGAGAGAGTTAACAAAGAATTAGGTAAATATTTACGAATATATTGCCATGATCAACACAATAAATGGGCAGAATATTTACCATTTCTTGAAAAAGCCATTAACGAAAATTATAGTGAAGCAACAGGATACACTCCCATGAAATTAGAAGAAGATAAGAAGCCAACCAGATTTTGGACTAAGTATATAAACAAACCGAATAACCAAAATGTACCTGTACCAATAAGTGTGAAAATTGAATACGCAAAGTAACGGATAAGAGAAAGCGGTAACAAGAGAGTAGAGAGATTTAATCTAACTCACAAGCTACAACATTTCAACGTGGGAGAAAGTATACTACTCAAAGCTAATCCAGTGGGAAAACGGAGTGATAATACGGTGAAGAAATTCTTCAGACTTTATAATGGACCATATACGTTAAGACAGCGAGTAGGACAACACACTTTCATCGTATATGATGAGATACAAAAGAAAGAAATAGGTAAATTCCACGCAACGTCATTTACGAAGTTCTACACATGAAAACGACGAGGTCAATGAAACCGGTCAGATCAGCTGTTTGTTAAAGCCACCCTACTACAAGGTCACAAGCAGTGAGCGTGTGAAGAGGGGAGGTAAGACATTTGTATACACTCCAATTAAGGGTGAAATGATGAATATTATTCTTTATTATTTGTTACATTTTTTTTGCAAATGTAATAATAATAAATAAAAAAAAATTATAATAAATAAATTTATTAAATTTTTTTTTTGTTACCCAGCAGAGGGATAATGCGACAGTACAATAAGTGATGTACTGAGCATTGAATATAAAAATTTAAATTTACCTAATAAACTGTAAATAATAATATATTAGAAATAAGCATGTCAGGGATTGCAAGCTTGGCTCAGACAAAAATATGAACAGGTGTTTCGACCTAAATCGACGTGCACACACACACAAATGTAACTGAAAGTGTGTACACCAGTATTTTGCTAGTGTGTGTGAACGCAGGTCTATGCAGGCGAGTTTGCCACCCCAAGATGAATAATTGCACAATTACTGTTTTTCCGTAATTATTCATAAACTATAATTAAGAATTAAAATCCAAAAACACAATGAAATGTAATAAAATTTACTAAATACTGTGTACGAAAACCACGTGAAAGTGGCACACCGTACGAGTGTAATAGTGAAATAACTGTGTACAAATCGAAAGGGTTAAGTTGAAATGTCCAAAATTACAGTGAACATGTGTTGTAAAAATAGTTATAAGATAAGTATAAGAGTATACTTACAGGACTCTGCAATTCACAGAAATATAAGAAATAGCGAATTTGACAAAGAGTGGGGGAACTGAATCCAGAGACAGTTTCTGACATGTCGATTTCGTACCACTGCAGGTGTCGACCAAGACATGGGTATAAATAGGACACGCAAGCTACAGTGGTTCTCTTTCTTAAATCATCCACGGTGCAGCGGGAGCATATGCCCGTCCGCACGGCGTATTTATTTTTTTGTAAATAATTTAAATTTTCCAGTTACATACAACTATGTAACTAAGTTATAAATACAATCATTTTAAATAATAACAGCAGTACATAAGAAGAATTACATAAGAAGATCCATTGACGTCAGAAACAACAAGAGGAGAGTTCCGGAGAGTGATTCGACGCTGGACAAGAGGAGAGTTCCAGAGAGTAATACGACACTGGACAAGAGGCGAGTTCCAGAGAGTGATACGACGCTGGACAAGAAGGAGAAGAGAGACAGCCGACACTGGACAAGAGGAGAAGAGAGACAGCCGACGCTGGAGTGCGAGACGAGGACGACTACAGATGTATCAAAATGATCGAGTATGATTGACGACAATAAGGTGTTAAACAACTTATTTATATCTTAATCGTACAATGAACTCAAAGACAATTAAAGACATTTCTATTTTATTTTAAAGTAAGAGCCAATGTTTCTTGTAAAGTAGAATTAAAAACATAGATGTTTTAGAAATACGATTAACGTAACAAGAGCTCAAATTAATATGAAATAAAATGAATATAAAGCATTTAAATGAAAACAATTAGTATTTGAGATAAAACAGTACTGAGAAACAAAAGATAAATTCAATAACTATTAATATTTTGAGTACATTACAATATATAAAAAGAGATTTAAATATTGATATTTTGAAACACATTAATTGACTGAGTAGTATGAAAATGAGATTTTTCTTTAATACAATAATTAGTAGGATAGAATATTTAGTCAGTAAGGATGTATATAGCATAAGCCTCACGGCATAATAACAAATAATAACGAATGTTTTAAATCGAAGTCAGTGCCATGTGCACAATTTTTTAATATTATCAAATAAATTCGAAATACCGTTACAAGTTATATAGAGTTCTTATTACAGATACACCTGAAACCCAATTTAAATGTTATATTGTTACATAATTGGTCAATCTTGAACGTGAGACCGGTCACGCTAAATTTGTGTATATGTATATGTGTTTATGTATATATATTTGGCTCCCAAAGAACGTGGGGCTATACAAATTAAAGTACATATAAAAATCCACACACATAACTACGTTGCAATATATTGTAATATAGCTTTTTGTGGGGTTTTTATCATAATTAGTGTTATTCTGTAAGCTGTTCTATTTTCGTATAGTAAATGTGTGCGTGTCGAGCGTTTGTTAACTCGCTCGTTGGGTTCGTGGTATAGTATGGGTGTATAACTGATGTTGTTAATAAGTTCAATAAATTCTGTCACTGTTATTTGCATGTAGGGAGACGAATTGTACCTTCTCTTACCATTTACGGGTAAACCATATCTCTCGGCGTTTAGTTTGAATATTTGCTGCCTCGCCACCTGATTGGCACACGCCGTCCTTCAGTGTCGACTTTGCTAACATCTTGTTTTGTTGTTTTCACTTCAATACATTTTTATGTATTATCTTAATTTGCTCGAATCAAACATACAGTGTTGCAGAATAATAATATTTATTAACATTTTGATAGTTTTCAGTTAGTTAGTAGTACATTAATTTATCTTAGCACCGGCTTTTACAGTTGCTCAGTTGGCATGCTCAGTTTCAATGTGTCAGGTACACGCCGTCTTGGTGGTTACCGTTGGTTTACAATAAAATGTTTTACTCAGGGGTGTTAATAAGTCCTTTTGGCTACAGAAGTATTGGACTACGGCTAAAATACACAAATTTATAATAATTCTTAATACTAGGTACACAAAAATTAATATTTTAATACATTCGAGTAAGTAATCATCAATGAGATTTAGTAAAAATTTTGGTTAGGATTTGTCAATTAGTTATGTTTGTTAACTATTTATTATAGCTCAGTTTAAATAATTATCAATTGATTAAATTTCAAATAGTGATATTATAAATACCTTCGATTTTAGTGAAAAATTCACTTATTTGGGATAGAATTTGGAGTGAGAGCTACATCAATCCGCCCTCGGCGTCGGTCAATAATGGACTAACGAAAATCCAACGGTTTTTTGGCAATAAATTTCGGTTGCTATGGTTACCTAATAAATTATGCTAATTCTCATTGGTCATTAATTTATGTCATTGTTATATTTTAACGTCTTATTTTAGTTTAATTTTACAAAATATCTTCAAATGAAGATTTCTCTCTTATATTAATAGCTAGGTTTATTACATCAATACCATTGTTCATAATTTTTGATAAGGGTCATTTTGATACCCCTCATGGTTACTTTTGAGTAGGTAATTACATTTTTGTTATTTTCCTTATTTATATTTTATATATATTTTATCCAAAATTGCTGTTATTTATACATTTTGGTATTAGGAATACCCACTTAACTTGTTTAACCATTTGGTATATTTTGCTTTGATATTTGACTATTATTTGTTCTCAAATTTACAAAATTCGTTATTAACAGTTAGGCCTAGAGCCTAGATTTTGACTATACTACTATCTAACATTTCTTCGTAACTTCTTACCTTTATATTTGGTATTTTAAAACAATTTTTTAACAGAAACAAGTAATAAACTTTGGTGTTCCTAACTACACCTCTTATTATAACAATAAACAGTTTCCTTGATAGGTTCAAGCCTGAAATAAAACTTCTAACTACCTTTCTGTTCCCTTCTACTATCTGGTTCAAATGATAATTCATTACATTATATTGGTTCTTTTTAAACAATAATAACATCCTTATTATACTAACATTAAACTATACTTTACACAATATATACTATTCCTCCATTCCTTCACTAGAAAAAAGTGTCTATCGTCCTTGTTTGCCCTTCATTCCAATGACTTAATTTCTATCTTATCATATAATCCTTATTACCTATGGCTTAACTTAATCACATTATAATGAGTTCCTCTTACTTACTAGTACAAAGTTTATCACTGGTCTTCCTGTTATTCTACTACAGTTTACTAACTAGAATACTTTTTGAAGTTCACCAACTACACTTTTTCCTTCATAGAAGGTTTTTGACTCACTTTCACTTACTATATGCAACATGCTATCACTACATGTCACCACTTTATATTAATATACTCCTTCTTCCACTCATTTGATTATTCACTGGGTTGTTTATTGATGTTAATATCATCATGGGGTTACTGGTTATAATTGTTTATTTTTATTTTCCCTTCACTAATGATCACTTTTGGTAATTAACTGTGTCCTTTATTTGCCTTAGGGTAGGTTTACTAGTTTTGATTATATTTATCACTATTTATTAGGGTGTGTGTATTATTAATTCCCTAACTTATATTTATAAACACATTCCTTCATCAATAAAATATACACAACATTACTATCTTTCTTATTTGTCACTGTTACCCTAGGTAAATCTCATCTATACTCTAATTACATTAGTTCATTGGTTAACATACATTTTAATGGTCATTATTAGGGATTTACAATGTTCATTCACAAATTCTTGATCACATTTAGTTCTTGGTTCCTTCTTCCTTGTTCCGTTGTTCCTTTTGTATTTATCCGATCTATTGTGCCAGGTCATTGTCAGTTTATCAGTCATTTGTCATTTGGGTTATTGGTTTATTAATCTCTGAGTTTATAAGTTCTTGCCTTTTATTCTTGTCTTCAGCTCTTTATTTTATAGTTAAATATCATTGGATCTTCACTACCTTATGTCATGTTACATAATGCATCGCCACCAAAATTGATTATTTTGAAACAAAGATTATTATGTTTTTTCTGAAACCATCAATATAGTTCATTTAATCAAGTTGTTATTATTCAGGAATTCCTCAATCGCTACTTTCTTCATTATTCATTTTTATTAAGTCATGGTTCATAATATGGTATTTGGTATTTTTTTCTTTCTTTATTATTCCCTTTTATGTTCTATTTCCCTAAAATTTTTCTTCTCTCCCCTTCATATAAATTGGTACTAGCCAGAGGGCACGTGTGGCTCTATTACTCTGCTATCCATTTATACACATCTTGAGTTCAGAGGCCTTGCCTATCTGCTCAATAACATAAATAATTGTTGGACGTATCTCAACATAAAATCATCACATAATAATATTCATAATAATTATAATAATAGTCGTTCATTTCCGACTCACATAATATCAATACAATAAAACACTTTTGGGATTAATTTTTCTCTCTTTTATACATCTCATGACCTTTTCATCTCAGTGACTTATTGGGATTCCTTTTTCTAAGCTTATGGCGATATTTAATAGGTATTTTGTATTGTTTCATTAGCTTATTTTATATGGTAGTAATTTTATTTGTTATCACTTTATTTTTCATTTATATTCACAATTAACATGGTAGCTGGTTTCTGGCTCACTTATATTTTTCATTGATTGTTCAGTTAATATGTCAGTGTTACTTTTTATTTGATTGTTTTGTCTTTTCTTTTGTGAAACGTTAATTTTTTATTATTCCCTTTTGTGCTAGGGTTAGTTAATGATGTTATGTAGCGTCATCATTATTTGTGTAACATTTTATTATCTTATATCAATTTCTTATGATATTTCATTATACATATTTTTCAAAATTACATTGGTTTACACATTTTGTTTCACTTGGAGGTAAGTTTGTATTTACTTTGTTTTGAATTTAGCTTGTCTTTCTTCTAAATTCCTTTTCATTCATATAATAGTTTCAATCAAATACTTATTGTAAGTTGTGCTTACATTTATTTTGGATTTTGATAATTGTTACTCTCCAAATTCTTTTTAACTTTCTGACACTGTCTCATAATATTTTTTCAAAGAAGACTGGTTGTAAGTCCCTTTGATTTTCTTAGTTGTTATCTCACTCACGACATAGGTATTGTTTTGGTTGTCTTTTACAATGAGATAGGGTCCATTGTACAATAATAGCAATTTCTTTGTGATTCCCTCTCTGGAACTTGGTAACTCTCGGTTCCGTATTAGCACCTTTTCTCCTTCATGATACCGGATTGCTTTCAGTTGAATTCTTTGATATTTTGCCTTCTTCCTTTCTATTTGTTCCGCTATCTTGCTATAGAATCTAGCGTTATCGAATTGGTATTCCAGATTGGCGGGGAAATTTACAAGTTCTTCTATGGCTCGAGGTGGTGGTTTTCCGTACATGATGGTGTAAGGGGTATCCTTAATGGATTCGTGATAAGCGAGATTTATGAAATTTTCTGTGGCTTCTAGGTATTCACTCCACTTACGCTGCTGATCGTGGCAGTATGTTCGAAGAATCCTCCCAACTTCACGGAGCACTCTTTCAGCTGGGTTGCTGTTCGGGTGGTAAATTGAAGTTTTGTATGTTCGGATGCCCAGATCCATCAATGTATCTGTCCAGCGTCTTCCTCGGAATTGGGTACCATGGTCAGTGATAATATTCGTTGAACTTCCTACTTCTGTAATGTACCTCTGTGTGATAATGTTCAGTACTTTGTTTGTAGTAGCACGGTTGATAGGGTATAATTTTACAAATTTTGTGTAATGGTCCATGATAATAATTATGAACATGTACTGCTTTCTTCCTCCACTGCGTGGCATGGGTCCACATATGTCTAAGAAGACTCGTCCCAGTTTATTAGCAGAAGTTATTGGTTGCATTACTCCTTCCTCCTTGTCGTTGTTGCACTTGACAAGTTGGCATATGTGACAGCTTCTTATCGTCTTCCTTACCCTTCGGTTAATGTCTTTCAGGTAGGTATGCTCTTCTAATGCTTTTGTCACCTTCAGTGCTCCCATGTGTCCGTACCTGAGGTGGTATTCCATTATAATCTCAGCTTCAGTTCCTTTAGGTATTATCAGTTTCCATGTATTCTGGTTGGGTTTAGTTTTAATAAATAAAATATCTTCATGCAAACAGTAGAAATGTGTGGCTCTTTCTTCTTGGTGGTTTAGCCGCTCTCGGATTTGATTCAACTTCTCATCCTCCTTCTGGTGTTGTTTTACTCTATTCAGTATCACTTCGAGGTCGGATCTACTTTTCATGATATTAAATACTTTTACTATGGTCTCCTTCTCTCCATCGAAGGTTTGCTGTTCTGTGTTAATTCGAGATAGCACATCAGCTGGTGTGTTTTTACTGCCAGGGATATACTCCCAGTTGATGTGATATTCTTGGAGAGCAAGAATCCATCTGGTTAATCGACCATGGCTGAGCTTGCAGTTCTTTAAGAAGGAAATAGACTTATGGTTGGTGCGCACTGTGATAGGATATCCAAGAATATAAGTTCGAAATTTTCCACAAGAAAAGACCACACTCAACAGCTCTTTTTCGGTTACATGATAATTACGCTCACACTGGTTTAACGTTCTGCTGGCGAAACTTATTACTTGGTGGTTTCCATCCTTGTCCTCTTGATAGAGCACCGATCCCAAGCTAATGTCGCTTGCATCGCAGTTCATGTAAAAGGTTCTATTGAAAACCGGGTGATTTAACATGATTGTGTCGAGGAAGTGTTTTTTAATGGTGTTGAAAATTGTTTCTTGTTCTGGGCCCCACATCCACTTGGTCTTAGATGATAGCTGTGGTGATAGTTTGGTAGTCAGCTCAGAATAATTTTGCTGAAATTTTCTGTAGTAGTTACAGACGCCCAGGAACGACTGTAACTGTTTCTTATTTTTAGGGGTAGGGAAACATTGAATAGCATCTACTTTGTCGATTGATGGTGTTATTCCTTGTCGTGACAGGTTGAATCCAAGGAATTGGACTTCTGCTGCTATCAGCTTTGACTTTTCTAATTTTAAGGTTACATTGTTGATGGATAATTTTTCTAGTACTCTCTCTACTCTCATGCAATGCTCCTCCCAGTTGGATGAAGTGATCAGCAAATCATCGACGTACACAGTTGTATAGTTCATAGTTTCAGGACCCAATATCTGGTCCATGCAGCGGACAAATATTGCTACCGAGTTTACCAGCCCAAAAGGTAGTCGCTTGAACTGGTAGTTCCTGCCTTCAAATATGAACGCTACGTATTTTCTACTGGCTGGGTGCAATTCTACTTGCCAGTACCCGCAAACTGTATCCCAGGTACTGATAAATTGAGTCCCATGAAACTTTTTGAGGATCTCCTCAATTTCACCAGGAGATGTCCTGTCGTTGATTAGGATCTTATTTATTTCTCTGGCGTCGAGGCATAGGCGTACCCTTCCATCCTTCTTGGTGACAGCTACTATAGGACTGGTGTACTGCGAACAACTGTACTCAATTATATCTTCCTCCAGCATTTTATTAATTTCTATGCGTACTGCTTCCTTTGCTGCATACGCTATCGGGTAGGATTTCTTATTAAAGTTGGCCACTTCTTTGAATTTCAACTCGCACTGATACCCCCGTACCTTTCCTGGTTGGTCGGAAAATACATGTCGGTATTTGTTATAAATTCTTATTAATTCCTCCACCTCTTGATCCGTTAATGGATTCCCGTCTTGGGTCCCTCGAAACTGTCGGATTTCCTCTAACTTCTGATTCCATAGGATGTCACTGTTTATTTGATTGTCTGGTTTCACTTCCCACCTCCGGTCTGGTGAATCACAAATCGTTCTAATATTATATATTGTACTGATTGGGATGACTCCCTTGCTACCAGTTAATTCTGCTATCCATTCTCTGTCTTCATATTTCATAGTTACCTTTGATAGTCTCATATCGATAACTGCCGAGTACTTTCTCAGGATATCACAACCAATTAGAATTTCGAATGGTAAGTTATGAGCAATTAAAAATATCATTGGCAGTGTCTCACCATTACTTATTACTTCTAGAGACACTTGTCTCTTAATGGTTTTGTTCTGCCTCCCAGTGGCTCCAATTAAAACAATGTTACTTACTGGTAACGTGGGTAAGCTGATCTTACTCTCTTTTTGAATTTTATCATACATGTTTGTATCAATTAAAGACACATTTGCACCTGTGTCAATCATAAATTTTACATTTACACCATATACCTTGGCGATAACATAGGCAATTTCGTTATCCGGATGCTTGATTAATGTGGAATTTTCTTCCATTAACTCCTCACGGATGTTCTTCAGATAATGGTTCTGAATTATTGTTATTGTGTTGTCATTAGTCTCGTTTGTCTGTCTTGTTAATAACCCAATAGATCGGATCAGTGACGGGTCCTGTGGTATTCTCACTGCCGCTGCTCGTTTAAATGTTGGGCGTTGCCTTCGGCGCGGTCCTCTGATCTGATGGGGTGATTATCCTCAGTGGTTTGCATTCTCTCTATCAAGTGGTCATTGCGAGTTATTCGTTCTCGACTCCTTCTGTTTTCTTCAGCACTCCGGCTCCTTGGTCTTCTATAACCATGTCTCCCGTCGTTTCTACTCTCGGCATTTATATAGTTTACCCGTCGCCTGTATGTTTGATTCGGTCCCGACTGGTTATTATTGTTGTATTGATTATTGGGCCTGTTATAACCACCTGCGTTTTGGTTATTTCCCCTGTTGTAGGAATTATTTGAATTGTTGTTGTTGTTGGGGTAATTCTGGTTATAATTTCTCGGGTAATTATTGTTGTTATTATTGTTATTAAAACCTCGATAATTATTGGGGTTGGCTGGCGGATGATTAGCCGGTATATGGTTTCCTTGCGGCCCACTTGGATGATTTCGGTTATCGTAATTTCTGTAGTTCGGTGTGTTCTTTTGCCGGTTCAACACATAATGTTTTTCCCGCTCATATTCCCCCAATAATGTGGCCATCTCTTGAATCGTCTTGATTCTTCCCTTCAAATGGCTTTTGGTGATTTCTCCGTCGTAGTGGAATGCCAATTGTGTCACCAGGCACTCTTCAGGGATGTTAGGTTCGAGGTTCCTCGCTATACTAACCTTACCTAAAAAGTAGGCGGTTGGAGACTGTCCCAGATAAGGGTCGAATCGGCCGTTGCTGATGTTATTTCTGACCACGTGCTGTGTCGCCTCCGACCAGTATTTGTCCTAGAATAATTTTTTAAACTCATTAAAATTATGTATATCTGGTCTCACCGCCGTCCACCAATTGTTGTGAACTTCTTTGAACATCTCGTCGATCATGCCCTTGATTATTGTCCACCGTGTCTCTCTGGTTCGGGCTAAGTTCTCTTCTACTCGTTCTATGAATTCAATTGGGTTGCGTTTGTAATTTTTGAAGTTTATTGTTTCTCTATTCTCACTACATGATATGTGTGAGCTCATCAGTGGTCAGTCCTTCAATGCATTAATCTCTTCCTGGAGGCGTAGTTCTCTTGCTCTAAATTCAGCTATTTTCCCTTCTTGGGCGGTTGTGGTGTCCTTCACCTCACTTACCGATGCATCCAATTTGCTATAGTTCTCTTCGACTCTGGTCTGCATTTGTTCTAATTTGTTGTTTGTTTCTTTTTGGAGTCCTTCAACCCTCCTTTTACCTTCGCCTTCAACTTCATTCACCTTGGTCAAAATTTCTTCTCGGACTTGCAATACTACTTCGCTGGTTTTATCTATCTTCTCTTCCGTCTCCATTACAGTCTGTTTCAACTCTTCCCTGTACTCCGTCAACTGTTGCTGTAATGTATCCTGGTTGTATTCAATTTTGTCGTTCAGCGTTTCAATGTCCTCTTTCATGAGTCTCAAGGTTTCACTGGTTTTCTCATTACTCTTCTCTATTTTTTCACTGATTATTTTATTCTCTTCCTTCATCTCCTGTCATAATTTTTCGTTATTTCCATTAATGGTCCCCCTTAAATCTTCCTTGGTGCTGTCCAATCTTTCATTTATTTTCTCCTCCTGCTTCTTAAAATTGTCATTCATCTGTTGAAACATTTCACTGGTTCTGGTATTCCCTTCCAATATAATTCTCATCAGATCGTCTAAATTCATTCCTTCTGTGGTCCTGGTTGGCTCTGCTGGGGTTAATAATTCTTCCACATCTTCCACTGAAGTTATTTCTCTTTCTTCCATTCCGGCGCCTTTCTCGATTTCCGTTCCTGATCTTTTGTCTCCCTTTTCTGCCTCCTTCTCGCGTATCTTTGCCTGGTATCTCGTATCGTGCTTTGCTGGTTCCATTTCTGTAGTCGCCGCTAGAATTTGTAAGGTTTAAAGGTATGATTTTTTTAGTTATCCTAGCCCTACTAGTTGGCGCGCCACTTTGTAATATAGCTTTTTGTGGGGTTTTTATCATAATTAGTGTTATTCTGTAAGCTGTTCTATTTTCGTATAGTAAATGTGTGCGTGTCGAGCGTTTGTTAACTCGCTCGTTGGGTTCGTGGTATAGTATGGGTGTATAACTGATGTTGTTAATAAGTTCAATAAATTCTGTCACTGTTATTTGCGTGTAGGGAGTCGAATTGTACCTTCTCTTACCATTTACGGGTAAACCGTATCTCTCGGCGTTTGGTTTGAATATTGCCACCTCGCCACCTGATTGGCGCACGCCGTCCTTCAGTGTCGACTTCGCTAACGTCTTGTTTTGTTGTTTTCACTTCAATAAATTTTTATGTATTATCTTAATTTGCTCGAATCAAACATACAGTGTTGCAGAATAATAATATTTATTAACACTTTGATAGTTTTCAGTTAGTTAGTAGTACATTAATTTATCTTAGCACCGGCTTTTACAGTTGCTCAGTTGGCATGCTCAGTTTCAATATGTCAGGTACACGCCGTCTTGGCGGTTACCGTTGGTTTACAATAAAATGTTTTACTCAGGGGTGTTAATAAGTCCTTTTGGCTACAGAAGTATTGGACTACGGCTAAAATACACAAATTTATAATAATTCTTAATACTAGGTACACAAAAATTAATATTTTAATACATTCGAGTAAGTAATCATCAATGAGATTTAGTAAAATGTTTGGTTAGGATTTGTCAATTAGTTATGTTTGTTAACTATTTATTATAGCTCAGTTTAAATAATTATCAATTGATTAAATTTCAAATAGTGATATTATAAATACCTTCAGTTCTAAATCAGAATAGTGATCAGTGAAGTGAAAATTGTGGTTTATTATTTTTGATAGAAAAATTTGGAAATCGTTTTAATGGGATTATTGTTTATACTCATCAATTCTCGATGGAGCTTCTGCAATGCCGTCTGCTTCTTCCGGATGGATCCAGTCGTCTTCTATTCTTCGTAATCTCATTAATCTCGTCCAGACGGTTTTTTCCGTACACTTCGGCTTCGTACTCGTTCTGCGATCGTCCGTCTTCTTGGGTTGAAGTAGGTCCCTATGGTCTTCCTTCGGGATGAGTCGTCAGCTATTCTTCCAGAAGTCTTCTTAATTTCCTCGGGTAATTATGGTTTGTAAAAAATTTAATAATAAATATTTTATCAGGTATTCCCTGGACTGCTATTATTATCTTCTTTTCCTTTGATTTTAGTCAAAATTCACTTATTTGGGATAGAATTTGGAGTGAGAGCTACATCAATCCGCCCTCGGCGTCGGTCAATAATGGACTAACGAAAATCCAACGGTTTTTTGGCAATAAATTTCGGTTGCTATGGTTACCTAATAAATTATGCTAATTCTCATTGGTCATTAATTTATGTCATTGTTATATTTTAACGTCTTATTTTAGTTTAATTTTACAAAATATCTTCAAATGAAGATTTCTCTCTTATATTAATAGCTAGGTTTATTACATCAATACCATTGTTCATAATTTTTGATAAGGGTCATTTTGATACCCCTCATGGTTACTTTTGAGTAGGTAATTACATTTTTGTTATTTTCCTTATTTATATTTTATATATATTTTATCCAAAATTGCTGTTATTTATACATTTTGGTATTAGGAATACCCACTTAACTTGTTTAACCATTTGGTATATTTTGCTTTGATAATTGACTATTATTTGTTCTCAAATTTACAAAATTCGTTATTAACAGTTAGGCCTAGAGCCTAGATTTTGACTATACTACTATCTAACATTTCTTCGTAACTTCTTACCTTTATATTTGGTATTTTAAAACAATTTTTTAACAGAAACAAGTAATAAACTTTGGTGTTCCTAACTACACCTCTTATTATAACAATAAACAGTTTCCTTGATAGGTTCAAGCCTGAAATAAAACTTCTAACTACCTTTCTGTTCCCTTCTACTATCTGGTTCAAATGATAATTCATTACATTATATTGGTTCTTTTTAAACAATAATAACATCCTTATTATACTAACATTAAACTATACTTTACACAATATATACTATTCCTCCATTCCTTCACTAGAAAAAAGTGTCTATCGTCCTTGTTTGCCCTTCATTCCAATGACTTAATTTCTATCTTATCCTATAATCCTTATTACCTATGGCTTAACTTAATCACATTATAATGAGTTCCTCTTACTTACTAGTACAAAGTTTATCACTGGTCTTCCTGTTATTCTACTACAGTTTACTAACTAGAATACTTTTTGAAGTTCACCAACTACACTTTTTCCTTCATAGAAGGTTTTTGACTTATACACTTTCACTTACTATATGCAACATGCTATCACTACATGTCACCACTTTATATTAATATACTCCTTCTTCCACTCATTTGATTATTCACTGGGTTGTTTATTGATGTTAATATCATCATGGGGTTACTGGTTATAATTGTTTATTTTTATTTTCCCTTCACTAATGATCACTTTTGGTAATTAACTGTGGCCTTTATTTGCCTTAGGGTAGGTTTACTAGTTTTGATTATATTTATCACTATTTATTAGGGTGTGTGTATTATTAATTCCCTAACTTATATTTATAAACACATTCCTTCATCAATAAAATATACATAACATTACTATCTTTCTTATTTGTCACTGTTACCCTAGGTAAATCTCATCTATACTCTAATTACATTAGTTCATTGGTTAACATACATTTTAATGGTCATTATTAGGGATTTACAATGTTCATTCTCAAATTCTTGATCACATTTAGTTCTTAGTTCCTTCTTCCTTGTTCCGTTGTTCCTTTTGTATTTATCCGATCTATTGTGTCAGGTCATTGTCAGTTTATCAGTCATTTGTCATTTGGGTTATTGGTTTATTAATCTCTGAGTTTATAAGTTCTTGCCTTTTATTCTTGTCTTCAGCTCTTTATTTTATAGTTAAATATCATTGGATCTTCACTACCTTATGTCATGTTACAATATATATGTTTCTTTGTATTTCTTGTTATACTTCTTTCCCATAGAAGAGAATTCAGCATTATTATAATGGTTCGCCCCTTGTTAACACGTTCTTGAATTTCATCTTTGCTGTTTCCCTGTTTGTTGAAAATAACGCCTAAGTATTTACTTTTTTCAACACCTCTTATCCTCTCCACATCCAATTTTAAGTCCTTAACTTCTTCGTTGCCCACTATCAGGTACTCACATTTTGCCATGTTCATCTCAAACCAGCTGCATCATATCTTTTAATATGTTATGTAACAAAAATAGTGCTACTTAGTTTTACTGTCTAGCATGTTGCTCTGTCATAAAAGTTGCAACAGTTAACAATCTGAAACTCAGTATCTGAGACATGAACAAGAAAGCCGTTATATTGTAGATATGGAACAACTTTTTCTTATTATTATTTTTCCAGTTACATGTTTTATTATGTTGGCGAGTTTAGACGTAAAAACATCTGAACAACTGCAAGCCTGCATGAATGTGTGTTTCTCTGCTTTAGTGGTATATACTTTCACTGATATTTTATTTAAGCAGTTTATGTAACTTCTCCCATCTGTTCACCTGTTAACATTGGTGTCTGATAACAAATAACAATATTAGATTAATGTATGATGTTCATAATATAAAGTATTTTGGAGGACGATATCACGATATCAGTTCAATCAATATTGTAAGGTACAGTTTTAAAATTTGTTATTCAAACCATGAATTACACACCATACCCTTTACAGTCCCCTAGCATTGGAATGTGCAAGATGACAGTTAGGCCTTTATTACACTACGCAACTGATTGCAAAAAAGTTATGGGGCATTGGTTTAAATGTAGCGTATTACACTTACTGCAATTGGTTGAATGGTCTGCAATCAATTGTGAGACAGTTGCAAGCCTTGTTTCGTGCAACTTTTAGTTTCACGCACTCGTTGTGGGGCATGATTCAAATGTAGCCTATTATACTATGCAACCAACTGCATGCAATTCACCTGTGAGTACATTCTGTAGACAATGAAGAAATTTCATGACATGGGAAGGACACAACATATACCATTTTTTACAAAACCGCCAATATTTCAGAACCTAAAAGGAGGATTTTATTGAAACAAAAACCAAAATAAATTTGTATTTTTTTCTAAGTTTCACTCACTGGCATCATATAGCTATCTCTTATAGAATGAAATTTATCACATGCCAAAATTTCACTACATGCAAATTAACAAAAATTTCATGACATGTTTTACATAGCTGTTCTTGAAAATTATTAAAGTTATTGGTTCAAATTTATATCTAAAACCATCCTCAAACTTCAAGGAACACAGTGGTGAAAGAATTTTTTTCTACGTCTAGTAGCATAGACGACATACTTAATCTGCAACTGATTGCAGACCTGCTGCAGCTTGTTTTTACTACCCTGCAACTAGTTTTATGTAAGCTTGAAATCAGTTGCACACAATCAGTTGTATAGTGTAATAGATACCGTAAATACATTCCCTTAATAGTACCATGTCCTGAGGCTCATGTTGAGATTCATCACAGGGACTGCAATCAAAATACCTTTCCAGTTTAGTATTTGGTATGTCCAGTAACATTGTTATGACTCATGGCACTTTTTACACTGTGCATTTTGCCTAGCTCATAAAAAAGTATTTTATCATTAAAATGTATCTAACTTTTAATGCATCTTGTAAATGGTTTTGTCAACAAAGGAGTTATCTTGAATAGGATTTTTATATATTAGGTTTAGGTGACTATTTTATTTTTTGCACTAAACTTGTAAATCTGTTGTGAAATTGGGATTGCTTTTCAGTTTTATTGGTTTTTTTAATGGTTAACATTAGTAGTATACAGCTGATGATAGTCTATTTTAAGTACATTTATTGTAGTATGGTGGTCTACTTAAAATGCGATTTAATCCATCTTAAACCTGAAAATGATCTGTCTCTTGATGATTATCTCATAACTTACTGAAATTTGTATCAAAGTTTCCAAACTTGTGAAATAATAATGTCACTCCAATCAGCAGAAGATCAAGTATATTAATGAATTACCAACACTGGTTTACAATAACGTTCACTGCAATAAACAAAGAAGCTGACTTCTAGTGGAAAATCAGAATACTGTTAATAAAACTTGTGAAATTTCTTCCATAATTTTAAAATGATATTCTCTTGCTAGGCCATGAGAAAGTGACACTAGGCCTTGGTAAAGTAGGCCATTGCACATAAATGAGATGTTTGTGTGTGTTCTGCTTCATACTCCACCCATTTACTTGCTGAAGTCAGCAGTTCCAAACAAGACCAGTATATAAGACTCTGGTTATATGGGTAAGTGGCACTGAACTAACCTGATGATATGAACACTGCATCCAAATATGCTTTCCTGCATGCTTACATTTTCCAACTATAAGTGCCATTCATCATCAAGTTACAAAAACTCAGAGCTATGTAGTAACTCACATAATCTATAATCTACTTCTTAAAAAATTATATAATACTTTGTTAATTAATTCAAATTTGTTTCATATAAAGTCAGTATCACAACAAAAATTTATCATAATAAACCTTTATCATGTCACAGATATGCACTTTGAATAGTTTCATTTATACAAAAATACTAAAAAAAAGTATTTTTTATATAAAATTTATAGAAAGGAACAAATAAAAGAATCTAATTTATCTTATCATTACAATATGTAAAGTTAAACAGGCTTCAAAATATTAATAAAAGTTTTTATTTGATTTTTTCCACATGAAATTTTCTGAATCCTGTATTGTTCTAATTTTCTTGGATTTCGTTGTCCATGACGTGTCCGTTACTTAACTAAATACAACTATTTCACTAACGACTCGGAGCACAAAGTTTTTATGAGTAAAAACATAAAGTTTACTAAATATCACTATAGTATTGACGACTCGGAACACTAAGTTTTTTATAAGTAAAAACGTAAAGTTTTACCTTACAGCCTAAACCGGCTTTCACCTATAGAAGGCTTCATCAGAGGCTGTCGTAGGTAGCGCTGTTCGTCTTGTTGTTGGCGACGGGATAGTTTTTCGAAAGATCGAAGCTGTGTGTGTGTGTGGTGAGATGTGTTCGAATAATGCGTGCGGTTTGAATTGTGTCTATTCGTTTAGGATGTCGTTTTTATTTGTTTTTGTGTGTTTGTATGTTTCTAATTGTTCTAGAGTGTCTAGTTTTTGGCCTTTTGTGTGTACGTGTAGAATGTTCATGTTATTGTCGATAAATGTCGTGAACATTCTACACATACACACAAAAGGCCAAAAACTAGACACTCTAGAACAATTAGAAATATACAAACACACAAAAACAAATAAAAACGACATCCTAAACGAACAGACACAATTCAAATCGCACGCATTATTCGAACACATCTCACCACACACACACAGCTTCGATCTTTCGAAAAACTATCCCGTCGCCAACAACAAGACGAACAGCGCTACCTACGACAGCCTCTGATGAAGCCTTCTATAGGTGAAAGCCGGTTTAGGCTGTAAGGTAAAACTTTACGTTTTTACTTATAAAAAACTTAGTGTTCCCAGTCGTCAATACTACAGTGATATTTAGTTAAGTAATGGACACGTCATGGACAACGAAATCCAAGAATAAAGTTTTACCTTACAACCTGAACCGGTTTTCACTTTTAAAAAGCTTCTTCAGAGGTTTTACATTGAACCTCTGAAGAAGCTTTTTAAAAGTGAAAACCAGTTCATTTTGTAAGGTAAACCTTTATGTTTTTACTCATAAAAAACTTTGTGCTCCGAGTCGTTAGTAAAATAGTTGTATTTAGTTCTAATTTTGTTCCATCAGTATACTGTGTCTAACTGAATCTGGTGATAAACCATTTGTTTCACTGCTTACATTCATTAATTTTTATGTTTAATGTTTATTATTACTGCATCAACTGCATAGAACACTGACTTGTGTAAGTACACTTTTAGTAGTTAGTTTAAAAAATTATAAAATACAGAACTAATTAATTCATTAAAATATTTCTTGTTTTCTCGTTTTGATAAAATTTTTTTATATTTCTGTAGTTCTTTGGTTATTGGGTATTGGGTAACCTATTCACTGTGTTCTAATAAAAAAAAAGTAGCCCTTAGTGTAGGTAATGCAATTTCTGGCATTTGTACACTATTCTGTTTACACTACAACACTTTTTTTTGACAAACGGTCTGGTACAAATGTGATACATACAAATAATAATCTAAATACTCATAACAAAATAATCTCAGTATCTACAGAGATAAGAATTAAGGTAAATGGATGTGAGTGAAGGGGAATGGTAAGTATAGCAGTGAAGTGACAATTGAAGAACAAACCAGTTGTTGAACTGGGTGACATACATATTTTCAAGTTATACAAGTTATCCTGATAATTGAAGAACAAACCAGTTGTTGAACTGGGTGACATACATATTTTCAAGTTATACAAGTTATCCTGATAATTGAAGAACAAACCAGTTGTTGAACTGGGTGACATACATATTTTCAAGTTATACAAGTTATCCAAGTTATACAACTCAAATAAATTTTTGTTTTGTGTGTGTGTGTGTGTGTGTGTGTGTGTGCGTGCGCGCGCACGCATGGGTGTGCTTTTTTTAATAAGACTGACAGAAACTGTTGGGGATATACCAAAAATAAAAATATGGGGATTGGAAAAGAATTTAAAATATTCTTTGTTGATTTAAAAATGGCTTATGATAATATCTCACTGACACGCCATGGAAAGCTCTTGAAAAATTAAAACTATTATATTTACATAAAATCATAAAATACCACAATCGCTTACAACATGAACATAAGGGTTTGTGGTGACTGAAAGGCTTAAACAAGGATGTTGGCTCTCACCTGAATTGTTTGTTCTTTAACTGTAATTTCTTTTACATAGAAAAAAAATGTTAAATAAGTATTTTCTCTGAACCCATGGACTGAACCATGAAGGTTGGTGGGAATTGGTAACTCAGAAACTAGTCATATTATGTAAAAATAAATCAATGTGCAAAGAAAAGGCTAGGTGTTAAATACGTATAATCAAATATACATGAACTGGAAGAAAAGCAATTTTTGGGAAAAAATTATATAGAAAGGGATGCTAGATAAAACAACTGATGAATAAGGTACCATTATACAGATATGGAAATAACTTTATAATGTTAAAACTTTATAATAGCTTGTAGGCCATAAACCTTTCTAATTCTAATAAAAATAAATTACATCATAAAATTGTATAAATACAGTGACAATTTCATAGCGTTGCAAATTGACGAAATAAGCTGGAGAAAGGTGAAGTCAATAGAATAAACTTCTTTGAGAGAGTAGTATTTATGTCCAGAATGAAAAGAACATTTTATACATGATTTGAGAAAATCTACACAAGTAGATGCTATAAATTGGTTTTGTCATTCAGACATATCCAAAGAGATTTTGTACTGGAAACTGGTAGGGAGGAGAAAAAGAGAATTATGTAAAGAGGGTAGGAAATGAAGGCAGAAAAGTATGTAAAATAATGGATGGTAAAATGCATGTGAAATGACATAAGAAGATAGAGATTTTGATTTGAATAATGTAACGGTACATATAACACCACATCCACCAATGTACAGGAATTTAATTTAAAAGTCAACACTAGCAAGAATACATAAAAGGTCTAGAATACCACCATGGATACAGAAGGAGAAAGTACCATATGTTAAAATAAGTGAAGTATCATTAAAAAGAAATCAATAGTAAATGTACCAATAAAAAAGAAAAGAAGAATAAGGACGAGACAACTGACATACCTTACCCAATAAATCGGTGAGAAGAACAATGGAAACAAAAGAAGAAAGAAGAATCAGTGGAAAGAACAATGGAAACAAAGGAAGAATGAAGAGTCAGGGAGAAGAACACAACAATAACGACCTCAAGAAGGAAGAAAGAAGAAACAATACGAAGGAGACAAGTGAAAACCACATCATGTATAAAAATAACTAAGAGTGAGAAAGAGATCAGTGAAGAAAGAAGAAGGAAGATATCCAGACCAGACACAAGGAAAAAGGGGAAAAAATGGAAGTATAACAAAGTAACTTAAACCTTTAAAAGAATAATTGTACTAAGAAGAAAGAAGAAATGTTAATTAATTACATGATATAAATCCCTAAGCTGTATGGTAAAGTCAACACTGACCACAACTCATTTGATGAATACATTCATTGCCTATGTAACATAAACTGTTATCAATAAGGACTGAATAGTGTAAATAAAGAGTCACCAATAACTTGAATAAGAATAGGATAAGTTTATTGTAGCTAAATGATGTGTAGATATAAAATAAAAGAAGACTAGTTTTCAAAATATGAATGACCAATTGTATAGTGGGAGTGATGTTAGTAAAAACCCACTGATTAACAATAAATAAGACAATACAAGAGTAAACCAAAGGTGCAATAATAATAACCAATAACCAATGTACAAACATTGAATGAAAGTCAGTCAACCAGATTAATGCAGAAATACACAGACAGCAGAAATAAATTGCTGCTTACTAAACCTACAACATAATCTACTCTGGGCAACCAGTTTTCAATAAAACTTAATGAAAATAAAGGCAAAATAATATTAAACCAGAATGTATTGAGCTAGGAAGTAACTAGATAATATAAAGAATGTTTTGTACACAATAGATAGTATAATAACTAAATATAAAAACTATATTTATGTAAACCAAATATGACTATATGCTTGTAATGGCAAAGATACATGATGCAACCAAAATTATGTTATAAACTTATTATACAAAGATAGTAACTCAACTAACAACCTGAAGTAGGACAGAATACTGTTCAGATGAACAAATTCAAACAAAATAACTATCTAAATAATCCATATAACTGTAATAACAACAAAACTATTGTAACAACTAGCTGCAAGCAATGTTGACAGCTACTAAACCAAGGTATTAACAGATTCAAATGCAGAATAAACTGCAGCACAATGATAACAATATCATTGTGACCATTTTAACTATCATTTGGATAACAATCAGAATAGTATGTATGGAGTACCAAACATACAGTAACGTAACTCCATAAAGTATGACAAGCCTAATTACTAAACTATAATTAAGACACTAAACTAATAATGTAGGGAAAAAGAACACTGTCAATAGTGACTAAACCCATCGAGGTGTAAATAGATCATGTTAGAAATGAATTAAATGTTATTATTACTAGAATATAAGAAAAACAAAAATGTATAGTCATAGGCCTAAGTTTGAATCTATGAAATCGGACATAGTATTAGTATTAAGGCATAGTTTTAAGGGAAAATTGTACAGTAGATTAAGAATAAGTTATTACCACCGAAAATGGAATAAAAACAATATATTATTAATAAATAATAGCTTAATGGACACTAAGTATAAATACCAAGTGCGAATTCAGCAACCCCGAATCCGAAATATATGATGAGGGGATTCAAATTAATCGTCATAAAAGATCATAAACAATGAGGGTAATCACAATGACATCAGTGCAATTATAAGAAAGATATTGGACTTATAAAAATAATTGTATAATGCTGAACCCTTCCGCGTGGGTATGTCGACCACAAATTCTTAATCTTGTCCCCAAAAAGTGATGCGGCTGTAAGCGTCTGTTTTGACGAAGCCCGCCGAAAATAGACGAATTAAAATATATTGACCACTCAGATCCTATAAAAAATCCGAGATACATCATTCCGACAGAGGAAGCGAAGTCAGTCTTTTACCATCAACGAAGCGAACTACATGCTCATCGTTTCTCCAGAAAAACGTGCTTTTGACAGCAACCAGATGTAAACACACGTTAACCTCAAACCAGGAGTGGAGGTTACGTCAACTGAAGAAATAGTGCAGTATATTTTTAAGTGAAAATAATTCGGAGTACATGCGCATAGGAGTGAGTGCAGTGGAGCGATAAAAATTTAATTAATTAATAAAAAAATTTTAATTAATTAAAAAGTTTAAGAAAAAAGTGTAAACACTACAAACGACCAGTTACGCAAGTATCAAATACCCACAGCTATTATATTATGATTGTATAGTAATAGATATAACAGAACGCTAATAGCGACTTGAATTAACATCCATTAATCAATTAAATACCCTATTCTTAAAGGAAGGGAACTCTGTAATACGAATAAACAATGTCAAACTTGAACGCTATAGTTAACGACAATTTTAACGATTTGTATAACTCGAATGTTTAGAATAAGTAAAGACATTGTATAATCAATGAAGGGAGTATGTGCCCTAACCATTAGTCAGATAAGAGTGTTTAATATTTTGTTTCTAAAATTAAATAAGAGTTACACCAGAGAGTGGCATAAATATATTCAATGAATTACAATTACCTGAAATACGGTTGGTACCATACTTCCAAAGCGAATCATTCAAATGGAATGATTTTTTCCAACTGTACTGACCTATATATATTATTACAAAGTATAAATTATCATAAATATCATGTTTGTGTATGTTTATGTTAGTGTATAGGCAGGACATTACTGATCTTCTCACCACCGCTGATCAACGGAGAGCCAACGGAACTTCAAGTGAATCAATTCTAAGAAGTGAATAAAAACTATTTTCTAAACCAATTAAACTGACAATTAAAACGTCGGAAAAGAGTGTAAGTAACCGACTGGATTCAACAATAGGTTGAATTGAGTGGAATTAGTCACTAAACAACCACATAATAATAAAATACGAGCTTGAATAATAATAATTAACAGATTGCAAGACCCCATATTAAACAAAAACAACCCTGAGATTAATACTTAATAATACTTATAAAAATTTAAACTATAGACGGACATTCGTCAAGTAATAAATTGACGCATCCAACGTGAGAAGAATAACACCGACAAACGTCATATAGGTTATAAATTGTCGCACAACGTTCGAGCGAAATTAGGTGAAAAAATATTCAACCTAATTTATAAAAAATAATCATCAACCTAATTTTCGAGGCAGCTGCAATACACAGAACCAAAAATGCAACGGAAAGCAACGTCTAAGAAACGTGCGGCGGAAGTAGATAAAGAAATAAACATGGATGATAAGGAGGCGACACCAGTCGAAGACCTAGAAGAAATATTACCCCCTACAGAACCCAGCCGACCTGTACAACCAGAGGAACGACTCGAAAGACCCATACAAACAGGGGACGTGAATTACCAGGAAATGATGCGAATGATTATTGAAGGTAATAATAAAACAATGGAAACTTTAAGTAAGAGGATGGAGGAAAATACCAACAAATCAATCGAGTCATTAAATAAAAATATGGAATCGATGAATAAGAAGATTGATGATAGCCAGAAAAAGACGGAGGAAACCAATAAAAATATCGAATTATTAAAGGAAGATTTTAATGAGAAATTAAATAAAAATAACGAGTCTTTAACCAAAAATATGGAGTCGATTCATAAGAAGATGGATGACAATCAGAAAAATATCGAATTATTAAGGGAATATTTCAAAGGGGAATTAAGCAAGAAGACAGAAGAGACAAATAAAATCATAGCTTCATTGAAGGAAGATACCCAAGAATTGAGCAAGAAGATTGATGACAGTATCGAAGATAGTAACAATAAGATTGAAGTTATCAGCCAGAGAATCGAAGAAAGTCATGAAAAATTAAATACGAAAATAGAAGAGGAAATAACCGAAGTCAGACGGGAAGTTTCTGAAATTAGCGAGAGGTGTGAAGAAAACCAACAAGAAATACAGAGAACGAAGAGACACTTCAGACCCGAGTAAATAACATCGAAGAATCCCATTTAAATAAATTCGAAGTCATTACAAAGAAACAAGAAGACTTGAGAACGAGATGTGAGGAAATCACCGCCACAGTGAACGATGTTCGGGAGCAAGTACACACCGACAAAGAGAAAATGGCCGAGCTTCAACGGCGAGAACTCAATAATTTTAGGAAGAAATTAATTTATTCCGAAGTCAACCAATACAAGTGACCGGAGTAACGAACGTGGAGAATCGTGAATTAATAAATTTCAAAAATTATAAGAAGAATCCCATGGAGTTCATCGAAAGAGTGGAAGAAAATATCGCCCGTACACGCGAAACTAGATGGTCTACTATCAGAAACATGTTAGACGAATATTTTAAAGACGTGCACGATAATTGGTGGACGGCTACCCGACATGAGGTACAAAATTATACGGATTTCAAGACGCTATTTAAAACGAAATACTGGTCCGAATCGACACAGAACATAGTACGTGACGACATCTGTAACGGGAAGTATGACCGTAGTAGAGGAGCAACACTCACAGCGTATTTCCTGGGCAAAGTGTGTATGGCCAGAAATCTCGAACCGAAGATACCTGAAGAATGCCTCGTTACTAAATTGGCGTACCATTTCGAAGAGGGCGTGGCTAGAGCGAGACTGAACGGACAGATACGAACAATCCAAACTATGTCCGCGTTATTAGAAAACTATGAACAGGAGAAGTATTATCGGAGGAGTCGGCAGAGACAAGACCCATATTTTGATAGAAACGGTCAGGCCGGATACCGGAATAATTATCGAGGTAATTACAATAATACGAACGGAGATAATGCTGACCAAAATCCGAGACCAAATAGTAATGGGAATAATTATCTGCCAGATAGGAATAACACGAATTACCGACCAAATTATAATAATAATTATAATCAGAATCCTCCTAACAACAACCACCATCCTAATTATAACAGTGGAAATCAGTATCGGCCAAATAATGGTAACACCCCCTACCGACCAAATAACAACAATCGCCAGTACCGACCGAACAACGGGAACAACCAAAATCAAAGCAATTTTAGGAGAGCGAATTATGTTCGTGCTGACGACAGAAATGGAGGGAGATACTTCTATCAGGGACATCGAAGCTTTAATGAAGATAATAATCCGTACAGCCAGGACGTAAGGAGTAGAGAATCTGGGTACGACACACGAAGGAGCCGCAGTAGCGAGGATTTACACAGAAACAATAATAGTGGACATCAGTACAACAATGCAAATAGACCAGAAGAAAGGGAGAATCGAACCCCCAGCACTAGTGAAAGGAGCGGAGAAGAGAACGCTACCTCTTTAAACGGACAGCGGCAGTGAAAACTTACTTAAAACCCTCACTGATCCGATCTATTGGGTACGACGAACTACGACAACGGACGAAAAATCAAAAGACATTTACTATTATACGAAATCACTACCTGAAGGACATCAGAGGAGACCTGATGGAAGAAGAAGTCACAGAAAATAATAATAATAACAACAGCGAAATCGCTTATATTTCCGCCGAAGTGAATGGCGTGTTTACCAAAATCATGATAGATACAGGAGCTAATGTATCGCTCATCGATCAATTAGAATTGAACAAAATACAGAGTAGGCGTAAGGAGACAATATCGACCTTACCGATAAATAATATCACTTTGATCGGAGCGACCGGACGACAAAATAAAACCATAAGAAAGCAGGTCCAACTAGAAGTCACCAGTCAAGGGAAAACACTTTCTATAATATTTTTAGTAGCCAGTGGGTTACCATTCAGTTTATTGATAGGCTGTGACGCATTAAGAAAATACGCAGCTATAATAGATATGAGCAGAGCAAAAGTATCCCTGAGCTCAAATTGTGTGCAATGGACGGCGGAGTTAATTGGAAGCGAAGAAGCCCCTCACGACCGGATCATTTGTTATATTAAAGAAGATAATAATTATAGGAACACAACACCCAGAGAAAAAATGAATTGTGACCATGAAAATGACGACTTATGGGAGGAGAAGTTAGAAGAAATCCGGAGGTTCCAAACAGCCAAAAGCGATAGAAGAATAACCGACAACCAAGTAGAAAAATTGATTGCGACTTATGAACGATATAGACACGTATTTTCCAATGCTCCCGGAAAAGTAAAGGACTTCCAATGTGAGATTAAATTCAAGGAAGCAGCCGATTTTAAAAAGAAATCATACGCCATTGCCTATTCTCAAAAAGAAGCGGTCCGAGCTGAAATAAACTGACTCATTGAAGAAGATATTAATTATTGAATATAGTTGTTCACCCTATACAAATCCTATAGTGGCAGTGCCAAAGAAAAACGGCCAAGTGAGAATATGTTTGGATGCCAGAGAAATCAACAAAATTATAATCAACGATCAAACATCACCAGGTGAGATCGAAGAGCTATTGAAGAAATTTTATGGTACCCGTTTTATCAGTACCTGGGACACCGTATGCGGGTATTGGAAAGTGGAGTTGCACCCCAATAGCCGAAAATACATGGCATTTATATTCGAAGGGCGCAACTACCAATTTAAGAGGCTGCCCTTCGGTCTGGTAAATTCAGTGGCCGTATTTGTAAAGTGTATGGACCAGGTTCTAGGACAAGAGGCCCTACAATTCACTACGGTATATGTTGACGATTTGTTGATTACATCTGACAACTGGGAAGATCACTGTAACAGAATTGAGAAGGTACTATCGAAACTAGCAGAAAATAATATGATGCTGAAACTAGAGAAGTCAAAGTTCATCGCCGATGAAGTACAATTTCTGGGGTTCAACTTATCCGAAAATGGCATCACCCCATCACAGGAGAAAATCGAAGCAATACAATCATTCCCAACACCCAAGAACAAAAAGCAGTTACAATCATTTTTAGGTATCTGCAACTATTACCGAAAATTCCAAAACAACTACTCAAAATTAACAGCCGAATTTTCGCAACAACTATCCTCTAAAGACAAGTGGAAATGGGGAGCAGAACAGGATACCACTTTCAAGCTAATAAAGGAAAAATTTTTGGAGTCAATAATGTTACACCACCCCGACTTTAAAAGAACATTTTATATGAATTGCGACGCCAGCGACGTAAGTCTAGGATCCGTCCTATATCAAGAAGATGACCAAGGAAACACCTTGTGGTTAGTTTCGCAAGCCGAGTACTGAATAAAAGTGAGCGTAACTACCATACTACAGAGAAGGAATTACTCAGCATTGTATTTGCGTGTAACAAATTCCGAACTTACATTTTGGGTTACTCATTAATGGTCAGGACAGATCACAAATCGATATCCTTTCTGAAGAACTGCAAATTAAGTCATGGGAGACTTGCGAGATGGACACTAGCATTGCAGGAATACAACATTAACTGGGAGTACGTACCTGGGAAGTACAACGTAGCAGCAGATGTGCTATCGAGAGTCAACATACAAAACCAAACTTTCGAGGGAGAAAGGGAGACGGTAGCAAAAGTATATCATATTATAAAGGACAGAACAGAACTAGCCGAGATAATAAATAAAATCAAACTCCAGCAAAAGAGTGATGAGAAGTTGAGCAACATTTGCAAGAGATTAATTGACCAAGACGAGAGAATCACCCCATACTACTGTATATACAAAGACGTTCTATTTATAAAAGACAGGAACCAAACAACCAGTGGAAATTAATTATACCTAAAACTATGGAGAAGGAGATCACCATGGACTACCACATTAGATATGGGCACATGGGAGCTATCAAGGTAATCAAAGCATTAGAAGAAAATGCATATTTCAAGGATATTAACAGGAGAATACGCAGCTACATTAGAAATTGCCACCTATGCCAGTTGGTAAAGTGTAACAACGATAGGAAGGAAGGTTTAATGATACCAATCACCTCATCTAAGAAGCTAGAAAAAGTATTTGTAGATATTTGTGGTCCATTACCTAGGAGTGGGGGAAGACGACAATACAAATTCATTGTCATTATCTTCGACCACTACACTAAATTTACTAAGCTATATCCAATCAACAGAGCCACCACAAAAAATCTGTTGAATATAATTCTATACAAATACATGACAGAAGTAGGAGCGCCAGGGTCAATAATCACTGACCATGGGACCCAATTCAATGGGAGAAGATGGAGGGAAACACTGCTGAATAAGGGAGTGAAAACCTTCAAAACATCAGTATACCACCCTAGCAGCAACCCCGCTGAACGAGTACTCCGAGAAGTAGGAAGAATCCTGAGAACATACTGTCACCAACAACAAAGAAAATGGGAAGAGTATTTACCAGCTGCGGAGGATTTTATTAACCTGGCATACCACCAAGCAATAAATACAACCCCATTTACGGCTATGTTTGAGAGAAGACCTCCTAGAGAAATTGCAGAATTGATAGAATTTCCCCCATGCGATGATTACACATTTGACCAAGTAAAATTTTATAACAAGACTGTCGAACGAGCAGAGAAGATGCGAGAAAAATATAAGAAACAACAACCCAAAGTAATTAAATATAAAATAGGAGAGCTAGTATTGCTAAAAAATCGAGAGCTCCCCAGTACCATTGAAGGAATTGCAAAAAAGTTCCTACTACTATATACTGGACCCTATACAATCATAAAAGATAATCAAAACAACACATACGAAATTATGGACCCCCATACCAATAGAACCAAGGGAGTCTATAATCAAGCTTCATTGAAAAAATATTATAACAGTCCAGAATAAGTGTTCAAAAATCAAACACTTGAAGGAGTAGAGGAGAAGAACACCAAAGTGAGTAATATGAGAGGAGGCTACTATTATAAAGGAAAGAAGTGACAGAAAAATGTTTATTACATGAATATTGTATACCATGAGAAAAGAAAAAACTATAATCTAATAAATATACCATAACAAAACAAGCAACTAGTGAACACACTTAAGATATTTTAAACAAAGTTTACTATCACTTTGAGAAAAATTTTGTACTATCCAGAATAAAATGTTAAAAATTATGACATTTGCTAGAAGAGAGAAGAAGACCATTAAAGAGAATATTATGCAGAGGAGATAGTGAGAAGGTGAATTGATCGAGAAGAAGAAGAAAGAAAAAATCAATATGAAGAACAATTTTGTCACGATAAGAAGAGAAGAAAAAATGAAGAATATTTACACATGCTATTTGTCAACAACATTAGCTAAAAACGATCTACAGAATAGAAGAAGGAATCCAGAAAAGAGTGTATAATAAAATATAAAAGGCAAAAGAGTTAATAACCCCTAGAGTGTTTATTATTATTAGTTGAAAGAGACTACTTATAAATATTGTTATTTAATGAATTGACTGTAGAAATGTTCCAGCAATCATTTAACTGGGCAGGGATGATGTTCCCCTGATCTCAGAAAAAGTGTAGTTTTGAACGACGGAGTTAGGTAAGCCAATAGAGCCCACCCGGATCGATTTCAGCTACTAAGTTAGAAAAAAAAATGTTAGGGAAAGTAAATATTTTAGGGAAAAAACACAACAGCCGAGAATATAATTAAACAAGATTCCAGAATTATGAAGAAGGAGGAATTGTAGAAAAAAAATAATGAACTGAAGACAAGTGTAAGAGTAAATACAAAATATGAAAACATCATGTGTGACTTAAAAGTGAAATGAAAAAAAAATTGATAATTTCTTCAATCATAAAACAAAGATATCAGAAATAATCAATTCTAATAAGGAGGCAATGTGTAACGGTACATATAACACCACATCCACCAACGTACCGGAATTTAATTTAAAAGCCAACACTAGTAAGAATACATAAAAGGTCTAGAATACCACCATGGATACAGAAGGAGAAAGTACCATATGTTAAAATAAGTGAAGTATCATTAAAAAGAAATCAATAGTAAATGTACCAATAAAGAAGAAAAGAAGAATAAGGACGAGACGACTGACATACCTTACCCAATAAATCAGTAAGAAGAACAATGGAAACAAAAGAAGAAAGAAGAATCAGTGGGAAGAACAATGGAAACAAAGGAAGAATGAAGAGTCAGGGAGAAGAACACAACAATAACGACCTCAAGAAGGAAGAAAGAAGAAACAATACGAAGGAGACAAGTTAAAACCACATCATGTATAAAAATAACTAAGAGTGAGAAAGAGATCAGTGAAGAAAGAAGAAGGAAGATATCCAGACCAGACACAAGGAAAAAGGGGAAAAAATGGAAGTATAACAAACTAACATAAACCTTTAAAAGAATAATTGTACTAAGAAGAAAGAAGAAATGTTAATTAATTACATGATATAAATCCCTAAGCTGTATGGTAAAGTCAACACTGACCACAACTCATTTGATGAATACATTCATTGTCTATGTAACATAAACTGTTATCAATAAGGACTGAATAGTGTAAATAAAGAGTCACCAATAACTTGAATAAGAATAGGATAAGTTTATTGTAGCTAAATGATGTGTAGATATAAAATAAAAGAAGACTAGGTTTCAAAATATGAATGACCAATTGTACAGTGGGAGTGATGTTAGTAAAAACCCACTGATTAACAATAAATAAGACAATACAAGAGTAAACCAAAGGTGCAATAATAATAACCAATAACCAATGTACAAACATTGAATGAAAGCCAGTCAACCAGATTAATGCAGAAATACACAGACAGCAGCAATACATTGCTGCTTACTAAACCTACAACATAACCTACTCTGGGCAACCAGTTTTCAATAAAACTTAATGAAAATAAAGGCAAAATAATATTAAACCAGAATGTATTGAGCTAGGAAGTAACTAGATAATATAAAGAATGTTTTGTACACAATAGATAGTATAATAACTAAATATAAAAACTATATTTATGTAAACCAAATATGACTATATGCTTGTAATGGCAAAGATACATGATGCAACCAAAATTATGTTATAAACTTATTATACAAAGATAGTAACTCAACTAACAACCTGAAGTAGGACAGAATACTGTTCAGATGAACAAATTCAATCAAAATAACTATCTAAATAATCCATATAACTGTAATAACAACAAAACTATTGTAACAACTAGCTGCAAGCAATGTTGACAGCTACTAAACCAAGGTATTAACAGATTCAAATGCAGAATAAACTGCAGCACAATGATAATAATATCATTGTGACCATTTTAACTATCATTTGGATAACAATCAGAATAGTATGTATGGAGTACCAAACATACAGTAAGGTAACTCCATAAAGTATGACAAGCCTAATTACTAAACTATAATTAAGACACTAAACTAATAATGTAGGGAAAAAGAACACTGTCAATAGTGTCTAAACCCATCGAGGTGTAAATAGATCATGTTAGAAATTAATTAAATGTTATTATTACTAGAATATAAGAAAAACAAAAATGTATAGTCATAGGCCTATGTTGGAATCTATGAAATCGGACATAGTATTAGTATTAAGGCATAGTTTTAAGGGAAAATTGTACAGTAGATTAAGAATAAGTTATTACCACCGAAAATAGAATAAAAACAATATATTATTAATAAATAATAGCTTAATGGACACTAAGTATAAATACCAAGTGCGAATTCAGCAACCCCGAATCCGAAATATATGATGAGCGGATTCAAATTAATCGTCATAAAAAATCATAAACAATGAGGGTAATCACAATGACATCAGTGCAATTATAAGAAAGATATTGGACTTATAAAAATAATTGTATAATGCTGAACCCTTCCGCGTGGGTATGTCGACCACAAATTCTTAATCTTGTCCCCATAAAGTGATGCGGCTGTAAGCGTCTGTTTTGACGAAGTCCGCCGAAAATAGACGAATTAAAATATATTGACCAATCAGATCCTATAAAAAATCCGAGATACATCATTCCGACAGAGGAAGCGAAGTCAGTCTTTTACCATCAACGAAGCGAACTACATGCTCATCATTTCTCCAGAAAAACGTGCTTTTGACAGCAACCAGATGTAAACACATGTTAACCTCAAACCAAGAGTGGAGGTTATGTCAAATGAAGAAATAGTGCAGTATATTTTTAAGTGAAAATAATTCGGAGTACATGCGCATAGGAGTGAGTGCAGTGGAGCGATAAAAATTCAATTATTAATTAAAAAATTTTAATTAATTAAAAAGTTTAAGAAAAAAGTGTAAACACTACGAACGACCAGTTACGAAAGTATCAAATACCCACAGCTATTATATTATGATTGTATAGTAATAGATATAACAGAACGCTAATAGCGACTTGAATTAACATCCGTTAATCAATTAAATACCCTATTCTTAAAGGAAGGGAACTCTGTAATACGAATAAACAATGTCAAATTTGAACGCTATAGTTAACGACAATTTTAACGATTTGTATAACTCGAATGTTTAGAATAAGTAAAGACATTGTATAATCAATGAAGGGAGTATGTGCCCTAACCATTAGTCAGATAAGAGTGTTTAATATTTTGTTTCTAAAATTAAATAAGAGTTACACCAGAGAGTGGCATAAATATATTCAATGAATTACAATTACCTGAAATAGGTACATCCAGTTTTGGAGATGATCATAATTCTTGACACTAAATTATAATGATTATTATTATCACTTATTAACAAATAATTAATAACTTTTAACCAAACAAGGTTGCACTAACCTATCTTAATGCCTATGTTTAACCATGAACAGTTGTTCATATTTTATATTTTTTTAAATAATAATCCATGAATTCACATCTTATATACTTGTTATAACCGTAGCAAATTTATTAAATATGTGTATTTTGCAGACTCAAAGAACCTACTACAATTATTAATGACATTACAAGTTTAATAACACTACATAACCTGTTTGTTTGTCAACACAACATAGGACTAGCCAAATGCAGTCATACCAACTTGAGCTTTTTAAATGTTTTAGAGTCCATGTTCAAATTTAAATATTAACTGTTAACCAGAAAGAAAAGTAAATTATATTATTGTACTAAATTTTACTGTTTTAGAATTGAATAAATCATTATTGTTATTTCTACCTTTGAAAGAGTTGGCTTTTATTGTAATCAGTAAATACAGCTTAGTGAGAAAAACGAGACGGTTGGTACCATACTTCCAAAGCGAATCATTCAAATGGAATGATTTTTTCCAACTGTACTGACCTATATATATTATTACAAAGTATAATTTATCATAAATATCATGTTTGTGTATGTTTGTGATAGTGTATAGGCAGGACATTACTGATCTTCTCACCACCGCTGATCAACGGAGAGCCAACGGAACTTCAAGTGAATCAATTCTAAGAAGTGAATAAAAACTATTTTCTAAACCAATTAAACTGACAATTAAAATGTCGGAAAAGAGTGTAAGTAACCGACTGGATTCAACAATAGGTTGAATTGAGTGGAATTAGTCACTAAACAACCACATAATAATAAAATACAAGCTTGAATAATAATAATTAACAGATTGCAAGACCCCATATTAAACAAAAACAACCCTGAGATTAATACTTAATAATACTTATAAAAATTTAAACTATAGACGGACATTCGTCAAGTAATAAATTGACGCATCCAACGTGAGAAGAATAACACCGACAAACGTCATATAGGTTATAAATTGTCGCACAACGTTCGAGCGAAATTAGGTGAAAAAATATTCAACCTAATTTATAAAAAATAATCATCAACCTAATTTTCGAGGCAGCTGCAATACACAGAACCAAAAATGCAACGGAGAGCAAGCTCTAAGAAACGTGCGGCGGAAGTAGATAAAGAAATAAACATGGATGATAAGCAGGCGACACCAGTCGAAGACCTAGAAGAAATATTACCCCCTACAGAACCCAGCCGACCTGTACAACCAGAGGAACGACTCGAAAGACCCATACAAACAGGGGACGTGAATTACCAGGAAATGATGCGAATGATTATTGAAGGTAATAATAAAACAATGGAAACTTTAAGTAAGAGGATGGAGGAAAATACCAACAAATCAATCTAGTCATTAAATAAAAATATGGAATCGATGAATAAGAAGATTGATGATAGCCAGAAAAAGACGGAGGAAACCAATAAAAATATCGAATTATTAAAGGAAGATTTTAATAAGAAATTAAATAAAAATAACGAGTCTTTAACCAAAAATATGGAGTCGATTCATAAGAAGATGGATGACAATCAGAAAAATATCGCATTATTAAGGGAAGATTTCAAAGGGGAATTAAACAAGAAGACAGAAGAGACAAATAAAGTCATAGCTTCATTGAAGGAAGATACCCAAGAATTGAGCAAGAAGATTGATGACAGTATCGAAGATAGTAACAAGAAGATTGAAGTTATCAGCCAGAGAATCGAAGAAAGTCATGAAAAATTAAATACGAAAATAGAAGAGGAAATAACCGAAGTCAGACGGGAAGTTTCTGAAATTAGCGAGAGGTGTGAAGAAAACCAACAAGAAATACAGAGAACGAAAGAGACACTTCAGACCCGAGTAAATAACATCGAAGAATCCCATTTAAATAAATTTGAAGTCATTACAAAGAAACAAGAAGACTTGAGAACGAGATGTGAGGAAATCACCGCCACAGTGAACGATGTTCGGGAGCAAGTACACACCGACAAAGAGAAAATGGCCGAGCTTCAACGGCGAGAACGCAATAATTTTAGGGAAGAAATTAATTTATTCCGAAGTCAACCAATACAAGTGACCGGAGTAACGAACGTGGGGAATCGTGAATTAATAAATTTCAAAAATTATAAGAAGAATCCCATGGAGTTCATCGAAAGAGTGGAAGAAAATATCGCCCGTACACGCAAAACTAGATGGTCTACTATCAGAAACATGTTAGACGAATATTTTAAAGACGTGCACGATAATTGGTGGACGGCTACCCGACATGAGGTACAAAATTATACGGATTTCAAGACGCTATTTAAAACGAAATACTGGTCCGAATCGACACAGAACATAGTACGTGACGACATCTGTAACGGGAAGTATGACCGTAGTAGAGGAGCAACACTCACAGCGTATTTCCTGGGCAAAGTGTGTATGGCCAGAAATCTCGAACCGAAGATACCTGAAGAATGCCTCGTTACTAAATTGGCGTACCATTTCGAAGAGGGCGTGGCTAGAGCGAGACTGAACGGACAGATACGAACAATCCAAACTATGTCCGCGTTATTAGAAAACTATGAACAGGAGAAGTATTATCGGAGGAGTCGGCAGAGACAAGACCCATATTTTGATAGAAACGGTCAGGCCGGATACCGGAATAATTATCGAGGTAATTACAATAATACGAACGGAGATAATGCTGACCAAAATCCGAGACCAAATAGTAATGGGAATAATTATCCGCCAGATAGGAATAACACGAATTACCGACCAAATTATAATAATAATTATAATCAGAATCCTCCTAACAACAACCACCATCCTAATTATAACAGTGGAAATCAGTATCGGCCAAATAATGGTAACACCCCCTACCGACCAAATAACAACAATCGCCAGTACCGACCGAACAACGGGAACAACCAAAATCAAAGCAATTTTAGGAGAGCGAATTATGTTCGTGCTGACGACAGAAATGGAGGGAGATACTTCTATCAGGGACATCGAAGCTTTAATGAAGATAATAATCCGTACAGCCAGGACGTAAGGAGTAGAGAATCTGGGTACGACACACGAAGGAGCCGCAGTAGCGAGGATTTACACAGAAACAATAATAGTGGACATCAGTACAACAATGCAAATAGACCAGAAGAAAGGGAGAATCGAACCCCCAGCACTAGTGAAAGGAGCGGAGAAGAGAACGCTACCTCTTTAAACGGACAGCGGCAGTGAAAACTTACTTAAAACCCTCACTGATCCGATCTATTGGGTACGACGAACTACGACAACGGACGAAAAATCAAAAGACATTTACTATTATACGAAATCACTACCTGAAGGACATCAGAGGTGACCTGATGGAAGAAGAAGTCACAGAAAATAATAATAATAACAACAGCGAAATCGCTTATATTTCCGCCGAAGTGAATGGCGTGTTTACCAAAATCATGATAGATACAGGAGCTAATGTATCGCTCATCGATCAATTAGAATTGAACAAAATACAGAGTAGGCGTAAGGAGACAATATCGACCTTACCGATAAATAATATCACTTTGATCGGAGCGACCGGACGACAAAATAAAACCATAAGAAAGCAGGTCCAACTAGAAGTTACCAGTCAAGGGAAAACACTTTCTATAATATTTTTAGTAGCCAGTGGGTTACCATTCAGTTTATTGATAGGCTGTGACGCATTAAGAAAATACGCAGCTATAATAGATATGAGCAGAGCAAAAGTATCCCTGAGCTCAAATTGTGTGCAATGGACGGCGGAGTTAATTGGAAGCGAAGAAGCCCCTCACGACCGGATCATTTGTTATATTAAAGAAGATAATAATTATAGGAACACAACACCCAGAGAAAAAATGAATTGTGACCATGAAAATGACGACTTATGGGAGGAGAAGTTAGAAGAAATCCGGAGGTTCCAAACAGCCAAAAGCGATAGAAGAATAACCGACAACCAAGTAGAAAAATTGATTGCGATTTATGAACGATATAGACACGTATTTTCCAATGCTCCCGGAAAAGTAAAGGACTTCCAATGTGAGATTAAATTCAAGGAAGCAGCCGATTTTAAAAAGAAATCATACCCCATTGCCTATTCTCAAAAAGAAGCGGTCCGAGCTGAAATAAACTGACTCATTGAAGAAGATATTAATTATTGAATATAGTTGTTCACCCTATACAAATCCTATAGTGGCAGTGCCAAAGAAAAACGGCCAAGTGAGAATATGTTTGGATGCCAGAGAAATCAACAAAATTATAATCAACGATCAAACATCACCAGGTGAGATCGAAGAGCTATTGAAGAAATTTTATGGTACCCGTTTTATCAGTACCTGGGACACCGTATGCGGGTATTGGAAAGTGGAGTTGCACCCCAATAGCCGAAAATACATGGCATTTATATTCGAAGGGCGCAACTACCAATTTAAGAGGCTGCCCTTCGGTCTGGTAAATTCAGTGGCCGTATTTGTAAAGTGTATGGACCAGGTTCTAGGACAGGAGGCCCTACAATTCACTACGGTATATGTTGACGATTTGTTGATTACATCTGACAACTGGGAAGATCACTGTAACAGAATTGAGAAGGTACTATCGAAACTAGCAGAAAATAATATGACGCTGAAACTAGAGAAGTCAAAGTTCATCGCCGATGAAGTACAATTTCTGGGGTTCAACTTATCCGAAAATGGCATCACCCCATCACAGGAGAAAATCGAAGCAATACAATCATTCCCAACACCCAAGAACAAAAAGCAGTTACAATCATTTTTAGGTATCTGCAACTATTACCGAAAATTCCAAAACAACTACTCAAAATTAACAGCCGAATTTTTGCAACAACTATCCTCTAAAGACAAGTGGAAATGGGGAGCAGAACAGGATACCACTTTCAAGCTAATAAAGGAAAAATTTTTGGAGTCAATAATGTTACACCACCCCGACTTTAAAAGAACATTTTATATGAATTGCGACGCCAGCGACGTAAGTCTAGGATCTGTCCTATATCAAGAAGATGACCAAGGAAACACCTTGTGGTTAGATTCGCAAGCCGAGTACTGAATAAAAGTGAGCGTAACTACCATACTACAGAGAAGGAATTACTCAGCATTGTATTTGCGTGTAACAAATTCCGAACTTACATTTTGGGTTACTCATTAATGGTCAGGACAGATCACAAATCGATATCCTTTCTGAAGAACTGCAAATTAAGTCATGGGAGACTTGCGAGATGGACACTAGCGTTGCAGGAATACAACATTAACTGGGAGTACGTACCTGGGAAGTACAACGTAGCAGTAGATGTGCTATCGGGAGTCAACATACAAAACCAAACTTTCGAGGGAGAAAGGGAGACGGTAGCAAAAGTATATCATATTATAAAGGACAGAACAGAACTAGCCGAGATAATAAATAAAATCAAACTCCAGCAAAAGAGTGATGAGAAGTTGAGCAACATTTGCAAGAGATTAATTGACCAAGACGAGAGAATCACCCCATACTACTGTATATACAAAGACGTTCTATTTATAAAAGACAGGAACCAAACAACCAGTGGAAATTAATTATACCTAAAACTATGGAGAAGGAGATCACCATGGACTACCACATTAGATATGGGCACATGGGAGCTATCAAGGTAATCAAAGCATTAGAAGAAAATGCATATTTCAAGGATATTAACAGGAGAGTACACAGCTACATTAGAAATTGCCACCTATGCCAGTTGGTAAAGTGTAACAACGATAGGAAGGAAGGTTTAATGATACCAATCACCTCATCTAAGAAGCTAGAAAAAGTATTTGTAGATATTTGCGGTCCATTACCTAGGAGTGGGGGAAGACGACAATACAAATTCATTGTCATTATCTTCGACCACTACACTAAATTTACTAAGCTATATCCAATCAACAGAGCCACCACAAAAAATCTGTTGAATATAATTCTATACAAATACATGACAGAAGTAGGAGCGCCAGGGTCAATAATCACTGACCATGGGACCCAATTCAATGGGAGAAGATGGAGGGAAACACTGCTGAATAAGGGAGTGAAAACCTTCAAAACATCAGTATACCACCCTAGCAGCAACCCCGCTGAACGAGTACTCCGAGAAGTAGGAAGAATCCTGAGAACATACTGTCACCAACAACAAAGAAAATGGGAAGAGTATTTACCAGCTGCGGAGGATTTTATTAACCTGGCATACTACCAAGCAATAGATACAACCCCATTTACGGTTATGTTTGAGAGAAGACCTCCTAGAGAAATTGCAGAATTGATAGAATTTCCCCCATGCGATGATTACACATTTGACCAAGTAAAATTTTATAACAAGACTGTCGAACGAGCAGAGAAGATGCGAGAAAAATATAAGAAACAACAACCCAAAGTAATTAAATATAAAATAGGAGAGCTAGTATTGCTAAAAAATCGAGAACTCCCCAGTACCATTGAAGGAATTGCAAAAAAGTTCCTACTACTATATACTGGACCCTATACAATCATAAAAGATAATCAAAACAACACATACGAAATTATGGACCCCCATACCAATAGAACTAAGGGAGTCTACAATCAAGCTTCATTGAAAAAATATTATAACAGTCCAGAATAAGTGTTCAAAAATCAAACACTTGAAGGAGTAGAGGAGAAGAACACCAAAGTGAGTAATATGAGAGGAGGCTACTATTATAAAGGAAAGAAGTGACAGAAAAATGTTTATTAAATGAATATTGTATATCACGAGAAAAGAAAAAACTATAATCTAATAAATATACCATAACAAAACAAGCAACTAGTGAACACACTTAAGATATTTTAAACAATGTTTACTATCACTATGAGAAAAATTTTGTACTATCCAGAATAAAATGTTAAAAATTATGACATTTGCTAGAAGAGAGAAGAAGACCATTAAAGAGAATATTATGCAGAGGAGATAGTGAGAAGGAGAATTGATCGAGAAAAAGAAGAAGAAAGAAAAAATCAATATGAAGAACAATTTTGTCACGATAAGAAGAGAAGAAAAAATGAAGAATATTTACACATGCTATTTGTCAACAACATTAGTTAAAAACGATCTACAGAATAGAAGAAGGAATCCAGAAAAGAGTGTATAATAAAATATAAAAGGCAAAAGAGTTAATAACCCCTAGAGTGTTTATTATTATTAGTTGAAAGAGACTACTTATAAATATTGTTATTTAATGAATTGACTGTAGAAATGTTCCAGCAATCATTTAACTGGGCAGGGATGATGTTCCCCTGATCTCAGAAAAAGTGTAGTTTTGAACGACGGAGTTAGGTAAGCCAATAGAGCCCACCCAGATCGATTTCAGCTACTAAGTTAGAAAAAAAAAAATGTTAGGGAAAGTAAATATTTTAGGGAAAAAACACAACAGCCGAGAATATAATTAAACAAGATTCCAGAATTATGAAGATGGAGGAATTGTAGAAAAAAATAATGAACTGAAGACAAGTGTAAGAGTAAATACAAAATATGAAAACATCATGTGTGACTTAAAAGTGAAATGAAAAAAAAAAAAATTGATAATTTCTTCAATCATAAAACAAAGATATCAGAAATAATCAATTCTAATAAGGAGGCAATATGTAACCGTACATATAACACCACATCCACCAACGTACCGGAATTTAATTTAAAAGCCAACACTAGTAAGAATACATAAAAGGTCTAGAATACCACCATGGATACAGAAGGAGAAAGTACCATATGTTAAAATAAGTGAAGTATCATTAAAAAGAAATCAATAGTAAATGTACCAATAAAGAAGAAAAGAAGAATAAGGACGAGACGACTGACATACCTTACCCAATAAATCAGTGAGAAGAACAATGGAAACAAAAGAAGAAAGAAGAATCAGTGGGAAGAACAATGGAAACAAAGGAAGAATGAAGAGGCAGGAAGAAGAACACAACAATAACGACCTCAAGAAGGAAGAAAGAAGAAACAATACGAAGGAGACAAGTGAAAACCACATCATGTATAAAAATAACTAAGAGTGAGAAAGAGATCAGTGAAGAAAGAAGAAGGAAGATATCCAGACCAGACACAAGGAAAAAGGGGAAAAAATGGAAGTATAACAAACTAACATAAACCTTTAAAAGAATAATTGTACTAAGAAGAAAGAAGAAATGTTAATTAATTACATGATATAAATCCCTAAGCTGTATGGTAAAGTCAACACTGACCACAACTCATTTGATGAATACATTTATTGTCTATGTAACATAAACTGTTATCAATAAGGACTGAATAGTGTAAATAAAGAGTCACCAATAACTTGAATAAGAATAGGATAAGTTTATTGTAGCTAAATGATGTGCAAAATAATATTAAACCAGAATGTATTGAGCTAGGAAGTAACTAGATAATATAAAGAATGTTTTGTACACAATAGATAGTATAATAACTAAATATAAAAACTATATTTATGTAAACCAAATATGACTATATGCTTGTAATGGCAAAGATACATGATGCAACCAAAATTATGTTATAAACTTATTATACAAAGATAGTAACTCAACTAACAACCTGAAGTAGGACAGAATACTGTTCAGGTGAACAAATTCAATCAAAATAATTATCTAAATAATCCATATAACTGTAATAACAACAAAACTATTGTAACAACTAGCTGCAACAATGTTGACAGCTACTAAACCAAGGTATTAACAGATTCAAATGCAGAATAAACTGCAGCACAATGATAACAATATCATTGTGACCATTTTAACTATCATTTGGATAACAATCAGAATAGTATGTATAGAGTACCAAACATAGAGTAAGGTAACTCCATAAAGTATGACAAGCCTAATTACTAAACTATAATTAAGGCACTAAACTAATAATGTAGGGAAAAAGAACACTGTCAATAGTGACTAAACCCATTGAGGTGTAAATAGATCATGTTAGAAATTAATTAAATATTATTATTTCTAGAATATAAGAAAAACAAAAATGTATAGTCATAGGCCTAAGTTTGAATCTATGAAAACGGACATAGTATTAGTATTAAGGCATAGTTTTAAGGGAAAATTGTACAGCAGATTAACAATAAGTTATTACCACCGAAAATAGAATAAAAACAATATATTATTAATAAATAATAGCTTAATGGACACTAAGTATAAATACCAAGTGCGAATTCAGCAACCCCGAATCCGAAATATATGATGAGGGGATTCAAATTAATCGTCATAAAAAATCATAAACAATGAGGTTAATCACAATGACATCAGTGCAATTATAAGAAAGATATTGGACTTATAAAAATAATTGTATAATGCTGAACCCTTCCGCGTGGGTATGTCGACCACAAATTCTTAATCTTGTCCCCAAAAAGTGATGCGGCTGTAAGCGTCTGTTTTGACGAAGTCCGCCGAAAATAGACGAATTAAAATATATTGACCAATCAGATCCTATAAAAAATCCGAGATACATCATTCCGACAGAGGAAGCGAAGTCAGTCTTTTACCATCAACGAAGCGAACTACATGCTCATCGTTTCTCCAGAAAAACGTGCTTTTGACAGCAACCAGATGTAAACACACGTTAACCTCAAACCAGGAGTGGAGGTTATGTCAAATGAAGAAATAGTGCAGTATATTTTTAAGTGATAATAATTCGGAGTACATGCGCATAGGAGTGAGTGCAGTGGAGCGATAAAAATTTAATATATAACAGAACGCTAATAGCGACTTGAATTAACATCCGTTAATCAATTAAGTACCCTATTCTTAAAGGAAGGGAACTCTGTAATACGAATAAACAATGTCAAATTTGAACGCTATAGTTAACGACAATTTTAACGATTTGTATAACTCGAATGTTTAGAATAAGTAAAGACATTGTATAATCAATGAAGGGAGTATGTGCCCTAACCATTAGTTAGATAAGAGTGTTTAATATTTTGTTTCTAAAATTAAATAAGAGTTACACCAGAGAGTGGCATAAATATATTCAATGAATTACAATTACCTGAAATAGGTACATCCAGTTTTGGAGATGATCATAATTCTTGACACTAAATTATAATGATTATTATTATCACTTATTAACAAATAATTAATAACTTTTAACCAAACAAGGTTGCACTAACCTATCTTAATGCCTATGTTTAACCATGAACAGTTGTTCATATTTTATATTTTTTTAATTAATAATCCATGAATTCATATCTTATATACTTGTTATAACCGTAGCAATTTTATTAAATATGTGTATTTTGCAGACTCAAAGAACCTACTACAATTATTAATGACATTACAAGTTTAATAATACTACGTAACCTATTTGTTTGTCAACACAACATACGACTAGCCAAATGCAGTCATACCAACTTGAGCTTTTTAAATGTTTTAGAGTCCATGTTCAAATTTAAATATTAACTGTTAACCAGAAAGAAAAGTAAACTATATTATTGTACTAAATTTTACTGTTTTAGAATTGAATAAATCATTATTGTTATTTCTACCTTTGAAAGAGTTGGCTTTTATTGTAATAAGTAAATACAGCTTAGTGAGAAAAACGAGATGGTTGGTACCATACTTCCAGAGCGAATCATTCAAATGGAATGATTTTTTCCAACTGTACTGACCTATATATATTTTGTTCCAAAGTATAAATTATCATAAATATCATGTTTGTGTATGTTTATGTTAGTGTATAGGCAGGACATTACTGATCTTCTCACCACCGCTGATCAACGGAGAGCCAACGGAACTTCAAGTGAATCAATTCTAAGAAGTGAATAAAAACTATTTTCTAAACCAATTAAACTGACAATTAAAATGTCGGAAAAGAGTGTAAGTAACCGACTGGATTCAACAATAGGTTGAATTGAGTGGAATTAGTCACTAAACAACCACATAATAATAAAATACGAGCTTGAATAATAATAATTAACAGATTGCAAGACCCCATATTAAACAAAAACAACCCTGAGATTAATACTTAATAGTACTTATAAAAATTTAAATTATAGACGGACATTCGTCAAGTAATAAATTGATGCATCCAACGTGAGAAGAATAACACCGACAAACGTCATATAGGTTATAATAATTACCAGTAAACATTACACATCAATAATTATACCAAACAGATTTGTTAGCTCCAAGCTATATAGTTTTATATCCATATGCAGAGTGTTCAAGGAGGAAAGATAAATGTTTCAAGAGGTGATTCTAGAGCTAAAAATAGGATTAAAATGTTATAAAAACGTAGCTTCAGAAATGCTTTGTTTTCAAGTTATTGCCAGATAAAGTGTAATCCATGTTTCTGTTCTGAAGGAGTAGTAATGGAATATAAATATTCCTGGAAGACAAATTATGGGCCAAAATTGGTGGTTGCCATATGTTGTTTAATCTGAGATATTGAAAAAAAAATATCCTATAGTTTTTGTATTTTGCAAGAAAATTGCTTAAAAGTATAAAAACTTGAGTTAAAAAATCATAAGTATTTAGGTTTATTGTACAATAATTTTGTTAAATTACTAATAAACAACAACAATTTTTAGTTAGAGTATATATAATTAGCTTTCATTCTGAAAAAAAAACTGATGTGAATAACATCAATGAAAAACAAACAAATGTTTAAGAAATTCGACTTTTATTAAATCATGATGCGGTAAAAAAATGTTATATTTCTAAGTCAAATTCAAAATAGCACATGTTTTATTTATAAAATACCTAAAATATTACAGCAAAATTTTATTTTTTTAGGTGGGGAAAATTGTTTTTGCAAAATTATAGGTATCTGCTGCATACAGCTATGTTTTAATAAGCCAAATAACTGGTTACCAAGTAGGCCTTTACCATGACCATATATTTATTTAAAATCTGTGCAGAAAATTTTAATGCACTCCAGCATCACTGAGAATTTCAGGTGTGATACCAACAATAGCTGCTTCATCTGTAGTCATTAGTCATAAACATGTATGCAGTGATTCACATTAATCCATTCACACAAGCATGTTGCTCAGTGTAATGTGCTTGCTAAGGTGCTGCACTTGCCTTGCATTAGATTAGATTAAATTCATGAAAACTTGGTGTTCTCCATATACTACACTGTAATATTACGTTTCCTAGAAATTCTTTACAAATTTTTTGTGGGACCACATTCAACTGCTTGAAGAATATTTTCAATTTCATCTTCATGTTCAAGTTATCATTTAGAAAAAATATGATTCCAAGGAAGAATACCATTTTGACACAAAATCTTCATGAAGTACCTTCTGGTCTAGAAAACCTCCTTACTGAGTGTGCAGAATAAGTAAGTAACTAAGTAAATGTGCAGAATTCTGCAACTCAAACTCTTGGATTTCCATTGCAAAGTCTATACACTTAAACCATATCAGAATAATCACTTAATAATCAGAATGAATAAATTAGTAAGGTATTTTTAAAGGACAATTGAAATAGAAGTTTAGTTCTTATAAACACAAAAATTATATTTTAATTTCAAATATAAATAAACACAATTAAATCAAAGCTAAATTCTTACATACACAGATTAAATTCAAGGCTATAACCAACATACTGCTGTGGAGATCACCGCTATGCGGACAGTGGGGCCACGTCGGAGACAGCAGCGCTGGCCAAACGGTCCTCATATGTACCGGGAGGTTTCTCCGCTGTGACTCGGACGCGTCACCGCTGGCTCCAGGGCACACAACTACCAGACTTTGGCTAGGCTGAGCACCTCACTTGTTGAGATCCTCTCCCCTACCCAACTGCAAAAGGAGCATACCATCCCACCCACTTGACCTTGCATTTCTAAAGTCCTTGAGAGAGCACGACCTACTATCAGTCATCAGAGGAGTCACTCCGGGCTACCATGCAGGGGCCTTGAGCCCCGTCCCCCCATGAGCTACGAGCTACCACGCATTCCTCCTATTGTAATTTCTGACAACAGGAATTACACACAATTGCTTCGTTCCCTATCTCAAGCTCTCCCTTCGGTCAAGGTCGAGGCGAGGTGCCAAGGCGCCTCGCTAAAGCTAGCGACCGCTACTATCCCAGACTACCGCTCTGTTCAGGCATTCCTGACAGGGCGCAACATCTCTTTCCATACTTTTACCCTCCCGTCAGAGCGCGAAATAAAGGTCGCTCTGTCGGGAATACCTTCCTTTACTGAGCCTGATGCCATCGGCCGGAACTTGTTGCGCTCGGCTATGCGCCGACTGCGGTAAGCGTCGAGCATGTTGGCAAAGGTGATGATCGCCGACCTGTCAACAGCTTTCTGGTCAAGTTATTGAAAGTAGGCCCTTTCGAGGAGATTTACACTCTCCAAAATCTTCTGCACCTACGGGTGCAAGTCCGAACATTTGACCCGCGGCCCGGCCCCTCGCAGTGTTTTAACTGCCAGAGATTCGGCCACAGCAGTCTTTTTTGCCATCAACCACCGCGTTGCGTGCGTTTTGCTGAACCTCATCGTGGCTGTGGCTGTGATAAGCCAAAGACGGGGTACACAGCTAATGCTGCAACTGCCAAGGAACCCACCAGGCTAATTACCGAGGCTGCCCAAACTTTATCGCCGCCATGAAACCACAGCGACCTCCTGTGCGTCCTGGCGCACAGGCTGGCCGTGTAGCTGGTCCTGGCCCTAACCGGCGAGAGGCATTCCCACCTCTCACTGGTTCATCTGCCAAGGTTCCGGCAGCAACTCCGGTTGCTTGCGGAGCCGCTGCCTCGCCTGCAGTCGTCGCTTCGGCGCCGCCTGCAGCGGCCTCAACCCCGGCGCCTGCCGGAGCGCCCGCACCTACCTACGCGGCCATGGCCGCTAAATCTGTCCAACCTCCTGCCCGTCCGGGCAAGTCTAAGCGCTCTCGTCGTCGCCGGAACTCCGCCGGCCGACCTACATCACAGGTTCCACCTGTACCAACTCCGCGGGCTCGACCCACCCCCAGTCATCAACCTCAACCTCCCAGCGAGCAGCCTACTACTCAGTCCGTCAGCCCAGCGCCATCTGCTACCCCTGTCGAGGCCAGTCAGGCTTGTCCTCAGGTGTCCCGGGAATCTTCTCGGGCATCGGCGGATCCCCTGACTGGCTGGGCAGATAATCTTGTTGCATCTATAAGGACTGCTCGTGACACGACCACAGTGCTTACCCTAGTCTTCCAGTCTTTAGCTACACTCTTTCCCCTACTTCCCCTGAATGGCTAATAGCCTGAGGATCGTTGCGTGGAACGCATTTGGGTTGCTCCCCAGACGATCTGAACTGATGACTTTCGTGACGGAGTATGATGTTGATATCATACTCCTTTCCGAGACTCATCTGGCTCATTACCACTCGTTTTCCCTTCCTGCCTATGTCTGTCATCGTCAGGATTGTCCCCTTACGGGCTCGCTGTCCCCCCTCGGGGGGTACAGCTGTCTTAGTCCACAGGGGGATATCCCACAGGCTTTTGCCTCCTCTAGATACATCTATTATAGAAGGCTGCGCGGTGGCGGATCGGAGTTGCGCGTTGTTTCTGCGTACCTCCGGCCTGGGCGGCGAACTCCGCCAACGCCCGAGGAGTGGGACGCCCTCCTCGACCACCCCCTCTCAACCTTTGTAGCCGGCGTCTTAAACGCCAAACACCCATCATGGAAAAGCCGCCTTGCCAACGCCTATGGAAATTCTCTGTTCCGGTTCGTCCCTGGCGACCCGGCACTTAATGTCATCGGCCCTGAAGACCCTACCTACTACCCTTTTTTGGCCATCGGCCGGACGTTCTTGACATAGTAGTTGTCAAGAACGTTGCCCGTAACATCGAGGTCTCGTCTGTGTCGGATCTTTTGTCCGTCCGATCACAATCCCCTTGTTATAACTGTTCGAGAGCTGTCGGCGTCACCCCGACTTCCCGCTCAGATTGTTAGGAGAGTCAACTGGCGCTCCTATCATGACGAGCTCTTTCGACGGTTACCATCTCTCCCGGCGGACCCTATCGTTACTCGTGACGATCTGGATCTCCGCGCCACAAATCTTCAGGAATTGGTTCAAGGTGTCATGGATCGACACACCTACGCACTCGAGGTGAATAATCGTAAATCGACCTTACCTCCGGAAGTACTCCACGCCATCTGGCTACGGGGCAAACTCCGCCGCAGATGGCAAAGAACCCGTGACCAAGTTAAGCGACGATTTCAACAACAGTCCCTTTACGTCCAGCAGCTACTGCGGGACGTAAACTCTGATCGATTGGACTCATATCTTAAGTCTCTTGAAGTCGACCACGCCTCCGTCTGGAGAGCGGTGACTAGACTGACCCGCGAGAAGAGAACTCGCAACCCGCTGGAAACCCCGAATGGGATTGTGTCTTCATCAGAAGGCAAGGCTGAGGTCTTCGCCGACTGCACGGAGTCGCAATTTACTGTTCATCGAGGCGTCTCGGACCCTGCCCGCTCGGCAGAAGTCCGGGACTTCCTATCTGGTTATTTTTCTCACCCTCCCGCTGACCCAGACCTCCCGTTCGACAGAGACGAACTCGTTTCGTCTGTCTACCGACTAAACCGCCGTCGCGCCCCCGGTCCTGACCGGATTGGGGCCGCTGCATTACAATATCTCCCGGCCTCAGGCGTTGACCTCGTGCTCGAGCTGTTCAACTCTTGTCTCCGCTACAGTACTTTCCCCGCCTGTGGAAAACTGCCAATATCGTTATGATTCCTAAACCCCGCAAGTCGCGCATGCTTCCTGAAAGCTATCGGCCTATATCTGTCTTGCCAGTTATCTCGAAGGTGTTCGAGCGTCTCCTGCTGGCCCGCATCTCGCCGTTGTTGGATAATTTTATCCGCAACGAACAGTTCGGGTTTCGCAGAGAGCACTCGACCACGCTTCAACTAGTCCGCATGGTTACGCAACTCTCTGACCGCCACCAACAGGCGAGCGGCTACGGCCGCCGCACTGCTGGACGTGAGCAAGGCCTTCGATAAAGTCTGGCACGAAGGTCTTCTCTTCAAACTCGCTAACTCACCCATACCATCGTCCATAGTGTTTTTCCTCCGGTCGTATCTCTGCGACCGAACCTTCAGGGTGAGCGTCGACGGAACCTGCTCTGGAGTTCGTCCCGTCGCCGCCGGTGTACCTCAGGGATCTGTCCTCGGCCCCGTTCTGTACCTTGTGTACACGAACGACCTGCCTGTCTTGCCCGGTGTCACGTTGTCTTTGTTCGTTGACGATGCAATGTATCATTACAGCTCTGTGTCCCCGCGTTTTGCAAGTACACAGCTGCAGCGTCAGTTGGACCAGCTTCCGGACTGGCTACGGAAATGGCGGGTGACGATCAATACGGAGAAATCCGAAGCGATTTGTTTCACTCGTAAGTCCATCTCCCGATGTCAGCCCCTCTCCCTGGAAGGGAGGCCTATCGCCTACAAAGAGTCGGTGAAGTACCTAGGCGTTCGGCTCGACCGGCGTCTTTGCTTCAACGCCCACGTGACTGATACCCTCTCCAATGCTCGCGGCGTCCGAGCCAAACTTTACCTATATCTCGCGTGCCGCAACCCCCTGGCGCTGCGCACGAAAGTTACCCTATATCTATTGTTTCTCCGGTCTGTATTGACCTATGCGGCACCTGTTTGGCGGTCTCTTATCTCCGCCACCAACAGACGTAGGCTGGAAAGTTTCCAATCCAGAACCCTCCGTTCCTTGTCGGGTTCTCCTTGGTTTGTTAGAAACAGTGTAATTCGAGGAGGTCTTCGAGTTCCTACTCTCTCTGCCTTTGTCTGGTCGTTAGCTGCGACTCTCTTTGCCGCAGCTGAGACCTCTTCCTTCCCTTACCTCAGGACCATCAGCACCACGCAACCACCTCCCCCTATCCGGGTCAAACGCCCTCGGGCGATTCTCGATGACCCGCCATAACTTTAAGTAAATTACTTAAAACAAACAAACTGCACATTTACCATCTGACCATGGCCCAGAATTTACCTGAAAAGCTGTTTCCTTCCTCCCTTCCTAGTATGCCGACCGCGCTGAATGCCGCTGCTACGCGCTATCACTGGCACGGAGGCTCTCCGCCTCGCGGGGAGCGACCGACGCCTCACGGCGTCTGCATGCAGGACTGGGAACGGGTGACATCTGTCACCTGAACCCGTTCATGCGGCAGTGCCCACCAATTGCACAACATTTTACAAAGTAAATAAATATGAAACCTTTCTCCCCTACCTTCTCAGTTAACTGGTTGGCGGTTGTCCATTCCACTTCTAGGCACCTGTCGAATGTACCAGCTCTAAGTTTATCCTCAGGCAGCCATTGGGCTCGACCCAGATGCTGCAGTCATGCACCGGGTGCAAAGACGCCCCGCTACTACAGTGCTACATGCTACATGCTACATGCTACATGTGTATATGCTACAGGGAAAGTTGATTGTTAGGGAGAGTTGACTCTGCCTAGGAAGAGTCAACTCTTACTAAAAGTATCAGTAAAAGTTGATTGAAAATAAACAGATCAACTTTTCCTAGGAAGAGTTAACTATGCCTGCTGTGGTTTAGTAAAAGTTGATTCAGAGATGTTGCTCTCCACATGTAACTGCGCGCGCATATCTTTGTTTTCATTATTCCGGCCAGGCAGTCGCCATTACTCGTCTATTTGTTGTAGTGCAATAGTGACCAAGGATTCAGTGTTTTTTTACATTTCAATAATTAGTTTCAGTGTGCAATAATTATGTCAGACTCCAAGGCAGAACTGTTTCGTGAAAAAGTAAAGCTAGAACGCTCGACTTCCAAGGTAAATTCACTGGCATTGACCAAATTGAAATATGATAGCTACATTCAAAAAGTCAAAAATCTAAAAACTGCGAATAAAAAAGAAAGTAATGATCTCAGGTTTTTAAGACGATATGACATTATTGAAGTAAATGGTATTACAAAACTAATACACCCTGTCTCAGACCGAGAAAACATAAGGTATTATGTTTTTGATGAAGAGCTGTTTGGAGTTCTTAATGAAGCGCACATATCCACTAGACATGGAGGAAGAGATCGTATGATTGAGCAATTGAAAGGAAAATTCCAAAATGTTACTACAAAGGACATTCTACTATTTTTAAGCTTGTGCGAACCTTGAGTTCAAAAATTGAAACATAAGAAGAAAGGACTGGTTGTAAAGCCTTTGTTATTCAAGGAAATAAATTCACGATGTCAAGTGGATTTGATTGACTTTCAGTCGCAACCTGATGAAGACTTCAAATTTATAATGGTGTACCAGGATCATTTGACAAAGTTTGTTGTGCTAAGACCACTGAAATCAAAGACTGCAGATGAAGTGTGTGATAACATCATTGATATTTTTACTTTGTTAGGCGCTCCTTGTATTTTACAGTCTGACAATGGCAGAGAATTTGTGAATAAAATTATTGACAGTCTGGTTAATACATGGCCGAACTTCAAAATGGTGCATGGCAAACCGCGACATAGTCAAAGTCAAGGTAGTCAAGGTAGTGTCGAGAGAGCCAACCAGGACATAGAGAATATGATAACCACCTGGATGCAAGACCACAAAACATCAAAATGGAGTGAAGGCTTAAAGTTTATTCAACTTATGAAAAACAGTGCATTGCATAGTGGGATAAAAAGATCCCCGTATGAGTCAATGTTCGGTTGCCCTCCGAGACATGGCTTATCTACTTCAAAACTACCTACTGAGGTATTGGCTAATTTAGAAACAGAAGAGGATCTTCAACGCGCCATTGATCACATTCAGGAACAACAACAACAACAACAACAAGAAAACGAAATTGAAAGTAACGGGAATGGAAATCCTGATGAAAATGAAACAAACCAAAATTTATCAAGTGGTGAAAAGCTCGTAGATGATGGTGATTATCTCCTCACTGACCTGGACAAGTCTACTGAGGCCATCAAGAAGCAGAGAAATGAAGCTTTCCACTGTCTAGAAGAGCAAGCTAAACGCATGAAAAAAACCTCAGATCAGATTCATCCGCCAGTAGAAAAAGGAACATCAGTTCGAATTCCTGTCCCAGATGTTGACCGCGGAAGAGGAGATGCCCGATCTATCCTTGGCGTGGTACTGGAGGTTGTCAATGATGGATTCTATCGAATTGGAACAAGAAATGGAATTCTGAAGCAGCTTTTCTCAAGGTAATTTTTCCAAGCTAAAATAAAAGATCTCTCTCTTTCTCTCTCCCCCTCTCTCTTTCTCTCCTCTCTCTCCCTGCCCCTAGTATTAAATTGTTCAGAGTTCAATGATAATATTTTTTCAGGTCTCAATTCAGTAAATGTCCCACGAACATTATCCAAGAAAATGAAGTCCCTATGGATAAAACAATAGCTGTGAGGTTGCAACTTCACAATCACTTGGAAGTGGACAAGGATTTTTCAAATGCTGTTGCAACACTAAATGCAAATCCAAGAAGTGCATGTGTAAGAAGAAAGATGTGCTCTGCAACTCAAAGTGTCACAAATCTTTACCTTGCTTTAATAAATGATAAACATTTCTATCTATCTATTTATTATAAAGGTTTTACTTTTTTATTTGTTTTTTATTAGGTAGTAGACCGTTTCCTTTCAACTTTTACTGAAAAGACCAGTAAGAGTCGACTTTACCTAGGCAGAGTCAACTCTTACTGGAGAATCTACTTTTCCTGTAACATATATATATTACAACGCCTTATTTCATCTAACACAATTATCTAATATTTGTAATGTTAGATAAAATGTTACTTACCCGTGATATTACTTTACCTGGGCGCCAGAACAAATCCCAGATACAAATGACACGGTTTCAGCTTATCTCAGCGCATGGAGACACTCTTTCTCAGGATTCGTTCAGTGATTGTGGTTTTCAAGGGGAATCGTTACAAATAACACTTTAATATTTGCTTGATTATTTTTAATTAACGTTTTAATTAATTATTTTTAAACTTGATTAGGCTAATGGTAGGACTTATTTCTACCCTAACACTTATAATTACTGAGTGAGTGTGAAAAGTCAAGATTAAGACGTTCAAACGACCTATTGTTCTTATCTGATTTAATTAAGAGATTGCTGAATTAAAAAAACTTCAACTGGTTGAATTTCCTATTATTGTTTGTTGGAAATTCAATGATTTGTTCAATGTCTCGGGGAGTCGGCTTCTCATACATGGCTGAGTATGGTGGAATTCCTATAGCTGGATGGTGGGCGAAATTTATGAATGTCTCTGTCGCTGCTAGGTACTCTTGCCACTTTTTCTGTTGGTTGTGACAGTACGTGCGCAAGATCCTACCCACTTCTCTCAGTACTCTCTCAGCCGGATTGCTACTTGGGTGGTAGACTGACGTCTTATAAGTTTTGATCCCAAGTGCTAATAAAGTTTCTCGCCATCTCCTCCCCTTAAATTGTGTACCATGGTCGGTAATAATGGAAGATGGTCTACCGATCTCTGGGATATACAAATCGATAATCACCGCCAAAACCTTTGCTGTTGTTGCCCGATTAACCGGATATAGCTTTATATACTTGGTGTAGTGATCCATTATGATTACCAAGTAGCCTATTTATGTCTGTGTCCACCACCGCTACGGGGAAATGGCCCGCAGATATCCAAAAACACTTTTTCCAGTTTTGCGTTGGAAGTTATCGGTATCATGATACCCTCTGTCTTTTCATTGTTATTTTTGCACATTGGCAGATCTTACAGGACTTGATGTACGTTCTCACCTTGCGGTTGATATTCTTGATCTTACAGTTTTCCTCTAGAGCCTGTATCACTTTTAACGCTCCCATGTGACCATACCTAACATGGTAATCGATGATGACCTCTTTTCGATTTGGTGTGGGATTATCACCTTCCATGTCTCATCGTCCAAGGCGGTTTTTATGAATAAAATTCCCTTGTTAAGGTGGTAATATTTAGAAATGGTTTCATCATTGGCTTCCAAACGACTCACAATGTTTTTCAGCTTAGGATCAGACTGCTGATGGATTCGAATATTTATTAGCAAAGCTTGTAGATCGGCTCTGGTCTTGAATATATTATAAATTTTTACCAAGCTCTCCTTCTCTCCCTCGAAAGTCTGATCTTCCAGATTTATACGTGACAACACATACGCTACCACGTTCTTCTTTCCTGGAATGTATTCCCATTTCAGGTCATATTCTTGTAGGGCGAGTACCCACCTAGCCAATCGGCCGTGACTCAACTTGCACCTACGAAGGAACGAGATGGATTTATGATCAGTTCGTACCGTGACTTGATATCCGAGAATGTACGTCCGGAACTTGCTGCATGCGAACACCACGCTCAACAATTCCTTTTCTGTCACACTGTAGTTCTTTTCGCACTGGTTCAGTGTGCGACTAGCGAAGCTTATTACCAGATGTTGTCCCTCCTCATCTTCCTGGTATAAAGTCGTTCCTAAGCTTAGGTCGCTAGCGTCACAGTTTAAAAAGAATGGTTTCTTAAAATCTGGGTGTCGAAGTATAACACTCTCCAGAAACTTCTCTTTTATCAAGCGTAAAGTAAGATCTTGATCTTCACCCCAAGTCCATTTGTTCTTAGCAGATAACTGTGGTTGAAACTTGGCGGTCAACTCGGAATATCGGCTCTGAAACTTCCTGTAATAGTTACAGAGTCCGAGGAAAGATTGTAATTGTTTCCTGTTTCTTGGTTGCGGGAACCTCTGAATTGCCTCCACTTTCTCTGCTGATGGGGTAATACCTCTGTCGTCTAGGTTGAAACCCAAGAATTGTACCTCGCGCGCTATGAACTTGGATTTCTCCAACTTTAGTGTTATGTTGTTCTGCGCTAGTTTATTTAGTACAAATTCCACTCTGTAACAGTGCTCCTCCCAGGTTCCGGATGTGATGAGTAAATCGTCGACATAGACGGTGGTAAATTGGAGCGCTTCTTGTCCCAGAATCTGGTCCATGCATGCCACAAATATGGCGACAGAATTGACAAGTCCGAAGGGCAGTCTCTTGAACTGGTAATTGCGCCCTTCGAAAATGAACGCTACGTACTGGCGGCTTTGTGGATGCAGCTCTACTTGCCAATAACCACAGACCGTATCCCAGGTGCTAATAAATTTAGTACCATGAAAACGTTTTAAGATCTCTTCTATTTCACCGGGAGAGGTTCTGTCATTCACTATCGTCTTGTTCAACTCGCGCGCATCTGAACAGAGCCGGACTTGTCCGTCTTTCTTCGGAACAGCAATAATTGGACTAGTGTAAGGTGATTGACTAATCTCAATTATGTCATTTTCTATCATCTTGTTTATCTCTGTTCTCACGGCTTCTTTGAGCGACTGTGCGATTGGATATGACCTCCGGTTAAACTCTACGTTTTCTTTGAATCGAAGTTGGCACTGGTAGTTTTTTACCTTCCCTGGTTCATCAGAAAACACCGCCTTGTATTTCTCATATATAGCGATTAGACGATCAGCCAGATGTGTTGATATTTTCTTGTTATCGCTTCCGCACTGGAAATTCCGTATTTCTTGGATCTTAACTGACCATAAATCCTCTCCTCCATGATTGTATATTATGGGTTTAGAAAGAGGGCTGTTTCTAATAACATTTATTTTACGAAGTTGTTGATGTATAGGGCTGGGAAGTATAGTTGTGCTTCCTACCAGATCTGCGGTCCATGTTACTCCGTCTGGGAAAAGTGACACTTTATTTAAATTAAGGTCGATTACTGCCGAATATCTACGAAGAATATCGCAACCGACTAAGATGTCAAATGGTAATCCGGTGGCGATTAAAAATTCCATGTCTAAAGCTATATCACGGCTAACGACACTTAAGGAAACTTGCTTCCTAATGGTTTTATTCTGGCGGCCAGTTGCACCTATTAACACAATGTTGTTGACTGGTAACATTGGCAAAGTTTTTCCACATGTACTCTGTATTCTCTCCAATTCATTGGAGTTTATTATTGAAATATTAGCGCCTGTGTCTATCATTATTTTAGCGGGAACTCCTTCCACCTCCGCTGTTATATAAATTATCTCATTATTACTGTTGCTGAGACTCTTCTCGTTCTCTTCCAAAAGTTCAGTTCGTATGTCTTTCAGATAGTGGTTACTTATAATAGTGATCTTTTTATGCTGGTTTGCTTGTCGCAATTCATCCTTTTCTAACCCAGGAAGTATAAGCAGTAACGGGTCATTGTTGTTGATTACTGCCTCCTCTCGTTTAAAGTATTTTGGTCATTGTTCATGTTATTATTGACCGAGGCATCGTTCGGGAAACTCTGGTTTGTTTCCTGACGTTCTGTACCCTGGTTGAGGTTTAACGCCCTGTTCTGTTGTCGGCCAAGATCCTCCAGGCTTGTACTTCGTCTTCCCTGTTCGTGTCTTGGGCCGTCTCATTCCGCACTCCTCCATCTTCGGTCGGCGCCGTGGAAGCTGCTCCTCCTCGGTTGATAATATCTCCTGGGTCCGCGATCTTCTGCTCTTATAAAATTTACCCTAGGGCGCGACACTCGGTTATTATTATTGCTATTATTGTTATTACTAAAATTATTATGATAGTAATTTCGGTTAGGTGGGTAAGGTCTGTCACCATTATTGTTGGGATATGGATTTCTCTGACTGTATGGGACATTATTATGTTGGTAAAAATTGTTTCTATTATTTGGATAAGGGTTGTTATTCCTCACGCCGTTAAAATTACCGTTAAACTGGTTATTACGCGGCGGGTTGTTAGGGCCGTCGTAATTACTGGGCTGGTTCCGGTTACTTGTATGGTTATTGCCGTTATTGGTGTAGGTAGTCGGCCTTGCTTCTGGTCTCTCATTTCTCTTCCTGCTCTGCCGATAATACTCCTCGTTTTCGTATCCCTCTAATAACTCGGTCATCGCCTGGATCGTCTTGATCTGGCTGCCTCTCCGGGCCCTGATAATGTCCTCATCATAGTGATACGATATCTTGTTCACTAAACATTCTTCTGGGATTGCCGGCTCGAGGTGTTTTGCCATGCACACCTTCCCCAAGAAATATGCCGTCATACTGTTACCTACTTGTGCCCTGTATCTTCCATTACAAATATTGTCACGGATCAAGTTCTGGGTGGTCTCAGACCAGTATTTTGTCTTAAACATTTTCCGGAACTGTTGGTAGTCAGGAATTTCACTCCGGTTGGCCATCCACCAATTATCAGTTATTTCTCGGAAAGACTCGTCTAATATTTCCCTGCTATGGCTCCATTGAGTAATTTTATGCTTGGCGAGATATTCTTCTACCCTAGCCAGGAACTCCATCGGCTTGCGTTTGTATTGCCGGAAGTTGAGCCACTCTCGGCTTTCGTTGACAGGCAATCCGGTGAAATGTGTCGGTCTGTTTCTTATCGCTTCCATCTCCTCTCGGCTTTGTCGCACCTGACCGGTGATATTAGCCATGGTCTCTTGTATATCATTACACCGTTCTGTAACTTGGTTGCGTACTTTTCCGAATTCTTCTTGATTTTCCTTCCTCTGTTCTTCTACCTTCCTACGACTATGTTCTTCAATATTTGTGAACTTGATGTTCACCACTTCTTTAAACTCATGCACCTCCTTTTCGGTCTGGTTGCACTTTCCATCAATCTCTCGAATCTGTCGATTGACCATTATATTTTCTTCTTCCATCTTCTTATTCATCGCTTTTTTGTTAACATTGATTTCTTTATTCAGTTCTTCTCGCAACAATTCCATCCTTTCGTCCAGTTTGTCCAAATTCTCCTGATTGACCTCTCTTAATTCTTCTCTTAAAATTTGATTGTCCTCTCTCAATTCTTCCAACTTTTCCCCCATCTTCTCTTCCAACTTCTTGTTATCTTCTTTCAACTCTTCCTTCAATTGTCGGTGGTTCTTCTCTATCTTCTTCCTGGTTTCATCGATTTTCTGATTGGTATTTTCAATTTTATTAATCAATTCTTCTTTAGTCGACTTGAATTCTTCCTTGAACGATTGGTTGTCTTCCTTCAATTCTTTTATGTTCTTGTTCATCCCAGTCAACTCTTCTTTTGTGGATTGATTATCCTTCTTCAATTCTTCTAACTTTCCTCCCATCCTCTCTTCCATCTTCTTGCTGTTTTCTTCCATCTTCTCTTCCATCTTCTTGCTGTTTTCTTCCATCTTCTCTTCCATCTTCTTACTATTTTCTTCCATCTTCTCTTCCATCTTCTTACTATTTTCTTCCATCTTCTCTTCCATCCTCTTACTATTTTCTTCCATCTTCTTATTTGTTCTTCCTTGCTGGATTTGATATCTTCTTTCAGCGACTGGCTATCTTCTTTCCTTTCCTTATTACTTTCGTCCATTTTCTTACTGTTTTCATCCATTTTCTTGTCCATTCCTTCCATCTTTTGTAGAAACATTTCCATGAATCTGTCCATTTTATTCTCTTCCGTTACTTTGGATTTCTCTACCTGTCTTTCCTGGACATTGACTTCCCCTGTTTGCGTTAGTATCTCCGGTTGTTCAGTTTGTTTGGACAACACCGGCGGTAATAACTCTTCCACCTCTACTGGCGTCGCCTCTTTATTGTCCATGTCAATTTCTAATTCTTTTTCGGCCTCCGCCGCCCGTTTCTTGGAAGTTGCACGTCGTTGCATTTTTCCGTTAATTCTCTGGCTTTGTAGCTGTTGCCTAGCTCCAACTAGTGATTGGGCAGAATGTATTGGCCTTCCAATCGCTAATTAAAGCCCCTCAGTTGTGCGCCAATTTGTAATAAACTAATAAATTCTGATGATTCTGATGTAATCAAGCCCCACTGTTTGGGCTAGCCAATTTGTAATAAAATCAATTAAAATTTAATTGAGTCTGTGTCTTCCTAATTGGTGTGTTTAATTGGTGTGGCTCTCGACGTCTTACTGGCCTGAAACACTTCCTTAAGTTTCCCAGCTGGTCGAGTTCCAATTGTAGCAAGATCTGTCAGATAGCGTAATGTTATTGAAGAAATGTATATGTAGCTTGACCAAAAGTTTCAAAACACAAATTGTTGTTTTGAAGAAAATTAAAAAAAAAAATTATGTTTAAAAAAAATATAATTAAAAAAAAATTTCCTTTTTATTAATTAATTAATTATAATCAATTAATTAATATAGGGCTGTGAAGTTTTAAAAAGCGTAACACTCTTCTGAAAAATTTTATTAAAGTTCTGGTATTTTTTAAATAAACTACCACCACTCATAAGATTGTCTCCAAACCAATCGATACTTGTTTACCTTTTCGTTTTTGTAGGTTATATTCACTTATAGGTGGTAAAGTCCTGGTAGATTGTTAATTAGAATTATATTAGTGGTAATTAGTAATATTTGTGAAATAAAGAACTATTTAGTAGTGAAAAGTATTAGGATTTTATTAGATAATAGCAATATTGACTCTTATCGATTATAATATCGACTCTCAGGATATCGAAACAGTTACAAAGTATATTATATAAAATTCAAACAGGGTTCTTTAAACAGCCAATTATTATCAAAGTCAGAGAAATCGGGCCAATATTTAAAAAGTATAACGTTACAACAAGTTAATAATTATTACTAGATACAGACATTGAATAATAAATTTGAAAATAATATAATTGTTTTCACCAACAGCTGACGTGAGCACGGAGAAGGCATTGAGATTAACAAAAGCAAATGGCCGCCATCCAGTTGATCAAAATGTCGCTCGATTCTGCTATGTTCTGAATAATGTATTTTCTGGCAGTAATCCTGTTCTGGTGTCTGCAAATCTCTTTTTAAATGTTGTGTAGTGCCTTGTGTAAAGTTTCTGGGTTGTATTTTGTGTATCTGTGTAAATATAAGTTCAAACACTTTTCCCGATTCCGACACTAACTAATATGGTTATTGTATTATACAGTTTTCTGGTGTTTTGTGGTGTTTTTCGGGGTAGATACGTATTGTTCAGTGTTATTTAATCTTTCTTGATTGTTTCTGTCATAATGTGAGTGTTCTAGAAGTATTTTATAAGCCACTCGCGATTTCACAAAAACGTACTATTCACTCGCTCGACATTACCGTTGTAAGTTAGGTTAGATTCGTCATAAAACGCTTGTCATGTTAACCGTTCAAATACCAATAATCAACTATCTTATTTCCTTCAGTTTCAATTAAACTCTTAGCCAATATAATATTATTCTTAACATTGTTCAAATATAATTTCATATCCTGTGCATATATAATAATACACTATATGATTGCCTAAACTTTGGTTATTTATCAATTTTATTTACTAGATGTTATTTAAATTAATCTTTCAGTTCATTCGGCTTATTTTAAGATTAAATAATGCCGTTTTATAGTGTTTTCTGTCCAAAATTAGTAATTTTACTTTCATTTTGTATTCTCTGAAAAGTCAAAACATCTCCAAAATTTACTTCCTGTTATTATGTAAATTCAGCCATTTTATCAGTTATATTTAATATTAATAATCTTATATTGTATTAAAAGGTTTATATTCCCTTATTTTCTTGTAATTAATTGAATTAGTTGTATTCTAAAACATTATTCTGGAATATATGACTCCCATGTCCAAATTTCTGAGTTTAGTCATTTTCATTTTTATTTATAATTCTGAATATAATTTATTAAAATCTTTCTAAATGGTATGTGCAAATATATGGCTTGATCTCAAGTTTATTTTGTCTAAACCCCTTTTGTTTATTTGCATTTAAATGAGTAATTTCTCTGTTTTGATGAAGTTTGGTTTTCTTTCTTTGGCCTAGGTTTTTTTTAACAATTTTTCCTTACAAAATATTTTACAAACAATATATGATGTGTGATACCCTCTCTGACTTTTAAATATAGTCTTATAAACTAAACATTTTTCCAAATTACACAATAACAATTAGTATTGGTTACAATACAAATAACAGTTAAACAAATAAAGAATATTTTTTTAAATAAATGGTTGTCTTCAACCTTCAGACATTTTACAACAAAATCCTTATTTCTAACATGGAAATATGGTTCACAAAAAAAAATTTTCTACTAACTAACATCTTAATTACTTCCTACTATTTACCAGTAGTAATTGTTTTTACAGTTCTGATGTTAGTTATAGCAGACCCAAACAAATGGCCTTATATCTAACACATTTTTAAACATCCTTATACTATATTCATAAAAACCTTATATCTATATTCTTGTTGCTAACTATTATTATAAGTAGGATTCTACAGTTTTCATACCGTCTTTTACACATTGTCTTTGGGGAATTGTACCCTGTCATAAATAAATAAATAGTATAAATTGTTCAAATAGTATTATGAAATCTGTTTTTCTTTTTGCATATAAAACAAAATGTTATTTTAAACAGATTTATGTCTTATAAGTAACATATTCTCACAGTACACATTTCAAGTCATTGAAAGTTGCATATTTCATTGTATTCAATGTTTGTGATTGCCAAGAATGAAACACAAGGTTTATTTTCTATAATACCCAAAACTATCACTGGTTCACTTTGCACTTTTATATTATGTTATTGCTAAATGGTCGTATAGTCTTATTAACATAATAAATTGGTTAGTGTTTTACAATGGAGATTTGTTCCATGGGTACTATATTATTGTTTCATCTTAGTTCACTGGGAACTTTTACTTTATACACTTCTCTCTCTTAATTTTATGTACATGTGGTTTTCATTTCGTTATAGTTTTATTGGTTAATGATTTATTTTGGGGGTATGGGGATTTGAGTGTCTTTTATAAGAGCATGACATCTTCTTCAGGATGCTGCCTTCTTCTTCTTTCATCAGTCTTCTTTTCTCCTGCCTTCTGGGACTGGTATCTTCTCCATCTTCTTCTTGATGCCATCAGGTTTCTTGGGATCTTCTCCATCTTCTTCTTGATTTTAGAAATACACCACCTGTATTGGTTGATCTTGGCTTATTTTAGGGTTTCTATTCTATTTATTCTTCCTCGTTGTGAGTTTAGTCATATTCTGTACTGCTTGGTTATTCACTTTCTTACCTTCCTGGGTTATAACTTGAAAACCTTTGGTTATGAGACTGGTTTTGGATGACTCATCACTAGTAACTCATTTTATTTTAACTTGTATTTTTTAAATAATAATGATTTCTTTCCACAGTTGCTATGAATTAATCTATTTATATTAAACTTAATGCTTTCTTCCAAATTTAAATATTATAACTTTATTATTCTAATGATCAATTGCCATTCAATATTATGCATACATGTGTCACGTTACAACAGTCATGATTCCGTCTAACCTCTTATTCAGCAGTTAGAGACCATTAAGTAAGCTTGTGATTTGTGTGACCGTGCGTCGTATTCACAGTGACTGAGCGAGTAGATCAACGACTCTGCATCAAGCTTTCTTCATAAAGGTAGACATCCGTCAAAACTTTGACAAACCGCTCAAACTACGCTTTCAAAATGTCCTTGAATCCGTAAAAGTCGATCCACATTCTGGAAGCAACATCAAAGCTATGCCGATTGTTTCTTTACTGACCATGAAGGTGTGGTCCATAATGAGTACGCTTCTCCAGGTGAGACCAGTGGCGTATCTAGAATTTGGCTTTGGGGGGTCCAGGGTCGGGTCTGCTTCATACAAAAGAAAAAAAGTGAATACTATTCAACATTACTATCTGAAAAACGTGTGAAAACATCCTGAAATCAGTCCCATAAAGTAAACGGCAATAACACGATAAAAATACCCGTTATTGAAACATTGTTGAAAGATACTTATTGACAGAATTGATTTTCCTATATTTCATGTTTCAATGATCTGTAATAAACCTGTTTGTATATTTGAGAAAGAGCTAGACCTACTACTATATTAGCGTATGCATCTGAAAAAAATTAAAACAGCCTAAAATTAAGAGATTGAAAAATTCGTCAACTTTTTCGACCCTCGGGTGGGTCCGGTCCCGTTCGTTCCCCTTCCCCGTAAATAGGTCCCTGGGTCAGACAATAACTAAGGAGTACTACAAATAAATCTTCACACGCTGAGGTATGCAGCAAGAAGAAAACAGAAGCAACTGTAGATACGCGGTGACTGGCACTTCATCGCGACAGTGCACCTGCAAGGTCTTCGAGCATGGTACAGGATTTCTTACAAACTTTCACACCACACATGTCGCTCAGCCACCCTCCTCTGTTTTGGCTCCCTTCGACTTCTGACACTTCAGAAAGCTAAAATCGCAGCTGGAAGAGGATGGACGAGATTCAGGGAATGCTGATGGCAATTCCGAAAGAGGACGTCACAGACTGTTCGAGACGTAGACAATAAGTGTGTGATGATGTCTCAGAGGGAATACGCTGAACGGAACTAAGGGTCTGGCTGACTAACTCTCTGGCGTTAACTCTCTAGCCCACGATAACCCTCCAAACACCTCGGTCCTCCAGCCTCTGCCTCCAATCCCCGATATCCGTCCTCCTAATGTCATCTTCTACGTCCTGTAGAATACCATCTTCTAGGTCTTCCTTTCCTTCTTTGCCCATTTATTGTCCCTCTAAGAATTGCTTTGGGCGTTCTGTCGTCCTTCATGCGCATCACATGTCCCAACCAGACTTGATTAACCTCACTAAGTCCTCGTCATCTATGAATTCCTCCCAATCTCTATTGTTCCGTATGCGCCATTCTTCACCTTTCTTCGCTGGTCCAAAGATTTGTCTTAGAATTCTTCTTTCAAAGACTCTTAAATTGTGTATGTCACTATTAAGTAGTCCAGGTCTCCGTAGTATACGTCAAAACTGGTCTTACTAAGGTCTTGTATAATCTAAGTTTGTTTCTTTTGCTGACTAGTGTATCAAAACGTTACATAGGTGGCTGGATATTTCTGAATAGACCTCGTGCACCTGTTATACGCCATACATTGTAGAGGAATCACGCGACATATTGGATGCTCAACTACGATTAGTTAAGCAGAGAGTGAGTGAATTCGGTTTCTCGAACTTCTGTCCTTCCATCAGACAAGAGTGCACTGTTAGCAGACATTTTATAAATCGTGAATCACTTGTAATTTTACTATAGTAATAATAAGAAATTATATTCTTTTGAAAAATTTAACATTAAAATTATCACTGTTATTATAATTTGATATTCAAAAATAAAATAATTATTGTAATTATTAAAAATAAAATATTAATAATAATATATACGTACTTCAATAACAGACGTTGTGTAGACAGTGACGGAAAATGTTTTAAACAATTTACGTAATTTTCAGCTTGTAATATAGTTTTACTTCCATGTTCCATAAGGAAATGGAGTATGGTGATGGCAAAAAAAAATCGTGGTCGAGATTATTGCAGATTCTGATTGTACTACCCTCAAAACATGAAAAAAAGTCATTTTTCGAAAAGTGTCTGTGTGTGTGTCTATCTATAGATTTTTTTTTTTGGCAAACGATAACAGCCGAAAATTCAAACAGAATCAAGTAATGTTTCGCATACAGACCTGAATTGTAGAGTTCTCAAGGCCTATTGTTTTTGGTGAAGATCGGTTAAGGGAAATGGCTAGTTTACCTGCAACGTTTTATGTTTTAACAAGGGTATTTTCTATGGCAAACGATAACAGCCGCAAATTCAAACAGAATCAAATAATGTTTTGCATACAGCTCTGAATTGTAGAGTTCTCAAGACTTTTGTTTTTGTTGACGATCGGTTTAGGGAAAGGGGTAGTTTACCGGCAACGTTTTATGTTTTGACATGGGCAATTTTTTCTATGACGAATGATAACTGCCGTAAATTCAACTAGAATCAAATAATTTTTTGCATACCTTCCTGAACTATAGAGAGCTCAATGTCTGTTGATTTTGGTGAAGATCGGTTAAGGGAAAGGGGTAGTTTACCTAACACATTTTATGTTGTAACAAGAGTAATTGTTTCTATGACGAACGATAACTGCAGCACATTTAAACAATCAAATATTATTTTTCCATACGTTCATCAATTGTAAACGACTGAAGGCCTGTTGATTTTGGTGAAGATCGGTTAAGGGAAAGGAGTAGTTTACCTAACACATTTTATGTTGTAACAAGAGTAATTGTTTCTATGACGAACGATAACTGCAGCACATTTAAACAATCAAATAATTTTGTGCATACCTTCCTCAATTGTAGATAACTCAAGGTCTGTTGATTTTGTTGAAGATCGGTTAAGGGAAATGGGTAGTTTACCTGCAACATTTTATGTTTTAACAAGGGTAATTTTTCATATGACAAATGATATCTGCCGCATATTCAAACAGAATCAAATATTTTTTTTGCATACGTTCCTGAGTTGTTAAGTTCTCAAGGTATGTTCATTTTGGTGAAGATCGGTTAAGGGAAAGGGGTAGTTTACCAGCAACATTTTATGTTTTAACAACGGTAATTTTTTCTATGACGAAAGATAACTGACGCACATTCAAACAGAATCAACTGAATTGTAAAGGAATGAAGGCCTATTGATTTTGGTGAAGATCGGTTAAGGGAAAGGGGTAGTTTACCTGCCACGGTTTATATATGTGTGTACTACGTTATGGGAAACAAAGAAGTACCCTTCCCGGGTTGTTTGGGTGTGATAAATCTTTTCCACAAAACCAGACGTTTCGGCAATGCCATCGACTGCCATCATCAGTGAAAATAAAGTCCACTAACGTGAAGTGGTAGTCCTATACGTTAGTGAACACAAAACTGTTGATAAGGCTGAAGAAAGAAGTAGTTTCTATGGAAACGTTTCATTTCGAAAAAGGTTTTTAATATAAATCTTAGAACATGGAAGTCATGTATGGTTCTCCATACCGATATTTTTGTTGTTTAAGAAGTAAATTTCCTTTGCTGTAGTAAAAGTAGTAAACTTTTCCACAATATCAAAAAGATTTAGGTTTTAATTTAAAATTATTAAATTTTAAATGAATTACGTTTTTCTACCACGTTTTTGTTTGTTTTGTTATAAATACTCAAGTTTCCTCAACTTCTATTTTTTTCGATTGACTTTACTTACGTACGTTTTCTCGAAATTACACGCTTTACAAATTGTGCTTCAAAATTTTATTTGTTATAGGCAATTTAACAAAGTGAATTTACGCCAAACCTAAAAATTATGTTTTCAATTTCAGTTTTTTAAGCTTCGCAACAATTTTCTCAGAAACTACTAGACATACAGTTCTTGGATTCATTTAAAAAAAGTTCAGGTAAACAAACATGCAGAAACACCAATTCTGCCCCGAAACTTTCGTCCCAAGAATTTTAGTATAGCCTAATTTTTCGTTGGTGCGATTTTTTAGTAAACAAGGGGACAGAATTTTTCACTAGCCGTAAATCAAAAACCAGACCTATGTTTATATAAACGTTTTTCTTTTTGTTTTATCAGTTGAGCGTATCCTGAAATTATTTCTGTTTCTTAGTGAAAATTATGTATATATGTAATATATATTCTATGTTATATAATCTACAATAGGATATAGTATAATGTATAACGTAATACAATAATATGTTATTATAATCCTTTTTTTTACACGAACAGGCCAGCCGTGGATCACGCGAATTTCATTTCCTTTTCTTCTCCTGCCAGAAGGCCCTCATTCGCACACTATGCGCCGCCTTCCTTTCCACTGTCCACCCTTTCTCGTCTTCTTCTCACCGCAGCAATTTTGTTTCTGTATGTATTTTTATCCCCACAGTCGTTCAAAAAGATACCCAATTCCATCATTTCCTCCTTGAGTTGTTTGGTGTATCCGTTCAGACTGGAAAGTTACCAAATATAGTTTAAAATTTGTTTATTTAATCTGGACCGATCCATTCGAACCATATGCCCAAGGAATCTCAGTCTTTTCCTTCGGAAAGCCGTTTCCAGATCTTCCAGATCCCTGTACAGCTCTTCTTTTGGTCTGTGCCTATACCCCGTTAGAAGCTTTTCCATGATATAAATTAGTTTTTAAGGGAGGTTGGAATAAATCCCAGCGAAAATACAACTCCGGTTGTGAGCCGGAGAGGCTTGTTAAAACAGACGCAAACAGAGGCTTGTTCCTCACATGGGGAAACAGACGCTGACCAGAACGCCGCACGATACGGGAACAGACGCGTCTGGATTTTAAAGTTCTTCCGCCCTGTCCACCGTTGGGAATTTCTTCCTCTTCCGCCTTCGAGGCCGTTGACCGGTTTTCACCTGTATCCTAGGTTGGGGCCCTTACAGGGATTATAGTCCTAATTATTATTAAAAATAATTATTATTATTATATTTATTTGCACACACACACACACACACACACACACACACACACACACACACACACACACACACACACACACACACACACACACACACACACACACACACACACACACACACACACACACACACACACACACACACACACACACACACACACACACACACACACACACACACACACACACACACACACACACACACACACACACACACACACACACACACACACACACACACACACACACACACACACATACACACACACACACACACGAGCACACACGAGCAGGCGGAAGGCATTAAGAATTACGTGGACAGAAAGAGTGCCTAATGATGAGGGTAGGATTCTTGTTAAATCCATTGCGGAAAGGAGGAGCAGTATGGTTACAGTTTATTTGCAACCTGAAGTTAAGTTACAGGTTTATCATCTGCCACGACAGTCAAACTTGTTCATCAACATTACTGAAGGAATGATTGAGGAACGTAGTTTGTAGTGGCGTATCCAGAATTCGGCCTTTGTGGGTCGAGTCAACTTCATACAAAAGAAAAAACAAGTTAGGACTAATCAATATTATTATCTTTAAAGTCGCTGAAAAACGTGTGCTAACATTTTGAAATCAATTATACCATTAAAATAAACGGTAATAACACATACAAATGCACGTTATTGAAACATTGTTTATAAGGTACTTATTGACTGAATTGAACTTCCTATATTTCACATTTCAAACGTGTACACAAATGCTGTGTAATAAATAAATATATATAGACTATATATATTTATTTATTAAAAAAGAGTTACCACTATATCAGGGCGCTGAAAAAATAATAAAACCGCATAAAAAGTAAGAGATTAACAAAATTCGTCTACTTTTTCGACACTCTGGGTGGGGTCCGGTCCCGATCGTCCTCCCCCGTAAATACACTCCTGGTAGTTTGAGGGAAACAGAACAGGAGTACATGGATGCGATAAAAGGAAGAAGAAGATATACGATAATTAAAAGACTGTATTCGAAAAGAAGAAATTGCAAGCCTACCCCAAACCTCTGTGTTAGAGGAGGAGAACAAGATAAGATACACAAGCAGAATAGGTACTCACACGCTGTATGAGCGCGCGCGCGTGCTCATACAAAAGGTATATAGGAATAATTAAAGGGATTGTAAGTTTATTAAATGAACGAGAGAGAGAGAGAGAGAGAGAGAGAGAGAGAGAGAGAGAGAGAGAGTGAGAGAGGGAGAGAGTGAGAGAGAAGAGAATATGCCGTAGACCCTTATCAATGGAATCGCGGAACCATTTATGATAAGCTTTCTATTATTAACTATGATTATCGTAAAAAGCTATTAAACATTTCTCAGATTCAACCTATTTTCTGAATTGTACTTATGACTTTTATGCTTCGATCGATTATCAGGAATGACTATATCGTCACTATACACGTAACCGGATGTTATCCATATATAGTAAATTCAAATCGTAAACATAAATATCCTGTTTATACTGTAGGATGTTAACTGAAGACGTACTTAGACGTTTGTAAATGTGATTCACTTTTGGAACAATTATTTTGACACATTTTATTCTACCACATCGGCGTCACAGTCATCGTTGTAAGAAACAGTTCTAGTACTGAATCGTTACAAACAGTTCAGAATTCACGCTTAATATGCAAGCGTGCGAGTCGTAACAAACTAATAGTTCACAAACGGGCCATAACAATTGAAATAAAACTTTTTCTTCATATATGTATATTAGAGTGTTGGCAGCTGGGTGGTTGAGGGTAAACGTGATAGAAGTAACGTAATCACACACACACACACACACACACACACACACACACACACACACACACACACACACACACACACACACACACACACACACACACACACACACACACACACACACACACACACACACACACACACACACACACACACACACACACACACACACACACACACACACACACACACACACACACACACACACACACACACACACACACACACACACACACACACACACACACACACACACACACACACACACACACACACGCACGCACGCACGCACGCACGCACACACACGCACGCACGCACGCACGCACGCACACACACACACACACACACACACACACACACACACGCACGCACACACACACACACACACACACACACACACACACAGGTGTAAGTACGTAAGTTTGTGCATTTGTAAATGGTAAAAGAACGTGTGCGTTTACGTGAGCTGAACAATTACTACATTTAGACACATCGACTCAGTATATGAGGAACTAGATCTTCTGTTTCCAAAATGATGACAATCTCCGCTTAAATTTATAGAACGAAGACAAATCAGTTGATAAGAACATCTGGAACAGACAAAGCCAATTAACCTAATTCGGAGGCTCAGTATATAAGGAACTAGATCTTCTGTTTCCAAAATGATGACAATCTACCCTTAAATTTACAGAACGAAGACAAATCAGTTGATGAGAACATCTGGAACAGACAAAGCCAATTAACCTAATTTGGAGGCTCAGTATATAAGGAACTAGATCTTCCGTTTCCAAAATGATGGATGTGAAGTAGGCCTAGTAACGATTTTTTAAATATACAAACAGGTTTATTACACAGCATTTGGGTATAAGCCTACGTTAGAAATAAGACATCAATTCAGTCAATATGTAGGCTATCTTCTAAACAATGTTTCAATAACGCGTATTTTTATTGTGTTATTACCATTTACTTTAATGGGGTTGATTTCAGGATGTTATCACATGTTTTTCAGCCACATTAATGATAGTAATGTTTATTAGTCTTAACTTGTTTTTTCTTTTGTATGTGTTAAATAATTAATTTAGAGTTTAGTTTATATAAGCATATATAAATAATAATTATTGAGCTGATATATAATGAACATAGGTTCTATATGATATAGTCAAGGATGCCAACATGATTATTATTGTTGTTTCTTCTTGGCTAAGTTTAGTTTTGTTGTTGTTGTTGTTTTATGAACATGGCCGAAAAGTGATTTTTATGTTAGCTATCAATAAATAAATTATCCACTTTTGTAGTTAAAATCATTTGTTTATTTATTGATAATTACCCCATGCTTTAACAGGTTATGGGCCCAGAAGTGTGTTAAATGCAATATTTTTATAAAAATCACATTTCATAAGTGTATACATTAAAAATAAAAATGCAAGTGCATAAAGGTTTTTCCGGCCACGTGTTTGTGCAAATAAGTGAAAAGATAGCTTATCGCCAAAATGAATAAAGATGAAGAATTGTCTAGAGTAAGCAAGCTCGAAAATGCAAGTGATTGGAGCTTGTGGAAATTTCAGATTTTAGTTATGCTAAAATCATATAATGTATACAGGGTTATAATAGGCTAGTTGAGTAAGCCGGCAGAGCTTGAAATAACAGCTAGTGCTACTGAGAAAAAAGAGTATGAAACGCATTTGGCTGAATATGAAAAAGTAGATGGAATAGCACAAAGAATAATTATCACAATGATTTCTAAAAAAGTTATGATACATTTAGTGAATTTTGAAACTTCAAAGCAAATGTGGGAAAAGGTGCTAGAAATTTTTGAAAAGAAAAATGATGCAAATGTACACATTTTACAAAAGAAATGGTATACTCTAAAAATGGAACTTGGTGATGATATGCATACACATATATAAAAAATAGAAGATTTAGCTTATCGTCTTTCTACAATGGATGAAAAAATTTCAGATAAAATGTTGATGTCAAAAATTTTAATAACCTTGCCTGATGAATATAAATATTTTCACAGTGCTTGGGAATCTACACCTGAGAATCAGCAAACAATGGCAAATTTGATTTCTAGGTTAATTGCAGAAGAATCACGTATACATCCAGAAGATGAAGCTAATGATAGTCACATAAAGTTTCAAAATATAAAAATAAGCAAGGTGAAAGTGCTAATAAAAATCCAAAGAGACCAGGTAAGTGCCATATATGCAACAAACCTAACCATCGGGCTCGTGAGTGTTATTATAATAAGAAGAATAATAACAATAACAAAAGTGATACTAAGAATAATAACAGTGAATAATCAAAAAGTTTTGCATGGTGCTGGTTTAATATGTCAAGCATTGGCTACAATTACACAACCAAGTGAATATACAGAAAATTGGTACAAAGACAGTGGTGCAAGTGATCATATGTCGCATAGAAAAGATTGGTTTACAACATTTACACCATCACAAAAGGAAACCTATGTAGAAATGGGTAGTGGTGAATTATTAAAAATATATGGAGAAGGTGATGTGAATATACTCGCTTTTAACGGAAAGAATTGGATGAATAACCATTTGAAAGATGTTTTGTTTGTGCTAGATTTAAAATATAACCTATTTTCTGAAGGTGTGGAATTAGATAAAGGATTGAAACATGAATCAGATAAGAAAACCTGCAAATTTTTACAAAATGGTAAAGTAGTGGCACTTGGTTATCGTGAAAATAAGGAATTATTTACCATGCAGTTTAAAAAATTATCAACTGAAGATGATCAAAAAACATCAGAAAATGTAAGTGCTTGTGTTGCTGAAACATTGGATACATGGCATCAAAAGTTTGTACATCAGAATTTTCAAAGAGTAAAATCTGTTTTAAACAATTATGGTTTAAAAGTGAAAAATAATAATCATTCTTTTTGTGATGCATGTACCATTGGTAAAGCTCATCGTTTACCGTTTCCTAAGAGTGAAACGACAACAAGTCGCATAGGTGAGATTATACACGTTGACGTTTGTGTTCCTATGCAACAAAAATCGATGAAAGGATCTAGATATTTTATGCTTCTCAAGGGTGATTATTCTCATCATAGATCTGTATACTTCTTAGCACAGAAGTCTGATGTTTCAAAATGTTTAGAAGATTATGTACAAAAAACTGAAAAACATTGTACACAAGGGATAAAGATCATGAGAACTGATAATGGTTTAGAATTTATGAATGAATCAGTGTCAAAATTACTTCAAAAATATGGAATTCAGCATCAACGATCGGTAGCTTATTCTCCAGAGCAGAATGGTTCTGCAGAAAGAGAAAATCGAACAGTCGTCGAGGCTGCTCGTACCATCTTGCATGCTAAGAAGTTTAAACTACGATTTTGGGCAGAAGCTGTTAATACTGTAGTTTATGTATTGAATTGTACAAGTACCAGTTCTGTAAAAGATAAAACACCATATGAATTGTGGCATAACCGTAAAGCAAATCTTCAAGATCTGCACATTTTCGGTGAAGAAGTCTATGTACATATACCAAAGATTCATAGAAAAAAGTTTGATCAAAAATCAGAAAAAGGATATTTCATCGGATACGAAGCCAATGTTAAAGGATATCGAATCTGGTTTCCGATCAAGGATGAAATTCAAATAAAACGTGATGTAATTTTTACAAACAAGAATGAACCTATAAAAGAAAATGAACCAAATATTCTACTATACTTACCTGTTGATGAAGATGCCCACGATGATCCAAAACCGTCTGCAACGGATGAGAGTTCAAACCTAGAAGAGAAGAAAAACTTACCTGAAGATGATGATGACCACGATGACTATCAAGAAGCAGCTGAAGTACCTGAAAAGGAAGAAGACTTACCTGAAAACAATAATGAATATCGCAAGAGATTGCGTAATCCATTAACCATCAAGCCTCCATCAAGGTATAATGACTTCGTCGACATTGAAAATTGTTTCATCTCGGAAGGCTGTGAACCCATAAGTTTCAAGGATGCCATGAATGGTATCAAGCTGAAAAATGGAATCAAGCTATGAATGAAGAAATGGAATCACTTCACAAAAATCAAGTATGGGAACTTGTGGATCCACCAGCAGATGCTAATGTAATGGGCAATAGATGGGTATATAAAACTAAAAAAGTAAGCTTATAGAAAGATATAAAGCGAGATTAGTCGCAAAAGGATATAATCAAATTCATGGAATTGATTATACAGAGACTTTTAGTCCTGTAGTAAGGTATAATTCGATTAGATTAATTTTGTCAATTGCAGCAAAAGAAGATTTATTGATTAAACAATTTGATATAAAGACTGCTTTTTTTTAAATAGCAATATTGAAGAAAATATCTATATGAAACAACCTGAAGGTTTCTCAAATAACATCAATCAGGTATGTAAACTTCAAAGGAGCATTTATGGGCTCAAACAACCATCAAGGTGCTGGAATCAAAAATTTACGAAGTTTCTTCAGAAAAATGGTTTAAAGCCAACAGATGCAGCTCCATGCATTTTTACAAATATTGATGGATCGAATGGGATAATACTTGCAGTATATGTAGACGATGGTCTTATTCTTGCAAAAAATCAGAGAAATGTTGATCATCTAATCAAAGAATTGAAAATTGAATTTGATATTACTATTGATAACTCTAACACTTTTCTAGGATTACAAATAGAAAAACAAAAGGATGGGTCTATTTTCTTGCACCAAGGTGCATATGCTGAAAAACTAATGGAAAAGTTTCGCATGCATACAGCAAAGCAGTCACGATACCCGCAGATCCTCATCAGAGCTTAGGCTCAATTCTAGAAAATGACAAAATCGAAATAGTCAAAGCACCGTATAGAGAGGCGGTAGGCAGTCTACTTTACTTGTCAAATGGAACAAGACCACATCTGTCATTTGCGGTCAATAAAGCTAGCAGATACTTGGAAAAACCAACAAAAGCGCACTGGAATGCGGTAAAAAGAATTTTAAAATATTTGAAAGGAACAGTCAAGTATGGTATCAAGTTTGAGAAAAACAGTGATAATCATCTCAAGGTATATAGCGATGCTAATTTCGCTGGTGAAACTGAAACTAGAAAATCTACGTCAGGATATCTAGTCAAATTTGGTTCAAATGTTATAAGTTGGAATTCTCAACGTCAAGCAACGGTCGCATTATCTACTACAGATGCTGAATACGTAGCAGCATGTCAAGCTGTAAAAGAAATTGTATGGTTGCATAAATTGTCTAAGGATCTTGGAATATTGCATCAAATGAATACAAGTTTATACGTAGATAATATGAGCGCGATTCAGTTAATCAAAAATCCAGTATATCACAAGAGAACAAAACATATAACGTAAAGTATCTTGTTTATATTAGAGAGAAATACGAAGAAAAGTTATTTAATTTAGAATATATCAATACGAAAAATCGACCTGCAGATATTCTCACGAAGCCTTTAGCTCGACCAATATTCGAACTACATCGTTCAGTGATGTGCAGTGTCATAAGTGACTTAAAGTAATTAAAAAGTTATAAAAACAAAAGATCTTTGAAAGATAAACATTTTTTTTGACACGTATATATGATATATAAACAGGGAGAATGTTAAATAATAAATTTAGAGTTTAGTTTATATAAGCATATGTAAATAATAATTATTGAGCTGATATATAATGAACATAGGTTCTATATGATATAGTCAAGGATGCCAACATGATTATGTCATGGCAACATGATTATTATTGTTGTTTCTTCTTGGCTAAGTTCAGTTTTTATTTTTTGATTGTTTTATGAACATGACAGAAAAGTGATTTTTTTGTTAGCTATCAATAAATAAATTATCCACTTTTGTAGTTAAAATCATTTGTTTTTTTATTGATAATTACCCATACTTTAACAGTATGAAGCCGACGTCACCGGAACCTCCCTTCCCAAGGCCAAACTCTAGATACGCCACTGAATAAAAAACAGTTTCGCTGTTAGGAGGCAGGACAATGAAAATTGAACACTGAGGTCTCGATGCGCAGTAGACAAGCGCCTCGTTGCGAGGCTAAAAAAATTTTCATTCAGTTCGCACATGCGCAGAACAGTTTTGTGCAGTGTTCCGGAACGTGCACATCGGGCTTTGCAAACGTGGTGTTGCGGTTTGGAAGCTCTTGAAGAATCGCGAGTTATTCCAAAGACGCTAATAAGGAAGGCTGGATTGTTTGTTAGAAAGAAGTGGACTGTATTTGAGATATTGAACATGCGTTTATTGAATAATTTGGTTTGTTAGTTACGATCGGCACGTGCGGAAGCATTTGAGGCGATAATGCCCGAGATTAATTTTGAATGAAATCGTGGTCCATTGCAGATGGACGCAGGTAGACGATTAAAGTGAAATGTTATAAATGCATGCTGTATAATAGGCAAAAGCCGCGGCTGTAAGAGAAGTGTTTAACGAGAGTTGCGCTCGGAGTCGTGTTATGAACTAAACTAATACTGGCTTGCAGTCGGCTAGGCTGGCCGATTGCAAGGTTTGATAAAAGCGTGACGTCATCCGCGCGTGCCGTGCAATGTTAGTAGGCTGCTTACAACTGACAAAACAGTACAAAGTTTAAACATACTGCCCGCCAAAATCGGGACGATTTTGTACATTAACGGTTAAATTGAACAATATAATAATTAGACTTACATGTCGTAAGCGATACAATAATTGGCGCACTGGCCAGAGAGCAATGACATAATGGACATAATATAAATTCAATTAACAATCACCAAGCATACAATAAATTGATAACACCATAAAAATACAATAATTTCCCCATGATATTGACATAACAACCCCAATGAATTTCATAATGTTTTGACCCTTAGAAAATACAATACATATATAGAATAATTGCCACTATAACTGACACTTGTGGTTCTCAGAATTTGAATCACACAAACATATTAACGATACACAACATTCATAATAATTGATAGTACATATGAGACACAGTCACTATTTCTGTAATAGCTAGCGACACTTAACAATGTTACAATGCTTATGATACAATTGACTTGTATGCTCGCCCCGGGGAATGTCCCGGGCGTGTTCCATGTAATGTGACACGCGCACACCCAAGCATACACACACACACACACACACACCGTAAGGCACGCAAACGACTAGCTTGTTGCCACCGGAAGGGGGCATAATTTGTGGATGGGTCGGCGTAAGATACCTAGCGCGGTGCGTACTTCTGCGACGCGTACTAAGGAATCTTGACCCGGAAAAACATTGGTAATTACCCCACGCTTCCATTCTAAAGGGGGGGAATTGTCATCCAAAATGAGGACAAGTTGTCCGACCTTCAAATTTTTAAATGGGGTGCGCCATTTGTTGCGCTGCTGCAGCTGGTGCAGATAATCCCTAGACACCGTTTCCAGATGGTCTGCGTAAATTTTTGGAGCAGAAGCCATCTGCCCAAATGAGTAAAATTGCCTTGTGTATAGTCGGGTTCCGGTGCCGTCAGTGGAGCACCGACCAAAAAATGAGCGGGTGTTAAGGGTTCAGGGTCTCTAGCATCGTCGGACACGGCGCATAACGGGCGTGAATTAAGGCAAGCCTCAATTTGAGAAAGAAGGGTAGAATATTCCTCAAAATTCAAGATCGTACTGCCAATTACGCGACGTAAATGGAATTTAACACTCCTTACACCACTTTCCCACAAACCACCGAAATGAGGGGCTGAAGGGGGGATAAAGGACCATTTGATGCCGTGGAGACCGCAAAACTCCAGAGAAGATTGTTCAACTTCCTTGGAGGTTAAAAATTTGTACCAATCATGCAACGTGTGGTTGGCACGACGAAAATTCGTGCCATTATCCGAAAATATTTGCGCGGGAATACCTCTGCGCGATATGAACCTTTTTAAAGCCGCTATAAAGGCGTTGGAAGTAAGATCCGACACCAATTCCAAATGGATGGCCCTAGTACACATGCATATAAATAGAGCGATATATGCCTTGGTCGTGGACTTAGAGCGCTGCCCGCCATGGCGCAAAAACACCGGACCTGCGTAATCCACGGCCGACTGTGAGAATGGCCTTGACGGCGTGACCCTAGAAGAGGGTAATTGACCGAGTAATTGATTCGCGCCTTTAGCCCGGAAACGAAAACAAGTGACACACTTATGTATCACTGAGCGGATATAGGACTTATCGTGTATGATCCAATACTTACGCCTAAGCGAAGCTTGAGTTGATTGCACTCCAGCGTGCAACAAACGGATGTGTTCGTATTCAATTATTAATCTCGTGAGATGAGAGTGCGGGTGTAAAATTATTTGGTGTTTAGTCTCGTAACTAAGTGGGGAGAATTGCAAGCGTCCACCCACTCTTAAAATGCCTGATTTATCCAGGAATGGGTTGAGAGCAAGAATTTTACTACTGCGTGGAAGGCACCGGTGTGCCTCAAGTTCCCTAACCTCTACGTCGAAATGCAACTTCTGAGATTGCCGGACAAAAACCAAGAGCGTGTCAGACAATTCTTGAGCCGACAAAAAGGACGTGTCTCTTTCAACCACCGCGAGCCTAGAATTGCGAAGAAATCGACGGCAGTATGCGAAGACGCGAATAAGCCTCGTAAGAGATGAATAGTTTTCAATGTAACTATGTGTTGAGGACGCGACAATTAGTGAGGTTTGAGCCTGCTTGCGACGTTCCTCTTCAATGTCGGGAAAGGTACAGGGAGTATTAATGTCGAACGCGCTGACCGGCCATGAGGCCGCATCACGAGCCAACCAGGAGGGACCATGCCACCATTGAGCATGACAGTGCAGACTACGAGGGAGGCAACCGCGCGATAAAACGTCGGCAGGGTTGTCATTTGATACTACATGACGCCAAGTTCCCCTGCTGCTAACAAGACGCTGTATTTCTGCGACACGGTTAGCCACAAATACCTTCCAGCGGGAAGATTGCTGATGTATCCAGTACAACGCTATCATCGAATCCGAATAAAGATATAATCCGTCAAAATTGTAATCGACGGCATTTAAAACCTTGGACGTTAATTGAGCCAACAATAAACAAGCACAAAGTTCAAGTCTAGGAAGCGTTATCTGTTTCAGCGGAGCGACCCTAGATTTAGCACACAACAAGTTTGATGATATGGCGCCGTTCGAATAGACCGCCCGCACATAAATGCAACACGCGTAACCTTTAACCGAAGCATCGGCGAATCCGTGCAGCTGCAATGAACTAACTGGGCAACTGTTCGAACTCTTAACCGACCTCGTAATCTCAAAATGAGTGTCGGAGACTAATTGGGTGTATAATTCCGACCATTGATTGGCTAGTGACCCGGACAAGGGTTCGTCCCAATCAGTGCCCGCCAACCACAACTGCTGCACGAAATGCTTGCAGCAAAATGTGATGGGAGCAATTAGACCTAGTGGATCATAGATCCCGGCAATGATTGACAACACGCTTCTCTTGTTGAGAACGGTTAGATTGTCATCACCCCTAACGGTGTACAAAAAGTTATCCCCCTCAACATTCCACTGTATGCCCAAGGTACGCACGTTTTGACCCTTGCTGAAGTCACGGGTTACTTGGGCGCGAAGAGTCATAATCTTATGGTGGTTAGAGAACCATTTGTGTAACGAAAAACCATACCTCCTCAACAACTTCTCGATCTCGCCTTTCATTTCAGCTAAGCTGTTCGGATCATCCGAACCCGTTATGAGATCGTCTACGTAAAAGTCATTTGCTATGGCCTTAGCAGCGGTAGGGTAGTCGGCTTTATTTTCATATGCTATTTGAGCCAGACAACGCGTAGCAAGGAAGGAGGCACTAGCAGTGCCATATGTAACCGTCCTTAACGCGTAATGTCGCAATTCCTTATGCGGTGCATCACGCCAAACAATGCGTTGCAAGTTTGAATCCTTAGGATTAACAATGATCTGGCGATACATCTTTTCAATGTCCGCAATAAGTACGTATCGGTGGGTGCGGAACCGAACCATTATCGAAAACAGATCCTGCTGGATCGTAGGACCGACCATTAAAGTGTCGTTAAGGGACAAATTATTGGTGGTTTTAGCGGATGCGTCAAATACCACGCGCAATTTAGTGGTTAAGCTAGAGTCTTTGAAGACTGCGTGATGGGGCAGATAAAAGATCTCTGACCTGTCAAGCGACAGATCGTATTCATTAAGCGGCGACATGTGGCCAAGTCTTAAGTAGTCATTCATGAACTCACTATAATCCTTATAAAGGGTAGGGTTCTGCTTGAATTTGAATTCTAACGATTGGAATCTTCGTATTGCTCCGCGGAGAGAATCTCCCAAATAAGATTTATCAGATCTGCGGGGCAGGGCTACCACGAATCTCCCGTCGCGATTGCGGCTAGTGTTTTTCACGAAATGCCTTTCACACGGTGAGTCCTCAGATCGGGTATCGCGACTAGAGATTTCCTCCAACTTCCAAAATTCCTTTAGTTGCGAGGAAACCTGATTATCATCTCTACAGACCATAAATGAAGAAACCGTTTTAGTCATGTCGACGTTGAATGGTAAGTCACCGGCCAAAATAAATCCTAACTTGGTTTCCTGAATTATAGGAAAGTGTGGTCCGCGCGTATATTTCACAGGTTCAATTAATTGTAGAAAATATTGAGCGCCGATTAATATATCGACTTGCGATGAGCAATGTAGGTGAGGATCCGCCAGGAATATGCGCTTGGGTAAATTTAAAGAGGTAAGATTGAATGACTCCGCCGGTAAATTATTAGTTATACTGGGTAATACGGCACAATGTACGTTTAACGTGAAGGGTTTATAGCGTGAATGTAGCCTTACATTAGTACTGAAGTCAGCCTGGGAAAGCGAGTTGTTTATACCCGTGATGGGCAATTGCGATTTAACTAATTGGAGGCCCAACCTGCGGGCGAAATCCATTGTGCAAAAGTTCGCTTGAGAACCGGAATCCAGTAATATCCTAACGGGAAATTTTTTGCCGACCTTATTGTATGTCATACAGACGGCGGTAGATAACAATACCGATTTATTGGTCTGTGATTTCAGTGAGCACTGGTTGTTAACAGAAGTTACGTCCCTGTTGGGGACATGAATCATGGTGTGGTGACGCCTAGAACATTTTTTACACGAAAATTTGGAGGGACATTTTGAACCCTCGTGTCCCGAACGGAGGCAGTTTAAGCAAAGTTTGTTTTTTAGTAACGCATTTTTTCTATCAGGGATAGACAGCGATATAAATTGTGGGCAATCGCTAAGTCTATGTTCACCGTTACATAGCCTGCATAAATTATTTCTAATATGTGAGTGGAATGCGCCCTTTGGAGTGCTTATCTGTTTAACTGCTTTGCGATAAGGAGACTTATCGCTTTTGTTCAACCTGCTCGTTGGGCTAGTCACGCTATCGATATTTTGCAGTAGTTTCCTACGTGAATTTAAAAAATTTATAAAATTATTAAAATCAGGGAGTTTATGCTCCGATAAACTCTCTTTCCACAAACGTAAAGTGTAACTGTCAAGTTTTTTGGCTAGATAATTTACGACAATAATTTCAAACGTGTTGACTGGCAGTTTGAGATTATTTAAAGCGTTTATATTTCCAGAGATTTGATCAATAAATTGCGATATGCTACCTTGGGATTCCTGCTGGACTAATGGTACGTCTAGTACATTCCACACGTGGTGAGCGGAGACAATCAGCTTACTATCATATCTATTCCTCAACAGATCGATAGCCACCGCGTAATTTTCATGTGTTATGGGCAATGATTTTATTACGTTAAGCGCCTCGCCATGTAATGACGAGTGCAAATAATGAAGCTTCTGTATATCTGTCAGGTCAATTCTGACATGAATCAGTTCCATAAAAATATGGTAATAATGTTGCCATTCCACAATACTACCCTCGAACCGTGGTAATTTTATTGGTTCCAATTGAATGGGGGTTGTTTTAGGCTGTTTACCATCAGTATTAATTAGTGGTTTTTGGTTCAAGTGCTCAGATTGCTCCAACAAGTGTTGCAATTTACATTCTATAGCACAGAGATCGTCCTCCGTTTGCACTCTATCACTTGTTGACGCAACGTCTGCTTCCTCAGCCTCGATTTGTGACTGTATCTCGTCATATTTGGTGGATAATTCCATCAAATGACGCAGTTTTATTTTGAGCGCATGAGGATCGCTGTTTAACAAATCAAAATTATCCGCGAAGGTATTTATTCGGGATATTGAGGCCTTAATTGTACCTCGTTTTTTTATCAGAGCCCTTACATCGGCCATTATTACAGTTTGAGATAAAAAATGGAAAGATATTTAGAAACAATTGAGCATCGAGCATGTGAACCACAAACTTAATTTTGAATGAGTTTAAATACGTTTGGTAGCTAGCGATCGCTGGTTTGAACATAAACTTACTCTCTCTAACTAATCAAACTCGTTGGCAGTTAAATTATTGAAATTATAAATCTAAATGATTACAAAGTATAGCTTCATCTTTAAAGTTCTGACTGATAATGAGCTGCCAACCATCTATTAATTTATATTGTGTAATAAGTTAATTGTTTATATAAATATGTCAAAAATACACACTGGGTGAAATATTATTAAAAATAAATCAAATATAGGTAAAGTTTATAGTCACGTGGCCGTCGATCCATTCGTGATGAAGCTGGCTTCGATCCCGTTTGGAGCTGCTACACCTCCTGTCTCTGCCGGTTAGCCGTTGCCTCATGTTGTACCCTCCATCACTTAAAGCTGTGGAATCTCGAAAATGTTGTCCTGTTTCGTCCCGTCGTCTCTGGTCTACTGCTTGGCTGAATCTTGTCGAGATGACTGCGACGTGCTTCACGATAATGGTGTCGCTCAGGACGAAAATGATGCCCGTCTGTCGTGATTAACTTCAGATTGGTTTTCCCAGAAATGATGTATATAAATAAATGTTGTCGCCTGTGTACTCAGGTATGAGAAATCTGTGCCGTTGGGACCAAAAATGATGTAGTTTGTTTTGGCCTGAAAATATGAAATCCTGCCTGATTGGACCAAAAATGATGTCGTTTTTGGCCTGAAATGTGAAATCCGGCCCGGAGGACCAAAAATGTTGCGGTTTGGAAGCTCTTGAAGAATCGCGAGTTATTCCAAAGACGCTAATAAGGAAGGCTGGATTGTTTGTTAGAAAGAAGTGGACTGTATTTGAGATATTGAACATGCGTTTATTGAATAATTAGGTTTGTTAGTTACGATCGGCACGTGCGGAAGCATTTGAGGCGATAATGCCCGAGATTAATTTTGAATGAAATCGTGGTCCATTGCAGATGGACGCAGGTAGACGATTAAAGTGAAATGTTATAAATGCATGCTGTATAATAGCCAAAAGCCGCGGCTGTAAGAGAAGTGTTTAACGAGAGTTGCGCTCGGAGTCGTGTTATGAACTAAACTAATACTGGCTTGCAGTCGGCTAGGCTGGCCGATTGCAAGGTTTGATAAAAGCGTGACGTCATCCGCGCGTGCCGTGCAATGTTAGTAGGCTGCTTACAACTGACAAAACAGTACAAAGTTTAAACACGTGGTGTATAGTCATTTACAAATTATACTGTGACGACAAAACTATTTGTGTTAATCAGTGAAATTAGTTGTAGGCTACCTAATTACATTTTATTAGAGAACGTATTATTATATTTTAGAAAAATGTTAATAAACTATTTCATAATTGCGCGTATATGTTTTAAATATTATTGTGAAACGTACATTAATATGTCCCCCAAAATTTCCAAGTTGAGTTCAAAAACTCTGCATAGTAGTGTGGAATGTGTATACTTTCATGAAGAGTGAGGCTGAAAGTGGGAAACCTCTCTTAGATTTCCATAAAGTACAAGAGCGTGTTGCAAAAGCGGCGGGTATTTCTCATAGCTCAGTGAGGAGAATAATAAACGAAGGTCAACAGCTACACAGTCCACATGCAGAAGTGGGGACGTCATTTAGCACACAGGGAAAGAAACACCGCGTTCGTAAACCTATAACCGGGCTTGACGATTTTGATAAAGGTGTAATTAGGAGAACAGTTCGGAATGTTTACATTGAAGAAAAGTGTCTCCAACGGTAAAAAAGCTGTTAGAAAAATTAAAAGAATCTATCAACTTTAAAGGCAGCAGAAGCAGTCTAAAAATTATCTTGAAGGAAATAGGCTTTAGGTGGGTAAAAACGAAAAATAATCGACCTGTGTTAACAGAAATTCACGAAATAAGAGCTATGAGACTACGTTATTTACAAAACATAAAAACATTTAGAGAAGAAGTTAGAACCGTAGTATATCAGGACGAAACATATATTCATAGCAGCCGCACACTTCCGTACACCTGGAATGATCAGATTCAGCCTGGTGGCTACGCTGTTCCAGTTGCGAAAGGACAAAGATTAATTATTGTTCACGCCGGAAATCAATACGGGTTTGTTCCAAACGCACTGCTGATTTTTAAATCTAACCAAAAGACAGGAGATTACCACGATAACATGAACGCTGACAACTACAGACGTTATATTGAAAAAAAATTGGTCCCGAATTTGCCCGCCAACAGTGGTTTGTAATTGACAATGCCAGCTATCATTATGTACAGCCTACGTCTAATTCTACGAAACGTGATATGCCAGACTGGCTAACACGACACGCAATACCGTTCCGTCCTGATATGGTTAAAGCAGGAATTTATGAAGTTGTTAAAATGTATAAATCAAACTTTAAAACATACTTAATAGATCAAAGTCTGCAAAGCAGAGGACATTTAGTTTTAAGGTTTCCCCCTTACCACCCTGAACTAAATAGAGATGATGTGGTCAGAAATTAAGCGGGGTGTTGTTGTAAAAAATGTAACGTTTAATTTAAATGATGTGAAAAACTTATGTGAAGAAATAATTTCATCTGTGGCTGCTGACGATTGGGAAAAAAGATGCAAACATATAAAAAGCATTGAAAAAGAATATCTGGAAAAGGAAGCTATTGTTGATGAAACAGTAGACCGGTTAATAATTAATCTTAGAGGAGAGAGTTGTTCAGACAGTTCCGACGATTTTGCTGAAGAAGAAGATGGTAATATCTCTGGAATAGAGAGAGGTATTGCCTGACAGCGACTGAAAACTTCCTTCAAACCTAAGTACTGTAGAATAGTTTTTGTAGTTAAATAACTCCAATATTATTTTTTAAATGTAGTACAAATTTTTATATTTAATTAAATATATTCATATTTGCTCAATTATTCTTGTTTATATTTTTTATTATTATTAATAATAAATAAAACTTTTCTTACAAGAATATATTTTTTGTATTTTTTGAATATATAACACTATTTCGATAGTATAAATTATCATCATCAAAACTATCATGATGATAGTTTATACTATCGAAACAGTGCCTTATTAAAAAAATACAAAAAAATATATTCTTGTAAGAAAAATTGTATTTATTGTTAATAATATTAAAAAATAATTAAATATGAATAACTCAAAATGTTCTCTAATTTATAATTTTAAAATAAATTTAGGTTATGTACATTAAAAATAATGCAAATAACTAATATATCAAAAACTGTAAATAACTGTTTTCAAAGTAATGAGTACATGTAGTACTATGTTACACATACTAAGTAACATCAGTGATGTCAAGTAACAAAACAGATAAAGTTAAAATGTAAATAGATTTCTGGCAAGAACATCATAAGCGTGCAAGTTTTGTTTTGAAGGGACTGTACGTGTTAGAGAGACGCTGTTATCGCATACTCTCCTCTCTCGAGTACTTTTTGAGTGGGGGTAATTCATACATTGGGTCTGCGGCGATGAATGTTCAGGAATCATTGGCGGGCCTATAGGAATCCAAATGACGCTCTTCGCCACTATTCAGTGCATATCGAAGGAAAATTTGTATGCGTTACGAAACAAGACAGGGCGCACATGTTCTAATACAACTTCACATACAATTGAAACACACAGTACCAATGTAAGAAGGTAAAAGTGACTACTGACTTTGTTACAAAACACTAGCGTAGAGTTAAATAGTTAGGCGACCAATTTTTTAGATCTTCTTATTGCCCACTTTGTCATCAACACCTTTTTAAATATTAAGTTTTATTTACAGTACCAAGGCACTTGTATGACAATCAAATAAACTACGTTACTCACCGTCAGAGGCTTAATTCTTATACTTGTGATGTTATACTAACTCAACAAGTTTCGGGACAGTTTGTCCCATCTTCAGGAGTAAAACACAGTCTTCAACCTCAATTGAGGATGAATCGTCAAACATTAAAAATATTAAAACCCAAAACACACATTGAATAAATTAATAAAACTACAACATTAAGCGAACGTGTATGCTCTAAGGTGCACACCTCACGCCGGCTGAACGCGCACTAAGTAAAATCACTCGTCGCTCGGAAGATGTCGCAGTGCAGTATCATATAAAACATTCGACTTAAAGCTTAGTTGATCGTTCAAAACAAATGGTATGGTGTCACTATTATTATAAGCTTTATAAATCTCGAATTCTTCGAGAGCGTTCATATACTGTCCCTTATTGCAAATATGGAGGGGGACTAAGTTAGTCTTAAAATCAGTGTAGCCGTGATTTTCGTCGACAAGATGTTTAGCAAAACTAGATTTCACGCTTTCAAGGGCACGATAACTGGTGGGTGGCCTATGTTCAACGAACCTTTTTAAAAAACCACGGCCGGTCTGTCCCACATAAAACGCGTCGCAATCATCGCACATCAATTTGTATACCCCAGTTTTCTTCTCGAGGGCTGTAGGTTCATGAGTGCGCAAGATATTTAAAATGTTATTAGTTGTTCTATAGGCAGCGATAAGATTGCCATTATTTTTCAGAATAGGTGCTACAATCTTGGGCATAAGGTCCGTGTAAGGAGTCAGGACATATTTATACGTTCCCTCCCTAGGTGTACCACATGTGATAGTATCCTTATGTTTCTTACGTTTTCTGAGGATGTTGTCTATCAATGATTCCTCGTAACCGTTAGAGGACGCGATATGTTTAATGATACTCAACTCATTATAGTAATCATGCAAGCTAAGGGGTACTGACAAGAGACGGCTGATCATACTATGAAAGCCGGCCATCTTATGAGTAATCGGATGATGGTATCTAGCATGAATAACGATATCAGTAGCAGTAGGCTTCCTGTATAACCAAACTGAATTTTATTTCCATGCCTACTGACAGTAAGATCCAAGAAGTTTAATTTACCGTTATCTTCGATTTCTAGTGTAAACTTCATATTGTCATTGATGCTATTCAAATAATTGTGCAAAATGTCAATCTGACGGTGTGTGCCATTGTAAATCATAAAAGTATCGTCAACGTAACGTCCATAAAACACTATGTTAGATCCAAATCTATTGTTAGAAAATATAAAAGAATTTTCAAAATAATTTAAGTAGACGTCGGCCAAAAGGCCTGATAGTGGGGATCCCATTGCCAAACCATCGAGTTGGCTGTAGAATTCTTTGTTATGTGTAAAGTAATTTTGATTGAGTAGTAAGTCTAAAAGGTCCATCAACTCCATAATACATTCAGCGCTTAATTTTTTCGCGTTAACGAGGTTATCCCTAAGGACCCTGAGGGTGTTAATAACTGGAACATTAGTGTATAGGTTGACGATGTCAAACGAAGCCAACTTGTAGTGAGGCTCAATTGTCAAATCTTTTATTTTATTAATGAAATCTGTGTTGTTAGCAACGCTACGATTATTGGTCAGGCTCAAATTTTGTTTAAGTACACTTACCAGTTTTTTGGCCGTTTTGTATTCCGGTGCAGTGGTGAAGTTGACTTACGGTCTTATTGGAAAGCCAACCTTGTGGATTTTCGGTAACCCTGTCAATACCGGTGCTCTAGAGTTGATAGGTTTTAAAGACCTCCTAGTGCGCTCATCAAATAGGTGTACACATTTGTTCAAATTCTGGTTTAGTTTTTGGACATATTTATCAGTGGGATCCGCGTTTAATTTCTTTATGTTATTATTAGCGATGAAGTCATTGACCCTGTCATTATAATCTTTTATATCCATGATGACCACAGTATTGCCCTTGTCAGCCTCGGTGATGAAGGCTTGGTTATCAATGAGTTTCTGTTTAATACCCGCTAGGATCCTACGTTCCTCATTATATTTGCTAAACGTATTCAAAACGTGGGGACGATTCCCAGAATCTTCCATTTTATTACAACTAAGGCATTTGACATTTATCATAAACATTATGATATTTATTATTGATATGTTTAATACCCATTTACTACTAACTTCAAAGTATTATTATTCTTTAAGATTACTATTATTTACGTATTCTTCAGTTAACGAGCCGCAATATTATTTCTATTCATCTGACATATATATATTCAATATTTTAATTAACATCTAACATAATACTTCTTAACTAATATAACTTTTCTTAATAATTCTTATCTGCATTACTTGACTCGTATTAGAATGCTATTCCTATGATATTTCTTTTCATTTCCTTAATTATACAATGATTAAATTAAATACCCTTTCTAGTATGTCATTTCACATAAACTGAATTGTTAGTATCTGAACAAGTGTGGGTCTTTTGAGAATGAGATGAGTTATACTTATGGTAGATATTAAATTTTATGTTTGTATATTAGAATTGTGAATTGTTAAGATTTTATATGTTACTTGTTTGCCGGATTCCAGACTCTGATTAATTGCTCTACGTTGCTCATTACACTTCACTTTCACTAAACATAATTGATTATCACTTCTGAAACTTGAACCACACGCTCGCGTTGTACTTAACGTCACGCACATAAATAAATATACATTCTCAACTCAACTACTCGCGCACATATAAAAATTCTTCCTAATACGTACTTTACGCGCACTTATGAAATATTCTTCTTTTACGTACTTTACGGGCACTAATAAAATATTTTTCTTTATACTTTAACGTGTTACTTCTTGATTTTTAATTAGTGAGCTAATCTATACGTTTTAAATACAAAACAACAAACTATTATGACATTCCGTTATATTACTGAAAGTTTGTAAAGAGTAACGCAGATTTCGCGTGCTTGTCTTGAAATTTACTTAAAAAAAACTTTTTGTGTTAACTTGCTTCTCTCTTTTTATAGTCTAGCTACAGATTCCATCACCACCTTCCTGGTTGATGACACTGTCATTGGCCAGGGTTTGAAATATTCCCAGGTGAATTTGAAATTCTCCATTCCTGTCTCGTTATTTCTTCGCGCGCTGAACTGACACTATTGCTTATTGGTCAAACAATTCGGGCACGTAGTATTTTACCGCGTGGCCACTTTGCTGTTAAAAACGACGCTACTTTCTAAAATCGCAATAAATATTGGGGTGTCATCTTTTGTCTCCTGAAGGACATCGACCGGCTTTTCTAACGGTACTTGCCAGTTTTTTGCTGTTTCTGATACACAAAACATTTCATGTGTTTATGACATACTAGGTACAGTCCTCTATTGTATTTTTATTTCGGCTGGCGACAGACTGTCGGCACACAAGCCTCGCCCTGTTCATTCTTATTCTACGTATTACTTACATCTATGTGCATTACAAATTCATATCCTTCCATATCTCTATACTTATTATTAATAATTGAAGTTTTTATTTATATATTACACATATTGAATTAATTTATATAGGTATATATTGTACATGTATTGAATTAAATATAACGTTGCACAGTAACGTTACACCTTAACGAATTTTAAAAACAAAAAAAATTTAAAAGTGTAGAACCTGCAACACTATAATACTACAATAAATAAGGTTAATAACAAGTAAATTATCTACGGGAGAATACGATAATAATTGTCAGATAAGTATAACATTTTATGAATAAAATATTACTGTTGTAATTGCGTAAAACAACCCGTCGACGCATTCGATATACACTACTACGCTGACGGATCCTCTGAACAGAGAGATGGACATTGGACGTCCACCCCAAGCGTTAAACGCACGCGCGCGGCTGACATTTTTCAGGGCTGGACGATTCGCATCTCACACAAGATAGGCATTGCTCACCAGCCGTTTTCACTTCCAGAATTGTTCGACTAATACAAACCAAAACGACTAATTTGAATACATACTGTAGATACGTAGATGTTATGAAAGACGAAATTAAGTATACATTCGTTATTTTTATATACAAAATTTCTGGTCCAGCTGAGATTATCTAGAACCTCTTGAATATCATCATCATCATCATCATCATCATCATCATCATCATCATCATCATCATCATCATCGTCGTCGTCGTCGTCGTCGTCGTCGTCGTCGTCGTCGTCATCAAGGATTAAACCAAGGATGGTTTGTTCCGGTCTCACACAGGCAAAGAGTAGAGCTGGTCACTCCATCGCTTCCTCGGACATCCCACACCTCTCCGTCCCTTTGCTTTATAGTTCCATAGTTGTTTGGAGATGAGGCAGTCATCCATTCGCCAAAGATGTTTCCACCAATTCACCCGATACTGGGCAGTCCTGTCGAGTGTGCTCGTAATATTCAGTTCCTGCCGTATATCTGCATTTCTTCTTCAATATTCGCCACTGATATTTAGGCAAACGACGGCAGAATAAAGGAAGAATACTAAACAAGCACAATCGCATGACAAGTTTGATTAGTTTTCATGGATTTCAATTGCGACTGACTATGTATACTTATCAAAACAAGTGCGCTTGACCGAGTTTTTGCAATTCGCGTTTCGGAAGGCGTTCACCAGGCAAGAATTAAGTCTAGTTAAAATGAATTTTCTGAAAGTCAAGACTTAGCGACATTGCTTTCCCGTACCAAAAAAGAGGGGACTAACTTCATTTTGTAAAAGATTTTGAGCCCGATTTCGAATTAAAATTTACATATATACAAGAATTACATGTGCCAGGCCTATAGTATAAGGTAATAGGTCTTACCATTGTTGGTGCACAACTAACAAGAGTATGCGCATATTATCACTCCACGTTTTGTTGTTCCCGTTTAACGCTGTTCGATACCATTCTTATAGAAATTTTTTAAGAAATTTAATCGTTTTCACCTACAGTAACAGACCATTAAGTAGAAACATATCAATTAAAAAAATAATTTTTACCAATCTGGCTTAATATTTCTAACTAACTCGTAGCTAGAAGTTCACAACTGTTTTTGCCCTTATGCTCATTGAAAAGTTACCAACTCTATGGCCAGTGGCAGATTCGAAAGTTTACAAAGGGATGAAGGAGTTTCACAAGCTTGTCCCAGAACTACCAAACACTGACTGACATTGACACTGTTAGTCACCACGAAGAATGCGTTGTTTATTACGAGGTATTCTTGATTATTCTTTAAAATTTTACTGTATTAACTTTTAGTTGTTTTTAATTGCACTTTTTCCATGAAGAGAAACATTCCTTTGGACCTCTGCCAAAAATTACTGCTAGTAGAACATTTATACTTATGAACAAGTTTGTAGAAACGTTTATGACAATACTATACTACGCATTTGTTTTAATTTGTACTACATTGTGATAAAAAAAACGACGAATTCGTGTTCATCGACTTCTTAAGAAGATTTTTATGATTGTAGTTAACTGAAGGACTGAAAAAAATGAGGAAGGTAATAGACTATATTCTGCTTTCTGGCCAGTGGACAGCAAGATTAGATAGGGAAGTTTTTCGCCATTTAAAGGACAATCTTGAAGCCTTTTGTAGATTCCGATGCGTACATACTCACTGGGACAGGTGAAAGTGTTTGGAGAGCCTTGAATATGACGAGATACCACGAGTAGAAACAAAATGTTTGCGGAACCGCTCTATTCACGGTTCTGATCCTTTTGACTAAATCTTCGCTCGTGTTTCGAAATTCGTCTGCAATTTTACCATCCATCCTGCATATTTTACAGCTGTGTATTAACCATTCTGCAATTAATATGTAACTACATTTTGGTCCGTTAAAAGTTATTTATACATGAATTTGTAACCGATTAAAAAGAAAAGAAAAATAGTTGAATCATTAGGATGACGGCCGTAATGTGCATTAGAAGAAAATCTGAACGTTGAAGATTATTTAGCAAATAAATTTGTGAATGTAATTAGGATTGTATTAGGCCTACTACACGTTTATTTTATGTTTCTACTTTCAGAAAAGCAGTTTGAAGCCATCGCGAATGACAAACTCAGTACAGTAAAATATTACAGGAGAAACGAAAGAATCCGCGCGTGAGCGTATTTAAAAGAAGTTTAATAACCTATGCTTACAGACTGTAAAACCTATTTCCATAAAAGATTAATAAAAATATGGAACGTATTTAATAAGCGTAATTGTATTGTGTTCTAGTTAAAAGTTTCGATCGAATTCCACGTTACTAATATGAATCAAAACTGAGCTCTAATATGAATCAAAACTGAGTTGCATGAAACACTGTATTGTTATGTGTCCAGAAATGCCAAACAACTCATAAATATATATTTTTTTTATAAATAAATATATAAACGCATAAATTAATAAGTTTTTTTTTACTTTTATTTCGCGTACTTAAAAAAAATTTAAACACTAGGCCTACCTAATTTTTTGAAAGATCAAATAATGTGTCGATTGTCGGACAGATAGCGCTGAGTCGTTCGTTTGCATTCGGCCTGCGTGGACATTGGCCACTATACAGCGGGAAACGCTAACCACGGGTTTCTTACAGATTTTTCTAGTTGCATACTGATATGAAAATTACGCCAATACTACTGACCTAACTGATTGTCGCGATGGTCATGGTCGGCCACTGCAGCGGACCCCCCCCCCCCGTCGACGTATAAATATTTACGATTTAATCAATTACTATTGTTTACAAAATACAATTTCTGTTTAACGTTATTACAACTAATTGTTTCACCTCACGTCATAATCAGCTGAAAAGATGATCTCTCTCTCTCTCTCTCTCTCTCTCTCACTCTGTTTTCTCTCTTTCTTTCTCTTGTCTTCGCGTGCAAACAAACGCACAACAAAAATTTTAGGGTAATCGTTTTTATAAGTGATGTTAAGGATAGTAAAGAACAAGTAACAAACACATGTCGATTTGGAAAAAATAAAAAACAAAATTTATGACCAATCCGATCTAAAGTCGTAATTGACGAGAGCGTATTGAAATATTTTGGTAATTTTTAGATACTTAGCCTATACTGTATTTGTCGTTGCTATAAGGGAGCCACAGAACTTGCCCAGTTCGATGAGACTGTAAGTGGTGTCATGAGAAGAATGTTGTGGAAAGAAACAGGGATCACGGCACATGAGCGTTTTCGTCAGAATCTTGTATAGCTGAAGATGGGATTTTTTTAATTACCCAGTCTCCTTAAGGGATAGGATCACAGTAAAAATGAAGAGCGGAATTGGCTATAATTTTATTAGGAAAAAATGATTTTGTTAATAAAAATTTTAAATAAAACGTGGATGAAGAATTGAATTTTACAAAGGCAAACACAAAATAGGAGAAATGACTTTATTTTTAGATAACAGGTCAAATAAAAACAAGTTCTTTATACGTTCATTAAAAATCAGCTTTATTAGAAGTCAAAGAATGCGATTAGAATGCACTTGTGTAGAATGGAGGATGGTAGGAACACGATGTCGTCCTCTGCTTTTCTCTTTATACTATTGGAAATAATTCTTCGGCACAGATATTTACTCAGATCACGATTATGGATTCCCCGATTCACAAAGGACCACTGCTTCGGTGTCATCAAGGTAGGCCTATATTTTTTGCCGTCCATGTCTTCTTGGTGCGTCTCTTTCAAGTCTTGTAACATCTTTGTTGTCTTTCTAAACGTAAACTTTTTGTAACAAATAAGAACACTGCCTCGTTTATTGAACGCTTTCTCCATGTCGGTACACTTACTGAAGTCGTAAGAAGTATTCAAGAAAGAATATTTAACTGAATATTAATTATATTCAATATAATGCATGTTCGGCCGGCAGGGGAGCAGAGGATGGGGCTGGGGAAATCCTATCGTCAATATGTAAATATGTCAGGCAGATATGGGGTAGAATGCAAGTATGACAGTAAGCAAATGGATATCTGAGAGAGGGAAAGGCAGAGAGAGAGAGAGAGGGAGAGAGAGAGAGAGAGAGAGAGAGAGAGAGAGAGAGAGAGAGAGAGAGAGAGAGAGAGAGAATGCTGTACGCTCACAAATGTGTGTGTGTGTGTGTGTGTGTGTGTGTGTGTGTGTGTGTGTGTGTGTGTGTGTGTGTGTGACTGACCGCGAGCGCAGTTGATAGGTTTGTGTGCTCTGAAATGGAAAACATTTGGGTTGAGGAAAACATTAAGCCCTTGTATTCGACTGCAGTCGTTTAAAAATTCCCTATATAAGCTCTTACAATTAATTATACTTCTATTTTTGGCCCATAGTGGCTCTAAGTTAAAAACCTTTCCAGGTGAACGTATATTTAGTTTTGGGTTAAAATTCTCTTCCTTTAGCCTGATAGCCGGCTTAGTTTTTTATAGTTAACATTTTTTGGGTCGCAGTAAGCAAAAATTTTGAAATTTCCAAACCTGAATATTATATTCAGATTTTGGTTTAAATTATTTTTTATTTGATAAAACACTTCGGGTTTTACAATTTTTTTTACAAAATTTGGATTCTTTTTTGACCCTGGTACCTAATAATTTTTATATTTCCGAAACTGAACACTACTTTTAGATTTTTGTTAAAATTATCTTTAATTTGGTTTTACGTTTTTCAAAATTTTTACTCCCACATTTTTGCATCTTGCCCCCTAATTTTTTGGGGATCAATATCAGTATTAATAGGAGTCTATGGGTTAAAATACGAGCACGCATGCTAAGTTTTGCAAAAATTGGTTGGGACGCATTCAAAAGTTGTGATGAGACGTCTCCGAACCGATAGAGAGGCAAACAGACAAATACAAATGTCAAACTGTCGAGTTAAAACTGAGAACTCGCTTTGTTCGTCCAGTCAAAATAAAGCTCCCGAGACAGTTCTGGCTTCAAAACAGAAGACTACAACATATAATTGCTGGCGTGACCACCGGCCAACCTGACGCAAGGGAAGCTGTAGAGTATGGGTTAGACTCAGTGGCGGCCGGTGAGTTCTGAGGAAGGGGAGGCTACGAGACAGTCACCTGAGCTGCGCTCAATCATAGCAGCCGGCACTCGTATTTCACTTTTAAGTTTGGTAGAGATAATCAATTTTTACAGCATACATGTCTTATTAGGTATATATGCATATGTTTAATAAGATAAACCGAAGATTAACTTACTTTTGTTCTAGCAAAGTAGTAAACTGTTGAGTAGAAATAGGCTATATGTTATTTTGTAAGCTGCGATGAATTTACTTGTACACCTACAGCAAATTCAGTTAGCGGGCCTTCTTATTGGCAAAACTGTCGATAACATCAGCATGCCATGTCGGTAGATTTTTCGTTTTGCAGAGGATTCTCTTTTCAATTGAAACATAGCAATGGATCTAAGACAATCTTGAAATGGCCAATAAGAGATAATTGATACTAATACACACGAACAAGGAGCAATAGAACGTAAAGACTGCGAAAAAGTAGCAAAAACCATATTAAACCGTGCCGAGAGGCTAAGGCTAAACCTACATTGGACGCAGAAGTCTTCCGATCCGATCCGGCACGGTTGCCTGACCAGATTTCTCCCGGCAGGGTTGCCTACATTGATGACAGACGTTTCCCGGCAGTTTTCTGCCACCATTTATCACCGATTCAACGAAGTTCTCACTTCGTACGTCGTGAGTGACTCGGAGGAAGATTTGAAATTTTTACTCCTGCTAGACTCAAATTACTTGTTGAAGCAGTATAACACAAAAACGTGGATTCATGATTTCAACAAAGACAGACGTGACAGTGAGGTGAGTTTGTCTTTGGCCAAACTAATTGGCCAATGATAAATTATCCAGATATAGAATACCACATGATGCGGACTGAAAATTTTGACTACATTCTGGAACTCATAAAGTGTGATCTTGTAAAACACTCTAATTTGAGAGATTGTATAAGTCCTGAAGAAAAGCTCACAATTACTTCAAGATTAAGTTTAACTTCTATTTTAAATCACTAAAAGAACGAAACATAGACGAACAAGCTTGATTGTAATATTTTTTTTAATTCATTTAAAAAATTGTAAATTACTAAAATATTGCTAGGTTTTACTTTTATTATCATGGCATACACTAGTTTTAAGATAAGACCTCATCTTCAGTTGTATATTTTCGAAAGATAAAAAACAGGGGGTTTTACAAAATAAACATTTAATCGCGCGTTATGAATAATAGTGGGGAACTAGGCTACTCGTATGGTATGTGAGGACTATGCCCGGCAAGTGGTGGGGGGACGCTAGTGCTTGGGAGGCAACGAGTGAGCCCCCTACACATTATCGGACCGAACCACCAGACACGACCAAACAGCCACACCGTCTGTGGTCGGGTCAAGACTACACACCTTCGGACCGGACCAACTTCAGACAGGAACCTGTTTTCTCTGACTAGTAGAATGTTTGATCTTGTGAAGGAAAAGTTGTCGCGCTATGGCTCCATATCTTTCAAAAATGCAAAAAATCCGTGTAGCTTTAAGTGCTTTAGTAGCAACTAGTGATGACAAGCGTCGAAAGAAGAGAAAAATGTGCGCAAAGAAGTTGTTTCAAAAACGGAAAACACCCATGCAAACTTACTTAAAGAACTGGACTCAAACGATTTTCGTAATTTTTTACGGATGGATGAGGAATGTTTCATCAATTTACTGGATTTGGTGAAACCATTTATTCAAAGAAGAAATACGGTCTTCTTTGTTCAACTACAAGACACGCGCTAGCAATGCAACAAGAAACAGAAGCACAAACAGCGAAGGTTTGGCAAGGCAACGACTAGGGAAGTTTGGCGCGACAACGCTACACGTTCCACGACCAGACTGGAAAATGGTGGGGACGGTCCGTGGTCCGATGGTTTTCCCATCGAACCTCCCGACAGTCCGTCACGACAGATTTTGTCCGCGGACACGCCTACACATCTTCGAACCCACGACCAACCTGCGTTATGTCCCGACGGTCTGGTCGATAGTGTGTAGGGGTTTTAAGTAATCAGATAATTTTAAATGCCAAAGTTTGACTACAGGTTAAATTATAATAAAAAATAGAGCCTATTACTAGTTGTTTATTTTAAAATATTTTTCTAAATTTTATTGGGAAGGCTTAGCCCCCCCTTGCCTTCCCTGATGAGGCGCCGCTGGTTAGACTATAGAAACCTAGCAACCTAGCGTAACTGTTAAAGTAACCAAGTTAATGTAGGCCTAGATTTGTTTATGAAAATACAGGAAGAACAGGAAGAAATAATTGTGTTATCAACATTTTATTTCCGACAATAGTGTTTTTAATGCCACATATACGACATAGGCCTGCAAAACAGTGGTGGGAAACGCTCAGGCCTGAGAAACGATTCTTTCTGCCAGTAGAATGTGTAATTATATTCAAGTGAGTAACTAAATGTAATGAACTCACGGTACGGTGTTCTTACTAAATTAATTAATTAGTAGCTGTGGAGTACGTTGTTTTCCGTCAGTTATTAGCAACATAATGTACAAGTTAATAAGTAATTACAGATTCTATGGGTAGATTAACGGCGGCTGGAAGATTTTTTGCATTTATTCATTGTTTCTGCTTATGAAATTTAAAATTTATGTTTCGGAACAGTAATGTTTAATAATCACTATTTTCTGTAAATAAAATATTCATTACTATAAGCCAAGAGCGTTTCCAATTTGTTTCCATGAAAATGGTTTCATTTGCTGCTTTCAGTTAAATTCTGGTTTCCCGTATTCATCTTCTCGCGAAACGTTTTCCAGAAGAACCTAAATTAATCAGATTTTCTTAAGCTATAATTTTGTATCATCACTTTCTTTAACTTTAATAGCAATTAAAATTGTATAGCCTAAACATGACGTGACAACTTTATCAAAACGGTCTTCAGATATGAAAAGATTGCTTTAAACATTTTTATATTGAGTCTAATATTTTTTTTCAATCTCCAGCTAAAATTTTGGCGTTTCACAAACTGTCTGCATTTCTTAACGTGACCGTCGTTAAGAAACTGCTCCGAATATCCGAATATAGAATTTTTAAACTTATTTTCGGATCGTACGTCAAGGTTCCAATGTTTAGGGATTCGTTCTTATTTTTAGTTATTCCCTTTACAGATTTTTTCTAAATAGGACTGAATTTGACAGGTCGGTATTTATTTTGTCTATAGTACTAATATATACTACAGTAATTAGTGTTTAATAATAATATGTAAAAATAATACTGGAACGAATATAGGGATGTATTCACTACCCCTCAGAATTGCATTTTTCGACCTAAACTTACCAACGAAAAACTTTTTCAGACAGTTTCATTAACTTAGTCACATAACCTACACTCTATTTTGAAAAGATAATTTTGAATTATAAAGTAGATTTAGAATTATAACATCATAAAATAGTTATTTGTTTTTTTTCGTAAAGTTATCCCTTATTATCGATAGAGTTGACAAAAAATTGCCTCATAAAAAATTTAAAACGTATGTACAAATTTTTTATTGTATCATATAGAATACCAAAATTAATGGATTTCTGAACACACACACACGCGCGCGCGCACACACACATTGCTTGACTGTGTAGATTCTATCTAGCATTGATTTCCCACGTCTGAATCGATATTGTTAATGCGTTGAATTTCACCATTCTTGATATTAATGCTTTGTAACTTACATTCAGCAACATTATTTCTCTATAGTTTTGATAAGCCATTGCATTTTCCTTTTTTTAAACAGGCATCATCACTCCTGTTCTTCGATTATTCAGCGTTCTTTCCGTTCTCCAAACTTGCAACGTTATGTCACTCTTCAGTTATTGTAACGTTATGTAAACTCTTCTCTTTCACAATTGATCATCTCAATATATAGGCCTACTCCACCCGGTCCCGTGCTTCTTCCTATTCTTTCGATTCCTTTTTCATATATTCCTTCCCTTCTCAACTGTTACTTTCTTTGTTCTTTTCTGTTCATTTATGAATTGATATACAGTACTTTGTGCCACTCCTGCTCCTGTTTTTCACTTTATCCGTAATTTCCTTCAGCCATTTCAACGCTTTGCCTCTTTATAAATCTATCGCTTCCTTTCAACTTCAGCTGTACAATGCGTCTCTTCGCTTGGTCATAGCCACTTTAGCCTTTTCTTCCGTTTTATTTCAAACATCGTCTCACATTGATTGTCTCACGTTTATTTTCTTTCTCTGTGTTATCTTTGTTACCTAGCACTTTTGCTTCTTAGCTTACTATATTTATTATAGTATAGTTCTTGAGAAAAGATGGTCAATAAAAATATTAAAGCAGACACTTTTAGACCGAAGAAGTAAAGAAAGGCCAAGAAAAACGTGTAACGATTGCATACAAGAGAAAGGAACCTCCGAGAAGGAGATGGGGAGACAAGGGCTTTTGGAGGTTAGGATGCGAAAAACGACTTTAATGTTATCGAATTCGCAAATACTTCTCTTTTCTTATCTTGTCGTTGAAGTCTCCAATACGTTCATTTTATAATTTTTCACACTTTCAGCTAAAATAATTAGACACGAAACGGGTGTCTGGTTACGGAATGTGAAAAGATCTCATTGCGATGCTCAGCTTTGACGTGTTGTTTTATGTGGAATCATTTTGTGTTCAGAACAGCTGCATGGTTGGTGTGTGTGCACTCCACTTCCAGCACTGCCTTGCCTGCTACCGCTACGATCTGCGCGAACCATTTTATGTCTTACTATTTCTTCTGTACAATAATCAACGCTTATCACACCTTGCAACATACCACACGTTACTGCTAACCTTCCATAGAATAATTCCTCCTTCTCTTTTTGATTTATCTTCCTTTGCCATATACAATAATTATATTCCATTGTAACTGTATTGTCATATTCAATTATTGAATGTTCTATCACAGTATTTCCAGTCTGATTATTTCTTTTCATATTTGATATTCTCCTTTTTTTTTTTTTTAATCGATCAGTTTCTTCTAAGTTTCCTGTTCAACAAAAATAATATTGGATTGTACTGCGAATTTTCTTTCCCGCGTAGAAAAGCGTACTATTGCCTGTCCTTTCAAATTATACCCTCATACTGCTTTTGAGATACGTTGGATATTTGTTTTAAAAAATATTCTGACTTAAACAGATTAAATACGATATATCTTAACAGACCAGAAACAGCAAGCACAGTGTACAGGCTACCATTAAATTGTATCAGATGATTCAGTACTCCGTACGTGAAAACCCAATAAATCGCCATAAGACAGCAGAAAGGATATGTTACTGGACTTTAAGTAGAAAGAAGCGTTACGAGATATCTTTCAATGGTGCAAATAAATCCAATGTTTCAAAACGCGCAGAATGCAACTAACTCGTATAATGAAACCCGAGTAACAAATAATACATTTTGAATCCCGGTTGAACGGCTTATGATAAGGAAAGGCGTTAATCTTGATCACCTATTTCTGTACAAAGGTAAAATTTGTCGTTCAATGTTTTCGAAACCAATATTTTATAAAACGATATAGGTTTATAATGTTAAGCGGTAAACATTTTTTATTACGAACAAATTTGTTTTATAAAGTTGCAAGCTTTTATGTGGATTGACTGTTTAGGGGACAGTGACACCAATGCATAAAAGGCTATATATGAAGCAGAACCATGTGGCCAGGTTGTTGTAATTAATAATACGGAATATATAGTTTATATTCAGAACGTATGCATCAGTGTTAATCAAACTAAAAGTCACTAAAAAAGAAAAAAATAGCTGATGAAAGGTCGTCAGGTATAAGTTACCTGACCGATGTTGCTGTACAAAAGCTCAAATCAACCTCAGATCCAGATCAAGCTTGAAGTATTACCTAATTAACTCATAGTGTTAATGAAAACACTTTTTCGGTTGACAAACACTTTTTCGTGTTGTCAGGTTTTTACTACGCGCATTTGCTCACACCGTGACGGCTTGAGTAAGAAGGTTTAAACAGACACTACAATCGAGTTCCGTTTACTTTTCGCAGTGGTAGTAGGGTGGGTCTCCTTCTTCTTTAGGCCGTCTTCTGGAATAGTTACCACTCGATTCCCCTCAGTAGCGCTGTAACGCGATGAGTCAATCGTTTAATTAAGCCAGCCGGCAAATGCTCACACAGAAATGAGTTAGTGTCATTTGTTTTCGTGGCGGTGAATCGGTAGAAAAGTAGATGCGTGCGAGGCATGCTATAATAACTTTTGTGATGACGATTCTTTGCTAGCCGTGTGAGAGGTGGCAAAGTCAAGGAGAATAGATGAGAAAAGTAAAGGCGACTGTATTATAAACATGAACGTATGAATAAAATTGCTTTCCATTTACGTTCTCCTCTCGACTAGCATTGTCGAGAAAATCGTTGCTAAATTTGAGAGATTCTCCTTGGAGACCGATGTTTTGATGGAGCTGTTCACGGACTGATCCCGTAAAAATCAGTTGGAAGACTCACCCGGTCTATCAAACTTCTTTGTGTTGAAGCCTCCGGCCACAGAGGAGTCGGCTACCAACTGTTGATGCGGAAATTCTACCGGCCGGGTTGCTAGATTAAATAAATTATAGGCGTCAGCCTTGTTTCGTGTAATCACTAATCTTATAGTTTCTTCTCTGGAGATAAATAAGTGTGATTGTCGATACGCTCAACAGAAACGTTATGGATAGTGATGGCGTATTACATTTTATGTACTAAATTATTCGACGTTTACTGATTTGATTTTTAAGGACATGTCTGAAGTGTCTGAAAGGAAAATAATAAGGAAAGTTATGACCCTGTAAAAGAAGGAGAAGTCTGGAAGATGAGGAACAACTATGAGAACATGTACTCGTAGGAGGAAATGTAGTTCGATTTATCAAGTCCAAAAGTATTGGCTGGTTAGGGCATGTGGAGAGAATGAATTGAGGCAGGGAAGAGAATCCCGTATGGGGAAGTGGGAAGAGTCAGGCGGGTGGAAAACAAGAAGGCGATGGTTGGAAGAGGTGGAACTAGATTTGGGATGGATGCGAATAAGGAAAAGGAGACGTATGGCTGGAGTAAAAGTGAGTGGAGTCGAATAGTGAAGGAAGCCAAAGATCATGCCCCTTGGAAGAAGAAAACTACCTCTATTGTCAGTTGGTTTGGTTACTCGTAAAATTTTCAATAAATATACAGGAAATACACAAACACGCGCACAAGTTCGCATAAAGCATACGCATATGCCTATATCTACTATATCTAAAATTCTCTGTTAATTGACACAGTTTCATTAATTGTATCTCGAAGCGTGGAATAAGGCAGTTGTCGAAACGCATTGGGCATGCTGAATGCACATCTCATTCCGTAACTTACTCCAGTGTTCATCCGCATGCACGTTCACGCTACAGGTATATAAGTGTAAATTTGTTACACTATCAACAGCCGACTGTTTACTTAATTAGTCACGTCATTCATTAAGTTAGAAAAATTAATTTTCCAGAACGCGTTAGCAGCCATAGAAATTTAATTAGAGCGTATGATAACTAATTACTGTCGACATCCAATTGGCAGGCTGAACAAGCAGTATGTGCAGTTCCTTGTATAAATTGTTTTTGCATTTACAAACGACCGACTGTAGCGGTGACCGAGGCATACAAGTATTGAAACTAAGGACTAACGTCGTCTACCTAAATGTCGAATAGACTATCTACATAAACAGACAGGACATATGAGAGTAGAGTAAAATGTGGAGAAATTAGGCCAAATCTTGGCTAAAATAATATTAAAGCAGGCCTATGATAATTTTAAGTAGCACCGAACAAAGTATTCAAGGAAAAAGGGATTAACCTAACACGGTTTGATGACAACTTTAGGCCTAGGGGTAGAAACGAGGCTTGGCGTACCTAGTCTATTTGGTACCTGGTGCGGAGCTCAGATTTGTCGCCTCCACATAATGGCCAAATTTGTCACTCCCTCCAAACGGCCAAACTATTTTAATAGTACTCAGATCTGAGTAAGCTAATAACCAAATATAATGCTTTTATTTTCCACATAAATTTAGCTTTTCTTTCAACAATGCAAGTGCAATATTTAATAATACAGTGACTACACAAACACAATATTATCTACAGTCGTGGTAGCCTATGCATATTTTCTTACGTATTAAACTTTACTAGCACATGCCACTTACAGATACTGAAACTGCACTTCAAACTATGCTATAATTGTTATCAGGATCAATGCTCTGTTGCTGACTATTAGTAAAATTATAAGAACAAAATAGGATCTTCATCAATGAAAATACACATTTCGGTTAAAAAATACTTTTATATTTTCAAATATTTGAGATTTTGTTAATGCATAATTCATTGTAAATACATATATTACATCAATATTTCTCTATGATTTTGTAAACCTTACATTTTTTGTCTTCGTACTTTGATTTCAACAGATTTACTAATTACATCATAAAAATTAATTTTTTAGCTATTTTGTGATCGATTGAAATAATAGATAAATTTGAAATCCTCGAGTGGCTCAGTAGAACGCTATTTGCCACTTGTTTTGAAAATGTGTATGTTTTTAAAGCTATTGAATTTAACTCCGTAAGCCTACGTTCAATTGCTCTAGTGGCATGGCCCTAACATCTTAAATCTTACCTTTGATATTAATAAAAGTTGAATGAAGAACGAAGATAAAACGATGGAACCTAACAGATAAAATGCTAATTGAAAACTTGTATAAACTGTTTACATTCTAGGTTTAATAACATTCATCACAACGACCAATCTATCAAAAACTAAATTATAATACATGTATGGATAGATGTATTGGCATTCTACGGTACATAATACAAGCCAAACACTGTTAAAAGAAAACCATGTAATAATTCACTTCAGCGACTAGTTGCTAAAACAATAACAGCCCAACAATGCCGTGCGAACTGTCCCTTTGTTTACGTCTGCTAGTCTACAGTTGCAGACGTCTTGTCGGACCGCGCGAGTCTATGCCGGTCAACTGAAGAATCCAACCAACTAACTGGCAAATCACTGTCACACATCTGTCACATCACTTCTATCAGTGTTGCGTTGGTTCACAATGTACTTCAACTTAGGTGCTATTGTTTTCGGTTACTTTGTCAAGTTATAGCTTCTACATAATACATATAATATTTATAAACAACTAGTAGGTCTATTCTAAGAACATTTAAAAGTAAAAAAATCAAAATTTGTCCTAAATTGAGAAAACAAATTCATATTTGAAAATAGCACCCGGTGCGGACCGCACTCGCCGCAGCCCTTAGGTATTCCACTGCGGTAGAAAGGGAAGTACTATGTGTGCGTGCGCGCACGCGCGCGTTCGTGAGTCGAACTAGGGCAAATAAAATACATCTGTTAATTTGCAAGAAAATTGTGGTAACAATAAAGTATCTAAATTTTTGTAATACTGTGGTCGCGCCTGTTGTGTTGTAATAATGTGTCAGGGCAGTGGTAGAACAACAGAACGAAGCTTTCCAAAAGAGCCCGTTCGCCTGCCGTTGTTCTCACAAACCATTATTCTATGAATAAAACAAGAATAGGAACGAAGTGGTGGCTTTATTGGAGGGACATTGTTTCCACATTACGCAGTACGCTGACGCCTGGTTAGTTATCGAATTGTCAAGCCTCGCAAAGTGGTACGGTTACTATGACAACGCCCAGCGGCCGGCAGACGTTGACTGACCAACTCGTGACAGAGTCCGCACCTCGCCTGCACCAAACGAAACCCTATTTATTCGTTGTATAGAAGACAGCGACGTGAGACTAATTCGCTGTAGCCAATTCGCTCTCATCGTCTCGCTGCAATAGATACAGAATAGCAATTTTTCGTATCTTATCAAGTTGTAACATAATAGAACGTGAGTCGTGCTACGAAACAGATAAGCCCGTGGTTTTTATTAGGCGAACAAACGCTGACGAGCGAACGAAAGATATATATATATATATATATATATATATATATTGTTACAAATTATATAAATGTTGTTGTGTTGAGGGAACGTAAATTATATACGCCGCACGTTGGAAGCGTCAATTTGTAACAAATTTTTAAATGTGTGTTGTGTACTACTTATTTCGCCTCACACTGGAGTCGTCAATTTGTAACAGTAATAAATAAATGAGATGAGGTCTCGCGAGTAAACAATATAACAATTTGCGTTGAGATACGAGTTCTTATGCTCCACGTAGCATGCGTCAAATTTTAACAAATTCAATATATATGTATTAAAATTATTCAACCACACCGTTGTTGTTGTCAATCTGTAACCATTAATATGATATGTTGAACAGCGAATTATTTTGTATTCTGCCGCTCGCTCCCACTATACGTGCAGTTCCAATGACGTCACCCACAGTTGCCAACCGTTGTTGTGTCCGCTGTGCTATGTTAACTTATTTTTTAAATGAAACAGCAATAATAATGACGCAAATATAACACCAAACATATATCTTTATAGAAACCATTTATTCAGTGAAGCATTGGTTAATTATTTCTCGTTTTCTTTTCACGGTAATTACAATTGTGGCAAAATTATGCGTCTTCTTTACCAGTTGGTACAGTAGTTGTAAATTTTGTTCAGTAGTCAGCCATGCCAAAATAATGACGAAGTTTATTATTTCTATTAAAATAAATTATCTCAGGGCGTATCTGGTTCGGGGATTACGTTTAAACAAATAATACTATTCTTTAAATCAAAATACAAATTTCACAGTACAAGGATATTACCAGGTTTTAGTGTGTAAAGTGCACACAGGCAGTCGAGTATTGGTTGCTTGTTATTAGAGGTTATGACCAGTTTATGTGCTTATTAGTTATCGTTAAAGGTTCTTATGGTGTTCAAAAAGGTGTAAAGCTCAATTCGTGTTATTTGTGAGTGTTCTTTAGTGTTGGTGTGATATAGTGTCTGTAGTTTTATTTTGTTTAATTCCTAGAAAATCGTGTACACAAATGTTGGTTTTGACACATAAGATAATAAATTGTTCAAATTCACCAGATCCTCTTCTTTAAATGATTCTAGGACGAAGGTAGGGTCCACGTCTTCTTCGGTTCTTCTCCCTGGATCTCAATTCTTCTATATTAAATGCTGGATGTTCCTCTCTTGATTATAATATTTGTATTATGTACATCGATTTGTTTTACTAAGTCTGGTACGTGTTTTCACAGTTTAAAGTATAATTATATAAGACGTTTTACTAACGCGTCTGTATTCAATGACCGTTGTTAAAGAAGTCCTATTTTATTTATGTGAAATTTTTGGTTGCTAAGGTAAAACTTGAAATCTGGTTGGTTGATTCAGATATACATTGTCATACAAATTCATTATTTCAATGTCTGAATTTGGTCAAAACTTTTAAATTAGTATAATTTTTCTGTACTGATTGGGAATTTAAAACTACTAGCATCATTATTTTGGTCTTTACATTTGTGACATTTAGACACTAAACATGCCTACTTTTACTTAAGAAATACAGATGTTACATTTTTGCTAATTGAATTTTTCTTAAATAACTTGAAACGGATTATTTTGATTCTAGATTTGTTGTGTATACCATTAACTATCAATCTATTCATCCTTCAACATTTGTTTTACAAAATTCTAACAGTATTTCCTAAAATTTACAAAAGTTGGTTTTACATGGCTTCATACAGTCTGCCATCCACAAGAAACATTTGCTACTTCATTATTTGTTCAAAAAATGTGATTACCCTTATAGAACTACTGCCTGTTTTGTTAGTTCTACTATTTCTTATTAATTTATAATGGTTTGTTACTTTACTGGCTATTCTGATAATAGTTTATTTATTTTAACATTGGCCTATGTCATGGTGATTCTTTCAACACCATGTTACATATTGTTTTATTATTTAGCCTGTTGGCTTGAACATTTATATTTAATCATAGTCATTATATTGGATGTTAACCCATGATATTTAAGAACACTCATCATCCTCTCATAATGTGAACACTTTAACAAAATTACAAACAGATTGATTTAAATATTATGCCCTCATGGCTGATATTCTGGTACACATTAAACAGATAAATTAAATTCCAAAAAACACAAAAACTCCTTATCATCTAATAACATTAACTCCTTTCTTTTTTTCATAATTATTAAATAGTTGTTCAACCATAGTATATCAGTATTGGCCTATTTCTTTGTGTGTTTGGTACCATGTTCTAATCTTACACATTCCATTTGGCCCATTGTTTTAAGACCTTCTGGTTAATCACATGGTTTTAACATCTTCATTGCATTCTAATAACATCATTACATTAACAATAACAAAACAATATATAATCAAATCAACTTAATGTCATCCCCACATGGCTGTGACTCTAATGAACATTGAATAAATAAGTTAATTTTCATTAAACCCTAACAACTGTTTAACATATAATAACATCTCTCCTCAATCCATTTTGCTATGTTATTTCATTAATTATTTGGAATTGATTTCACTCTGTTCATATAATATTAATGTGAATAGGTTATTATTCATTATTCTCTTGACAATATTATGTCCACTATTAATCACAATTAGTTGCATGTTTCATGTATCTATGATAATGGTTTGGTTATATTATTTCATTATATCATTCAAATTAATAACTTACTAATATTTCTTTTTACATTGTATTGTATGTTTGGGCCTATTATCCCTCAATTTGTATTTTGATTATCTTTATATTTTGATACATTTAATGATACCATTAGTTTATTTATAGTATTGGTACATAAGCTGTCTGTCTTTATAAGTATTATTTTGTCATTATTTGAAGTTCATGTCATAATCGGGGTATTTTGCATCACTTTGCCTAATCATTAATTTGGGTACGGTCAGTTGTAATACAAGTCAGTCTAAAATAGTTATTCGTTCCTCTTCACTATCATCTTGAAAGCTATTTTTCTTCTTGTTTAGTTTCTTATCCATAGTCTTCATTAAATCTGGTACGATATCAAGTTGTTCCAAATGTAATGTTACATACTACCCTGCCACCAAATTTGATTATTTTAATAAAATAGTATTTTTGTTGAAATTATCAATTATCTTATCTTTCATATTATCACTTGTTATTCTTTTTATGATCTGGTATACTTGTCTTTAATTATAAGTGTTCTATCCCTGGAACATGTTACTTCCCTAACAAATTAATCACCATATATTTTGGAATCAGTCGAGGGGCTCTCTTGACCTAATACCCCGCTGTCCTTATAATACACAATACATAAATAATATCGATTGCTGGAGCTATCTCATCAGTCAATCACATTTAATAATCACTAGTCTATTCACGACTAAATAAAATAAAATAATATAATAATATATTCTTGGGATGGTTCACTCAGTTTAACTTCTCGGATATAAATATTTCTTTCCATTGATTTTTCAGATTTTTTTTTTTTCTTGTGGCGATATTAATAACATTTTTTATTTTCAATTGGTACTATCTTCTTTCCTTCTTTATCAGTACTGCTTAATCTTCATTTTTCATTCACTATCTTTATTCAATTAAAACATAACAAGTATCTGTATCTATAGTTGTTGTTGATTCTCTCACAATCATGATAGGTTATTTGTAGTAAATTTGTTTCTAGTTTTGTCTTATTTTCATCGTCGACTGTCTTTTCTTATTCATTTTATAGCACTATGGTTTCTTCTGATTCATGGATGTTGCATCTTTCTTTTATATTCCAATAATAAGTTCATAATTATATTTAATAAGAGGTGCTTATTTTGTTTGGAATTTTGAAATTTATTCACATTTGTTTATTCACTTGGTTCATAATAACATTATCAAAATGTACTGTAAGTTGTCCTTACTATTTATTTGAATTTTGAGATTTATTCAAATTTGTTTATTGGGTTCATAATACATTTTTAAGGAAACTGGGTTGTATGTTCCCTTAATCTTTTTTGTTTCCACATCACTAATGACATAAGTATTATTGTTATTGTTTTTTACACAACATATGGTCCGTTATACAGTAATAATAGCTTTTTTGCTATTCCTTCCTTAGAACTTGGCAATTCGCGGTTTTTTAACAATACTTTGTCTTCAATCTTGTACTGGATCATTTTCTGCTGAATTATTTTGTATTTTTTCCTTCTTTTCTCCACTTGTTCATTCAGTTTGCTGTGGAATCTCACATTGTCGAACTGGTAAGCTGAGTTTTTTTGGGAAGCTGATTATTTCACTAATTTCTCGGGGTGGTAGTTTTTCGTGCATTATAGTATATGGAGTATCTTGTATTGATTCATGGTAAGCTAAATTGATAAAACTCTCAGTTTGTGTAATGTAGTTACTCCACTTCTGGTGTTTATCGAAACAATATGTCCTGAGTATTCGGCCGACCTCCCTCAGTACTCTTTCCGCCGGGTTGCTATTTGGGTGATAGACAGATGTTTTATATGTCTTGACACCTAGATATAACAAAGTCTCCTTCCATACCCTTCCTCGAAACTGAGTTCCGTGATCAGTAATAATTGACCTTGGAGCTCCTAACTCTGGTATGTATTGCTGGATTACTATTTGCAGAATCTTTTTTGTAGTTGCCCGATTAATGGGGTATAGTTTTGTAAATTTAGAGTAATGATCGAACATGATTATAATAAATTTATATTGTTTTCTCCCTCCACTACGAGGTAATGGTCCACACACATCTAAAAATACTCTCTCTAATTTACCAGTTGATGTAATTGGCTGCATTATTCCTTCTGTTTTTTCGTTATTGCATTTTGCCAATTGACAGATGTGGCACTGCCGAATACCTTCTCTAACTCTCCTGTTGATATTCTTAATGTAAGTGTGTTCCTCAAGTGCTTTCATTACTTTTAATGCACCCATATGCCCATATCGACTATGGTAGTCCAGTATTAATTATGTTTCTAAAGCTTTAGGTATTACCACCTTCCATGATCCTTGGTTATTGTTTGGTTTGTAAAATAATATGTCTTCATGTAGACAATAATATGCAGTAATTTTTTCATCCTGTTGGATCAGTCTTTGTCTAAATTTGTTGATTTTTGTACCCTCTGTTTGTTGTTGTGCAATTGATTTCATGATGTTTTCCAAATCTGATTTGTTTTTTATTATAGTATATACCTTGACGATTGTTTCTTTTTCCCCTTCAAAAGTTTGCTGTTCTATGTTAATCCGGGACAATATATCTGCAGCAATATTCTGTTTTCCTGGAACATACTCCCAATTTATATGGTATTCCTGTAGTGCGAGTATCCACCTTGCCAATCTTCCATGGTTAATCTTGCAATTTTTTAGGAAAGATAGTGACTTATGATCGCTCCTCACAGTTATCGGGTATCCAAGAATATAGGTTCTGCATTTTCCACAAGCGAATACAACGCTTAATAACTCCTTTTCCGTTACACTATAATTGCGTTCACATCCATTAAGTATTCTGCTTGCAAAACTCACCACCTGATGGTCTCCCTCACTATCTTCTTGATATAATACAGATCCTAAACTTATATCACTGGCATCATAAAGAAAGGTTGGTTGAAATTAGGATGTTTTAATATAACTGAACTTAGGAAATTATGCTTGATCATTTGGAGTAAGTTGTCTTGTTCCTGTCCCCATGACCATTTGTTCTTAGAGGATAATTGTGGAGAAAACTTTGCTGTCATTTCAGAATAATTTCGCTGAAACTTCCTATAGTAATTGCAAAGTCCCAGAAATTATTGAAGTTGCTTTTTATTTTTAGGACTTGGGAACTTCTGGATAGCTTCAATCTTTTCATTGGATGGTGTTATTCCTTGACTTGTTAGGTTAAAACCCAGGAATTGGACTTCACTGGCGATAAGTTTAGATTTTTGAAGCTTTAGGGTAACGTTATTGTCTGATAGTTTTTGTAATACTTGCCCTACTCTGTCACAATGGTCTTCCCAATTCACTGAAGTAATCAACAAGTCATGAACATAGACTGTGGTATATGGGATAGTATCTGGACCCAACACCTGGTCCATACATCTTACGAATACAGCTACTGAGTTTACCAGTCCAAACGGTAGTCGCTTGAACTGGTAGTTCCTCCCTTCGAAAATAAAGGCGACGTACTTTCTACTATCTGGGTGTAACTCCACCTGCCAATACCCACAAACAGTATACCAGGTGCTGATAAATTGTATGCCATTAAATTTTTTCAATATCTCCTCAATCTCTCCGGGAGATGTTCTGTCATTAACTATGATCTTATTGATCTCTCTAGCATCCAAACAGAGTCGTACTTTGCCATCTTTCTTGGGAACGGCTATTAACGGACTAGTATATGGGGAACAGCTATACTCAATAATATCTTCTGCTATCATTTTGTCTAGTTCAGTCCTCACTGCTTCTTTTAATGCATAAGCAACGGGATATGATTTCTTATTAAAATTTACAGGCTCCTTGAATTGTAGTGTAAATTGATAATCTTTTACTTTGCCAGGTATATCAGAGAAAACATAGCGGTATTTATTATATATTGATATTAACTTTTCTATTTGTTGTGTAGTTAAATTACATTCATTTTGTTCTGACCGAAATTGTCGGATCTCTTCTAATTTTTCCAACCATAAACTGTCTTCACTCCCAAAGTATTCCCTTCTTATATTCCATGAATCATCTTGATTATTATTGAATTTTCTTATACTATTGCATGAAGGTACATTCTTATTTTCTACTAATTTTGCTGTCCATTCTATATTATCCATTTTTAACGATACTATGGCCTGTCTCATGTTAATTATTGCTGAGTATTTTCTCAAAATATCACAGCCTATTAGTAGATTAAATGGTAGATTACTAGCTATTAGAAAAATCATAGGTATAGCTACATTTCCGCTGGTCACTGCTAATGATACCTGTTTTCTTATTGACTTGTTTTGCCTTCCGGTGGCTCCGATTAAAATTATATTCTGGATTGGTAGAGTCGGTAAGATGATCTTACTAAATTTTTGAATTTTGAGGTATTCGTTGTTATCGATTAACGACACGTTTGCGCCCGTATCTATCATGAATCTTGTGTCTAGTCCATTCACTTGGGCGATGATATAGGCGATCTCATTATTCGAACTATTGTGTGTTATCGTATCTTCGTTCAGCAGTTCTTCTCTCACATTTTTTAAGAAGTGATTGTGCACTATCGTTATTGTATTGTCAGTCGTTTTGTCTCGTCCTAGTAAGTACCCAAATTGTCGGTTCAGTGATGGGACCTGTTGATTTTTCACTGCCGCGGTCCGTTTAAATCAGGGCTGATCTCCTCAGTCCTGTTGTCTGGTTGACCGGGTCTGTCTCTATTTTGTAACTCTTGTACCTCAATGGCGTTATTATCGAACATCACTGAGTTTCTGTTATTCCTGTTATCGTCGCAGCTCCTACTTCGTCTATGTTCATCCCGGTAGTGCTGGTTATTCTCCTCCTGAAAACTTCTCCCACGGTTCCCATTATAATTCGTTCGTCCCTGGTACGAACGTCTTCCCACATCTCTATCGTCAATGCTCACATAATTCACATGTCTTCGATATGTTTGGTTTTGGTTGTTATAATTGCCATTATTATTCTGTCTGTATCGGTTATCGTAATTGTTGTTATAACCTCGGTTGTTCTGGTAATGGTTGTCTCTATCATTGGCACGCTGGTACCCATTATTATTATTCGTAGGAGAGCTACGGTAATAGTGGTTGTTGTTATTATTTGCCGCATTATTTCGTGGATAGTTGTTATTGTTATTGTTGTTTTGGTAACCACGTTGATAGTGGTTACCGTTGTTGTAATTATTGTTCGGTCTTTGCCCGTTGTTTTCATATTGGGCGTCGCGGCGACCATTATTTTTATTTATTTCATCGCTCCTTCGTCTGTACTGGAGGAAGCTCTTCTCCTGTTCCATCTCCGCTAATAATGTCGACATCTCCTCGATGGTTTGTATACGTCCGTTTATTCGCCCTCTCGTAATTTCTCCACCATAGTGGTAAGCTAATAGCCTCACTAAACATTCGGTAGGAATTGCAGACTCTAAATGTCTGGCTATGTTTATTTTGCCAAGAAAATATGCGGTCGGAGTTTGTTTGCCGTGTAGGTCATATCGGCCCAATCCTATGTCACTTCTTATCATATGTTGCGTGGCGTCAGACCAATACTTAGATTTAAATTGTTTTTTAAATTCTTGGAAGTTATGTATACTCGGCCGCATCGCCGTCCACCAATTGTCATAGACTTTTCTGAACATTTCCTCCAGCATACTCCTAATTACAAACCATCTGTCTTCTCCGGTTTTTACTATTTTTTCCTCTACCCGTTCTAGGAATAGCATGGGGTTTCTTCTGTAGTTCTGGAAGTCGATAACTTCTCGGTTTTCCTCACATGTGGTATGGGCACCGGTACATTGTCTGTTTTTTAGAGAGTTAATTTCATCTCTATGGGCAGTTGTTTGGTCTTGTACTCGATTAAGATTAGTACCTATGCTTTCTAATCTTTCTCCCATCGCTGCTTGGTTGGTTCGTATATTTTCTATTCGTCCATTCGTTTCTTCCCGGACGCTCAGTATCTCTTGGTTCATCCGCTCACACTTCTCCTTGGTCTCGGATTCTACCCTTTTAATTTCGGTCACCGGTTCTTCTAACTTCTTGTCCCATTCTTCCTGCAATTGCCGGTTATTAATTTCCATCTTGTTATTCCACTCTTCTTTTAATGACTCTTTGTGTTCATCCAATTTTTTCATGGTCTCTTGATAATTTCCCTTCAATTATTCCCTCAATGCTTTATTATTTTCGTCCATTTTCTCCTCCATTTTCCTGCTATTCTCTGTCAATTCTCCCATTTTTTCTTCAATTTTCTTATTAGTCTCTTCCAATTTTCAGCTCAATTCCTTCATAGACTGTTTATTGTCCTTCATTTCGTCCATTAGTTTCTTACTACTCTCCTCCGTTTTCTTACTTAAGTCTTCCTTCAATTTTTCTAAGTTCTTATTACTATTCTCCGTCGACTGTTTATTGTCCGTTTTTAATTCTTCAATTTTCTTATTGAAGTCTTCCTTCATTTCGTCCGTTTTCTTACAAGACTCCTGCATTAATTCAATCATACGTTTAATCATTTCTTGCGTCTTCTCCCCTTCTGTTTGTGTGGGTTCTTCTGGTTGTTTCTCCTGATCCTTCCTTATTATAGTTTCTACTTCCTCGACCGGTGTTGCTTCCTTGTCTTCCATGTTTAATTCGCCGACTTTCTCGGTTTCGGCCGCTCGTTTGCGCGATGTTTCTCGCTTCCTCATTTTCGTTTATTTTTATCTGTTTATTTATAAATTATTTTTTAATTTATCGCCTCAAACGTTGGTTCGCCAATTTGTTACAAATTATATAAATGTTGTTGTGTTGAGGGAACGTAAATTATATACGCCGCACGTTGGAAGCGTCAATTTGTAACAAATTTTTAAATGTGTGTTGTGTACTACGTATTTCGCCTCACACTGGAGTCGTCAATTTGTAACAGTAATAAATAAATGAGATGAGGTCTCGCGAGTAAACAATATAACAATTTGCGTTGAGATACGAGTTCTTATGCTCCACGTAGCATGCGTCAAATTTTAACAAATTCAATATATATGTATTAAAATTATTCAACCACACCGTTGTTGTTGTCAATCTGTAACCATTAATATGATATGTTGAACAGCGAATTATTTTGTATTCTGCCGCTCGCTCCCACTATACGTGCAGTTCCAATGACGTCACCCACAGTTGCCAACCGTTGTTGTGTCCGCTGTGCTATGTTAACTTATTTTTTAAATGAAACAGCAATAATAATGACGCAAATATAACACCAAACATATATCTTTATAGAAACCATTTATTCAGTGAAGCATTGGTTAATTATTTCTCGTTTTATTTTCACGGTAATTACAATTGTGGCAAAATTATGCGTCTTCTTTACCAGTTGGTACAATAGTTGTAAATTTTGTTCAGTAGTCAGCCATGCCAAAATAATGACGAAGTTTATTATTTCTATTAAAATAAATTATCTCAGGGCGTATCTGGTTCGGGGATTACGTTTAAACAAATAATACTATTCTTTAAATCAAAATACAAATTTCACAGTACAAGGATATTACCAGGTTTTAGTGTGTAAAGTGCACACAGGCAGTCGAGTATTGGTTGCTTGTCATTAGAGGTTATGACCAGTTTATGTGCTTATTAGTTATCGTTAAAGGTTCTTATGGTGTTCAAAAAGGTGTAAAGCTCAATTCGTGTTATTTGTGAGTGTTCTTTAGTGTTGGTGTGATATAGTGTCTGTAGTTTTATTTTGTTTAATTCCTAGAAAATCGTGTGCACAAATGTTGGTTTTGACACATAAGATAATAAATTGTTCAAATTCACCAGATCCTCTTCTTTAAATGATTCTAGGACGAAGGTAGGGTCCACGTCTTCTTCGGTTCTTCTCCCTGGATCTCAATTCTTCTATATTAAATGCTGGATGTTCCTCTCTTGATTATAATATTTGTATTATGTACATCGATTTGTTTTACTAAGTCTGGTACGTGTTTTCACAGTTTAAAGTATAATTATATAAGACGTTTTACTAACGCGTCTGTATTCAATGACCGTTGTTAAAGAAGTCCTATTTTATTTATCTGAAATTTTTGGTTGCTAAGGTAAAACTTGAAATCTGGTTGGTTGATTCAGATATACATTGTCATACAAATTCATTATTTCAATGTCTGAATTTGGTCAAAACTTTTAAATTAGTATAATTTTTCTGTACTGATTGGGAATTTAAAACTACTAGCATCATTATTTTGGTCTTTACATTTGTGACATTTAGACACTAAACATGCCTACTTTTACCTAAGAAATACAGATGTTACATTTTTGCTATTTGAATTTTTCTTAAATAACTTGAAACGCATTATTTTGATTCTAGATTTGTTGTGTATACCATTAATTATCAATCTATTCATCCTTCAACATTTGTTTTACAAAATTCTAACAGTATTTCCTAAAATTTACAAAAGTTGGTTTTACATGGCTTCATACAGTCTGCCATCCACAAAAAACATTTGCTACTTCATTATTTGTTCAAAAAATGTGATTACCCTTATAGAACTACTGCCTGTTTTGTTAGTTCTACTATTTCTTATTAATTTATAATGGTTTGTTACTTTACTGGCTATTCTGATAATAGTTTATTTATTTTAACATTGGCCTATGTCATGGTGATTCTTTCAACACCATGTTACATATTGTTTTATTATTTAGCCTGTTGGCTTGAACATTTATATTTAATCATAGTCATTATATTGGATGTTAACCCATGAGATTTAAAAACACTCATCATCCTCTCATAATGTGAACACTTTAACAAAATTACAAACAGATTGATTTAAATATTATGCCCTCATGGCTGATATTCTGGTACACATTAAACAGATAAATTAAATTCCAAAAAACACAAAAACTCCTTATCATCTAATAACATTAACTCCTTTCTTTTTTTCATAATTATTAAATAGTTGTTCAACCATATTATATCAGTATTGGCCTATTTCTTTGTGTGTTTGGTACCATGTTCTAATCTTACACATTCCATTTGGCCCATTGTTTTAAGACCTTCTGGTTAATCACATGGTTTTAACATCTTCATTGCATTCTAATAACATCATTACATTAACAATAACAAAACAATATATAATCAAATCAACTTAATGTCATGCCCACATGGCTGTGACTCTAATGAACATTGAATAAATAAGTTAATTTTCATTAAACCCTAACAACTGTTTAACCTATAATAATATCTCTCCGCAATCCATTTTGCTATGTTATTTCATTAATTATTTGGAATTGATTTCACTCTGTTCATATAATATTAATGTTGTAACGTAATATTTATCTATGTGTGTAGATACTCTCCTTGAAAGCCCCACTGTTGGGCTAGCCACTTTGTAACGTAATTTTACAACGATACATAAGATAATAAAATTTTAAAGTGGAATTATTATTAGTGTGTTGATTATTAATAAGAGTTGTGTGGGTATTCCCGTTTAAATCTTTCAATTTAAAAAAGTATTTTAGCACTCCACTGTTCACCTCCCCACTTACCATATGTGGATGTTATTACTGTTCTGTTTGGCGACTGCTTCTGCTGCAACATACACTGTATACATACATGTGGATATTCCACTTGAATACCCCAAGTATTACACATGCACAAATAAAATAAAATAAGAGCTTAATTGTGATTTGAATTATAATGAATATTGAAATTCTGCCGCCACCTTCTGATAGAACTAGTTATGAAAATTAGACTATTTTATTTTTGAAATCAAAAAAACTCTTTCCACTGGTAAAAATAATTGAGATTTATTAACAGTTCTGAAATGCCATTAACTCTTTTAAACAAACAATCAATCACTAATATCTTTATAAAGTAATAATTATTATGAACAATTTTTAAAAAGAAACTCTTTTAACCTCAAGGCTGGTAACACTGAGGGTTGATACAATAATTTTAGTTAGAGAGGTTATGTCCTCTTTACACAGTTAAATTACCAAGTTCGTGTGTTCTTGGAAGTTGCATGATACCAGATACAAGATGTTATCTTTTATAATAATATTTAAGAAAGAATTAATACAAAAAAACAAACAAATATTAAAATTAAAAGTCGGTACCATAGAATCGATAACTATCGTACTATCGTACGCTGGATATAATGAACACAGCGGTTACTTTAATAACACGTGCGTTGAGCTGCACTGCTAAAAATTATTATTATTATTTAATAGTTGGTTATAAAACTCATTTATTGGCAAGAGAAAAAATCTATAATGGGAAAAAAACTCTTGTGATAGCTTTCATTTGATTTATATTACTTGAGAACAGAATTATGAAAAGGTGACAAAGTTGTCGTTATTATTTCTAGGTTAGCTAACAAACGTGAGTAGTTATTGTGGATAAGTAAATTATTCATTGAGTTCTTAATAATCTAAACACATATATTTTATTCATACTGTATCTGATGTGTAACTATCAGTTAATTAGAATCTCTCTCGCAAAAAAATTATTTATTAGTCAAATCAAACGAAATGAGTCAATTGAGCGACTAATCATTTCACTCCTATTTGTAATATTTAGATTAATATTGACTTCTTTAATTACGATAAAATCGTAAAACATTTATTTCTTATGTTAATAAATGCGAGATAATTCTTTTATTAAATTCTGATAATTTTCATCGTAATTAATACACTTCGATACTACTGACTAGAGTAGTACCCAAACAATAATTTTCCGTTCATTAACAGGAATTATTATTTCCGTTTTATTTGTTAAATAATAAAAATATAGTACTCCCTGGTTTTTTATAAAACACAAACTCGAAAATACAACCGTTATTATACACTGGCCGTATTTATTAATTGAATTCACTCCGCACTGAACACTCGTTGTTGCTTTGTTATGTATAGGTTATGTGTGTATAGCATAACTTACGAAAGTGTCGCGCACAATTCAAATATAACTTCATACATTTCTTCGTCGACCTTGCTCGCCGATTTTGCTAATAGACTCTTTGACAACTGAAAGATGACTGGGACGCTTCACCTAAGCGTCTCTTGCTTGTCTGGCTGTTTTAATTCATTTGATTGGTTCAAATTGTCGAACTCTCCACCCCAAAACACCTCGGTTAAAAAAAACTTATAATTTTTTACCAATTTCGTATATGGGTTGGAGATTATAGTGACGTAAGCGTTGATACACAAAATGATTAAAAAGTTTATAATCGCTATAACTTTTTTATTAATTGTCACATCGTTGAATAGTTGGTGGCAATAGATCGCGGACACCTTGGGCTTTAAATAAAGTCTAAACAAGGATAAAATCCGTCCATTATTAACTCACTACAATTATTTCACAAATTCCTATGGTGAATCTTAATATTAATAAGTTTATTTCACCAGATCTTATTCTAATTACACAATAACACTTCTTATTAAACGTTTTGAGTCCATTTCTCATTTGTTCAATACAGAAAAATAGGTGCAATTACTATTCAAACAATATTTGGGTAATGGCGTCTTCAAACGTCCATGTTCGATTATTTATAATCGCTTATAACACCATTATTCCTTATCTAATGACATTTGTTTGGTATTCTAACATTAATCTATACATTTATTTACATTGGTTTACACTTTGTTATATGAAAAATGTTGTTTTTCATATGCTAATAGTCTTATCAAGATACCTTCTGTTCTCTTTTCTTTTAATAGTCACTTTGTCAGTCATTTTATCATATAAGGTATATAATGTTACAAATGAATATAGTGTACAACTATAGTACCTTGTTAAATTAATGTATTTATTAGTCTCTCGCTATCTGAAAGCTTTCCAATTCTTAGCATTGGGTTTGTTTACATCAGGTTATGACATGATAGTTAGTTATTGTTTAATAAATCAATAACTAAATTGCTATCATTACATTTGATATGTGTTCTCATAGTAGTATCAGATATCCTTCTGACTACTGATAACATTTTTATTTACCTTTGAACAAGTTTGGATAGTGCATTTTGCTTAACTAACTTGTTATATAGTGTTTGTTTACATTTGATTCCACAATCATAGTCATTTAGTTTCCAATAATTTGTCTATAAAATTACTATTATTATACTTATGATCTGTTCTCATAGTAGTACTAGATATTTTTCTAACTACTGGTAACATTTTCATTAATCCTTGGACAAGTTTTAATAATGTATTTTGCTTAACTAACTTGTCATATTGGGTTTCTTTTCATCTAGCTTTGTGCTATCATATTTAATCTGCTTTATGTGCTGTGTATTTCAGTATAAAATATTACTTATGAGTGTGCATCATTATTTATAATGAATCTTTGACTGAAACAATTGTTGATGGTTGCTTGGTTTAATTAACATATATGATTTTGTGTTATAGGTGCATTCCCTATGGGGTTATGTATCAATGTGCAACATATTCTTATGCAGTATTTGCTTCAACTATTATGACTTCATTATGGTATTCTATTACAATGGTTTAATTGTTGATTAATACACATGTTTACACTATTTTTCTAAACAATAACACAAATATTCTTAAACTAATGGTATTACATTTCGTGTTGTGTTGTACCTAATTTCTGGTACCTTTGTTATTTGATACTTAACAAACTAGCTTGTTTGTTATTATTTTTTCTGGACTTTCTTTACATTGTATTCTGTCTTACCGTGGCATTCAGTTATATTTCATTTTAAAACTTAACAAAGCTTTTATTATCAGTTTCTATGAACAATGATTTTACTGTTCTATCTTACATTACTCTTGGTGGTCTTATGATTATCTATTTTGGATTACAATCTTGATTAAATTGGTCACACTAATTGTCTGTGCATTTTAACTATTTAATCTTTGATGTTTCCAATAGTGGAAACATCAAAGATTAAATAGTAACACAAAGGTAACACATTTTCCTCTGTTATAAACCTTCTCACTGGTATTGTCTGTAGGGTTTATTTAGGTTAAAATTGGTTAACTTGTTACAGGTTCTCACACTTACATTAAGTATTCACTATTACTGTTTGTGATTTCTTACACATGCTAAACACTGTTTCTTCATAGTTGATAATCGTTATTCTTCTTCCGGTCACTCGTATAGTTCCTTGTATACTTGGTTAATGGCGATTTCTTGTATGGTACATACATTATCTTCACTCTTCGTGTCATGTTTCCTTACTCTTCCTCTTCCTTTCTTCCTTTGGTTTAAATGTCTTCTTCAATATTTCCATTTGTAGTAGTCGTTGTTCCATCATATTTGTATTCATATATAGATTGGTTGGTTTGCCATCATTGTGGTTGCTCTTGAGTTGTCTCTTCTTCATTTTACATAGTCATGATTTTTTGTTGTTTCCCCTCATTGTTGGCAATCTGTCGTCTTCCTTTCATTTTACATATTTATTGTTTTTATTTGTTTCCCCTCACTGTTGGAAATCTGTCGTCTTCCTTTCATTTTACATATTTATTGTTTTTATTGGTTCCCCTCACTGTTGGAAACTATTGGGCCTGGTTTCTAACATTTTATATTGGCTTGTGGTCATTTTCTTTCTCTCTTTTGTACTTGATGATGCTATATTACACTTCCTTCTTCTTTGTTGGTATTTTACAATAATATATCGGTAGATACTCACTTTTTGTTTCCATTGTTTTACGTACTTAGAACTATTTTCATGATTTCACGTCACTTGACGTAATAATTGTTTACTCTATGTAACTACCAAATTTGGTACGTTACATATGCCTTCCTATAAGAATTGATTAATTCTGAAACAGTATACTTATATTGGTTTTTATTGAAGAATTCATCAATTGTTGTACGTTCCATGTCGACTCATATGCTTTTTTATATATATCCCTTCACTTTCTTCTATTTGAATCATAATTATTTCTCTTCTATGTAATTATCTCCCTTGTTTATTTAGTTCCCTAATTCCCTAACATAAGTTTAGCTGGGGCAGTTCAGAGCGGCTCACTTTGGCATACAACTCCACTGGCCATACTAATATCAATAAATACGGGGGCACATCATCTCCATCAATAATAATAAATGATTGCTGGCATTATTCATCAGTCAATTCATCTCAAATAATCAAAAAACATAAAGTGGTCGTTCTTTCGACAAATAATAAATATCCTTGGGATTATCTCACGCAGCTGCGGTTTATACATTGTTATACTCTCTTCTTCTTGATTCAACTCCACTAAATTCTTCACATATTACAGGGATAGTTTGTTTTACATTTCATCACTGGTATACTCTCATGATCATCTTCGTTAATATATTATTTTTCATTCTTCTTCGTCATCAATTAATCTCTTCTCTTTGTATTACATTAGACGTCATTTCATAATCTTCTTTGTTTTCGGGGTTTACTTCTCTGGATACAATTCATGAATATATTTTCTCATGGTTTCAATTGAGATATAGTCCATTTGGTATAGGCTCTCTTCTAGTAAAAGACACTAGAAAACACTATGGTTGTGTGTTATCTTTCATCTACATTAATGATACTTATTTGGTTTCGTTCCTCCAACTTCTTATTTTCTTCTTATATATATCATCTAGTTCACTGTCTCTTTTTTTATCTGTACGGGTATGTTGTTGTTTTTACTTGTTGACGTGGCTCTTGGAATTATTTTGTGCCAGAGATGTAATGTGTCGGCCTCGTATAATAAATATTCTTCCATTTGTAGTACGGGTACGATGGTAAATTACTGTTGACGTGGCTCTTGGAATTATTTTATTATATATAGTTATGCCATAGATCTTGGGTGTCCGTCTCGTATAATAATTTTCCTTTTCTTTCATTGGTAGTACGGGTAGGATGGTGTTTTACTTGTTGACGTGGCTCTTGGAATTTGTTGTGCCTAGGATGTAGTTTGTCGGCCTCGTATAATTATATTTTTCCATTGGTAGTACGGGTAGGATGGTGTTTTACTTGTTGACGTGGCTCTTGGAATTATTTTGTGCCAAAGATGGAAGTTGTCTTTCTCGTATAATAATTTTTTCTTTTCTTTTATTGGTAGTACGGGTAGGATGGTGTTTTACTTGTTGACGTGGCTCTTGGAATTATTTTATGCCTAGGATGTAGTGTGTCGGCCTCGTATAACTATATATTTTTTTTTTCATTGGTAGTACGGGTAGGATGGTGCTTTACTTGTTGACGTGGCTCTTGGAATTTGTTGTGCCTAGGATGTAGTTTGTCGGCCTCGTATAATAATTTTTCTTTTCATTGGTAGTACGGGTATGATGGTATTTTACTTGTTGACGTGGCTCTTGGAAATATATATAGTGCCAAAGGTGGTAGGTGTCAGTCTCGTATAATAATTATTTTTTTTTTGTTTTCTTTTCCTTTACATAACTTCTTTGGAACATATTTTTACATCACAAAATTACAATATAGTCAACGTTCATTTTCATAGTTATATATTCCCTTCCTATTTAATATAAACAACAAATAATCTTCATAGCAATATTTCATCATTTCTTCACATAGTCAACATTTATTCTAACAATTATATTTTCATTTTTCACTTATTAATATTAGTAACAAATAATTTTCATCGCAATATGTCACGTTTACTTCATATAGTCAATATTTATTTTCACAATCATATTTCCATTTTTCACTTATTAATAAACAATAATCTTCATCGCTATATTTCACTTTTATCTTATAATTTAATCTTCGATATACCGTTTCATTGAAGCTTGGTTGTGTATGCCCTTTATTTTCTTAGTTATTGGGTCTTGTAACTCATAAGTGTTATTCAGGTTGTTTTTGGTTACAGTATATGGGCCTGTGAATAGCAGTAGCAGTTTTTTCGCAATACCTTCAATTGCACTTGGGAGTTCTCGGTTTTTTATGAGTACTTTGTCTCCCACTTCGTACTTTATGATTTTAGGTTGCGATTTCTGGTATTTGAGCCTAAGTTTGTCAGCTCGTTCAACTGCGTTATTGTAAAATTTAGTTTTGTTAAATCTGAATTCACTCTCTGGAGGAAATTTTATAATGTCAGTAATTTCCCGGGGTGGTCTTCGCTCATACATAGCCATATAGGGTGTCTCATCTTTTGATTGATGATAAGCTAAGTTCAGGAAGTCTTCAGCCGGGGATAGATATTCCTCCCATTTCCTCTGCTGGCTGTGACAGTAGGTTCTTAAGATCCTTCCTACTTCTCTCAACACTCTCTCAGCAGGGTTGCTGTTGGGGTGATACACAGACGTTTTGTATGTCTTTACGCCCTGATGGATTAGAGTTTCCCGCCATTTTCGTCCTCGGAATTGCGTTCCATGATCTGTAATTACTGATAGTGGTTTTCCCACTTCTGGTATATATCTAGATATCACAATGTCTAGTATCTTGTTAGTGGTAGCTCGATTTATTGGATAAAGTTTTGTGAACTTTGTGTAGTGGTCGAATATGATTAATACATATTTGTATTGGTGCCTTCCACCACTTCGTGGAAATGGTCCACAAATATCTAAAAATACTTTTCCTAATTTTGTTGTTGATGTTATGGGTATCATTACCCCTTCTCTTTTTTCATTACTACACTTGACCAATTGGCATACATGACAATTTTGAATATATTTCCTCACTTTGCGGTTCATGTCTTTAAAGTGTACATGTTCCTGTAGTGCCTTGACTACTTTGACTGCTCCCATGTGACCGTAACGCACATGGTAATCAATTGCTAGTTCTTTCTCAATGGTTTGCGGTATGACAACCTTCCATTGTTCACTATATTTTTGAGTTTTAGTGAATAGTAATCGGTTGTGAGTACAGTAATATGGTGTTATTTTTTCATCATCTTCTGTCAATCGTCGGAGTATTTGTGAGATTTTAGGATCCTTGTTCTGATGAATGTTTATGTCAGATAGTATGTTGGTTAATTCAGACTTGTTCTTCAATATGTGGTAGACTTTGGCGATGGTTTCTTTTTCTCCCTCGAATGTCTGGGCTATGATGTTCACTCGGGACAACACGTCGGCCGCTATGTTGCTTTTTCCTGGTATGTATTCCCATTGGATGTTATATTCCTGGAGCGTCAGTGTCCACCTTGTTAATCTACCATGTTTCAGCCTACAATTCTTGAGAAAAGATATAGACTTGTGGTCTGTTCGTACCGTAATAGGGTATCCTAAAATGAAGGTTCGAAATTTCTCACAGGCAAACACTATACTTAGTAGCTCTTTCTCTGTCGTATGACAGTTTCGTTCGCATTTGTTAAGTGTTCTACTTGCGAAACTAATTACTTGGTGATTACCTTCTTGGTCCTCCTGATATAATACTGAACCAAGGCTAAGATCACTAGCATCGCAGTTCATAAAAAATTGTCTTTCAAAATTAGGATGGTGTAGCATTACTGTATCGAGAAATTTTTTCTTGATTAGCTCAAAGCGGAGTGTCTTGGTCAGACCCCCTTTTCCACTTTTCCTTTGACGATAATTGTGATGAAAATCGAGCCGTTAATTCCGAATAGTTGCGCTGGAATTTTCTGTAGTAATTACAAATTCCGAGGAACGACTGTAACTGTTTTTTGTTTTTCGGTATCGGGAAACGCTGTATGGCTTCCATCTTTTCTTGGGCTGGTGTGATTCCAATTTCTGATAAGTTGAACCCCAAAAATTGTACTTCCTTGGCTATCAATTTTGGTTTGTCTAGTTTGAGCGTGATGTTGTTTTCTTCTAATTTATTTAGCACTTGTGTCACCCGGTTACAGTATTCTTCCCAATTATCTGATGCGATTAACAGGTCATCGACATACACTGTCGTAAATTGCAAAGTATTATGTCCTAATATTTCATCCATGCATTTAACAAAAATGGCCACAGAATTCACAAGGCCGAAGGGTAACCTTTTAAACTGATAGTTACGGCCTTCGAAAATAAATGCTGTAAATTTCCTGCTATTGGGGTTTAGCTCCACCTGCCAATAACCACAGACAGTATCCCATATACTGTAATACCTCGTGCCATAAAATCTCTTTAATATCTCGTCGATTTCGCCAGGCGACGTCCTGTCATTAATTATGGACTTATTTATTTCCCTCGCATCCAAGCAAATCCTCACTGCGCCGTTTTTCTTGGGTACAGCTACAATGGGATTAGTGTACGGGGAATTGCTAACTTCAATGATATCATTCTCAATTAATCTTTGTATTTCTTCACGAACGGCTTCTTTAAGTGAAAAAGCGATTGGATATGACTTTCTCTTGAATTCAGTTTGATCTTTAAATTTCAATTCACATTGAAAGTTTTTTATCTTGCCAGGTGTATCAGAGAATACATGTCGGTATCGATTATAGATTTGTATCAGGTTTTCGCGTTGTTCATAAGTCAACATATGGTTAATGTTATTTGTTTGGAATGCTCTAACTTCATTAATCTTTTCTACCCATAATACATCTTCTGGATTGCTGCGAATTTCTTGGTTGATAGACATCTTCTTATGGTCATGGCCTTCCCGTATATAATAGATTACATGTTCTGGGGGTGCCTTCCTATGTTCTACAAGATTTGCAGTCCATTCAACTTCATCTGCCTTCAATAATACTGTATCTTTGTCCATGTTGATTATGGCTGTGTACTTCCGCAGTATGTCGCATCCGATAAGTAGTGTAAATGGCAGTCCACTTGCTACGAGGAAAACCATTGGAATTGTCTCTCCATTACTTGAGACTTCCAACTGTACTTGGTGTCGAATGGTTTTATTTTGTCGCCCAGTGGCTCCAATGAGTATTATATTATTGATGGGTAGTGTTGGTATTGTTGTTTAGTTTTCTGATTGTATTCGGTTTAGTTCTAATTTGTCGATTAACGAGACATTCGCTCCGGTGTCTACCATAGCGGTTGTACTTATCCCGTTGACTTTTACGGATATATACGCGATCTCGCTGTTAGTTGTATCACTGATACTGTCTTCTTTTTCCTCCATCAGGTCCTGCCTAATGTTTTTGAGATAATTATTGCGATGTACTTTATTAGATGCCAATTCCGTTGCCAAAATGTTAGACCCAATAGTCCGGTTCAGTGAGGGTGTTGTTAGGCTTTTCACTGCCGGTTTCCATTTAAAGGCAGGTCACCGTTCGTGTGCCTGTCTGTTGAGGTTGACGCTATTGGTTCCTGGGCTCCTTGCCCGTTTCCATTGTGATAGGTTTCGGTTGTTCGAGTGACTGGTCCGTTACCTTCACTACTGTCGCTTCTGTTCGACCTGTAACCCGACTCTCGGTCTTCTCGGTCGCTGTGGTTTGAATTACTATGGTGATTCGGGAAGCTTCTTCGCCCTTGATAATAATTTCGTCTACTTCCACCTCTGCTAGCATGGGCGTAATTCACTCTCCGGAACTGGTTGTGGTTGTGGTTCCCATTACCCGATCGCTGCTGGTTATTTGGGGATTGATTATTGTAGGGTCGATAATAATTATTACCCCGTTGGTAATGGCCGTCCCTTTGATATCCACTTGGTCGGGGGTTATTGAAATTCCCTCTGTCCGCCTGATCATGATGGTTGCCCCCTCCATTCTGACGTGGTCCTGGTTGGTTCTGGAAACGTGGAGGATTGTTGAGTGTCCTTCCATAATTGTTTCTGTCACTGTTATTAGTGGGATTCACATTCCCTGGTCCGCCCCGATCGTACGTTTGTCCGGGACCCTGGCGGTTCCTCTGGTAGTATCTTTCTCGCTCATGGCTTTCCAGTAGGGCGCACATTCCTTGGATGGTCTTGATTTGTGAGTTTAGCCTACCTTGTGATATTCCTTGATTGAAGTGATACGCTAACTTGGTGACTAAGCATTCTTCCGGGATGGCTGGCTCCAAGTTTCTGGCCAGGCAGATCTTACCTAGAAAATAAGTGGTCATTGATTGTCTGCCATTTGAGTCAAATTTACCATTAGTAATGTCATCCCTAATAATGTTTTGGGTCGTCTCAGACCAGTATTTCAGTTTGAATGCTGTTTTGAATGCATCGTAATTCTCCACTTCATGTCGAGTCGCTGTCCACCAGTTGTCAAAAGTATTCCGAAATGACTCGTCCAGCCTCCCTTTTATAATGGACCATCTATTTTCTCTATTTCTGTTTATAATCTCCTCCACTCTCTCCAAAAATTCCAGTGGATTTTTCACGTATGCACGGAAATCTATCTGCTCTCTACCTTCCAGGTGCGTTAGTCCCGATAAAATATTTGGGAATGTTCGTAAACGGTGCATTTCATCCCGAATATCATTAAACTCCCTTTGCTGGCGTTCTGTCAATTTGTCTCTGTCATTAGTTACTTGGTGTCTGACGGCATCCACCTTTACGGAAATCTCCTCACATTTCTCACCCAGTGTAGTCTGTGCTGTCATCATCTCGGCTTGCTTCCGCTCTACAACTCCTATCTGAGCGCTGTGGATTTTTTCAATATCGTTGATTCGGCGGTTGACATCTATTTCCGTCTGTATCAACTTTTGGTTATTATTTTCTCCCTCCTTCCGTATTTCTGATATTTCTCCATGTATCTCAGCTGTTAATATGGCCATCCGCTCCTCTGTCGCCTCTAAGCTTTCGTCTAATTTCTTTTCTACTATTTCGATTGTATTTTTGGCAACTTCTTCCACTTTGTCATTATTGCTGGTCATTTGTTGCCACATTTTCTCGTTATCGTTCTGCATTAATTCAATATCTCGACTGATCTTCTCATTTATCTCGTCGATTTTCTTGTTGGTCTGGTCAATCTTAATCCCCAACTCCGCAGACAAATCCTCCTTCATTATTACCATCTTCTTTTCCAACAGCTCTTCAGTCTTTTTCTGTCCTTCTTCCATCCTCCTGTTGGTTTCATTTATCTTGTCATTTAACTCCTCCTTCAACAATTCTATATTTTTCTGGCTCTCCTTCTGGCCTTCTTCTATTTTCTGGTTCGTGGATCGACTGGTTTCTTCTATTTTATTGTTCAACTCTTCCTTCAAAGATCGATTGTCCTCCTTTAATGATCCTATGTTTTGGTTCGTGGATTGACTGGCTTCATTTATTCTGCTATTTAAGTCTTCCTTCAGTGACTCTATGTTCTTCCTATTTTCTTCCTTCGTCTTCTTATTTTCTTCTCCCATACTCATTAATATTTCTATGATGTACATGTCTCCTGGTTGCATCGGTTTCTCGGGTTGGCTTATTTCCTGTTGAACTTCTTGGGGTATGATTTCCGGCTCGTCTTCCGGTTGCTGAACTTCCTCCGCCGGTTCAAGTTGTTTATCTTCGATTTCTAACAGGATCTCCTCAACATCTGTTGATGTTGCCTCTTTTTCTTCTAGTCTGGCCTCCCTCTCTGCCTCTGCTGCACGCTTTTTGAGGTTGATCTTCTGTACATCTTATTGCTGGTAATGCACTTGCTGTCTCTCGACGAATTAGGTGAGGAAATTATTGGTTTAATTGCCTAAATTGCTAATTGTTTTCTCCCTAATCCGCGCTCAGACGTTGGGCGCCACGTTGTAACGTAATATTTATCTATGTGTGTAGATACTCTCCTTGAAAGCCGCACTGTTGGGCTAGCCACTTTGTAACGTAATTTTACAACGATACATAAGATAATAAAATTTTAAAGTGGAATTATTATTAGTGTGTTGATTATTAATAATAGTTGTGTGGGTATTCCCGTTTAAATCTTTCAATTTAAAAAAGTATTTTAGCACTCCACTGTTCACCTCCCCACTTACCATATGCGGATGTTATTACTGTTCTGTTTGGCGACTGCTTCTGCTGCAACATACACTTTATACATACATGTGGATATTCCACTTGAATACCCTAAGTAATACACATGCACAAATAAAATAAAATAAGAGCTTAATTGTGATTTGAATTATAATGAATATTGAAATTCTGCCGCCACCTTCTGATAGAACTAGTTATGAAAATTAGACTATTTTATTTTTGAAATCAAAAAACTCTTTCCACTGGTAAAAATAATTGAGATTTATTAACAGTTCTGAAATGCCATTAACTCTTTTAAACAAACAATCAATCACTAATATCTTTATAAAATAATAATTATTATGAACAATTTTTAAAAAGAAACTCTTTTAACCTCAAGGCTGGTAACACTGAGGGTTGATACAATAATTTTAGTTAGAGAGGTTATGTCCTCTTTACACAGTTAAATTACCAAGTTCGTGTGTTCTTGGAAGTTGCATGATACCAGATACAAGATGTTATCTTTTATAATAATATTTAAGAAAGAATTAATACAAAAAAACAAACAAATATTAAAATTAAAAGTCGGTACCATAGAATCGATAACTATCGTACTATCGTACGCTGGATATAATGAACACAGCGGTTACTTTAATAACACGTGCGTTGAGCTGCACTGCTAAAAATTACTATTATTATTTAATAGTTGGTTATAAAACTCATTTATTGGCAAGAGAAAAAATCTATAATGAGAAAAAAAACTCTTGTGATAGCTTTCATTTGATTTATATTACTTGAGAACAGAATTATGAAAAGGTGACAAAGTTGTCGTTATTATTTCTAGGTTAGCTAACAAACGTGAGTAGTTATTGTGGATAAGTAAATTATTCATTGAGTTCTTAATAATCTAAACACATATATTTTATTCATAATGTATCTGATGTGTAACTATCAGTTAATTAGAATCTCTCTCGCAAAAAAATTATTTATTAGTCAAATCAAACGAAATGAGTCAATTGAGCGACTAATCATTTCATTCCTATTTGTAATATTTAGAATAATATTGACTTCTTTAATTACGATAAAATCGTAAAACATTTATTTCTTATGTTAATAAATGCGAAATAATTCTTTTATTAAATTCTGATAATTTTCATCGTAATTAATACACTTCGATACTACTGACTAGAGTAGTACCCAAACAATAATTTTCCGTTCATTAACAGGAATTATTATTTCCGTTTTATTTGTTAAATAATAAAAATATAGTACTCCCTGGTTTTTTATAAAACACAAACTCGAAAATACAACCGTTATTATACACTGGCCGTATTTATTAATTGAATTCACTCCGCACTGAACACTCGTTGTTTCTTTGTTATGTATAGATTATGTGTGTATAGCATAACTTACGAAAGTGTCGCGCACAATTCAAATATAACTTCATACATTTCTTCATCGACCTTGCTCGCCGATTTTGCTAGTAGACTCTTTGACGACTGAAAGATGACTGGGACGCTTCACCTAAGCGTCTCTTGCTTGTCTGGCTGTTTTAATTCATTTGATTGGTTCAAATTGTCGAACTCTCCACCCCAAAACACCTCGGTTAAAAAAAACTTATAATTTTTTACCAATTTCGTATATGGGTTGGAGATTATAGTGACGTAAGCGTTGATACACAAAATGATTAAAAAGTTTATAATCGCTATAACTTTTTTATTAATTGTCATATCGTTGAATAGTTGGTGGCAATAGATCGCGGACACCTTGGGCTTTAAATAAAGTCTAAACAAGGATAAAATCCGTCCATTATTAACTCACTACAATTATTTCACAAATTCCTATGGTGAATCTTAATATTAATAAGTTTATTTCACCAGATCTTATTCTAATTACACAATAACACTTCTTATTAAACGTTTTGAGTCCATTTCTCATTTGTTCAATACAGAAAAATAGGTGCAATTACTATTCAAACAATATTTGGGTAATGGCGTCTTCAAACGTCCATGTTCGATTATTTATAATCGCTTATAACACCATTATTCCTTATCTAATGACATTTGTTTGGTATTCTAACATTAATCTATACATTTATTTAATTAAACTATAAAGTTTTACCTTAATCCGTCAATGTGATCGCTTAACTTTTCTTCTTTTCTTCTAACGCGTTTCGGATTGTTAATCCATCATCAGAGGTTAAAATAATTCGTCGGTTAAGACTTCGTTAAACATTAAAAGTTGCGTAAAAGACATTTAAAAATTACACTAAAAGAACATTTAAAAATATAGTCCACAATCACAGCGACGTAGCGGATGCGAGTGCGCACTCGCATCCGCTACGTCGCTGTGATTGTGGACTATATTTTTAAATGTTCTTTTAGTGTAATTTTTAAATGTCTTTTACGCAACTTTTAATGTTTAACGAAGTCTTAACCGACGAATTATTTTAACCTCTGATGATGGATTAACAATCCGAAACGCGTTAGAAGAAAAGAAGAAAAGTTAAGCGATCACATTGACGGATTAAGGTAAAACTTTATAGTTTAATTATAATAATTGTGACGCGGATACCAATACAATGACTTTAAAACATTTATTTACATTGGTTTACACTTTGTTATATGAAAAATGTTGTTTTTCATATGCTAATAGTCTTATCAAGATACCTTCTGTTCTCTTTTCTTTTAATAGTCACTTTGTCAGTCATTTTATCATATAAGGTATATAATGTTACAAATGAATATAGTGTACAACTATAGTACCTTGTTAAATTAATGTATTTATTAGTCTCTCGCTATCTGAAAGCTTTCCAATTCTTAGCATTGGGTTTGTTTACATCAGGTTATGACATGATAGTTAGTTATTGTTTAATAAATCAATAACTAAATTGCTATCAAATTGATTTGATATTACATTTGATATGTGTTCTCATAGTAGTATTAGATATCCTTCTGACTACTGATAACATTTTTATTTACCTTTGAACAAGTTTGGATAGTGCATTTTGCTTAACTAACTTGTTATATAGTGTTTGTTTACATTTGATTCCACAATCATAGTCATTTAGTTTCCAATAATTTGTCTATAAAATTACTATTATTATACTTATGATCTGTTCTCATAGTAGTACTAGATATTTTTCTAACTACTGGTAACATTTTTATTAATCCTTGGACAAGTTTTAATAATGTATTTTGCTTAACTAACTTGTCATATTGGGTTTCTTTTCATCTAGCTTTGTGCTATCATATTTAATCTGCTTTATGTGCTGTGTATTTCAGTATAAAATATTACTTATGAGTGTGCATCATTATTTATAATGAATCTTTGACTGAAACAATTGTTGATGGTTGCTTGGTTTAATTAACATATATGATTTTGTGTTATAGGTGCATTCCCTATGGGGTTATGTATCAATGTGCAACATATTCTTATGCAGTATTTGCTTCAACTATTATGACTTCATTATGGTATTCTATTACAATGGTTTAATTGTTGATTAATACACATGTTTACACTATTTTTCTAAACAATAACACAAATATTCTTAAACTAATGGTATTACATTTCTTGTTGTGTTGTACCTAATTTCTGGTACCTTTGTTATTTGATACTTAACAAACTAGCTTGTTTGTTATTATTTTTTCTGGACTTTCTTTACATTGTATTCTGTCTTACCGTGGCATTCAGTTATATTTCATTTTAAAACTTAACAAAGCTTTTATTATCAGTTTCTATGAACAATGATTTTACTGTTCTATCTTACATTACTCTTGGTGGTCTTATGATTATCTATTTTGGATTACAATCTTGATTAAATTGGTCACACTAATTGTCTGTGCATTTTAACTATTTAATCTTTGATGTTTCCACTATAAAGGTAACACATTTTCCTCTGTTATAAACCTTCTCACTGGTATTGTCTGTAGGGTTTATTTAGGTTAAAATTGGTTAACTTGTTACAGGTTCTCACACTTACATTAAGTATTCACTATTACTGTTTGTGATTTCTTACACATGCTAAACACTGTTTCTTCATAGTTGATAATCGTTATTCTTCTTCCGGTCACTCGTATAGTTCCTTGTATACTTGGTTAATGGCGATTTCTTGTATGGTACATACATTATCTTCACTCTTCGTGTCATGTTTCCTTACTCTTCCTCTTCCTTTCTTCCTTTGGTTTAAATGTCTTCTTCAATATTTCCATTTGTAGTAGTCGTTGTTCCATCATATTTGTATTCATATATAGATTGGTTGGTTTGCCATCATTGTGGTTGCTCTTGAGTTGTCTCTTCTTCATTTTACATAGTCATGATTTTTTGTTGTTTCCCCTCATTGTTGGCAATCTGTCGTCTTCCTTTCATTTTACATATTTATTGTTTTTATTGGTTCCCCTCACTGTTGGAAACTATTGGGCCTGGTTTCTAACATTTTATATTGGCTTGTGGTCATTTTCTTTCTCTCTTTTGTACTTGATGATGCTATATTACACTTCCTTCTTCTTTGTTGGTATTTTACAATAATATATCGGTAGATACTCACTTTTTGTTTCCATTGTTTTACGTACTTAGAACTATTTTCATGATTTCACGTCACTTGACGTAATAATTGTTTACTCTATGTAACTACCAAATTTGGTACGTTACAATGTGAATAGGTTATTATTCATTATTCTCTTGACAATATTATGTCCACTATTAATCACAATTAGTTGCATGTTTCATGTATCTATGATAATGGTTTGGTTATATTATTTCATTATATCATTCAAATTAATAAGTTACTAATATTTCTTTTTACATTGTATTGTATGTTTGGGCCTATTATCCCTCAATTTGTATTTTGATTATCTTTATATTTTGATACATTTAATGAAACCATTAGTTTATTTATAGTATTGGTACATAAGATGTCTGTCTTTATAAGTATTATTTTGTCATTATTTGAAGTTCATGTCATAATCGGGGTATTTTGCATCACTTTGCCTAATCATTAATTTGGGTACGGTCAGTTGTATTACAAGTCGGTCTAAAATAGTTATTCGTTCCTCTTCACTATCATCTTGAAAGCTATTTTTCTTCTTGTTTAGTTTCTTATCCATAGTCTTCATTAAATCTGGTACGATATCAAGTTGTTCCAAATGTAATGTTACAATATATATATATATATATATATATATATATATATATATATATATATATTGCAAAGTGACAAGCTGTCTCATTATAGGTAAATGTGGAGGATAATTATTATCAGCTGTTATGAGTGTACAGAACGATAGAAGAATGCTTGGAAATAAAATAGTATTAATAAAATATTAAAATTAATAGGATAAATTAGTAATAAGACAATGTAAAAACTATGAAAATATAATTTAACATGTGAGTGAAGTGTTGTGTAATGTGGGTAGCAAATAGAAGGTTATGGAAGTTTATTCATGTGTAATAAAGCATTGTTCTAGAAGATTCAAGAACAAGGAAGTCGGCGAGCACGTGGCCGCTCCAGAATATAATAGAGTAGAGAAAATACGCCTACGCGCATATCGGCGGTGACATCATTCGGCAGCGCGGCGGCATACATTAAGCTGTATTATAAAAGCAGTAGCCAGTCTTCTCTTCGCTCTCTGAAAGTCGTCATACAGTACTTAGCGAAAGCGGTCGCGGTGGGCATCAATTCTAGTCAACATCAATTCCAGGTAGTCCTTGGGCCCGTAGAGTCGTGAGAGCAGAGAGTGTCAGCAGGAAACCAATACGGAGTTCGAGATAGTCGGCTACCGTTCCTGAGCTTCGTTTTGCTGATCGTGGCGGCTGGGATACGGAGACCTAGAGCAAGGCAGTTCCTGGAGGCGGTTGCTGGACCGTGGAACCAAGACGACGGATCGCTGGAGGCCGGATCGAGATCGTCGACCGGGAGGACAATGAAGACAACAGAACAGGGAAGCCAAATTTAAATAAATTTGTTATCAAATTATAAAACTTTAAAGCGTAAGGTAAAAGAACCTTGATTTAAAATATATTTTGTTTAAAGGAGACTTTGAACAGTTAAACATTTACAGCACTGTTTAGATAAAGAGAACATTTATTTAAAGATATTTTCAAAGCAGATTTTTGAACTACAATAAATTAATTTTGTGTCAAATAACGAAAGAACATTTTAATATAAATGTGTGTAAAAGAAAGGACAATAAATGTATAAAATTTCACTAATTGTGCATTCTTTTCTTCAAGCCTGGTCTGGGCTATAACCTGTTACCTTGCAATACATATATAGCAACGGAACACAGGATGATAAGCTACGTTGTTTATATCAGAGCACATGGATGACGAGCATTTTCATGTTTAAATTGGTTTTATGTAATACTTTGTCTTTTAGCCATAAGTTTTGTATTTAGAAATGGATAAGCATTTAGGGTATACCAAATTCTCCGTAAAAAGATGTTCTTTATTGTCATGTATTTTTTGAGTGAATTTGTGCGCGTGTGCGGGTGTGATAACGTGTGATCGCTATATCTTCCGCGGTAACTAACCGATCGACGTGAAACTTTGACAATGAACTGTTTATGTAAATAGCTTCAATTTATGTGTAGGCTACTCTATGGTTCATAACTATTTTAGAAATATGGTTTTTTAAGTAGAAAAAACTCACTTTGAAACACTTATCATTAATAGGGTCATAAAAATTTGTAGATAATTCAATGCAATTTAGTGCATATTGTTACCTGTCGTTTTATTCTTGCTGTTTGACAATTATGGTAAATTAAATAATATGGTTTTATGTATTTAAACGCCCCAAGTTGGATTATTATGTTGTCAGGGTAATGTTAGTTGAGCGCCAATTTGCAATCAAATGTTGCAAATAAAATGTATTGGAAAATTGGTAAGTAATATTGCATATAGCATAAGGGTTTCTTTTTTAATCTTTTATTTAACATAATATTATGACTATTAATTCTCAGTAAGGCAGATTCAAATCTGGTGCCATACTTTCCTTGTTGAGAGTGTTACCAACTTATGCTAGTAGATGAAAATTTAACATCCGTTTATGATACATAATATCATATACATAAAATTATCCACTAATTAAAGAAAAGAAACCCTTTTATCTATTGTTATTGAACTCAAATCCTTTATTCTCCTTATTAAATGTTTTTAAGAGGCAATTATAATTGTTAACAAAGTCTGGCCGGCTGTTTGTTTTTGAATATGCTCAGGATGGCAGCAGTTGCTCTTATTTCTCAGGGCAAACCATATTTGCATTTTAATAATTACTAAATAAAATACAAATGAATGGTTTTACGTTAGATCCTTTTGACTACGGTATAAACTACAAATATCTTAGGAAAAGTACCAAAATACATGGGCTTAGAATAAATTACAGAGTGTCTTAACAAGAGTCTATTACGAATTTTACAATGTTCAGTGTCTAGGTTATGTTGATTTATGTATTTTCAATGTCTAATACAATTTAAATGTTTATATTACCATACATTAATAGTTTTTTAAATTGAAAATAAGATTGTTCGTTAATTATTTTCCCAGTGAAGATTCAAATATAGTTTTAATCAAAAAGTGTAAACAGTGTCTTTGAAAAGTGTAACTTAGGCCATTAAGGTAATCTCTTCAGTTTAGTTATTAGTTAAAATACTTCCCTTCCTGGATAGGTTGATTTTGTTTCTTCATGTGTTAATTGGTTTCCTTCTTTTGAATAATGTTATACTTCTTTCTTCTAAACATTTAGTCTTATATAATGATTTAAATTTAATTATTTCACTGATATTACACTTAAAATATGTTAGATTGGTCTCTTATATTTTATATCAACCTTTTTCCTTTTGATCTCATAATGGAATCCTTTTTATTCAATTTATAACATATCAGTTGCTAAGGCCTATAACTTAGCTTTCATTGGTTTAAATTGTATCATCTGGAGTTACTATGGTTCTCTCTGAGCCTCAAAATAAACAAACTTCTAATATTTTACTTTCAATTTTCTTAAAATTGTTATAAATTTTTTATATGATCTTTGATCTTCAATATACTAGTATCTTTGAGTTTCTGATGGAACACTGATTGTTTTGATATCACTTTTGATTAGTTTCCATTCCATATTTCCTGAGTTACTATGTACACTTTTAACTATTTGTACAAAATTATTTATAATTAGTTTTTTATACCCTTCACTTTACTAAAACTATTAGATACAATCAGTAATAACATATTTCAAACCTGTCATTAATTATTCTAGTTTTAATATAAACTCTTTTTCAAATTCCTTAACTATCTAGGCCTAACAAACCTAGTTTCACAAATCTCTATTATTATAATTTTGGTACCCTTCCATTAACATTAACATTTGTTTTATTAATATTACAACATATACTATTAATCAATATCAAACAATTAATTACTAACTACTATTAGGAAACATATGACAATTCTTATTAAACTTATGGATCCAATCCAGATTTTATAAACATAATAAAACATGGTAAGTAGTTCCGAAAACATTGTCCTCCTTACTTTCTAACTTCAATATCTCAAAACACAACGATTAAAACATTATATAGTATTTGTCATTAGGAATAAATCTATAATTGGTAGTCCTTGAAACAAGCTACTTTATGTTTCCTGGTACTTTTTTAAGAAATATATTTTACTCATGCAATTACACAAAAAGATGATGGGCAAAATATCATGTAACAATATTTGTACAAACTCTTTCTGGAAAAGTTGGTATCTGTTGATTGCATCAATCATGTGACTTGGGTTTAGCCAATCGGAAAACACTAAATTCAGTAACATTCATTCTCTGTAGAGTAAAGATCGACAGCGTCTGTCTGTAGAAGTTGCAAGGTGAAGTTGTGCTCGTGCGTGAGAGAATTGTTCTCGAGCGAACATAGAGAAGTATAACTTAACATAATTCTTGGTATTCTGTACGAAGTTCTGCGTTCAGAGCCGAGTGGGTAAATTATTTAAATAGAATTATAAAATAGTATAGTGCGACAATACAAGCAAAGGCTGTAATGCGCATACATAATATATTATAAATATTTAAGTTAATTTCAATAATATATAATAGACGAGCAGGTGTGAGATTGGAAGCTGACTTTCAAGCAGGAACCAACAGGTAAACATCACGCGATTGCCACTGCATGTGTGTATACAAGTAAATAATGTGTGTGCGTGAAGCCTGTCTGATCCTGAAAGTTTGAGACCCCACCCCAAGTCAATTCTAAATTTAGAGTATATTTAATATTAAGCAAACCATAAATGTTAGCGAGAAGGTAAAAACTTCTAAAAATGTGTAAACATCAGACACGAGTGCAGTGCGAATTTTACGTAATTCGGACAAGCAGTGCGAATCCAGTGCGATTTTTAAAGCATTATACTTACACTAGTGGTGCGAGCATCATGAAAATTGCACATCACATAGGTCATTAAATTAGACAATATTTTATCGCCGTGAAATCTGCGTTAAACAGTGCGATTGGCGAAAAAGTGCAATTATGTGAAATGAGACGAGAGTGGGGGCTATCATGCCATGGTTCAACTGTCGACAGGCTGATTCCTGAATCGACAGGTGCAGTTTTCTGAGTGGATATAAATAGAAGCCCAGGAGAGCTAATCTCTCTCTTCTAACATTCACAGTCGCGGCGGTACGCTATGGCTGTCCGAGACGCGAATTTTTTAAACTACTTTGGACAAAGTTAGACGCTAAATCTAAGATCAGTATGATTTTTGTAGCTTAACTTATAAAGTATTACGGTAATGTTTTAATTTAAAGTATTAATGAAAACAATAATTAAAAAAGTACCGTAACGAAGAAATCGTCGGACGTCTACAAGCAGTCGACAGCTAAGAACATCAACTCCTGACAGAGGACGAGAGCACGACTAGCAGAGGAACGAGATGCAGAGGACTAGAGACGTTTCTATCATGACAGCTATAGATCCAGAGGAACATGCCATCATAGTCTACAGCAGCCAATGTACCATGAAGGACGAGAGACGAGAGGACGAGCAGTGAGGACAAGAGGACATCCAGGAGGATCGAACCGAAGGAATCACTGGAGCACATGGGACAACTCTGCGGAATTTAAGGTGACGAAAAACCAATACATAATTATCAAAGAGAAAGACATTAAAAGACTTTAATAAAAAAAAAAAAAACATTTTTTGTAAGAGTAAATAATGAGTATGTAGATAGAGATAAAATCAATGTAATTCATGTATAATCAGAAAATTATTTAATTATTTTTCTTTAATGAATGAACAGTCAATGAAACGATAAGTTAAATCATTGCTGGGAAAATGAACAAGTAATTATTTTATTTAACTTTTTCTTAGTAAAAGCACATAACGTAGAATCATTGAAAATAATCAATTAAGTGTGCTAAAATGATTATACAGCCGTAGAAAGGTATAAAGAAAATATAGAATAAGAATGTATTAATAATTGTTAACAAAAACACATTTAGACTGAGTAGGCAAGAAATCTTAATATAATGAAGAAAAGTTTTTAAATACACTTTATAATATAATATCTAGAATTTAAGATATATGTTTGTGATGATAACATGGCAAGTAAAGAAACTTTGAAACCATAGATAATGGATATCATATGGCGAATTGATCATTATTTTTATATTATTATTTTTTATGTTTGTTTAAAGTAATAAATGAAACATATTACGATTCCTAGAAAGATTTACTCTTATTATAATTGCACCTGAACCCCAATTACACATACACGTTATTTATATTGTTATAATTTTTTCGCCCGTCAACGTGTGGCACGACACGCATACATCTAATAACGTTGTATCGTTGTAATAGTGCTTTTCGTGTAAGTTTAAGATATCCGCTTAGGAATTTAAAGACACTTCAAGATTGCGTGGAAGGTGTATGACTAATACACCTTATTAAATTGATACCCATATTCACCCTAAGATTGATAAAATTTACATATCAATTAATAATAAACTATTCTAGAGAAATTAATAAGCATTTTGTGTTTAACATATTTGAGACGAGGACGCCGGACGAAGAGGACGCCAGGACGAAGAGGACGCCAGGAAGGAGTGACACTGAAGAAGAAGACGCCAGGACGGGAGTGGCAGTAGGAAGCGGAGGATTGCACGTACTGAGGTCGTAGCCTCAATCAATTAAAACCGATATATTATCGAACATTATAAACTATTATTGCAAATTACAATACATGGCAATTTATAATACAGTATACCTCTTTAAAAACTATATTTGTGTGTATAATAAATAATTTTTCATCTCCTCCATAATAGACCTGTTTGTGATTTGTACACACTCACTATATCCTTATTAGTATAATAAAATTTGATCTGTTGCATAAGGATATTTGGCGCTGGCCAACGTTGGGCCCGATTTTTTGCGTTAGTTGTAAAAAAGAAAATATTATTTGAGTGTGTATAGAATAAATTCATTGAACTAGTTGTGTGTGCCGTTGTATGTTATCAGGGAGTGTAGATGAAAGTTTGAATACTCTCTCTTATCAGATATTTGAACAATAGTAGTAAATTGTCTTTGTAGAGATTGAATTATTATTAATATTTGTGTTAGATTAAGCTTGTTTACATTTGATTGAGATACTGGACTATAATAATAAATAACATATAAACTGACAGTTATTCGTAAAAATAAGTATTAAAAATATTGCAGTTACGGTAAGTACAAAAATATAATATTTATTAAATTTAAAAAAATAAATAAATCAATATGGCCGAATCACACGAATTACAGAATACATTAGCGCCAATCCTAGCTAATATGCAGAAAATGTCGGAAGACAATAAAGCAAATAAGGAAGAAAGTAAAGCCGCTATGCAGAAAATATCCGAAGAAAATAAGGCTAGTAAAGAAGAAGCAGTAAAACAAAATAGGTCACTGCAGTCGCTTCACGATGAGAATAAAGAAATATATAACGCGGTCCATGCCCAGGCAAAACAAAATAAACAACTTTTAGAATGAACCGAAAAACGTATAGGCGAATAGGTAGAAATAATTCGCAGCAATATTGAGACCGCTTTAGAAGCGAATAATTCTCGGATCAGTGAATGTGAAGCTAAAATCACTGGAATAGAGGAAAGAGTAGATCAACACACATCTACGGTGAGTGAGCTCGTAGCTGAACAAGATCAGCAGATACAAGAATTGAAACAACAGCTGACCCGAATACAGAGTACCTCGACAACAGCGAACCAGACCACGTTCATCTATAGAACTGTAGAAGAAAACAATTCACAGTTGAAATTCTTCGGCAGGGACTCTGAGAATCCGATTTATTTTCTTAAATGCTGCCAGCGAGACATGGACGCAATAGACGACACCCTGAGTGAGATGGATAAAATAAACTATGTAGTCAGAAGATTAAAGAGTACTGCAGCTGAGTGGTTCACGGTAGTACAAGATAACATAGTTACATATCAAGATCTGGTACAACATTTTAGGGCGAGATACTGGAACAGCGAAATACAGGGAAAATACGCGTACAGCTGGAGTTTGGTAGGTATTGCAGTTTAAAAGGGTCTAAAGAAAATTATTTAATCCAACTCATATCTCGTGCGAAGTATCTTGAACCAGAAATGTCAGAGCCAGAGATGGTAAATAAATTAGCTCATCATTTCGGACGCGGTATTCAAATCGCTGTAATTACACAAGGTATTAAATCATTGGCGGAACTACTCCTATTGTTAACCAAATGGGTTGACAGCCAAAATAATAGTAATAATAATAGTGAACCGGCTCGGAAACAATTTTAGCCACAACAACCACAAAAACAACAACAACAACAACAACAAAAACAAAAACAAACACAACAATTTAAAAACAAACCTAATTACCAAAAGTTCAATCAAAGAAATGTATCGGCAATTACCGAGACAAGTACCAGCGAAGAGCAACCAAAAAACGAGTAGGGTTGCACGGCGTGAGTCCGTGCGATAAATTAAAAAATATAAATAAAACTAAGGATAAAATTACAAATAAAACGTACCGTAACAAACAACAGTATCAAAAATTTTATGTGAATAATACTAGTAGTAAGAATGTATACATTGCTTCAGGCCTATATCCTTTTGACATTAGAGATGAATTAATATATAACAATTGTGTTGATAATGATGTGGAAAAGGTTAGAAATAAGAATGATAATGATATTGTTGTGAGAGCAAAAATTAATGGATGGGTCGGAAATGTATTATTCGATACTGGTGCGCAAATTTCTCTAATCAGCGAAAAATTCATTAACAAACATAGACACCAATTAAAAAAAGCACCAATCTTACCTGTCAACAATACAGTTGTTACGACAGCCACAGGTGATTCACAAACTATCAATAAGCAAGCACTTATCACAATACATTCACAAGGAATGGAAATGGAAATACCCGTTCTTATAGTCAAAAATCTAGTGTACGACATTATAGTAGGCACTGACACATTAAGGAAAATACACGCTACCATTGATTTCAATATGAAACGCTAGAATGCACAGTTAAAAATACAAAACATAAAATTAATTTGGGTTATTCGCTCAATAAGGGAAGTCAATACGACAATGTTGTTGACTGGTATAGGCCCGTTGACATTCAGAAGCCGGCTGTTAATCGCTTAGATAATATAGCAGCTAACGGTGGTGCGCCCGATAAGGAGATAACAGATGGTCAACGAAAGCAATTAAATAATATTTTAAATAAATATGAATTGATTTTCAAAACACAGCACACAATTACCAACGTTTATGAACATAAAATACAAGTTAGCGACGAGAATAAATTTATAAGAAAAACATATCCGATCCCATTACATTATCAGCAACAAGTTGAACAAGAAATAAATAAAATGTTAGAGAATAATATTATTGAACGAGCAGATAGTAATTTTTTAAACCCGATGGTGGTCGTTAAGAAAAGAAATAACGACATACGCATCTGCTTAGATATGCGAAATCTTAATAATATAACACAAAAACGTTACGATTGTGCTCCCAACGTGGAAAATTTGTTTGTAAAATGTCAAGGAGTAAAATACATGTCGCGTCTGGACCTAAAAAGTGGGCTTTGGCAGATACCGTTAGCCAAAGTATGTCGGAAATTCACAGCCTTTTATATAAAAATAAATGTTACCAGTTTAAGGTAGTACCTTTTGGTTTGGTTACCAGCCTAGCTGCTATGGTTAAGTGTCTTGAATTGGCATTAGGGCTGGAGGTCGACGTTTTTGTAAATGTGTTTGTTGATGACATACTTATTATATCGAAGTCGTTCGAAGAACATATGCAGCACCTGGATATCGTTTTCCTCAAGTTAAGAGATGCGAACCTTGCGCTCAACATAGAAAAATGCGAATTTGGAAAACACATATAAAGTTCCTCGGGCATATTATTTCTGCGGATGGTGTTAGTACTGGCCCGGAGAAAATTCAGCCCAATACGGAATTTCCAAATCCAACAAAAGCGAAAGATATCAGGGCGTTCCTTGGATTGACTGGATATTTTCGCCGTTTCACACCGGAATATTCTAAAACCACAGAACCGCTGCTGGAATTGTTAAGGAAAAACACCAAATGGAGATGCGAAGAGCGACATGAGGCAGCGTTCAACGCTACAAAAGAATTATACAGTAAGAACTTACACGTGTTCCACCCGGAAAAAGAAGGAACGTATGTGCTCAACTGTGATGCTTCAGACTACGCGATCGGTGGTGTGTTGTATCAAAGGAATAATAAAGAACATGTCACGTCTCTTTAATAAAAGGTAATTGCACATGTAAGTAGATCTTTAAAAGGGGGCAGAAAGAAATTATTTTACGTCTGAAAAAGAGATTCTTGCAATTGTGTATTGTATTAGTAAACTTAGATATTACCTGGTGGGTCAACACTTTGAAATTCTCTCAGATAATCAGGCTTTATCTTTCATGCTTAATTGTAAACTGGCCAATGCGCGGATATCGCGTTGGATCATGGGGATCCAAGAATACGATTTCAGCATCAAGTGTTGTAAAGCCAGTGAGAATAAAACTGCTGATACTCTAAGTAGATATCCCCCCATCATCGAAGAACAGTACTCCGCGACCAGGAGTGAAATTCAAATTCTAGCAGTCAAGTATACATTACCAGATGACGTAAGAGATAGATTAAAATTGGTAAATCTTGAAAAACAGAAGGACGCAAAATTAAGAAAAGTTTGTGAAGAAGTACAAAGGCAAGACAACCCGAAATACAGAATCGACAGAGATGTACTGTATAAAATAATCGATGGACAATGGCAGATTATGGTTCCTGATGATCTCGTAGAAGATTTAACTTGGGCTTGTCATGAAAGTCTTGCTCATGCTGGAGCTTATAAGTGTTATTTGGCGATGAGGAAAGACTTTGTATGGTTGAACATGGCAAGGAAAGTTAAGTCTATTTTGCGAACATGTCACATATGCCAGACAGCTAAATACCCAAATCAACACACCTATGTGGAGATGGGTAACATCATTATCGAGAATAAGAATGATCTACTGTGTATCGATTTTTTAGGTCCGCTACCACGTGCTGCAAGGGGTATGAAGAACCTGGTTGTTTGCACAGATGCATTTTCTAAGAACGTAAGTTTAAATTCTTGGATTTCGTTGTCCATGACGTGTCCGTTACTTAATATTATAAATATTATAGTGATATTTAGTAACGTAAGTTTATATGCAATTGGACGACCTACCACGATGGCAGTATTAAATGTTGTATTAAATAAATACATTCCGAAATATGGTCTGGTGAAGAAAATTCTATCTGACCAGGGTAAGCAATTCACCAACAAGAAGTGGCAGTCTGAATTAGAGAAGCACAATATACAGGCAGTGTTGACAGCAATCCGGAGACCGCAAGGTAACCTCGCCGAAAGGGTCAACAGGGAGTTAGGGCGTCTGTTTCGCACTTATTGTAATACCAACCAGAGCAGGTGGCCGGATTATCTCGAGTTTTTCGAGGCGTCCATCAACGGGAATTACAATGACACGACAGGATTTACACCTAACGAACTACAAACCGGGGAAATGCCAAAGCGTGTCTGGGATGGGTGCATTAGGAGGATTCCAACGCAGAATTTGCTTATTCCAAATTTGGTTAAAAAGATAGAGGCCAGGAGACGCATTAAAAGGTGTGCAGAAGAACGGACGGAGACATTTAATGCGGATCACAAACTGGTAACGTTCAAAACTGGAGAGAAGGTACTCCTGCGAGCTTTAAATGTAGGCCACATGGAAGACAATACTGCAGCCAAATTCTTTAGATTACACAACGGTCCATATATTTTATCGGAACAAGTGGGTAAAAATACATACATTGTCACAAACCCGAATACTAACAGGGTGATAGGGAAGTTCCATGCATCATCGATAAGAAAATATTACGTTAAGATAATTAAACCTAAAATGCCAGGATATAGGTGGAATGACTGGTAGGAAATTGTATAAAAATATGTGTAAAGTAAGAATAAGTGTGATCATGTGGGAAAAATGTATGGATGAACTGTAATATACCTAGATATAGCCGAATGACGTCAGAAGTGTGATACGCTTATCTGTGTGCAGGAAGGTTGTTGATATCTAGCCACGTGCGTTGGTTTGTTTACATTAGGGCTGTCAAATTGACAGTTGAGGAATGTGATAGAAGCTATTTATTTATTTTGATTTTCGAACTTATTATGTTATTATTTGGATGATTATTATTATTGGAAGGAAGTTATGTCAATTTAGGTTAGGAAGAAAAACAAATTTGTATAGCCTATTCCATATAAAAAATTTTTTTTTACACGTGGAGGGGTTAATCCTGCAACGGAACACAGGATGATAAGCTATGTTGTATGTATGTTGTATATGTTGTATCAGAGCACATGGATGACGAACATTTTCATGTTTAAATTGGTTTTATGTATTACTTTGTCTTTTAGCCATAAGTTTTGTATTTAGAAATGGATAAGCATTTAGGGTATACCAAATTCTCCGTAAAAAGATGTTCTTTATTGTCATGTATTTTTTGAGTGAATTTGTGCCCGTGTGCGGGTGTGATAAAGTGTGATCGCTATATCTTCCGCGGTAATTAACCGATCGACGTGAAACTATGACAATGAATTATTTATGTAAATAGCTTCAATTTATGTGTACTATATAGTTCATAACTATTTTAGAAATATGGTTTTTTAAGTAGGAAAACTCAATTTGAAACACTTATCATTAATAGGGTCATAAAAATTTGTAGATAATTCAATGCAAGTTAGTGCATATTTATACAAAGTCTTTCTGGAAAAGTTTATATCTGTTGAAACCATAAATCATGTGACTTGGGTTTAGCCAATCGGAAACGCTAAATTCCGTAACATTCATTCTCTGTAGAGTAAAGGTCGACACAGTCTGTCTGTAGAAATTGCAAGTTGAAGTTGTGCTCGTGCGTGAGAGAGTTGTTCTCGAGCGAACATAGAAAAGTATAATTTAACATAATCTTTGGTATTCTGTATGAAGTTCTGCGTACAGAGCCGAGTGGGTAAATTATTTAAATAGAAGTATAATATAGTATAGTGCTTTTCGTGTAAGTTTAACATATTCGCTTAGGAATTTAAAGACACTTCCAGGTTGCGTGGAAGGTGTACGACTAATACACCTTATTAAATTGATACCCATATTCACCCTGAGATTGATAAAATTTACATATCAATTAATAATAAACTATTCTAGGGAAATTAATAAGCATTGTGTGTTTAACATATTTGAGAAGAGGACTGGACGAAGAGGACGCCGGACGAAGAGGACGCCAGGAAGGAGTGACACTGAAGAAGAAGACGCCAGGACGGGGGCGGCGGTAGGAAGCGGAGGATTGCACGTACTGAGGTCGTAGCCTCAATCAAGTAAAACCGATATATTATCGAACATTATACACTATTATTGCAAATTACATTACATGACAATTTATAATACAATATACCTCTTTAAAACTATATTTGTGTGTATAATAAATAATTTTTCATCTCCTTCATAATAGACTTCTTTGTGATTTTTACACACTCACTATATCCTTATTAGTATAATAAAATTTGATGTGTTGCAATATATTGCGACAGTACAAATAAGTGATGTACTGAACATTGAATATAAAAATTTAAATATACCTAATAAACTGTAAATAATTAATAATGTATTAGAAATAAGCATGTCAGGGATTGCAAGCTTGGCTCAGACAAAAATATGAACAGGTGTTTCGACCTGAATCGACGTGCACACACACACAAATGTAACTGAAAGTGTGTACACCAGTATTTTGCTAGTGTGTGTGAACGCAGGTCTATGCAGGCGAGTTTACCACCCCAAGATGAATAATTGCATAATTACTGGTTTTCCGTAATTATTCATAAACTATAATTAAGGAGTAAAATCCAAAAACACAATAAAATGTAATAAAATTAAATAAATACTGTGTACAAAAACCATGTGAAAGTGACACACCGTACGAGTGTAGTAGTGAAATAACTGTGTACAAATCGAAAGGGTTAAGTTGCAATGTCCAAAATTACAGTGAACATGTGTAGTGAAAATAGTTATAAGATGAGTATAAGAGTATACTTACAGGATTCTGCAATTCGCAGAAATATAAGAAATAGCGAAATTGACAAGGAGTGGGGGAACTGAACCCAGAGACAGTTTCAGACATGTCGATTTCGTACAACTGCAGGTGTTGACCAAGACATGGGTATAAATAGGACACACACGCTACAGTTGTTCTCTTTCTTCAATCACCCACAGTGCAGCGGGAGCTTCTGCCCGTCCGCACAGAATATTTAATTTTTTGTAAATAGTTTCATCCTTCCAGTTACATACAGTTATGTAACTGGATTGTAAAACAAACAATTTTTAAGTAGTAACAAAATTACATAAGAAGATCTACATAAGAAGATCAACTGAACGAAACAGCACGAGGAGAAGTTCCAGAGAGCGATACGACGCTGGAGAGAGAGATAGTCGACTCTGAACAAGAAAGGAGACGACGCTGGACAAGAGGAGAAGAGCGAAGCGACTCTGGACAAGAGAGGAGCGACGCTGGACAAGAGGAGAAGAGCGAGACGACGCTGGACAGGAGAGAGACGACTCTGGACTCTAGAGGAGCGACGCTGGACTCTAGAGGAGCGACGCTGGACAAGAGGAGACGACGCTGGAGTTCGAGACGAGGACGATTACAGATGGATCCAATGATTGAGTATGATTGACGACAATAAGGTGATAAACAACTTATTTATCTCTTAATCGAACAATTAACTCAAAGACAATTAAAGACATTCTTGTTCTATTTAAAAGTAAGAGCCAATGTTTATTGTAAATATAGAATTAAAATCATAGATGTTATTGAAGTAAGATTAACGTAAACAAGAGCTCAAATTAGTATTGAAATGAAAAGAATGCAAAGCATTTAAGTAAAAATTAGCGTTTTATATAAATCAGTACTGAGAAAAGAAAGATAAATTCAGTAACTATTAATATTTTTGAGTTACATTACAATATATAAAAAGATATTTAAACATTGATATTTTTAAACACACTAATTGACTGAGTAGTCTGGAAATGAGATTTTTTTTTAATACAATAATTAATAGAATAGAATATTTAGTCAGTAAGGATGTATATAGCATAAGCCTTACGGCATAGTAACAAAATAATAACGAATGTTTTAAGTCGAATTAAGTGCCATGTGCACAATTTTATTAGTGTCAAATAAATTTGAAATACCGTTATAAGTTACATAGAGTTCTTATTACAGATACACCTGAAACCCAAATTAAATTGTATTTATGCAAGTTGTATTGTAAAATTGTCGCTCCAAGATCTTGGGGCTCCGCAAACACAAATAAATTTATATTTGCAGTTGTAGTGTTGCATAAAATTGTCGCCTTGGACTTGGGACACGACATGCCTAAATTTATGTACAAAGACAAGTTACATTTATTTGGCTCCCCAAGAACGTGGGGCCATTCAAATTAAATTACATGTAAATTTATACACATACAACATAAATTATACAACTTACGTACAGAGTTATATCGTTACAACTATATATATATATATATATATATATATATATATATTGTAACGATAATAAAAAGACTCGTGCGTACCTGTTGAAATGTGTTTACACTTGTTTATTATGTGTATAAGTGTTAATGTGGTGTGTTCGCCTCGCACCGGTCGTTACAATAATAGTAGTCACTACTGAAGTCTGTAGCGTGGTCCAAATTACCAGTACAACCTACCTGTTAATTCATAGGGGTTGCGAATCCCGGGTGGCGCCAAATTGTTTATATTAAAACAATTAAAATTGTTAAATTACAAGTTGATAAGTGTTATTAGCGTTGACAGCTGGAGCGTTCAAATGGTTCCCGCCGCTATACAGGTTGCCGTATTGCCCACTCGTGACGAGCGCTAGTTGGTTACTGAATAAAAATTGCTAACACACATATATTCTACAACGTCCTATGAAATAAAACGATGGTAATACTCTGTACTGTAATTTTAATACAAATTCAGTCATTAATTAATATGTCAAAAGGATTATAAATGGTTTGATAACAAATTGCTCCGGCTTAGAACATGAGACGCCAATATTTCAAGGTTGGCGAAATCGGTTTGAAACAAATTATCTCGATGCCGTGATGGCTACTGTTTACATACAATATATTAATCTGTTCAAAATCTGGGGTCCTTTGGATTATAAAATAAGACATAAACGTTGGTTACATTAAAAAAGTACACTACCATACCTTATACGTACTTAAATAATATAAAGTGTTTTTACAAATTGTTCGGTAGTGTCGTATTTTTGTTACAAAGTTCGCACACTAATGCAAGGTTATATTTTAATTAACAAAATGTTTTTACGTAAGTTGATTATGCATTAAACCTTTGAAAGAAAATTAAATTTGTTTAATAGTGAGAAATTTTGATCGTTTTGAGAAATATTTAAAGTAATTTGGTTTCTGGGAGAAAGGAATTTATTGGATACTTATCAGTTCAGACAGTGTTGATATGTAGTCATCTGGGGTAGTGGAAATTCTGCAATTTTGGGCTGGTTTTAGGCTTCGGGCATCTTCTTCTATCTCGTCTTGGGATTTCTGCTAATTAATTTATTGTTATTTGGTTCCAGGACATCGTTTAATCTTGGTAGTTCTGCATCTATTCGTCTTTGGTTTTGGTTGTCATCTTCCGAACGTCTTTTTAACTATTTAATTGAACATTTCAGTCATCACAATTTTGCGTGCCGCTTACCCACGCGTCATTTCTTCAAGTCTAATAAATTTAACGGAAAATTAGTATTCAACGGCCCGTTACTATGGTAACAGTAATCCTTTGATTGGTTAAGACCTCTTTCAAAAGCATTGTTAAGAGATTTGAATTTTTATTCAAATTTATTATGTATTTTCTTAATCATTTTATTCCTTTATCGTTCCTTTGGGGTAATAAATAATATCACTATTGTATTTATTTCCTTTCAAAGTTTAAAATGATACCTCATAAGGTCATATTATATTATACATTAACTTTAGTCTAAATATTTGACATTTGATAAATTACATATCTCTCTTAAATTAAACTTTTATAATAACATTTCTTTTTTAAAATGATTTACATATAATTAATGGCCATTTACTGGTCTTAGATTAGTAAAGTTCCTTGTGAATTTGTTACAATTTGACATTTGTGCGTGTCTGACAGTTATGCATTTTCATAGCCAAAAGTAGCCATGATGGTATTTTATTTATTTCTTATAAATTAATTTTAATTCCGCCTGATGGGCTTCACTTTGTTATCATGTTTGTTTGCGTTGTGTGTTGATTCTGTTTGTGTTTTAATTACTATTCAATACAGTTTTCATTATACATATTTTAAAACATAACAATTAGGCTTATGGACTGCAAGTTCCTTTCAGCCATATCCTCTTCATAACATTGAAACAAACAATTGTTTATAAGTTATTAGTTACTGTTGGTTTTAACATTAATTTCATTCTTTTGCTATTACTTTGAGTGATAAACATCATCACTTCTTGCAGACTTATTAAAGTTATTTCCCCTTTTAACATGGGGTGTTTTATTCATTGTATAATTAATTTTAAAACAAAACCTTATTTCAATATTACTATCTCCCTCCATTCCATGTTAATACAAACTGTTTTTATCTGTGCTTTCTCCCTGAATAATATCACATGTTTTACTTATCTTTATTTGAAATACTATTTATAATTATTTTTAATTATATGAATGTTCACAAGATCACTCAAATCATTGACTGTTTATCAATGCTTTATAAAGTGTTTTCTTATTTATTATTACATCTTTATTACTTAAAATATCTATTTCCACGTATCACCTTCACCTTTAATTAACAGAGGTTTATCACTGATACACACTCACTATTTTTAGGGTATTTACACTTTCACTATTGCACTTTATTTTGGTTCACTGTTTGTATTAAGTGTTATTTAGTGGGTAATCCCTATACTTATTTCTCCTATTATTTCTCACTATTTCTTTACAACATAATTCTTATTATTAGTGACATTTGGTTATTTACCTTTCATTAAATCTAACCTTAATAATTGTGTTAGTGTACTTTTCTACACTACGTTACTTTATAATTGTCTTTTGTTTTAAAATAGGTATATAAGTTATTTCAATTACAACAATACTATTTGTTTCATTAGTGGATAATTATTTGGGGTTTATTTACAGTATTCTATCTTTGAGTCTACCATTTCTCCCCTTTATATGTGGTGTTAGTTTCTCCTTGGGTTCAACCTGTCTCCTCTTCATTCTTCCTCTTCTTCTTCTTCATCTTCTTCAACTTCAATTGTCTTCATCTTGGTTCGGTTCTCCTCTTCTCATCAGGTTTAATTTCTATATAGTAGTAGGAATTTGTTCACTTCTTTTGATTCTTTTTTAGTTCTGGTTTCTTATCTTCTTTTGTTTGTTCATAATTGTTTGGTCAATCACCTTTTGTCTCTGTGTATGTTTCGTGATTCCCTTCTTTGTGTTTCTGTTGTTGGGTCAATCACTTGGGTTGGGTAATATCATCGTTCGTCGTGTCATAATATTTATATTTTATTTATTTTTTAAACATTTTATTTTATATGAAGTATATTTACATTAAGAATTATCTTTTTTATCCCTGGTACTGGGGTGGCTTATTTGTGTTGTAACATAATATATATATATGAGGTATATATGTATATCTGTATAGAGAGAGAGAGAGAGAGAGCAACGGTCTCCTATGAATCAACTTCCGTCAATACAGCGACCGAGAAACGGTAGCCAGCCGTGTGGAACAATAATTGGATTATTAGAAGACTAATGGAACCAGAGAACGAGTGAGCCTGACAAAATATTACGAGTAGTTTGTCGGTTCGTATTTAAAAGTAAGTAAATTTATTTGTTATTAGGAACCACTGAGTTGCGTGTGGCTACTAATTTAGAGGTTCCGGGTTCGAATCCTGAGTAACATCACGAAACAAAGTGCTTTTTTCAGCCCCGCAGGTAGACTCAACCTGTAGAAATAAACAGGCTATTGATAGGTAGCTGAAGCGTAGTGCTAGCCACATAGTGTTTCTTGACTGACTTAACCTGGCGTCAATTCTACCTCTTCTAATCGCTTCGGTGGTAAAAAAAAATTCTCTTATCACTGAATCTGTTATTAGAGCGTAAAGACGTGTTGCAAATTTGCCGTGATACATTTAGTAGACTTAACACGGCATGTCTTCAACATAGATTCTCGTTAAATTTTTCAAGATTATGATACTATGATATAAATCCGGTAATCCTTTGGACGGGGAGAGGAGGGGTGTAATTACTGTACAACGTATTCGTTATTATAAGACAAATATAAGGCTGTCAGGAAAATCTACCGAGAATGTAGACAGATCAGAAACCAGAACCATTGTATTTCAGCCATTCAATATAATTCAGTTACAGTTATCATTGTTATTCAGCCACTATTATGTCTATACACGTCTTCGAGACAATGTTCAATGAAATGATTTTTAAATAAATTTTGAAGAACCAACAATAACCCGAGTTTCGGAAAAACAAACTTTGGAATATTTGAATTCGGTGAATAATTTAACTTTCTGAAAATTAGATTTGGAAAATGACCTGTCGGGGGTACGTCATGATGTAATCACTTGTAATCATGAAACTTTTCAGTGTAGTGTTATATGCTGTCAGCACGAAAGTTCTCGTCGTTGGCCCAAATATAGAAATACTGATGCAGAAAGTATCGATTGAGAATTCCAAATTATATGAGTGGTTCACTTGTAAAAAGCTAATGTTCAATTTTCCTGAAACAGAAGCATACTGTCCTCTATTGGTAATACGATATTATAGAATGAGTTGTCACCAATGGGCTTTGTTTGGTGCATTCACACTATGCTCATCGGCAAAGCCGCTCAAACGGAGACATTGTCGTGCAGTACCGACTGGCCGCGCGGCCTGTCAATTCCAAACCGACTGGTAGCCGTCTCCTTCAACCGAATCCGTGCCGACGCGCGTAGTTGGACGTGCCGAGCGGCTCACAACCTACAGAAGAGTTTAGTGTTGATTTTAATTCATTAAGGTGTAGACGAATTCTCAAGTTATGATATAACAGATCTATACCTTGATAGTCCGGAGCTAACGGATTGTTAATTATGTGATTATAAAAATCGGGAAAATTTAAATTGTTTACATCGTTTACGATCAAGTCTTTAATTAAATCATTTCCGCTATATTAATTTGACTTTTCAGACGTGGACGGATCCAAAATATCCGTTAGAGTATGTGACGCTTAATAGTAGTAGCAGTAACACTTACAGAAGCTGCTATAATCTGCTCAAACACTTCACAGAATATTTCGCACGTGCTGTTAAGTAGGCGGGTATAAACCCGACTGAGATGCACTTTTCCATGCGCTGTGTGGGCGTACGTTGATTTTGGCATTGTTATCGGCTTTGCTAATCGGCATAGGTTTAATACTGACGTGGCATTAAATTGGAAGCAATATGTGGAATGTCTTCTTCTGAAATCGATTCGATCTGTTTCGTAATCCGGAATCTTAAGAGAAATTGTACACTTTGAAACGGTTTTGTTAGTTTACTTGTCATTTACAGTCACTGTTAAATTATAAAATTTTACACTGGGGAAACTTGCAAGATTCAGTTAAAGCATTTATAATATAAAAATATGCTTATTTATGCTATTAAAAATGTGAACAAGTATAAGCAGAGACATTTTTTTAAAGAACTAAGAATGCTGCCCCATCTCTATAACGTTCGAATTGATAAAACTTGTAAAACGTAACTTGTATTTATACGAACTAAATAGTTCGGATAATACTTACAATACTAGACGTACAGATATTTCTAAATTACCAAATGTTACACATTAACCATTGAAAAAGCAATTAAGTGGGTACGATAGTGTGAGGACCAACCGATCTGAGGACGGTACACATGTATAAAATATTTTGTCATAGAGCTAAGGAGAGGGTTTTGATGCAGGAAAACTGAAAAAAAAAATTACAGGCATTGCACAAATGCAATGCACAGAGAAGGGCATTGAAAATGCTTCAATAAATCTAAAAAAAATATATATATTTATTTTTCTTCATTTACCAATGTACAGATTATAAGTTAAATGTAGTCGCATTCATAAAAATTCAAAATTTTCTACGTTATTGACAACAAAGAAGTAGTTTCTATGGAAACTCACCGGTTCCCATTTTCGATCACGCACCAGCGATCGGCCACAAATGTGCGAAACGTCCTTATAAACATTTTCAGTGTTAAAAGATGGCAGTATAACAGAAACATATAAAGACAAACTGACTTGGGAACAGAGTTGGAATGGTAGTGACATGAAAGGGAAGTGGAACTACTGAAGTAAGTACAAAGGAAGTTGCTCGAAAATTCTTAGGATGCAGCAAAAGAAGAGAGAAAGAGAGGGCTAGTTCGATGAAGAATGTGAGTAGGCAATAAATAAGAGGAATGAAGCTAAAAATGAAGATATTACAAAGAATAACAAGAGCTTCCTTGACGAGTACAGGATGAAGAGAAGGAAGGCAGATAGAGTATAGTATGCTGGCCATGTGTTGATGAGACAGTCCCAGCGTGCAAAGAACGTTCGTCTTCTTAGAGTTTCTTAGTTAGTTGGTGTGACTCGGTTGTTGTGATATCTGCGACTATGATACGTCGGTGTGCCGTGAGGGAAGAAAGACGTGAGAGGCAAACATCACTCCTAACCGGATGCTTTATTAAAACACTAGCAAAATACCCGTGCTTCGCTACGGAGTTTCACGTTGTACGTAAGAGGAGTTAAAAGGTGTTCTAAACTTGACCGTATAACGAATAAGGCCATAAGAGAAGAATTACAAGTTTTTAACTTCAATGAAAAATTAAAAGATCACTAACAACGGTGAAAAGAACACTTAGTCTGGAAATACAAACCTATAGAGCTCAGGTATTGAGGAGACTAAGGAAGAGATGGGTGGAGGATCTTAAAAGGCGGAACGGGCAGTATCTTGCCGTGTTGTGAAGATGATTATGATGATGATGCTTGTCTCATCACAGGGCATACAATTTAATCTTTTCCATTATTTTTAAGTTTTGTTTCCTCATTTACTTCCTCTAAGACTTCAAAGTTTTTTTTTCTGTACAAAACTTGTCTTTGTTATCCTCTCCAACTCTACATCTCCACCTTCTTCTGAAAGGTTTAGGGCTCACTTCCGTAAAGCAAAAAGCTGGAAAAGCCTCCCATTATGAGCAAATTTTATTTTATTCTGAAAAGATTGGTTAGCAAGTGTTACTCTTCATTTATGACACACATCTAAGGTTTTCTATAACTACATTCTCCAAGTATCAAAATTTCCTTACTCGTTTGATTTCTCGATTATGTAATTCAACTTTTGATTTGTTCTCGCCATAATCTATCATCGTCAGTACAGCTTTCTTGACATTCATCTTCACTGTTTATCATGTATAATGCTCTCAGCATGTTGGTTACATTTTTTCGTTAGTGACTTAATATTACAGCGTCGCATCGGAAGCTAATACACTGTACTTCGAGTCCATTAATTTTTAGCCCTTTCGTACTTTTATCATTTAGATAAGACCTTTAATAGGCATAATTAACGCTAACATTTTTGTCTGTAGCGAGATGAGTTCGCATACGCAACCGCACAATATTTGAGGATTTATTAAAGATTCTTCTCTAACTAAATCGTGGCCGGTTTTTAAAACCTTTTATTTCCACATTCGTATGACCAGAGAGCATAAAGTACAAAATATAATTAATTAATTTATCTCTGACAAGACATCAGTTTATGCATTGTGTTTATTTTATAAAACCATTGCAAATTAACTGTTTACTTAATCTAAAAGTGGATTTTGTAATTTAGAAGTTTTTCACTGTTTGTGTTGCGTATTTTCACGCGTTCTCGTTTCCTCAGGTGGAACATCCCATCTGTGTGTATGTAGAAAATGTGTAATAAATAAAACCTGACAGATACTAATATATTTCGGATAAGATTTCGTTTAGTTTAAATTAAATTAAAGAAAACTTGTATATACATGGAATAAATTAATGAATACGCAAAATAGGTCTGTCTCTCTCTCGCGCGCTCACATACACATTCAGATGACGCGCGGCTAATCTAATTAAAACGTTGATAGAGGTATGCGATGCCAGGGAGGAAGGCCGGAAACGCAATGACCCGCTCATTTTTCACCCCGGTCGGTCGTACGTCCTAGTTGGCCAATTCTTGCACGCTTCACTTTTTTAATTTACTATGCAAATATAAAACTCATTTAAATTAAACGTAGTGTCTGTGCCGCTGGGTTTTCCCACGTCTATCAGATTTAATTAAACAGAGCGTACCTGTAACTAATGGTAAATTAAGCGTTCTGTTCGGATACTCCGGTTCCAAAGTTGTTTCATTTGCCTTAATTCCGGTCACGTCAGAATTATTCCTAATTACTACTGTATCAATATTCCCATGACAATAAACGTAAATCGAGTGGTCCCAATTAAAGTGAGTTGAATATAAATAGTGTCTTATAACCGAAGATTCGCGGATGATTGTTTCCCTAGTTTGTACTGCACCTGTAAACGTTCAGAACTATGCCAACTGTCTGCTTAGTCTAAATAATCACTCAATGACCTCGTATTTAGGAGGGGGGGATCGCGACCCGTCTCCCCTCACAGAGAGTTGAAACAGTTGACGAATTTTGATAATTTCTTAATTTTTAGGGTGTTTTATCATTTTTCCAGCTATTTACACTGGTATAGTAGTAACTCTTTTTTAAATAATATACAAACAGGTTTATTACTATTAAACAGCATTCGTGTAAAGGTTTGAAATATGAAATATAAGAAAATCAAGTCAGTCAATAAGTATCTGTAATGTAAACAATGTTTTAATAATACTTATATCTTCATTGTGTTAGCCTTATTACGGTTTACTTTAATAGAAGTGATTTCAGCCACTTTAAAGATAGTAAAGCTGATTCATTTTTAACTTGTTTTTTTTTTGTATGAAGCCGACTCGACCCTGGACCCCCACCCCCAGGCCACATTCTAGATGCGCCACTGTTCACTAATCTTGACATAATAGAAAATACGCGCTGAAGATGAAGGTACGAATTTTAATGCGCTTAAATATGCTTAAAGATCAGATTTTCTAAGTTAAGTGAAGAAGAGTTTTTTAGAAGAGGTTTTTATTTGCTCACATAAAATCTCTAGTAAAAGTAGTAGATACGGAATTTGAAAATACTCTTGACTCTTGATAGAAAGAAAAGATGGGATTTATTTAAATCTGTAACTCATTTTACTTACTGCTTATCCTCCAGAACCCTATTGTTTTTGAGATTGACCCCCTCAAAAATACGTGGCGGGAGGCAAAAATGTGAGGGGTCAAAAATGTAAAAAATCGAAAAATCCATGCGTGGTATTAAATAATAGAAATTTCAACTGAAATCTAGTTTTAGAAATTTAAAATTTTTCAACGCTGGGAAAAGTGGGGCAAAATTTTTTAAAAACCCAAAAATCCATGTTAGGTATCAAATTAAAGAGAATTTTAACCAAAGCTGAAAGTAGTGCACAGTTTTGCAAATTTCGAAATTTTATTACACAAGGGCATAAAAAAGAGAATAAAAGATTTTAAAAATTATAGAAATCTAGTTGGGAGTTATACTAAAGGGAATTTTGTGGAAAAATCTGCTACAAAATATCCGGAAGGGATGCACTTCCGCCGTCTGTACACTAAAGAACCGCCTCCCTTTCCTCTTCTAGGACATTGTTTGACTCATTACTTCGGGCTATGCCTATTGTTCTTCAGCCCAAGGGATCACGTCTGGCTTGTTTTTCTTCTTCTAGATTATGTTGTCCAAGTCTTTATTCTTCGCCAGAAGAATCTCATCTGCGAAGCGTACCACACAGTTCCAGGTAACCTCCCCTCGAACCACCGCTTCGACGATGTTATCCGGGGAGATCTCCTGCCTAATATCTTCTTGCAACGATCTCCTTGCTCTTTTTGTTCCCAACCTCTCTGCCAGCAGCTTTCTATCATGTGGTTTTATACCACTCGACATTTAGCTTCACCACCTACCTCTCTCTTCCTCTGGAAGACGCTCTTACGCTCCTTAGCGAGAAGGTTGATTGGCATTACTCCGGCAACGACCAAGATCCGGCACTACTACTACTACTACTACTACTCTTTAGCTGGCTAACAGGGTACTGGAAAGTGAGTTTGACGATGTTGTGTTTACCACTCGAAAACACACCGTAACCCACGATGGAACCGATCGTGCCAATAGGTGGATGGCTCTACGTTAGTGAGTCGTGAACGATGGCTTCAGGGCACCAGGACTCACCCTGTTGTATTTAGTCGTAGCCGTGGTACACAAGGGCTCTGCCGAGGTGATCTGTTATTTTCCCGGTAGGCTTACTCGTGGGAACACAATTTTAGGTTCTCAAATTAACTCTGGGGTTAAAGGACCCCTTAGAACTCTTGTCCAGGAAAAAGCCCTCCACGGAGAGTGAAGAGAAGGAGGCACTACACGACTGTAGATGCAGAGACATTTTTGTCGCCGTCGACCAGTACGCTTGCGGTTTCCAAGTATTTGATCGTGAAAAGAAAGGATGGGGACTTCATGAAAGTGAGCCCATTTGTAGTAGGAAAATCCGTTACTGTTTATGCTGGATCGTCTGTTATAGAGATCTGGAAATTGGCTGGGGGTCTGTTGATCGAGACCCAAACCGACTAGCAAGGGGCAAGACTGTTCATGTTGAAAAAGATCGGTGAGATAGAGGTTGAAGTGAGTCCCCACGCCACTCTGAATACCACAAAGGGAGTGGTGGTGTGCCGTGACTGAGGAGGAGATTACAACCAAATTAGCACCTCAGGGAGTTATAGCATGTCGGAGGCTGACCCTGCGCAGGGAGCGACAAATATTTCCTTCCACCTCCCACGTCTTAACTTTTAACAAAACAACACTGCTAGAGAAAGTAAGAGCAGACATCCATCGGCTGAACGTGAGACCTTTTATCCCGCAGTGCTTTCAATGTTTACGTTTTGGGCAAACGACATCCAGATGTGCCCTAGTCAAGACTTGTTTGTATGGGATGTCGGCCCATGGTGATGAACCTTGTGGCGAGCCGATGACGTGCGTTAACTGCGGTGGCCAACACTCTTCAAGGTCACCCAACTGCCCGTGTACAAATAAGAGGTAGCCATTCAAGAAGTGAAGACTTTAAAGAAAATTGGCTACCTCGAACCTAAGATGTTGCCTGACAAACCAGGGCAAAGTAAGCTGACAAGTCTACTCCGGCAACAACTATAGCAGAAGACATAATGGCGGGAGTGACGCACTTTATCGAGCGTTATTTAACCGAAATGCAGCCGACAGCACAAGCAAATACAGTAACAGCTAACGGAAATTCAGAAAATCAGATTGGGTCTACTATGAGACCAAAAGTCCGTCCACCAAGAAGGGGGGAACCAAACATTGTGACTGCGACTGCAGCCATCTACAGTGGCGGCGAGACAGTAAGAGGATACAGCCGTCCATCACCCCGTCCTCCCAAATACACCAAGGAGGGCTTTTCAAAACCGAAACGAGGGGCAAGACCCTCCCCGATTATTAGGGGATGAGCTCCAGATCGGAGTTCAGCTCGATTGCCAGCGCCAGTGATCTCACCGACCTTGGTGACCTGACGGAACTCGGCAATCTGGAAAAAGAAAAAAAAAATGCTGGCCGAAAGGTAAGCCAAGAAAATAAGCACAATCCGTAGCGACTGAGTCTTCAACATCCAGCATGGAGAACACCCTTCAGTGGAATATCAACGGTTGTACGCACGTCGAAAAAAATGGCGCGTGCTGATTGGACAGGCTTCACAACTGCTTACACACCTACGGACGTCTGTTGAAATACAGAAGAGAAGACGTACACAATTTCACAGCTGCTATCACATCGGCAGCTACGGAGTACATCCCACGGACCGGTGGCCTTCATCCAGACCACCGGCACCGTGGTAGAACAACGGTGTGAACAGGGGCGGACTGGCATCCCTGGGGGCCCTCGGCTGGAAGCAGTCAAAGGTCCCCCTGCAGCTACACACACAAACGCGCACGTGCGTATTTGTGTGCATATACTTTTTTAAAATTATTTATTTACTCTTTATAAATACATGGTATGCACAGTATTTACGTAAGTGAATGAACGTTTTAATACGAAACATACAGGATAGTTTATTTGATTATTTAAACTTTAACATAACCCGCTTTAAAACCATAATTACCTGTCATATATATATTATAACAGCACCAAATATCAATTATTTGGGGTTATATGTCAACAGTATACTAGAATCATGTTTAAATAAATTGTAATAGTCAAAACTCCATTTGTATGTAGGAGCGATGAAAATAATGCTTTGTAAAACGACGCACACGTGGCCGTTATGTAATCAGCTCGCTGTACAAGGAAGGGCCACACCCAAACTGTTAATTATTAATATCTCGGAAACTAATAAATTAAGGCGAAATCCAAGATAGCCAAAATGTTTGCCGAAATATTAATAATAACGTGTGCAAATTTTACGCAATATAATTAACAAATAAAAGAGTTAATTAATTTAATAGAATAACTTCTGTAAAAATAGAGCTACATTAATGAGATTTTAATATGTTATAAAGATAATAATTTCCAACAGAGTGTATATTTTAGATTTAGCACAACTTGGTTTGCAACCAAGATATTGCAAAAATAAACTATCACAGGAAATCCGGACCGACAATTTGGTTCCGCCGAATAATAATATTAGTAATAATATTAATTCTCCGTCTGTGGGAATCTGACTTCATTCTCACGGACCAAGGGAATTCAAATTTTTATGTAGTAGGGAGAGTGTGTCAGCCAATCAAATCATTGGACGAAATCCCGACCAGCGCGGTGTTTTCGGGCTGAACCATCACTCTTCTGCCAGTACTTGCGAAGTAAAGACGTAATTCTTCGATCGTCTCGTAACCATAGTTGGGAAGATTCATCAGAAGACTCTACGTGGTCAACACACGCAATTACGAACACAGTAAATACAGATCAACTGTACAACTCGTAATTATTGCGTCAAGTCAGATACTCTTCATTACAACAACCAAGCTTATTGTGTACTGCAAGCTGTGGTCATAAGCACGCAAGAGATCCACCAGACTACCAGACCAGACTTCAAGAATACGACAGAGAGGCCGTCTAAATCATTGGTGAACAGCTGACGAGCAGAGCTACCACTCGAACGAAACACACACACACACACACACTGACGTGCGACGTGCGAATCGACGAGGGACGTAAACCAGTTCCAGCAGAGAGCCGTAGACGTTAAAATATTCAACAAACAACAGGAAAGGAGAGTGTTGCCGAATTCTTAGCTCAACGACCGAATCCAGGAGCTCTAAGCAGATTACTTTCTCTAGCAGATCGGATCGGGACCAGCGAGGGACATTTGGAGCAACTCTACTATCCAATTCAATTACAGGAAAGCAAAATCAACTTATTTATTTTTCAACATCAAATTTTCTTCATTTTTCAATTAAAAGCATTGTAATTTGAACAATTCAGGTGCCATACAAAAATCAAAGATTCTAATAAATAAGAATAAATTCATTCTGATAATCTGTATAGCAGTCTAAGTCATTAGTAAGCTGTAGTTAAGAAAATAGAAATAATACAAAAGCGCTATACAAATCTTAACTAACAATCTAATTATTAGCTCATACTGCAGTATAACAGAAGTCAAATCACTAGAAATGAAATGACGTGAACTAGACTGTCACGCCTAATTTATTTTTGAAAATTATTCTAATTAACTTCAGAGTTTTATATTATGTTTTATTAACATTTAAATTCAATTTAGTTAAAGCAATTAAATTAAATTAAATCAATTAATTAACTAAATTTTCAATTGCAATTAACTCGTCAAATAACGAGTTTAGTTTCTTTTCAATTATCAACCAATTGAAAAACATTAGTCAACATAAAGTCATTGTTTAGACTGTAAGATAATTGATGATATAATAACCATTTTATTCTTGTGTGTTATTGGAGTAATAAACAACGCTTTATTACCCCATATTGCATTGTTTTATTGTTGTACGATAAAGCCTACCAGTCTCACAAAACTCTCCCCCTTTAAAGTAACTTATTTGGTGTGTTGTTGCCATAAATTTGAGATTACTAGCTTGCGAAATTCAAATCCAAAATCCACACGCCCTAGTCGGAAGAAACCGCAAGATCGGACAGCAGGTAGGTACTCATACACACCACAACACAACAACAACGCATATAAGTAGAGTTGCAATATATATTATAACTACACTACTATGCGTTATTGTAATGTAATGTTGTGTGTGAGTACCCACCTGCTGTCTGATCTTGCAGATTCTTCCGACTAGGGCGTGTGGATTTTGGATTTGAAGTTCGCAAGCTAGTAATCTCAAATTATTACAACAACACACATAATGGGTTACTTTAAAGGGGGAGAGTTTTGTGAGACTGGTAGGCTTTATCGTACAACAATAAAACACTGTTATATGGGGTAATAAAACGTTGTTTATTACACCAACAACACACAAGAATAGAATGGTTATAATCTTATGAATTTTCTTATAGTCTATACAATGAATCGATGTTTTTCGATTGATTAATAGTTGAAAGAAACTGAACTCGTTCTTTGCGAGTTAATTGCAATTTAAATTTGACTTTATTAATTGATTTGAATTTAATTAAATTTATTTAATTAATTTGAATCTAAGTGTTCATGAAACAAAATATAAAACTCTAAAATTAATTTGAATAATTAGTTAAAATAAATTAGACGTGACAGTCTAGTTCTCGTTATTTCATTTCTAGTGATTGTACTTCTGATATACTGCAGTATGATCTAAGATTAGATTGTCAGTTAAGATTTGTATAGCGCTTTTATACTACTTCTATTTCTTAACTATACCTTACTAAAGCCTTAAACTGCTATACAGATTATCACAACGAATTTACTTTTTAATTACTAGAGTCTTTGCTTTTTATTTGGCACCTGAATTATTTGAATTACAATGTTTTAATTGAAAAATAGAAAATTTGATCCGAAAAATAAATAAGTGGATTTTGCTTTCCTGTTACTGAAGAGGATGTCGTCCCGATTTGTCCCTCGTCGATTCGAGTCCTTGGTTAGAGAAAGTAATCTGCTTAGAACTGCTGGATTCGGTCGTGGAGTTCAAAATTCGGCAACACTCTGCTTCCTTGCTGTTTGTGAATATTTTAACGTCTGCTGTTGTCTGCTGGAACTGCGTGCTGTCCCTCGTCGATTCGCACGTTGCACGTCAGCGTGTGTGTGTGTGCTTCGTTCGGGTGGTCGCTCTGCTCGTCAGCTGTTCACCAATGATTTAGACGGCCTCTCTGCTGTATTCTTGAAGTCTGGTCTTGAAGTCGGGTGGATCTCTTGCGTGCTTATGACTAACTGGTAGTACACAATAAGCTTAGTTGATGTCCTGAAGAGTATCTCGCCTTTACACAACAATTACGAGCTATACAGATGATATGTACTTAGTGTGTTCGTAATTGCGTGTGTGTTGACCACGTAGAGTCTTCTTGTTGATCTTCACCACTTTGGCTACTAGACGATCGAAGGACTACGTCTTAACTTCGTGAGTACTGACAGAAGAGTGATTTTTCAACCAGAAAACACCGCACTAGCCGGGGCTGCATGAAATGATTTCATTGGTCGACGCACTCTCCCTACCACATAAAATTTAGAATTCCCTTAGTCCGTGAGAATGAAGTCTGGTTCCCACAGACGGAGAATAGAATTATTATCTAATATAATTATTCGGCGGAACCCATTTGTCGCTAAGGATATCCTGTACTTATTTAATTTTGCAATAACTTGGTTGCAAATCAAGTTGTGTGAAATCTAAAATATACAATCTGTCAGAAATTCTTTATAATATACTAAAATCTCATTACTGTAACTCTATTTTAACAGAAGTTATTCAATTATTTTAATTAACTCTTACATTTGTTAATTATATTGCATCAAATTTGCACACGTTATTATTAATATCTCGGCAAACATTTTGGCTATATTGGATTTCGCCTTTATTTATTAGTTTCCGAGATATTAATAATTAACAGTTTGGGTGTGGTCGCTTCCTTGTACAGCGAACTGATTACATAATGACCACGTGTGCGTTGCTTTTCAAAGCGTTATTTTCAATGCGCTACATTCAAATGGAGTTTTGACTGTTACTTTTATTTAAATATGGTTTCAGTATGCGGTAAACATATAACCCCAAATAGTTAATATTTGGTACTGTTATATATTCCCACACCCGCTTTAAAAAAAAAATGAATGTAATAATTACAGTTATTTTTTTTTTCTTAATCATTACACACATATTCTGTAATCATTATTCTTATTACCTATACATTGTATTACTTATTCTGAAGACACGTACACAAGTGTTAATGTTATTGCATTATATACAATTTAACTCTAAATACATGTATTAAAATATCATATTTGCAACTTATTGCGTATAATGTTTTTAAAACGAGTAGTACCCTTTGTTTATAAACAATGGCACGCGTACAAAGAATTTGCTGACAGATTTAGAACCGTTATCGCCTGGCGCGCGGCTAATTGCTTGACCTAGTTTCATATGTGGGTCAGGTAGTTATCGCGTGACGTAACTGTTTCCTGCCGCGAGCTCGTTCAGTTGTATACGCTTATTATTTATCGCGCTAGAAACATATTATTATTAATACACACGTTATCTATAATGATTATTAATAATATTATAAAACACGAATTACTTATTTTAAATTTTAATTATTATAATACAATTATTATTATCTTTAAAGTGCATCCAGTATATCATATGCATTTTTATGGGTGGCTCGACAATATTCCGCTACGTACTCGTCGAATTTGTACGCGTCCCCGGATATGATTTCTACGTCTTCCCACGCTGACGGTGTGGGAACGTCGTCGTCACTTTCCTGTTCCTCCGGACGTGCTTTTGTCGGTGCCCATTGTTGCATTGTGTTAATGGCCAACCACGTTTCCTTACCATCCGGTTGAAATACTTTGTCCACTGGCGTACAAATTTCTGTATAAAAATCACTTTTCTTAAACCTAGCATTTTTCTTATTTTTCCCTACTTTATTGCGATACGTTTTCGCATGATTTATGGCGCTTCCCCCCTGGAGGCGCCCGTTTCCAAGTTTTTTGGAAACTTACGATTCTTTCTCCTCTCGTTGGGATCTTTATTACTTGGAGTATCGCTGTCTTGCTCTATTGTATCGGTTTTAGCTATCTCAACCGTTTGCATAGCTCTAATCGGGGCCCCGTCGTTACCCTTATATTGCCCTTTTGATCTAGCAATATTTTGTTTGCCTTTGTATTCGAAGGTCTTATCTGGGGGTTTTGACGATGTTTGGGGTGGAGTAGAACTTGTACTCGGTCTCTGATCAGATTGCTGGTATTGTTCTCGCGTATTCTGCCCTTCATTATTTCGGCGAAAATCGGGATTATAACGCCACCCACCAAAATCAAAAACCGTCTCACTTTGGGACACTAGAATGAGGAGTTCGTCTATCGTGCGAATACCCTGCGTAAATACAGCTACTCTAATGTTATGATTAAAATGGTAGGCAAGCTTGGTGACTATGTCAATCTCCGCAAATGCTGGGGTTAAATGCTTCGCGCGTTCGACCTGCTGGATTATATAATTTTCGGCGGTAATACCCATTTTCTTATCAAAACAGCCATATTCCAGTTCATTGCGCAGAAGTCGTTGGGTATGCGAGTTCCAGTATCGGCTTTCAAATTTTTGTTTGAACTCCGCGTATGTGGACACTCTATCGCGTACAATGTTATACCACTTACGCGCCGAATCACGCATCGCGTTAACCACCCACTGTATTTTGTCTTGATCTTCTAGTCGGGAACCTACTCTAGCCATTTCACTCTCACACGCTAATAAAAATTCAATGGGGTTTTCGTTATTTTCCCCCGTAAAATACAGGCGATTTTTCTCATCGACAGGACCTTGTACCAAAATATTTGGAGCAGACCTCCTTCGTACCTCCTGTCGTACCTTCAGAATCTCGTCGCTTAACGTTTGTAAAACACTCTCTTTATTAGAGTCAATGTTAGACCGCGTCTCTACAATTGAAGCGTCTAATTTATCTACTCGTCGTTGCGTTTCGGTCACGTCCGCGTGAATTTTTACCTCTAGGGATTCGACCTTCCTAGAGACGTCTAGTGTCTGTTTCTCACAACGGCTTATGTGCTCCTTGAACCGGCCTTCCATACGTGTTACTTGTTCAATAAACGATTTTTGCATAGTGGTCTCAAAAACCTTAAGCCTTTCATTGATTTTAGTATCTACCGTATTTACTTTTTCGGCGATTTCCGCGACTTTCACCGTTAACTCGGTTACGCTTTCGTCTATTTTCGCGGTTAATTCTTTACTACTTTCTTTATTACTTTGCTTAATCTCGGCGTTTATGTCAGCATTACTTTGATCTAATTTCTCGGTTAGACTAACTTTTTGTGCCTCGATTTTAGACGTTAATTCCGCTATACTGAGCTCAGCTTTGGCTGCACTCTGTTCAAATTTTGCGTCTATTTTAGCGGTCAAATCCGCGTTAGCTTGTTTCATTTCCGCGCTCATTTTCTCGTTCATTTGCTGTATTTGTTTAAGTATTTTATCCATATCCATTTTAAATACACAACAATGTCAAATATACACAATTTAAAATACACAGAACAGTTTCAAATACACACAATAACTTTACTGTTGTACAAACACCAGTCACAAAACTCTTTGGGGATTGTTTAGTTGGACGCTAGCTGTTTTACGAGTTAAAACAGCAAAGTTTGTTCTAAAGTGAAAATTAAATTTAAATTGAATTTAATTAATTTTCTCGAGCCCCACGAGATTGGAGCGCCATTTATAACTACACTACTATGCGTTATTGTAATGTAATGTTGTGTGTGAGTACCCACCTGCTGTCTGATCTTGCAGATTCTTCCGACTAGGGCGTGTGGATTTTGGATTTGAAGTTCGCAAGCTAGTAATCTCAAATTATTACAACAACACACATAATGGGTTACTTTAAAGGGGGAGAGTTTTGTGAGACTGGTAGGCTTTATCGTACAACAATAAAACACTGTTATATGGGGTAATAAAACGTTGTTTATTACACCAACAACACACAAGAATAGAATGGTTATAATCTTATGAATTTTCTTGTAGTCTATACAATGAATCGATGTTTTTCGATTGATTAATAGTTGAAAGAAACTGAACTCGTTCTTTGCGAGTTAATTGCAATTTAAATTTGACTTTATTAATTGATTTGAATTTAATTAAATTTATTTAATTAATTTGAATCTAAGTGTTCATGAAACAAAATATAAAACTCTAAAATTAATTTGAATAATTAGTTAAAATAAATTAGACGTGACAGTCTAGTTCTCGTTATTTCATTTCTAGTGATTGTACTTCTGATATACTGCAGTATGATCTAAGATTAGATTGTCAGTTAAGATTTGTATAGCGCTTTTATACTACTTCTATTTCTTAACTATACCTTACTAAAGCCTTAAACTGCTATACAGATTATCACAACGAATTTACTTTTTAATTACTAGAGTCTTTGCTTTTTATTTGGCACCTGAATTATTTGAATTACAATGTTTTAATTGAAAAATAGAAAATTTGATCCGAAAAATAAATAAGTGGATTTTGCTTTCCTGTTACTGAAGAGGATGTCGTCCCGATTTGTCCCTCGTCGATTCGAGTCCTTGGTTAGAGAACGTAATCTGCTTAGAACTGCTGGATTCGGTCGTGGAGTTCAAAATTCGGCAACACTCTGCTTCCTTGCTGTTTGTGAATATTTTAACGTCTGCTGTTGTCTGCTGGAACTGCGTGCTGTCCCTCGTCGATTCGCACGTTGCACGTCAGCGTGTGTGTGTGTGCTTCGTTCGGGCGGTCGCTCTGCTCGTCAGCTGTTCACCAATGATTTAGACGGCCTCTCTGCTGTATTCTTGAAGTCTGGTCTTGAAGTCGGGTGGATCTCTTGCGTGCTTATGACTAACTGGTAGTACACAATAAGCTTAGTTGATGTCCTGAAGAGTATCTCGCCTTTACACAACAATTACGAGCTATACAGATGATCTGTACTTAGTGTGTTCGTAATTGCGTGTGTGTTGACCACGTAGAGTCTTCTTGTTGATCTTCACCACTTTGGCTACTAGACGATCGAAGGACTACGTCTTAACTTCGTGAGTACTGACAGAAGAGTGATTTTTCAACCAGAAAACACCGCACTAGCCGGGGCTGCATGAAATGATTTCATTGGTCGACGCACTCTCCCTACCACATAAAATTTAGAATTCCCTTAGTCCGTGAGAATGAAGTCTGGTTCCCACAGACGGAGAATAGAATTATTATCTAATATAATTATTCGGCGGAACCCATTTGTCGCTAAGGATATCCTGTACTTATTTAATTTTGCAATAACTTGGTTGCAAATCAAGTTGTGTGAAATCTAAAATATACAATCTGTCAGAAATTCTTTATAATATACTAAAATCTCATTACTGTAACTCTATTTTAACAGAAGTTATTCAATTATTTTAATTAACTCTTACATTTGTTAATTATATTGCATCAAATTTGCACACGTTATTATTAATATCTCGGCAAACATTTTGGCTATATTGGATTTCGCCTTTATTTATTAGTTTCCGAGATATTAATAATTAACAGTTTGGGTGTGGTCGCTTCCTTGTACAGCGAACTGATTACATAATGACCACGTGTGCGTTGCTTTTCAAAGCGTTATTTTCAATGCGCTACATTCAAATGGAGTTTTGACTGTTACTTTTATTTAAATATGGTTTCAGTATGCGGTAAACATATAACCCCAAATAGTTAATATTTGGTACTGTTATAATATATTGCAACACATCTTTTTATGATTTCTTTCATTATGGATTATGAGTTTTACATGGACCTGGTTAGGGTATACCATGCCAACACTTACCTGCAGTATATGGTACTTTTCTGCTTTGCCGGCTATTAGGTGTGGGATTTGGGCTTATAGGTATCAGGTAACGAGTTGGGACGATGTGTTTTCAAAAGAATTATTTTAGGAAGCTGAGTTGTATAAATTGTGAATAAATGAAAACTACCTTTTTAGTCTATCATTCCAATGATTATAATTGTCACCCTCAAGGTGCTTATCTTTAAACAAATCATAATAATAATAATAATTTCAACTATTTAACACAATTTACGGCGGGTTCCACCAATTATATATTCTTTCTTGAATATTACTTTACACATATTTTCTCTAGTGTTATATTGTTATAATGCTTACGTCTAACAATCACATATTAAAATCATATATCTTAGTACATAATTTATAAGTTCCTGAAAATAAGACATACAATACACAGTATATACACAAAACATATAACATGGAAATATACACACATATATGGGCAGTTTCACACTGTCTGCCTGTAATGATAATTCATTTATAAAAATCATTTTGTTATATTGAATTTAATTATTTAATAAAATGGAAATACTGAATTGATTTCATTCTATGAAATCCGTAACCCTGTTCTTTATACATGAGAAAATAAAATACGAACTTTTTAAATGAATATAACAAGGGTTATATTTATCGTTATCTCTATGGTAATTATTATTAATCTAAACATTTTTATTAAGGGTAACTCCGTTTTAATTATTCTACTCTTCAGCCTGCTTGGCTATCAACAATAATTAACATGAAACAATAAAATTTGTGACATCTAATATCTTGATAACACTCTTAGAGCTTCTCTGCACTCTCCCTTAATTTATCACATTTAATTTATCAAATATAATTCTTTATACAGTGCACAATCTCATGAAAACATTTGCTTAGAGTCTTTCTGCACTCTTATTAACATATTATTATAATAATCACACATTATCTAAATGTTCTGTCTTTTTGAATAAATGTCTCTATATGATATACAGTACAACATTTAAAAGTGTCTTTAGGCTTTAGTCATACCGCCTATATAAAAAAAAGTTTATCAATTATTTAAAACTGTTCAATTTCGCTTATAGCCGCTTTTCATTTACTTGTTGTGTTTTACAACATTATTATGAACCCTGAACCATATCAGGTCACCTGTTTTGATGATTTCATGTTACACAGATGTACACGGGTCTCAGGCGTCGGCGTTGAGTACAGCTATTCCTCTCGAAACCTCCGTCAGCGTCGCTTAGCGGTGTATGAACAGCTAGGCTAGGCGTCGTTCCTTTATCGTCATGGACACAGCGTCTCTGGCCTCGGGTATAGTCTGATGTCCGTAGTACGTAGTTGTAGTAACTCAGGTGTCTGCCGGTCTCATTGAAGCGTCTTCTGCAGCGTATCGTTCCGTGTGTACGACTCAACGAATACTTTATGACTGAATGAATGAGTTTCTATCGGCGAATATCTCAACAATCCTTTATTTATTTAGGTAACAAAGTTGTTTGTTAGACGTGTCTTGAACACAGTTATTAGCTATGTATACACGCGATCTTTAATTAGCACCGCGAAAGGTGTGAAATAGTAAAACGCTTATAGTTCACGACACTCTCACTATATCGTTATGTGTTTGGTGTCTAAATAAAGCTACATTTCCGCACTATTCACTGGTCAACCTAGTTCTTCTTAATCTTTTGTCATTTTTTTATTATTTAAGTTTTAAAACACTTCTGTCATGTGCCGACAAAATTATACATATTTTTGCAGGTGGACTGTTATCTGTTTTGTTTGCTATATAAAATCTTATCTGTACCCTTCTAAATGTACAATTGTAGCAGATAACGCTTATTATGCGTACTCCAGTTAGAACGATAAACATTGATAACAATGTTTCGTTATTATATATATATATATATATATATATATATATATTATAATACTCCTCTTGTACCCGTAGTATCTTAATGGTATAATAATTTGCCCGTGTTATTCCTTGTATATGTTAAATTGTAATAAATAGTAGTAAATAGTGTATCAGCTGATCGTGGAATATTTATGTTGTGTGTTTACGAATGTGATTTAAATATATAAGTAAAAGAATTGAATTATTCTGCCTTGGGTTCTGAATCAGAATTATAATTATTCCAGTTCAGTAGTTAGAACTCCAAAAATCAATTCAAAAAATAGCGGTCGAGTCATCCCAAAATTTTCAAGTCACGTTCGATATTAGGCTTTAACCTATTATTTGAGGTTAATCTTGGTTTTGCAGTTTGCGTACTTCCAATGACTCCCCGAATTCTTCTTATCCTTGTTAATTATAAAATAAATTTTGATAATATATTACGTTCCTGAAATAATAACGCATGGATATGATTTAATAACATAATGGTTTAATCTCTGTAATATAAATTCAAATTATTGGAAAATTCCATTCGATACATACGGTTGTCACAATCGATATTTATCTCAGGATTTAATAATTAAATAATTTTAATATATTTCGTGGGAATTCTTGTGGCTGCTACGAAAAGTTCCTTTACATGATAATTAATAATAGAGAGTACCTTTACAAACAATATATTACTTATAATCTAAAAAATTACAAAAATTATATATTAAGTAACATACAAGGTTTGACGATATTCAATACGCTTCGTAAAAGCATGTAGGTTAGAGTGATGTCAACATCATGGCTACTATATTGTCCGTGTCAGAGAATAATGAAGTTTATTAATGTGTACAATAAATGTTTTCCTTGTATTCACTGTTCGTTTAGATATTGAATTTGTTTTCACTTTAAAATGTTTACTAGTGATTAGTGTTGGTGTAAATTGTTATATTGTCTAGTGGTTGTTCCTTGTTGGATAAAAATATTGTCAAATTATACTGTACACATCTAGACGATATTGCTGAAGATTTTCTGGTTTATTCTGGATAATTTCTTGCTTGTGTGTGTTACTTGTTCATGAAAATTGTAGTGGAGGGATTATTATCTTCGATGATGGTCATTCAGATCTTCTTTCACAAACGGGTTATCTATTTTTATATATATATATTTTTAATTACATCTAGACATGCACTATTCAACTGTTTTCCATCACAATTAACAAATAAGTGTTATTTCTTCTTTTTTAGTCACCGAACTCATACAAACTTCTTAAATTTTGATTGACCATTTATGTACAGGTTAAATGTTATAGGATGAACACCCATTACCTACTTTATATTTTATAAATTACCTTTAATAGATAATTTTATTATTATACTCTAATGATACATGCAATGTTTATACAATTATTAATTAGATAATTATAAACAATTTGATACTAAACATGCCTCAGTTTATAACTGTAAAATCTTATTAATTTGAATTTCTATGATATGTGGTGGAACAATTTGTTATGGTTGATTGTAATTTCTACTTTGACTACCTGAGATAAATATATTTACATAAATTAACTGTTGACATAAAATCTTATAACATACAACAAAAACTCTTAATAATAATACTTGTTTTTAACAACTTTAATTATTTCATACTTTTAAACTATTGTCTGTATGATAATAATAAAAACACTTTTTATAAATAGTAAATAACACTGTTTAACGGTAGTCTGTGTCACTATTTATATTATATTACTCATCACTGTAAAGGTTTGTGTCCCTTTTTCTATACTTATTATAGGCCTATATGATTTTAATAATACAATTTTAATTTATGATTAGGTACTCTTTATTGGGTTTGGTTGTTATTCAGGGTAAGTTGATTATTTAGGCTTACTAGGTTTATTTATTTAATTTTTGTCTGTTTACTGCCCTATTCTACTGGGTTATTTCTGGGTTTCTTGATAATATTAAATAAGTCAAACCAACTAGGTTTCCTTTAATTTGCTTTCAATTATTATTTCTTGTTTCCTCTCAGGATCGGATTTCACTATTATTTACTATTCTTTTGTAACATTTTGTTTCGTTACAATATATATATATATATATTGTAAATAAACCTGTGTTATCGTGTTAAAGGTTTTGGTGTAGTGTTACAAAATATATTAAATATGTGTTCTGGAAAGAAATAAAAATTGTTTGTTTAAAAAAAAATTTATAATTAAAAAAAATTGTCTTTGATTGATTAATTAATTAAAAACAATTAATTAATTGTGTTTCGTGAAGTTCCGAAAGGTGTCTCACTTGTCTAGAAAATTTGATTAACTTTTCTGTATTTTTTAAGAAACTCCAACCACTTATAGGATTGTCTCCAATTACAATCGGTCTTTGTTTACTTTCAGTTTTGGAGGTTATCTTCCTTCATGTGGTGAAATTCTCGTAGTAGATGTTGTTTTTAACTATAATATGTTTAAATTGCTATGTTTAGAAAAGAAAGAACTGTTTTAAGATGAAAAGTATAAATTATTTATTGGACAATTGGTTATAAAGACTCTTGTCGATTTTAAAATCGATTCTCAGGGTATCGAATGTTACAAGTTTTTATATAAAATACAATAAGGTTCTTTTAACAGCTATTTATTGGAAAAGTCAGAGAAATCGGGCAAAGATTAAAAAAGTATAACGTTACAAGAATAATTCTTAATACTAAAGTACATATATTCAATTGAAAAGATTAAAATAAAGAAATATTTTGCGAACCGTGTCGCCGACAAACTAGGAGGCGCTGTTCAGTTGAGCGGTGACGAAAAGCAAATGGCCGCCGTCGAAGTTGTCAACCGTCCCTTCGTAGATTTGGCTTTCCAATAAAGATATTTTCTTGCCGAATTCACGTCCTGGTGTCTGCAAATCTTCCTCCTGATGTTCGTGTAGTGTCTCTGGTTAAGTTTCTGTGTTGTATTTTGAAAAGTGGTGTATTTATAAGTCTGTTCCACTTTTTGTCGATCAGGCACTTTCGATGGTTACGTTATATACTGTTTTATGGTGTTTAAAATGTTATTTAACTGTCGTTTCGTGCTATACAATGTTAGTTAGTCTTTTGTAAGTGTTTGTGTCACTGTGTCGATGTTGTGAAATGTTTTTTGGTCGCCACTCGCGATTTTCAAATTCGTATCATACACTGACTCGCCATTACGGTACTAGAAACTAGGTTAAATAGTTTTAATTGCTCGTGTCAAGTGTCCCGTACAACGTTCAATAATCAACTCTCTACTTCCTTCACTTTCGACTAAAATCTTAGCCAAAGCAATATTATTCCTTACATTGTTCGAATTTTACTTTGCATCCTGTGCATGTATTAAAGTTACATTATATAACTGCTTAAACTTTGGTTATTATTCAAATTTATTAGCTAGTTGTTACTTAATTTTATCCTTCAGTTCATTCGGCGTATTTTGATATCGAATAATGCCGTTTTATTATGTTTTTTTAGCTAAAATTGGTAATTTTACCTTCATTTTGTATCTTGTAAGTTTTAAAAATCAGCTTCCTGTCATTATGCAAATTCTGCCATTTTCAAGTCATATTTATGATTATTAAATCTCATATTGTAATAAAAGGTTTATATTCCCTTAATTTCTTGCAATTATATGAATTGGTTAAGTTTTAAAATATTATGTTGGAATATATGACTCCCCTCTCCAAATTTTTGAGTTCTGTCATTTCCATTTTTATTTATAATCCTGGCTATAATTTTACAAAATCTTTCTAAGTTATATTTCTAATTATATGGCTTCATTTCTGGTTTATGTTATCTAAATCCCTTCAGTTTAAATGTATTTAAGTACTCAGTTTCTCAGTTTTAATGAGGTTTAGTTTTCATCAGTTTGCCTAGATTCTTAACAATTTTTTCATACAAATTTTTATATAAACAATATATATTTAGTTATACCTTCTCTGACTTTTTAACATTGTAATATAAATTAAACATTTTTTCTATTAAACATAACAGCAATTAGTATCTGTTTCAATACTATAAACAGATAAGAAATAATTTTAAATAATGGTTGTCTTCAACTAATTAGACATTTTTTTATAATCAAAACTTAATACTAAAACAGAAATATTATTTATAAAGAATGTTTTTTTTTCCATGCAAACATCTTATTCAACCATTAACACCAATACGAGTAATAAATATTTTACAATTAGGATGTCAGTGGTTCTAAACTTATTAAAAGGTTCTTATTACTAATACATTTTTAAAATATCCTATTCTATATATACAAAACCTTATTCCTATATTCTTATTTACTATTTCTTATGCTAAATTTAATTATCAGTTTTTAACTGTTTTTAATATGGTTTTGGGTAATTGTACCCTGTCACTTTGTGTTTTAATACTGTCTGCTTCTGTTTTTACTCATTTTTAAAGAAATGTCATTTCAAACAGATTGACAGCTCGATATTATTACATGTATTATATTCACCTTGTACAAATCATAAGTCACTAAAAAGTTGTATTTTTCATTATCTACACAGTTTGTGGATGCCAAGAATGAAACATAAAGTTTATTTTTTACAATACACAAACTAGCACTGGTTCACTTTACACTTTTTGATGCTATTTCTAAATGGTTGTTTAGTCTTATTAACATCAAGAAATTTGGTTTGTGGGTTACAATGAAGATTTGTTCTTTAGGTATTATATTATTGTTTCACCTTGGTCCACTGGCAACTCTTACTCTATACACTTTTATTCTTAATTTTATTGTACATATGGTTTCTGTTCATGAATACTTCGTTATACTTTTTATTATTGTGGTTTTTATTTATTTTGGGATATGGGGATATGGGTGTTTTTTATAAGAGCATTCCTTCTTCTTCTGGATGCTGTCTTCTTCTTCTTTCTTCAATGATGTCTTCTTTTCTTCTGGCTTCTTTGAATTGTATGTTCTTCATCTTCTTCAGGATGCCTTAAATGCCTCACCTTTTATGGTGGATCTTGCCTTGTTCTGGGTTTCGTTTTTATTTATTCCTCATCTTTGTTATGGGTTTAGTAATACTCTGGGTTGCTTCCTTATTTACTCCTTACCTTCCTGGGTTATATTTTTAAACCTTGAGTTATTAAACTGGTTTTGATGATTCATCACTAGTAACATTGCTTTTATTCGAACTTAAACTTTTAATACCAATGATTGTTCTGCACGGTTGCTCTGAATTAATTCTTTATATTATTTTAATGCTTTCTTCGGATTTAATGTTATTATTTTATATTATTTTAATGATCAATGCCATTCATTATTATGTGTTTATCTGTCACGCTACAATATATATATATATATATGTATGATATATATAGGTAAGTATAGGGTATATAGGGTATATATAGGATAAGTTACCAATAAATACTACTGGAAATAATCACGTTATTTATTCAATGAAACTTACAATACAGAATTAGAAGTAATATAAAATCGTAAAAAAAATTAAACCTATAATGTAATTTATCTCAAAGAACAAATAATATAAAGTACTTGACAGTAACTCTACAGTAACCTCCTTCGCTTTCCTCAATTAGTAAATACTAAATAGGCTGTATATAAACAAGACTGAGAAGTGATCATTTCCAATTTGACCAAAATAAATCCTGAAGATTTATTTACAACAATATTTAGACGAGAAAAGGTTTGTAATACCGGTATAATATATATATATATATTTCTCGTTTTCCTCGAAATAAAATTTTCATGGCTCGGGGGCCCCCCTGAGCCTCCTCGGGGTCCGGGGCCCTCGGCGATCGCCGACCAGCCGACTGGCCAGTCTGCCCCTGGCTGTGAACGACGCAATAAGAAACAAGCCCTAAACAGGTATGAATCAGGGCCGACCGAAGATAATCGTATCGCTTTTAAGTGACTTCGAGCCGCCGCTCGTAGAACAATACTCACTGCAAAACGATCGAGTTGGGAAACCTACGTCTCGATCATAACACGGTCGACCTCAGTGTCGGAAGTATGGAAGAAGTTCAGACCAATCACTCACTGATCTTGAGATAATAGAAAACACGCGCCGATCACAAAATCAGTGTTTAAGCCGATCACATGCATAGAGCACTGTGATGAATTGACATGCAAGCCTGATGAAATTGCTGACACTTAGCTGCGAAATATGGCGAGGTCAGTAGTATAGAAAGTTATCGTCTCAATTTCTTGCAAGGAAAGAGAAAGTAAAGGGTACCGGTATTTCCTTCGAATGCAAAGGGAGGACCTATAATGTTCCTTTCACGATGAGGGAATTATAGTCCGCTGTCCGCGCTGCCGGCAACACTGCGGCGGGACCGGACGATATTCCTTACAGCATTATACGTCAACTGCCGGACTACATTACTGGCACTTTATAACGCCATAAGGACGCAAAGGGAGTACCCAATACCATGGAAGTAGGCGATCGTCATCTCGCATTTGAAGGCAGGTATAAAGGATCCTCTGAAAGCAGAAAACTGTCGTCCAGTATCGTTGGCGAGCTGTCTAGGAAAGTTATTGCAGAGGATGATAAACAGCCGGCTCACCTGGTGCCTGGAAAAACACGGCCCTCTGACCGCACACCAGTGTGGGTACCGGAGACACCATTATACTGCTGATCAACTGGTTTATCTGGAAAATGCAGTCCAAAACAGTTTTATCGAAGGCACATGGCTGCAGTATTCTTCGATTTGGAGAAAGCGTTTGACAACACGTGGAGATATAACATCACGTAACAATTACATGATGGGCGGTTCAAAGGTAACATGCCTAAATTTATCTCCAGCTTTATGAGAGACAGGACTTTCCTTTTTCTGGTCGGAGAATCACTGTCGGTCTCACATGACCTGGAAAATGGATGTCCTTTGAGAGGCACGCTTTTTACTATCGCCATCAACGGGATCTTAGGGGTATAGAAACGTCATTTGGGAAGTGCTTGTATGTTGATGACCTTGCGCTGTTCTACTCGGCCATAGCAAAGGCAAAGATCAAGCGTAAAATGCAAACGCTACAGACAAATTGGTAGACAATGCTAACAACATACGGCTTTCTTTCTCGGCAACAAAGACGACCTGTGTCCACTTCTGTCGAAGCGAGGAAGGCACCCGGACCCAACTTTACCATAAACGATGTCCAGTTGGTTGCGGTCCGATAGGCCCGCAATCAAATTTATGGGTTTAACATTGGGCAGGAAATTAGCATGGAATGTGAATGTGGACTACCTGGCTGCGAGGTACAAATCCTCGTTAAACGCAGTCAGGTGCATCTCCCATATGAGTAGGAGACACTACACCGCGCTAGTGCTATCCAAAATGTTTTACGGAATACAGGAGTTTGTTGCTTTTACCCGAAACATGTGTCGGATATCGTTCGGCCTAAGATCTGACGTAACTGTTTCTGTAACACTCTGTCGCTTTATGCGACCTGAAGAGGATCCCCAAGGAGGGACACAAAACATTGCCGACGGTGTCGAGAATTTACAGCAACCGACCACGGTTTAACAGCCCGGTATTTAATAATTTTGAAAAAAAAAACATATTTGCTTAAAATTGCTTAAATCGAGCTTACACTATCTGCAGCTCAAGGAGCCTCTTAGTGTAATATTCATATAGTTATATAATAGAGAGCCCTGATTAGATATTTGCGAGGAAAATTTACAAGTTAGGGCAGTATGTGTCGTCACATACTCTTGTGCCCGAACTTCCGCCCGAGTACATTACCTCTACGACACGCACGTACAGAGCAGAGTATCGTGTACTCATGACTGTGACCCGTGTAATTGTTTAGTGAAAGTATCGTGTTCCATGTTGTAATGGCTAATGGCTGTGACATTCGTGAGATGTAATTGTCGCCGGGTTGGTCCATTGTTCATCGTATCGCTTGTCTAATTGGCACCTTAGAGACGGCGACGCCACGGTCACACTCAAAACTCAACACAATAAACTCGCGTTTAAAATCAATTATTTCATCATCAACACACGCGCAAAGCGTATAATTTTTGGCTCTATTGTCTCATTTCGGTCAACGCCAAGATTAAACAAATCGCTCGCTCCGTCCTTTTTTATTACTTCTTTGATTGTAGTAATTATTTTGTATCACCTCTTGTTAATGACAAGTGGGGGGTTCTGAAAATTACTCCTTCCACTGATGAAATTTAATTTCAATCTGCATGTTAAAATTCGGCTGTATTCTGCTTAACTAGTTAGTTCGTTGTAGAATTGATTCAGTTTTGATAGTTGTTTTGGTAGTATTTTGAGTTTATAATGAAAATTTGTGGTTGTCAAATTACTCTATTTACCTACTCTTGTAACGATTCTAGAAACATTATAACTTTTATTTCATTTTTTATACGAATTAACAATGAATTGTAAACTGTAGAAGTGTAAATTTGTAATTATCTGTATTTTTAAAGTTTATTTCTAACATACGTTCAGTCTTGTGTAATTACAACTCTGATAAATTTTACGAAAGGTAAAAATACGCAGAGAAGTATCCGTGCCCTGAAAGAAATTGGGTAAGAAAGTAGACTACCTCGCCATGCTTTCGATGCACCCACTCACCAAGGCTCCCTACCAACCGCTCCGTCCATCTGCCTCGAATCTCCTGATCCCGTCTTAGCTGCCAGCACCGCATGGAGTATTCCCTGACCACCCTTCTTGCTTCTACGATCCCAAGTGTATTCCTGGCCTCGTAGACCCTCTCCAGTCTTCAACCATCAAATCTATCGGCATTACTCCAGCGACGACCAACAGTGCGGGCTCCGAAACCGTTCTACAGAAGCTGGCGAACCTAAGTGATCCCCTTCTTTGTACCGAATCCATCTGCTTACGGTACTTTTCTATTTTCAACGCGTCAATACAAACTTTGCACCGGTAGAGGACGGTCGAGTTGGTAACCGACGTCAGTAGTCACCGTCTCCCGGCACCTAGGCCTTCGACATTCGCCATCAGTCCGCAACGATCTTAGCGGCTTTCTCCGAAGACTGTCGGACCTGTTCCCAGAAGATGTTCCCACTAGCAATACTACTACTACTACTACTACTACTACTACTACTACTACTACTACTACTACTACTACTACTACTACTACTACTACTAATAATAATAATAATAATAATAATAATAACTGCACTTTGATCTTAGCCAAAAGGCCGAGACGCGAAACTAGCTGCCACGAGCACCATCATTAATGTGTGCCAGCAGACTTGGAACACACGGCAGAGCAAACTTTCTGTCGTGATTCATAGTGTCCGTAAATGGCAAGTAGCAGGTGACCGCAGTCTTCGTGAACAAGTTTGCATCACGAGACTGCGCATTGGACACACGAACTTGACGTCTTCGTACCTCCTACATGGACAAGAACGACCCGTCTGCACTTGTGGCGGAGCACTTACAGTGAAACATACCACCGAAAACTGTAGTGCTCTTGCGGAACTGAGGCAGAGACACAGAGCAAAAGGTAACCTGAAAGAAGACGTCGGAAACGAACAGTTAGCGATAGACAGAAGTCTGTTCTTCCTAAAGCAGTAAGAATACTGTGTAGGCTTTGAAAACGTCGTTTTGCGTCTAAATGTATACGTGTTTTCAGTATCGTTGAGTGAACTAAAATGTAGGTGAGAAGGAAAAATCCGTCGAGCAACACTCCTGGAAGAGATCGTCGGGCTAAATGGCTTAGTTGCCGAGCCCCAAAAACATAAAAAAATAATAACAATACTACTACTACTACTACTACTACTACTACTACTAATAAAACAACTATAATAATAAACTCTTTTGTACCACCTAAGTGATTTAGAGAAGGCGGGGTAAGCTAGCACGTTGAACCGTACCGTTTTCAAGTACTGTATTCAGTTCCTATTCAGTCGCCTAATATTACAAGTCTCATTTCCATAGGCTGAATCAACCTGGTAGCTGAAAAAATGAACCTTGATATTATGGTGCTAACCGGAAGTCGGACCCGGTATCCTGGGTTTGTAGCCAAATGTCAAACCTACTGGACTAATGAGATTCACACAATTCAATAATATTATTAAATTTTAAAATATATTAATTCAGTAGACAGTAGTTTTTGGCAGTTACAATCTATCGTCGACTGCCTTAAAATCTACAGTGGTACGTTCGCGATGGATTCCACAGTGCGCAGTTCACACGCGCGAATGCGTCCACTGACGTGAACACGCGGATTGGGCGTTAATCTCGGGTGCTAAATCTCACACGCTCCTGTCTAATTACACTACCACTACTACTGCTGGCCAACAATGGGCTGATCCTATTAGGCTGGTCAGCTGATCGAACGAGCTGATGGAATGTTCTTTACAGTGTCTCGTCTAAATATTAATATAAAATACACGTAAATTATTTATGTATATAACGACGGTAGCAATATTAATTACCGCCGACGAGTTTACGTCCATGAATGGACCGGCCATTGCCATGGTAACAGAAATCGTTTCGCACCTGCTAGAGTGCAATTATTATTAGTAGTTATTACATCTTTGTAAATGGGAGAATGACTAGAGAACGTTATATCTTAGAGAACGTTCTTAGAAGTTGAGCACACCTCAAGATGTTTTTTGTGAATCGTTTTAAAGCTATGAATAAAATACATGACAAAATAAGTCAATTTTTAATTATATGAATTGCACGATTGGGCTTTCAATCCAGTTACCGTTCATTGTATTTATCCTGTGTAATTACAGGGACAGGTATAAGATATTTTATGAATCTTATTTTGTAAAACAAAATTGATTTAGGAATACAATTTTATTAGATACTGGAGTTTTGTTTATAATCTGGAAATTAAATTAAATTAAAATATGAAGATGATGTACTCTGCGTGTAAATGCTCTTTCCTTGCCCGACGAACAACAGAACGTTTGACCTTGTGACAACAGAACTTTTGTATTTTGTCTTTTACTATCTTCATTTCGGTAGATATACTGAGTATTTCCTACTACTTTCATGTGTATAAGCTTAATAGGTAAAGGGATGGTTTGCTAAAAAAAGGTACATCAGACGTCATCGGTTTCTTGAAAGAAAAAATGAAAAGGAACGAAAATTAATTAAATAATTTTAGATTCGTCTCGCATAACACAAAGTCGTCATCAGCTTGTAAGGATTAAGAAGGTGAACTTTTGTTTCCATAAGTCGCGTTACGGGGACTTATCGATTGTGCTGGGGAAGATCCTCTATCCATCTAATGACATCGACTGCGCTTGCACTTGTGGCCTGTTAAACAGAAATTCTCAACTGCGCCGACGGGCAGTTCTCCGAGTACGTACGCGCACATTTGCATACACGCCGGGTTTGTTGACAGAATAACTGCATTACTTGTATTAATTTTTTCTCTAAGTGTCGACTTACACTATAGCAAATGCTTGTTAGTTGCGTGTACAAAATAGAAATACAGTTATATACAATACAACATTTTGTGTAGATTTTATACCAGTAACGACTGAACAAATCCGAAATATGTATGAAAAACAGGATAAGACAAAGAAACGAGACGCCATTGTAAAACCCTAGTTTGTCGCCTTTTGAATATAATGCTAGAGATACGCATCCTTGTGTAGGGGACTATGCTATACTCCACAGTACAAGGTTCCTGGTAGAACTTAGCCATTCCCACTGTTTTAGAGGAGTGTTCACCCCGCGCCGTGGACGCGCCTACCAGGAAAGTAGGTTTACCCATGTGGGTTTAGAAACTTCAGTAAGCCCCTTAGAGCGAGTTAACAGTCATGAGTTGTCTAGACTGGAATTGTTTCATCATCATCATCTATCTGTCCAGGATTAGGCAGGTTGCCTGTTCTGGCTTCACCATCTCCGTCTCGGTCTGCCAACATTTCTAGGAAGTATTTTTTACTTATTTTTCTTTGGTTTTTACTAGTTTTTTTTTAATTTCAATTCATTTTGTATTTCTTTTTCACTTGTTTTTATTGGTTGTTTTTCTCTTTTACTTCCATATACTTATTTCTACAGGAAATGTCTGTTCGTCCGAGTTTGTCGATTCTAAGCTATTTCGTTCCTTGGAATCGTCTTTTACTTTCCTCTTTTTATTATTAGAAACCATTCTTCGGCATAGAAATTCATTCGTATCATGGTCGTGGAATATTGGATCACTCACTGCTTCGGAGTCTCAAAGTATATTTTTGCCGTACAGGTCATGTTGGTGCATTTCAATTTGCAGCCTTACGATGTATTTTTTGTCTTTCTAAACGTGAATGTTTTATAATACTTAGACTCAACATAAGACTTTTATAAAATATTCGCTCAACACTCTCTCCATATTGTTATATTCACTTAAGGAAGCGGATGACTATACGAGGGACAGAAAAAGATATAGATATAGATAGATAGATACATAGAAAGCGAGAGAGAGAGAGAGAGAGAGAGAGAGAGTGTGTGTGTATGTGTGCAACTAAATGCGAGCACAGTCGATTCATTTGTTTGCAGTGAAGTGGAAAACATTTGGGTTAGGGATTAAATTCGATAACAACCCCACGTTACCTTTCTCACAGATCTTCCAATTTTCTGCCCGTGTTCTGGAATATATTCCATAATTATTTTTGTATCCAGCCAATCCTCAACGTAGAACGCACAGACAGATTGTTAGTCATTTATGTTTCCCACACAGAGTTATCAATAACATGTGTATTCATTGAGATTATCATATACTGGGAATGCAGTGACTACAGGTCTCCTTAATTTTTTCTTCCGACTCTTGGCATTCTTCATTTCGAATATCGCATGGGGTCTTATTCAGTTCCGCCTTTTGATTGTCCAAGATTCCGAAGCACACAATGCGTTGGAACTCTTATGACGGTGCTTTTTCCAGATCTAGCTTGGTAGAATTCTTCTGGATTCGGTCAAGTTGCTTCCTTAAAATCTCCTTCAGAACAGAAAGAGATGTCACAAACTAAGTATTTGAAAAAAACTAAATTTGAATATAAGATTTTTTGTAGTTAAATACACATCACAGGCACTTGCCGTAACTGAATTCCAGCTGTGTTTCCAAGTTCTAGTTACATATCAGGTCGTTTGCGTATCTTCTTCTTCCTACTCGTATTCGTTTCCAAAATTCGTAACCCTTTATATCTACACAGAAGCCAATCTTCTTTACACTTATCTGTCACTCGTCGTTCTCATAACATGTTGCAATGATAATTTGTTAGCGTTTAACTTCGTCGATAAATTAGACTGGTGATAAATTAACTTCTATTCCTCTTTCCATACACTTCACCTCAAACTAAAAGCCTCTCAGTTTCGTCAGGTTATAAATGCAATCATAAAGCTTCAGAATTTGACTTTGAATAGTTGGTAGCAGGTTGTCTTTATCGTCTATTTTTCAGCTCACACAGAATTGAAGCATTAATTAACGGGGAGTCCATCGTAGGTCTAAAGATTTAACATTTTACTGGAGATAGTAATTTCAAAACGTTACAATTTTACTTCCGCATGCAGAGTTCAGAGTCTACGATCAATGCGTGGCGATTGGAAATCAGTGCCTTAACTACACAAGTAGAAACAGGATCGGGTAAAACTGGAGAGGTCCGGATTGGAGAATTGGAGTAACTTTGTTCCGGGTTGACGAGACACTGGTTTTCACGACTTCCTAGGATTGGTTGAAGCGGTGTTAACTTAAAACGGAACCCTTAGCCTGTCTCCGGCGAAGAACTTACTGCGTTACGAAGAGCTGCATTTTACGAGAAGTGACCCTGCTGGTGTTGAACAGTACGGGTCTGGACCGGAAGATGGATACACTCATGACGGTGGGCATCAGTATCCACCAACACTAAGTTACGGCGTATAAGAAATTATCCTGAACCGGCTAAAGTTTCGACTAGGGAAGTAACCGTTCGTTTATCATTATCCCAAAGTAAATTTTCTATTACGAATAAAGTTTATTTATTTTTTACGATTTTGTCGTCCGTATAAAAAAATCATATCGATCTGTAGACTAACACAGTAGGCAGTGGGACTAACGTACTGTCGTGGTTAGTCTGTAGCATAGGATTTTCTGACATTCTATTGCGTCAGAGAAACATGAGAGAATAAAACATGAAAACGCCAAATCTTCTTAGTGGTGTTAGTTCCTCTGCTCGCAAACTTATACGTCATCATGTAATACTCTGTGCTCTGTTCTTAAAATAATTATTTGCTAAATGTATCTGTTATCTGAAATAGTTTTGAATTGAATGTAGACGATCGTTGTATCTGATTTCATCAGTTTCATTCTTGAAACGGATTTGTTCACAGGTGTAAGAGCTTGGAGAAACGTACATATGTTTTTGGTCAAGTTTCAACAAAGCGGAAAATAGTTTACTGCTGAGCTGTTTGTAAAAGTGTACTAGATTTCCTCATGCAAGCTCTTGAGTTCCCTTGAGCGTAGAATAAGATTTCAGTTCAATTAATGCAACAGTAGCTGCACAGATTAAACATTCACGTACACTACAAATTGATTTTTAAAAAAAACGAATTTTTTCCGTATGCAAGTAAAAGTTTTGGAGCCGATTTTCGAACCCGTTCTTCCACAAGACAGTCAACTTTTATGAAGGCTCATGAAATATGACTAGCAAGACTTACTTAACACGTTAAGGATTATAGTTTCCATTTTATTTACTTCTGTTTTTCCTACAATTTAAAGAGAAATAATTTTTCATTCACCGTTTTAGTTATCAGTAAATTTCGAAAAGAAATGTTACTCTGTAAATCCATTATGAAGACTAGACTCAAGGGCCGCACAGAGTGCCTACATGGGCTACTTATCCGTAATACGAACTGGGCATGTCCGTTAAAAACGGTTAATAACCACTCAATTATTTATATCATTATTATGACAACTTGTTTTAATTGTAATAAATAAATAAGAACACGATGTCGTCGACACAAGAGAAAAGTATTTTATACTCGATTTCGTTACAAAGGATGTTTACATCTTTGCCTATGTGTTCATACGTGACGTAACAATAGATAATTTTCACATAACGATAAGCTTTAATACGTCCGAGCGCTCGTTAGCAACACGTAGGTAGGAGTGAGGCGTGGGGTGCAGTTAATAGGAAGGAAAGAGACGGGACGATTAAGAGAACGGCGGGCGGGGTACAATGGCTGCAAACGAGCCTAAATCAATAGACAACTTGGCTTAACATAAATTATTATCAACTACAACTCACACGCACACATACGCGCGCACACACAGTTCGAAATAATAACACAAAAGATACCGTCAGCAAACAGGCCGCGCCGCGGCCGCGCTCTTGAAAACGTTTCGCCTGGAGTCAAAATAGTCGCACATGGAGATGTAATTGTGAAGACATTGGAGAACCGGTTGAAAGAGAGATAGATAGAGTCAGAGAGAGAGAGAGAGAGAGAGAGAGAGAGAGAGAGAGAGAGAGAGAGAGATCGGATCTCGTGCGAGACCCAATCAAGATCAGAAATAAAGTTGAACACAGGGTGTAACAAGTCTCTGGCCAGTGGACTTAATGATCCGTGTACTTTTGTTGGCTTTATCTCTTCAAGTGCCAACCAATTGCAACCAGAAGCAAAACTAGCCAACTATGTAATCTCTTCTGTTCGCGTTCGATCCCATCGTACCGCGCCATGGTTCTTTATTCATACTCTTTATTTCTCAAAACAAAATAAAAGCCTATAGGCTAATTCACAAACATTCCCCCTCTTCTTATATATATAGTATATGTGTGTACAGTATCCGCTTTATCGGGAGACGTCGGGACTATCGAATTGGCCCAATTAAGCGGCTGGGCCTATTATCCGAAATTTCTAAAAAGTCAGCAAATAAGCCTTATAAACCGAAATTTCTTAATAACGGAAAACCAAACATAATACTTAACTACAGTAAACACCCCAATTATAGGATTTGTTACTAACGAAGTAGACCTACGTCTAAGGAAATACAGTAATAAGTATATAATAATACTATAATTATGGCACAATGAAATAAGTTAGTAAGAGTAGGCCTATTTTTAAGAATCCTAGTGGCCGTAGTAGTGCGTGTAGTTGGTTTTTACGGTATGTTGCCAAGGACAAACACAGAAAGTCCGAAACCGAACTCACGTCGTCGGTTTGTTGATAACAATGTACTGTATTGTTATGGTTTGTCGCCATCACTAGTCTTCTTCTTCTGATAGTTCCTGTCCGTTTCGGATGTTGTATATCATACAGACTATTTTAACTTTCTGTACTGCTGCACGGAATAAGTAAATTGTGTTCATGCCAAACCAGGTCCTTAAATTTCTTAGCCATGAGATTCTCGGTCGCCCAACTCTTCTCTTTCTAAGTCCTGTTCCCTGTATTACGGACTGTAATAAGTAAAATCTCTGTGTTCATTTCTCATGAGATGTCCCAGATACTGAAGCTTTCTTATCTTCACTGTGTTAATAGCTTCCCTTTCTTTACTCATCTTTCTAAGAAGTTCAACATTAGTTATATGTGCTGTCCATGAAATGCTCAGTATTCTACGGTAGAGCCACGTGTCGAAAGTTTCCAATTTTGTAGTTGTGGCTTCAGCCAAAATCCAAGGTTCTACACCGTAGAAGAGGACCGAGAATACGTAGCAGCGTAAAAGTCTCACTTTGTGTTTATTGTTAAATCGTGACTTTTGAATAAACTGCTCATTATAGTGTACACTGTTCTTGCCTTTTCAATTATGCTCTTTATTTCTTGAGAGTGGTCCCATTGCTCATTGACTATAGTACCAAGATATGTAAATTTGCGCATACGTTCAATTGGCCTTTGGTTTATATTAAGGATGCAGTTTGTGTACTTGTTCTTAGATACAATCATTAGCTTCGTTATATTGACATTAATGTCTAGACCATATCTACGGCTGCTTAATATCACTAGTCTACTCGTGTAAATTACATACAAAAAAAAAACGGCTTATGTTTCTATTTAAGAAGAGAAAAACTGAGCCATTACTGGACTGAATAACCGGCGGTCCGGACCTATTTAGCGAAGTAACTCTATTTATGTGCAAAACTGTTTTGTTATTGTATTCATATTGGCACAATAAAGCGGCTGACCCTAATAACCAGTGGCCCCAATAACTTAAATACACTATATATGTTGTATATATTAGGGCCAGCCGGTTTATATACATATATTGTAACAAGACATGTGATCCCAATATTTTTTGTAACAAAATATTAACACATGTCATAATAATTGAGTTAACAAGACACATAAAGTATTTACTCTGGAAATGCCAAGAATCAAACTACATAAGCAACTCATCAAGAAGAATAAACTCACAACGCAGGAGTTATAAAATGTAATGATAATAAACAATAATAACATATAAGAAGAAAGAAGATATAGTAAACAGTGATTAACCACCAGAACCAATAACCCAATAGATTCGGTCAGTAAGGAACAAATAAAAGCAAGGAAGAAACATACTACGAGAAAGACACATAACAACCATGGCATAAGTTATAGATTCCAAGAGCCAGTCAACTATAGATTAACATCTTACCCGTATAAATACTAACTGAGAGACTTACAGATCGAAAATAAAACAATAACTGACTAACTTAGATGACCCATATATGACCAATAATATTGTAAATGAGTAGGGCATCCCATATTAGACAAAGGAGTGGAAGTAACAATAATGTTAACACTAAAAGAAGCTGTAAATAACAGCATAATGACATATTATGCACAGCATTAATGTAATATAAAAGAGAATTAAAATTGTCTCATAAATAATTGTTAGTCAAGTAATCAAAAAATCATGTAAGATAGGAAAAAAGAACTAATTAATGAATTACCAGTTATCATTAATAACATAATACTTGAAAAAACAAGGTTAAAAATGTAAATTTGTATCAACTCAATACACCCATTGTTGCTACAAATAAGAGAACCACATAACCTAGATACAGGTACTTTCCACCTAGTTTCATAATTAATAATAGATAAAACATATCTAAACTGAAATATTTTGTACCCTAAATCAAGTAGAGATAATAAGGTTTCTACCAATACCAATATCAGATACCAAGAGTAATCTTTATATTAGAATCAATGTAAACAAAGTGAACAAAAACCATCAAAATGAGATTCACCATGTGAAACATAGATAAAACCACATTATAATGTTAGATAGGAATAACAGGAGGATACCTATATAATAAGTAAGATATAATATCACTATTATATTAGAGTAAGAGAATTATAAAAAATGACATAATGTGTAATAAGAATAAATAAGTACATCTGTCATGTGACACCAGATGTAACTACTATTATCCAATGCTATATGCTAAGGAACAGACAAGTGTATTAAAAACAAAAGATTGACTATCATATACTACTTATAATGAACTATCCTAAACTAAATAGTGGTCTGAAAAGACACTACATTCTCAAGTAAGAATTAAAATAAAGGTACACTTCATAGTGCCATACAGAGGTCATATTGATGACTAAAATACCAAGGAATAACAATGTATTCCAACAAACAAAGACAAACAGTAGTTGTAACAACTCAGTGTTTACAATTGGGGCAATACAGAAGTTACCCAGATACCTTTTATTATAAATAATTTGTTGATATAATTAATAGACTCTTAGGCTAAACCGATGTTAGGATAAGAACTATATTTTGTCAATAATTATAAGTAACCAATAAGTGAGGAGTGTTGAAGGACTTGGAAGGCATGCTCTCAAAGAGATATGATTGCCATTAAATAGTTATAATTCAAGAATAAATAAAACTAATAGTGAATAGTGTAAAGTGATAATCTCAAACATTAACTCCCTTAATAATAAACGAAAGCACATCATGAGTGGACTCTAAATGAAGAGCCAAATGTTAGCAATACAGTGATAAGCTTAGATTTAAAAAAAGTTACATCAATTATAAAATATTTGTGTCAATTCGAGCAAATGTGTATACTCTCAAACCCAGCTACCCCACGCTAATAACAACAATTAAAATATTTCGCGAAGGGGTTATGTGCGTTAAATTAATGATCGTCAACGAATCAAATCAGAGAAATTAGCCAATTTTACAACGATCGCAGAACGGAACGGCAGCATCATGTGCCATTTCGAGACACTTTTTAATCAACCTTTGAAGAGTGCAGACGGCGGATCGACACCGGAAGAAATCAGCTGTTTACCTAATTTGTGCGCGTCACCGATGTCAACAAAGCAACATAACCTAAATTTGTGCAAACATAACAACACTATTATTGAAGATGTTTGAAGTGTAACAGTGCGTTAATAAGGATTGCTAAGTGTATAATCCCTAGCAATTCCGGGATTTAAAAGGGAGTACAGTGATTTTCTCAAAAATTAGTTAAGAATTGAAAAAAATGACGATATAATCGAACAACATTCTAGTAATGTGTATAAAATAAAGTATGTAGGTCATTGCACCTTATTAATATCATTCAGTCAACAATAATAATGATAATTCTCAATTTAATTTAAATATTTCAAAAATAAGAATTTTGCAAACATTAATTGTTTATTATGTATGAATACTGAGTGTGCCATAACCACACACACCTGATTGAAGCGTTATTCAGTAAACCTAGATTAAACTAACAAGCATTAATAAGAGATTGAGGATTGTCGAATGTCTGAAGTAATTAACGAAAGTTAACGAAAAATGCAAATGTTATTTATGTTTTGTAATTTAGGAAGAGTCTACTACTACTATTTTGAATATGTCTGTCCATCTATATCTATATAAGCCAAATACCACTGACTGACTCACTGATCACGATATCTCTGAAACCACTGAATGGATATCAATGAAACTTTGAACATAGCTTCGTCATAGGTCTTAGGTGCTCACTAAGAAACGGTTTTAAAAACTTTCACTCCTAAGGGGCAAAAAACCAAATACTGAAATTTATCGCGGGAATTGCATACTTGGTAAATGAAGTGGTTGACATCTCAGTTTACTGGAAACCCCGAATAAATAAATTAAAATAAATTAATGAAAGTTTAAATACTTCACTAACTAACTTCAAGAGCAATTCACCGGATTTATTTATATTGGTTTCAATTAAACAATTGAATTGGATTGAATAAATCAATAAATCAAAAACTAAATCTAAACTTCAAACTCTAAACAATAAATAAAAACATGTATAAACGGTTTTTCTACAAAGTGGCGCACAACGTAAGAGACTTAAATTAGGTCACAACTAATCCTAAATAATTCGACGAAAACTCAGTTTTACCTAATTTCGAGCAAGCAGCTGCAGTACAAGAAGACTAGAACATGCAGAAGAGAGCGACATCCAAGAAACGCGCAGCGGAGGCGGAACCAGAAATCAACATGGACGAAAAGGAGGCGACGCCGGTGGAAGACATCGAAGCGAGATTACCTCCCATGGAACAGAACCGACTCGTACAAACTGAAGAGGAGAGATTCCTGGAAATGATGAAGTTTCTGAAGGAACAATTCAAGAAAATAGACGACAACAATAAAGAATTTAAGGAGGAATTAAAAGCACATAACCAGAAAAATAATGAATCATTAAAGGAGAAATTAAAGGAAGATTTCAAGGAACAATTCAGCCAAATGGATAAGAAAATGGATGACAATAACAAGGACTTGAAGGAAGATTTAAGCGGAAAAATCGATGACACTAATAAGAAGATAGACGAGCTAAAACAAGTTAGCCAAAGGAACATGGAGGCCTTGAACGAAAAAATCGAGGAGGAGATAACAGAAGTCAAAAAAGAAATATCTGAAATAAATGAGAAATGGAAGCAGACCAGTAACGAACTGCAACAAACCAAAGAGGATATTAATATTCGGATGAATAACATAGAGGAAGCCAATCAAGTCCAGATCACGGCGATAAAACAGAAAACGGAAGAGGAAGTGAATCAGTTGAAGACGAACACTGAAGAGCGGTGCATAGGTATCGAGACGACCGTGAACACAATACAGACACGAGTCAACGATAATTATGAACGAATCAAAGACATGCAACGCCCGCAATATCGTGCGGGACAACATATGTTACGGTAGGTACGAAGCAAATAGGGGATCGACCCTGACAGCCTACTTCCTCGGAAAGGTTTGTCTAGCAAGAAACCTAGAGCCACGAATCCCAGAAGAAAGCCTCGTAACCAAGTTAGTATTCCATTACGAAGGAGGTATCGCGAGAGCCAGACTTAGCGGACAAGTAAAAACTATACAAGCAATGGCGGCATTACTCGAGGGATACGAACACGAAGGATACTACCGTAGAAGTCGTCAAGGGAACGACCGGTATAATGACCAAGTAAACCAGGCTAATAATAATAATCGAGGGAATTAGCGGCCTAATTTCAACAACCGGAATGACAACAACGACCATAGAGAACAATTTTTTCGGCCAAACCCAAATAGTAACAACAACGGTAACCTAAACCAAATTAATAATCGGCCAAGCGGCCCCAATAATCATGGTAACCGGGCAAATGGCCCAAACAATCCGCCGAACAGGGCGAATAACCAAGGTTATAATAATAATAATAATAATCAGAACCTGAACAATAATTCTTTATTGTTGTCGTCTATTTTCTTGAATTGTTCCTTCATAAACTTCATCATTTCCAGGAATCTCTCCTCTTCAGTTTGTACGGGTCGGTTCTGTTCCATGGGAGGTAATCTCGCTTCGACGTCTTCCACCGGCGCCTCCTTTTCGTCCATGTTGATTTCTGGTTCCGCCTCCGCTGCGCGTTTCTTGGATGTCGTTCTCTTCTGGTACTGCAGCTGCTTGCTCGAAATTAGGTAAAACTGAGTTTTCGTCGATTTATTTAGGATTAGTTGTGACCTAATTTAAGCCTCTTACGTTGTGCGCCACTTTGTAGAAAAACCGTTTATACTTGTTTTTATTTATTGTTTAGAGTTTGAAGTTTAGATTTAGTTTTTGATTTATTGATTTATTCAATCCAATTCAATTGTTTAATTGAAGCCAATATAAATAAATCCGGTGAATTGCTCTTGAAGTTAGTTAGTGAAGTATTTAAACTTTCATTAATTTATTTTAATTTATTATTCTTCCGTTGACTAGGCGAATCGGTGACGTGGATTCCTCACTGAAAGTACAAATATCTGGTAAGAAATTATCACTTACTTGTAGTGAATCTGGTTGATCTTGCAGGGTCGATGTAGCAATCTAATCTTTAGATTGACTTACCGTATTTCAAATCGCCGCTGTTTGTCGTGTTATCCAATAAGAGGCGTTCACCTATTCTGTAAACTCTAGTCTATTGAAATGAACTAACTGACTCTGCTTTATCGTATAAAATGAGATTTTATTCTTTGTTTAACACTTCTTTAATGATCTAAAATATCATTAACCATTTTGGTTCAAAATTAATTAACAGTGGTTATTTGTTTTATAAAAATTATCTCAGGGTGGTATGACTGATCTACAACGTCAGACTGTTGTTAACATGCTTTTTGGTTAAATAATTTAATTCAATTGTGGGTTCTTTTAGCCTGCAGAATACCAAATAATTTACTATAAATCTTACTCTACCGTTATTAGGCAGTTGGAGGATGATTACAACTCAATCATCTCTTAATACATAACATATAAAATTATAATCATGCCTGCTTTGGGCATTTTAGGTTAACTAGTTTATTCGTCAAGCGACAATAAATGGTTTAATGAACGTTTGTTAACGTTAAAAGAACTCTCGATAAAATATCTAAAATGTGAACAATAAAATAGTATTTCGAAACAGTGTTGTTTAATGAAACATCTGAATCGTCATACTTGACTCCGTAAAAGGTAATTGTTTAGTTGCAAGTATTTATATAGCTTAATAACACTAGCTCTTATTCATAATGGACAGACATATTCAAAATAGTAGTAGTAGACTCTTCCTAAATTACAAAACATAAATAACATTTGCATTTATGTTATTTTATGCTTCGCTACGGAGTTTCACGTTGTACGTAATGAAAATCTTATTTAATTAATAAAGTTCAATTAAAGTAGGTTTCTTATAAATAAATAATTAAAACCTCTTATGTATTTTATTTAAAATAAACATTAAACATTTTTGTTATATGAAGTTGTGTTGAGTATGAAAATATTTCAGATTTTTCTTCAATTTATGAAATTGTAATGAAGAACTAATCATCGGATCATTAAAGAACTTCTTTGTACACAAAGTTTTTAGTTTTTCCTTCTGGCTGAAGAATAACCAGACTGTCAGGAGTGCTAACTCTTGAACAGGCAACGTACAACTGGCCATGAGAGAAACAGTCTTCCCTCAGATCTACGCCAGCCATTTTCAAAGACTGTCCTTGAGCTTTGTTGTTTGTCATTGCAAAACAGACTTTGATGGGAAATTGTAGTCTTTTAAACTGAAAATGGTAGTCTGACGGGATCAAAGGAATGCGAGGTATGAAAACTGTTTCTCCAGAACCACAGCCAGTGAATATAGTTGCCTCAACAACGTTCTTATGTAAAGATTTTACCTGCAGTCTGGTACCTTGCAAAGTTTCGGTGGTATTAAGTTCCGCAGCAGCATAATGGGAGCCCCAACTTTTAGGTGAAGGTTATGTGGGGGTATTCCTGGAGGGTTGAGCGTGTGGAGGAACTCTACCGGATAATGTACAGCGTCTTCTACCTCTACTACGGAATCTACCGACTGATATTTTACAACATCGGCTGGAAGTTTTTCTAACAATAAGTTGTTAATGATTGCTGCTGTCTCATTTCTTGGGGTTAGAATAGCTCTTTCTTTGAGCCAAGATGAGTCACTTATATTCATTAAGTCTGGGTATATTTTATCTGTCAAAGTCTTAAGGTCTTTTACAACTTCACATAGGTTGTTTGGAATGTTAACTTTTCCATCTTCCTCTTTTAACTTTCCATCGCCAATCTGTAACAGTAAGCTTGAAAACTCTTCCGCTTTAAAATCACTTTTAAGATGCACCCGCATGTTTACTCTTAAGAAACGAACTTGAACTTTGGGCCAGAGGTAAGGCGACTTCAGGCAGGCTTTAACTTCATCTGCTCGTGTTTCCCGAGGCACATTGTTGCAGAAACAATGTTGCACAAATGTTGTAGAGTGGAGTCTGGGAGATGTTTAAATTCAGAGGCAGTTTAAAGGCAGAGTGAGCTGTTTTACCTCTATCCAGCAATGTAGCTGCTATACCTGAAGCAGCCACAGAGATGGCAATCTTTCTGTGTTTCCTAACGCTGGCAAGAAGTAGGTTTAGTAGGAACGTTTTTCCAGTGCCTCCAGGTGCGTCGAGAAAAAACAGCTGACCGAGTCCATCATCAATGTTGGCAATGAGCTCATTGTAAGCGTTCTTCTGATCCGCATTAAATTTAGGAAAGTTCTCAGGAACCATATCAGAAAGCTGAACTGTATTGTAGGAGAGCTCTTTCAGGTAATCGCGATTGACTGTAATAATGTTTGTGTCTTGAGTTGGTGAAGGTAAACCGAAGTCTTGGAGAGATTGGTTTGACATAGAAAAGATCATATTTTCAAGACATAGTAAGCATTTATTATAAACTGTGTCCTTGCAAAGTTCAATCTCTAAACCATGACTTTCAATCTCAATCTGCCTTCTTATGTCCTCTGATAGACTTCCTTTGTGTTTTTCCCAAAGTGCTAAGGGATCTGCAACTTGGCAAAACACCAATATTACAGCAAACAGCTCTCGGATCTTGTGAGGCGAATGTGAAATGGAAGCTTCTTGCAGGGTTAGGTCCCATTGCATGTCGTCTTCCAACAACCCTAATGCTCTACAGCAGACTGGTACGTAGGATGAACTATACCAGATACCTTTTTAAGATCATTGAAACACGTTGGTCCTCGAATCTCGTGTAGCAGGAGACGCAGATAGAAACACTCGACATTGCTAGGATGTACAGTATATACCCTCCCAAGTACATGATCTTTTTTTACTCCTGGATGTCCTGGAACGCCTTTTCCTTGCTTTCTTCTGCAAAACTGGTTATTTTTCCAGACATAGTATGTTGGGACCTCACAGTAAAGAAGGCCTCTGGCAAAGGAATCGGTTTTGCAGAGTTCGAAAAATGCTGCTAATTTGGTTTTTGGTGGATGTTGGATTTTGTCCAGAAGGTTGTCGGAAGTGAAAAATACCCTCTGGCCGTTCTCAAGGTGGACTGCTAACTGCACTACTGGTGGGAACCTTTCATGAATAGGAAAACAGAAAATACGCCAAGCCGCTTCGGAAGTGCTGATGTAGCGACCTGATTCGTACTTAGAAACTTCATCCCACTCATTCTCCAACCTAAACGCTGCCTGATCACTGCCTTTGTTCACATATTTACAAATATACTTTATCGACTTGACGGAGTTGCACAGTTCAACATTTATGTGGGCTAAGAAAGAGCGGGAAAGAACTTGGATTGTACGGTACCACCCATTGGTTGTCAAGATCAACTCCTTTAATGTTGACCGAGAAACCACCATCGGCAGGAGACCGTCGGCGATACTGGGGGTAACCGTCATCCACAGTTTGAGTTTGTGTTGCTAAAGGCCGCGGATATCTCTTGGTGCATTGGCCGTTTACCATGCAGGGCGAGTTTCTGTTAACATTTCCACAAGAGCCATGAATCATTGTGGACTTAACAATGTCATGAAGGGCAGGATCGATTTCAGGATCAGGGATCTCTGCACTTATCACACTGTCGATTTGATGGGGCATGATCCTATCCTGCAGCCAGAGCAGTATGTGCACGTGCGGTAAACCTCTTTTTTGCCATTCCACAGTTAACATGTAATACCTTGTTGGACCGAAAACATTGCCTTTTGTCAAGACATGCATCATTTTCTTTACTTTGAGGTGAAATATTCTGGCAATAATATCGTGTCTGTCTTGAGGCTTTTGTCGTGCACTTAATGCTTCTTGTATTTCGGTCCATTTAGGGTTACATGTAAATGTGATAAACAGATCAGGACGGCCGTACGTGCGTACATATGTCATGGCGTCCTGAGTCCGCTCGTGCATGTAACGGGGTCCACCTGTAAAGCTGGAAGGTAAAACAACCATTTTGCCTATATTATTGGCTTGCCCATCATTGTTGCACATGGGGTCCCGCAGATGCATATAGTTTTCGGTCCGCAGCTTACTCTGATTGTTCCTTACGAAGTCGAGTCTTTCTGTCTCAATTTTGGCGTACATGTCAACCAAAAATTGATTCGGGAGACTGCGATAAAGTAACAAATAATTTTGCTGGCCATCTCTCTCCATTATGCGGAATGAGTAAAATTCTGAAGCTGAAACAGTTTTTTTTAGAGGGGCTTTAGTGTTTGGGTCGCACTGTGGAATGGCAATGGAGTAACCGTATTCCCCACGACAGAACATAAGTGGATACTGCAAAGCGTCATAAGATCGATGAGTTTCACTTATGCGCTGTAACTTAGAGTCTCTGCTGTGGAGAATGATGTCCCTCTTTGCAAACTCCTGGCCTACGATCACTAAAGCCACCTCGCTTGTTGTGGGTGCATTGAACTGACCCCTATGTCCATCTACGGGCTTTCTGTCTGCATGGATTACTACTTTGAACTCCTGGCCTTCTGGAACACTTTCCAATGCTGTTTTGAAATCGTTTATGTAAGAATTGTAATTGTGAAGCACTTTTTGAAGTTTGGCAACTAACCAAGGCTTTACGTTTGGAAAATTGTTATATCTAGTGTTTGTCTCCTTTTCGTCGTCTCCAAGGAAATATATTTGTAAAAATGAGGGATTGTTTGGAGGTGAATACAACAAACTCCCTATCCTGTGGTAGACTTGACCTTGTACTTTAAAAGTTGGCGTGAAGTTCCCTTCTTTTATTTCTTTGGCTCCGAAAGATGTCATTTGGAAACCACCATTATATTTTCTTATGTTTACCAAAAAGTGTTCAGACTCTGGATGTTCACTTGTGAGAAGGCTGTGGAGAGGTTCTGGTAGTTCTTTAATGAGAGGAAGGTGGACTTTTCCGTTGCTACAACATAACCCAGGCTTTCCACTTTTTAGCATTACACCATTTACACTGTATAAAATCACCAATAGCTAAAATCTTGTCATTGTTGTAGTGAGTGTTACAGTCATATTTAAAGCCAGACAAAGATTTTATCTTCCAGGGAATAAGTGACCTCTTTTCATTGTATTTTCTCACCGCTTCTCTGTTTACTTGTGGATGTTTTTCTGTGTATTTGGAAACAGATGCTCGGTGTACTTCAGGATTTCTTTTATTATAGTTTTTAACTGCTGTGATATGAACTTCAGGGTTTTTTTCGTTGTACTTTTTAACTGCCTTTCTATTTACTTCAGGATTATTCTCTGAATACTTTTTGACAGCTTCTCTGTGCCTTTTTCTTTTGCTGGAGGCACGACGTTTCCTTCCTCGTCGCTTCGTACAGGGAGGAGCTACTTCACTTTCATGAGAGTGGTCCTGGGTTTCTGATTCTGCTACTTCGTCAGGCACTGGAGGAGGGCTGTGAGAAGCGGTTGTTGGTAACAGTACGTCTTCCGGAAGTAATGTAGGCGGCGTCTGCATTAGGGACGATTGTTGGTCATAAGGTGTTGGCATTTCATCTACTGGAATGATTGGCTCAAAGTGTGCTGACATCATGGAGCCTGAACACTTCATTCTTATAACTGGCTTCCCTTCGTCGGGCCCCCCAAATCTCATGATCAACGCGCCATCTCGATATACTTGAATATCATATGGGTAAAGTTCACCAGCAGCCATGATTTCACTGCAAGTAGCGTATGTGGTGCGAAGAGACATATGAGATTGGTATTGTGTCTTAGTTCTGTAATTTATGGTCCCACACGGCATCATAGTAAAGGGCTTGAACCGTCGCCAGTTGTTGGAAATGTGTTGCACGACAGTGGCCCGCAAATCATTAGCTTGTGAGTCAGTATCGTACATGAGGCATGATAATGAGTAAAAGAAACATGATCCATCACCTGTCATGGGAACTATTCGATGAGGCACCACTACACCATCGATGGATATGTGTTCCATTGTACCTTAAGAAAAAGAATAACCGAATAATTGCATAATTGCATATTTATGCAATGTTAATTGCATAATTAACAAGTAAAAATATTAACACTCACCTTGGTATGAATATAACTGCCTGTAGAAAAAAATACACTAAAAATACACTGAGAAGTACCATAGCCCATAGCCTATTAAAGGGTTAAACGAATTTTGCGGAAAATGTGACCGAGTCCAATCGATTTCTGGTATCAAAATACCCTTAAGTACCAACTTTCGAGAAAATCGTTCAATACAAATATTGCTCGCTTAATAGTATAGGATTAGACAGATTGTACAAATTCTCAACTCTTAGTTTGTTTATTTACATTCATAGCAACAGCTATTTATTATTTATTTCGAGAAAATAGTTAGAGCCGTTTCCGAGAAAAAAAGGATATACATTTATTAATTAATTGAACTTCGAAATTTTCTCGACTATAAGAACCTGCAAACAACGAAGTTTTTTTCAATTTAAAACAATGATTAAAACCTCAGGACTAAATGTATTCGGGGTTTCCAGTAAACTGAGATGTCAACCACTTCATTTACCAAGTATGCAATTCCCGCGATAAATTTCAGTATTTGGTTTTTTGCCCCTTAGGAGTGAAAGTTTTTAAAACCGTTTCTTAGTGAGCACCTAAGACCTATGACGAAGCTATGTTCAAAGTTTCATTGATATCCATTCAGTGGTTTCAGAGATATCGTGATCAGTGAGTCAGTCAGTGGTATTTGGCTTATATAGATATAGATGGACAGACATATTCAAAATAGTAGTAGTAGACTCTTCCTAAATTACAAAACATAAATAACATTTGCATTTTTCGTTAACTTTCGTTAATTACTTCAGACATTCGACAATCCTCAATCTCTTATTAATGCTTGTTAGTTTAATCTAGGTTTACTGAATAACGCTTCAATCAGGTGTGTGTGGTTATGGCACACTCAGTATTCATACATAATAAACAATTAATGTTTGCAAAATTCTTATTTTTGAAATATTTAAATTAAATTGAGAATTATCATTATTATTGTTGACTGAATGATATTAATAAGGTGCAATGACCTACATACTTTATTTTATACACATTACTAGAATGTTGTTCGATTATATCGTCATTTTTTTCAATTCTTAACTAATTTTTGAGAAAATCACTGTACTCCCTTTTAAATCCCGGAATTGCTAGGGATTATACACTTAGCAATCCTTATTAACGCACTGTTACACTTCAAACATCTTCAATAATAGTGTTGTTATGTTTGCACAAATTTAGGTTATGTTGCTTTGTTGACATCGGTGACGCGCACAAATTAGGTAAACAGCTGATTTCTTCCGGTGTCGATCCGCCGTCTGCACTCTTCAAAGGTTGATTAAAAAGTGTCTCGAAATGGCACATGATGCTGCCGTTCCGTTCTGCGATCGTTGTAAAATTGGCTAATTTCTCTGATTTGATTCGTTGACGATCATTAATTTAACGCACATAACCCCTTCGCGAAATATTTTAATTGTTGTTATTAGCGTGGGGTAGCTGGGTTTGAGAGTATACACATTTGCTCGAATTGACACAAATATTTTATAATTGATGTAACTTTTTTTAAATCTAAGCTTATCACTGTATTGCTAACATTTGGCTCTTCATTTAGAGTCCACTCATGATGTGCTTTCGTTTATTATTAAGGGAGTTAATGTTTGAGATTATCACTTTACACTATTCACTATTAGTTTTATTTATTCTTGAATTATAACTATTTAATGGCAATCATATCTCTTTGAGAGCATGCCTTCCAAGTCCTTCAACACTCCTCACTTATTGGTTACTTATAATTATTGACAAAATATAGTTCTTATCCTAACATCGGTTTAGCCTAAGAGTCTATTAATTATATCAACAAATTATTTATAATAAAAGGTATCTGGGTAACTTCTGTATTGCCCCAATTGTAAACACTGAGTTGTTACAACTACTGTTTGTCTTTGTTTGTTGGAATACATTGTTATTCCTTGGTATTTTAGTCATCAATATGACCTCTGTATGGCACTATGAAGTGTACCTTTATTTTAATTCTTATTTGAGAATGTAGTGTCTTTTCAGACCACTATTTAGTTTAGGATAGTTCATTATAAGTAGTATATGATAGTCAATCTTTTGTTTTTAATACACTTGTCTGTTCCTTAGCATATAGCATTGGATAGTAGTAGTTACATCTGGTGTCACATGACAGATGTACTTATTTATTCTTATTACACATTATGCCTGCGGCAGGGCAGGTGAAAATCTCTATAGACACACTGGAGCCCCGTAGGTCCAGGTAGTGTGGGACTCTAACCCACTAAAAACACCTCCCTTTGGAACAACTGAGCGAGCCCAACAAGTTGCTTTTCTTTAATATCACGTAAGGCTGAAGTATTACACATTATGTCATTTTTTATAATTCTCTTACTCTAATATAATAGTGATATTATATCTTACTTATTATATAGGTATCCTCCTGTTATTCCTATCTAACATTATAATGTGGTTTTATCTATGTTTCAAATGGTGAATCTCATTTTGATGGTTTTTGTTCACTTTGTTTACATTGATTCTAATATAAAGATTACTCTTGGTATCTGATATTGGTATTGGTAGAAACCTTATTATCTCTACTTGATTTAGGGTACAAAATATTTTAGTTTAGATATGTTTTATCTATTATTAATTATGAAACTAGGTGGAAAGTACCTGTATCTAGGTTATGTGGTTCTCTTATTTGTAGCAACAATGGGTGTATTGAGTTGATACAAATTTACATTTTTTAACCTTGTTTTTTCAAGTATTATGTTATTAATGATAACTGGTAATTCATTAATTAGTTCTTTTTTCCTATCTTACATGATTTTTTGATTACTTGACTAACAATTATTTATGAGACAATTTTAATTCTCTTTTATATTACATTAATGCTGTGCATAATATGTCATTATGCTGTTATTTACAGCTTCTTTTAGTGTTAACATTATTGTTACTTCCACTCCTTTGTCTAATATGGGATGCCCTACTCATTTACAATATTATTGGTCATATATGGGTCATCTAAGTTAGTCAGTTATTGTTTTATTTTCAATCTGTAAGTCTCTCAGTTAGTATTTATACGGGTAAGATGTTAATCTATAGTTGACTGGCTCTTGGAATCTATAACTTATGCCATGGTTGTTATGTGTCTTTCTCGTAGTATGTTTCTTCCTTGTTTTTATTTGTTCCTTACTGACCGAATCTATTGGGTTATTGGTTTTGGTGGTTAATCACTGTTTACTGTATCTTCTTTCTTCTTATATGTTGTTATTGTTTATTACCATTACATTTTATAACTCCTGCGTTGTGAGTTTATTCTTCTTGATGAGTTGCTTATGTAGTTTGATTCTTGGCATTTCCAGAGTAAATACTTTACGTGTCTTGTTAACTCAATTATTATGACATGTGTTAATATTTTGTTATAAAAAATATTGGGATCACATGTCTTGTTACAATATATATATATATATATATATATATATATATTGTTACTCCACGCTCGGCTCTTACGGTCGCGGGATTATCGTTCTTTCCGCCCCAACGTTGCCGGCGTCAATGTGTTACTAAACCTATGCTAATGTGTTTTGAATTATTTTAATTATTTGAATATCCGAGATATTTGGAGTTGTGGGATATATTGATGTAATTATTTAATATTAACTTAGCTCTCTAAAAAATATCAGTGTTAGTGTACCTGAAACTTAAATAATTAATGCGTTATTCTGTAATTTCGTTCAACCCTATTATACCTTGAAGAGAATTATATCTAATTTTGTATTTTTACCCTCTCTCTTTGGTGTCAGATAATTCCGCTATAAGCGCTGTAGTATCGGCTCAACGAAACTTATAGGTTATTTCACTGTTTATGTTAACCAATTATTCTATACTTATTCAGTTACTTTTTATTCCCAACTCATTAAATCATACTCCAAATGACAAGATTTTGCAATTATATAAAGGTTCTTTATTTGTTTACTTCTTTAACATTGAATAAGATATGTTCTAACTAACATATGCTCGGGCTATAGATTGCGTGAATCGATTGTTGATTATTCCGATCCTTTATTTATATTCAGTTATATAGTGTGTTTTAATTTGTAATTAATTTAATTCAGGGTGTGAAGGTTCTTGTAACTGTGGGGAAGATTAAAAATACATAGATAAGAATGCAAGATTTACAAATTTGAAGTGTTGTGTAGTTAGTATGATTAATATAATAATAATTTACCAGACTAGAACGAAGCAAATCGTGTAGGCGGTTGATTGATAAATTTATTGTTCTGGACAATTATGCCGTACGATATTCTTTCTTCGGTTTAATAAAATGGAATTCTTGTTCTGTCCACTTCGGAAATACAGCTCTCTGGATTGATTTACAGCCCGATTGATGCTTCTTCTGCAACTCCAGGATCCAAATACGTTCTTCTCTCGGTTGAAGCAATTAGTGTTGTTCCGTGTATTTGAAAGGTTATAACTTCTGGTGTAGTGTATATTATTAATTGTGATACTGTTAATTCTTTCTATTTGGTTTAATATATCATCAATTCCCTTCGGATATGGGACAGTTCAAGTCCTTCCTTGTAGAATCCAGTTATTAATTTTCTATTGTGATTTCATACTATAGTCTTATTTGGTTAAACTGTACTGGTAAGAGTCATAAATATTATCATTAGTATTTTGTATTTTATAATAGTATTTTACTAATGTAGTATATTCTGATTAAATAGATATTTCTTGGTTTTTTAATCTCATCACATTCAGATCATCAAAGCAATTATTGTCAAATCAACAACTTCCTCTTTTTCTGTCGTCCCTAGCAACACATGATTTTTCTTCCTTCCACATGTTTTGAATATAGTGTTTATTTCATATATTTTTTGTCTATTCCTTATCAATTTGCTATCCTATCGGAATGTAACTTTACAGATAGTTGGTTTATTATTTTCTACACATATTCTGCTGGTTTTTTGATATAAGCCTGTTTTTTTTTCTTTTTTATATTTAATACCTTTTCGATATTAAACGTTATTAATCGATATCATGGCATTATGGCATTATCATAATTTGTATAAATTTTATTATATATCATTATTAATTTAATGTTTTTTTCTAGCTCTTCAAATCGTATTCATTAATTATTATTAATTGATGTACCTAACCTTTATGTTATGAGTGGTTATATAGTGGTTTTGGCTGTTAGGCCTTTTATTGTAAACGGATCTACCTGTGTTTATAACTGGTAAACATCTATAGCCCCTTTTACATAAATTCATACATATAATCAAATCTTAACTATTAACATTTACATAAACAATTATTTTTTCCATATCTAATAACAATTTTATCCTGACCTGTGGATCACATATAAGAAAATTCAAATCTGCTAACGTTAATTAGCTGCTTCACACTTCATTCTACAACAGTCATTGAATAATACATCTTGTTTCATTATCTTTCATTAACTCAACACATATTTGGTATAACATAACATAAACTTTATCATAATATTTGTTGTCACAAAATAATATCTCTTAACTTAAAATTCTTATTTGCTATTACTATAAAGTAAATTATTGTTTCATTTTTTTGTTTGCTCTTCACTGAACATATATCATCAACTATTATCTAACTTACAGGTTCGTTTATTCTTGTTAATACTACCTTGCATCCTTATTTACCTTTATCTATAATTATAAATGTAATTATTAGATCTTTGTTCTATCATGGGGTTAGATATTGACTTGTTTATTATTCTGTTAACCTTGTTTTTATGTAACACGGATGCTAGCATTTCTGTTGCGTTACAATATATATATATTGTAAAGGGATGTTTACGTGTGTTTATAAAAATTAATTAAAGTTTAATATGTTTGTTTGGTGTTAAATGTGTCAAAATGTATGCTTTCAGTCGTGTACGGGTAAACCGTATTCTGCTCTGCTGCATTCAAACGTTGCCGCCTCGCCACCTGATTGGCGTACAGCTCTCTGCTATATTACCCAGCTTGCGTCTCGCTTTAACGCCTTCACTTCAATAATTATTAGTCGTAATTCTAAATTAACTGAATCAAACATACAGCATTGCAGATTGAGAACATTTATTAATCCTTTAGAATATTTATCTTGGTTTATTATACATCAAAATCCGTTTTCTGCACCGGCTATTACAATTGTGTAGTTGGTACTTGCTCAGCTCAGTTGTATACAATCAGTCAGTAATGTTAGTTTACAGTAAAAATTATCGTTTTTCTCAGGGGTGTAAAGTCCTTTTGGCTACAGAAATATATACTTACGGCTAACACACACAAAGTTATAATAATTCTTACAACTAATTACATAAATAAATCGATATCTCATTACATTTGACTAAGTAATCACCAATGAAAACTTGTGAAGCAATTTAGGGTTATGTCTCATTTGCCAGAAGTTCGTTATTAGAAGATTCGTTAATTATTTATCATAATTTACTTTCTTAATAATTATTAAGTTGCTATAGTTAAATAGTGAATTTAAATAAGCATTTATTTTGACTCGGAATAGTGATCAGTGATTTTGAAATAGTTATTTTTAATTCAGACCAAAATTTGTGGATACGCTTTAAGGGATAATGTTTATACTCATCAGTTACTTGTTGCTGAAGATCCTGATGTCGTCTTCTTCGATAGATAACTCCTGGGCTGTCCGTCTTCTTCTATGGATAATTCCTGTCGTCTGTTTCCCTCGTCTCGGCACTTTTCTTTGCTACTTCAGGCCTCGTAATTCTTCAGTTGGTGTCGTCTTCTTCTTTTAGGAGGTTCCACTGATCTTCATATAGTGTCCGTGGTCGTCTTTCTTCGTCACGGCGTCGCTTCGTCTTCTTTGGATCACTACGGTTTGTTAATTTAATTTTTTATAAATAAAAATTTACGTTCAGGATTCCCTGTACTGTTGGAATTGTCTTCCATTAGTTTAAATAGTTTTGAAATTACTTGAAGAATAATAATTTAATTTTAATACGAGAGCTACTCGGTCCACCCTCTGGCGTTGGTTAATAATGACTTACTGAAAATCTAACGGTTTTTTGGCGTTATTTTTCTTGTTGCTATGGTTACTTCATAAATTATGCTAATTTTTCATTGGTTATTAACTCAGGTTATTGTTAAGATTTATCATCTTTTTTCGTCTATTTCTACCAAAATATCTTCAACTGAAGATTACTACTTTATTCTAATATCTATGGTCATCACATTAGTACCATTCTTCCTAATTTTTTATGATGAACATTTTGATACCCCTCATGCCTACTTTTGGATAGCTAATTACATTTTTACTATTTTCCCAATTTTATATCTTACATATATTTTATTCAAAATTAGTTGTTAATCACATATCTTGGTACTATGAATACCCACTTACATGGTTTAATCATTTGGCACGTTCTGCCTTACCCTTGGATTATTATTTGTTCTCAAATTAATAAATTTATGTTCAACAGTTTGGCCTAGAGCCTAAATTCTATTCTACTTCCATCTGACATTTCTTACTAACATTCCTGGTAACTCTAATAAAATTTGCAAACAAAACAAACAATAAACATCAGTATCCCTAACTCTAATTCTTACTATTAAACATTTCTTTTCAGGTTCTACCCTGAAATAACTTTTAATTGCTGTTATCTGCTTACCCTACAATTTACTCTATGCTATTATTTTCTGAACACAACCAAAACTCTTAATACTTCCTTAAAGAAACTTAAAGAAACTCTTATAATACTATTGACAAACTGTTCCTTGCATGATATGTCCTATCTACTATTCCCTTCACTCAAATACAGTGTTAGTCCTTCTTAATTTGCTATACATTCTGATACCTTAACTCTTACCTTAATATATAATCTTGATATCTTATTACCTAAATTAACAATATTACAATTAGTTCAATCTTACCTACTAATGCACAGTTTATCACAAATTGTTTATCTGTTTTAACATAGTTGGCTTATATAATATTTAGTTCTACACTCTCACTACACTTTTCCTTTCATTAGAAAGTTACTATAATTACTACCCTGCTCACTTTGTTTCATTATTCTATACCTATCACTTCACTACTTATTTAGTTTTACACACACACTTTTGGGCTTATTCACTTGTTTATTCATGGGTTGTCTGATTACTTTAAATCACTGTGTGATTATGGTCATTTATAACTATTTACCTCCAAATCACACTGATCACTTTTGGTCATCATTCTAATATTGCTTTTGTTCTGGGCTCAAAGTATTGTTTATAGCGTTTGGCCATTACTACTACAATTAGTTTGGGGTATGGTTAGCTTCTAACCCCCCTACATTATATTATACAAGTACATTCTTTAAATAACAAGATACATGTGATACTATTACCCTTCATTAATCTTATTGTCCTAGCTACATCTCATATGCTACAGACATCAATTCATTACTAAATTTACAATATTCTGTTCACTTTTTTGGGATGACTTGATTGTACTTAAACTTCTTCTTCACTGTCTCTTGGTTTCTTTGGTTCCTATCCGATCTATTGTGTCAAGTCTGTCAGGTTAATAGTCATTTGTCATTTATGGTTTACTGGGTTATTGATCTTTAAGTTCATAAGTTTTTTGCCTTTTACTATTATTTTCAGCTGTTTATTTTATAATTAAATACCATTGAATTCTTGCTACCTTATGTCATGTTACAATATATATACACACACACACTGTAAGTAGGTTTATTTTCACCTGACGTACATTTTCCAGAAATTATTCTGTGTCTTCAGAGGTTTGTTTAATTGTGAATTTGAATTGTTGAATCTGAATTGTTTGAATTGACAATTCAAACAAACCTCTGAAGATACAGAATAATTTTTGTAAAACGTACGTCAGGTGAAAATAAACATACTTGCAATGTATATATCTGAAGATATTACAGCGAGACCTGCAGGAAACTCAACGAGTTACTTACAAAGGAATATATGTATATATTGCAACAGTACTGTGCATTGCATTGAGTATTTTAAATCAGTAATTAGAAGATATAAATAACGCATTTGAATAATAATAATCATTCAGGCTGCAATATAAATTGTAATGGAAACACCTGACTTGCCTGTTAGGAAGGGAGCAAAGCAGCTGCTCTCTGCATGTGTGTACACAAGTAAGTGTATATGTGTGTGACGACCGGTTCATTCATGAAAGGCGCCACCCTTTCGATAACGATATAAATTAATTGTATTTAATTAATTTACTAGGCTTGTGTGCATACTAGCGAAAAACTGAAGACACCAAAATGTGCGTTAAAATAACACAAACACATAGATAAAAAATAGTGCGAAACGAACAAAAAGTGAAATGATACGAAGTTAAAATTTAATAATAATTAGAGTAATTAAGACAAAGAGAAACGGTTTTGTGCATGATGAACGCCTAGAAATTAACGATCGAAGGAATATCGTATAATGTGTCAAAGACTTCGCAATTCGCGAAGACGAGCAAATGAAATGTCATTAGAAAGCGGGATTAAAAGTGACGCACTCGACAATTGCGAACAGGCAAAATATTGTCGAGACATGATTTCGGCGCCTTGGGTATAAATACGAGGACGCGCAATCATCGCTCTCTTACTCGTCAGACCATCATAGCAGCCGGAGGCGCTGTCCAAGGACTACAACTTTTTTTGGTTCAATCATCAGGACTGCTCGAGGCTGTCTAACTACTAGAGCGTCTAGAGTTGATCGGCAGCCAGAGCAGCCAATGCAGCAAAGTACGAGCAGCTAATCCAGCAGAGCCAGAGCAGCTAATGCAGCAGAGTACGAGCAGCTAATGCAGCAGAGTACGAGCAGCTGATGCAGCAGAGTACGAGCAGCTAATGCAGCAGAGTACGAGCAGCTAATGCAGCCAGAGCAGCTGATGCAGCAGAGTACGAGAATCCAGTGATCCAGAGTACGAGCAGCCAATGTGGCAGAGTACGAGCATCCAATGAAGCAGACTACGAGAATCCAGTGACGAGGGACTACAAGACTCCAAGACTACCCGACTCCAGGTCTTTCACGACAATAAGGGTCATTCGTATCCAGGACGAAGAGGACACGCTTCAGATGCATCACACAAATAACACGGTGACAAATAACCATGTATTCATAAGAAACCGAGACTATATCAAAAGACATTAAATATCAAGGAAAAGAGAAAAAGAATAGACAATTAGATTCTAAGATGATTCAAATAACTGTATAATTGTAAATGTCTTGTGTTTGTACATTAAATACCCTAATATGAGAAGTAACTGTAAATTCAAAATCTATAATTATTAATTATAAATGACAACCTCGTTAGAGGAAGTAACAGTAAATAACGCAGATGCAGTTATGAAGAGAATTTAGTAGTTATAAAGAAAAAAAGAATTAGATAATTAAAAGATTAAATAAAATAATAATTGAGCTAGCTGAGAGCAGTAGAAAAATTGATAATAATGTATTAGATTAAAACATTATATAATATGTTTGTGTGTAAGGTAGTATAAGAATTATGCGTAATAAGCACATAAAAATTATGATAATTTGGAATCGTAAGATAGATAATAGTATTATCTGAAATATAAAAGTGAAAATTGCACGTAATAAGCAAGTAAAAATAATAATGAGTTTAAAACCGAAAACCAAATAAGAAATTGTTAATAAAAAATTACATGAATTTAATAAAACTTTGTAGTGTTATTTATTACGATTACACGCTTATTAAAATATAACGTAAGAACATTAAGAGAGGTTCTTACCGTTATAATATATTGCGACAATGCAATCATACGCTGTACTGTGCATTTATTAGATAAAATGAATATTTAAATTAAATTTATGAATATATAATAAATAAGCAGGTATGAGATTGAAAGCTGAGTTTATGTTAAAAATACGGCGTGTAGACATACAGGAACCGACTTGCACGCCCACGCGATTGTAGCTGAGGGTGTGTACAGTAGTAAGTAATGTGTGTGAGTGAGGCCGGTTCGAGCATGAAAGTTTGCAATCTCACCCTAAATAAATGTCAAATTATAGTTTTTATTTAATTATAAGAAAACCATAAATGGTAGCAAAAATTCAAAGACTCCTAAATATGTATAAAATTAATGCACATGTGTAGTGAGAAAACGGCGTGAAAAGGACGCGCAGTGCGAATTCAGTGCGATTTTAAGTGCGTAGTAATTACACGAATTATTCGATTACGATGGTAATTACATTGAACATGTGTAATTAAATCATCCATCGTTAGAGCACCCTGTAGTGCACAGTAGACTTTGCCATTGACAGAAATGTGCGAAAATATGAAATTGGACGATAGTGGGGGAGCTGACGTCTCCAAGCAATTTAAGACAGGCAGAATTCTGTCCCAACAGGTGTGGTACGATGCTCGGATATAAATAAGGGCACGGAAGAAGCCAGTTTTCTTCTCAGTCAGTCTTCAGTAGCGGCGAGACGCTATGTCCAGTATCGACGCGAGTTTTAAATTTTGTTAATTGAACACTAAAGGCGGATGGACGCTATGTTCATCTTAAGTATCAAACAGTAACTCTTAGTCTGGTTACGAATACGATTATAGAACATAATTGACGATGTATACACACAAACGTCCGTCACTGAAGACAAGCTACGGGGTTACATCATGCAGAGGAACGCTATGCTGATCAGTAGAGGCGTCTGCTAGAACAACAGCAGCTTATGCAGAGCAACATATCACTCTACACTACAGCAACCCGATGGGACCATGAGGGACGAGTAACTGGAGGACGACAAGTTGAACCGGGGGAACGTGCAGGGAACTCCATCAGAAGAGGACCTACGGATCAACGGAGGACATGGGTATGAGCTACAGAATCGAGATGACAGATAATCAATTTATAAATTTTAAATGAAAGACTAAAGACATTGAAAAGACACTTTGAAATTTAAAAATAAATAAGAGTTGTGTAAAATGTAGATATAAAGGTTCAGAGAATCTAATTTAAATTCAATAAATATGTTCATTGATGGTTAACGATTAATTTAGTCAATTTAAATTTTATTTAAAGTTTGTAAAGCAATCAATGATTAATATGTATCCAATACATAATTTAACGTAGTTGAAAGATATATCAAGAAAATAAAACAAAACTTCAGTAAAGCACAAAGTCAGACTGAGCAGTCGAATTTAAGATTAACCAATAAATATTTAGAATAAAATTTTGTTACTGTAGAATATAAGATTTATTTTATGATAAATGTACTGCAACAGTTGAACGTTTTAGTAAACAATAATGAATATTTATAGCGAAGTAAATGAGATTTTTAAACACGCTTGTGGTTTATGAATAAAATTATGAAAACTCGTTACAATTCAATCAGTGACTACTCTTATTACCATTACACCCAAACTCCATTAATTGGTACACTTTACCAGTAGCCTAATGTTGTATGAATTTGGGACTCTACAAATTAATGTACTTAAAGTTATAATTTGTTGTGTTGTATAAAAAATTGTCTCCCAAAAGCGTGGGGCTACACAATTTAAAATACATTTAAATTGGTAATTTGTACTGTTATTATATATATATATATATATATATATATTATGTACTGCTGTTAAAATACACCACAGTACATAAGAATGAAATAATAATTTTAAAAGAGAGAAGATATAAATTTAATAGTATGGTGAACATATGTTAGGATTGTAAACAAAAAAAACTGAGTGTTAGTCACGACCAACATAGAGGTAGACTCCAATATTATATAGAACAGCATTAAGAAATATGTGTTGACAACTATTATATTAAATTGGAAATAAACATTCAAATAAAATGAAAGATTAATAGAATAGTAATCTAAAATATACTAATTATATGGATAATGGAAAAAAACAAATAAATGTAATTAATAAAATTATATATGGTGTTAAAGTCATATGATGGAAAGATGTGACGAATGTAGTTAGGTATCTAAATGGCAAATTGTAAATTGTTAGATTTGAATTGTATTCAAATGGAAGAAAATGTGTTTAGTTTAATTTTATATTTTAGAAGATACACATCAAAAAGTTTAATTTTATATGTAATACGACACACATCACAAAGTCTATTTTTATATTTAATCACATAAACATCTAAGAGTGGTCTTGTAAAAGAGTTTAATTTTGTACTTAATAAAGGAAACCTTAAAAGGAAGGGAGTTAACATTGATATTGAATTTAATAAACATACAAGAGTATAAATCTGTAACATTGAAAGAATTATAATTTTTATACAACTTAATAAACAACAATATTTCAAGAAGTCTGAGTATATCATTTATAGAACGCCGAACTAAAAGAAGAACCCTGTCCTGGAAGATAGTTTGAGTGTCAATACAATAAAATTCGATATTCCGAAGAAGTATCAATTTAATAATCATAGAAGAAAATATAATTCAACATTTAATCCAATAAGAAATCCCAGAGAAGGAACAAACCACGAAGCCTAACATTACCTTTAAGATGATAAACATCAACTAGAATTGAACCCGTTGCAGTTGTGAAGAGCTCAGATTCAAACTATTTACATTTATATGGTAGATATTCTTACCTTGTTATTTATTAAAAAATTTATACACTAACGTTATTTTGGTACGGATTAAAGAAAAGAATAAATCATACACAGTATTAAATAATATAAATCAACTTAATAATTGTTAACCCTGAGATAGAGTTTTCTTTTTATGAGCAGATAGAAATACCATACAAATAATAAAATAACAGTACATTAAATGGCATCCACAATGTATGGCATATAGAAATAAAATATCTGCAAATAATTACAGTAAAATATATATGTGTGTGTGTGTGTGTGTGTGTGAGTGTGTGTACAGTGGAAAACGGTTAATGCGAAATGACGGGGTGACCAGCTGTTTTTTCGTATTAACAGAATTTCGTCTTAAACGGACGAAAAGTGACACAATATGAGGTAAATGAACAAATACTGTATAGATTACTTACTGCACTGAGTAGTAAAATACAGTATGCCTAATAAAGAATATTCAGAAGGTATTTACATTTAACGTTTTATTTATCCTCCTGGATAATTTCTGGTTAATTTTTAGAAAACGTATGGTTAAATTTTCTTAAAATTTAGTATACACACACACTGTAGCTGTTCTTATCTTAGTCTTATGATTTACGGTTTCTTGTACAGCTACGCTGTATGCCTATGTCTTTTAAAGTCCCTATAGTGGCAATGTTTAATTCTTTTCCAAATAGTCCGTAATTTTCTTTTGCACACAATTCTGCACTACTTTATTTTCAACAGATTGTTCAAATTTATCAATGTGGCCAAACATTTCAGCTTCCGAGTTGGCTTATAAATATCGACGAACACGGCTCAGCAACGAAAGCATATCGGCAGCGATAAGAACTCGTACATTTTCCGTGTGAAGTTCGTCGGCACTCTCATCACTTTCACAGTTTTCAACTTTCACTGTTTTTGGGGGGTGCGTGCATGGATTTATTTATTCTGCAGCTATTGAAAGCCAGTAAACAAAATTATTTTTAATTGTGTTAACCTTTCTTTGTAGGTAAAACTTTGTGTTAACCTCACATACTGTAATATATTGTAAAATAGAAGCAACGATCGGGACCTGAGCCATATTTCGTGTTAACCGATATTTCGCATAACCACTATCGTGTTAAACGTTTTCCACTGTAGGCCTATATCTGTGTGTGTGTGTGTGTGTGTGTGTGTGTGTGTGTGTGTGCATTTTTTTCCAATAATGAATGATGTATATTTTTCGTTATAGGCTGATAACGGCTACCCGCTGCAATTAAGACAACGGAAAAAGACTGGCCTACGGCCAGAAATCTTACACGCATAAGAGTGTATTAATTTATGGAACAAATGCACTTAAAATTCTTGCTAAAAAGCGATGTAATTTTATCGATTCTGTAATCTAACAAGAGATCCTATTTGTATAAATTATAGTTTATACAAGAAGCTTGGTGTCGGTGCGTGTTGATGCGATAGAAGCAAGAAACGGGACCGCACACCCCTCAGAGGGTAAAACAACAACGAATTTTGTTAATGTCGTAAATTTTACGTTATTTTTTCGAGTACGCTAATATAATAGTAACTTTAAAAAAATATACAAACAGGTTTAGTATACAGCATTAGCGCATACTTTGAAATATGAAATATAGGAAAATCATTTTAGTCAATAAGTATCTCGTGAAACATTATGATAATTTGGAATCGTAGTGCTTCTATTTCTCTGGCGCTGACAGCGAGGAGGTCTGGGTGGAGGTCCATCGGCTATGGTACGGAGACGGTTTGTGAGGAAGGAAGGTCTGCGGGTATTGCGGGTAGCTCTATCGATGGAGGTGACTATGGATTGTAGGAAAGTGCGTTGTGAAGCTGTTTTAGAGTATTTCAAATTAATTTTATACAGGAAGGTATCAAGGTTAGAGAAAAGTGTAGCCCTGTTGGAGGTTTTTGCAATGGGAGGTCTGCGGTATATCAGTCGAAGAGTTCGTCGTTCTATAATTCGGTAGTGATTGAGGCGGGCAGGTTCGGCGGTCAGGAGTATGGGATGAGCATAAGTAATGATCGGGCGGATGCAGGTGGTGTATACGCGGCTAAGTTGTCCGCTGGATCAACGATCGTAGCTACTTGGAGTCCTTAGAGAGCGGATTCTTATGTGGGCTTTGCTTGACGTTCCATAAACTGGCCAGAAGTACTCATTTTAAATACAAGAAGTAGGCCTATAGCTTAAGGCTGTTCTATTAATGTTCCTATTTTTAGTAGACAGACACAAACTGTAATCTGTATGTAGATAAAACTAGAATTCCGCTTTGAAACCTTATTTGAAATAAGATTTCAGTTCTTCTGTTCTTTATGGCAGGAAGCTTGGACTGTGAAAGTAAATCGTTTACGCAGCAAGTCATAATCACGCTGTAATTTTATGTGACTTTGTCAGAATTTTACGCCAATAACGTATGCCATTTATTGTCACTATAACATTTGTTTTCAAGATTTTATTTCCTTTATATTTTGTATACATTTTGTCTATGATGTGTAGGATCCCTTCTCCTTTTGATATATTTTATTTAGCACAGTTTTACATCGCATAACTTTTTACTTATGCATGCTTAAAGAAATTAACAGAATTTTTTGTAATACATCTTCGTACTATGTTTCGCGTAATGTGTCTTCAGATACTTGAACAGGTAATAAAGAAATGAAAATAAAAAAAAAGGTATAAGGAAGAAAACAAAATTTTACACAAAATACAAATAAAAAGAGGAAATTTTGACGCGTTGTTTTAATTAAAATCATAATGTAATTTCGTGATTCATACTTTAGTGTGGACGTTTAAACTATTTATACTTTTAGATTTTGTTTTCTTTTTATAGCTTTTTTTATTAAATAATATTTATAGTTTATATGTTATCTGTGAGTGTACCTAAAGAGTAGAAGAATTACTCAAAATACAATACTAATATATGTTAAAAGCGTTAGTTTAAGTCGCCTATGCACAAATAAGCCCTAGGAATATCCAGCAGATAGTAACTACTCATTTTATATAATTTTGTTAATATGCATATAAGTGATGCTCATATGTATTATTTTCTTGACGATTATTTTTCATATATGCCTAACCATTTTTTTAATATACGTTTTATATGCAATGTGATGTGTACGTTTTCTTAATTTTTGATGTTTTTTGTTCCCGAATATTATTTAATATATCTATTGTAAAACGATCGGTCTTCTGCTTTTACAAATTGAAATTGAAATTATTTATATTTCTTTTAAGCGTCCCGTTTGTGTGCCAATTTGTAGAGTAAACTTATTCTTCTGGTGGTTTCGATTGGTAATAAGCCCCAAGTTGTTGGTGCCAATTTGTAAAACGCGAATGGTTTTTTACAAATAAATTTTATAGTTTATAGTTAATATGGTTAATAGATTTTGGTTTATATGGTTGAGAGCCAATTCTGAATGGTTACAGAATAATTTATAATTATTTTAGTTAAGGTTAAAGTCACTTGATGTGTACACGCCACCTGTTGGTTGCAGAAAATCTGTAAAGTAAACAATGATGATGTGTAACACTGATTCACAGGATATTTAATAATGTTGATGAACCATGGTCTTTTAGTCGTACTGTAGTAATTAGACGCCGTTGACCTATCTATTTTCGTATCTTCTTTGAAATAAATACAGGGAATAGCTGAAGTTAATTGTAATTCTAACTACTCAAATAGTATGTATAATACAGTGTAAATTTCCCTTCCGTGAGGTATTTATGTTGACCCGTAAGTTTGTTAAAAAAATTCGATATTGGTAATCACTCGTTTAAGAATAGTAATTAATTTAAGTTTCTTGAAATGTGAAGAGTAGTTCAGGTAATCGTTTCCTTATAGATGTAAGGCAGTGTCGTTCTGAAAGTACCTTGCAGTTTAAATAAAATATGATTTCAACCTTTTGGTTAAAATAATTATTGTTCACACAAAATTTAATTAACACCCTGGAATGATTAGCTGGTTTCACAAAATTACCTCTACTTACTCATTGATATTTTTGAATTTTCGTGCCAATGATTTATCATAATAATTGCTGCCAACATAACCTGTGAAGGTCGGCTAGTACGAGTGTTCAAGTAAGGCAAGACGGTCGATAATACTAATAGTGATAGTTCATACACAATTATTATCCCTTAACATGCTTTTATTTTCATTTTTATATTAATTTTAACTTTCTTCTGACTTCAATAACAAAATAAATTCATAATATAAACTGATTGACCCGGCTCGAGACAATCCCTGGGTTCAATGTTGGTAACATTAGCTTGGCTAATGAACTTAAAAAGTGGCATTCCGTATTTGTACAATTATTAAATTATTAGGTTCTTTTGACCATGATATAGTATTGAAAATGTCTTCTTTGAAGAACAAAACATCACAGAAGATTAATAGCTATAGAATTATTCAACTAAATACTTAAATCTACGGTTTTTAGAAACAAAATAAATTTCGGATTATATCCAAGTGTTAACGTAACCAAATTTGGTTAGCTTGCTCATTGAAAGTTTCTTAATATTGACAAAAAAAGTTAATTCAAATTAAATAATTATTAAGAAATTTATGAGTGACAGTGATTAAAGAGTGTTATAGTGGTTAAACAATTCCTGAGTGTCTATAATAATTAAAAAGGGAATACATTTCTGAAGTCCGATATAGTATATTATTGTTTAATTATCACTATACTTGCTTGTTTGTACCCTTCTTTATATATTGTACTTTCACTTTAATTGACATTTAATCCACTACCCTATACGCACTGTACTCCGTAAAGGTTCACTTGATATTAGGTTAAGACGACCTTTGTTTACATATAACCTAACCTAATTTGCACTTTTGTGGTTATCCCATATGGTCAGCTGTACTAGGTTAATGCTGAAAATCGGTCACAGGAGAAGCGTGGCGTTCCCGTTGGAAAACTTTTGTAGACTGCCTTCTCACCTTGTCGGAATCTCGCTTCGACTGACAGGTGATGATCGCTGATTGGTTGATTTCTTTTAATTTTCGTAATTATTCGGTACATTTCGTTAAAATAGACGCTTTCAAGCGTCGTTTTCTGGGGTTCAAGATTATAATAAATTGTTTTACACAAGTATGTCCAAGGGCTCGGAATTGATTAAATCTTTATAATTAATATTATTCCCTTATATGTGCTCTAATAAACAATTCATTACTCCCATTTCTCAGCATTTTCTGAGATGAACATTTCGGTGCCCCATACAATAGGGTTTCGATTATTATTAACAAAGTAAAAATCCTAACATTTACCTTATTTGCTATTTACATATAAAAATGTTTATTTTACTTATTTATTTAATTAATTTTGAATAAACAATGATACTTACTTACTAATAATTGAGTATCACTCCTTGATTAATAGAGTTGTAGTTTTATAAAATCATATTTGGCTGATTAGGCCTACCTCAACCTGGGTTACAAAAATCTTAATTATACTTCTTATATTAATATTACTTTATTTTATTGTGATATTACTATTCACAATTGACATTTACCACTTCCTATCTCTTTTACAACACTAAACCTGATATAAATTAATCCTTATTTCTTATAAACAATATAAATAACTGGTCTAGGCCTAATGGACTACCCTAATTTGAAAATTATTTCTTTCAGATTTTAATAATTCTGATTTTTAATCCAAGACAATTGTTCTCAAATGTTCTTAATCATTGTCTTTCACCTTTGACAATTAAAGATAATAATTGTAATTATTGTAGAATAATTACAATTATTATCTTTAATTGTTTACAAATACAATAAATCAGTTATCCATGTCTACTGGTCCATGGTCCTACACACTTTATTTTCCTTCTTTGGATTAAAATAAGTACCTTTACTATCAAACAATTACTCTAAATTGTTCTTGATACACTCATTCAACTTCTATTACAATACTAAATACCTAACAGTACACTTATTTGTTTTAAACAATATAAACAAATAAGCTTGGCTCCTTGGCCTAGGATAGTGACTCTTAGTTTCACTCTTCTTTTGGTAATACAAGTTTCTTTCTCTTATTTAATTATTCTAACATGTTCTTCATAACTTACTTAAACTTTGACAATATAGTTTGTCACTTAACATTGTCTTTATTACTTATTCGCTAAGTTATTATCTTCAGAATTCGTATTCTGAAGGTATAGTACGTGCATTTGGTTTCATTATTTTCTTTGGTTTATTCTTAATATTTACTAACATCTTTATTACTAGAATATTCTTTGAATATTACTGCTTCTATCATCATTTATATAACATAGTTTGTTTAAATAATTTATATTAAAAAACTTGTTTACTTAAATTCCACTTACTGACAAGGCTCAGTGCCTCATATTTCTTCTTTTATATGTTATAATTTATATTATAACCATTATTATTTAGTTATAATGTCATTATCTACTACTGAATAGGTAGTTTTAACTTTTAATTACTATTCAGGGGTTTTACAAAGCTTTTTAGTTCTTTTTGTTATATAAAACAATACAATGGTACATAACCTTACATACTGGCTTACATTTATGTCATTGTTGTTTTGTAGTAGATTTTCATCTCACTACTCTTAATACTTTTCTGGCTTTACATTAATTTATTCATAATCCTAAATGAAATTTATTATTTGATGTAATTCTTTTAGTCTTTAGAGACCAATTATTGTATTCACAATGGAACATATTGAGCATCCAGTTTATTGCTGCATTATGGAATATAAGTTCTATCTTTTTTACCATTTGTAATGCGGTTTACTGGAGTAAATCTTACTCTGGTTAATTTACACAGATATATTATTCTAGTTCTGATTAGTTTTATTACAGTGTTCTTATCTACCTATCTTATCTCATATTATAATGGTGGTATACAGTTTATTTAAGGACTTATTATTCTGTTGTTCCTGTATCATGGTCATGAAATGGTTTTAATTTGGGACCTACTTTATGTAATGGGATAATAAGTTCCGTGTCTTTCACATTTTTTTTGGAAATATTACTTAATATGACTTTGGATGAAAATTAAACAAATTTACGAATATCTGTGAAACAATTTACAGATATCTTAAAAACAAGACAAAGAAGGAAACAAGGATAAGGTTTGTTAACACTGCAGCGGTACCAGTTGTGATGTATGGAGATGAAGCCAGAGTTATGACAGAAAGAGACAAAGCAAAGATTCAGACAGCGAAGATGAAGTTTATGGGGAGTACTGTGAGCTGTAGGCCTACCATTCTCGATAGAAAGAAGAATGTAGATATAAGGATGGAACTGGGGGTCGACCCATTGTCGGAACGGCTAAGGACCAACAAAAGAAGTTGGTGTGAACATTTTGGAAGAATGGTGGGTGACAGGATTCCAGTGCTAGCAATGGAATATAGACCAGTGGGGAAGAGAGATGTAGGACGGCCGAGAGCGAAGTGGGTCCCGGAACAGGTTCAGGATGAGCCTAATTCTTGAGGTTGATGATGACGACGATGCTGCTGCTGATGATGATGACTTTGTCTATGTTTACGTTATTAAAACATTTTCAACAAGTATTATACTTTCATTTAAACACTTATTGTCACTCATTTAAACAGTATCTGTCAAAAGTTTAAAGACACCATAAAAAAACCCAAAATCTATGACACGAGTGTATTTAAAAAGAAACTTACACAAGCGCATAATACCAGTGGGGGAGAAAGTGGAGGAGAGAAAAAGACGAAGACAATGTCACTAACGATTGGCGAGGTGAAAGAAAATAGGAAAGTTATGACAGTGACGAAGGAATGGAAACAAGTCACTACGGAAGAAGAACAGAAGAGCGGGAAATACAGATTGGTGTGACCGTATTTAGAAACGGTTAAGTGTGCTCCTAATATCTTGTTACACAATAAAGAAACATAACACTGATTAAGTCTTTCGGGAAACAAAAGAATTGAAAGTCAATTCACTTTGTTTCTTTCGGTTTTGTTCTTTACGATCCCACTGTTTCTACCTTTGTTTGTGTGTTTTATGGGCCACTTAGTTTCGGAGACGAAGCACATAATTCAATTTTTTAAATTGGAAACCTGCACCACTCTCCGTTGAAACGTACAATACACACACATATTGGTATATTGGCACCTTGGTTTTCGGGCCGTCGGTGGGGAGGCAGAGGTGAAAGGTGAAATATATTGGAATAGTCATTATTGAATTCAGTGGTGACGGCGGGGGGCAGAGTGCCGGGGTGCTATTTGTTTCTCCGCGGGGGGCGCCGTGGTTCAATAGTACCGCACGACCAGATTTACTATACCGCAGCAACGCGATGACTGGAACAATCACTTTACGAAATGATAACAAACGTTTTCTCCCTTCGGCGCTAATTGTAGTGATAAACAAATCATTTTTTTACGATCGTGCAGATAAGACGTTTGGAATTAAATGTTTTTTAATTTGCAACGTTAACCTATATGTGTTAAATTTTAAGTAATACTGCAATACTATTACTAAATTTAAATTAGCACGTTCATTTCTGCATCAGAAAGTAGAAGAAGTCTATATAATTTATGCATAGAGGTTAATTAATTTGATGCATTTAATAAGTTCAGACATCTGGTTAACATGCAGATAATGAAGAATCCATAACCACGACGATACATGACGGGATACAAACAGGAAATAGGGCATACTATGCCAACAGTAGACTATTGAGAAGCAAACTCATTAGTCGTAACAACCAAAAGTAAAAATATATAAGACCGGTTGTTCCTTATGGAGGCGAGACATAGACATTAACAAATAAGAACAAGAAACTCTAAGAAGGTTTGAAAGAAAGATTGTAAGACGTGTTTATGGCCTGTTTAAAGAAGATGACGAATGGAGAATAAGAAAGAACCAGTAGATAGACGAGCTATTGAAGCATGAGGACACTGAAGATTCGTAAAGGTTCAACGAATAAAATGCCCAGGTCATCTAGAGCGGATGGATGGTCAGGCTATGGCAAAGAAAATTCTAAGGGCGCAAGTCTATAAAACCAGAAAGAGGGGCCGACCTGGAATAAGATGTTTCGATGATGTGCTAGAAGATCTAAGAAGAATGGATGTGAGGGATTACATTCAGAGGGCAATAGATACGAGACATGATAGAAGATTGGTGTTGGAAGCCAGGGCTCACGTTGGACTGTAGTGCTAGGCCTATAGAAGAAGAAGGTATCTTAATAAAATAATATCTTTTCCAATTAATAAAATATTTACATATACTGTACTCAATAGTGTAAAATAAAAACTGATTTTCAATAATAGGCTGCTGCCCTCCTCAGTGTTTCATAATAGGAAAACAAAAGTTAGAGTAGAGCCCCCCCCCCTATATGCATGGCATCCCTGAGAATGTCTATGAGGAATGGGAGTTGTCTATACACTACTAGATTACTGTGATAAACGTCAGAGCTTACCTTTAAACCACTGAAGTTCTTCAATGCCGCTTCGTCACTATCGGTATTTTCACTTCCATCTTGGTATATCGGTGTTCGGTTGCCGGTACTGAAGAAGAAAGGCCACTATTGCGCGCACACCTGCATAGTTACCTTTTGCAAGATGGCCTGTACATCAATTAATTGTAAATCAAATACGAATACTTAATCAATGCTCGTAATTAAAGGTTTCTCCTAGTTTGAGTAATCATGGTACAAAAACTGAAAATATTCAACAACAACTACGAGGATTGCAGATATAATTTGGTAAACTAGAATTCCAAAAATTAATAAAAATGTTCAGAGGAATTTAAAAGTAAATACCAAATTATTTAAGCTGTTTAATCCAGAGCATCTGCCATTCGCCCATTTACACACAATTCTTATAAAATTCATGGTCTAAAATGTAAAATACAAACAGCATGATCATACAAATAGCAAAGAAAATGATTAAAAATAAATATATAGGCTAAGCTAATAATATTGATTGTAATTATTGTTAATTTTTTAGTAATAGAAGTAGTAGTAGTAGTAGTAGTAGTAGCGTTTTGGGCATTGCCTTTACTCATGTTATCTTTGCATGTAGCCTACCAGACCATCTCTGTCATTAGCACGTAACATGTTTTGGTTGTAAAAATCTATAATATGTACGCCATAATTTCGTGAACAAAATACAGTAAGAACACGTAGGAACGGGTGAAAACGGTACTATAAACTGACATTTATAGTATAGTTAGCACGAACAATTAATATGGGGTTCTCTGATCCCGCAGTCTCGCTGAATATATTGCACCCATTGTCTGCGTTCATGTTCTCAAGGGATAATAACGGATTACTCACTTCTACAGACTACAGAGTTTGTAAAGAATTAAAATAAATATTAAATAATAAACATTAAATAATAAATCTATCCCTGGAACCAAGGACAGGTCGAGAATTACAGGCCATCTTGCAAAAGGTAACTTGCAACAGGTCTGTGCGTACTTTCATGTTTCAAACTAGCGGGGTCTAGAAAATGACTTGTTACAGCCATATTTATATAATTACGCCATTTTTCATAGAAAATATATGGAAACACTGGTTTTTCTTATTTCAGACATTGAACGTGCAACCTGCGTTTGATAATGGAGTCGTTTGTTACAGGTAGGCTACATGTTTTGTCTGTACATAGGGGTGAGTGACTGAACTGTGGATCCCCCACTACCATTGGGTGACGCGACCCTCACTTTCCGTTTTCGCAAACTCCCATCGAACGTTATACCAATAACCAGCTGTCCTAACTGAATTACAATGTAAGTGATTATTCATTGTCCACAATGCCAACATACGTAAATTAAGGACCAATATAAATTATGTACCAATATAAATTATGTACCAATATAAGTACCAATGTTTATAACTATATAATTTGCTTCTACGTTTTGATTAATACAGAATAATCTTGAAATTTATATGTGCTGTGTAATTAATAGGAGAATCCTTTAAATGCCCTGAATGTAGAATTACGCGGAACGGAAGCTGTACAGGGAATATACAGAAGAGAGAATTAAAAAAGTATCATTCGACAGAGTAAGAAATCTTTTGACTATAAGAGAAATCAACAAAGAGTTAAGAGGGTGACCAGACGCCCCGTTTTTAACGGGACTGTCCCTTTCTTTGCTCTTTTTCTCTTTGTGCCGGGAAAAAATTTAAAGGGACGCGAAATATCAAGTTTTTTTAAGAAGCATTAAACTTTTGAAAAACTCTTCCTAATGTTTAATCAAAGGGAGAGTTATGATTAACTAAAGAGTGTCCAGATTTTAGTTTGAACAAACTGAAAATAATGAAACAAAAAAGGCATTTACTTGTTATCGGGTGGGGGGGGGGCACTAACTTTAAGTTTGTACACATAACCGTTGATTAATATGTAGTATTATCTGTTTAGGTAAATTGGAGTCTTCTGTAAATCGAACTATAAATGAGACCGACAAGTAGTCACACACCGACATTACTTATAGTTCCTCTTTTTTATATGCATTTAATGTAATTATTTTGTAAACTACTAACTTTTTAAGAACAAAGTCGTAGATTTGCGTAACTAACCAGACTTAACAGTCTTTGATTTGCTATACACTTTCTTTTTTGGATAATGCCAGAAAAAAAGAAATTGGTAGCATAAAATGATTCTTAATGTCAATGTATACAAATCATAATATTAAATAAAGTTTCTTAATAATCTGGTATATTCAGGATAGAGAATAAACCAATATATTGCAACGATACAAATTAAATCTGCATAGATAGGTTATATTGAAATTATTACAAGAGTCTATATCTGGAGGTAGGAAAATTTATTAAATTAAAACATTAAAATTTACTATTGTTTTATTACTTTATAATATAAAATTGTTTATTAAAAATTTGTCTTTCGATATTGAGTCTATGGGCTTGTTTTACAACTATGTTACTTGTTGCGTTGAATTCCACTGTTTGCGTAGCCTCTCGACGCTCCCCATGCAGTTGACTGGACCGCTGCAACTCTGCACGTCGACCGTTCGAAGATCAATAACGCTGACAATTTATGTTGAAACTTCACGTATTTGCACACACGCAGACTGCGACATGAACTGTTATTGTTTATAATTTTAATTTACTCAATCTCAGGGATTTTAACTGGGTAAAATAGATCGTGTATTGATCTTACACAAACTCCGGTTTCTTGAAGTGTTCTCGCGTTACTATGAAAATATCTCGGCAGATATTTTGCCCCTAGCGGAAATCTTCTACTGTACGCGGGAAAGCACTAGAATGATCTATTTTTTTTATTTGAGTTCTCTAAGTGGTACTGGTTACGAATATCTCGAACCGTGAACCAACTTCTAAGTTTAAAGGAAAACGACCTGTCTTGTCACGAAAAACTCGTGACAGCGAGTACGTCTTTCTATGACGATTCTTTGGAAGAAACTGAATGGTCCGTCCGCTGAAAGCGCCCGTCTCAAATAAATTTTAGACCTTCTGATTGGATGAAACTTTAGCAACGTCACAGATGAGAACACAGGTAGACTGAAATCAGGCTTAAACTCTGTCCGATTATGCAAAGGCCTGTCTAGATTTAATCTACAAATTTTATTACTTTCTAGGAGATAACGAGAATAAAAGAAGATTGAGTTCATTAAAAAAAACCATATAAAAATTATAGTTGTGGAGAATTGAGTATATGGAAAATGTAGCTTATAACCATGAGAATACTCTGTCCAAGTTTCAGAACGAAATGTTAATTTTCCTCGAAGTTATTAAATAAAATGAAAAATCGCACGCACACCCGCGCACTTACACAGAAATATTTCACATGACATAAAAGAGAATAAAATTGTGAACATTTTGACATAACATACTTTTTTAAACATAGCTTGGTTCAAAACTTACGACTACTTTACAAAGACAGAACAAAATCAATTTAAAATATGTCTATGGCCATCAGAAGAAAATGTTATATAGCATTAGTATTCCACTTAAATGAACTTCATATCCTGTGTATTGTTGCAATATATATAGGCCTACAGGTGGAGCGTAAGTCGTTTGACATTAGAATCGTCTTCATTACTTTACAAATGACTATGAGTTAGGCGAAAAGTTGTATGAACTTCTCGATCATTAATATACACAGATTTGTGATGATGTTTCGACAAAATTTACTGTCATCGTCAGGACCTCTGTACAGAAATAATTAATAGGCTTACATGAGTGTTCTTGTGTGGGTGTTAGTGTATACGTTACATAATATTTTTTTTTAAGGAGGAAAATTCTTTATGCACCGTCAGATGAAACCGTCTGTCCTCTGGTGTGTTGGACTTAACACCCACTAAAAAACCCACTTCTATTGATATCCATTGATATCCATCCTGGAACTACTTAGCGTTTACTTCAGAATGGAGCCTATTGCGTCCTTAGGGGGCTCCTTTTGGTTGTTCCTTGTGTGCTACTGCAAGTTTGGCCTCCCTTTTCTTTTCTTGCAGAACTGATTGAATACATGTTGAAATGCGGTACCATTTCTCCTTGCCACGAAGCACAATCTCAACTACACTCACGGGCGTGAACTGCCCAAGCTCCATCTGTAAGCACTCTCTACTGTAAATCTGGTGCACTTGAAAAAGTTGTGCAATGTATCTTCATGGGGAGAGTCACCGTAAGCTGGACTACGGACCTTCCGTCCTGTAGAAATAGACATTAAAATTGCAGTGACCACTAAGGAACTGCATCAAATGCTAGTTAACCTCACCTTGCTGGCGGTCAATCCATTCCCTCAACTTCAGTATGAGCCTGCGGTCCATCTTTCTCTGTCCTTCTTATTCCTTGCCAGTGCCGCAGAGTGAGTACCCTGGCTTCATTCTTTGCCACATTCTTCCAATTTCATCTCTTCTTTCGAAGAGGTGCTTTCATTCTTGAGCCAAAAGTTCTATGGGAACTACTCTCGCTATCACCAGGACTATTGGGTCTGTAGGCCTATTACAATATAATAATATAAATAATAATAATAACAACAATAATAATAATAACAACCATGGTGAACCAAGAGGGTGAAGCCGAACGAGCTTCATTAAGTTAAAAAGTATGTTATGTCAAAATGTTCACAATTTTATTCTCTTTTATGTCATGTGAAATATTTCTGTGTAAGTGCGCGGGTGCGCGTGTGATTTTTCATTTTATTTAATAACTTCGAGGAAAATTAACATTTCGTTCTGAAACTTGGACAGAGTATTCTCATGGTTATAAGCTACATTTTCCATATACTCAATTCTCCACAACTATAATTTTTATATGGTTTTTTTTAATGAACTCAATCTTCTTTTATTCTCATTATCTCCTAGAAAGTAATAAAATTTGTAGATTAAATCTAGACAGGCCTTTGCAGAATCGGATAGAGTTTAAGCCTGATTTCAGTCTACCTGTGTTCTCATCTGTGACGTTGCTAAAGTTTCATCCAATCAGAAGGTCTAAAGTTTCTAGAGTTCGGAAGAAGAACGAGCACGAGTGAGTAAAAAAATTACTGGCGAAGGGCAAGAAGATTTCAGAAAGTGAAGGAAGTTGTGTCATCGTATCCCATAGATGGCTGAAACGGAAAAAATAATACTAACTTTATTTAATTGATTTAATTATTTAATACTGACTAAGATAAAAATAGGTTATAATATTATATACGCGTTTTATGTTCATTATATGTGTAATCATTATTTTTGTATCGCATCTGTAGAGCTGTTGATTATGACAATACATTTTGCCAAAATATCAACACAAATGTTTTATATCTTGTATAGCCAATAACGAAACTTTACACTGTAATTAAAAATTTATAAATAATCATAAAAAATCTTTTTTGCCAGATATCTTATATATTTAAAGTAGAGAATAAGCTACCAACAAAAAAAATCATTTAACATTAGGCTTACATTCTATAATACAAAGTGCTACTTGTTAATGTGAAAGCCCGAGTTCACGTTAACAAAGAACAGCCCATAATACTAAGTAAGTGTTTGGTAGACATAGTCCGTCCTTCGCTACGGTCATGCTTGGATAATTTTGTACGGAAGCTGTTTATATTATTAACTAAGTGGCAGACGGAAATTAATCATTCTTGCAATATTAATACCACTCTCTCTCCACACATACGCGCGCGCACGCGCGAGTTATTTGTGTGTGTGTGTGTATATGTATTTATATATAGGCCTATGTAAAGGGAGAGAGAGGGGCGAGAGCGAGAGAGCAAGGGGGAGAATGAAAGATGAAAGTAAAAGGAAGAATGAGGGAAAAGGTATAGTGTGACTTCTAATTAAATACTGGACTCTGGTGAAGACAATATTATGACCGTATATCCGCATATTGTTATGCCTACTTCCCTAAGTAATAGTCTATTGTCCGATGAAATGAGGTACCATATCATTGTCTATCTATTCAACTTTAGCCTATTTGTTTCGCTCTCTGCTGCTAACGCCATTCTGGCACTCTTTTGTCTCTTCCTCCCTCGCTTTGTTTCTCCATCCTCCCTCTTTCTGGGCAATAATAAAGCCCACACACACGGATCTTTCCTGCACTGTCTTTCAAATTGGACACGGTGATAAAAATTGGCGACCATCTTGTTATTATTATTATTTTAGTATTAAATAATTATCCGAGGGGAAAAAGAAATCCTAATTTTACGGTACTCGGCGTTGATTGCGGTCTTGTTTTATTCAATAGCGCGGTTACAGCGGTAAATACGCTGGGAAATTAAAAACGATCATGACACAACAGCCGCTCTGTACGCACACACACGTACGCGCCCACTCAAATTTTATAGAAAATGTTAGTGAAAGAGTTGTTGGCACAAGCAGTAACGTATTACTGTCTACATATATAAAACTAAAAGTCTGAGGATTTATGGGTACTGAATACAAATCCACACCATTACACCGATTGCCACCAAATTTTGCACAGGTAACTTTGACACAAGGCTAAAAATACTGTCTAACTTGGAATTTGATTTTTGCCTCCGTTCGCACGATTTAGGCCCTTTTAATTATGCCTTTTCGTTGACGCATATACAAATGTCAACAACACCATGGAGACCAGAATTAATTACCATAGTAACAAGTAAATAAACAAATGATATTTAGCGGCATCGGACAGTAACTTTATCCGTTTCTACAGTTTGTAATGTTTTTAATATGGGATTGTATCGATATATTTTGTAATTTTGTATACAGATACGTCTATATATTTTGTAATTGTCTTAAACGATTATAACATTTATGTTTATACGTATTTCTGACGATGCAATGAATAAGTAATGCAATATATTGAATACTACTACTAAAGATATCAACAACACTATGGAGGCCGGAATTAATTACCATAGTAACAAGTAAATAAACAAAAGCTATTTAGCGGCATCGGAACTGTACATTTATCCATTCGTGCAGTACATTTTCGATGTTTTACATAATATGCGATTGTATCAATATATTACGATGTGTACTAATTGTAAATTGTCCTATTACTTAATGCAAAGCGAAAATACGTGTTGTTTTCATTTGTGAGGTTAGGTCACAACGGTTTTTGGTTTTTAGTTTACTGCTGAAATAAATAAAAGCCATGGTTGAGGAAAACATACGTTTAATGTGTTATACAATGCTTCTAACACAGTAACACTTAAAATAAAGAATTTAGTGTTTTAGATTCAACAGGTACTTTATAAATATCTCTAAAGCCTTTATAAACGGGTACTTTTAAATCTCCAAAGGCTGTTGTACCAAAATAATAATTTAGTACAAGTTAAAATAGTACACGTGTTGAAAACAGCTTTGGAGAGAATTTGACTAATGAGTACAAAATTGTTATACGAGCTGACAGAACGCCATATAGATATAGACAATAAAAATTATATTAAAATACTTATTAGAAGTCAAATGTTCGCGTGAGAAGCCGCGGATAACAGCTAGTATTACATAAAACATTACTCCATCACACTGTAAACATGATACACATTGTATTGCTGAAAAATAACAACAGTACATAACAATTACCAAAATGAAGAAAAATTTATAAAATAATGTAAAAAATTTTTACGTTTGAAAATTAAACTTTAAAAGATATTGAATTTGTAAAACGTCGTGTACGTTTTAGTAGCTCTTAGGATAATACTTCTAAATGTTTGAACAAAAATAACAAGAATGAATGTATGCAGAAATTGCAATGAACCAACTTAAAATATGTACTTAATATTGTAATATTAAAGTAATTTTAAGGAAATAGAACGTAGAGTAATAGAGAATAATCAAGTTGTCACAGGCATTATGTAAAGTTAGGTAATATTGTTACGACGATCTCACGCGTTGTACGGTGGAAACAAAATACCCCAGACACCAATGAAGTCACTAATTACCAGCTTTAATTAGTCACAAATAACAATGTGAAATCAACAAGGTACTGTCATAATATTCAACTTAAATTTGTCCACACGCAACATAATTTCAAGTACTCAAATACCGCACTAATTATAACAGTAATCACTTTATACAACAACCACTTGATCCGCGCTCTACTATCTCGCCAGATGTAACTAAGTCGGCCGCTGTTACTTATATATTGCCTGCAGATGTTCCAGAATAATGTTCCATTCTTTTGGCTGCGTGCAAGCATAATTTGCGTAGTTAACAAGCACTCGAATAGTCTAGAGGGTATTGATTTAAACACTATCTGTAACTGTGTAATATAAAACAATAAAATACGGTCGGTAATAAATTTAGGAATATTTGTGGTACGATTCGTAAAAATCTTAGAAACAAAACAAGACACAGCACAAGGATTAAATTTTATAAGACAATTGCAATACCCACAATGATTTATGCGAGTGAGGCGTGGGTCATGACAAAAAAGGAATGCGGCAAGATTTAGAGTGCTGAAACGCAATTTCTTCCAAATACAGTACTTTAAATTATACATTACAAGATAGAATAAGGAATGAGAATATCAGAGCAGAACTCGAAGTAAAGAACATAAATGAAATTATTTCAATTTACAGAAGACAATAGTGGGATCATCTGCAAAGGATGACAGAGGATCGATTGCCGAAAGCGGCACTGAACTATAAAGCCATTGGTAGAAGAGACGTGGGTCGTCCGAGGATGAGATGGGTGCCGGAACTGGTTTATATAACCTAATGCTTGAAAAGGACGAGAAGTAGAAGAAGTAGAAGTAGAAGTAGAAGTAGAAGTAGAAGTAGAAGTAGAAGTAGAAGTAGAAGAAGAAGAAGAAGAAGAAGAAGAAGAAGAAGAAGAAGAAGAAGAAGAAGAAGAAGAAGAAGAAGAAGAAGAAGAAGAAGAAGAAGAAGAAGAAGAAAATACACAGTGTTACACTTGGTTTAAACAGTGTAATGAAAAAATCACATTTATGTTCAATTGTAACAAAAAATATACAACTGGTAGGCAGTCGCAGCTGGTGGCGTTTTTGACTGGGGTGGCAAACTTTTTTCGGACCCACATGGAACAAAAGTAATGACTCACCAGCAGAACAAAATTATTTCAGTTATCGTCAGTTAATATTAAAATTGAACCTTTTGATTTTTATTGAAAAATAAATTACATTTTCATAATTTACAAGAACCTCGGTAGAAATATAGCCTACTAAAAGTACTGTTAATATCAAAAACCTACCTTGTAAACTAGCTATATTTAAACGGTGTTTGAAATTGAAATTATTTGTAACCCTAAATTTATTACAGCTCACGTTGCTAACTTAAATACTGAATCAATTGTATAATTAAATGCATACTTAATGCACAGATTAATTATCTACAACACCACGTTTACGGACACAAAGTACAATAAAAACTCTCCCTTACACAGAATACGCAGCCTGATGAAGAATAAGTTACTAGAACACCACGTTTACGGAGATAAAGTACAACAAAAACTCTCCCTTACACAGAATACGCAGCCTGATGAAGAATGTTACTATAACACCACGTTTACGGACACAAAGTACAACAAAAACTCTCCCTTACACAGAATACGCAGCCTGATGAAGAATAGGCCTAAGTTACTAGAACACCACGTTTACGGACACAAAGTACAACAAAAACTCTCCCTTATACTCCCTTACACAGAATACGCAGCCTGATGAAGAATAAGTTACTAAAACACCACGTTTACATACAAAATACGACAAAAACACAATAAAAACTATATGAAACACAAGATAAAATATATACACTTGAACAGTAACAGAGATGTTTTAAACCACAGACAGGTCCTCTTTGAAAGAAACGCGAAATCAGTCAGTGGGAAAACCCTACTCGACATGGCTGTCGCTTCATTCAAAAACGTCCTTTCTACCCGTTCTCCACAAGATCTTCTACTTACCAGCAGCCAAGAAGGGCTGCAGAGACAGCGTTCGACATCGGGCCGTCGCTATTAGTTACCGGGTACTCCCAAAATATCTGTCACACAAGGAAACTACACATTGCAGTAGTATTATTGAAATTTTAATTTACAAATTCAGTGGGGGGGTGCTGCTCCCTTTTGCCTTCCCCGTAAGGGACGCTATTCCTGGTAGGCTTATACATATTTGAGGAAGTCAGCCATGTTGAGTCTAAAAAAAAGGGAAGCTAGAGTAGCGATATAGTGGTTTAGTGGCGTTAAATGGAACTAACGACAACTTGTTGCAGATTTAAAACTAAATAAGGTTACACAGTAATAGAATTATTCTATGAATATAGGTGAAAACCCTATATATGGTATATATTTCATCTATATTAGGTGAGACAGACTTTGTGTTATTACATGGTTGTTTTAAATATAATTCTCAAAACTATTTGCCCTAAGAGTGAGAGTCAACGTAATCATGCTTTAAAATACAGTCCTAATTTCAACGAGCATAGCAGCAGAATACGTATAGCCCTTTGTGTCTTACGTATATCCATTATACATATTACTGTATTTTAAATAGAAACATTGCACACGTGGAATTCTCGGAGGGGGGGGGCTTTTTCAACAAAGCCTGTACAAACACAAGATACTCGTCCATGCGCGCGGCCACTTCCACTACTTTGTATTTATCATTTTCATTTTTACTCACTTTGTATTTATCATCAGAGTACTTGCATGCGCGGGGTTTGGAGATAAAGTTAATATTCCTGTCGAGCCATTCGCAACTTATTACTTGCATTAGAGTAAACTAACGTTTCAAATGAAATTATACTTACTGTTATTAAGGCTGAAACGATAAACTCGGTGTTTATAGTCGATTCTATGTTGGTGTAGTTAGTACAGTGCTGCACACAACATCTCCCCCCTCCTCTCTCTCCATCATATATTCGCTTCAAATTTGTTACATTCTCTTTCAGTTGATACAATACTGCGTAAAAGATCTCCTTTCCCTCTTTCACTCTCTCGCTCATTTTCATACGCAGTTCAAGATTGCTCCATGTCTCTTTCACCTTGGCACTACTGGCGTGTAACTACATGAAAATATGTGACAGTAAGTGATGTCGTATATCTTTAAACGTTATGTAGTGGACAGATTAGGACGTAAAATGCCATAATAGGTTAGAGAAAGAGTAAGATTAAGAGAAGGGGAGAAGGGGAGGAGGGCAAAGTAACGTAAAAAAAGAGTGCGGTAGATAGGAAAAATGAGTGAGTAATATAAGAGGCAAAGAGAGAAAGTGAGAGGAGAAAGAGAGAGAGAGAGAGAGAGAGAGAGAGAGAGAGAGAGAGAGAGAGAGTGAGAGAGAGGGGGGCAGCCGACAGACAAGAGAAGACAAGAGAAATGAGAAACGGACGGACAGAGTGCGCGTCTTATATACACTTAATAACATCCACATAGCGGCCGAGAGATAAAAATTAATTTAAATATTTTTCTTGGTCATTTTGATTTCTGGTAAAGATACAAAGCACTTTAGTAAATTGATTTTTGATTCCAGTCTATACGTACAGTAACGGTGTATTCTGGTGGACGAAATTTTGTTGCGATTAAATAATTTTACGTCGGGGACTGGGTAAAGAGGTGACCCATTAGGAGATGTCTCTGAAACAATTATGACATGTCTCTGGAAAACAAAGAACCTAACTCGAGTGCGATTTGGTAATGTATGAAACATCGGTAATATTACTTTGTCATCTTCGAAGTTCTTTTTGTCTTGCTTTGGCTGTACAACCTTTGGTATGTTTTGGTAACAATTGTTCCCAATCTCTCTTTACTGCCGGCTGTTTTCTTTCAGCCTCTTATTCCTAGCACTACTCTACGCTGTTCAGATCAACGCTGTTTAACCAACTCTTCGAGGCCTGACTTCTACAGGCTTCCTCATTACGATCTTTATGTTTCTTCCGCCTTTAGTTCTACAAATGAGCCAAAGCCACCCAGTTCTTCCTGCTATGCTAAGTTTTATGATGTCAGCTAATGGTTATTGACCAAAGAATTAGGTTTAAATTTCATACTGTGCTCCATGATCCGGACCAAATAGAGCCTATTCTTATTATTATTTTTGTTGAAGCCTATTAACTTCCTTATTTTTTAAGTAGCTACAGTGTCATATAGAAGCCTAGATTGGTCTTAACAGTGTTTTATAAAGTTTTTTCGTCGATTTGTAGCTTACATTGTAAGAACATGAACATAAAAATCTAAATCGACTCTCCATAACTCAAACCTAGATAACTCGAAATCATCGATAAGTCGAATATTTTTCTGTTCCCTTCAGAAAAACTCGATAACACACACACACACACACACACACACACACACACACACACACACACACACACACACACACACACACACACACACACACACACACACACACACACACACACACACACACACACACACACACACACACACACACACACACACACACACACACACACACACACACACACACACACACACACACACACACACACACACAATAGGACTATGGCTCAGAGTCATTTTGTGGCCGAATATTACTAATAATTTTCTTCTGAAACGAAACAGGACCGGTTTTCTAATACGAAAAAGGTCCACTGTAACTGAAGAATGACATATAAGTCGATTTTTTTAAAGCATTCTCCTCTATAACTAAAAAAAAAGGTTCTGAATTCTTTTTTGAATTTTAATAACTCAAAGCCATGGTAAAGCAATGCCCCCCCCAAAAAAAACTCACAGACGTGAAAGAGGATGAGGAAAAGAACAGCGATATGAACATCAATGCAGAGTTGAATGTGACAACAAACAACTTACAAGCGACAAATATTACGTTTGAGGACTTTATTACTGTTGAAGAGGAAGTGACAGTCACGGGGGCTTAATCGATCAAGGCACTGCGTCGACAGTAAGGAAAGCTGAAGCTGCTGTTTCGGACGAAGAAAAAGATGAAGACGCCTTGGAGCCAGTCGTAAACGTCACACTTAGGCTACAGGCACTCTTAACGCCTTTCGCATATTCTTGAAAAAAAACAGGAACGTTCCAGACAGTGTGTTTTCTGCTATGGCTTTAGTTGAAAATGTAATAAACTCTCAAATGGAAAATATCTTAAAACGGGTAAAAATGAGACGTTTGGGGCCAGAAAGAATATCTCCAGTGAGCAATTTGGATGCAATAAAAATAAACCCAAGAAGGGTATTTGACAACTTTCTCTGTACCTGACATATCTGCCCACAGTCATTGTTGTAAGAAACGGTTCTAGTGTTGCAAACTACAGTTCACAATTCACGCTCAATAACACGTGCGGGGTTCACACATGCACAAACACACAAGATCTAACAAAAGGATAAACACAATCACACACAATAAAACCAATTTGAAATACCAGAAGCCAACATGAAGCCACAATAATAATAGTCAACCAACAACACATATGTACTTCACCAGACAAAAAAACCGGAAGGCTGAGCATGGGTACAAGATGGTACCCGAAACATGTTCCAAATAAGGAAAAATAACATCTTGAGGTAAATTTAATTATAAATATTAAATGTATTATATACATCAAGAAACGGACTGTAGCAGAAAGTGACTAAATATATATATATATATATATATATATATATATATATATATAAATATAATTATATATATTGTAACGCAACAGAAATGCTAGCATTCATGTTACATAAAAGACGGTTCACAGAATAATAAACAAATTGATATTTAAACCCATAATAGAACAGAGATCCAATAATTACAATTATAATCATAGACAAAATTAAATAAGGATGCAAGGTAGTGTTGACTAGAATAAACGAACCTGTAAGATAAATAATAGCTAATGATATATGTTTAATGAAAAGCAAAACAAAAAAATGAAACAATGACTTTATTTATGGTAATAACAAATAAGAATTTTGTGTTAAGAAGTATTATTTTATGACAAAAATGTTATGATAAAGTTTATGTGATGTTATATCAAATATGTGTTGAGTTAATGAAAAATAATGAAACAAGTTGTATTATTCAATGACTGTCGTAGAATGAAGTGTGAGGCAGTTAATCAATGTTCATAAATTCGAATTTTGTTGTATGTGATCATGAGATCAAGATAAAATTGTTATTAGATATAGAAAAATAATTGTTTATATAAGTGCTAATAATTAAGATTTGATTGTATGTATGAATTTATATAAAAGGGACTATAGATGCCTAACAGACATAACCACAGGTAGATCAGTTTACAATAAAAGGCCTAACAGGCAAAACTACTATATAAACACTCATAAGATAAAGATTAGGTGCATCAATTAATAATAATTAATAAATACGCTATGAAGAGCTAGAAAAAAAAACATTAAATTAATAATAATATTTAATAAAATTTATACAAATTATAATAATACCATAATGCCATAATATCGATTGGTAAAATATAATATCGAAGGTGGATTAAATATAATAAAAAAAGAAAAAAAACGGACTTATATAAAAAAACCAGTAGAATATGTGTATAAAATAATAAACCAACTATCGGTAAAGTTACATTCCGATAGGACAGCAAATTGATAAAGAATAGATAAAAAATATATGAAAGAAACACTATATATTCAAAACATGTGGAAGGCAGAAATTATTATATGTTGCTAGGGACGACAAATCAGAAAAAGAAGTTGTTGATTTTAGACAAGACAAGAATTGCTTGGAATAAACTGAACATGATGAGATTAAAAAACCCAAGAATAATCTATTTAATCGTAATATTATAATTATCAGATACGATTATAAAGTACAAGATTCTCATGACAATAGTTACGTCTACTACCAATACAGATAAACAAAATAACACTACAATATGAAATGATAATAGAGGGTAAATAATTGAAGTCTACAAGAAAGAACTTGGACTGTCCCATATCCGAAGGGAATTGATGAGATATTAATCAAATAGAAAGAATTAACAGTAACACAACTCATAATATTCACAACACCAGAAATTATAACCTTGCAAATACACGGAACAACACTAATTGCTTCAACCGAAGGAAGAACTTATTTGGATCCTGGCGGTGCAGAAGAAACATCAACCGGGCTGTAGATCAATCTAGAAGCTGTATTCCGACGTGGACAGGACAAGAATTACTTTTATTAAACCGAAGACAGAAAACCGTACTGCATAACCATTCAAAACAGTAAATTTAGCGATCAACCGCCTACACGATTTGCTTCGTTCGAGTCTGGTAAATTATATTATATTAATCATACTAAATACACAACACATAAATATTGTAAATCTTGCATTCTTATCTATGTATTTTTAGTCTTCCCCACAGTTACAAGAACCTTCACACCCTGAAATAAATTAAATACAAATCAAAACATAATATATAACCAAATATAAATAAAGGATTAAAATAATCAACAATCGATACCTGAAGTCTATAGTCCAAGCATATGTTAATTAGAACTTATTTTATTTAATGTGAATTAAGTAAACAAATAAAGAACCTTTATATATTTGTCAAATCTTGTTATTTGGAGTATGGTTTAGTGAACTGGGAACAAAAAGTAACTGAATAAGTATAGAATAAATGGTTAATATAAACATCGAAATAACCTATAAGTTTCGTTGAGCCGATACTGCAGCGCTTATAGCGGAATTATCTGACACCAAAGAGGGAGCGTAAAATTACGAAATTAGACAGATCTCTCTTCAAGGTATAATAGGGTTGGATGAAATTGTAGAATAACGATTAAGTTGTTTAAGTTCTAGGCACACTAACACTGATAATTATTAAAGAGTTAAGTTAATATTAATTAATTACATCCATATATTCCACAACTCCAAATATCTCCGAGATTTATATAATTAAAGTAATACAAAACAAATTGACAAACCCAACAGTGGGAATTTAAACCGTACGTACTCGATCTATTACAAATTGGCTTCCATCGCGGGGCTTGAACAATAGCGACCGCCAACATTTTATTACAATATATATATATATAATTATAAAACACAAAGTCTGAGGATTTATGGGTACTGAATACAAATCCATATCATTACACCGATTGCCACCAAATTCACAAGTAATCTTTGATACAAGGCGAAAAATACTGTCTAACTTGGAATTTGATGTTTTGCCCCGTTCTCACGATTTAGGCCTTTTTAATTATGCCTTTCGTTGACGCGTATAAAGATGTCAACAACACCATGGAGACCAGAATTAATTACCATAGAAACAAATGATATTTAGCGGCATCAGAACTGTATCTTTATCCGTTCCTGCAGTTTTTAATGTTTTTAATATGCGATTGTATCGATATATTTTGTAATTTTGTATACAGACACGTCTATATATTTTGTAATTGTCTTAAACAATTATAAAATTTATGTTTATACGTATTTCTGATGATCCAATTAATAAGTAACGAAATATAAATACTACTACTAAAAATGTCAAAAGCAACAAGGAGACCAGAATTAAATACCATAGTAACAAGTAAATAAACAAAAACTATTTAGCGGCATCGGAACTGTACATTTATCCATTCCTGCAGTACACTTTCGATTTTTATACAATATGCGAGTGTATCGATATATTACTATGTGGAAAACAAGTGTACTAATTGTAAATTGTCCTATTACTTAATGCAAAGCGAAAATACGTGTTGTTTTCATTTGTGAGGTTAGGTGACAACGGTTTTTAGTTTACTGCTGAAATAAATAAAACCATGGTTTTGGAAAACAAAGTTTAATGTGTTCTACAATGCTTCTAACATAGTAACACTTGAAATAAATAATTTAGCGTTTTTGATTTAACAGGTACTTTATAAATATCTCCAAAAGGCTTTGTAAACGGGTACTTTTAAATCTCCAAAAGCTGTTGCACCAACATAATAATTTTGTACAAGTTAAAATAGTACAAGTGTTGAAAACAGCTTTGGAAAGAATTTGACTAATGAGTACAAAATTGTTATACGAGCTGACAGAACGCCATATAGACATAGACAACAAAAGTTATACTAAAATACTTATTAAAAGTCAAATATTCGCGTGCGAAGCCGCGGATAACAGCTAGTAGTTTAATAAAGAAAAGTATATAAATTAATATTTACGTTAACAAACACATTTTACAAATAAGTTCATTTTAATAGCTGTCTTGTGACAATAATATAAAATTATTAGCACAGAGTCAAAATTATTTGTTCAAAAACTATTATCATTTTTGTACATTATGAATGATCCAATCATTATTGATAAAACAAGAGATTCTTATCTCATTTTCGTAGGTCAAAGCCATGTACAGTGACATGGCAAAGTTGATATTACTTTGTGATAACATAAAATAAAACAAATTAACTTACAATAAAAAGTTAACAAATATTTACACAAATAGGAATAATTAATAATTAATTGTAACTTTAAATAAAGATCCTACAAATAAATATCAAACACAAATATTAAATATGAACAAATAAATATATTTTAATTATGATTAAAAAATAATAACATATGTATCACGTCAAAGAATGAGAGGTATGCTACATCATGGAAATGAAAACTCCTCAGCACTTGCCTGAATGCTAACAGAAGTCGAGGCAAAAAGTCCTTAGAAGGACAGCAGACATACAGTACAATGCATATAATACATTAAATACAAATTTTTAACAAAAAATGATTTGTTCGATACAACAATTTCAATCTTGTGCTCACATATGTACAGCCTAGGTAATAGTTTACATCAAGTTGAAAATTATTTAATAATATTCATCTGCTTAAATTATGAGCACAAATTCTTTTTAGAAACGAATTCTGTAAGTTACAGGCTAAAACCTATTGTTGCTATTCACTCAATAGAAAGAATACACCTTAGACAAAATTTACATACGTAGTCAAAAAATTAAAAAATGTTAGTTTTGAAGTGATAAAATTAAATATTACCAAGTATATTACTTTTAACAAAGTACTTAATACTTAACATTAATATTAACATGTAATCATATATAAAGTTGACGTATCATAAATATGATTACATATAGGCCTAAATTATATTACATATATATTATAATGTAGCCTAATCTATAAACATCACATATAACTCGTATGTCAAACAATTATATTATAAACGTATTTTTTTTATTCATTGACAAAATTTTCATCATGATTACAAACTTATTTTGTTAAGTTTGTTCTATTTTTTTGAGCCTCTATTATGTAGCTAGGTTCTCTTATTGGCATCGACCGTTTACGTCGTGAATCTAGCAATTCTGGGAGAAGACAGTTCATATAAAATTTTGTTAGTTTTTCTTCCATTTGATTTCTCCAGAAGTCATCGTCTTTTTTTATTTCCACTGTTATGATGTCTTGTGGAGTCCACACAGCAAATATACAATACTCTCTTTTGGTAATGTGGAGTTGCCCTTGTACTTGGTAGTAATATCGGTGCTTTTTCCTTACCGTAAGATCGCCATTTATCTTGTTACGTAAAAACATATTACCCACAAGGCCAATTTTTTTATTAATTACTTCAGCTGGAGTTAAAGTACTTCCTGACAATGGACACTTTACTTCAACAATACCATCATCACCAATTAGACCATCTGGAGAGGCAGCTAGATATGGTAACTCTTCATCCACGAATAGCCCACACTTTTCGATTTTTAAATTAAGTGATTCTGCCAACTTTTCTATAGCAGCTTGTTCGTTTTCTATGCCGTATTTAACACCAGGGCTGTTTACTGAAGAGTACAGCAGGTGAGTTATTACTGGAGCACAACTAGAATATGGTTTTCGGTTACAAATAAGACCAAAATTAGATGAGGTAAGCCTCATTCTACGTTCTTGTGTCCATAACAGACTTTCACCCTGGTATCTCGTAGCTTCCTCAAGAGCTTTCCTTTCATCTGCCGTTTTTGATAGTGATTTTAAAAAGACTTCTTTTTTTAAGAGGTAAGTTTTGGGATCTAAGTCGGGCTTTTCAGCTCGTCTTTTCAGCTGGTCTTTCTTACCAGTTGTAGTCATTTGGAACAATGAACGTCGTGCTTTTGGATCCAAACGCTTTTTCTCTGCAGCTTTTGCTATTTTTCTTTTTGCACGAAGTTCAAACAATTTAGCATATTTACAAGGACGCGACTTCGCAATTGTTTTATGCAGCCTGTAATACGCTTGACCTGTGTTGTGGCTCACAACAGCTGCTGCACATCTTGTTTGGTACGATCCTTTCAGAGTATAATTTACTCGCTTCCCTCCAATGAATCGTGCTACTACAGAGTTGTAATGTTCAGCAATGTTACTGTCAACGTCTTGAACTAAACTCTTGACGTTATCCACTAACACACCAACACCTGCCATTATTTTACTGTAGAGTCCACATTTTACCAAGTCCGGGACGTAATTTATTTCTCCTTCTTTACTTCCATTACAGAAATATTTTTGCCTGATACACTGTTTGTGCTCTCCGAATACATGACTTGGACCATTTAAAATATCCTCCCTTAAATTCATACATTTCGAATGTAATGTTCCATCTTCTGCCTTTCTGTATTTGACAGCTTTTGTAACTGCTGCCCTACATCGTAGGATATTCAAACGGATGACTTTTCTTAATTTAATGTGCATAGCTCGCTCGAAGTCTGCATTTGGCTGGTGGACACTAGTTAGAGTTATTGCTTTTAGTTTGTTGCAATAGTTCCGTAATAAATGGTTACGACATTCTACCTTTTCTACCGCAACGTCATCGTAAGGGTTTACTTCCAAAATACGTTTGTAAACGCTACTGTCTCCATCAGCAATTAATTTTCCGTACTTGGCGCCATACATTTCTTCACTGACGAGAAACCCTTCGACAATAGTTGCAGCTTCCATACTGCTAGAACTCCCTGACCAGTTCTTGAAGCATTTGTGCTCTTTTTGTGGCTCACCATTTGCTTGGAATCGGGTGCAGGCAACGCAGTATTTATTCTTGACACCAGTAAACAGCACTTTTTTAGTATGATAACCAACAATGGCTGCCTGTGAACAAATATACAGTGAAAAAAGTAAATATTGTTTGTCTCTTTTCGTTAGGTTATTTTATTAACTATCATAGGCCTATATTGTGATAGTCTACTGCTAATTATAACGATATTTTGTTAACCATCATATATTGTGATAGTGTACTGTTCTGTTTATAACGATATGTGTATTGGTTTTAACTGATTTCTAGTTTTGGGTTTGATTTTATAATTTTTTATCATCAACGTTTTATCACTACCGTAGGAGATTTAGGTTTTATATGAACGGTACAGGGAATAAAGGGGCAACGTTAATTTTAGAACTCTTTTAAAATTATTTTTACTCTTTTCCATATAGACTTATGAAAATTTTGTAATTTATTTGTTATTATATGCTAAACACATTGAACCACTCTATATTTGAAAATAATGTCATAGTGTGACAAAAAGTTGAAATTAACAGAGTAGGTCCACCATCACGTCCTCCACATGGGTTGAAAAATAAAACATTTTTTATTACAAAGAAAAAATGTATTTTAGCAAAAAAATGTTTACATTTATTTTCTATATGAATCATTTTAACAGTGGAATTGATTTTCTAAAATCATTTTAGTAAGTAGTGGAATATGTGTCACTGCAGTTACTAAACTACAGTTCAAAATTGTCAAAGGTTTTTCTTCATTATAGTTCGTTGTTCTCAAAGGTATTCTTGTACTCAAAGGCTGATATATCTGGCATTCAGCAAAGGAAATTGCAACTTCAAGCGAAGCTTTTAACTTACTATAAAGACACGGTCATTATAAATTTATAATTACAGACAAAGAAAATAATATTCAGAATCGAAAAATAACCTTTTACCAAAAAACATCTAGAATAACAATTTTATAAAGATCGAAAATGTGAGCCCATATAGGTTTTTGTGTTCCCAATGATTGCAGTGGTCGCGTCATACAGAAAAATCGGCCGACAAACGGTCATCCGGGCTACAGAGACAATTTTTCTGTACAAAGTTTGAGACATCGTATACGCCCGCTGCGGTCCCTCAGGAGAGATGGTTGTTAAAGTGTTAATTGAGTGACATTTTATTAATGCGGTAGGTCTTTAAAGATTTTTTGGATGTTCTCCACAGAATTTTGCCAAGCACAGATCTGCATACTTTGCAGCTTTTATTGGAATTAAATCTGAAATAAGGGATGAAATCTAGGTCACCCGCAATAGGCAAGTATTATTGATTAAAGAGTATATCATTGGGTTATAAAATCTGTTTTCAAAAACAGATTTCCAGCTTTGAGGTATTTCACAACGAGCTTTTCAGCTTTTGGTTAACCGGTCGCATGTTCAAGTAAATTTCCTGTTGCAAAAGGAAATCAGCTGATGTGTAAAATGTTACCTATAATGTTACCTAGATAGCTCCTTCATTCCCAGGAGCCGTGGACTGGACACCTTTATTCCCTGTATACAATATTTTACCACGGTAATTTAAAAGGTTTATAGCTTGTTTATTCCCCAAAAGAGGGGTTCGTACCATTGTAGAGATTTACAACATAGTCACCTAAACCCATAGTTTAAAAAATGGACTTAGTCCCTTTATTGCCAATGCCCTTCGTATGTTAAAATACGTAAAAAATAAACTTTGCTAACTAAGCATTTTCTGAATCAGTTAGTTATTTTAAAATTTATTTTGAACAGTTTCGTAAGAAACTTGACAAGTATTTTCAGTTAAATTATTTGTAGCATATTAACAAAATTGTTGTAATTACATGTTATATAAAAGAGTTATTTCAGAAACTCCAACTCTGATGAAAATATTTTAACATCCCCCTTCTCTATTAGTTTCGTTTTGTTTAAATTTTTAGTTTAAGAATAAAATCAACATCATAAAAATTTACACAAATTCGTAGTAATGTTCATAGGAATATAAATTGTTCAAAATTCATAGGAGTAAGGCTTCATTGGTGTAAGGTTTTGTAAGTAACTATCAGTGTAAAAGTGCCTTTCAGAACACATAACACAAACATTATATAGGCTACCAATAGGCAAGGTACACAGAGAAACTTGGTTAAGTTATGGCTTTACTTCTTTAAGAAATGCAGATTATGGCATTAGGTTCCTTTAAAATCGCCTAGCCACCCTAGGTGGTCTTATAATTAGGTTCAGTTTATTTGGTAGCAGATTACTCGGTGTTCCAATTAAAATGTTCACTCAGTGGAACATTTTTGCCAGGCGCGTGAGTAAACCATTTCAACACGTATCTGTTTTTAAGAAAAGTAGTTCGTATATGTTACCGGCAAAGTACAAAATCAGGCATTTTATAGGATGCCTAGGAATTTCATACAATGCCTGATCCCAGCCGGCAAAGTATGAAAAATAAAACACATTTCATACATTGCCTAGGCATTGTATAGAATGTCTAACGTGTTCTAGGTAATGTATAGAAGACAATGTGTACGCTATGGTTTCATTTTTGAACACTAATGGTAATAGTGGAGATAAGTGTGACGATGGCAACAAGCTGTGTACTCTCTGCTTCAAACCAAATCATGCAACTAAAGAAAGAAAAAGGTCAAAATCATTTCTAGAACTTCAGGCAAAGAGGATAAAATATGATTCTGGCAAAAAATTTCCTCCAGCTCCTGTGGGAGCGTCTGTTCGTGTTCCAATTCCTGAAATAGACAAGGTTCCAATTCTAGGAAGCCAAAAAGGTTCAAATTATTCAAAAATCTGAATTATGCAACATTGAATTAACCAAGTTTCACTGTACAATTTTTACCAATTGAATACCCTACTGTATTCGGAAAAGAAAAATATTGTTGTAATCAGTAGACACTGTAAAGTGTAGTGACGAGTTGCGCCGATATGCAGGTAAAAAGTAGGTATAATCCTGCGGGTGTCAGCCAATGGTCAACTAATTTGTAGAAGGACCCACGAAACTTGTGATTGAAACATCCTCAGCTGCTGCTAGCGTTCAAGGATCACGCTTCATGACATTCGACCATTTCGAAGGGATTTTGATACAGAAAAAAGAAACATTCTCATCCTCTTTCGCAAAAAAGTGACTTTTACGATCTGCGATAAATAATTTGAAAATCACAGCACCTCCCCCCCCCCACACACACACATATTGGGACTAGATAACTAATCGGTGGAATTCGTTCGCAAATCTGAAGACGGAATAAAAGTGCATTTAAAAAGTAAAACAAAACCTAAAAAGCGGAGAATGACAAGGCTACAACCTACTTGAGACTCGACTTAGCTGGTTTTCAAAGGTTATTCTTGTTTTCTGCCATTTTTATCAACACAAGTCAAGAGTATGAAAACATTATTGTAAAAGTAAATGGTTTTTAATCAATGTAAATTTATAATTACTGACGTTCGATGTAAATATACCAGTCGGCAGAATTCGACGAGTATATTGCTTTCTGACCATCGGCGCAACTCGACCATTCCCACTGTAAGTGATGCAATAATACTTCTAAACTTACCACCCCAGATGCAGATCTGTAGTTTGAATGGTAAGATCTCTTGGCCCAGCTGCCATCAGCGACAACAGTTAGAAGAGGGCAGTTGTACTTATCGACGTCACCACGTTGTCTCGCTAAGGCGATCTCTTCCTCTGCGGCTTTCTTCATTTCTTCAAGAGCAGAAAATTCCCATCCCTCGGAAACAATTGTGTGGTGTTTGTCGTATGTTCTGTTGCTCATACAACGTACATCCATAGCACCCATTATTTGTTGTAAAGTGGCGTATCCCCCTCCTGCACTAATTGTTCCCGCCACAGCTGAAGTGTTTATATTGACGTACCCACTAATTTCAGGCTCAGTCCAAACCGTATCTATTTTTCTGCACATCTCACACTCGAATACAAAACCTGATCGAAGTCCTTTGTTTATTTCTGATTTTAATGACATATTTTTAAAGGAACAATCAAATACGGTACCGTGATCACTTATTCGTTTTATTTCGTTTATAAAATACACAATGTCGATGATACGGCGGCCCGAAATTATCTCTGAACAAGAAATGGTTGGAATATTTTCCGTCGGAGTTGTCACTAGGGGCTGATTACAATTATGTAAATTATTAAATTCCGCATTACTTTGGTCCACATCACAGTTAATAACAACGGCATCTGTTACACTACAATTTTCGGGTTCAATTTTTTTTTCTTATTGTTCTTCACACGTTCAGGAACTAAATTATATTGTTTTAATATTCTCCACTCCGCTAGTCTTTCACCACCACGATTTTTCCGTTTAAGAGTATTCTTTTTATTGCCCATAGTAATAATTAAATAACAAAAAAGATAAAGACAGTGAATCGTAACGTCATACAGAACACAGTTGAACAGTCATAACAGTTGAAAGCGATAACAACACGAACGCGCGCAATGTAATTTACCGCCACTGTATACCATCTCTTCGCTGTAACCTTGAGGTCCCCTCCAGTCCGGCGCCGTCTCGTCTAACCGTCTTGGCTTCCTCCCGCAGTGATATTCATCCGCCACATACAAGTTGCTTTCTTGGCCGCCAGGCGGCAGAGTTATCACTTGTTAAAATTTGACAGACCGTTGTGAACACAGTTTCATTTAAAAGTAAATAATATTGTCATCGGAGACATAAACGTTATTGTATTATATATCTTTCCAAAGGCAACGAAATTATGAAGCGAGTCCGCTGCTTCAGAATCATTTTTTTTTTATTACTTTCACTAATCGAGGTCAAATATTGTAAAATTTAATTAATTTTTTTTAAACACAAATTATAATTTTACAACTTGTTACAGCGGATCCAGTCCAGATTTTTTAGTTCTTTAAAAATACACCTCGTTTGTAATTTTCCGTTTACGATTTAGGGAGAAATGTACTTGTGAATAAAGCATTGTTCTTATGGACTTTGAAATTCAATATGGCGGTGTGCATGCAGACCCTTAAAACAAAGTAAAATCACTGACTATTTTGCGAATCATTACGAATTTTGCGAATTTGTTTTTGTATAAATGTTGTATGTCACGTACTTTTAATTTATAACTTATAGTGTTTTAAAAGTAATACTGTTATAAGTTCTATCGTACATTAATCAGTAGCATTGAATTGGGTGTAGTTAATTACCTCTGTAACTTGAATTTCAGTTATTTAAACCGAAAAGTCAACAAACCTATTATTCCTGTACGTTGAATTTTAGAACATTCCACCTCGATAACTCGAAATATGTATAACTCGAAATGGCCGTAATTGAATTAGTTTTGTGCTGCCTTGAGACCTGAGTTATCAAGAGTCGACTATATTAAATTAATAGCACAGACTGTAGTTGCCACAGTACTGCATACAAATGTTTTTCTTTCCGTCTTGCTTCAAATCGTCATCATTATCACCTTTTGGTAGGGATTAAACCAAAAATGGTTTGTTCCGGTCCTAAGCAGATAGACTAAAGCTGGTCACTCAAACGCTTCTTCCGACGCCCCACACCTCCCCTCTCGGCTTATAATTCCATACTTGTTTGGGTATGGGGCACACATCCATTCGGTTGAGATGTTTCACCATTTTAGCGATATTGGGCAATCCTGTATAGAATACTCATATTATTCATGTCCTGCCGCACATGGGCATTTCTTTTGCCATCTTGAAGAGTATATCCTGCCACTGCCTTATTTCGGCTTCAATTCATTGTTTACCTAATTGTTTTCATTAACCAACTATCACAAGGATGTAGATATAGCAGTTCTGTTGAACGCGTTTTCCACGATAGGCTATCCTACAATTCACAGTCATATTTAGTTCATATTACCTGTTCTGAAACACGACTACAAATGTAAAAAAGCCTTCTTGTATTCTTCTCATCCCATACAAACACTCGATCACACCAGCGCCGAAGAGAACATAAAATATTACAAGAAATGTTGATAGTGGATCAAGAAATATACAAAACAGGAGTGAAATTTTAGAGAGGAAGGTTGAAGAATAGGCCGGAATTGCCGAGTTCAGTCCCACGGCCAGTAAGAGTACCTAATTCCGTCCCGGGTCGACCCAACCGAGCTTCCAGTTCAGTCCGGTGGTCAAAATTTCAGAATCCGAATCCAGCCATTTAAAAGCAGGAAGCGAGGGGTGGAAGAAGGGAGAAATGCGAATTTATATGTTCAGTTTTCATACAAGGCGGTTGTGTCGCTACAGTTTTTCTTTATTCAGGTTATTTTTATTTTAGTGTTCTTGTGTCCTTTCAGTGTTACCTTTTCGTATTCACGCTGCTTTGTTTTACGTTAGAAATGATGTAGAAGCGACGACTTCCTTCCCCTACCTCAGTACCATTAGTACGTCTGCACAACAACCACCAGTCAGGGTCAAACTCCCTCGGGCGATTCTTGATAACCCTCCGTAAAGTCAGCCTCGCCAAGCTATTTCGAATAGCCCCCGAGTAACTTCTTATCATCTCTGTCTAACGTACGCTCCTCAGGGACTTCCTTTCACAAGCGTGTCTCTAGCACACTGTCTTTTGCCACCGTAAGGGAGGTTCTCTGCCTCGCGGAGAACGACAGACGCTTCAAAGCCGTTCCTTGAGTCCGAAACGGGCGGCATCTTATAAGTTAACAACCTTGCTGCCGGCGCAAGCTAGGGCGAGAGCAAAGACCGCAACACTGGCGAGCGTTGATAGGCTACGTGGTGGGAACAATCCACAGTCCACTTCAGTGCACAGGAGTCCTGAAGAGAGCAAAGAACATTCTACGAAGACATTGTGACCCGGACTGAATTCGGACCAGGAAATATTGAACATCGGAATGAATTAGTCATGTGGTCACTTTGCTCAGGTACCGACTGTACTCGGGTACAGCCGAATGGGCAGTACCCTGCATGATGAATAGATTGAGACGTCTGGAAGAAATGTCCTGAACAAAGGTGATTAGCTCTGTTTACTCATTATTAATGAAAGCTTAATCACACACACAGTTAATGCTATGGTAATATAGACCTAGAGTCCTACAGTTGTAGGCCCATTTTAATATGGCATTAAATAGAATAAGAGAGGAGAGAGATGTTGTGAGTGAGAGAAAGAGACAGAAAAAGACAAAACGACATGGAAAGAGACATAGAGAATGGGCAAAATAAACGAAAGATTCAACGTAATAATTTATACCAACACATATGCAGGCAAATTTATTTTTACTTTTATTGAATAATATAATTTAGTATAGTATTTAACTTGCCGGTTACACGTTAATTGGGTTTACTCGGGCAGTAACGCAAAGTTAATAGTAACTTTAAATTTCAAATGAGAAGCGTAACAACAAGACATACAACTAACAGTTTATGCCCGGTGTCCACTTTACGGCGAAGCGTTTGCTCCCCCTCCCCCCTATAATTGTTAATGACTCTATATCGGCTATCTCCGTTTCCGCCACCATGCCGGTTTTCAGTTTTCTCCCGTAAATTTGCTTCGGTACAAGCAAAACACCTTTCGTTTGTAATTGCAACGCTCGCTCACATGCTCTGTTTAATGGAGAACAAAATGCAAATATTTAAGCGGATTAGACTTCAAAGTTGTTATTTAATTAGCGAACCGGATTATCTATTAACAGCCAATGACCGACTTCTATTAATTATTCTGTCAATGAATAATTCATTTTTGTAACTTTTACTTTTTAGAGTTGTTTAAAATATGCAAGATTAAACTAAATATGCAAGTAATATAAGAAACAAGGAAGGAGCTCTTTAAATATTTAGGAATGATAATTGATTAAAATAAAAGGAATAAAAGGGAAGGATACGAAAGGGTGGATAAGGCGGGAAGAACGTATAATATAAACAAAAATGCATTTTTAAGAGAAAGATAAATATAAAGATAATGTAAAAATATAGGTGATTAAGAATCCAGTAAAGCTAACAATTATGCATACACAAATCATGGTCGTTATCCAAGAAGTATAAGGCTATAAGAGCCAAGGAAACAAATTTTCTGAGAATAGAGGAGAGCCCAAGAACAGATAGAATCCGTCATGAAATGTTCAGGCAACTATTTAAAATTACGTTCATAGAGGACAAAACATTCGAAGGACAACTAATGTGGGTTTGAGATATTCTTCCTATAACAGAGGAAACAAAGGTAAATAAGAAGGTTATGTTATGGTAAGAAACATGTGAAGATTATTAATCAAAAGGGGAAGAGAAGAAAAAGATAAGAGAATTCGAAAGAATAAGCCGAGAAGAGAGACACCAAGTGGGACGTTATTAAGGAAATGACGGTTGATAAGATAAAAACCGTGTACACGGTTAAGATTCAAATAAAAGTGGAAGGACAATTAAATGAGCCGAGGGCATAAAATTGTTTGTATGTCTTTTATTATAAGAAATCGAACATGAATTATCATATTATTTAAAATGAACATAAAGAGAATCATATCACATTTCATTTTATTTTCAGTATACATAAATATACAAACAGTAAGTAACAAATAATTTTTTAATTTTAATTTTTTTAAATAGTTAACTAACTAAATCGAATTTTGAAACATAAAAAAAACTTCCAGCCAAAAACAATATAAAAACCAGAATCTAATTCATCACGGATTAACTAAAAAACGTATAATGTAAACAGAGAAACAAAATTATACTCTTTCGACATTTCAAACGTGTACACAAACATTCTCTTTGACGAAACTATATATATTATTATAAAAAATAAGTGTTACTGATTTGAATTGTTTTTTATGAATTAAACAATAGGAAAGTACGATTGGGATTGTATTACAAGAAATTGTTGTATTAAAAAAGTATGTTGATATATTTTTAATAAATTAACACTAACCAGTTGTGAACTACTTTATTTATAGCAGGCTTTTTAATAATTTAATGATTTAATAATAATTAATTCAACCAATCCGGGCGATTCGTCTAACCAATCCGGTTCAAGTGCAAGCACATGGTTTTGTTTACATCAAGATCCAGTGTAAGAATGAACAAACTTTATGTATGTTAATATTTTCCGATTCCGGGCTGTTTGGCCGTGGTCCAGCGCTGTACACATCAGCAGGCGTTTCCGAGCTGTTTGGCCGTGGTCCAGCGCTGTACACATCAGCAGGCGTTTCCGAGCTGTTTGGCCGTGGTCCAGCGCTGTACACATCAGCAGGCGTTTCGACCGTGCCATTGACGGCCATCATCAGTGCAAAAAATGAACTTCGACTAACGCAGATGTCACCGTTGGTGAGCACAGGACTGCGCTGGGCCACAGTCAAACGGAACAGGAAAATATCAACTCCGGCCGTGTAAGCCTTAGAAGACATTTAAACCTAATGTGTGTCTATATGTAGGGCCTACGTATAAGAATGACGAAAAAGTTTAGATATAATTAGGTAGACAGGGAATCAGAGAGAATATAAAAAAGCCAAATAAGAAAGAACGAATATGAGACACGAAGAGTAGGGGGAAGTACGCGCGCGCCCGCACCGTCTGTGTAATTTTTGCGTGCTAGACACGTGGTGAGTATGAGACCACCGGGCGCGGTGCGGCACGGCCGAGCAGTATATTGGGGGTCCTGCTGACACAGACACAAACCTGCCACAGCGATATTTAATTAGTAAACTGCATTCCGTACGCCACTTCCTATATCATCGGAGTTATGTGAATTGTGTGAATCGATTTCGTGTTGTCTACCCGTAGCAGCGCGTAAACACACACACACACACACACACACACACACACACACACACACACACACACACACACACACACACACACCCACACACACACACACACACACACACACACACACACACACACACACACAAAAGCTAGTTTCTGTTTCTTTCTCTAATATATACTCTGTCACTTGCTTTTTCCATACAATCGTCATCGCTACTATTCTTTTCTTCTTGTAACCTCTATTCGTAGACTGGTAGATGGTGATTCTCTTTTCCATCAGGCCATTCTGTTAAGCGCCCTTTGCTTGAAATCCCTACTTACTTTACATAATCCTCTTTGTTCCCACTGAAACACAGGCTTCCATGATGTGCTTGAATGTACAACATAACTCGATTTTCAGCCCCAACTTTGACCTGTTGACATGGCCTGTTTACTTTTCTTTTTCCAAGATGTGCTTTACTTACTTCTACGTCTTTTTCTTCCTCTTTTTCTTTGGCCTCTTCCCTTTTCTTTTTCCAGATTGATTCCAGTCAAGTGATTGTCTTATTATGTCTTCTTGAGGCCATCGGAATACGAGACTTGTATACGGCTAATGAACTTCCTTTTTTCCTTTTTTTTATTACTTTATGACCTGACTCGTGTGAATTGTTCTCCTCCATAGTTCTTCGTTTGGACATAATATTCTTCTTGGCCACAATATTTTTGAAACTGTCCTTAAACAAGTGTTGACAAATACATGTAGTTCTTGGTATCTCCCAAACTTCCTACCAATACAATAACACGCAGTTATAAATTTGAATTTTTGTTCTTGTAGAGCTCCTGAATACCGCATTTTCTTTAGTGAATGAAATACTTTTTGTGCTTTTCTTATCCTTGTTATTACATCCTAGTTTGCTCTTCCTTTTTTATCAACAATATTTCTCACACGATGGGACTTTTCTGTCTGCGCTTCGTTGTTCATTGAGATATATTCTGGACATGTTGAGTTTACTGTCGTCATTTTAGTTTTAATTTTGTTAGTATTCAGTGACACTTTCCTAGCTTCCGATACTATAGCGTTTGCTTTTTTGTTGTAGGTATTGTCTAGTTTCTGATACGAAGTATCAGATATACTGGATACTATGCAAAATCAAGTCCTCTAGTTGTAGAAATGTTCCATTGTTCTTGCGTCTGCTGCCCTTCGCATTTCCCAAGCCATCACCACAGGAAACAGGATTTGGAATCCTTTTCAAAACCACTTTTGCACCCTATTGATCAAGAAAAATCTCAACCTAGAAAGAGGTTCTTACGACGTCTTTTCCTTCTTATAGGCCTTACTACAGTTTTATAACTTACGGGTAAATCCTCTACTCGGACTGCTTCCATCTTACGAATATGTATGTTAAATGTATTTCTGTTTGAATAAATAATAAAAGCATTACACTCCACCAACGAATCCGCCTTTGCAAACCATCTTATTGAGGCAGACCACACATGCACTGTGCCGAGTTTTGGAAAAACTCGGCTGTTTTCTTGTTAACGATGTGACGGGTACTGCCGTACCCGTTAATTAATTAGCTTAGCGGCGCCTGCTCCGTTATCAATACGCTTGCTATGCCGATCCGCGCGCGCTCTGGGGTCGAGGCGGCATAGCATTTTTTCCGGCTCAAGTTGAAGCAGTTCACGTACAGCGCTCGACCTTGACTGTCCGTGCTCCTCCCGGCTGCCTTGAGATTTTGGATCTTGTAATTCATCTATCTACTATGCTTAGATAATCGCTACGTGACTCTCCGGTAAGTGTGTTTAAGGTATTTTACTTATTATTTGATAAAAAGAATTGTATTTTAACTTAAAATCAACGCCGATGCAAGGCGATATATATACGTGAAGTTACCACGTGGCAAGCACAGGTTAATTTCTGATTATTCATGTCTTGAACGTTAACACTGGCTGAGATAAAGTATTTACAGTTATAGGTCTGTATATTTTTCTAATTATATCAAGAAGGGCGTAAGACAATTTATTTTGTTATTTTGTTGAAACAACGTGCTTTATGAACCTGTTCAAGTTTGCAACTCATCTTGAAATTGTAATAAGTGATTAATTAGTTGACGAACAGTCTATGAATAACTATTTATTTAATTCTAAATTCTATACTGAAGGTAGTTTCAATGCATACTTAAATTTCAAAATATTTTTTAAATGGAGCATGTTGTGGTGTGTGAGTTATGCTGGAGTAAAAGGGGTATTGTGAATTACTGAACACTTGAGTAATTACCCATATATATAATTGTCCAGGGTTCCTGATTAAGTCGATCACCTGATTCGCTCCAGCTGGTGGCCGATCATCTGCCACCCATGCCATTAAACTAGTGACTTTCCGTGTTAGCCGCCGGGAGGACGAGATGGACAACACGATACAATTACCTCAGGTTTTGTGACGGACTATAACCAGGTGACATTTAAGCCTTTAAGAAATATTTTTGGCCGCTACAATGTAGAACATGTGATATTATTCCTGGAACAGCTCCAGTTAAAAGTTTCGTTTGTGCACAAGTCCAGCGGGACATTTAGTGGTTATAAATTTTGTCAGATTCATTTTACAAACGCTTACGCCCCCAGAGTAAGTGTAAACCCAGACGGGGTCATGCGTCACCCGATTTTGATGTTAAATTTTTCTCTTATTGCAAAAGTGTGCGCCACTGAATGTTACTGATTTGTATGGGTGTTAATTATGCTTGCATGGGTGCCGGGGTACTTTGTTGGGGATTTTCTTGATTATATTTATAGATCTATATGGGTTTTGGTTTTTTAAGATTATTTAAAGGTTTGGGGGTGCTTTGACTCACCCACCGTCACCTGTTGGTGCTTTCATCCACAGGTTTCTGACATGTTAAATTTTGTTACATCTGGTTCGGCGCATGGCCGTACCTGAGGTCAACCCAATTCTCTATGAACACCTCAAATATGTTTTATTAGGTTTTACATTATGAAAATTTTTTTTATTAAATTGTTATTATACATTTTATAGAATTTATGTTAGCTGTTTAATAATTCAGTAATAAGTAAATTTTCATAATTTTCTTTTACTGCCATAGCCAGTTCATTAATTGTTGAGTTGTTAATATGAGCACACTAACGGTTCTTACTTTTCAATTATAAATTTTATTATACATTTTATAAGACCGTGCAGTCATGTTGACCTTGCGATGGCACATTACTATTTGGGGGAACATTCCTAAATTTGGAATACTTGTAATAATTTCATTTGTCGTAACTCTGTTATAATCTGACGAGTTAATGGATTTGTTTTTTTTAATGAAAGTTTTTAAGGCTTGCTGGGCACTTTATCCGATTACGATAGCTTGGGATGGGGGTCTTGGTGACAGATACTGGGGTTATACTCTCCTGAGGTTTGGTGAAAAATATATATATATAGGCTGTCGGCCAGGTGAACATGTGTGTGTGGTATATATATATATGTGTGTGTTCTATGTGTATCTATGTCTAAGTATATTGATTGATGTTGTATTTATGTGTATTTATGAGAAATTATTGAATTATGAACTATGATGTTACATGTGTATATTTTCAGAATGATATAATGTCAGGGAGTGGAGTAGAAGTTTTTAATGAAGTTTTTTAATTCTCTTAAGTTTATATTGAATGTCAAGACTAGGAATTGCTAATAAAATTTGTTATTGTTGTTTAACCATCGAGTTTAATTGCAAGTCCCGTCCCACTGGACCCAGCGCATTTTTGGCTTCTCTAGGCCCTCCTCGGCCTAGTTTTAAATAACTAGTGGCCCCTCTTTCAAAAAAAAAAAAAAAAAATTTTTTTTTTATAAAGCATAAAACTAGAAAGAGGGGTTACAGCACAAACATTAACTACAACATGAAAATCCTACACGTACACACAGAAGGCCAGAAACCAGACTCTTTTGAACAACTAGAAATATACAAACACACAAAACGCATATAAACAACATCCTAAATGATCAGACACAATTTAAATCACACATACTATTTGAGCATAGTATACAACACACACACAAAACAACGATCTTTCGAACGTCGGCGACGTCACCAAAAGCAGAACGGACAGCGCTCCTAGCGGCAACCTCTGATGAAGCTCGTAACGTGCGAAAGCTAGTTAAGGCAGTAAGATAAAAATTTTTTTTTATAAAGCATAAAACTAGAAAGAGGGGTTAAAAATGGTAGCAGAGCGTGGTTTATTCTAGGGCCGAACCCTTGGGTCCTTGGGTGTGACGGGTCTTGCAAACTCGGAAATAGTTTGAAAAACTTCAAAACTTTGAAAATGAATACAGAGGTAGATGCAATGGCAGGTTTAGGATTTTATGTGTATATGTATTGTCAATGAATAATTGTTATTTGATTTGAAATTGTAAACCTGATGCCGCCACGTGGCATGCGTTTTAGTTGGGGTTTTTGTTGTTGTTGTGATTGGACCTTACCGGAGATCACGGGGGAATTGCCGGGGGAATGGGCTGCCTTATAAATAATAATGGAAGTAATAGCGCGTGGGGTTAGCACGATGCGGTATGGCCCGACCGGGAGTCGGTACCGTCACCGACAGGATTTAGTATCTGAAGTTTATAATAAATGTCTTTGTTGAAATGTTATATGTTGTGGTAGTTGTTCGGTGGTGTGGATTGTAGTTCTATGTTAGTGTCGGACGTGTTTCTCCTCTTGAGTGTGGTGGCTGACGGAGAGTTGGTTCTGGGGTGGATCAGGTTTTCGCAGCGCTAGGGAACCCGGAGGTCGCTCAAAGGAAGGATAGTACTTGAGTTTTTTCTGTTTTTGTGACTATGTTTTGTAAGTTAGGTTTGTGTTAGGTGTTTCGTGGGGATTATGTTTGGTGGTTGTGTGTTGTGAATTGTGCAATTCTGGCGGCGGTATGCTACCAGAGATTGCCCCACCCCATTTCAGGGGTTCTCCAGAAACTTTCGGTGGTGAATGGAGTTGATGAGGACCAGCTGCTGGTTTTCTTGGACCTGATCCTGCAGTTGGCAGATTTCCCGGGTGTGTCCGATGAGGAGGTCTTGTCCCTTATATACCCGTATTGCCGGGGTTCATTGGCCGGTCTGGTCAACAGCACTCTGCGTCGGGGCTGCAGTGTCGACACCTTCCATGGGGAAGTGTTGGATTTCTTCATACCCCATCGACGACGTTCCCAGCTTAAGTTAGATTTATTCTATCGCCTACAGGCCAACGGAGAGGCATTGGGGGATTTCGTGCACGATGTAAGGAAAGCTGCCCGTATATTAAGGTTGGGGTTGCCCGAGACGGAAGTCATACAGGTAATACGAGAAGGTCTGAATCCCCAAGAGAGATCCCGGCTGGTTTTCGCAGAGCCTCCACGTTCTTTTGCGGACCTGGACCGGTGGTGTGCGCATGCCAGGACTGTCCAGGCGAATGACGAGTCCCGGGGAAGAGCTGCTAAAGATGTCCAATACTCCAGTGGTTCATTAGGAAGAGCAAAAGAAGACAAACATGGTGGTTGGAGGAGAACCCAAGAGACGGTCAGAAAAACTGAGTATTCCGGAAGTAATGGTGGCTACAAGGGGGTGGCAAGTGGAAAGACGGTAACAACAGCTACAGCACAGAAAACAAAGAAGTATGAAATTAACAGGGGAAAAAGAAGTTATATCAGGGAACAAACATCGGCAAGTAGGGATCCTGTAGGAAGTCCTTATTCCTATTTGGAAAGAAAAGAAACTTTAAAGGTTCCAGAGGAAGTACCAGTGCCTAATAGAGTTGTGGATGGAGAAGGTGAAGAGAAAGAAGAAAAGCGGAATAACTTCTGTGGATTAATACAAGACGACAAGAAAACGTCTGTTGATATTGAATTGCAGGACTCAGAGAGGACGTCATGGTTGAATCCAGATGCCGCAGAATTGGTTCCGGTATCTCCATCTCGGTTCGTGAGGTATCCTGATCCTGTAATATCATCATCGCCTACGCCGGGATATGAGAAGTCACTTGATGGTGTAGCTTTACCATCGCCAGTAGAAATTAATTTAGTCATTGCACATGAACCTGGACAGCTGGATTCCAGGGTGGAAAATGTTGAGGACGTTGTAGCTGCTGAGAGTGGTGAAGGAGTGGAATCGAAGGAAGAGGCAGAAGAGCGGTCTGCAGATGCTGCACAGGGAAGTATAGTTGTAAGTGTTAGGGAGACTGAAGAGTCTGAGTTTGCAGATGGACACGGGGATGTCCAGGCTGCAAGTGTTTCTGAGGTTGCGGATGGACAAGGGGATGTCCATGCCGCAAGTGTGGTTGAAGGAGATGAGGTAGAAGTTGAGGAGAAATTTGGTTGCAGCGTCGTGGAGTGTGTGAGTGAGAATGATGTAGTGTGTGAAGATGTGCAGACGCCTTCTGTAAGTAGTGTCGAGGATTCCGAAGAACGGAAAGAAGTTTCAGGTGGACCAGGTGAGCAACTAGAGGAGGACGAGGATGTGCAGTGTTTAGATGGTGGTAGTGGACGTGATGGCGATGATGTTGATGATGAAGGTGTTGGTGAAAATGAGATTGGAGAAGAAATTGGTGAGGAGCTGAGGGAAGATGCGGTTGAAGATGGATCAGAGGAGCAACTGGAAGATGGTGAGGAGGTGCAGTGTCATGAGGTTGATTTGGATTATGGGGACGAAAAAGGGGAAATTGCGGAAGAGGAAGAAAGAGAAGCAGGGAAGGCAGAAGCAGAGGAGTTGATGATGAGGATAATCCAAATCGGGGTGAAAGTAGTGAGGTAAGTTGCCTTGTTTCTGATTCAGAGGAAACCAGCCAGTACAGCTCAACACGAGATAATTTCTCAGAGAGTGATGTCCGAAAGGAACGAGTACCTAAAGTCCGTCATAGAAAGGTGAGAAGAAGCGGTTAACGGGTAGCGGGTAGATGTTCCCCACAGTCCCAGTAGTGTTCATCTACTTCAGGGTTGCGCCCCTGCCCACGCGAGCCTTGGTTTCCTCCAGTCATTCTCCTTTTCGGAGGGAACCATGTCCTTACCCTTAGTCCTCGCTCTTGACCTTCAATGATCCTTGCCCCGTTTCATCTTCCAGATTTTCCTACCCCTCCCGTAAAAAAAAAAAACACGATTAGGAGTTAGAGAACCTTGCCAAAAGTGCCCTTGGATTGTCGTGGCCTTTGAGATCGTCAGTTTTCCCTGTCGGGTGAGGTTAGATGGAGTGATGGTATGCGGTTGTTGGTTGTTAATAGTTGTTGATGTTGATGTTGTTCATTGTAGGGTCCGAGCCATGCCGCATTCCCCGGTTGTTTACCATGGTGTTTATTTTGAGTTAAGACTGGGTTGTCTATATATATATATGGTGTATCGACGGTGCTGTGGTGAAGTAAACCTCCCCTGTTAGTTACGGTGTAATCAATTGTTAAGTAAGAGTAGGGTTGGATGTTCGCGTGCCCTTGGTGCGGTCCTCTCTGTCTGGCGAAGCGGGGCCGTCCGCCCTAGTGTAGGGATGTGGGCCAGCCATATGGCAAGGATGGAGATGCCCTGTTGGTGCATATGGCTGGTCGGTTCAAGAGGTGGACGAGAGGTAGTTCGGTCACTCACATACCAAGGTGGGTGATACCTTGTTGGGTCTTCGGACGGGTATGTGAGTGGGACAGGTAGAAGTGAGGTGATGGTCTCCGGAGAGGGTGACGTGTTGGGGCGGTCCCGTGGGATTGGCTTGGCGGAGAGGGTCGCATGGGGATGGCCGCAGTCTTCTGAGCCTCTGCCCTCCTGTGAGCCCTGAGAGCCATGACTGGGGAGGATGCCGATAGCAACTCGAGTATAGACTATAAGGGAGGTACACTGCAGGGTACACCTTTGGTTCTATTTGGGCAACCTTGTTGCCCTTTTGGAGTGGGGGTGTGCCGAGTTTTGGAAAAACTCGGCTGTTTTCTTGTTAACGATGTGACGGGTACTGCCGTACCCGTTAATTAATTAGCTTAGCGGCGCCTGCTCCGTTATCAATACGCTTGCTATGCCGATCCGCGCGCGCTCTGGGGTCGAGGCGGCATAGCATTTTTTCCGGCTCAAGTTGAAGCAGTTCACGTACAGCGCTCGACCTTGACTGTCCGTGCTCCTCCCGGCTGCCTTGAGATTTTGGATCTTGTAATTCATCTATCTACTATGCTTAGATAATCGCTACGTGACTCTCCGGTAAGTGTGTTTAAGGTATTTTACTTATTATTTGATAAAAAGAATTGTATTTTAACTTAAAATCAACGCCGATGCAAGGCGATATATATACGTGAAGTTACCACGTGGCAAGCACAGGTTAATTTCTGATTATTCATGTCTTGAACGTTAACACTGGCTGAGATAAAGTATTTACAGTTATAGGTCTGTATATTTTTCTAATTATATCAAGAGGGGCGTAAGACAATTTATTTTGTTATTTTGTTGAAACAACGTGCTTTATGAACCTGTTCAAGTTTGCAACTCATCTTGAAATTGTAATAAGTGATTAATTAGTTGACGAACAGTCTATGAATAACTATTTATTTAATTCTAAATTCTATACTGAAGGTAGTTTCAATGCATACTTAAATTTCAAAATATTTTTTAAATGGAACATGTTGTGGTGTGTGAGTTATGCTGGAGTAAAAGGGGTATTGTGAATTACTGAACACTTGAGTAATTACCCATATATATAATTGTCCAGGGTTCCTGATTAAGTCGATCACCTGATTCGCTCCAGCTGGTGGCCGATCATCTGCCACCCATGCATTAAACTAGTGACTTTCCGTGTTAGCCGCCGGGAGGACGAGATGGACAACACGATACAATTACCTCAGGTTTTGTGACGGACTATAACCAGGTGACATTTAAGCCTTTAAGAAATATTTTTGGCCGCTACAATGTAGAACATGTGATATTATTCCTGGAACAGCTCCAGTTAAAAGTTTCGTTTGTGCACAAGTCCAGCGGGACATTTAGTAGTTATAAATTTTGTCAGATTCATTTTACAAACGCTTACGCCCCCAGAGTACGTGTAAACCCAGACGGGGTTATGCGTCACCCGATTTCGATGTTAAATTTTTCTCTTATTGCAAAAGTGTGCGGGGCACTGAATGTTACTGATTTGTATGGGTGTTAATTATGCTTGCATGGGTGCCGGGGTACTTTGTTGGGGATTTTCTTGATTATATTTATAGATCTATATGGGTTTTGGTTTTTTAAGATTATTTAAAGGTTTGGGGGTGCTTTGACTCACCCACCGTCACCTGTTGGTGCTTTCATCCACAGGTTTCTGACATGTTAAATTTTGTTACATCTGGTTCGGCGCATGGCCGTGCCTGAGGTCAACCCAATTCTCTATGAACACCTCAAATATGTTTTATTAGGTTTTACATTATACAATTTTTTTTTATTAAAATTGTTATTATACATTTTATAGAATTTATGTTAGCTGTTTAATAATTGAGTAATAAGTAAATTTTCATCATTTTCTTTTACTGCCATAGCCAGTGCACTAATTGTTGAGTTGTTAATATGAGCACACTACCGGTTCTTATTTTTCAATTATAAATGTTATTATACATTTTATAAAATTTATGTTAGCTGTTTAATAATTCAGTTATAAGTAAATTTTTATCATTTCCTTTTACTGCCATAGCCAATGCATTATTTGTTGAGTGTTAATATGAGCACACTACCGGTTCTTACTTTCCAATTATAAATTTTATTATACATTTTATAAGACCGTGGAGTCATGTTGACCTTGCGATGGCACATTACTATTTGGGGGAACATTCTTAAATTTTGAATACTTGTAATAATTTCATTTGCCGTAACTCTGTTATAATCTGACGAGTTAATGGATTTGTTTTTTTTTAATGAAAAGTTTTTAAGGCTTGCTGGGCGCTTTATCCGATTACGGTAGCTTGTGATGGGGGTCTTGGTGACAGATACTGGGGTTATACTCTCCTGAGGTATGGTGAAAAATATATATATAGGCTGTCGGCCAGGTGAACATGTGTGTGTGGTACATATATATATATATATATATATGTGTGTTCTATGTGTATCTATGTCTAAGTATATTGATTGATGTTGTATTTATGTGTATTTATGAGAAATTATTGAATTATGAACTATGATGTTACATGTGTACATTTTCAGAATGATATAATGTCGGGGAGTGGAGTAGAAGTTTTTAATGAAGTTTTTTAATTCTATTAAGGTTATATTGAATGTCAAGACTAGAAATTGCTAATAAAATTTGTTATTGTTGTTTAACCATTGAGTTTAATTGCAAGTCGCGTCCCACTGGACCAAGCGCATTTTTGGCTTATCTAGGCCCTCGGCGCCTAGTTTTAAATAACTAGTGGCCCCTCTTTCAAAAAAAAAAAAAAAAAATTTTTTTTTTATAAAGCATAAAACTAGAAAGAGGGGTTACAGCACAAACATTAACTACAACATGAAAATCCTACACGTACACACAGAAGGCCAGAAACCAGACTCTTTTGAACAACTAGAAATATACAAACACACAAAACGCATATAAACAACATCCTAAATGATCAGACACAATTTAAATCACACATACTATTTGAGCATAGTATACAACACACACACAAAACAACGATCTTTCGAACGTCGGCGACGTCACCAAAAGCAGAACGGACAGCGCTCCTAGCGGCAACCTCTGATGAAGCTCGTAACGTGCGAAAGCTAGTTAAGGCAGTAAGATAAAAATTTAATAACTTTTATGTAAAACAATTGTGTTCCGCGTCAGAATTATTTTATAAGTTAGCATTCTAAGTCATGAAAACTCTACCCGATGATCAGAGTATGATGTCGTAACATTGCGGAAAACAGTCTTACAGTTTCAATTACATGAAAATTAAAGTGTCATATTTGTGAAAACAGTAAATCTTGAACAAACATAAAACACTTATTGTAAAAAAAACAAACAAATCGACAGTAGCCCTCATTACTCCGTCAAACTGAGAATGCAGAACATGCAAAGACGTACAAAATAAAAGTAAAAGGCTTAGCAGAAGTGATTAAAAACCAGTTCAGGAAGTGAACTCACTGACAGTCGACCACAAAAGATAATTTACAAAGCTTCAAAAACTGATTCATAAAGCTTCAATGATGGATGAACTCTGAAACATTGTTCCACGCATTGGAAACTCGTCACTACCGATTTTTAAAGAAGTCGTGTTGCTCTTAAACACTTTATCATGCTCATTCTGTCCCTTCTAAGAAACCCGCTGCCTTCTCATCCAGATGCTTTGTCTCCTAGGGGCATCTTATCGTTTTCTTCTCTTTATTCCAAGTGGTCCATTACCTAGAATCATATAGAGTCAGATTTCACAGATAGACTTTACATATTTTACATGGTTTCAGTCTAATAACCGATAAGGTTACTAATGTGGTTTTCTCATAATAGCAATAATTGTTTCTTGTTTCTCTTAGAATTAATGTCTTTTGCGTATTTTCCATTCATTGAGATTCTGCTACCCTGATATTGCAAGTTTTTAATTTACCTACAGCGGAGTACGCTTACCTGAAGATTTCAGAAAAAAGCAATTCTCGGTAATGTTTGTTAACATATAATTGACTCGACCGACAATATGTACCAGCATTCCTTTGTACAAATAAGCAGCTGTTTAGGCGTGTATATATGACTGCAAGTTGCTCAGCCCCTCAATGGCAGTTTATAATATTAATATATGCCTACACATACCTCGTCTAGAAAGACTTACAACACTAAAGCAGGTGCTTACTTTTACAAAGAAATGCAGGTAGGCCTATGGAGTCTATATTAACTTACTCGTGTCTAGCCCGTAATGAGCAACTCAAAATAAAAAGTACAAAATTATAATAAAATTGAGTTTTAGATAAAGTTTCGTAATTTCTGTTTAAGCCGCCTTAAAAAAGTACATATAAAAGACTAACATTTAGAAAAAAGCATTACCTTTGTATAGAAGACGAGTAATCGACTAACCCATTTTCGAGAGAAATAGTGTTTTGTTGCTGTCCTGCTAAAACGTGTATAAAAAAAATTTCACACACAAATTCATCATTGTTAAAAGTAAATTTAATGAAATTTTGTGTAGTGAGATTTTGAGTTATTAGAGATTTAAAAAATGTTCTGTATTCGATAGTTTTTTTAACGTTACATGTGTACTCCAAGTAGTACATTTTTGCCGTTAACGCGTGCATTTTAGTAGAAAAAATTGTATAAGGAAAAATTAGTTTTATTTTGCTTTGATCTGATACGTAGAATCTGAGGTATTTAAAATAATACTGCAAAAAAACAATAAAAGTAGCCATTTTATAAAAAATATTAAAAACATGGGTTTTGGTCTAGGGCCACGACAGAAAACTCACTGACTCTGTGATACCCAGGATGCGTTAACAAAAATATTTCCTTACCACAGAGAATTCCCACTTTACACAATTTTTAATAGGCACACTATAGATTCCACCTTTTAATAAGACTACGTCTCCGTTATCTACTACCACCATCACGTCTGATTTCATTCTGTACATTTTCGTGCCCAACCCTTGAAGTCTTCTTTCCATTACAGATCTCCTTTCCTTTCTGCATCCGTATATTACCGCCTCTTTTAAATAGAAAAGGTTTTTTCATTCGCAAATCTCAACACGATGATTATTTCACTCTTATTTTTGTTCATCTAAAATTCTCTTTCTTGAGAATACTGATGACCTGTTCAGTACATGTCAAAAAATAGCGGTGAATAGCACAACTTTGCTTAAACCATTTTTCTTATCAGAACCTCTGCTCCAGAGACATTATCGCACTATCGCCATTATAAACAGATGTTCGTTCTAACGTACGTCATAACATCTCTTCTTTAGATTGTTTACGGGAAACAAATCGCGGATTGTAAACATCATTGTTAGCAATAAAGAACACTATATCGCCACTACTTTGTCTATAAACAAGGACTACTTTGTCTATAAATAATACGTTTAATTATTAAACGTATAATTTAAAGTTATAAAGTGTTCATGCAGTAAATGATTATATTGTTATGTTCGTTAGCGTCAAGAGACTACAACAAATTTAGGGCCCGACAATGAAAGTAGTGAATTTGGTGTTGCGATGAAAATAAGAATCCGCTGAAAACAGCTGTTTGAATTAAAAATAAGAAAAAGGCAATCCTCTATGCTAGAACGGGCGAAATGTTTAATGTTAATTAAAACAAACTGAGAGTTAAATATGAAAACAGACGGATTATATCTTTATTTTCTGTCTATCCTTAAGATTGTAGAGGTATCCGACTACGGAATCGCCGTATGGACACTTATCCAGTGTTTGTATTAATGCATGGGACGCCTTATCTTGCTTGGAAGTAAAGGCATGGCATTTTATTCATTCGATCATACCGCAGAGAGCGAGAGCGAGAGCGAGAGAGAGAGAGAAAGAGAGAGAGAAAGAGAGAGAGAGATAGAGAGAGATAGAGAGAGATAGAGAGAGAGAATAGCTGGCTAGCTAGCAACGTAGAGAAACGACGCAGTAAAGAAATGAAGACCGAGATAAGATCATGAGGTAAGAGGCAGGATGGTCAGACATAAGCTTATTAACTAAATTGTAGTTCACTATGAAGGAGCCCATAAAGCCGCCAAGTCTTTCAAAACTGATCCAAATATTTGAGAGCCTAAAGAGTTAAAAAATAGGCTTACTCTTAAGACTCGTACCTTTCAGAATCCTCTATGCCGCACCAGTGACATGCGTACGAGTTGATCAATAAGGCAGCGAGACAACAGATTGTGGTCAATGATGAGTGAGACATAGTGCTTTAAAATTGGTTCAGCTTATTGCAGAGCGTGCGAAAATACGTTGCGGTCTTAGCAAGTACTTTACTGGCAGGAGTTGTACCAGTGCTTAAATGCTAATGAATATCTTTTACATAACCATAGGAAAGCCTGATTTCAAGACTCGATAAAAAAGTGATAGAGAAGCGATTCATAAGAAAGCGTTGGACCAATGATGCAGGCTTCATCTGATTCCACCTTTGGACAAATTGAGACACGAGAAGTAGATTTCAACCTAATACAGGCCCTAATGAGACAAACGGTAGCTTTAACTCTTACTTGAAAAGTTTTAATAAAATTAATAAAGAAAAACGTATTATTACAAACTTCAAGAGGATAATGGAAATCGTGTTGTTTCACTATTCAGCGAGAACTAAACGTAGAAAGGCTTCTGATAATCACGACTATGGCAAAAAAAGTGACTGAATAAGTGACACAAGAAAAACAAAACTGGAAAATCATCGAAGGATTCTTGAAGATAAGTATCCAAAGCAAAGGAAAAAAATAAGAAGTCCAAGTAGTATGTATCCTAAAGAAATTGAAATAAGGTAGGCGTCGGCAGTGTGTGCTAGAACGGAGGAGTGTTTACAGGCTGGAAGAGATTTAGTAGGTATCGTGAGTAGTTCCTCCAAACACGGAGAAGCACGTCGCTGCTGATGGCCAATACGGGACGCTAAAATAACTCACGCAGGAAGAGAATTCTTTTGCAGACTATCTAGGAAAGAATGAACATAAATTATTTGACTGCCGAAATAAGGACCCGGTAATATACTGTAAATAAATGCGACGATGTGCGTGAATTAATAAGTAAAATGAAAACTTTCTTAAAAAAAATGTAATACAAGATATATACAATATTATATATAGTGTTACGACGGTCTACTCGATCGTCGTAGGTACAGTGGAAACAAAATAAGTACAAGACACCAATTAAGTCACTAATCACACCTTTAATTGTTACAGTAAAACAGTTCGTAATTAACAACACAGTCTCTACAACAAATCAAATGAAAATTGTTCATACGCAATAAAATGTCCACTAATATTAAAACTCAACTGTATTACAATTATACCGTCCGAATGTAAAACGCAACACTTCACTAATAACTACTTGCACGTACACAGTAATAACCCGAACCGCTCTGTAAATATATCGCACTAATACTCTCGAACCGCACAGTCAAAAATCTCGCATTGAACTGAAAACTAAGGCCGCGACGCGATGTATTTATAGTTACGCTCACACACCAGAAGCTTCCAAACTGCGTCTTATCTCTCGCGAACTACGTAATTGCTACGGCCTTGACACAGTCGAGAAAATTCTCGCAAAATGCGTCTAGTAGCACGTACACCACACGCTTACATCGAGATCTTTCTGGCGCATTCGATAAACGCGTAGATTTTTCTATGCTGTCGTAGCACTGCCCCCTCCTTAACCCTGTTCGTCCCGAACTGGCAAAGCGTCTTCGAAGTAACACTCGACCAGGCGATCTAGGTGGCCATCCTTGCGAAGGGTAATTTTCCCGTTCTTCGAATTCAGTCTCGTGTGATCCGAACATCACGTTCAGAGGAATGCAAATCTTTCGCGCAACCACTAGCTTCGCTGGAATCACTCTCGTTGCGTCATGTACTAATGACCTAAATACCACTGGCTGATCCAAGTTTGTTTGGTTCTCGTCAACAACCTCTTGCGTAACCTCATCTTCAGCCACTTTACCCTCGGGCGCTTCTATCAGCTCAGGAACAAGCAAGAGTTTTGTCTCGACACCCATAGTTGGCTCTCCAATCACTTCTTTTGTCGTTATACTTATTTGTACTTCCTCTGCTAGTTCTTCCTCCATTTCCGCTTGCAACAGGGAGGTTTCCTCTTGACCAGACTTATTGAATTTTTCTTCGACTAATGCCACTCGCTTAATCGAATGGTTGGTAGACCCTGTAATTTTAGCCATAGAAAGCTTTATCTTCTCTTGGCCAACTTTCAGGACATTCTCTCTTAAGTCCACAACGAATCCGTAGGCATTCATAATGTCCGTGCCAAGAATCACTTCATCGACAATGTCTGCAACGAGCATTTGGTGGCTAAACTCAAGAAGACCCAGGCGTACACGTACGTCTACCTTTCCTAGCACCTTGACGGGGCTTCCAGTCACAGTCTGTATTGTACAAGAGCTAATTAGAGGATGGCGGTTACTGACTAAGTCAGGGCGCACAATGGACACTGTTGCGCCCGTATCAACTGTAAATGATGTTGGTTTACCATCCGCAAATCCATTAACAATAAAGTTTCCACTGGTCTTATGTAGCGTGGAAACTGTGTGCTGTTCTGGGGCTTTACTTCTCCAATTGGTGCGATCACTTCCTTCTCTCGGTATTTTCTTCTCCCAGCAGTCTACCTGTAGATGACCACGTTTCCCACAGTTGTAGCACTTCGGTCTTCTGTTTTTGTCCTTTGGTTCGAAAGATCGTTGTGGTGCTGCTGACTTCTTAAACTGTTGTTTCTGAATCGTCTCTTTATGACGTCCGCTATGACGATACTGTGGTATTGGATCCGTTTGGCTACAACGTGATGGCATACTTTGATTAATGTAGGTCGCCGACTTGGCAGCTTCAAAACGGAGAGCATGAACAAGAGCGTCTGATTTATTATCATGCCGAGCCATTCTTAACACTTGTTGTAACTGACGATCTCTGATACCGTCAATAAACATAATGAGAGAAATCCACTTCCGGAAGTCCTCCGATTCTTCGGGATAAGCCAATCTCGTCAGTCGGTCGATATTCGCTTCAAACTCTTGAAGGCTCTCCCCTGAACGCTGTCGCCTCGCTTTAAGTTTTTCACGGTACACTTCGCACAAATGCTGGTCACCGTACAGTAATTCCAGAGCTTTAGTTAATTCGGCATAGACGTTCTGACTGTTAGATGGCACTTTGTGTATTACGTCTGCGGCAGGTCCTTTTAACGCAAGAATGAGTGAGAGGCCTTTCTCTTCTTCCGTCCAGTTACTTAAGCGAGCGGCAGCTTCAAATTGGCGATGATAAGTTGCCCAGTGGGTGCTTCCATTAAATGATGGGGCCTTTGCAAATATTGACCCTACTTCAGTTAATAGCGTTCTTTGATTTCTCTGATATTTTGAATCTTCTAAGCTTGACATACTTGTTTTCATAGTTGACACAGATTTTTCTATTTCAGATATTCTGTCAACTTGTTTGTTCAGCTCACCGTTTAACAGGACAAATTTTGCAGTGGTATCCTCTTGTATGAACGTCTTAACGTCGTCTGCTTGACGGCTAAATTCTTCTTTTTTTCGTCCCTCTGGTGTTTCATTTTTACGATTACGTTTTTCTGCTTCTTCTCTTTCCTGTCTTCGTTCTTCTTTTTCTTGTTTCCGACTTTGCTGTAGCATTGCTCGGAATGCTTCTATCATCTGACTGGTATCCATTTTATTAATTAATTACGAACTACACTCGTCTTGTACAAAGTATCCACTGTTTCCACTGTTAACCGTTCTATCCCACTTCTGACACCACTGTTACGACGGTCTACTCGATCGTCGTAGGTACAGTGGAAACAAAATAAGTACAAGACACCAATTAAGTCACTAATCACACCTTTAATTGTTACAGTAAAACAGTTCGTAATTAACAACACAGTCTCTACAACAAATCAAATGAAAATTGTTCATACGCAATAAAATGTCCACTAATATTAAAACTCAACTGTATTACAATTATACCGTCCGAATATAAAACGCAACACTTCACTAATAACTACTTGCACGTACACAGTAATAACCCGAACCGCTCTGTAAATATATCGCACTAATACTCTCGAACCGCACAGTCAAAAATCTCGCATTGAACTGAAAACTAAGGCCGCGACGCGATGTATTTATAGTTACGCTCACACACCAGAAGCTTCCAAACTGCGTCTTATCTCTCGCGAACTACGTAATTGCTACGGCCTTGACACAGTCCGAGCGCGCGAGGGAAGCCCGGCACAGTCGAGAAAATTCTCGCAAAATGCGTCTAGTAGCACGTACACCACACGCTTACATCGAGATCTTTCTGGCGCATTCGATAAACGCGTAGATTGTTCTATGCTGTCGTAGCAATAGTGTCAAATTCGAATTAATTTGTTAATTGATTTCAAATCTCTGAAGATACTGATGTGTTCAGTGAAACGTACGCCAGGTAAATTGAAACGATAAAATATAATACTTACAACTACTTGCAGAAGAAAGTATATTTGATAATGTATATAATGTTATAGTGTACAACAATTACTGCAAGAGACATTCGAGTTACTTACATAGGAATTATATACATATAGTTATAGATATTTTATGTTATTATTAATAATAACAAAACTTTTGAAAAGAACATATTTTTATTATTTTGTCCACTACAATGTTTCAATAGTATTCAACTATCATCAGATATAAAATTAATGAATATAAAAATTGTTTAAATCAATTGCCAAAACAGTAGTTTTACATGTACACTAAATTTCATGTTCATATGTGTATATAAAATATGTTATATAATTTATTGTAAAATATAATACAAATACGTACTATTTTATTAAACTAGTAATTTTGAAAATATTTTCATTTTTTATATTAATCTGAATTTGTTTTGGAATTAATTTATTACTTGTTTTATGTTTAAATATTTCTAAATTTTAAATATTTCAACACCGTAATTCATATTTAAAACCAGATATATACAAATCAAATTTGGCTAGACACCCAATCAAAAACAAACACACATTTCCAAATTTAAATAACATTACTTTATTAAAACATATTTCCAAAGGTCCAAAAATGACCTTATGGGAAAATTTAGAAATATTTAAACATAAAACAAGTAATAAATTAATACCAGAACAAATTCATTATAATAATAAAAATTATAATATTTTCAAAATTACTAATTTAATAAAATAATAAATATTTATATTATATTTTACAATTAATTATATAATTTATTTCATCTAAAACATGAAATTTAGTCTAAATATAAAATAGCTCCTTTGAACAATTGATTGAAACAATTTTTATATTTATTAATTTTATATCTGATGATGATAGTTGAATACTATTGAAATATTGTAACTCACTCACACAATAATAAAAATAAATTCTTGTAAAACATTTTGTTATTATTAATAATAATATAAAATATATATAGCCTACAAGAAAAATATGAGCATTTATAATATAGTAATAGGTATGATATTAATTACTTAAAAACCGATAGTTTTTTTAATTATGGTTGTTTCCTTGCTAGAAAGAAAAAAAAATGGCAGGGAAAGGTAATCCTCCTGGCGTGAGGAAAAAGTTGAGAGAAATGTTGCAAGCAGTGGAAGCGTTCTCTTAGCGAAGAAGGCGATAAACAAAACGCGGAAAGGTTGAACGTGAACGAGGAGTGAAACTAAAACTACTCCAAGAACGAGAAGGAAGGGACAAACTATCTCAGCTGACACCATCGCTTTCGACACACTACACCAGCCAGGTAATTAACGAAACAAAAATAAAACGCTTTTAAAAGATTTCAGCTTTCGTCGTGACTTTGACTTAATTTAAAAACGATTTATTTATTGTTAAAACGGACTATATTAATATTCCTAAATGACAACATTATAATTTAAAAGTCGTTGCGCAAGCTGGCAGTTGGGTTATTACATTAGCCTTGTTTGTGTAAACAATATTTACTCTCCGGTATTAATAGACTTACAGCCCCCCGCGGTGTTCAGCTTCTCACCTCACCTCCCATTGTTGTTGTTCTCTGTCATAAGGCTTAATTTTCTTACTGATTTCTTCCTCTAACAGTTACCAAACTCGTTCGCGTCACGAATGGTGGCTGTGTTTCTCTAGTTGTAATTTATGCTCTGATATCACTGAGAAAAATAATGTTACCGATGTCTTCTGAATCGATTTTTTTTAATACGTCGATAATAATATTTTCAAATAATAATATTGTATAGTTGATTTCGATTAATTCACACGAGTAACACACTCTCCTGAATAGTGTAGAAATATCTGCATTAATGGTAATAAACAGAATGACAAAAATTCTCCAAGTATCACATAAGTATCACATCAAGAAAGATAATCAGAAACATAGGGAATTAGAAAACACGGGTAATATTCTAAAGTAAGTCGCAGATTTACTTTACACAAGTACATAATTAAAGTATTGTTCAAAATATATAAATTAAAATTATCACATTTATGCAAGTAAACTTTAACGTTTGCAATTTTCAGCAACAGTGGTTCGCGAAGTGTAGGTTGGCAGTCACCAAAGAAAAACTGTGCAAGTCACAAAAGTGTATTAACCCGCAATGTCAAATATTTAAAACCAATTTATATGAAATAAAAATCGCAGTTGGTGTTTGAATGAAAGGAGTAATAATTATTTTTGATCAAAATGTTCGAAGACATTTTTTCAGCTATCAAAAATTGTCAAGAGACATTTGATGAGTTTTGTAACTGACTGTTTGTGTGAATTTGCTGTTAGGACGTTAGTATTTAAAAAAAATAAGTTCAGGAATAATCTTTTTAGTAGATTATCGTTTGAAATTGAAACTATTAATTAAAGGCTTAATAAAAAAAGTGACTTACTGTTTGTAGTTCCCTGTATCACTTTGTGTATAAAACTATATGACGATGTAGTGTGAATATTGTTTTGTATGTTATATTAATGGTTTTTGTTATTACTGAATAATATTTCAAATATGTCTTAATTTTAATAACACAAGTTTTTATTTGGATTAAAATGACGTCATTTCTTCATTGCTGAACTATTCATTATAAAATAACAGTCTATCTAAAGCCAGAATAAAATTACAATACTATTGGTGGGTTACACGCTTCTGGTTTGCAACGCTCTTCTGTGAACGTTCGACGACTAAGGTGTGAAAATGAAACTATTTTGATACCTTTAGCTAAAAGAAAATATATAACAAGTATATTTATGTTTTTATCCTAGATTCTATAATCGTTTACCTACCGAAAAAAAAAATAAAATATCGGTATGGAGAACCATATATGACTTCCATATTCTAAGATTTATTTTTAAAATCATTTTCGAAATGAAATATTACCATAGAAACTACTTCTTTCTACTTACTGCTTCAGCCTTAACCACAGTACTGTGGTCACTAACATATACCACCTCACGTTATCGCACTCGATTTTCACTGATGATGGAAGTCGATGGCATTGCCGAAACGTCTGGTTTTGTAGAACACATTGGACTACGGCCAAATATCCCGGGAAGGAATTTTAACAAAAACTACTTCTTTGTTGCCGATAACGTTGTACACATATATATAAAACATATGCATAAAATTAATGGCTTGTATAAGTTAATGATTGATCTCCATTAAGTAGTGCTCAGGTTTCCAAAGTTTTAATATTATGATGTCTGTAATTAAAACATCAGAGCAGGTTTAGTGTGTATTAGGGTACACCGTGGACAAAAATTTTCAACATTTCCTTTTGAGCGTTGCTTAGAGTAAAGCTGCGAATCTACAGTGTACGTTTCACAGAACAAACACGCGAAAAAGAAGGAGCGCTCCGAAGTCACTCATGGACCCTCAGCATCTTGCAGAGGGTTCATTCCCTAAAGACGAAAAGTCTGTCTATGAATCGTTCCTCTGTAAACACGTGCAGTTACACTGCCCAGCGATCCACAGGAAGCAAATCGCTATCCACGCTGGACACTTTTTCGGCTTGCACGGGTTATGTTGGTATGGGTTTCGGGACTTTCCATTTAAAAAGCGTGCAAATGTAAGAAAATAAACATGAATGAGGCCAGAAATACGCGAATTGTGTGTGTGTGTGTGTGTGTGTGTGTGTGTGTGTGTGTGTGTGTGTGTGTGTGTGTCTTCCCTGCCTTTTTATTGCGGTAGTCGTAATAATAAAATGGAAACGTAAACATTACATAACTGAGATATGCTTGCCTGCCACGAACGATATATTTTCTCTCATACATGATTTACATTAAAATGAAAAAATTATAATTTTATTGCCTGGCAACAAAATTATTTTATTTTTAACAATTACCATTGTTTGAAAAAGATTAAATGAATTTTCAAGTACTTGACTCTTGTTAAAACGTAAAAGGTTGCAGGTAAACTACCCCTTCCCCTTAACCGATCTTCACCAAAATCAAAAGACCTTGAGTTCTCTACAATTCAGTGACGTATGCAAAAAATTATTTGATTTTGTTTGAATATGCGGCAGTTATCGTTCGTCATAGAAAAAAATTACCCTTGTTAAAACGTAAAACGTTGCTGGTAAACTACCCCTTTCCCTTAACCGATCTTCACCAAAAACAATAGATCTTGAAAACTCTACAATTCAGAGTGGCATGCAAAAAATTATTTGATTCTGTTTGAATTTGCGGCTGTTATCATTTGCCATAGAAAATACCCTTGTTAAAACATAAAATGTTGCAGGTAAACTACCCCTTTCCCTTAACCGATCTTCACAAAAAACAATAGGTCTTGAGAACTCTACAATTTAGGGGTGTATGCAATAAATTATTTGATTCTGTTTGAATTTGCGGCTGTTATCGTTTGCCAAAAAAAAATTACCCTTGATAAAAAAAAACTGTTGCAGGTAAACTACCCCTTTCCCTCAACCGATCTTCACCAAAAACAATAGGTCGTGAAGATCGGTTAAAACAACGTTAAAACAATAATCGTTTGCCATAGAAAAAAAATACAGACACACAGACACACAGACAGACACACAGACAGACAGATAGACAGATAGACACACAGACACTTTTCGAAAAAAGACTTTTTTCATGTTTTGAGTGTAGTACAATCAGAATCTGCAATAATCTCGAACACGATTTTTTTTTTCCATCACCATACTTCCATTTCCTTAAGGAATATGGAAGTAAAAACAAAACAATTTTTCTCAAACGCTTGAAATCTTGGCTAATGAATAAGAAGGTCAGTTGAGTACGTTTATCATCCTGCATATCGTTAATAATTTTTTTTTAAAGAGTATAGCTAGATTTAGTTGTGGTGTAAAAGTATCCATGATTTGTTTATAACTAAAAATTGTTAACAATAACATAATAATTTCATTTCATTTGCAAAGAGTATATCAGATTTAGTTGAATGTGAAAGTGTTAATTTTATGTTGAAAATTGTAATATCTGCCAAATATTAGGTTAATTATTTTACATTCTTAATAATAATTGTTAGTATTATATTTTAGTTGTAACCATCGATGTGAAGTAAGGTTAAAAAGGATTATTTCAGTTGGGGTTAATTTTGAAATGTTAAGGATCTATTTTCTAGTATATGTTAGTATTTAGTGTAGTCTGTGACTATGATTGTTTTTGTTGAACTAAATATATAACAAGGGCCTTAATAAACCTTAACTTGTCACTGCTCACAGTATGTGGTGAGCAGGTAATTCCTAGTACTGTGAATGTAATGAACATCCTAAATTTTAATAATGAGAATATAGATATTATTATTATTATATTGTCAGTTTGTAAAACAAATTTTTCAAGCTGCATCATGAAACGCCAATATCTTTTCTCCTCAAGTCTTTGCTCATGGATTCTTTAGGTGTCCGATGGATATCTTCTGCAACGCCAGTTCTTTAGTCGGTTAATAGTGACGTCCTCCTTTAATAGCTTAGTCCTAACTTTGCTCGAGGCTGTACTGGTGATCTGAATTTCCCTCTACTTTGCTCTCAGTGGGTGTAGTTCACCACGCTGAGTGACGTACAAATGGACTAAAGACGAAAAAGATGAACTAAATTTATAAACATTACCAGTTATGTAGTAAAAATCAAATTACTATTTACTGGTTGAAACGAAATATCACTAAAGTAGAAATAAAAATGTACAATCGTTTATCATATGACTGTGTAGTACTGATGTTTGGTGAAGTTTCAACAACAACATTATAAAGTCTCAATCACAAACCATGTTTAAGCCAGCTGTCTCGACCTCTTGTCAGGGATGTGAGACATTTTAAGAAGCGTCAGCCAACTACGTATTCATTCTGAACTGAGTTACTAGTTAAGTAATCAGTATGACTGTACACTTGTTTGCATAGTTTTTATGTTGGATTTCGGCAACGGTGGTGGGCGAGGGGTAAGACGCATACAATGGTTGGGAGTCGCCAAAGAAGAACTGTTCGATACATAAAAATATAATTAACCTGGAGTGTCAAATATTTAAAAACAACGTATATGGAACAAATAATCGCAGTTGATGTTTTAATGAAAGGAGTAATAACTTTTTCGGATCAAAATGCACGAAGAAATTTTTTCAGCTATCAAACAATTGACAAAAGACATTTGATGATATTTGTAACTGACTATTCGTTTGAATTTGCTTTTAGGACGATAGTATTTTTAAAAAATAAGTTCAATATTTTTTATAAATAACTACAAATTAAGATGACTACAAATTAATATCATGAAAACTTTATTCAAAACTCGATTTTAAGTGATTATCGTTTCGATATTTTTCCGTTCGGAGAAGACTAACTGGAGTAAATTTCTGCCTTCATTCGACTTATTACATAACAGAACTAGAGTAGTTATTATGTCCTTTCTTGCAGTTACTAGTTCATATAAGCTTGTTATTTGCTTTGCGAGTATGGAGGAAATGTCAAGCAGTTACATAATTACGTGTAATAGTAGTAGCTTGTATACAGTCGCAAAAATAATGTCGTAGTACCATCTGAATGGCGTGTTATAATTTCTGAGTAATAGATAAACTGTCCCATTTAAACGTGTTTAATCGTGTTGGTCTGTTGTTAGTGCCTCAGATGTACTTTTAGTGTTATTTAATATTACGTTTTACATTACGTATTACGTTTTTATTCCGAAGACTCCTTGAATGAGAAAAGATTGTCGATTCCAGTGACAGTTCACTGAAAGTTTGCAGTGACAGTTCAGTTTCATAGACCTGATCGAATTTTTGTTCCAAAATTAAAAAATTATATGACATCAGTTGGTACTTTTTTAACATTTTAAATAAACACTTCGCACTATTTATCACAAGCAGAGCAAGTGTTAACTACAAATTAACATAGTATTGTTTCATGACTAACCAAAGGAGCTTCTTGATTATTGCAATAGTTTAAGGTAACAAATTGGAAAACTTGTTTTATAAATATTATACTGAAGCTATGAAAGTTATTTTTGTTACTAAACTTATTTTGAATTTCCCATTTTTCAGTAAAATAAATATTAATATATTTTTATTAATTCCTGTAGATTTGCTAAGCAATTGGAATTATTCAAAGATTTTAGTTTTGTCTTCTCACAAAAAATTTACAAGGTGCTTTAAATAAAGTATAAACAAATGGTCTGAACAGCAAATAACTTCACGTAAATTTAGGCCAATAAATTTTTCTAATCTACTTAATGACCATTGTTTCCAGTCCTCTTCTGACGACAGGAGGTACTGTCTAGCGTGTTCTGTGCAATAATTTTATGTCGACACTAACGATTGTTAGGTCTAATACAAAAATATTGTTTTATAAGAAGTAATAATATTTTGTACCTACGTTGTGGATAATATCCCAAGGTATGAAACAAACAGTGTCTTTACATATTGATTAATATGATAATAAAAGAAATTACACAAAACCAACGACTGTTAGGAAAAGCAGAAATCCAACGCTTGATGTGTGTATGCCGTATGTGTATGTATTAGTCATACAGATAATCCTATAGATTTCTGTTACTTCTCCATGAACCTGTAACGTAAATCAAGGAGTTACGAATAGTTAATTAATAAATTGTAAATATCTGTAGTACGACACGATAAATTATTTTGTGTATTATTATTATATATTATTATAATATCAGGACGCGGTAGATAAAGAAATAAAAAAGATGGAAGAGTGTGGGGTAATAGAACGTGCAGCAAGTCCGTATATCAATCCAATCGTAACCGTCATTAAGAAAGATCAGTCGGTGCGATTATGCTTGGATGCTCGGCGTATCAATGCGGTGACAGTCCCAGATTATGAAGGGTCAATACCAATAAGTGAAGTGTTGGTGAGCTGCGGGAACATTAAAGTGATGAGCAGTATCGACTTAACAAGTAGCTTCTGGCAGATGCCGCTAGCTGAAGAATGCCGTGATTTTACTGGATTCTTATATAAGGGACGTTGCTACCGTTATACAGTTACTCCATTTGGGTTAAAAACCAGTTTAGCGAGCCTGACCCGAGGACTGGACCATGTATTGTCAGAGGAGGTAAAAAGATTCACTATCATTTATGTCGACGATTGTTTGTGTGTATCCGGAAGTATCGAGGAACATCTAGTCCACCTGCGGTTGTTACTGGAAGATCTAAAGAAGGCCAACCTCACCGTTAATTTGCGTAAGTCTAAGTTTTTCAGGGAGAAAATTGAATATTTAAGATATGAATTATCAACCAAAGGTATCAGTGCTTCAGCAGATAAAGTAGCTGCAATAGTAGAATTTCCAAAACCGAAAAACCCGAAACAACTGAAAGGATTCCTAGGGTTAACGAACTTTTATAATAAATTTACCAGTCGATATGCCGAAGCAACACGACCACTTCTACAACTATTGAAGAAAGAGGTGAAATTCAAATGGACCAGGGAGTTGGACGAACAGTTTGAAGAAGTGAAGCAATTATTTGTGAACACCGTAATGCTTAAACATCCCAACCCTAATAAACGATTTTATAGGTATGCTAGAAAAGATGCTAGTAAATACGCATTAGGAGGTCAACTATACCAGATTGATGAAGACAGTTGAACGATAATATTTTAAAAGATTGAAAGTAAGACGGCTTTCTTACTTGATAATTTAATAGCCTCTGGTGAGCTCTATAGCAGCAGCATGCAGAATTGCTAACAAGACATAAATAATATGAAAATGACTTACAGTAATCTCACGACTGGGTTGATCCTGACACTCAAGGCAGGATAGACTGGTTGGGAAAAGGATAGGTTACATGTACGGAGTTCTACCTGCCGAGGAGTCCCGACCCGTGGATGTTGACACTGAGATGGCTGGCGTGCGACAAAAGCTTCAGGTCCAACTGCATGTATGGACCCTACAAAACCCATAGTGCCAACTTTGGAAAATGAAAATGATGACCGGTTCGATCCGAAATATCGAACAACAGTCAAATCGGGGTAATCGCATTTACCAGTCGGCTTTCCGAGGTGCGGAATTGAATTACTTTACGACAGAATTGGAACTGTTAAGTGTTGTACATTGCCTTAAAAAATTTAGGACATATGTGTTAGGACGTCCGCTCACAATTATCACAGATAATAAAGCGCTAACGTTTATGCAGAAATGCCAATTGCCATGTTCGAGAAGTACGAGGTGGATACTTGCTATTCAAGAATATGGTTTCGAAATAATGCACTGCAAAGGAAGCGAAAACATAGTGGCTGACATAATTAGGCGATAGCCAGAAGATTTTTAAGAGGAGATGCGAAAGGACGGTAACGAAGAACTGGAGATTTGTGCTGTAGATATCAGACTAAGTAAACAATTAAAGAACCAGTTGACGAACATATCTCAAAGCCAGCAAAAGGATCAGAAGTTAAAGGATATTATAGACAACTTACAGAACGATACAAATAACCAACTACATAAAATATACAAGTGGCATAACAATAAGTTATATCGGAAGGAGAAGAAGAGATGGAGAATAATGCTCACGAAGGAGATCGGCGAAGGAAATCCATGAATCGTATGGACACTGTGGAGTAAGAAGAACTTACGAACTATTTAAGGAATATTTCACAGGAGATAATTTCTACAAATTTACAAAACAAATGATCTAATATTACCGAGAGAAAAGGGAGAACTAGTCAGTATGGACTACTACGGACCACTGTTAACTTCAACAAGCGGGGTAAAATATATATTAGTAGTAGTTGATAATTTTACCAAGTACGTTAAATTATACACAATGAAGAAGGCGACAACGGCCATCACATTGAATAAATTAAAATTGTATATACAAGAAGTGGGTAAGCCAAAATCAATATTAACTGATAATGGTACCCAATTTACCAGCAAAGTGTGGGTAAGGAATTTGGAGAGTCTAGGAATCAAACCTAAATATACAGCCATCCGAAACCCATGTGCAAATTTGGCTGAAAGAATAAATCGGCAATTAGGCAATATATTTAGAGTAATGATAGGAGGACACCATACAAAATGGGCGAAATATGTTAAGATTGTTGAGAGGTGCATCAATGAAACTTACCATGAAACAATTGAAATGACGCCATATCAAGCTCAGTGGGGTCGAAAACCGAAAAGAGCGTGGGAGTCATACGTGGACCGGGAGTTGATGAAAGAAGAGATGAAGAATCACCATAGTGAATTATACCAAAAAATAAAAAGAAAGGGTGAACGACGAGCAAGGAAGAAGAATGAAGAAAGCAACAAATTGAAGTTTAAGGTGGGAGACTTAATCTAGTAAGAACAAACCCAATCTCAGATGCGATAAACAAGGTGACAGCAAAATTCTGCGAACTGTACGAAGGCCCATACAAGGTGACCAACATCAAAGGAGAAGCAACGTACGAGGTATCAGAAGTCAACGAGCCTGAAGCAGTACGGGGTATCTTCAATGTGAGGCAGTTAAAACAATACCACCAAGGATAAATGGGAGAATGAGAAATGGGAATTTGTAAATGCTAAAAGGGTTCTAATATGTAATTGTCAAGATGTTAAAAAAAAAAAAAATCTATATGTAATCTATATGTTTGGGAAAATGATCAATGGAGATTTAAAATAAATTTAAATTTCCTTAATGACAAAATGTAATGGTGTTATAGATTAAGAACTCTATGTAATAGTCATAAGAATTTAGTGAAAGTAAATATATATTGGTAAAAGCGGAAGCAACAGATAGAAACAAGTAAAGTGTGAACTAATGTTATGGGGTGTGAATGACCGACTGTTGTTGACAAACCAGCAGGTAGAAAGGGAAAGTGAGACAATGGGGTGAAACCGGTCTAACTGGAAAATGGGTCATTCAAAGCAATGTAAACAAACTATGTTTAAAGAAAGTGCGTGTAGGCTTAGAGGCATACAAAATGATTTATGCGAATTCTAGCAATAATTATGGACAAGTCATTTTGGGGGACAATGTAACGTAAATCAAGGAGTTACGAATAGTTAATTAATAAATTGTAAATATCTGTAGTACGACACGATAAATTATTAAAGTTAATATAAGATTGTAATATTAGTAGTAAGAAAGTATGAGAGATTTTGTACAGTGTACTAGTTATGTAAGCGGGTAGCTAAGGCGTGAACGCGACACACTTCACCTGGCAGATTAGAAATGTATTGTACATCCAAACTTTCTATGTCGTAAAAATATAAAATGCTTTGTTTGCACAAACCAGCAAAAAACGCGATATACCGTTAGAAAGAGGGTGTATCGGCCTTCAAAAATACAATAGTTAACATACTGAAACGAGGCGTGTGTTTTAGAAAGCAGATTTCTCTTTTTACGAGTTAACGGCTGTGCGGGAAAATCTCAGCGCCGAAATCAGTAGCCAATAAGGAATAGCGTCATCGTTGCGCGCGAGAATTTTGCAAGTGATGACTGGATATTTTCAAATTTACCGGCGACACTTTCAAAATGTGACCAATGAGGGTTATTAGAAGAGTGACAGCAGAAAGGGAAGTTTTGAAGAGGCTATAAATGTGACGCAGAAGAACAAGGCAGTGAAAGGCAGTTAAACTCAAAGCCAAAGTCAGTTGGAGGCACTCAAACTCAAACTCAGACTCTCAAACTCAAAGTCAGTCAAAGGTCGGTAATACACAAAGTCAGTAAGAGAGCAGTAAAGGTCAGTAAGTGGCCAGTCAGTCAGTAAAAAGTGAGTAAAAACGTTTAAGTCAAGGAGATGAAGTACGAAATTCGGTAATGATAACGGTCGGTCAATCATAGTATTTGTTAGTCAGAATTATGAATTATCATCATATTTACATAATTAGAATGAACTAAAGCAAGCAAGTGAAATATGAGAACTTGGTGATGTAAAGGTGAAGAACTAGTGAGTATTATTGAATTGGTGCGCGGGCAGAGATGCGATGAAGTATTTCTTTATAATGTGCGCGAGAGAATAAGTAAGTCTGAATCGTTAAGTAGTCAACGCGATCGTGTGCAAAGTAAAAGCAGAGCAACAGAAAGTGAAAGTGGTATGTTGTGTATAAAGTGGAAGGAGTCCAGCAGCGGAATGGATAACCATTTACAAGTAACTCTACCAAAGTACTGTATATTGTCTAAATCACATAATCTTGATGTAGTAATAACTTTCTACCGTAAATTCAACCCGTCTCATTCTCAAAGAACCCATGAGAACGTTCAGATTTATATGTTACTAGCAAAATACCCGTGCTTCGCTACGGAGTTTCACGTTGTACGTAATTGTACAATTATTGCTCGCTTAATAGTATAGGATTAGATAGATTGTACAAATTCTCAACTCTTAGTTTGTTTATTTACATTCATAGGAACAGCTATTTATTATTTATTTCTATTATTACTACTTATTATATAACTTATTAGATCGTATCGAAAAAACACTTGCCCTATGTTGGTTCTCCCGTTGCGTAAAATATTTGTGCCAAGTTTGGTTGAAATCGGTCCAGTGGTTTAGGAGGAGATGTGGAAGACCCCAAAAGACCCCATCGAAGAAAACACCTATCCTATGTTGGTTCTCCCATTGCGTAAAATATTTGTGCAAGTTTGGTTGAAATCGGTCCAGTGGTTTAGGAGGAGATGTGGAAGACCCCAAAGGACCCCATCGAAGAAAACACCTATCCTATGTTGGTTCTCCCGTTGCGTAAAATATTTGTGCCAAGTTTGGTTGAAATCGGTCCAGTGGTTTAGAAGGAGATGTGGGAGACCCCAAAGAACCCCCCAAAGGACCCCATCGAAATAAACACCTATCCTATGTTGGTTCTCCCGTCGCGTAAAATATTTGTGCCAAGTTTGGTTGAAATCGGTCCAGTGGTTTAGGAGGAGATGTGAAAGACCCCAAAGAACCCCCCAAAGGACCCCATCGAAAAAACACCTATCCTATGTTGGTTCTCCCGTCGCGTAAAATATTTGTGCCAAGTTTGGTTGAAATAGGTCCAGTGGTTTAGGAGGAGATGTGGAACATACATACATAGATACATACATACAATGGGGGGGGGTTGCCCCTTAGGATTTACGTTGTTAGTGTACATTAAAAGGGTGTATTTATTGGAAGTACAGAAATTAGCTTACATTTATCGCACATAATTACGGTACAGAGACGATTTTGGGAGGTTGTGGCTACGTTTAACAATATAACTTAAAACTTAATATTGTTGTCTCACTGCTAGAAAACAATTTTTTAAGGCGCGCGTTGAGACACAACCATCTGCAACAGCCCGCTCGCGCGTTCTGAGCCCGCGCGACAGGCAACCTTTGTTATATTAAGTCGGAGGAGGAAGTTGGAGGGGGAAGCGGTGAGAGGCGCCTTTCGGTCCGATGACGGCAGCGGCGTGCGCGTGGGGCACGTGTTGCTCGACTTTTTTCTTTTCTTTTTTCTTTTTTTTTTCAAATAAAAGTAGCCTAAGTTACTCCTTATAACATCAGCTATCTGCCAGTGAAAGCCCGTCAAAATCGGTCCAGCCGTTTCGGAGATTAGCCGGAACAAACAGACAGACAGACAGACAAAAATTTTTTAAATTGTTTTTTTGTTATAAGTACCTTATATACTTTCATATGCATTTAGTAAAAAGCTGTTATTTTGACATTACAAACAGACACTTCAATTTTATTTATTTGTATAGATGACATAGAATTGGATAAGAATTAAATACATATAATTTGTTCGATAATAAGTCGTGATGATATAGAATTGAATGAAAATTAAATATATGTAATTTGTTAGATATTAAGTCATGTCTTTGATCAAAGTAAAGTATGAATTGAGAAAGGGAGATTCAAGACATCAAGAAACTAGCATAATGTTATAAATGATTTAAATGTGTTAAAGAATCTCTGATAAATTATTTAAATATGTTTTATAATCTCTATTGAAGATTGAAGTGTGATAAGATTTTGTATCTATTGATAAATCATTCAATTTGCACAATTAATAGTAATCATGATATTATGTGTTGATATTATATTAACATAAAGTTTGATAACTTTATTAACATAAAGTTGATAAATATAACGTTGTGTCATTTAGCATCTGAAGAAAGTGTTATTATTTAACAATAACCCCTGAGATTAATAATTATCTCTGGGGCCCAACAAAAATCTAGGCAGCAGTTAGAATGTAGATGACTATGTTAATTACCAATTAATCAATATAATTAAAATTAACCAAAAACAAATAAATTTCATTAACGACCAATTAGTTTATTATAATTAGCACGTATTATTATTAGCATTCGATAGCCACTGGAAAAGAGTTTCTTTTATATTTGGCGCACAAACTTGGTGCATTCGAGTTTTAATTATATTTGGCGCGACAACGTAGGGCCTAAGTTGAATTAAATTATAAACCTTCTCTCTCTCTCTCTCTCTCTCTCTCTCTCTCTCTCTCTCTCTCTCTCTCTCTCTCTCTCTCTCTCTCTCTCTCTCTCTCTCTCTCCTCCCTATCTCTCTTATGTTTACAGTCACTGTTTAGGTTACTGCTTAGGAGCAACAATTAACTGACAGATGTTTTCTAGTCTTCTCGGTCTTTGAAGTATTCTAAAATAAGCCAAGCAGTATAATATCAAGACAGTCAACATTATCAAGAACAGCTTAAGACATCAAGACAGTCAAACGTTATCAATTATCAAGACAGCTTAAGGAAGTATTCTACAATGAAGTAAACAGTATAAGCCACAATTTACGTCTTAAAAATATTTGTTACGTATTACAAATGAACTCTTCATCTGTACGTTTTCTCTTCTATTTTCCCTTCAACTGTTTCCTTTATAAACTTTTTGTACTGGAGTGTGTTCCCAATTAGCTGGACTCTTTCATATTTAAATGTATTACGAAGCTTTAGTTCTCGAACTGCCTGGCAAACCTCATAAACTTATCTTACAAATTTATCTTCACCATTCTTCTATATTACCACACTTCAAGCGCTAGGAGTTTTTTCATTCTCTTTCTCTTTGGTCCACGATCACTTCTAATAGAAAACAACACTCCAGACTCTTTAAATTATTTTCATAGCATTTCGCCTATTAGGCCTACTCGTACCTTATTTTCCGTTTTATTTTGAGTCTATTTTCTTCATGACTACTGGAAAGCCTAACCGAGTAGGATAAAAGGACGTTTAAGTCTTTTGATTGTTATAATTCTTAAATTGTGATTCGGTATTTAATTCGTCAAATCAGTTATTGTTATTATCTGTGCTGTGTATTGCACTTCCTACACTCTTGTGTTTATCAGTTATACAATGAAACTTGGCTAATTCAGAGTTGAAGGAACCAGTAAAAAATTCGAATTAGAGAAGTCAGTCCAAAAATCTACAAGTTCGAAGGCTGTGCGGGACGAAGGGCATGCCCGTTGCCCGCTCGTATACTGCGTCCCGAGCTTCAAATAGAGCTCCTGCCGCAGGGACGATAGATTGGGCTGGATTAAGGGTGTGGCCTGCTACCGGCCGTGGGTGTCATCTAAGTATCAGTTAATTGAGGGTGAGAGTACGCCGAGGCCGGGTCCAATATTCTCCTGGCCCAGATTGGTAGCGACCGAAGGCGCTAATGAGGTGGTGCCCTGGAATCGGGCGGAGCGGCGATAGAATTTGCGGGACAGTGTCCGTATAGTGGCGTCCAGGGAACAGACACGCAGGGCTTCACGGATGGTTCTGTTTGATGTCAAATAGTGGGCTTTACACGCCCAGCGCAATCTTCAGTCAAGGAGAGGCTGAAACTTTCGCTTATGGGTCTTAGCCAAGTGCCCCCAAACGGGGATCGCGTAGGTAACCATCGGCACCACATAGGTGGAGACGATAAGTTTCCCTAGGCGGCGGGTCATGGCGTTGCTGCATAGCACGGGTCGGAGTTGATATAGGTGATTAGCGGTCTTGCGGGCTACTTGTGCGGAGTGTGTCCGCCAGGTAAGACGACGGTCAAGGTGGACCCTGAGGTACTTGACCTCTCGAGACCAGGGGTCCAAAAATCTGAATAAGGATATAAAAATCAGGCATACACCCAGCTTAAGGAAACGTTGACTGTCTTGATATTTTCATGCACATCTACACAAACAACTGGCATAATATTATAGACCACACGAGTCTGCAAAAAAAGTAAATTTATTAAGTAATTGTTAAATAATAATATTAAAATTTTTATCCATAGGTTGAGCTACTTACGTCATATTACGGGAGTGAGGATACACAGTTTTTACATTTTCAGTCACTAGAATAATGTTGTGTACTGTAGAACTGTTAGTAAACAAGACGACTCTTTTGTTTTGCTTATGAAATATCTTATTTATTTTTAAAACTCATCTTATGAAAACTCATCTTCTTTCGCATTTTTGAAACGATGTGGGTTGGCTGACTTCCGTGTCATTAGCAACAGTCAGCTATTTTCTGAACCATGTTCCCTTCGACTAACAGTGTTATGACCAAGTTATGCTCAGCAACTTGCTGTGTTTGCCACTGCTACAACTTTCTCCTTTAACAGCAAATGCTTTGTCGTGGGTGTGTTTACAGAATATTTACCCTCGTCAACGTTAAACATTTCTGTCATCAGAAATCATCTGCAACAAATCGTGCTTCCATGAATTTGGAGCGTCATAATAATCAGACACACATTCTTCACAAACGGTTGTTTTAAAGGGAATGCCATTGTTGTCTTTAAAACCATCGAGCTAACCACTGCGGGCTTTAAAATCATTTTGCCTACCGTAGATGGGAGTTTCTCGGCTTTGGCTCTGATGAGCGGTTCACTCACTATGGGGGTTTCCCTTAATTGAGCCATCATCCTCTTTTTCAGTAGCAATAATTTGAGGAAAATGTTTACTTCCAATTAAAAAAAAAAAAAATTGAATTATATACGATATTTTTGCACGGTTTCGAATTAGCAAAGTTTTACTGTATTTTGTTTAATTGTACGACATTTTTATTTGTTTATTAGAACTGATTATTTACTCACTAATCCACTTTGCCTAAACGTTTTTACCATTTAAGGTAGTTTTACCTAAATTGCACTTTAAAATTGCAAAAAAAAAATCAATTGGATTGTCAACACGTTACAGGTATATCTGGTATAATTTTTATAGGTTTATCGCAGTGCCACGGGAATACATGACGTTTGTATCAAGTCAGACCTGCCCTCTTAGTTTACTGAAACTTTCTTCACGGTTGAATAGTGTGTAGCGCACTTTGAATCCTACAGAGTTTCTTAGAACACAATATTTTATTTCGCCATCTGCCGTATTGTTATGCCAACTATAAAACACTTGGACGAGATACGCGTACCCAAGAAAATGAAGTAATAAAAAATAATATATGAATATAATTAAGGTGTTTAATAATAAAATCTGAGCTAGATTTCTGCGCTCTTAAGTAATGAAGCTTTCTGGGGGAATAGGCTAATTTTTTTCAAAGGATTCGTGGCCCGCTTTCTGACCAGGCGCAATAAAACTAAGCGAAGAAAATAAAAAATAAAATAATGCAACGTTTCTTGTTAACTGGCAAACGCTGTTTATGTTATATTCGTTAAGGTGGATGTCAATTTTACTTTCCAACTTATAAAACATGAAATTCAAAACAGTTAAGTTAATTTGAATACTGAACAAACAAACGTACACGCTTCAGTATGGGTAATTTTTTTACGTACATAAATTATCGTACGTTTTGTAAGATTGTCATTTTTATGGTACGAGGGTACGCACGCGGCGGGAGCCGTCGTAAAGTAGGTGCAGTGGGCTCACTGCACACACACACACACACACACACACACACACACACACACACACACACACACGAGCCAAGTCCCGACTCTGTTTATTGATTTACTTGCGACATTGTTTCAAAGGCTGTAAATTCAAACACTCGTTATATTCCAACCGGGAATTGTCCTGACTTTTACTGCCTGCCATAAACAATACGTATCACATTCTAGCTTGCAAATTCACAATCCTTCTCTGACTTTCTGGCGTGTACACACCGGATTCAGTCATCCGCGTACTCTTACCAGCATCTTCACTGTTTCTCTCTCTCTCTCTCTCTCTCTCTCTCGTTCTTCTCCCAACGTATCCTCCGGTAAGTCACGATACTCGACACCGTATCATATTTTCTACTATCATTTTGTTAACGTAACTTTTATGTTCAACACTTCTTTCTTTAACGTTTGGCCTCGCTGCCTGCTTTCTTGCGCTCTCTTTCTCGCGGACGACGTTAAAATAATACAAAGTACACAATCGTAACACTCTAATTTCTTAAATTTGCGCTTTATGCAAATTCTGTATTCTCTGCACAGCGGACCTTGAAATACAGTATAGTCAAGTGTTTCGGCATTCATAGTAAATATCAAACATTGCTTTAAATCCATAAAAGATCCATCCATCAAACATAAAACATCCATCAAACATAGTGTAACGTAACAAAATTGTAGTTACATATAAATGATATCCGATACCTAGAATAAGAACCTACTACGTACATGTCTAAGCCAAAATGATAAAAAACCTCTAAAGTATTAAAACCAATCGTGTATCCATGAATAAATAAAGTCAAAGCAAGTCAATACAGGAGAAGGAAGAATTATAATTGAAAGCATCATCAATATGATAAGAAGAGGAAAAATATAAACCAAACAAATACGTTAGCAACCAAGACCCAATAGATCATACAAGTGAGGGGACATATCATATAAGTGAAACAAAAGATCACACAAGTGAGGGAATATAGCATACAAGAGACGACACATCATACAAGTGAGGGAAAATACCCTATAAGTGAAAAAAAAAAAAAAAAAAAAAATATATATATATATATAAGAAGAAGAAGCAATCTGAATGTGAGAAGAGGAAAGGTGTATATAATTAAGAAGAAGAAAAATGTATAATAAACCATGAAGAATATTCAACAAGGATAAGACAATAACATTACCAGTGTGAGGAATACACTACGACAAGGAAGATAATAAGGCATGTGTGAAGAATGCCAAATAAGTGAATTATAATACCCCCAACAAGAAAGAACATGAAGAAGAAAAGGTGACCAAGAACCAAGTGTCGACAAACTAATAAGTAGCCACAAACAATAATAGTGAGTGAATTATTTATCGATGAATTATTATGCATCGATTAATACTAAAATATCACAATCCCAAACTAAACAACACAAACAATAACAGTGCAATGTTTATGGAAGAGGAAGATAAGAAGTGTTAACAAAGAGAAATAGTAAACCCCAAATAAACAACACAAACAATTAGCGTGTGATCTATGAAACAAGATTATGATAAAATACAAACGTAAAAAGACCACAAATGTACTGATGATAAAGAGAGAAATAATTGCTCAATAATAACTGAAACTGAATATAAAATCCTTAATAAGATATATGTTTAAATATCAAGAGAATAGAGATTAAAACCAATATATAATGTAATTATTAATGTATTGAGAAGAATGTCATAGAAAGACAAGGCAGTTTACCCAAACCAAAATATAAACACCTTATATGTATAACAATAACAAGTAAGAATTAAGTAATAATGTGTAAACAAATAGTATATAATGTGGATAAAATAATGAAAATATTGTAATAGATAATAGTAATAACATATCATAGTAAAAATATAATAATTAAACAAGATAATGAACAAATCAAGATGAGTATTGTTGTCAATTCAGTAGGAGACACATAACCACAACTGAACAGAATCTGCAACACAACACCACATATAATAATTAGAAAAATGCAGACAAAAGTAATTATTCAAATCAACAAACAAACTAAGATAAATGAGTAACATAATGAACCCAGTATGAATTGAGAAACACAGCTATACAATCTATATTGTTTAAACAAACCATAGCCAGATTAACAAAACACAAGATGACTATCAGAGGTACACAAAATACTCACTTAAACTTGATAAAGGAGAGGAAAATAGATTGACAGTAGCAACTAGAATATTCAATACCTCTATGAGAACCTCTAACAGATATTAAATAAATAAATTTATATGAAAATAATAATAAACAAATATATATGACCAATGGGACTAGATGCAAATAGCAATCCTACTGAAATTTATGAATGTTGAACACAGCAAAGAGTATTATACACACTAGACAAACCATGTACTAGGTCTAAGTACACATTAATGGATAAAAATACATCCATTAAGTACAAATAATGATAAAATATGTATATCAATGTGACAGACATATGACATGGTGTATTACAGCAATACAAGGTACATAAATGAAGCACCATAAATGGGAACAAAGCTTCACCAAAGGTGTATGAATATTTAAGGTACAACCTAAACACCTGAGAAGTGTATTATTATGAAATATGTATTAGAAATAGTGAATATAAATGCAAAGACATCTAGGGCTTACACGCCTAAAAAGCATTTGACAAGAATTGTAAATATTTTATTTAGAAGTAATTATTAAGAGAAAAGGACTCTAAACACCTACAATAAGTATTAGAATTAGAATATATTATAATAAAGTGGAAAGGACTTAAGTGTGGTTAAGAACCACAGAAAGTGCATTGTCGAAAAGTTATTTAGGTTAATTAGGATTTATAGCTTGTGTAGACTCTAAATAAAGAGCCAAGTATCCGCAAGATGATAATACCATTAACTTCTTAATTCGAAATGTAATAAGAAAGATATAAACAATAGAAGGTTTTCCTTCAATTACAAAAAGAATTGAACGCGTCATCGCATACTCTTGAACCCAAAGACCGATGCTAAAAAATAAAATTTCTGACTTTATTAAGGCATATGGGGTCGAGATTACCAGATTATCAACCAATAGGAAGAGCTGATTTCAGGAGACGCCGACAGCAACTTCGAAGGAAAGCATTACTAGTTTTTTGACCATCAGAGTGAACGGAACGAGTTTTCGTCGGGAGCAAGTTTTTTAAAAATGTGCGCGCCCCCCAGTATAAATAAGTAAAACTAACCTCACTAAAAGTGCATAACCCATTATGTGTGAAGTGCAACGAGTGATGTGAAATAATAATCCATCCATCGCCAGTGTATAGTAAAGGCGATGATGAGTGGGAAATTAAGGGAGTACTTATTATTAACAATATTTTAATGAAAACTAATGTTTACCAACAAATACAATTTTTAAGTTGGTACTACTTTAGTCAAGTACAGTTGTACATGGCTAAACTAATTTATGAATGTTAATTAACCAGTATTTGAACAAAAGTTCTCGATTTTATTAATTTAAATAAGATATTATTGATTTTTTGAAGAAAATGACAAATGAAATTAATATTATAATGAATATCGAAGTAAACAATATTGAATATAGATGCCAACTTGACTATTATTAGCACGAAATCAGATCATTTATCAAATAATAACAGAGAACAATCATTACAGTTAATAAACAACATACTTAGCACGAATAAATGTTATGTATAGTTTTAAGATTTTAATGCCATCAATTGAAATATTTTATTAACTCACTTTGAGTAAAAGGCAATCTAACCTAGATGTTACGAGAGTTGTAACAATCATACTGAGTTGTGTTTTAACTTTATACACACTTGAATATACTCAGTTAAAATGAATTTATGAATTAATTATAATATATTTCATTATTAATAACCATCCAAGTAATATTATTCTGACACACAGTATTTGCAATCGTGTAATACACTCCACTACATAGCTGGTGAATTGACACCAGGTGGCCAAAATACGATAATCTTCAACATCGTAATTAAACTTGTTTTCTTGATTTTTAATTACTCTCTATAATGTATTATTGTTATATTTCAGCATTTTTGTATTCTGTATCATGTTAACTAAAAGAACACACGACTTTTGGTAATTGTAAACAAAACTAATCAAACTAGGTTAACAGCTATACAATATAAAATAATCAGTGTTACCAGCCCTGAGTTGTAAGAATCTCAATAACTAAATAACTTTGTTTTTTTTTTAATGATTATTAATTGTTTTAAAGCATTCTAATTTTAAATTAACTTATTGTTAATAAAATACTAATTTTCTTACCTTTGAATCAGTTTTTTATTTCAAAGTAGGCAAAAGAAAAAATATTTACAGAGCAATTATTTTCCAAAGTGGCAGTACGACAAACGAGCGGCCAATATTTGAATTTCAAAACAGTATCAAATATAAAAAGTCATTTTAATTACTATGCACACACAAATACACCTGTGATATATTTTATAAATTGTGTTGTAACATTTCAGTGTATTACAGGGCCTATTTTGGAAGACTGACAACAATCATCATTGGTAAGTAAAACGGTAAATCTACCAGTGCTTCAAGAGAATTTTAACACTCCTTTTAAACAACTTTTTTGAACTACATAATAATAATTAAACATTCTTCGTATTGTTTAAATTAGCAGCCATCCTTACTATAAAGTAATCTTGGTTTAAGACCTGAAGATGTCAGTAATGACGAAAAGCTTAGTCGAACAATAAAAAATTATAGCAGTTAGCAAATTCATAAAAGAAAATAATAATTAAACAATTAAACATTTATCAATTACGTTTTATTACAACGTGACGAACCCAACGTGGAATTTGAAATAATTAAATAATTAAACAACCGTTGATTCAGATAGATCTATTACAATAGTTAGAGATAGAAATATTTACATATTGACAGGACAGAAGTGCGAAATAGGGTATATTATGCCAACAGTAGATTATTGAGAAGCAAACTCATTAGTCGTTACTCAAAAATAACAATATATAAGACACTTATCAGACCGGTTGTTAGGCTTATGTAGGGGAGACATGGACATCGACAAAAAAGGAACAAGAAACATTATGAAGGTTTGAAACAAATATCGTAAGACGTGTTTATGACCCGGTTACAGAAGATGACCCGAATGGAGAATAAGAAATAACCAGGAGATAGATGAGTCATTGGACCATGGGGACATTGTAAGATTCATTACGGCTCAACGAATACAATGGCTAGGTCACCTAGAGCGGACGGATTATCAGCGTATTCCAAAGAAAATCCTGAGGGCGCAAGTCTATAAAAGCAGACAGAGGGTCCGACCTAGGATAAGATGGTTGGATGGTTGGAAGATCTCAGAAGAACGGATGTGAGGGGTTACACCGAGATGGCAATGGATAGGAGACTTTGGAGAAGATTGGTGTTGGAAGCCAGGGCTCACGTTGGGTTTTACCGCTAAGGAAGAAGTAGAAGTAGAAGTAGTAGTAGTAGTAGTAGTAGTAGTAGTAGTAGTAGTAGTAGTAGTAGTAGTAGTAGTAGTAGTAGTAGTAGTAGTAGAAGAAGAAGAAGAAGAAGAAGAAGAAGAAGAAGAATAAGAAGAAGAAGAAGAATATTTACGTATTCATGGACAGAAACTGGGAAACGATGAAATTTTAAATTATACAACCACTTTAATTATGTATTCGTAGTAGGATTTTTCCTTTACATCCGTCGAGATCGCAGAGGTGTAAGCGTTAGCCCTATTAAAAATTACGACCTTAAAAACACTGTGCGCCTCCAAATCATTTCTGACACCGATGTTTTCAGTAGCATCTACACTTTAGATTGCTGCAGTATTTAATACAAAATATTCAGTTTTCTTATCCGTTAAGGGATTTACATTACTCAGTCTTTGCATAAACGAGAAAAAAATTACACGGTAATTTAAATATACAGATCCTTATACTATAAAAGTGTCGGTGATCGCTGCCGCTGCGTTTCAGTCAGTGTGGCTTGTTTGACGAATCCGTGTCTCTAGTTGTTTAGCTACAGTATTCTCCGTGATCGTAATGCACCCACTTCCCTTTTCGTTCTCGAACTTCCGCCTTCTCTCGGTACAGCGTCAGTTATCCGAAAGTCAAATGTCCGAACTGTCAAATATCCGAACTCCTTCAAAAAGAAAAGTTCTATATACGATACAGGTTATTATTGTCGTTGGCTGGCGTAGTGCGATGTACACTAAATCTCTTTCCACATTGAACGATTTAATTTTATATTAATTAGCCTATTCAATGTTTATCAGTTCATATTACGGCAAGGAAAAACAGAGACTATTCTTTTGACTTTTCTTGTTTGAAATGCCGCAATAAATCTGAAGTGAAAAATAAGATACGAAAAAATATTTCAAAGATACATCGCCGTAATTCGTGTTTCTGTTTTTAACTTAACGGCATTTTACACTTTTAAACGAATATTATCAGTAGTGTGGGTTATAATTTGTGGTTTGTTAAGTGCTGTCGTTTGCGTTTCGTTGCTTTTATTTATTGTATTATTTTTGATAGCAGGAATGCTCTTCAGCAGCTAAAAGAAAAAATAATGTATGATACATTGAGAGTAACACTGAAATTTTGGAAAGCTTTTAAAGGAAAAAAGTGAGTCGTTTTTGGCTAAATTGTATGACATTAGAAAGAACACAGTAACCGACATAAAATCTAATAAACAAGTTTGTTAAAATAATCGTTTCTAATGGCAATTTAAAAGGAGGAAAATGTTTAAGTACGAAAAATAATACGTCCATTGTAAATTCTGTTTGTTTGTGGTTGAGCGTAATTAAAACTAATCGATATCAGGATCTTCAATATGCGAGAAAGTAATTGGTTTGATGAAAATTTATGTCCTTCTGTTTTAAAGCGAATCGTGTAAGCCTACTGTGCACTGTGAAAGCGACGTTCGGTATCTAAAATATACGTATCAAGGAAACAGCAAATGCAATACTTACACCGCTGTTAATGTATTTTAAACACTGTATGCAGTTCGGATTCATCATTAAATAATTAAAGAAGAAAACAAGAAAAGAGACGCAATTGACATATTATACGATCTGGCCATACCTCAACTACTTTGTTAGTAAAGGTTGGATTAGAAAGGCAAAAAATATATCTAGAAGACATGGGGTGGAACTGAGGTTCTTGAAGGCTTGTGCCAGGAGATATTTTATCAGAAATGATCATATTAGACTGAAACATTAAAGGCGATTTAAACTACAGTCTAAATATAAAGATTTGTTTTTGAAAATTTCAAAGTTTGTGGGCGTCAGGGTGAACATTTTGATGAAATCGCAAAAATTCATGTGGAATATCCAATTATAGACCAAAAGGAATTGTAATTCACATCTGAATCTTTCGAATTTTCAGTATAAATTTACTGTATGGTTGTGTGCTCTACAATTTTATATTACTAAAGAAATAGTAGAGTAATCAATATTCTTGTAATTTTTTCGTGATTTAAATTTACCTAATATCGAAATTTATGTAATTGTAAATGTGCTTCGTTCAAAATAGTGAGCGAGTTCTGCAGCTCAGGAAACATACTAGTTATTATTATTAATATTATTATTATTGTCCTGCATAATAAAGTGTACATATATTTATTTAGTAAACACGTACAAAGAAAATAGCGTGCAGTGTTACTAATATATAGAGAGGGCCATAAATCGCTTGACCCTAGGAATTCCCCTAAGTTTAGAAATCACCGTAAGTTAATAAATAACGAAAAGTTATGTGAGGTTCAGTTTGTTAACTGGACACAATTACTTAAACATTTCTGTTGATGTTTCTGTAAAGTTTATTGTTATCATCAGGGCCTATAAAAACTAATTAATAGTTGATATTGTTAATAATTAATTTAATGATTAATAATTAAGATCTGTTAAAGAAATAAGCAAAAACATATCAAAACATATAAAATTAAAGATATGTGATACTACATTGAAGAGTATAACAATGTATAGCGCAGAGGCTTGACGGCTGAATGAATCGGACAGGAGGAGACTAGAAGCAGCAGAGATGATGGATGCCTTGAGATGTGCTAGAAAACCACGACTTAACAATGATACTACCAGAAACGTTACTGGGACTGAGGAAACCGTAACACAAACCATAAAAAGATGTCAATTGATAAGGTGTGGGCACGTTCGGTGAATAGCGGATGTTAGACTTCTGAAAGTACTCTGGAAATGGAGGCAATCCAGAAGGAGGAAAAAAGGACGGCACAGAAGATCGGGGTACGACATAGGAAGGGCCACGACAGAAGCCTTAATATCAGAGTTGAAAGGCGATCAAGTTTGGAAGTCGAAAGGAGCTGAAGAACGTTTTGAAACCGACATATATATATCGATACCATTTCTTTATAAGTAACTCGATTAGTTTCTTGCGCATTACTGTATAATTATCAAATTTTAATTATTTCTGTAAGTAGATGATATTATTTTTAATCGTTCTAATAGACATATTCAATATTATTTTAGTGTATTTTGGAAAATATTAAGCTTTAGCTATTAAGCTTTGGAAAATATTTGTTGGAATACAATTATGTTTCTAAAACAATTAATTAATTGTTTTTTAGTCTAATAAATAGGTTATAAGAATGAGTTACGTCACACCGTATGGTGTTTTCATCCATCATTTCTTTATAAGTAGCTCGATGAGTTTCTTGCAGTATTATTGTATAATTATCAAATTTAATTGCCTCTGCAAGTAGATGATCTGATCTTTTAGTGTATTTTGGAAACCAATATTATAATAGGTCCAGCAAAACGATAAGAAATAAGATTAGTTGTTTGCAGAAGTAATTATAATTTGATAATTATATGAAGACATATATGGAAAAAATAAACACAGTAACTTACTTAAAAACGAAATAAGTCTAGATCCCAACAAGTGTTAACCATATAGCCTACAAGTCGGAAGTTAGCACAAATGTCTCATATAAGAACGAAAAATAATTTACAGCAGAAAACCGTAGTCACTGTATTTAAAAAATAAAAAATTCAGATATTCCCAAACGAATATAAAAAAGCACAGGCAGTAGCAGAAACGGACGAAGAGTGCAGTCTTGAGTGTGTGGAGGCTAAAACAGTTATAACATTTAGTAGCGAATGTTTTATAAGAAAATCAATAGTGAAGAATCGTTGAGTATTCTTTATTTAGCTTCGAAACTGGTAGTAATAACAACTAATAAGGCCGATAACAGAAATGACAACGATGAGATTACCTTAAGAGTCCATACATGTTGAATACACTAGATTCCAAAAGAGGCTAGAGAGAAGTAAGCTGTTATTGAACTCTCTTTCGGCTATAAATTATTTGGATGCTTATTTTCTTTATAGAAATTTACGAAAGTGCGCATTTGACCTGTTCGAATACAGATATGGTGGTGTTTACACAAAGAAATATACATTTTTCATTTTTTAACAAAAATTTTAAAAAGTGCAGAGTTATTCATGAAACCGGTTTTCCGATGAACCGAAACGTTGTTATGACAACGCAATTTTTTATATTCTTAAATACGCGTTAAACAAGGTTAGCAGAAAGTTAATTAAAAACTTAAAAACGCGGTGTCCAGTTGGGCGACTGCCGTTATGCCGGCTGCAGAGTTAGAGGCAATACGAGTAGTCCTACGTGCAAGCTTTAATGCTGCTACCACTGCGGCTGGTTTTATGCAGCAAATTGAAAGCTCTTGGTTAGCAAAACGTTTATGTCGGTAGGCGGTGTACCGCCCCTGACGATGCGAATTAGTGTTAACAAGGTATTGGTGGTGTTTCAGTAACAATTAAAACACCCTTACAACAAAATTAAACATTTTTTTAAGCGTTCAAATATATATTTAAAATATTTTATAGTATTAGTAATTCCCTGTATGGAATATTGAATATTCAAGACGTGTGTATTATAGTGTAACATCCATCGTTGTTATTTCTGATAATCTGCTTTATTTGTGATGATAATAATAATAATTATTTTTTTGTTATGAGGGAGACTGTGGAAAACTAATGTTCGCCGCAGGAGGGACCGCACTCCTACGGTGTTTGGGACTCGCCTCCACCAAAACCACAAACCCTTTTTACTCACAGAATGGATCCACCTTGGGACTCAGCTTTCGCAATACATCAAGGTGGTGCCGTTTTTTTCTTCGTCCTGTGGACGTTGATCAGTTTTGAACCTTCAGCGGTTACCTGTTTTCTGCTATTCTGTCAACGGTCTTAGCGAGATCATTTTCTGCTTCCTTTTTTGCCTTAGTACTTTCTCTATGTAGGCTGCTACCTGATCCCAGTGGTGTTCGGTATGTAGCATTAGTCCGATGATATTTTCAGGCGAGATCCGAACCACTATACTTTCCATGCTTTGACCCATCCATCAGACCCATGTGAAAATCGTGTGGTGCACATCGTCTACTTACTGTTTGCAGAAAATGCGGTCTGGTCTGTCTGTTTTCCCCATTCTATGTAGTTAAGTCCGGAACAGGCTGTGACCAATTAATAATAATAATAATAATAATAATAATAATAATAATAATAAACTTTACACAACGAACAAAGTCAAAGCGATAAACACATTTACCATTACACATTCTTGAAGTAACTTATTCCTTCGGAATCCTGAAATGGCTTAAATGAACTCTTCAGACCTATTAGAACAAGCATGACAAAGTATCGCATGAGCCACCCAATTTCACCAATTACACTGCCTGTCAGTGAAGGAGGATTAGAAATTACAGATATCCGACGACTTCACAGTAAACAAGTGCAGGATTTGTGATAATAGTTCTTCATGCGCCGAGAAGAGAACAGAATGTTTGACGTTAATAAGTGCAACGGGTGAAAATACTACGCCTCTTCGTTTGTCAGGCCCAAATTATACTGTTAAATGCACCTCTGAAGAAGCTCAGATTATCACTTGGAAAAGTGAGCCTACCACTTTACGTATTTCGGCACGATAGGTGAAGCATCGTGTAAATACGTGAACGCAACTTACAACACGATGGAGAACTTACGTTGAATTGGACTTGGACTTCAACGGTTTTCAGCGTGTTTAATGGCGCTGTGAGTTTTATATGCTGTTTAAGCCACATGTGCATTTAATGTCTCACGATATCTTCTGAACGGATTTTTGTAATTTGGCATGATTGTCCATACTTTTACCCTACAGGACCCTATTGTTTTCGTTAGATTGATCTCCGCAAAAATAGAGGGCGGGAAGGAAAAATGTGAGGGTGTAAAAATTGTGGAAAAATCGCAAAAGCCCTTGTGGGGTGCTAAATTAAAAGGGCATTTAACCACAATTTGAATATAGTGTACATTTTTGAAAATTTTAACTTTTTTGGTCGTCAAGACCCAAAAAATGGGCGAAAAGTTTTATAAAGTTATTAACATCCAGTAACAATACGTTAAAATTTACTTTTGTATTTGAAATGAAGGTCGTTATAATCAAAACGTTACCTTCTAAGATTTATTTTTACATTAGCAAGTGTCTTATTTGGAACCAGCATCGTGACTAAATGTTACCAACGATTTATTAGCGAAAATATCTCTGCTTTTTACTTAACGTCAAACTAGTATTCTATGCGGGTGTGCAAGAAATTAGCGTTGAGCACGCATATGTGTGTGTGTGTACGTGTTCACACACACACACACACACACACACACACACACACACACACACACACACACACACACACACACACACACACACACACACACACACACACACACACACACACACACACACAGGCTCATCCGTCCAGCGTATACGCAAAAAAGAACGGAAAGGTAATTTTAATAATTAAAAAAACATCAAAATTTCATTATAATTCAAGTTTAACTTTTTTTTTAGTATAAGAAAAAACAAGTTCTTGTAACTGTTGTGTTATGTTTATCAAATATAACTGCGGCCTGCTAGCTTGCAAACATCGGACAGTTCCACCGCCTGCATAATTTCTCTGCCGCTGAGTGACATGCGCTCGACATTATCGCTAATCACCATCTTCAGTAGCAGCAGCAAGGAGCAGCCGCGTGTAATCATCACGAAAGCGAGCGAGCGCTCCTCGGCCGCTTGGCCGATAGTCAGGCCTCTCGCTGTCTTCCTCACACACAAATATTGTTACACACACAAGTAGGGTAAATTATAAACAAGAATATTGAACACCTGTACCCCGTTCTAAATACCCGCTACAAATAAATTAACAATATGCAAATGTGGTTTTTCGAAAATTGTATCTTTCAAGAGACCGGACAGACGGATAAAAGAAAAAAAAAAACATTAAATATTGATGATATTAAAAGCGACTTAACAACACAATTAATTAACAAAATTTATAATTGTTTTGTTGTATGTAGCCTGTCCTGTTTCTATAATGAATTTAGGCAACACGATAGAGGAGGGCGCACCAAATCCTAAGCGCAGCGCCGCCAACGTAGCAAAACGAAAACGAAAGAAGTCGTTACTTAGTTCGTGGCGACCCTCCCACAATCTCCGTCTACTGGACGCGGGACACACCCCTTACTATCACTTCGACGCTGGCGTAGTAGGTATTATTATTATTTTTTTGTAATACTTTTAAATTCCCATGAAATATTTAACGGCGTATTTTGTGCTCGTGTTGTAAGTATTTCATCTAAATAAGTTCACATTTCTTCTGCGTTTTATTAGTCTGTGGCTGAAGTTATGGACACCGTAAATTACAGCGCAGCTTCTGTAATAGCTGTTAAACGTTCCAGCCCATGCACGGTTATTTTTACAAAGTACAATACTTTATGTTCTTCATCTATGCAACACGCACACGCGCGCACGCTGTTCATACACCGGGTCTACTGTTGTGTTCCACTAGAGAAACGTACGTACGGTCTACTCTATACTGAGAACGAATCGATTTATGTTTCGTTTTCTTGGCACTGTTGGCCTGAATACTGAGCATAGGCTTCCGTACGCTTTATAACACGTCTTCTTCTTCACGGCTTAGACTGTTTAGTCTGTTTAGTCGGCTCCAAACTGATCGGACCGTCTCTTCATGGGCCTTCCCAGGCTTCTCTTCCCTTTCGGCTGATACAATCTGCCACCTTGGCAGATTCTCTTTGCGGCTACCTTGGGGAATCTGCCACCAGTAGCGGTCTAAAGGGGGGCGTCTCGAGCTCCACTTAGTAGGGGGCCTCCAAATTTGTAAAATTAAGTTTTTGGGTAAATTTTTAAATTTATTTGCAAACTTCTATTATCATGTCCTGAAACGCAACACTAGAAGGCGTCCAGGATTTAATCGATTGAGTCCAAAGATTTTTTCATGTTATTTTGAAATCCACCTTACAACCCTGACTCATGAAGTGTTTACAGGTATTAAAAAAATAATTATAAAGGTAATTTTATTATTAGAAATACTTTCATACTAGAAAAGAAGCGTCAGTTGTACCTGGCATCACCACGCAGTCGGAAATCGCAAATTGAACCCCAAACAGCACGAACGGCAGGAAGTTCATCTTATTTGCACTAAAACTTCTATCTGGCTTGAAAAAAAAATGCCAAGTATTGTTTGTAGGAATGATAAATTTGTTTTGCAGTATTTAAGTTTATTGTATGTTATAGGCCTAAGTATTGTAATAAATTTAATGAATTCTATAAATAATACTACTTCCATTATGTCTTTAACTCTGTATTTACAATATGAAAGTGGATCTTTGTTCAAACATTAGGCCTACCACAGCTTCTTATAAAGTTTCCTACTAGATGTATCAATACAGACAATATGCCTAGATGTATAATTAGACAAGTAATATATAACAGTAAAGTGTTTTGCTATGTATTACTTAAAGATAAATTGCATTATAAACACCCGTCTTATGGGAGGGGGTCTCAGAAAGAAATCCGCCCCAGGCTTCCCGTAGCGTAGGTACGCCACTGTTTGCCACTGCCCATTCTTCTAAGGTGTTGTTTCCAGCTTTCTCTATACTTATTGATGATTCCGTTTATTTCTTCAACTTTCAGTTTCTCTCTTATCTGATCGTGTCTTTTCATATCTAATTTTGTGTATGGAACGCAATATTTCATTTCCGTAGCCTGAATTTTTCATATTTGTCTAGCAGACATTGTCCACGTTTCTGAACCATAAGTAACGGTAGGAACTGCCGTGGATTTGTATAATTTTATTATGGACTCGCCTCGTATTTTAGACCACGTCGGAGAGTTCCCGTTATCTGGTTAAATTTATTAATTTTCTCATTAATATCTTCTTCGTTTTTACATGAGAGCTTACAGCCTAAGTAGTTAAATTCTGAGACTTGTTCTATAATTTTACTATCCAAAACAATTTTCGATCTAACTGACCATGTTCCATACATTTTGTTTTTTTGTCAGATACTTCCGTATTAAATTCTTTCGTAATGTTATTTAAGGAGTTGGGCATGCTTCGCAGGTCGTTTTCATTTGTGTCCAATAAAATCTGATCGTCTCCAAACATCAGAGTCTTAACCATTTTGCCCGCAACTCTGATTCCTCCGTTTACGCTGTTAAGCCAAATCCTAACAGTTCCATCCGAAAACAGGTTAAAAAGAGCTGTTGGTAAAGGGACACCTTGTCTAACGCCTCCATTTATTTTTATAACACTCTCTTGTTTAATTCTCATCCATGATTATCCTGCCATTTTTTGTTAATATTATCATTAACATAATATTAACATTTTGTTATCTTTCTGCCACGAGTTCTTTTCTCCAACCATGGTATTATAGTCTGGTCTGGCGCACCGTATGTTGCCTTTAATCTGTTCTAAATTGTCCCGAAGAGTTCCGTTTTATGTGTTCTTCTTTCAACTTTCCTGTTGGACGATACGAAACGTTCTAATTTATGCGTACCTGTTTTTATGCTCTTTAAAATTCCTAATCAGAGGATGATTTCTATCAGGTGAACCTTTTACATTACTCGGACGTCTCTTGCCGTAGTAATTTCACCTTCGGCGTTTCAGCCCCCCAGGGTCTGGGATCGTCTTCAGAAGCTGTGAGTGGCGGTTGAAACCTGTTGACCCCGTGTCAGGTCTACAACATGGTCTTTCAATCGCCATTCATAGCTTCTGAAGGTGACCGGGTAGACGACAAGTGTAAAATACTACAATGCAGGCAGTACGAGTAAAGGGTTCACATGAACGAATTCTGCTTTTTACTCTCAATAAAATGCTTTAGTGACTACCGATTTTGTCGATTTTGTGTTTTGTAGACGTCGAATTTTGAGCTGTTTGTTGTTTTAGTGGAGAGAACAAAATTAGTCAGATACTTTGACCTTTGATTGTTGCGATGTTTTTTATATTCTTTAAGACAAAGAAAATTTCAGAAAGGCGGAAAAATAAACAGAGGGTAATGGTGATGATTTTAATACGGGGACAAAGAGAATGAGTAACGAACGGATTGGAGAAAGTATAAGTATTGCTCACGATTTTTTTTATTAACTTCACTGCAACTAGTTACAGATTATCTAACGATTTTATTCTAATACACAGTGGCGGCTGGTGGTTCCAAATTTTGGTGGTTGTAGTGATCGGTTGATGGGGGGGGGGAGTTAAAAGAACACATTAAACAGGAGGCAGACCTACTACATATGTGCATCATACAGTGCTGTCGTATGGAAAAAAAAATATAAAGTTACTGTATTCCAATTATTTGAGCAGTTAATTTATGGGAAATTCCAAGTAAGTTGTGTCGAGACAGTTCATCTAACAAACATGATGCAAGCTACTGAGGATTATATTTAGGAGAAGCAATGAAACCCCAGAATCATTCACCTGTTTAACTATTTATCTTTCATCGATACACTATGACCATTTGAAAAACATTAGCAACATCAGTGGTGTCATCAGCAATTACAGCCAAATAATCCGCTTCTTGTATCTTACTCGTTATTTCTTCGTGGCATATTTCTAACATTATATTTAAAAAATCACTTTCAATGGTTTTTGAGGTGCCCTTAAATGCAGTTGCTTCCTCTAAATGATTTTTCATTGCTGTGTCAAGCTCAGAACTGAAACCAATTAAGCCTCGAAATACACCAGGATCTGATGAAGATCCAGTCTCATTATGACAAAGTAAAGCTAATTCAAAAGCTCCACAGAAACGAATACAGTTTATTATTATATTTAAGACGTACCGATTATTTGCGTACTCTTTCGTTGTGTAAAACAATATTTCGTCTATATTCACTGTCCAGCTGCTGTGCTATACGTACCAAAAAGAGAAAACTGAAAAGCATTCTTTATAATTATGTACACTTAACGCCTGATGATTTCTTATTTTTTCAGCTAGATGATTAATATCTTTCATTCCGAATTTCGTCCGGGGGTTCCCTCCAAACAATAAACATGGAAAACAAAATAAAGAATTTCTTTCGTCACAACCACATAACCAGTTAGTATTTTCATAATATTCTACTTTAAATGATCGATTAAATTGTCGACCGCCTGATTTTACAATTTGATTTATTTTAAGGGAGACATTTGGCGTCCTACCCATTGGATCGTAATGCTATTCATTTTAAACTAAAAAAAAAACACGTTGCTTAAAAGCACGCAGAATCAGTAACTCCAAAAATCACACAGCACCATTAAACAAAGAAAAAATAATAACACAGAGTTTAATTAATAAAAAGTCAATTGGCACTTTATTATCACAATCGCAGTTATACTAAATTATTACTACAATTTTATAAATTCAAACAATGGGTAACGTTTATCTTGAACCAATGTAAACACAAACCTGACACCTTACAAATCTCAAGAAGGATGTGCTTGCTGACTTCATAACACAACTAAGGATGAGCTACGACGCTACTAGTGGAGCGTTGCAGAAGCTTGTGCAACCGCCTAGATAACAGTGGGAACATGTGAAGAGTATACCGCACGTTCTCCCATATGTTTGTGTAGTAAGCTCTGCCATACTTATACTGTTCAAGTTGCAAGCGGCCTACAACCACCAGCCTGCGCGCCACATTTGAATTGCACGGGAACATTACCGCATAGAATCTAATACGCTTTCCGTTGAAATTTATGACACTTTTAACTGCTTAATGTTTTCGTATATTATTTATCAGTTTAGTTATTCTATTTTGGTGGTTGTGCAACGCTGCAACCATAGCACCAGCCGCCACTTCTAATACATAAGTTAACAGTGTATGGGATAAGCTCCCACTGGAGCATTCCTCAGTACAGTTACACTTTGTTCATGTGCTGAGAATTACTATACATATTTAGTTCACGAGTTCAAATGGTTTCTGTCTCAGCATTCGCCGAACGAGTCCAGCATTATCAGTTGTAGCACTTCAATGTTTACGTGTTCATGAAGTCTTCTTTCATATTTATCCGCAACCCGTTTAATCACGTCAGCGACCGTAGGCATTTTCAGTTCCCGATGAATGTCATCATTCCTTACGTACCATGGTGGTTTTTACTGCGAAGAGTATTATTTTGAAAAGTCTGAATTATTTTAATATTAGGTTTCTTAGTATAACCCCAAAGCTCTACACCATACACCCAAACTGGTTTCAAGACTTGTTTGTATAACAACAGCTTCTTATGCAGCGACAGTTCAGAGTGTCCTCCAAGCCACATTTCCTTCATTTTAATTCAAGTTCTTCCCGTTTCTTCTTAACATGCTCTTTCCACCTAAGTTTGGCATCCAGAGTCATGCCCAAATACTTCATTGAGCTTGCGTGTGAATTCTTTGCTGATCGATTACGATTGGTAAATAATCTGTTTTCCGGTTGGTGAAATTGATAGGAGTAGACTTGGTTTCTCGTTCAGCTTGATGGGCCATTTTTTTCTCCATCTAGTGACGGATGATCACGAATTATTAAGGAAACAGTGTAAAGTATATAATTGATCATAAAATCACGGCGGCAGAAATGAGGTCAAAGGATGCTTCACCATTAGATGTGCTCTGCAGCGAGGATGTACGGAGTGAGCTTAAGGTGTTCCCATTGTATCAGAAGGTTGATGAAAATATGATGAATATAAGATTAAATGGAAAGAGGAAAACGATTTTGCATGGAAAAGGACTCTATAGCAAAGGCTGCATATTTCTTAGCTCCACAGAACGTAGAAAGGCCTAGAAAACGATGGTCTGATTTTTAATGCAACTTAAAATATTTGTAATTAGTAACTATTTAAATGGACAATGTATATAAGTTTTATGAAATCGCAACTGTTGTCTACACATACTCGAGGATGGAAGACGGAAGACGAAAGAATAAGAATAAGAGTGAAAAGGCAATTGGTATGGTACTGGTATATAATAACAATGGAAGACAGCCAACTTCAAAAGGCAATTGGTATGGTACTGGTATATAATAAGAATGGAAGACAGCCAACTTCAAAAGGCAATTGGTATGGTACGGGTATACAATAAGAATGGAAGACAGTCAACTTCAAAAAGTAATTGGTATGGTACTGGTATATAATATGAATGGAAGACAGCCAACTTCAAAAGGCAATTGGTACGGTACTGGTATATAATATGAATGGAAGACAGCCAACTTCAAAAGGCAATTGGTACGGTACAGGTATATAATATGAATGAAAGACAGCCAACTTCAAAAGCCAATTGGTACGGTACTGGTATATAATAAGAATGGAAGACAGCCAATTTCAAAAAAAGCAAAGCTCATGAGTTAGTATAGTAAACACAAGAAAAAAAGGGAAAGTGGAAGGCTGAGACACAGATGGAACAACAAATGAAAAAAACTTTAGCGCAGTGAAGATTGCCTCCTGATGGATGGAAACACAAGCAAGAACGGAAGAGATTATTAGGCACTGGAAAGCTAAAATAATGGGAAATAACCAAATAGAAAATGGTAATGCAAAAGACAAAAATTCAGAATTATGAAATTAGGGTAAGTGGTAGCCTATTCGTCATGAGGGAGTATAAATATGCGACGGAAAGGGGAGTACATAAAAAACCGTGTTTACGATCGAGTCCTGATTATCAGACACCGAAGAACTTATGAAGCCCAGGCACCTCAGGCAATAGCGAACTACAGTCGTGATAAGGGCACGTTTCATTTTTTAATTGAATAAAGGCTTTGTAAACAACTCGGCGAGTAAAGATAATGTGATACGCAAGCGAATAACGACCGGACCGGGTCGACTGCCTCCTCGATCGGTCGTAGGCAGATAGTTATACGACGTCGAGGCCAGAGGCTAGAGCCAGTCGGGGTCCACAAGTCACTGCCAAGTAAATTACGTACACTATAAACTGGTGTACGCACATCAAGCCGGACATAAAACTGACGAGAGTCCGTTTCGATACACGCTTCGTCGTAACTGTTTGTTTTATAAATAAAGCTGTTACAACGTCGCGATCGTCAGGTGTAACATTTAACAGCGACGGGACACTGTAAACATGGTGTGTCGCCTTGTCTGTGTATATAGAGTGCAACTTAATATTCAATACACTATGTTTGTGAAATCTACCGCGGTAATATGTTTCCTACACACTGTGAGAAAAGCAACATAAAAAGTTTATTTAGCTATAAAAATATTACTGTGCGGTGAACAAAGGCTGGGAGCTATTATTCATTTTGATGTAGTTGTTACTACAGTGATTGGAAAATAAAAATTAAGATTATGTCCAGAATTCAGGATGAGGAAGTATAACGTCAATATGGAAAAGCCACTTTCAGCGATTAAGACAATGTTGCAAATTTTCACGATCCTTATTGCCGTTCGTGATATTTTCACTACAAAATTATTGCTTTCTTGCGAATTCGTATTCATAAATCTACTCCTTCACTTGATATGTATTTTTCTTCTCCATTTCTATATCACTCTTCTAATGTACGCAGTGCCATCATTTACAGTGTAAGAACCGCTTTTGATGAATTTATATTCCTTTCACTTTCTCATACTTAGTGAGTGCATACTTTCTCCTATCCTTTCCTTACAACTTACTGCATAGAGTATGGATTGGAGTACCATATTATCACAAATGTCCTAAGAATGATAACAAACCTGACAATACTCGATAGAGGGAGAAATGGGTACCTAAAGGAAACATGCGGTATCCAAAAAATATGCAATTGGGTTCAGAGGAGAGTGGAACGTGTGTGTGGAGGGAATGCCCGAGGACCTACTTGTTAAATTAGTTGTGAGGAGTATATTCACCGGAGTGAGAAGTAGAGGTCACCTTGAAAGAAGATGGCGCTACGGTTTTGGCGGAGAGAGACCCTGGGTAGACACAAAAGAAGAAGAACAAGACGTATGGATTGCAATAGGAAGTAGAAACATTAAACTTAATAATGTAAATATTAAAAATTATACTTTTTTGCCTAAAAAGTAGCAACTTTAACTAGGGTAGAAGAGAACAAAAATAATAAAACTTCAGTCTCTTATACTTAAACAGACTAGAGTAGAAACGGCGATGTTACTGTAAACAGTTTAGGTGAATGAAAAAATTGTAAGATTGAAAAAAGTTCTCACTTTTTAAAATCCACGCGGTAGAAAACTTTCAGGTTGCAAAACATACCTGCGTAGTGTTTATTTCTCTTGTTTTCGAATTTGTATTTAAGGGTTGTACTTATTTAAATCATTTTTGGGCTTGTTGTAAGTATACAGGTGAAAATAATTGTTACTGTTGTAATGATTTTAATTTTTCGACTCCTTGAAAACATCTCTATTACGTTTTCCCCAAGTCAAAAATCCTACTGTCCACGCCTCTTTTTCTGATCTCTAATACGTGTTCTTACAATGACTAGGTGGTTCATCAGATTTAACTATTTACATGATACGGTTGTATTTTCACTGGCCTCGTCGTCGTCGTCGTCGTCGTCGTCCTCCTCCTCCTCCTCCTCCTCCTCCTCATCATCACCACCATCACCACCTCTACCACCATCATCATCAGCAACAGCAGCAGCAGCAGCACCACCACCACCACCACCAAATCTTCCCACTACCCAGTCATTTACCATCATTTACCAGTGATCTCTATTCAGATCACCGGGTACCGGGTCATCCTTTCAGTGTAAAAAAGTTTTGATAGTACCGTTATGTTTGTTGGCCTCCAATGTACACCAACTTTCAAGCCATTTTCCATCGTCTCTGAACAGTCCGGAAGTTTTGTGGTACTGGGCGCGCCACACACACACACACACACACACACACACACACACACACACACACACACACACACACACACACACACACACACACACACACACACACACACACACACACACACACACACACACACACACACACACACACCATTTATTTATACAAAACGCAATTGGTTATAAAATTATATCCTTTTTGAAAAATTACTCATTTATTTATTTGACAAAACTTAGCCTATACAAGAAAAGTTAGTTTGATTAATTAGTAATGTTTTTCTTTTTTTTAAGTAATAAAGAAAAATTATTATATTGTAGTTTCTTCCAATAATTACATGTTATATTAGTACAGTAATACAATTACATGTAAGTACAATAATGAAAACATTTAGTAATGTCGTCATTATCGTTATTCATTTATGGACAAATGTAAATATATAAAAGTTTATATATATATTGTTACGACATTACAGAATGTGTTTATCGAATGTGCCAGAAGAATCTCGCTCTAATGTATGTGGCATACGTGACTGTCAACGCATACGTGAGAGTTTTCTCGAAGCCGCCAGCCGCGCGGACTGTGTCAAGGCCGCAGTTAATTACGTAGTTCACACGGGCGCTAAGACGCAATTAGGAACGTTCTGGTCTCTGAGCGTTGTATAAATACTTGGCGGCAGCGGCCTTAGTTTTCAGTATAGCTGCGATATATTTACATTGCGGTTCGAGTTATTATCGGGCGATATTACTGTGCGCGTTCAAGTGGTTATTAGTAAAGTGTTGTGTTTTATAATCGGACGGGATAATTGTAATACAATTGAGTTTTAATATTAGTTGACATTTATTTGCGTGCGAACAATTTTCATTTGATTTGTTGTAGTAGACTGTGTTGTTAAATACGAACTGTTTAACTGTAAAAATTAAAGCTGGTGATTAGTGACTTAATTGGTGTCTTGTACTGTATTTTGTTTCCACTGTACCTACGACGATCAAGTAGACAGTCGTAACAGTGGTGTCAGAAGTGGGATATAACGGTTAACAGTGGAAACAGTGGACACTTTGTACAAGACGAGTGTAATTTGTAATTAATCGGAAAACAATGGATGCGAGTCAGATGATGGAAAATTTACAGGCACTGCTGTTACAGACGGAGAAACGACAGGATGAGAAACGCAGGCAGGAAAGAGAAGAGGCTGAGGAACGTCAGAAAGCACTAATGCTAGAAACAGAAGACAGACAAAAAGAAGAACAAAGACAAGAAAGGGAAGAAACAGAGGAACGACGTAAACGTGAAACAGAAGACGTACAGGAGCAAAAGCAGACACAAGAACAAACTGCTGCAAAGTTGGGTCTCCTACGAGGTGAGCTTAATAAGCAAGTTACTAAAATATCGGAGGTACAAGAATCAATGACATTAAACATAGCTGAATTAAAAAAATCTGTCTCGATTGTTGAAGAATCTGTGTCAAATAAAATATCTGCAGTAAAAAACTCAATGGTAAACATAAGAGAACAAATAAAAGTGAAGTTGAGCAGTGTCTGAAGATGCAACCAAAACAATTTTCTGAACAGACTGTACCAATGATGAAGACAGAAAAAGACACAGAAAATAAGTTAATAGAGAAAGTCACTTTGCCTGCAGTGGGGACAGTTCATGTCAAAGCTCCAACCTTTGACGGAAGCAGTCACTGGGCAACGTACCTCCGCCAATTTGAAGCTGCTCCATACGCAAATAATTGGACAGAGAAAGACAAGGCAGTCTCACTCGTTCTCGCATTAAAAGGACCTGCGGCAGAATTACTACAGAAAGTCCCACCTGACAGCCAGAACATCTATGCCGAGTTGATAAAAGCTCCAGAATTACGCTACGGTGATAAACATTTGCGAGATGTGTACTACACTCAGTTGAGAACAAGACGACAAAGTTCCGGGGAGAGTCTTCAAGAGTTTGAAGCAAGTATCGACAGATTGATTAGATTGGCCTATCTTTAAGCACCAGATGATTTTCGAGTAAGGTTTGCGGTACAGACATTTATTGATGGCATCGGAGATTGTGAACTTCAGCAAGTGTTACGAATGGAAAGGCACCGAAATAGCTCAGAAGCTCTTGTTCACGCCCTAGATTTTGAAGCTGCCAAGTCAACGTCCCGTTACATTAATGGGTTTGTGCCATCACATTACAGTCAGAAGATCCCTGTATCACATTGCCGTTACGAAGGATGCAGAAAAACAATGTTGTCAGACAAACAATTCAAAAGTTCAAGACAGTCGCAATGATTTGAAAAAGACAGAAGACCGAAATGTTACAACTGTGGAAAACGTGGTCATCTACAGGTAGACTGTTGGGAGAAGAAGATACCGAGAGAAGAGAGTGATCGCATCAATTAGAGAAGTAAAGCCCCAGAACAGCACACAGTTTCCACGCTACATAAGACCAGTGGAAACTTGATTGTTAATGGACTTGCGGAAGGTAAACCAACATTATATACAGTTGACACGGGCGCAACGTGTCCATTGTGCGCCCTGACTTAGTCTGTAACCGCCAGCCTCTAGCTCTTATACAATACAGACTGTGACTGGAAGCCCCATCAAGGTGCTAGGAAAGGTAGACGTACGTGTACGCCCCTGCGTCTTCTCGAGTTTAGCCACCAAATGCTCGTTCCAGACATTGTCGACGAAGTGATTCTTGGCACGACATTATGCCTACGGATTCGTTGTGGACTTAAGAGAGAATGTCCTGAAGATTGGCCAAGAGAAGATAAAGCTTTGCATGGCTAAAATGACAGGGTCTACCAACCATTCGATTAAGCGAGTGGCATTAGTCGAAGAAAAAGTCAACAGGTCTGGTCAAGAGGAACGCTCCCTATTGCAAGCGGAAATGGAGGAAGAACTAGCAGAGGAAATACAAATAAGTGTAACAACAAAAAAAGTGATTGGAAAGCCTACTATGGGTGTCGAGACAATACTCTTAGTTGTTCCTGAGCTGATAAAAGCGCCAGAGGGCAAAGTGGCTGAAGATGAGGTTACGCAAGAGGTTGTTGACGAGAACCAAACAAAGTTGGATCAGCCAGTGGTTGTTAGGTCATCAGTACATGACGCAACGGGAGTGATTCCAGCAAAACTAGTGGTTGAGCGGAAGACTCGCATTCCTGGGAACGTGATGTTCGGATCACACGAGACTGAATCCGAAGAACCGGAGAACCGAAGAATGGGCGCTAAGACGCAATTAGGAACGTTCTGGTCTGTGAGCATTGTATAAATACTTGGCGGCAGCGGCCTTAGTTTTCAGTATAGCTGCGATATGTTTACACTGCGGTTCGAGTTATTATCGGGCGATATTACTGTGCGCGTTCAAGTGGTTATTAGTTAAGTGTTGTGTTTTATAATCGGACGGGATAATTGTAATAAAATTGAGTTTTAATATTAGTTGACATTTATTTGCGTGTGAACAATTTTCATTTGATTTGTTGTAGTAGACTGTGTTGTTAATTACGAACTGTTTATCTGTAAAAATTAAAGCTGGTGATCAGTGACTTAATTGGTGTCTTGTACTGTATTTTGTTTTCTCTGTACCTGCGACGATCAAGTAGACCGTCGTAACAATATATTTATATAAAATACTGGGGTGAGGTCTTATATACTGGGGTTAAGTTACCCAAGCCCACTTAGGTGAATTTACGGAAAACTGAAATGCAAGTGTAATGTTTTCAAGTGCAATGATAAATCATAAAATTATTAAACTGATTTTCAAGGTTAATTTTTGTTATTAATAGTTTTTTATTGATTACGTAGCTTTTGGAAAATGAAAGAAAAATAGAAATTAATAATTTGTGTATTACTGTCACTTTCAGGTATAGAAAGACACCTAAAATACATGGGTAAAGATTACCTAATTTTATTATTTAATGTAGAAGAAGAAGACGCGATATAGGGACTGTCATAATACAGCATAATAATTTAAATAAAAATGTTTAATTTCTAAAAGGACTGTTATTTATTATGCAGTAACAAGCAGTAACAAAAGGAACAAAGAACACAACAATAAACTGAGTAATTTGTGCGTGCGTGTGTGTGTGTGTGTGTGTGTGTGTGTGTGTATATGTATATACCTATGTACAGTATAGATTTTCCGGTTTACCAGGTAGCGGTCCGAATAGCTGTGTATTCTTTTGTTTGCTCTATAGGCTGTTTTGCCATTTTCTATTGGTTTCCTCACACACTCTCTCTCTCTGTCTCTCTAGGAAGACATCGGAGCGAACGTCAATACGTAAAACAGTGACAACAGTGGCGGTTCCTGCTTGTGACCGGGAGGGTTTCAGCCCACCCTCTCAGAATCCAATTATCTTTTATAAAAATTTTAAGTATGTACTGTGTGTGACGTTATTATTTTGTACAAATTACTTTCTTACGTTAATTTACTGTTCTCCCCACTACTATGATGTCCCACCGTATTATTTTGTTATTCCTACCTGTTAAGATGCTCCCCCTTCCCAGATTACAAGCCCTAAAACCGCCACCGATGTAGAGAAAGGAATACGGTATGGGATAAGTAGAGAACCCGGTCACAGTGCAGCCAACCGACAATAACGAATACAAATTATAAATATAAGCCTATCATGAATACGCCTATATGAATGTTCTATGGATATGGCAAGAATAGACTATATATAAATAAATTTTTAACGCGTGCGAGTTCGAAATGTTGGTGTTTACAAACTGGTATGTGAGTATGTAAAAGTTAACAGCGTATGGTTCAACCATACTTTCTTTAGTGGAATAAAATTAACACTTGGGGGAGACGACGCAATACGGCAAGACCCGCGTTCAGTGAGAAGAGAGAACGCGTGTGTGTGCGAGTCGTTACATAGTCCAGGTGTGTATCGTGAGGTTATATTTCACGTGGCCGATTTGCGTCATGTAATGACTAGCTGGCCGGCCGAGACACAATCTAATTAAGCTACCGGCTAGTAGAGAGATGATTAAAATGATATTCGGTTGCCTGAGTTAATAACTAGAAGGCGTGGTCCCCGGCTCCTATCCATCACTCCGAGATCGTTCAGCAAAGCCTCATTAAAATACTGCCTGTTAACAAAGCAATAGCTTTCCCCTGGTCTTCCTCCTCCTCAACCGTCGATATTATTATCTAGCGTTTCGTTGTTAAGATTAATGAATTATATAAATTACACTTGTTGCATTTGTCAACGGCTTAATGAGATCGTGTTTACTGTCTTAAAGTCCAGCTTCGAAAGAAGGAATTTCTCACGAGCGCACTGTGCCAATAAAACAATTAGATAGCTGCAGACTGTGAAGGCTGTACCTTTATCCGAGGAAAGGTCATTTCTAGGCGCGTCTGAAAGCAGTTATGTTCGGAATACTTTTAAGAAAATACATCAAGAGTTTAATATAAAAATTACCGATAATTCTGAGATGGACGCGTAAAAAATTGCTTAATCCGATAACTGTAAACAGTAATCGTAACAGTAAATAATATGTTGGCAAGCCTGTTGTTTTAAAGTTAAAAAAAGAACTTATTGCGTGGAATTCATGTTTTGAAATTTATCCATTACTAAAGCTTTATAAAACAAAGTAACATTTCTGTTGTTAAAGTCAGCAAAGTCTTCGGACTAATTTAAGTTACACCTAACGCTACACTGCACACTGCACAATTGTAAAATTCATCAGGCTGAGGTAATCGCAGACGATCAACGCAGCTGCGGTAGAGAATCGTACAAGCCACTTTTTTTTAAGTTTTGAAATAAGACGAAGACATTAGGTAACGAAACCGATTTATTACACCAAAAAAAAATTTACGGACTTTATTTTTCAACATGATCACGCAGTTTTTAAATGAGCTAGACGAGTCTCAGTTTTAACTCGACCGTTTACCATCTGTCTGTCTGTCTGTCTGTCTCTCTCTCTCTCTCTCTCTCTCTCTCTCTCTCTCTCTCTCTCTCTCTCTCTCTCTCTCTCTCTCTCTCTCTCTCTCTCTCTCTCTCTCTCTCTCCCTCTCTCTCTCTCTCTCTCTCTCTCTCTCTCTCTCTCTCTCTCTCTCCCTCTCCCTCTATCCGGGGCATGTCTCACAATCACTTTTTGAAAGCATCAACCGATTTTCGTAAAGCCTGGCATGCCTGTCCAAACTTCTACCCTACAGAATCTTATGTTTTTGAGACTGATCGCTCCGAAAATAGAGGGGGTGAAGGTGTCAAAGTTGCGAAAATATTCGCAAAAAAAGTTATGAAAATATTTGCAAAATTGGGTATCAATCAATTTTAAACACAATCTGAATACAGTGTTAATTTTGAAAATTTTAAAATCTGGGATGTCAGGGTACAAAAATTGAGTCAAAATTTTGTTTTTCGTAGTCCTTCAGTCTTCGACTGGTTTGTACCCTCCCCGCATATACCAGTGGTGCCTGTGGTACTGATTCTCTCACAGGTATATGGGACCTACAGTTTAACGCCGGATCCGAACGGCATAGTTGGGGAAGGTTTATACTAAGCAGGATACCTCTCGCTGGTTTGCCATTGCCTTGCGAGGGGGGAACGGTCGTATCTAAATCAGATGGCCCCCGGCGGGAACTGAACCCGCGCCGACAGCGTAGCAGCACCACACGCTAGTCACTACGCCACGACCGCTCCCAAAATTTTGTATAAAGTAGTAAATGTACATGTGGGATATCAAATTCAAGAGAATTTTAACTAAAGTCTGAATATAGTGTACAGCTATGAAAATTTCAAGATTTTAGGACACCACAGACCGAAAAGAAGGATCGATAGTTTGAAAAATTGTAAAAATGCAATTGGGTGTTAGACTAAAGAGAATTTTAACTCAAATCCGAATTTGGGTTTTCATTAAAATGTTTTTAACTTTACGAACACCTCAGGCCAGAAATTGAACTCAGAATTTTAAGAAACCAGGGCAACAAGTTACGAGGAATTTTACACAAAATACAGACTCGGGATTTTTAATAATTTGAAAGAATTAATATCTCTCAACACTTCTTGCAAACCGTTTGTAAACTATATTTACAAAAAACATTGTATATTGTTAACAGTTAAGTATATTTCTGAAAAGTATTAGATATAGGCCTACCGGCATAGACTTGAAAGCTAGAACTAGATTTTTTATCATTTGAGCATTATGGCTGTAACTTTAACCAAAAAACAAATGCAGTAGTTTTGAATTGTAGATAGTTTGGATTCAGTAGTGTTTATTGTATGATTTTCTGATTTACAATTGTTATTTTTACTTAAAAAAGTAGGGGAGTAATAGGGGTTTTCGTAATTTTTCAGATAGTCTAAAGATTATCTAATATTAAAATTTACCTAATAATAAACGTGCTCCGTTTTAAATAGTGAACGAATTTTGCTATTCAAGGAGCATTCCAGTCATGTCTTTTCAACGGATTGTTTATTCCATTATCGTAAAAGCCTTTCTCTTATGCCTTGAGCCAGTTCTTCCGTTCGCCGGCATTTTGGATCCGCTGCAATAATCTGATCCCTTTCTTTGTGGAAACTCAGCTTTCATCTCCAGCGACGATGTGTTCAAACAGCCGATTTCGTTCATTTTCAAAACGCTACAAAAGTGTTGGAGATGAAGCTAGACTTTACTGACTGTGTGTTTCGGTTTAAGTTGTCAGTACACATTATTTTCTAACCATGTTCCCCTGTCTCAATATCGAATGTCATTGATCGTGAACCGTTGAAACCGAATAAACAATTCCGAAACAAAAATCTCCCCGATTTTTGCAAATCTTCGCATTGATTTCTTCCGCTAAACCATTTTTCGTCACTTTTGAGCGACCGCTACGTTCTTCATCGTGAAGGTTACTCTCAAAACGATGTCACCATTGCCTAACTCCACTGTGGTTAAAAAAAAAAAAATCGGCGGGGGCTGTGTCGGAGCCACGGCCCCAAATCTTCAGAGCGTAGAATACGTCTGTGTGCTTTAGGGTTGCTAATGTGTTATGAATAAAATGAAAAACATTAAAAACTGCAGGAACGGATAAAGGTATAATTCCGATGCCGCTAAATATCATTTGTTTATTTACTTGTTACTATGGTAATTAATTCTGGTCTCCATGGTGTTGCAACGGCATCACTTTAACAGCCACTATCTTTATGTCCATCTGGAACCACAGTATGTCACAAACGTCACACGCGTGTTCAAATTTATTATTAAAGAATGTTTTGTGGATGTGCTTTGTAGCTAACTGCTACGTTTTGCTGAATTCGATAGGCTGATACACTTGCGAAGTCGGGCGCTCTTCCTCATCCAACTCGACTTCAGTATTTATTTCCTTCTCTTTTAAGCGTTGTCGGTAAATCCTCTGACGTTCGGCATTGGTCATTTTAGGTTTTTTGAATTCCCCACGATTTTCTCTACTCTCCTGTATGCGTTTCCGATACTTTTGAGCACGTTTAGCATCCATATACCGCGACATTTTGTCCGAACACACGATTTTTACAAATTGAATTACGATTATTCAAACCTCTTAATAATATTACCGCTATTACGGTACATTATGTAGATAGTACTAGATGAGACAATTTTAACGACACCTCACTCAACGTTCTATCGCATCGGAAACCGGAGAAATACTAATTTTAGTGCGCGCCGAGCGGCGCAAAACATTTCCATTTCTCCCCCGCTCACCCCGCGCTGGATGATGCAATAGTCCGCTTATATTGTGCTATTTATTATCTTTGTTCCTTTATCTGTCGAATGGTACCTCATATAAGCGGGAATCTTTTGTCGTTTAGATAATATTTCAATTTCAAACGTGACGTGAAAACGTAACGCTCGATTTTCTGGTTGGGGGTGCCTATTGCTGGCCTGAAAGGTAAGACGTATTCTACGTCAAAAGTTGTCTGTAAGTTTCAACATCGCTAGAAGGGAAAACATACCATAGGGAGATACTCACACTAGATGGGATTGTTTATCGTTCATACACTGCGACACCGTACCTTAGTAGCTTACTGCACAGCGCATTCGGGATTCCGTGCCCAGCGTTGCCGCATTCAGCGGCAATTTCAAAGCGGCTCTTATTTAAAAAACACTCTTCGTTCACGGAAATTAAAGTGTTGTGTGTTAAAAAAAGCACTATATCAGGGAACAAACAAACAATACTGTTGGAACTCCTATTTTCCAGGCTGTTAGGCTGCGGTCTACTGCCATTATGTATGACAGACGTTTCGGCCATCTTCAGTGTCGGAAACAATGGGCACGGTGGTTGACGCCGGCCGTGAAAGCCTAAGGAATTCTAAACAAAGAATAATCGGATAATGCAGAAAAGAAAAATAAAACCGAAAGATATTAGTCTCTCGGCAATATTTCCGTCAAAATAAAAATACAAAACGTCCAAAGAGTTGTAAAATAAAACTGGTAGGCTTACCAGAGGCGTTGGTTGAAAAGTCTCGTCGTTTTCTGTTGATTCGACTGTCGGTTAATTTCTGGACAGTTTTTCAACCACCTCCCTTGGTAAGCCATCTGGTTTTGTTTTACATTTGAATCTTGACCACTGTATGTAGTTTCTGTTACGAGTCCATCTATAACGGCATGTTCATTTTCAATACTTCTCTTCCGTGTGTTTAGCAGCATTAGCAGTGAGACGAAATTTGTTTGTCAGTAGTCAGGAGAGGCTAATTGTAAAAGTTTGAATTGTTGCCCTGACATGGTTCATGTAGGAAAATGCGTTTTATTTGCAATATTTTGGCAGTAACTATGAAAGTAATTCCTTTCTCAACATACGCAAATATAGTATTTCCACATTTGACCTCCAGGTCCTTGTACCGGTTCCCGGCTCCTGTATGCTTTTGCGCGGCTTGACATTGTTTTGATAAAACCGCACATAAGGGAGGTGGTAATCAAGTAGTTCAACTTTCTATTCAAGTCCTTATTAATATAATATTAAACTAATTATACATTAATAATTATATGATAATACTAATGAAAATAACATTAACAATAATAATTAATAAAAGAGAGAAGGAGGAGGATGAGAGTGAGAATGAGAATGAGGAGGAGGAGAAGGAGGACGACGAGAAGAAGAAATGAAGAATAAGAAGTAACAGAAGTAGAAAGAGTAGGAAGATTAAGAGGAGGGGAGGAGGAGGAGGAGGAGGAGAAGGAAGAGCTGCAGCAGAAGACGAAAGAAACTAAGAAACAGAAGAAGCAGAAGAAGAAGACGAAGAAGAAGAGGAGGAGGAACAAGAACAAGAAACAGAAAAGAAAGACATATAATTGATTATTCTCATGGATGTGTACTGAATCTGCCCGAGGTTGTAGTCTGCTGTTAGCTGTTTACACACGGTAACAATGAAAATAATTTTAATAATTCCGTTCTTCGGAGTTGGCAAATTAATAATAACGCGCATTAGAGTCGACCGTTACTTTTAATTAATCCAACATGACTGGCATTTACTGTCTATTATACTTGCGGTGTGAATCGAGAGGCCGAGTCATTTTCAATGGAATTCGAAAACAATTCTCGGCTTTTATGCGGAGCGTGTTGGTCGTTAAACAAAACCCGGCGGTACCGGTAATTTATTATTGCTGTTATATTTTTAATACAAATTACTGACCTAATTATTGTTATTGTTACTTCGAAAACTAGTTATAAGGCCGCTAATGAAAACCCGAACGCCGCCAAGGATACGTTGATGCAATCAAGGATATGTTTTCGATGAAAACAATAATAATTCCACGGTAGTGACAGGCAACGTGTTAGCGGAAATTTATTACATAATTATCGCTTGTTATGTTTTAACTAAATAAAACCTATTTACTACGACAAGGGTATAAATGAAAAATAGACATGACTCTGGCAGTACTACTATTCCGCCGCGCCGGCCTCTCCGGCAATTACCTCGCGCTGACACCTCTACCGTGTGTGCGTACGTACGCGCAGATTATTGCATTAATTTAAAAGGAGTGTATAGTCTGTGCAGGAAATCGCTCTATGTACTCAAAGAAATTTGTACAACTAGGTGATAGAAACAGCGACTGCGAATTGCAGTAGCAAAGTCAAACGATTCTCAACACCTTTAGCAGTAATGGATAATGTTTTTGAACACTCTTCCAGTTCTGGTATTTAGGAGATAAAGAGTAAACTTACGTCAGAAGTGAAAGCCGAACTTGACGATCGTTTACCACAGGCCGTCTTTACATGAACCCTGTCAGCATCGTCCACAACGGTTCTAATCTCCTTCGAACCGTTGCCTGGCACAGCGATGTGTCCAAATGCTTCGTCGTTGTGGCTACCTGAACGGGCTTAGCCGATGCCTTACGGCGTTCGTGGAGTACGGGTCTAAACTCTCCTGCAGGCGAACCAAGGAGATTCTGTATCTCAGGGTTCGCGTTGAGCGCAGGCAGGTTGTCAGATTCTGATGACCGGCGCGTCGTATAGTGAAGGCAGATTATAGGCGTCGAAATAGTACAGATTCAGTCAGTCATGGAGTTAAGCAGTGAAGAAGCGATGTGTTTACTTATTGCTTCAGAAGGTTTACTTTAAAACTGGAACAAGACATACGTGGTGTCCATAAAATTAATCTGAATTAGCTTACCTGCAACGCCCATTACCTACAATGCCCATTTCCAACAGGCATCCACAATGACCCGGTTGAAACATTCCTTGAATCCCTTGCCCCAAATTTTAGGTTTTATTAAACTTTTGATATCAGTGTTTCCGTATCCATTAAGAAAATAAGAAACGTAACTCAAACGAATAAAATATGGGCAGAACGCTCCGACCCGAAGCTGGTTTCTGAAACCAGAATGAACATTTTCATCCTGATAAACTGTCACAGTCAAACTACTTGCGCGCGTATACCGGTACCTACTGCCACTGTACGCGCTCCTGTCTAAGCACATGTAAAAACTATCGGTAGCGTGTTTCCATGGTGGATGCTTCCTGGTGAAAGCGTTCACTATGTTCGTCACTCACGGCGCCAAGATTGTTAGGGAAAAAATCCAAATGTAAATCTAAGAAATTAATTTTGAGTGACATATTACATCCAAGTTCTCTGTAGTTTTAAAGAACCTCGGTTACAGGTTCTCTGTAGTTATCCGCCTTATGGTTTCCCAAGAAGTTGTTAACCACATTTTGAAATGATTTCCATGCAGCAACCTCAAATTCATTCAAACTTTCTTCAAATGCAGGATCATTCATTACTTTTCTTATTTGTGGTCCAACAAATATACCTTCCTTAATCTTAGCATCACTTATATTAGCGAACTTGTTTTTTAGAAACTGAAATCCTGCACCATTACGATCCATTGCTTTAACAAAATTTTTCATTAAACCGAGCTTAATGTGTAGTGGCGGAAGATAAACTTTTCAGGTTTTACTGGTGCTTGACTAACAACATTCTTCTCTCCTACATTCAGTGCCTCTCTCTTTCACCACTGCTTTTTTATGTAATGATCCTTCCTATCCCTGCTGTCCCATTCACACAAGAAGCAACAGTATTTAGTGTACCCAAGTTGCAATCCAAGTAAAAGTGCTATCACTTTCAGATCTCCAAAAATATGCCATGAATATTTCTCATACCGAATCCTGCTCAATACAAGTTTCATGTTTTTGTATGACTCCTTCATGTGAGCAGCATAAGCTAAAGGGATTGATGGGTATTTATTTTCAGTGTGAATTAGGACTGCTTTCAAACTAAGCTTTGAAAAGTCTATAAATAGACGCCATTCTTCAGGATGGTGCATATGTCCCAAAGTTTCAAGTAAATAATCCACGTCATAGCAGTACACTAAGTCCTCGTACTGGGAGAAGAAATGTTCAAATTTAGACTGCCTGTCACGGAAACACTTATTTTAGTATTCTGCTGTAAAAGATTCCATCCTTTCAATGTTGATGCCAGTATTTCTGCTTGACTCTCTGATAAATTTATATTTGACAATTATATTTGACTTAGCAATTTAGCTGCTGCAATAAATAAACCAAAGCTATTTAGTTGATATTATTTAAGTTCACAAGATTCTATGCATATGGAGTTCATGCATGGTACTTACTGAAAAATAGAAAGGGCAGGTACAAAAGAACTGAGGCTGATAGAGAAATTCTGACTACATATTCAGAATCAGCACCCAAAAATACATAATAATTAGCAAAAATAGAGCATTTAACAAAATCATTGTTGACCAGTGAAACCTGCCTGCACTCTACGCGTACCCTCAGACGTGGGATCAGACCGAGACACCAACGATAGCTCGATAATTCTCAACAGTATCCACCTGTCCGAGTCGCCTCACCTGCGCTGTCGTCTTAGGCGCGGGAAACCGCAAATGGCTCCTTGCTGAAGTTATCCATATGGGGGTGGTAATTCACCGATCCGGCTGGCACCTAACGGGGTCGCTTCTATCCTCCACGCCAGTGTGACTTAAGCTCCTGCGCCGGAACTGCGCCCCGAACGCTGTGCCAGACCGGAGCAATCATGGAATTCCTTATTTGTACGCTATCTCGTACAAAGGGGTTTTTACTTTAAGGTAGCGCGCGCGCCCACACACACACATACACCAGAAGGCTTCACGCAACGGCTGTCTGTGAAAGCAGGACTTAGCATACAGAAATAAAACAAGCTTTCTCACTTTCTCACAAGTTAGCTATGGATTCTGAAGCTAGGGAGGCTTGTATTCTGTGTCTTTGATTTATGGGAGTGAACTTGAGCTTGAAAAGTAAAGAGAAAACCCGATTGGAGGCTGTGTTGATGTGGATATGGAGAAGGACGATAAAGAAAATTTGGAAATACAGGAAAATAACCTTTGTAGTTTTTGGATGTAATGTAAGTCATAAAAGTAATGGAAATGAAGAATATGAAACTTCTATACCATGGGTTTAGACATAGTGGATTTATTCTGAATATCTTTGAAACAAAAACTGTTGGGAAAGGCAGGGAGAAGTTGAGAAGGAAATGTGAATGTTTATGTGAGCTAAGCTATGATGACGAAGGAGAATATGAGCTCTCGAAAGAATGATGGTTACAATTTTAACTAAAAGACGAATGTATAGTTCTAAATTTTTAATGTTTACTGTACGATTCCCTGCTTTAAAAATTCGTATGTTACCAAAAAAAGTAGTACAGTAATCCGGGCTTTCTTAATTTTTGTGATAAGTGGAAAACAATATAATACTGAAATTTATCTATATAAGTATATTTCGTTCAAAACAGTGAATTAGTCCTGAATACCGCGAAGCTTATAGTCTAAAAACATGACTGATAATTATTAACGTATTTTATTTAATTTACGTCACTTTTTACTCGGAAATCGTTGAAAGGGACTTTATTAATGACGTTTGAATTGTATATCGAATATTTACGCTAATCATTAGTCGAACACACACACACACACACACACACACACACACACACACACACACACACACACACACACACACACACACACACACACACACACACACACACACACACACACACATCGAAACAAATGTGCTCATGATTAATTAGTTGTAACTGACGTCAGTTTAATTGTTTGTAAATGACATGTAATTAGCTTAAAATTTAATTCAATGTATACAACGTCAAACTGTCGAACAGTAGCCGTTTTTGCATTAATAATGTGAGTTTTGGCAGTCACGCCAAAACAAAGGGTCACTCTGCTTCCCATCTCGGACACACAGGTGTGGAGAGGCGATAGGACAGGTGCCCACCACCTGACCTGAATGCAGTCTTCGTCGTGTCGATTGATTTACGTCCACGTCCTTATTGATTTTTGAAATTTAACGAATATTTACATAAAACAAAAATCAATTCTTCGTAAATACTTCTCTGTTTTGAGACAAACTTACAAATTGATTACAAATTCATACACTAGTGCGCAGATCAAACGGACGACAATTATATAAAATTACGTTTTTTAAACATTATCTGACCATTGATTATCTTTTTGTCAAAATTTTATAATTATTTTTTAACGTATATAGTTTACTAAAATTGTTGGGATACGCTCAACAACTTATAAGACCTATACAAGGCCTATATAATGGATCAAGAGTAGCTGTCAAAAATAATTGTAGGAATTCTCAACAAATAATATCTGTCAATCAAGGTGTTAGATAAGGGTACAGTATATCATATACTCTCTTTAACATTTATATTGACAAGCAGAATGATCACTGTTGCACACCACTATATAAAAATTATCCCGATTAGCGCTTTCAAGCTTCACAGCTCATCGTCAGATCGGAATTGACGGATTGACAAATTTATATTGACGATGTGGCAAGGAAATGGAAACATCTAGTGAACCCTGGTATTAAGTTATCCCGAGACAGACATATGAATGTGCTGTTGTTTACTGACGACTTGCTTGTAGTTCAAAATACAGAATCTGCTTTGCAAAAATCTGTTTTTTAACTTCATCAGATTTACAAACAATACAATATGAAAATCTCCACTATAAAAACAAAGGTAATGTTTATTTCGAGGTAAGGATCCAGTAAGAACAAAAGTAACGATTAGTGATCGAATTCTAGAAGAGGTGAGCCACATTAATTATTTGGGAAATGATATTGGGTATGAAATAAATTATGACACTGATGTTAAGTTAGGTGAGTTCCAGACGATCTGTGGAACAATTAACAGTATTTTTAGAAACAAGCTACGACGAGTTATAAAATTAAAGTTTATTATGGCAGTCCCTGTGGGTCTACTGTCCTATGGGTGTGTCTTATGTACAACAACCAACAAAAAGGACAGTAAAATACAGGCCTCGGAAATGGCATTCTTAAGAGGAATTGAAAGGTGTTCTAAAGACAGTATAAGAAATGAGGCCATCATAGAAGACTTGGAAGTTTTTAACTTGAATGAAAATTAAAAGATTACAAACAACGGTGGAAAGAACACTTAGAAAGCATGTCAGATTCCAGGCTGGAGGATTCTTGAAGGCGGAACAGGCAGCACGTTGCCTATGCCGTGTTGTGAAGATGATGATGACGTAGTTCAAGCAAATAATTTTTATGGTCGGCTCCACCAAAATTTATCAGTAAGTTGATTTTTTAAATAATATTGTAGCTTTTACCTGCTCCTCTATTTTTCTATAACGTTATGTTCACAATACTAACGGAAACCGTAGTACTATACAATCCAGTAAGATTAGGCGTTCAAAGGTTTTGTTTTACGTGACGAAAAGATTTCGTGCAGATTGGCATGGCCTACGATCCAGTATAACGTTCATAGGGGTTTAGATATTGGCTGCGTTATAATCTTCTTGAGCATTTCAAGCCCGGAGATCTGTTTACTACAGCGAAATTGATTCTCGGTTCACTTAAAAGACCACTGTCGCTACAATGGTACAACAGTTCCCAGAACCGTAGCATAACTTGTTAAAACGTGACATCGGACAATGGATAACAACTGTGTACTCGAAACGTATGCACGTCCAGAATATTGTGTATTCTCCACATCTGAAGGCTTCTAGTTTTGGATGTCATGCAAACTTCCTCCGTATTCACATATTCTCTCTTATACGGACATATTCCTATTCACACGTTGCATCTAACATGTCACATTTAATGTCTTGATACCCCATATCACATATTTTATGTTCTGCATTTTTATGTCATACTTCATACTTCATCTTAATACTTTACCCTTCATACGTCATCCTTCACATAGGAAATAGGGCATATTATGCGAACAGTAGACTATTGAGAAGCATGCTCATTAGTCGCAGCACAAAAATAAAAATATGTAAGGCACTAATCAGACCTTGTTACTCATGGAGGCGAGAAGTGGACGTTAACAAAAAGGAAGAAGAAACACAAGAATTCTTGAAATAAAGATTGTAAGAGGTGTTTATGACCCGGTTAAAAAAGATGATGAATGGAGAATAAAAAATAACCAGGAGATAAACGAGCTACTGAAGCATGAGACGTTGTAAGATTAGTAAAGGCTCAAGAATACAATAACTAGGTCACCTAGAGCAGATGGATGATCAGCGTATGCCAAAGAAAATCCTGAGGGCGCAAGTCTATAAAAGGAGAAAGAGGGGCCGACCTAGGATAAAATGTTTGGATGATGTTCTAGAAGATCTAAGAAGAATGGATGTGATGATTTACACTGAAATGATGGCAATGGACAGGAGATTTTGGAGAAGATTGGTGTTGGAACCCAGGGCTCACGTTGGGCTTTAGTGCTTAAGGAGAAGAAGAAGAAGAAGAAGAAGAAGAAGAAGAAGAAGAAGAAGAAGAAATCACTCTTCACCCTAAACACTTCACAAATTTAATATTTTATATTCCAAAGATGAAGAGGACTATTGCTTCTACAGTGATGTTACAATTTCATCAGGTTTTTTTCAAGATAATTAAATTGTGCTTACTCGAACAAAAGTTTAAGTGCTCGTAAACGCAAATGTTTTGTATCATCGAGGAACAACCATCTCTAACCTTGTTCTGTAGTACTTTTAAAGCTTCACAGCCATGTCGTCAGCCACATGTGTCATTCCTATAATCAGATATCATATACTTGTAACAGACTGCAAAATAAAATAAAGCTAAACAAATTTTTTTTAATAATTAGGGGAGACAGACGGGATTTTCTTTTGCGAGAATTTTGAAAGATTGATTTTTGTTACAAAAATTAAGAGAAAAAGAACTAGTTATTTGCTATTTATGTTGTTGTAGTCAAGAAGGTAAGTGTGAAAATACAGTGGTTACATTAAGACATAGTTCAATTTGAACAGTCATGAAACATCTTTTATTAAAATAAAATAGAAGATAGCAGTAAGCCGGCATAAATTTTCTCCCATCTTCTGCAGGCGCTGATAGTGTTAAATGTGTGATTGTTTAAAACTTCGCCTTAGATAGTCTTTTTTCTCTGGCTCTACATACCTCTGTGAGATTTGGGCTCCTCAACGATCCTACACCATTCCCTCCTGTTCTCAGCAATGCTCTTCAATCTCCCAATCCCCATGACCTTAGTCCTCCTTAACACAGTACATCCTCTGTTTTCTATGTCTTCCTCTAGGCTTCGACTTATTTAAGGGTTTCCATTATATGATAGCTCTCGGTAATTCTGGTTTTCTCCACTTTGTAAATATGTCCCAGGCGCCTACTAATTCTCTGTGACGTAATAAACTTTACTATATTTTCGCTTTTTATAGGTGCATTTAGTTCATGAATCATGCGCATCCTCCACGTACCATCTTCTTGCACTACTGGCCCAAAAATTATCTGAAGAATTTTCCTCTCAAATCGTTTACGGTCTTCTTCGTCTTTATTCTGCTGTGAGGCCCTAGTCTCACAGTCGTAAGTTACAATTCACTACTGGTCGTATAAAGCTTTCATAGAATTTAAAATTGTGATTTAAGGGTTCTAAAGCATAATAGTTTCTTGTTTGCGAAATACGCTTAGTTTAAATTTTCTATCCTTGAATTGATTTCTTTGGTCAGGTTGTCTTCATTTACTAGCTGTCCTAGGTACGTGAAATTGTCTGCTTGCTCAAAGCTGTAGCCTCCAACATCCAGCGGATTCATTTTGTTATGTCTTGTTTATAAGATCCACATCCACTTTGTTTTATCCCGGTTCATTGTTAACCCAGCTTTCTTTATCTGTTCTTCCAATTCTATAAATGTTTCCCTAACTGCATTTTTGTTACGACCTAATATAACTATGACATCAGCATATGCACAAATTTGCCTGATTTTAGTAATCAAATTTTCTTGTGAATTCACCCTGGAAATAGGTATCTAAAGTACAAGATTGAAAAGGATCGTCGATAATCTCCTTGCCTTACACTACTACCAATTTCAAAGTTGCCAGTCCTCATTCTTTAAAGGATCACTGTCGTTTTAGAATCATGCAACGTTACCTGCACTAGCTTAACTACTGCATTAGACTGAACTCCAAGTCTCTGATGGAGAGGATAAAGTATGCGTGATTGTGTGTTGTGTGTGTGTCTGTGTTGATATTGTTTGTTTGTCAAAGCCAATGATTCATCAGCGCTGTTCACAGTGCAAACTGGCATCCATCACAAAGGCAGACTACCAGTTTGTAATATTATTGCAGTCCGCTTTTTACCGTTACGGTAGTAAGTGCGTTTAAAGACTACGTATTATTGGCATTGTGTTTACAACTTAGTCCTTTTTAAGTAGTTGTGTTATAGCAACATTAAAAATACGAATTTGTGAACTATCGTGTAGGATTAATGTACTTTTAGTTACTTTCTGTTAGTGAGTGAATTATCTTGTTATTTGTTTATTTGTAACTGTCTGTTCACAATGTCTCTTCAAGGATCATCGAAACAAAGAAAAAAAGTTTCGTTGTTCATAGTGAAGGTCGCAAAATAATTAGTAATATAATTGAGAAAGTATAAATGAAACAGATTAGGAGTTAGCTCGCCCTCTTTGAAATGTAAGTCATCTATTACATTTTGAAATGATAATCTATGTGAAATTAAAATTAGATTTTAATACTAATAATATTTAACAGTGCCAATTCTTGTACAACGCATAGCGTCACAGTTATCTGACTTAATGCTCAATGAGAGGAAAGTGAGCGTTGAGTGAGTTTTGATAATGCATGTGAATCAGGATTTCTCAGTAATCGCTGATTGTTTAACGCAACTGCGCGTCCGTGTGTCTACGCTCTCTCTCTGCCCGCGTTCCTCTCAGAGACTTGGAGTTCAGTCTAATGCAGTAGCTTACTATGAATAACTCTCTTAAACCTTTTTCACATCTCCATTCTATCGAAGGCCTGTTTGAAGTCAATAAACAAGCTATGGATGCTAATACCGTATTCATAAAATTTTTTGAGTATCTGTCTTATCATATATATATATATATATATATATATATATATATATATAGTCAATCAGTGGCGTAACTACGCGGGGGGGAGGATTAATGCCGCCCCCAGACCTACTAAGTTCATAGCAAAATTCCATAATCACTTAACGTAGGTCTATTTCTAAGCCAGTTGTGTGTATTAAAATAAGGCTCATAAACAATTATAGAAATGAAAGAAATTATAATTTTTTGTAAATTAATAAAATAAAGTTAGTTTTCTTAATAATGGCAACAACCAGTAAATAACGTATGTATCTGCAATAGACTTTACGTCGGTTTTCTAAAAACTTTGTAACAGCAAAGTGTTTCTTTGAGACACAAAGAATTTGTAAAATGTAGACGACTTATAAAATTATAAGGGAAGAATCCTGAATTTCTCATTTGTCCTGAGGAAAATGTGGAACCCAAACTTCAAGCTAATTTCATCCCCCTCCCAGAAGCTAGTCTCCCCCCCCCCCAGGAACAGATCCTAATTACGCCACTGTTATCAATAGTAGAACAGTTTTGTCGGAATCCTGCTTGGTAGTCACCAAGAATTTCTTCTGTGCATGCATTCAGTATATTGTACAGTAAAGACGAGAACACCTTATGTCTCACGTTTAATAATGTAATTTCTCTAGTGTTTTCACCAACTTATTTACCACCCTTTTTCCTTTCTGTATAGGGTGTAAAGGCCCTATTGCCATTCTTCGGACATGGTTTTTTAAACCCCAAATTAGTTCTAATAGTTTGTGAATTCCTTTTTATAGATTCTGTTCTCCGTACTTTAAAAGTTCCGCTGCGATTGTGTCACATCTACGCCTTAGGATCGATAAACCGTGTGCAGTGATAGGAACAACTATACGAAATCCGAATAACAATCAAAAAACTGATTTAACAACAAAATTTTTTTTGGTCGCTTTGGAATAAACTTTAAAAAGCGACTTTAAAAAGTAAACCGGTTCATGGAGTTTGTTGTCCATGTAATTAATTAAGAACTAGAATATACTACCCCGACGTGGAATATACTACTGTGTTCCGCATCGGAATAGTACATTTTAGTTCTTAAGTAAACCGAGTTGAGAGTACCGTGGGCTGCATAAAAATTCGAAAGCCGTCTCTGTTTCCAAATCGTTTTTAGGACATAACCTAAAATAGTAGGATATACATGTTTCCTAGCTGCCTCAATAGACAGCTTGTAATGTTTGGAAGCGATTTCTTACTCATAGGATAGGTATAGGATAGGCCTACGGGGATTGTAAATGCTGTAAATGCTAGTACTCACATAACTAACATGAATTTAAAAAAATTTCCTTTCTACTTATTCCCCTGCGGGTTGTGCTTAATCTCCAAAACTGCCCTGCTGTGTGTCACTGCTGTAACAATTGGGTAGCGGCGGGTAAAATCAACTAGGCGATAACAGTCTGAAATTTTCTTGGCAACTGATTAAGTATAGACGTGGGATAAATTTTAAAAAGGGCGAACAAACAACTTCGTGTTATCTACCTTTGTAGATTCGACGGCACTGAACATTCTTTCTTTTTTACTTTTGTCTTCACAATTATGTTATCTATTCTATTAACAGGTGCATCGTCATTTTTGCATAATAGGACTACTGTACACCAACCGCCTCACCATTATGGATCATTATTTCTTTGTTTTAATGCCTGATAAGTTAGTTATATTTTTGGGCTATAATGTTGTCTTAAATTACAAACAATGATGTGTTGAAGAAGTTGCACAAGTTCAGTCATATGTGTTGGACCAGCAGGAGAACTCTAAAATCAACGACTAAAGAAACACGTAGAAACAACACACCGGATAAACAATAACAACTGAAAAGTATAATGTTTGTGTAGCTTTATAATTTGTGTGATGAACCTGATGTGGCCACCTTTATTAAACTAAAAAGATTGGAATGGGCTGGACACACTGTACGTGCTTGTGAAAGCAGAGTTGTTGGGAAGATATTTGATGCAAAATCAGAGGGTGAAAGGAAAGTTGGAAGGCAAAAACTAAGATGGATGGAGGGGATGAGTCAGGACATCAGTACTCTTGAAAATTAGAAACTGGAGGAGTGTGTCTAAGAATAGAGAAGAATGACAAACTCTTCTTAAGAAGGCCAGGGCCCACAAAGGGCTGTCGAGTCAATAATTATGATGATGATAATGTTCGTGTCAAACGAAAAACAGAGGAAACAAAACTTTTGTCTACCCTAGTGAACACTGGCGGCGATCGAATACGATAGCTAAGAATTTTTCGCTTGAATAGAATCAGGAACGAGTGAATAAGAGATATTATGAAAGCGACAACGGAAATCGTACCAAAAATACGAGACAAGCAATTTTGTTGGTGTGGTAAGCTTCATCGAATGGGTGGGGAAAGAATCCCAAAAGAAAGTAGTACAGACACCTCAGGACGAACGGACAAGAGGCCGACCTAAAGGCATATCGACCTAAGGTACCAAAATAAATATCCGCAGGGAACCTACATTCAAAAGTATGGAATAACAGATGAAGACTGAACACTGGGATCCAGAGATTCGAAGGACGCTGTGTACCTGGACACACGCACACGCACGTCGCAATTTAAAAATTGGTCAACCTGACGGCATCTAGAAACGTTCCTTCACCGTCTTTGGCACTGACGTTCCTTTAACATACTGTATCTCTAAATGTTGTAATACATTTTAAATTTAATTTAAAAATAAATTGGCTTTCTTGTTGTGTTTTGAATGTAACGTTAAGCGGTTTAAATTTGTTTCTATAAATTGACAGCGTGTAGGAGACAAACGGACGGAAGGTCCGATGAAACGTGTTGATAACCCTCACAGCAATCGAGATATCACGAAAGAAAACGCATTAAGTAAGTCAAATTAGTTGTGTATAATTTAGGTACGGCAACTTCCACGTGGTTTTCAATTCATTAGCGCTTCCTGAATTAATATTCATATTGATTTGTTAACATCTCTGTTTCCCGCATGGACGTTATTTATTTAGTTAATAACCCCAATTCCAGTTAAATTTAATCTAAGACGAATAAAATATTCAGTGTTTTGACGTTGCATATTGCTGCGTTCCGTTTATTTTAGCATAGCCTATTACGTAAGAATGCTTAAACAAGATTATAAAACAGGAACAAGAATTTAAAACGAATTAGCTTATTAAAAGGTAATTTATCATTGACATGTACAATTTCCTACTAATGATCGCAAGTAATTCGCTCATGTTATTATTACGATTAAAATTTATTTGAAGTCCGGATATGCGGAAATAATGTACATGAAAGTTGTTTTCGAAGAAAAAGCAAGGTGTTTGTTTTTTAATTGAACCCCGTTAATGGTGAACAAAATATGTAATTTTAGTTTTGAAAATCACTAGCTGTTAAGAGAACCATTTAGTTTAGGGTTAAAATGTAAATGTTATCAGGAACGTATTTACGGGGACTGACGAACGGGACCTGACCCCCCTCCCGAGGGGTCGAAAAAAGTTGACGAGGGATTATGTTAAGCTCTTAATTTTTAGGCTGTTTGATTATTTTTTGGGCTGTGTACTTTAATATAGTAGCGACTCTATGTTTAAACATACCATCAGGGTTACTACGCAGCGTTTGCATAGGACTATATAAACTCAATGTTTGAAATATGGGAAATAGGAAATTCAATTCAGTAACCTCGGAAGAAGATCTTAATGAAATGGCCAAAAATCAAGACGAAGAGACATTGAAACTCTTAAAAAATTTTCAAATAGTGTATCTTTTTTATGTATAAAATTTTCTTGGTTTACTTTTTTTTTCATTACAACTGTGGTTATCATTTTTAAAATGTAAAATGTCAATAAATATCTTGTAATCAATGTTTCAATAACGCGTGTTTTTGTTGTGTTATTAGCGTTTACTTGGGCTAATTCCAGGACTTTATCACACGTTTTTCAGTCACTTTTAAGGCTGTAGTATTGATATTCAATTTTCCAACATCTTTTCTTCTTTCTATTGTTTTTCCTTTTGTATGGAGCCGACAGACCCTCCGCAAGGGGTGATATTCAATTTTCCAACATCTTTTCTTCTTTCTATTGTTTTTCCTTTTGTATGGAGCCGACAGACCCTCCGCAAGGCCAGATTGTAGACACGCCACTCAATGTTATCTATGGTCGTGACTCTCAAAATAAAGGTCTATTGTTTTTTAACGTAAGCGTATACATGGGAAAGGGTTGAAAGAGGGCAAAATATGAAAATATATAGTACAGAAAATTAAATAGCAATGTTTCTAAATTTACTGTTTCATTCCTGCCTTATTTGCTTATTATAAGAATAAACTATACCGTCTACACTCACTGTAATTATTTATAATAACACAGGTTAAAAGTATCTATCTTGTTAAAATTTATGCATATCATATATTCGGTACTATCAACACTTTCGTATCTCCGTAACTTCGTGTAGTGTTTTACAGTAAATTCTGGTGTAATAGTTAGCTTCATGTAAGCTTCACACTGTACTTGTTAAAGCTATGCACTGTCTTTGCTTCCGTGTTATTAAAAAGCCTTCGAATCTTGCATATCTCGCCTACAGAGCTAATAAGAAAACTTTACCGTGAGTAGAGGACGGTAGAACTTGAAACGTCTGGGCGATATTTAAACGACACAGTAGTTTGACACGGATTATTCTCTATACCACACGTGTGTTCTCTAGAAATCGTGTTTCATTTTACAAAAATGTTCTTCTAAAGGAAGAATTACAAGACCGGGAGAGAACAATTCTCCATACCTCCCCCCTAAAACCCAAACAACAGCCTCCTCAGGCATTTCAGACAAACCTTCAAAAAAAAAAAGTTATTCCTACCCAATTAAATGTAAATTCTTCATGTTAACTTGTAATTATAATTCGGTAGGTCCAACTTCGACTGATTTAAGAATGCCAATGCTTCGGATTCGGAAGCAGACGGCTGTAGATGTTCAAGCGTACGTAACTATTTAACAATTCTTACCGATTTTCCTTTTTTTTTTGAATTGTAACTCATATTTACAAACCTTGTCCCGATATGCCGACATTTCTAATAGACACACGCACTATAATCACACAAACTGTTTATATACACAATTTGCAAACAACGTGCTTACGAATACAAACACAGTCACAGTTACACATGATATGAATACAGAGTGGCAAGACGTCTGGCGAGTTTATGCTAACTGTAAATCCAGTCGAGCGGTGGAGCCACAGTCGTGTAGGTTTTGAACTAAAGACTCATGAGTTTGACAGATGCACTACCGACACACAAAAACTGGGTAGACAATACCTTCTATTCTTGGAAAGAAATGTATTGCACAAGGCAAATGATTCAAGGCGAACGCTTTGGTAATCATGAAGTAATTGCTTTAGCTACATAATGTCTTTCTTTTATTTTGTCTGTGTTACCGAATCAGCATCATCAGGGGCGCTACAACCCTACCTAAGTGGGTCCTGGCCTGCTGAAGTAGACCACGCCAACGATCTCTGTCCGATGCAATCATCCTCCAATTGCGACTTCCTGCCCTTTGTGGATCCTGCTGCACTCCATCTCGTCACCTCAGGTCCATCTGGCTCCCGCTTTCCTTCCCGCTTTGCAGGGTCCCGGGTTTCCATCCTGACAACTTGACCTGCCCATCTAACCGGTCCTATCTTTGACCGTTACATGCTCCTTTATTCGTTCTTTTTCTCTAGTTACCTCCCTCCTTTATTGGGCTATATATTTGTCACAGTATTTTCCTCTCAAACGTTCCCAGCGCATTCTCAGTCCTTCTGCTCAGAACCCATGTCTCCGACGCATACAATAGCATTGGGACAAGCAGTGTCTTGAATAGAAGGCTCTTTGTTACCCTTGACAGCAATTTGGGCTCAGATTTCCTTTTTAAGCTGAAGTAAGTCCTGTTTGCAAGAACAAGTCGTCTTTGGATTTCCTCCTTCATAACATTTTCATTGATCAAAAGGGAACCCAGGTCATATCTATTCCTTCGAGCTTGTGATCTCGATGCAATTATATATTTTGCCTTGTCTTCACTTATTATTCGGTGGCCTGCGAGATCGCCAGCGCGCTATTTATTCTACTGGGGATATTTTGAGAGTAAGGTGTACAATGATCCACCCCCATGAAACATTGAAAAACTCAAAGTTGGTGTAATTTCTGTTCACATGTTACATCGTGTAATGGAAAACGTAAAAACTAGGCCTCAAAAGTGTGTGAGTTGAAATTGTCGCCACATTTGGGACGTAGTGTTCAGAAACTTGTGGTTTCTGCGTCTAGTTAAACTATTATGTATACTGTCAATTTAGTGTAAATGTTAATTTTATAATCAATAAGTAAAAAACAATTAAATTTTTAAAGTCACCCATATCATTGACTGACCCTGTATTTTAAGAATTATTTTTTACAAATGTTTAAAGGAATTAGATCATAGTATGGACATCGTAGTATGTTATACTGTCTAAAATCCCAAATTACAGCACTTAATTCTCACCATCTGTATAATAGTAAAGCATTTAGAAAAGAAAAAAATTAAAAATTTTTCATTGTTAAAATTGTTAATATCAATAAGTGGTTTGTTTCTAAGAAATTTACAGAAATTAAATGAAATTATTTAGTTTAATTCAAACCAGCAACGGTAACAGATGTGTCCTATCGGTGTCTCTGCAGATAAAATCAGCTTGACGCTCCTTTACCCACTGTGAAATGCTCCAGGTAATGGAATTTTTGCTGCTCTGATTTTCATGATTAGGATACGAGCATCACACTCACACACACCCGTTTGGCCGACACATATCGTGCGTTGCAATCGGCGTGTTGGGAGTCAGTGCAAGCGCGCGCCTTCCATTGACTTCAACACGCACTCTGGTAAGCCCGCGCATGTGTTGCCCGCGCGTATAGATTCACACCGCACCGCTGATATCGATACATTTTATGTGTTGTTATTTTATTGTCTGTGAAACACAATAAACTTATTTATGTAATGAAAGGAAATTTAGCGTACATGATTTCAGTAGTATCCAATTCACTTGTATGAATAGATAAACAAGTGACTTTTCAATCCTGGTTGTGACTTCTTGTTTACAATTGATGACGCACCTCAAAGCATATGCTTCATCGTCAGGTATTTAACCAGTAGCGTGCTCACAGCGTCTAATCCTAAAGTAAGCCTACTTTTGCTTAGCTCAAAAATTTAAATGTAGGCTATAGGCTATATCATGTTCAAATATCTTACAATAATCTTTGTGTGTTCGTACATCGGTGTCTTTTTAAATATATTTGTCTCATTATGATTAACTTGTATGCTCCCTGAGCTGCAGAACTCCCTCACTGTTTCGAACGGAGTATATTTATTATTACATAAATTTAGTTACTAGACAATTTTTCAATTGCCGAAAAAATTACATTCCGGTTACTCTAATATTTCTTTAATAACATAACAACTGTAGAGCACACAATCATACAATAAACGCTAACAACTAGGATAATTCGGATTTGGATTACAATTCCTTTTAATCTGACACCCAGTTGGATTTCACTTTTTACAAAAAATTGTGATCTTTTTACTGTTTCTTAAAGTCCAATTATTTTGAAATTTTAAAAACTTAACATTACATTCAGATTGTAGTCACAATTGCTTTAACTTAATATGCCACACGAATTTTTGTCATTTTATCAAAACTTTCGCCAACGTTTTAGGCTCTGACGTCCAAATACTTTGAAAATTCCAAAAGTAAATACTATATTCAGACTGTGGTTTAAATTCCCTTTAATTTAATACCTCACGTGGGATTTTGCGATTTTTTCACAATTTCGACTCCGCGTCCTATTATTGAGGTGATCAATCTCAAAAGCAACAAGGCTCTGTAGGGTAAAAGTGTGGACATGTGTGGCCAAGTTTTACGAAAATCAATTGATGAGTTCAAAAGTTATCGTGATACATACCCAAAATATTTAGACAGACAAATGCCAAGCAGCCCAGTTAAACCCTAAGAACTCGCTTCCTCGTTCAACAAGAGGCATATGTTATAGGGTGACTGTCAGATGTAATTTTCATTATCTGTGCCAATCAGAAAGACCAAAGAAGGACTAGTGACCGCTACTAGTATTTGTCGATAGGTGTTCTGAGTACGGGTGTTCTGAGCACGGAGCCACGAAAACTTACGTTCTTTACTCTTGAACCAAGACATGACAGGTGCAGAATTTTACGTTTGTGTCTATAATATATATATGAAAAAGACGCAGAGCTAGATATGGTGACAAAACATCAAATAAGTAGATGCTTGAGTTCTGAAGAAATTACATGTCAGCTGAAATGGTATCCCCATGTCAGGTGGGTGAAGACTATCAGCAACCTTCGTGAGAAAGGACTGTAGTTTTAGATAAAGTGTTTGTAGGTCGAACGAAGAGCTGGCCAAAGGGAGCTGTGGTCTGATTCCTGTAATGGATATGGACTCTCGCTGCGAGTTATCAGCCGAGGGTGAATGATGTCTGTAGTGTTATCAAAGTCTTTCCTGTCAATACCATACTAGTCATTTTTCTTTTTTAAAATCGAGACTTTCTTTCTTTCCATTCGTATTCTGACTTCCTGAGAGACGATTCTGTCATCCGTATAATTATAAATTTCTCAGATTTGTTCCTTAATACGTTTGTGTCATCTGTTTGTTTAACATCCTCCATTCTGATCCATGGCATATTCCATACAGGCTAGTAAATAACTAGCAATCAGGGAGGTCAAAACATTTTCAAGGAGGGGCAAACAATTTTCCAGGGGAGAAAAATATTTATATATTTTTCATACATACATACATGCACATATTAGTTTGTAATTCTTATATCATAATAGAAATAAGTACACAGATTGTATTAATTTAATTTATTAAAACATTTATTGCTTCAAAATTAGCATAGAATTAATGGCTTGTAAAAGTTAATCTCAAGTTTCCAAAGTTTTAATATTATGATCGCCGTAATCAAAACATCAGAGCAGGTTTTAGTGTGTGTGAGGGTCCACCGTGGACAAAAATTTTCAACACTCACTATGGAGCGTTGCTCAGAGTAAAGGTGCAAAACTACAGTGTACGTTTTACAGAACAAACACGCGGAAAAGAAGGAACGCTCCGGAGTCGCTCATGAACCCGGAGCATCTTGCAGAGGGTTCATTCCTTGCAGACGAAAAGTCTGTTTTTGAACCGTTCCTTTGTAAACACGTGCAGTTACGCTGGCCAGCGATCTACAGGAAGCAACACACGCTGGACACCTTTTCGGCTTGCACGCGTTGTGTTGGTGTCGGTTTCGGCACTTTCCATTTAAAAAACGTGTAAACGTAAGAAAGTAACACGAGTGAGGCCAGAAACAACGCGAATTGTGTGTGTGTGTGTGTGTGTGTGTGTGTGTGTGTGTTCTGCCTGCCTTTTATTGCGGTAGTCACAATAATAAAACTTTGGAAACGTAAACATTACATAATTGAGCTATTCTTGCCTGCCAGATATCTTTACGGATAGATGATTTACATTAAAATGAAAAAAATTTTATTTCTTGGAAAAAAAATTATTTTATTTTTAACAATTACCATCTTTTGAAAAAGTTTAAATGAATTTTACTTCCATGTTCCTTAAGGAAATAGAAGTACGGTGATCGCAAAAAAAAATCGTGTTGGAGATAAGAGCTGATTCTGATTGTACTACCCTCAAAACATGAAGAAAAGTCACTTTCCGAAAAATGTCGTGTGTGTGTCTATGTGTCTGTGTAGAATTTTGTCTACGTCGAACAATAACTGCCGAAAATTCAAACAGAATCAAATAATTTTGGTCATATGTGTCCGAGTTGTAGAGGACTCAAGGCCTATTGATTTTGGTGAAGATCGGTTAAGGGAGAGGGGTTGTTTACCTGCAACGTTTTGCGTTTTATCAAAAGTAAAGTACTTAAAAATTCATTTAAACTTTTTCAAACAATGCAATGGTAATTGATAAAAATAAAATAATTTTGTTGCCAGGCAACCAGGTTGTTCGGTTAGGAGGGAGGGATAGTTTATCTGCATTGTTTTGTATTTTAACAAGAGTAAAGTACTTAATTTTAATAAATAAGTGCCTCGAAAATAAAGTCATATGAATCCACTATAAAATGCTAAATGAGATAGTTATAAATGGAGTGGGTAGTTGACGGGGGAGGGGGTGATTTTTTGAAAATTGCTGTGCTGAATTCAAGTAAAGTACGAACATTTAATTTTGAAGGACAAGATACATTAGAAGATACATATGATAAAACTATTACTCATGAAAGTGTAATTATCATTAATGGTGGGGATCGGTTGAGGAGGAGGGATCTGCGTAGTTCAGTTTCTTCATAAGAATTAAGTACCTAATTTGTATAGATAGTGACTCGAAAATAACATTATTCGAAACGACTACCCCATAATAACAAAAATATCTATAAATAGTGAAAATAGTTTCAGGGTGGGCGATACTTTTTTAGAAATTATTGAACAAAATTCAAGTAAATAATTTTAAATATAAATCTTAGAACATGGAATGCATGTATAGTTCTCCGTACCGATATTTTAAGTACTCTACTCTTTTGTGACGTCTCCCTTGTTAAGACAACACAAAAGTCGGGAACTAGTTCAATTCGTTACCAGTTAATTAAACTAGCTGCCGTTGTTAGTAAAAACTTCCTTACCAACAAATTACAACACAATTTTTACATAGGAAATAAACAAGGATTGCATAAATTTATTCACTCACTTGGTGTTAGCAAAAACATCTCTTTATTACTATTCAAATCTCATGATTTACTTTGTTTTTTGAAAAGAATTACTCTAGTAAATTTTGCTTTTAGTGCTTTACAAATATTAAATGTATTATTTCTTTTATCTCAAAAGTACTCATCTAGATGTTGTTTTAAATACCTCGGATCCGGGTCTGAACTTTGTTAAAAATTAATTTATCACAATTTTAACCAACTTATTGGAAGAATAATATTGGTTGTAAACTACAGAATTATCTTACATTTAGATATAGTGCTGTTACTACTACTTCATTACAAAAGTTACAAATCTGATAAATTATTCTTTACATTATTAAAAGTTCTTTAGTGTTCTTTTGTTACTTCTCTTATTGAAAGAATATGTACAAATGTTGTGTTTGGATATCACCTGAATTTAACATGAGGTTGTTGTTGGGTCCATGGTGGTCATCTTCTGTCGTCTTCTAGGATGGAATACGTGGTTCCTCTTGAAGATACATCGGGTTGATTATGTCTTGTAGTCTCGACGATCGGATTATTACTTGAAGTTCATACTGTTGTAGTTTGAGTTTTCTACGTCTGGAGTGTGTAGTTCACATTTTACACCTTAATTATTAGCAGTACTAAAGTCTGGTAAGTTACATATTTTACAACTTACAGTTTTATATTTTAAAAGAGATGTGCCGGCTAAGTTTTCCTTTCTTTATATTTTTTATAACTTTACACACACTACATTATTTATTTTTGTTATTATTTTCCACACTACATTCTTCAAAATAAAATCACCTCAAACTGGATATGTTTTTAACGGCATACACCTACGCGTATGTGGACAACACAAACTTACATCTTTACATGTCGGAGTTCTACTGGCGACTGTGTGCATAGTTTAGGGGCGAGGGGTCAGTAAGCTGGCGCGTATTTATGCACTGAGAAAATAGTTCGTTCTTTTATTTATTATTAATTATTCATAAATTAGAATGTAAATACTTTATGTTAACTTTGTTACGAATTAGAGATTTCCTTATTTACATAGTCGTATATTAAATAATTAACGTAATTATTATTTAATTAACACCTTTCTTTGCGTGTTGGTACGGGACAATTTCAAGTTGATTCAGGAATCTGGGTATAGGTAAGGGTGGATAATACTCTTACTTGTTAGAAATTAAAAAATTTTTATTTGTGCGATTTACGATATTTTTAAAATCGTCACATCCTCCTGCACCTAACTATGAAAACGGGGTGGTGGGGGTAATAATATAAAATCTAATAAACACAATTACATTTGTTTCTTTCGTGAAATTCCCTTTCTCTCGTTTCTTGACATCTACCTTACTATTATTTACATATAAATAGATATTACTTATTTATTAATCTATTTGTTACTCTTAGTTTCCCGTAACTTCACAATATCTTGGCCCGACTGATTACATTGCATACTCTAACTATATTGGTTAGCTTTCTGCGCTTTCTTTATCCCTTGTAAAGAACTTTCTTTAACCCTTGTAAAGAATTTTTCAGTGCGGCGCCATTGTGACTGTGTTGCGTCTTTATCCCTATATCTCTTAATTCTACTACAGTAATCTAAAGCCAATCCCATACTTGACCTTAGATTCATCCTTAATACTAATTTCTTATTCTACTGAGATACGCGGAATTTCACAAAGGGGGAATCTTTATTTACATTTAAACAATGAGCAGTTACAATGCCAGAGGGGTCAGTTGTTTTGGGGAGTCGTCTAGTTGCATAGGGTGGTAATTCAGGACAATTCAAAACAGGAAAGAGCGTGTCTAAGGTGGTTTGTTTGGTTAGCGAGGGGAGGTTTTGAATGAGATGCTTACATACAAAAGGGGAGAGTTTACATTCCTCAACACGTATTTAACATGAACAGACTGGTTTCTACCGACAGGTTTAGAATGGAATACTTACCAGCGATGACTTGTTTATTACGGCAAAATCACGATACTAATATTATTATAACTTAACTAAAATTTTACTCATTTATATTTTTTTTATGTCAGAGTGAATAAATTTATGTTTGTCAAAGTTATTGTTACAGAATTATAACAATATACAATTATTATTATTTTTACAAAGAACAGTGACGCAATTTTGTAGGCGTCACGATGCTTACAAACCTATTATATACTTTAGCACAACAAAACTTTTGTGCAGAGCAGAGTGGCGCAATTTTGTGACGTCTCCCTTGTTAAGACAACACAAAAGTCGGGAACTAGTTCAATTCGTTACCAGTTAATTAAACTAGCTGCCGTTGTTAATAAAAACTTCCTTACCAACAAATTACAACACAATTTTTACATAAGAAATAGACAAGGATTGCATAAATTTATTCACTCACTTGTGTTAGCAAAAACATCTCTTTATTACTATTCAAATCTCATGATTTACTTTGTTTTTTGAAAAGAATTACTCTAGTAAATTTTGCTTTTAATGCTTTACAAATATTAAATGTATTATTTCTTTTATCTCAAAAGTACTCATCTAGATGCTGTTTTAAATACCTCGGATCCGGGTCTGAACTTTGTTAAAAATTAATTTATCACAATTTTAACCAACTTATTGGAAGAATAATATTGGTTGTAAACTACAGAATTATCTTACATTTAGATATAGTGCTGTTACTACTACTTCATTACAAAAGTTACAAATCTGATAAGTTATTCTTTACATTATTAAAAGTTCTTTAGTGTTCTTTTGTTACTTCGCTTATTGAAAGAATATGTACAAATGTTGTGTTTGGATATCACCTGAATTTAACATGAGGTTGTTGTTGGATCCATGGTGGTCGTCTTCTGTCGTCTTCTAGGGTGGAGTACGTGGTTCCTCTTGAAGATACATCGGGTTGATTATGTCTTGTAGTCTCGACGATCGGATTATTACTTGAAGTTCATACTGTTGTAGTTTGAGTTTTCTACGTCTGGAGTGTGTAGTTCACATTTTACACCTTAATTATAGTTCTTACTTAGCAGTACTAAAGTCTGGTAAGTTACATATTTTACAACTTACAGTTTTATATTTTAAAAAAGATGTGTCGGCTAAGTTTTCCTTTCTTTATATTTTTTATAACTTTACACACACTACATTATTTATTTTTGTTATTATTTTCCACACTATATTCTTCAAAATAAAATCACCTCAAACTGGATATGTTTTTAACGGCATACACCTACGTGTATGTGGACAACGCAAAACTCACATCTTTACATGTCGGAGTTCTACTGGCGACTGTGTGCATAGTTTAGGGGCGAGGGGTCAGTAAGCTGGCGCGTATTTACGCACTGAGAAAATAGTTCGTTCTTTTTTTATTATTAATTATTCATAAATTAGAATGTAAATACTTTATGTTAACTTTGTTACGAATTAGAGATTTCCTTATTTACATAGTCGTATATTAAATAATTAACGTAATTATTATTATTATTTAATTAACACCTTTCTTTGCGTGTTGGTACGGGACAATTTCAAGTTGATTCAGGAATCTGGGTATAGGTAAGGGTGGATAATACTCTTACTTGTTAGAAATTAAAAAATTTTTATTTGTGCGATTTACGATATTTTTAAAATCGTCACAACTCTTGTTAAAATGTAAAACGTTGCAGGTAAACTACCCCTCTCCCTTAACCGATCTTCACCAAAATCAATAGACGTTGAGTCCTCTACAACTCGGGCACATACGCACAAAATTATTTGATTCTGTTTGAATTTGTGGCTGTTATCGTTCGCCATAGAAAAAATTACACAACACACACACACACACACACACACACACACACACACACACACACACACACACACACACACACACACACACACACACACACACACACACACACACACACACACACACACACACACACACACACACACACACACACACACACACACACACACACACACACACACACACACACACACACACACACACACACACACACACACACACACACACACACACACACACACACACACACAGATACTTTTCGGAAAATGACTTTTTTTCATGTTTTGAGGGTAGTACAATCAGAAACAGCCCTTTTCTCGAACACAATTTTTTTCGCGATCACCATACTTCTATTTCCTTACGGAACATGGAAGTAATTAGAAAATAATCAATTCGTCGTGCGCACGGTCTCTCTCTCTCTCTCTCTCTCTCTCTCTCTCTCTCTCTCTCTCTCTAATTTTCTTTCTTTTACCTCTTTTCTTACTGAGGTACCGGGCATCTGTCGCGTCGCACGCTCCACCCAAGGGCACCTCTGCTTGCAAACAAGAACTCCTGTCTTTTGCTTCCAACTTCTAGCATCATCCGCACTCAGTCCATCTTCATTCGAAGCATTCCTTTGCCGGCTGACGTCTCCTTGCTTTCGCCAGCAGTTTCCCTTCATAAATGCCCGAAAGAACAATACGTCTGAATACACGGTTCAGAAATTTTTAAGTTTCCGTTACATAATCGTCTTTTACATTATATAGTAAATTTTCTTTCCCTTTTAAATTTTTAACACATCAACATTTGTTTTTCTCTTTATCCAACTTGTTTTTATTGTTTTCTCCATATTCTCTTCTCCATCACTACCACCGGGTCCTTCTTCCTCTTCCTGAATTTTCAGGTTTCTTTTTTTTATTCTTCTTCTTCCGTACCACGGTCCTTTGGTAATGCAACAAATCCTTTAGAAAAGCTCCCCCCTTAACTTCTAAAGCCATAAGACTGCATGTGAACAGATCCCTTTTATCTTAAAGATTTGTGTAACGAGTGCTTTAATGTGTTTCACTTCCGATGCACATTTATTCAAGTGTTCGAGACTGCGTCACCAGTTCAGTTCTTGATTATCCAACCCCTTTCTTGATCTTTTATTCTGAAGACACTTACACTATCAGCCTAGTCTTTTTAACATTCAGCTTTAGTTCACATTGTGTCAGAAAATAAGGTAATACTGTAAATTTGTTACACACTCAGTACTGTAATGTCGTCTGCAAACTCAGTGCAGTATATTCAAGTTACACTAATTTTGAATTTATAAATAGTATTATCGTTCTTTTAATAATGTCAGCTTTAACTGCAGTTAACATTAAAAGTGTGTGTGTGTGTGTGTGTGTGTGTGTGTGTTGGGTGTGTACACGGTCTGTAATCGTGTGTAGATGGGATTTACTACTTTCATAATAAAACGAAATATTTACTTTTATCATATGAAAAATGTTAATATAGTTAATATGGTATGATTCTTTACAGCAATTAAAACTGTTCACACACACACACACACACACACACACACACACACACACACACACACACACACACACACACACACACACACACACACACACACACACACACACACACACACACACACACACACACACACACACACACACACACACACACACACACACACACACACACACACACACACACACACACACACACACACACGCACGCACGCACACGCACACACACACACATCTATTTATTTATGTTTCATTAGTGATGAATAAAATACAAAGCAGAAGGTATATAAAGAATAGCTGTGTGTGTACGTATGTGTGTGTGTAGGAGGGGCGGACGATATCAAACTATTAAGCTGCAAGTGCCTTCGCAATATTACGTAGTTTCCCATGGAAGTTTCCCAACGGTTTTTTTATAACCGCAACCTGTGTAGGCAGAATTAGTTGATTTCTTCATTTTCTGCATGAAATCGATAAATTCATTTTACTGGATTGATATCAGGCCATAAATCAGTTTCATTTTTGCCTGTAAGTGTGAATTAGATTGCAGCAGTCCAGTAGCTGTATTTACTATATACGTATTAATTATTATTGTTTGTGTTGTTAATAGATTTATGATGAGCAATAATATTAAAAAAAATAAGTTATTGCGTGTTGTGTTTGACAGAAAACTCACACAGTGGTTCTCATTTTTGTGTAAAAACTTATATAAGGGCGTGTTTGTGTGTACTGTATTTATTACTTTTCTTTCCTTTCATCTGCACTTCACAATGAGGTGTGTGAGTGGTCGTGTTAATGTCTTGAATATTCCACTTCCAACTATCGGCGAATGGTGGTGACACAACACGCTTTTACAATATTTGTGTTTCGGTTGTCTGTATCGGACAGCTAAATGATTAGATTTATCCAACTGGTTGGCAACGTTATTCCTGATTTTATAAGAGGGCACACTGGGCACGTGTCCAGGGGCGCAAAAGGCTGGGGGCGTAATGTCCGTGCAAGGAAAAAAGTGAGCGAAAATGAGAAAACATTCTAACCTCAAAAAAATTAACTTACAAAAATATGATAAATACAAAAGATGCGAGTGAATTGTATTTGTCCGTATTACTAGAATAAGTAACAATGCAGCAACGCAATAGGCATGGTACTAAATCTGCTCCAAGCTGGATGCTGAATCTGAGAAAACAAGAACGAAAGCAGAAGAACGTCTCGGGTGAATGCTGCTATGGACGAGGTAAGCCACTCAAGACAGAGGCCGTCTACGGGCTACACATGTGTTGCAGGCCCCTCTGGTCCAATTTTGCCTAATGACCCACCCCCTCTCGTCCCTTCTACCCCCATTACTAAAACGTAAACAGTTTAGAAATACACTTACAAAATACCTGGGCTCACTAGTTACTGAGGACAACATTATGGCCGAAGAAATAAAAGAAAGGATATCTGCTGGAAACAGATGTTACTTCTCCCTACAAGGAATATTTAATGTAAAAACCTAAGCAGCGCAACCCAGATTCGTCTCTGTAAAACAGTTCTTAAGCCAGTGGTCATGTACGTGTCCGAAACTTGAACAATGAAAGTGACAGAGGAAGAGTGGTTGCGCAAGTGGGAAAGTCCTCAGGAGGATATTTGGTGCAATGAATATCCAAGGAACATGGAGAATAAGGACGAATGCAGAAATCCTGCAAATCTATGAAGGACCAATATCGTCACTGACATAAAGAAAAGTAGAATACGGTGTCCAGGGCATGTCCAGAGAATGTTAGAGACATCCACATTGAAGAAAACTTTTACGGGGAGATCTGGTGGAAGAAGAAGGAGGGGTCGGCCCAGAAAACGATGGTTGGATGATCTTGAGTACGTATGACCTGCGCAGGCTCCGTGTAAGAAAATTGAGACTGAGAGCAGAAAAGGCGGATTGGGCGACTGGAGGCGGATTGCCCAGGAGGCCAAGGCTCTCCAAGAGCTGTAGCGCCAATTAAGAAGAAGAAGAAGAAGAAGAAGAAGAAGAAGAAGAAGAAGAAGAAGAAGAAGAAGAAGAAGAAGAAGAAGAATTATATTAGATTGGAACAATCTCCGACTCGACTTCTCGGTCGCAGCGGCTTTCACTGTTGTCAAATTGTTACTGACCACATTACGGCCAGATTCTACTTTTCCACTGTTTATATTTGCTGTTGTTGTAAGGGCTGAAAGGTCTTGCTGGGGGGGGGGGCGCTTGCTCACAGTGTTCCCAGGGGGCTGTTGATGTCAAACGCGGGCCTGGGCAACGTCGTTGATATCTTTCGCTTCCAGCATTCTCTATACTGGTTACCCGTCAATGCTTATCTTCGTGTCTGTTCATAACATACTCGAAGTATCCACGATTTAGCAATCGAATGAATATCAAATGACTTCACTGGCGACGACTTGGGAATCGATTTGTCTGTCATTGCTTTATTCTCAGCTCGTCGAGAATAATGACATTGGTATTGTTCGAACATCTGATCACTCCGCCATGTATCATAGCGCAAGTTGAGCCATCAGGATTTTGGAATTACACAGTTGTTTTCAACCATACAGTTGTACACTGAACGACTCAGGGTTCCCGGATGCCCTTATCTCACGATAATGTGTAGGACCCTGTTATCTCTTCCCGTAACAAGCTCTTCTGCAGAAAGAACAATGGGCCGTTTAAGTACCTTTTGAGAAGCGGCATGGGGAATGACGGGCTCCCCCCTTCAAGTGAAAGTGACAACCTCAGGCAAGTTCAAAATAAGGAAATCATTAATCGATCTGGGGTTTTCTTTGGAGTATGCAAAGAAAAAATTGTTACATTTTAAGGCTTTTCAACTTAAGTTGATTCTTAGCCGATAAACTAGCTGATATGTATTTTGTTTTCTTCCACATTTAAACACAAAGTCGGAAATATTTCAATCAGCGCAATTGCATTCGTTTTCAGTAACGCTATTGAGCTTTATATAATCGTACGTCAAAATAAATTTTAATTTTAATTTTATTTTTCTTATTTCTTTAATAACAACTAAAAGCATTTTTATAAAATATCTTTAAAATATAAGAGATTTTACAATAATATGTTAAAGATTATGAAAGGAAAAACTTGGCATGGAAAGCTGAAACAAAGTTTAACTTTCCTGAAAGTGGTCAAGGAGTTTTAAATGTTTACTTTCAAATTTCATTGAATTGTTTTATGTAGATCTTAATAATGTTAATACAGTAATATTTATACTTTATTGATTTTGATTAAAAATGTAACGTAGGTTTTCAATAAATAAAAATAAATGTTGTAAGTCTTCTGGTAATTAAAACAGTTTTTTGAATTATGGTTGAGGCATAAGCTGAATGTAAAACTTTAGAGGGGATAGTAAGAACTTTTGGAGAGACTGCGCCATTGACTTTGTATTGGATGGATAGGAATATGATGGAATCATTGTTGGTCATCGCTGTCCCAGTGTATGGTACGGAAAATAACCTCTGATCTTAAATGGGGACAAGCTCTTCATTTCAAAAGATTGCCGTATTTCTTTTTCATCTCATGACCATATTTCGTCAGCTCATACTTCCAGTATTTAGAACACACCTTTCCTAATAGCATGTTGTAGTGTAGTGTTATGGCGTGTCACAATAAATTTATTACGTTAGTCTCAGCTGTATTATTGTATCTTTCTAGATACTGGTTTAATTGTTCCACATTCTAGACTCGTATTGTACAAGTTGTTTTTGAAGTCTTCTTCCGGTATGAACCTCTTCAAAAATGTCTTGTACGATAATGTTTCACTCATATTATAATGAGAAGTCTGAAGTCTATGTGACGTGAGTCGGCTGTGAACGTCTGTGTAACGTGAGTTAAGTGAGAACTTAATGATTGTTTAAAGTTCGTAATTGGTGTAGGAATTAGGTTCCAAATTGAGAGATCCTGCGTTGGAGTCCTAGAGCCGATAGAATAATGTATTGATAATAATGTGAGTCTGTCACTTTTGTGCTGGAAAGGTGTAGGCTTCAACTGTCGTCGTCAGCAACTGTTTGCAACTGCCGACCAATTGTCGCCTAAGTCAATCGCAAGTGATTTCTCTCCTGAGTAATTCTCGTTCCACTCCACCAGAGTAATTAACCAGAGCAACTAGGGCAGTGATTCCAAAACACTAAAACTGTGCTACGATATTTCATTGCATTAAAATTTTAAATATTGTACACAGAGACGTTTGCAGCAAGATACGTTTTTACAGCGTGTGATCTGTAGAGAATACAGATAGTTTCTGACAAATATTTAATCACCGACAAAAACGTTTGTTCTGCTATTACAAATCATAGACTAATTATACCGATGGACCGTTACTGGAGACAGATGAAAACTGAGACAGACTGATGGATGGCTGTAGAATTTACACCAAATTTTTTTGCTTTAATGAAAATTTAGGTACTTACCTTACTAATTTTGAGAGACCATTAAAGTTGCACTAAGTCAGTTGCACAGTTTTCTTCCATAACATCCATAACCATTCAAAATTAAACGAAACCTCTGCAAGAGAAAGACAAAACTATTGTAATACTATGGCTACCACGATACTGTGCTGAGCGGAAATGAACGAGCATATGCATTGGTGAACGGTGGCACTACGATAAAACAAATGAAAATCCAGATCTGTCGTACTTTGGAATTATAAGAATTATTAATTCAAAGAAGGATTGAATGAGGTCAACCAAATTTCATGTAAGGAGAAAATGTGAATGACATGACGGACGAAAAATCTTCAGTGTTTGATTTTACTCTCTTGCTGTGGTGGATGACTATAGAACACAACTGTCTGGTAGCTCATTTCCATCGGATTTTGCCGTCTCCAAAGTGGTATTTAGGAGTGTAGTAGTGTATTTCAGTCAGTTTTAAAATTCCCGCGGCGGGAGCTCTATAAGAAGCTCGGGACGGGCTTGCCCATCGCATCGCACAACCCCTGGTCATCATCACAGTTTTGAAAGGGTGGCGAGAAGCTCAAAAGTCTGAGAATCACGTTACGATTTCCAAAATGGCATTCGTGCGATGTGTAATGCTAATAACCATCTACGATGTCGCCGACTATCTTTTTTACGCACTAATGAGAAGGATTATTTCTTGGCTGTAATAATATTAGAAACAGTATAAGAGAAACGTGTAATGTAACAGATATTAATTCTCGGATTGCGGAAAGAAGAAGGATATGGAATGAACACATATCAAGAATGGATGACACAAGACTACTGAAAAAGGCAAGAGATAGCCGACCAAACACCAAGAGAAGCGTTGGTCGGCCAAGGAAGAGGTGGAGTGACAGCATATAGGACCGTTGTTATAGAACAGGACGGAGTCCTAACAAGAAAGTCCTAAGAAGAATTATATTTGAATGGAACAGTCTCCGACTCGACTTGTCGGTCGCAGCGGCTTTTACTGTTCTCGTCAATCCCTAATTGCCAAATTATTACTGACCTGAAATCCTATTGGTGTCAGTACCCAAGGTGTAGCGTGAAGTTGCACTGTTGCTTAAGCTATACGATGCGCAGCTCGAGCAAACGGAAGCTAGATTTCAGTCCACCAAGGATTCTTTATGAACACGTTATGTCGTTGCCAGCAAACAGTGTTGCAGACAGTCCACCAATCACGCTTCTTATCGTTGTTCACTTTGACACGTTACTATTAGTACTCCTCGTCTTGTCTAACTTTTACCAAACGCATTCCTTATAAGCTTTTATTACTGCGCATGTTTTTCTCGTTATTACTGGTAGCCGGGTAATTATAAAGTCGGTTACTCAATAAATAAACAACCGGCCACAAGGCGGCGATAAATTAACGATAATTGCCTAGAGTCACGTTACAAATAACGATAATAATAATTATATAATTATAAGTACGCCTGTAATAATGCCGTATTGGCTCGTGTACCCGCTTGTTTTTCCAATAACTAACGGTACATAAAATAAAATTTATTTACATTGCGTGTAAAGTGTAATTCTCTCGGGTTACCCGAGGCGAAGGGCAGCTGACTGCATCGCCAAGTGATGTCACTTTATCGACGTGTGATGTCTCGCTGCTCCTGTTACTCTGAATTAGAAACGATGCATGTGACTTTATAAATAAATTGTTACGTGTGTGTTCCTGGAATACGAGTGTTTGTATTGGCGGCTGCGTAAGACTTGTGGACCCCACTTATAGTGTTCAATGAACTTCACCAATCTCCACTAGTAACATAGTAATACTGTATTTAACATCAGTATGTTATTAGATATACGCCTAGATACGAAATTCTGGGAACATCTTCTTCTCCTCTTCAAGGATTAGGTTATATAAACCTGTTCCGGCACCCATCTCATCCTAGGACGATCCACCTCATTTCTATCAATGGCTTTATACCTATGGCTGGATTTTCATTTTGCTTCAACTTGTCCCTTCCTTTAGTCTTTTCTGTCTAGTCTCTCTTGACTGCCTCTTGTTCTTTTCTGGCCCCGGCGCTATTAGAGTAATCGAGAGCTAGGGTGTCTTCCTTTTTCAATTCTAATTTCTTAATTCTGGGTGGGTTAGGATCTTAAAGTGCTCACTGATGCCGATAGGCGAGCACTGGAATTACTAAGAAACTTTCAGTATCAGAATAACTGATACAAAGCCACCAAATCCTATCTTAGAAAGAGAAGGGTGAAGACAAATCTCCAGCGCCCCAGAACAGGGGCCTTTCGGCTAAGGTATGGTGACCCTGACAGAAGTGCCTCTGGTCCTCCTGGTAGGGGGTTGTGCAACAGACCAGTAACCTGTTCATGTAAAACTTAGAAATACTTGCAGTATCCAAAGCATTCTCGGGCAAAGTCTGGAAACTGTGGCAGGAGGACCCTGGCAAAGAATAAGGATTTTGGGAAGATTACGAAGTAAGAAAAAGAAGACAAATCGAATAATTTTTGTCTTAAGCTTACACGGCCGGTGTCAAAGTTCTCAAAATGATTAAATACCGGGCTGTTAGGGCCGTGGTCAGTTGCTGTAAAATCTCGACATTGTCGGCAACGTTTTATAACCCGCCCTCGGGGATCTTCACCAGGCCGCAAAACACGACAGAGTGTTAAGAAAACAGTTACGGCTGATCTTAGACCGAACGATACCCGATACGTTTTTACCCGGGTTGCTTTTACGCAAAAAAAGTGTCGGTTATCTTTCGGCCTAAGATCTGCCGTAACTGTTTTCGGTAATTCTCTGTCGTTTTTGCGGCCTGAAGAAGACCCCCGAGTGTGGGTATACGAAACGTTGCCGACGATATAGCGAATTTACAGCAACTGGCCACGGACTAACAGCCCGGTATTTAATAATTTTAACAATAAATTGATTAAAAATTTAAAAGATGTCACTGGCTAGTAGGAAGAATATTCACATTTATCCTTGAAAAATAAGATTCTAGTATATAGTTGCAATGCGTTCGCGTACAAGGCTGTTATACAACTCACACGGACCTATGGTATAGACCTTTTGGGTTGTTCCAGAAAGCCAAGCGGTGCTATTCTCCAAAAACCCAATCCAAAAATACTTCAACCAATGGCGGATGCTCCTTGTGTATGAATCGAATGACAATGAACTTAGCATATCCTACATAATACATTCATGTATATTATAATACATAATATAGCATGTTATAATATTACATTATAATATTGTACGTATACACACGGATAAGTATAAAAAATTATTGAAGAAAATAATTTGGCAAGCCGACTGATAATAGCCTACCATTGCAAGCAAAGCAAAATACCGCTGCAGAAACTTCTTATAAAAGATTTTCCTTATGTCTCTTTATGTCTAACTATGTAACATTGTAATACAAGATCGAAGTAGCAAACATCACAAACCACAAACACCACAAATCACAAACATCACAAAACACGTCAGTCCACCAATCATGCAGCCACTTCTACAAATACAGAATAACGGAAAACGCCTGACTATCGACCTCAAATGAGATGCAAGATCTCTTCGCTGGAAGAGCTCACATCTTACCATTTGAAGGATTTATAGTGTCTGGTTCTGGGCTACCAGATTAGCCTACAGAGTATGTATATCTAATTCTTACTAATAATATAAATATGTGAAAATAAATTCCGAGTGGTGGTCGTGTTTCCTTCTTCAGAGTATCTAAAACTTTTTGATTTTTTACAACTTATTTTAATACAGTCCTTTGGTTATCACTTTTCACGTGAGGATTATCATTTGGCAACCGTGAGTCTTTCATCCCGTCACACGTCAATTAGTTATGGTAATTTTCGAAAGTTCTTTCTTTTCTATTTATTCGGTTGCTAACATGACCGGTCAACTGATTAAATGATTGAATTATATATTATATACCATAAATATATTTTATTATTATTAATAAATAAAATTATTATTACAAGAATATAACTTATTTGTATTTTTAAAAATATTTTACAGTGTTTCGATAGATTAAATTATCATCATTAAAAATTACAAATTAATAAAATTTTAAAGATTCATAGGCTATAATGCACAAATACACCCGCCTGGAGACGGATTTCCTTTTTGAATAAAAAAAGTCTGATAGTTTGAATATTTAGTTTAATAATAGTACATTTAGCATCTATTATTATCTTTACTTTTATAAAATTGATCAAGAAGTAGACCAAAAATAAACGGGCCAGGGTTCACTTAAGATTAAGTGAAGGGAAGCGTGTCCTTCAGAAGAAACGGAAAACAGAGACGCATGAAACTGGTCCGCGAAGATCCGTTTAATGGAGTTCATTCTGCTTGTTCACCGGCACCTTGCAATTATCTTAACCTCATATGTATAAAACAAATAAAGACAAACGAACAGCGTGAATTAATAATTCTTCTCTTACTGAATTGGTTTCGTTTTTCAGAACGAAACTGGCGCACGAATTATCGTCGCGTCGCAAATCTCTAAGCGAATTATGTGACGGTTCGTACGAAGGGTGGTCGCGAACCTAGCCAAGGGCAGTTGGCACAGAACCCAGCCAAGGACAGTTACACGTACAAACTGTTGAAAATTAATTATTTAACTCAATAATAAGTACGCGGACGACGGTATATTCATTATTCGTTGAATTAATTTATGTGTTTTTTCTTCTGCGACGTTCAAATTCACGGACACATGCAAGCTTTTAATTAATATATTTTATGGTTGTAATAAATTAAACACGTTTATATGTGTAATTGTAATTAGCGCGGTCTCCGAGTGATGACCGGGAATTTTAAATTTAATGAGTTGTGTATGGAAAAAAATTAAATTACATGAAAGTTAACTGGATTCACGGCGCTAGAGTGCGCCCCGAACGCACGACAGCCCTTATAATTATGAATATATTAATATATAAACCAATACATAAATAAATATATATAAGGTACACGATACAACGTGTTAAGAGTTAATATGTATGCTGATCCAATCACCTGGCCGCGACAGGTGAGCTAACCAATTCAGTAACCAGACTGTTTACAGCAAAGTGAAAACTGGATATTTGAATATGAACTTGAAAGTGTGCAGCGACACACGATCGCCCCTGTATGAGGGACCAACCTGTGGACAGTAGCTGACATTATTAGTATTAGATTTTGAAAATACATTGCCTACAATCAAGTCATGTTATTACTTAAGTAAATGAATAAATTATCATAAGTATAATTGATTTCATATGCGAGTATTAAATGGTGTTATGTTTCACAGGCCCATTCCTTTATCGTCAGCGACTGAATGACAAATCAACGAATAACAGACATATGTATTATTTAATTTACATATTCGTCATCATCATCATCTTCAGCAAGGATTAAACGAAAATTAGTTTGCTCCGGTCCCAAGCAGATAGACTAGAGCACCCAGAGCACTCTTCGGACGTCCCATACCTCTCCGCCCTTTCAGCTTTATATTCAACAATTATTTTAGCTAAATATTAGCTGTATATTCAATAGTTGTTTGGGGATGCGGGAATCATCCATTTGGTTAAGATGCTCCAACCACTTTAGCCGATATTGGGCAATCCTATGGAGTGTAGGCCTACTATAATATTCAGTTCCTGCCGTATGTCGATATTGGGCAATTCTATCGAGTGTAGGCCTACTATAATATTCAGTTCCAGCCGTATGTCGATATTTCTTCTGCGATCTTCCACAGAATTTCCTTCTACTTGAGAAATCTCATTTCAGCCGCTTGGTTACATACTTTAAGTACAAATTAATTTCAACTAGAACGTTGTCTAACATCTTCATTTATTTTCTGACATTTTAAAATTTGTATTACTACGTTACACAGTACAGTATTAGATGCAAATATAACCGTATTTTAGAGGCTGGAAGAGATCGACAGGTGGAAGACGGACTTCAAATAAGACTGTCAGACATTCGGGACAACAATATGGACTGAAGGAGGTAGAAATAAAGCAATTATACATAAAATAGGTGCAGAGAAGTGGCACTACATTCTATGACTTAAAAATATTACGAATTATGTAAACAGGAATAAAACGATAGTAAAGAGTATTATACACTATATAAAACAAATGTACAGATGGTCTCAAGTAAAAAAAGGCGAAACTAGAAAAGATGGAAATGGATTTGTGGAGCAGGAGTTTTTGTACAAAAAGGGCAGGCAGAATTAGAAATGAGGCGATTAGAGGACACGAGCGTAATAATATATATATTCTAGCCATTTTTTAAATTGATATGGGCACCCAAGACAAATGCAATGTGACAGGTGACCATCTGAAATATGAAGCTGGAGACTATCCTAACGGAGACGGAAAGGTAAACGCCGAAGCAGTGGAAGATAGACAAAGAGGGTACTGACAAGACAGAAGAAGATGAGCAAAGATGCTTCTTTCATCTTGGAAAATGGAAGCTTGGACGTCAGAGGCATTACAAAGTCCCACTCGCAGAAGTAGTAGTCATAACTTGGCACTTTTAGTTCCTCGTAGAGATCGTAATTTTTGATCAGCTATGGAGTATCAACGATCAACGATCGTCAGACTTTTACGAGGCATTTCTCCTATCAACCATTGCAATTTTTCATTGTTGATTTCCAATTATTTTGTTTTAATTTGACAAGGATCGTCTATATTAGATTAATATCCAGTGTCAAGCTAAGACATCTGGGAGTGTTGTCATCCGGTACATTTAATTGTAAATGGTTAATTAGTTACTGGTGTATAGATAAGACGTCTATTAGTTAAATCGATGTGGTCAGATTTAAAGCGTCTAAACTACTCTAGAAACAATGTAAAACTAAAGTGTGACTTGCAGTTACGTTTTTAATAATGAAAGAATAGTATGGAAAATAAAATAATACTTTAAAACTCTAAATAACATCGTCAGTAACTCTCTTTCACACAAAAAACATTGACGCTGAATCTTTAGATACTTTTACGTACACTAAACATAAAAATGTGTACGAATTGTTACAGGTACATCATACATCATAAAATACGTAGTCACACAGTTTTGCAAGTAAAATTTTGTTTTGGAGATTTTTCAACCAAATAAAAATTTTGTCTAGTTAATATTTTATAATTATTAAGAGCATAACATGTTAAATGTATTGTCTATACTTTTCAATGTTATTAGACAAAACCAAATACCTAAAAATTTGGTGAAGCTATAATTTTAAAAGTTATAACCTGTTGAATAAACAGTACTGTGGGCCTGACGTACGACACCCCACGTTAGGTTTGACTCCAATACATTAAGACTGAAGATGGCAGCCAGTAGTGCTGCTGAAACATTTGTTTTTAATGAAAACCTTGGACCACGGCCAAACAGCCCGGCAGATAATTTAAATACAACTGACACTGGCCGTGAAAGCCTTCGAACAATAATACTGTTGGATAAACGTCTGAAAACGGCTAAAAACGTCTTGAAGTTTTGTCTAATATTGACATGATTTGTCACAACCAACTGACAGAATTATTGGTTGTGTTATACAACTATTTTTATCGCTTAGCGCTAAACCGATTAACGGTTTCAAGCTTCACAGCTCATTATCAGATCGGAAATATGAGTTTCACAAGGAGTAAATGCTTTGCCAATCGTTTGGATTAATACGTTCAAATTTTTTATGTTGTGATGGCGATGTCGAAGGTTTAGATTCTCTGGTACTGATTGCAATCCGTTCTCCGTTCTGATAATGAGCTGCGAAGCTTGAAAGCGCTAATCGGGAAGTTTATCTATAGTGGTGTGCAGCAGTGTAATTCTGTTTGTAATTTCAGTAGACGAGCAAGTGAGCATGGTAGCATATTTAAATGGCTTTAAAGGTAAACGTTCGCACGGCATCTATTGTAAGGTCTAGTTAAAGTAAAAATATTCTGACCGGATTGGAGTTAGTGACAGAGAATCCAGACCTGCAGCATCGTCATCACAACATAAACAATTCGAACGTATTAATACAAATGACTGGCAAAGCATTTACTTCTTGTGAAACTCGATAAACGTAAAGAAAATGAAATGAACCTTCAACACTTCTGTCATTGGCCGTTGTCTTTAACACGGCCAATATGGTTAATTGTGTAGTCTCGTTTCCTCTACCCTTTTATGAAATAGTCTAACATTTGTTAAATATGTATGTCGATGAGAAAAATATAAACCAATTTTTAAATACATTTTAATATATTTTCCTATTTTCCTTTGGATAAACAACACTATTGTATATAAACAATACAAATAATAAGTCACCATTTCATAGGCTTTTGTGGTAAACAGAAATATTATATTGCAACCAAAACGTTGGCCGTAGGAAGAAAAATTAAAATACCCTGTAAGCACATTTTAATAAATTGTAGAAAATAATTGTAGCTTCTGTTATTGGCGTAGACATAGCCACCAATTTCGGCCGAGACTTAGCATTAAGCATGGACGTCATAGTCATCTGTTGCAATAACAGAGCTAGAAGGTCTTTACTACGAATTTTCTATCGGTTGCGATTCCGCAAGACAAATCAAGTTAGAACTACTTGACAATTTGGGTAAAACATCTACTAACTCTTACTGTTACGAGTCAATTATCGTTAAATCGTCGTGTTACACAATGGAACTAACACATAAGCTACTTAGCTATTGGTCTCTCAGAAAAACTAAATTTATTTTCTCTCTAGCGGTGGTTTTTAAAGTTCAACTAGATCAGTAATAACGGCTCGTTGAGATATATAAGGAGCTGAATAAAAATCCGCTGGAATGGGACTAAATGTAAATGTTAGCAAAACTAAATACATGCTAATTTCTGCATCAGAAAAAGAGAAGAAATTTATACATAATTTATATGTATAGATAGAGGATAGAGGAGAATTCATTTTATGCAGTTAATAAGCTTAGATAACTGGGTAACACGATAACTAAGGAAGGGTCCATAAACACGACAATACATGACAGGATGCAAATAGGAAATAGGGCATATTATGCCAACAGTAGACTACTGAAAGCAAACTCATTAGTCGTAACACATAAATAAAAATATATAAGACACTTGTGAGACCGGTTTTCACTTATGTTAAGCGAGACATGGATATTAACAAAAAAGGAACTAAGAATCTCTGAAAGGAAGATTGTAAGACGTGTTTGTGGCCCGGTTAAAGAGGATGATGAACGGAGAATAAGAAATAACCAGGACGTAGATGAGCTATTGAAGCATGAGGTCATTGTAAGATTTATAAATGCTCAACGAATACAATGGCTAGGTTAATTGGAGCGGATGTCAGAAAGAGGGGACGACCTAGGATAATATGGTTGTGATGCTGGAAGATCTAAGAAGAATGGATGTGAGGGGTTGGACAGGACTGAAAGGGAATGGATAGGAGACATTGAAGAAGGTTAATGTTGGAAGCCAGTCCTCACGTTGGGCTGTAGTGCTATACAAGAAGAAGAAGAAGAAGAAGAAGAAGAAGAAGAAGAAGAAGAAGAAGAAGAAGAAGAAGAAGAAGAAGAAGAAGAAGAAGAAGAAGAAGAAGAAGAAGAAGAAGAAGAAGAAGAAGAAGAAGAAGAAGAAGAAGAAGAAGAAGAAGAACTAGATTAGTAGTACTATATAGGGTGATATATAAGCCTGCTAATACCTGTTTAAACGGATATTTGTTAGTAACATACATATAGTTTTTATAAATAATTTCTGTTTTAAACTGTCAGATTTCACGACGTGTAACTCAATTTACGACAAAGAACTGAAGTGTCGTTACGCTGTAATTATCATCCGTTTGACATCTAAATATTACTGTCTGCTACAGCCATCATGATTGTCATATCTGCTGGGAAGAATTCAGAGGTGCAGGTATTCGAACTTGTACTACTCTAGGCTTTATAGAGAGTGAATTTGAACTTTCTGCCAGGCCCGCTGTGCGCCCGCGTGGAATCTTGAATTTGATGTTGGATCACGTTTCTTCACTTATCCTTTTCTTACGGCATTCAGTTTTACACTAAGAAAATGACTGTTTGACTTTATTTGATCACTGTTAGGCATGAGGTTTGCACCGTTTCGCTTATAATTTTATGTTAATTAACAGCGAATGACTGCCAAGTTTCATTAGACTCAGTTGTTTGTTCCTCGCCTGAGGGCAAATCACTGAACAGCGACAAATGTACGGCAAATTAACACCGCCCAACAGTTCAAACTCAGCACGCAAGCTCGAAGTCGATATAAATTCACTGTTTTTGTTTGTTTTTGCTTTTTTAGTAAGATAAGTTGAAAAATTCTATAAGAATGCAATTCGGGGTCCCTCCTTTTCCTTGTTACTGTGAAATGAATTATACTGCGAACTCGTCAACTTGCCACGCAAAGGACGTACACACCAAACTGAGCCTGACTGACTTGGTAATAATACATGACGTAGCGATAATGTTAATAATGCAACTTTAGTATAATATATATAGTGTGTACATATACAAGGGCGTATACAAATAATCATTGTAACGCAGAAAGTAAAGAGAAAGCAACAGAACCTAATGTAAAGAAAAACGTAATTTCTTGAATCGTTCAGCATAAGAAATCGTATAAGGAGTACAATCAGTAGGAAACATGACAACAAGAATCAGTCGTAGAGATAAAGAAGCGGAAACGCTGAGAAGAATATGAAGATAACAAAGAAGACAACGAAGAAAAGTAAGAAAAAGAAAGAATAAGTAGAGAAAACTTGGTCATATAGATTGCTCATTATAGCTGTATAGTAGTCTATACAAAATTTTGAATAATAACCTAATTTTAAATAAATAAAGTGTAGAATTAGTTAAAATGTAGAAGTGTTAATTAAACTTGATATTTCACAAATCTGCTTTAAATTTTATCACTTGAAGAGCCAGTGGCGTGGCGTGGGTACATAACACCTGTTGCCGGTTGTGATAGGTCTAAAACTCGACCTAAAAATTAATTCTAATTTTTCTAGTACTAAGTGTTCTTTTTAGGACCAAATATTCTTTTTAGGGCCAAAATATTTTTTAAAGTATTTTCTATTATTCGCTGGCAGAGGAGAGTCCCGGTTCAACGGGATCTGACTCCCATTATACTTCCACAGAATAAATCAGAACACAAATAATCGAATTCACAATAATAAAGACAAACAGAGGAACACACAACTAAACCAACAAAACACAAATACATAGATACTAACTGTTGCACGTTGGTTCCGAATCTAACATAGCAGCTAAATGACCGTTTTGCCGGTTTATACAACGGCAACACTTTGGGTGGACGAATGTGTCCCCCCTCTCCACAGTTTGTATAGTGACAGCTACTACAAGGTCAGTGACCGTACGCAGTAAAACATTGCCGATGTCTAAGCCGGCAACACAAGACGGTGCTAGTGCCCAGCAGTTCGAAAGCAATGGTACGCTTTTCTTCAAGTTCTCCTACTAATATTGTTCGGATTTCAAATTATTCAATAACTAAAGTATAATAGTCTGTGATATAATTAATATTATTTTCTCTTATTTCCAGCACTGTTGCCGCCGGCAACAGCGGTTACATGCATGTCACGCTACCGCTTGAAGATTATCCTAAAGCTATTAAAAACATCACGTTACCAGCACGAAGTTTGCTGGTGAAAATTAGTATTATCGATTACGGTTACTATTCGATATCGTTGCACCGTACTTTGTTTAGACGACGATCAACTTAAGACGTTAGAAAATCGTTATACATTGGGCAAAGAAAATTATTTAATACCTATTTATGATATTGAAAACCTATTTAGAGAATCTGTTGTCAACTTTACTTCCGACATGTGGACTAAATACGTCGACCATGTAGAGAAGTTGATTGATGAAGACTGGAGGAACGAGGGGTTAAATGAAGCAAGTGTTCAGGAACTGATTGTAAACTTAGCACCTGATGACTCCGATGAGGATGAATATGACGGCACCACTGATGAAGACGATTTTGGTTGTGCACCTATAGTATAAAGTTGCACTCAACCCAAGCAACATTTAGCAAAACAACAAAATTTGCTACATTTTGTAAATATTTTATTAGAATTTTGATTTTTAATTGTTGTGAATTTGTAAATATTGAAAAACGTGTATATAACTTTTAATGCGGCCATCGGCAGTCTCAAGCCTGCAAAATAAGCATCAGAGCTTTGAACGCAGAGAGAAAGTTAATTTTAAAATTCCGAGTATATACTTAGTTGAATTTTGAGCTCGAGTTTAAAGCCTTGTATACAAAAAGTAAAGTAGCCTAACTATTTAGAATTAATTTGACGTGTAGTATAAAAAGATACTAAAAGTAATGCATCCGCTACGATGAATATACAAAAAGCCAGCGACATCGGCCGCTGGCAGTTCTCAGTGTCATTTGACGGGCCGATTTAATCGGCCGCTAGCAGTTCCAACAATGAAACAGGGCCATTTAACCGGCTTCTGGCATCCAAAGGGAGTGTCTCAGAAGAATAGTTGAAAAGTAAATTAAATGATCAGAATCTTAGTTTTTATTTCTTAATAACAGTCGCGTAAATAATTCTCAGAAGTTTAGCAATCACAATATTTCAAAATAAACAAATAAGAGTAAAACATTTGAAAATCGTCGTACAAACTTCGTGTTTGGACTTATTTTAAATGAAATCACAGTCTAAATTAAATGGAACGACCAAAACTATAAGATTAAGCAGAATAACAAAATTTGATTTATTATAGTAAACTGTATTTAAAAAGACAGAAGCACAGGTCAAGTGCCGTCCCCCGTCTATTGTTAGGCGGCCTGCCAGTGTGCGTGCGTGAGCCAAGGGTCTGCTAACCCTCTAGCCGCCTTCACTGCCTGGACAACGTATAGATAGTAACTGTTGCACGTTGGTTCCGAATCTAACATAGCAGCTAAATGACCGTTTTGCCGGTTTATACAACGGCAACACTTTGGGTGGACGAATGTGTCCCCCCTCTCCGCAGTTTGTACAGTGACAACTACTACAAGGTCAGTGACCGTACGCAGTAAAACATTGCCGATGTCTAAGCCGGCAACACAAGACGGTGCAAGTGCCCAGCAGTTCGAAAGCAATGGTACGCTTTTCTTCAAGTTCTTCTACTAATATTGTTCGGATTTCAAATTATTCAATAACTAAAGTATAATAGTCTGTGATATAATTAATATTATTTTCTCTTATTTCTAGCACTGTTGCCGCCGGCAACAGCGGTTACATGCATGTCACGCTACCGCTTGAAGATTATCCTAAAGCTATTAAAAACATCACGTTACCAGCACGAAGTTTGCTGGTGAAAATTAGTATTATCGATTACGGTTACTATTCGATATCGTTGCACCGTACTTTGTTTAGACGACGATCAACTTAAGACGTTAGAAAATCGTTATACATTGGGCAAAGAAAATTATTTAATACCGGAATCTGTTACAGAATAGGCCTACGTCAAAAATTTGGGCATAAAGAAGTTAAAGAAAACAAAGAATCAAGACATTTCTTATAGGCCAGTCATTTTAAACGCTAAAATCGCAATAATTCATGTAGTTCTAATTTTTTGATATGTTGTTAGGACCAGTACCAGTAGTGTGAATCCAAGTTTGCAGCTTCGAAAGACCTGTGCTAACTGCGTAATGCGTGAAAAAGTGCAAAATTTTCAGACTTTTTTCAGTTTTTGCTTTATAACTCCTAAAATATGCGTTCTAAGGAAAATATTATAAACACTGTTTTTAAAGTAGATTAAATTGGCAACAATTTAAGCTCAACCACAGCTTTGTACATCTAGTAGTTCCCGAGATACAATAGTCAAACATTTACCATTTTTTCTAAAAAGTGAAACATTTTAGTTTTGGTCGAGTTTCGAGCCAAATATCGGGAAAAATGTTCATCCTACGAGGAAAGTCACATAGAATAAATGTATAGTGAATGTATTTAGCTTTAATATAAGTACAGAACCACGCCTGTATACCTAATAGTTCTCTCATTATTTGTAATAAACCAAAAAAATGGGAAAATTGGATTTTGGGAGAAATTGATCTAAACACTTCCCATGACGATTTGTGGGTATTTGAAAGAAAATATCGGTATGGAGAACCATACATGACTTCCATATTCTAAGATTTATATTTAAAATCATTTTCGAAATGAAATATTACCATAGAAACTACTTCTTTCTACTTACTGCTTCAGCCTTAACCACAGTACTGTGGTCACTAACGTATACCACCTCACGTTATCGCACTCGATTTTCACTGATGATGGAAGTCGATGGCATTGCCGAAATGTCTGGTTTTGTAGAAAACATTGGACTACGGCCAAATATCCCGGGAAGGAATTTTAACAAAAACTACTTCTTTGTTGCCGATAACGTTGTACACATATATATCAGTGGCGAAGTTACATGGAGGCAATTGAGGCAATGCCTACCCTAACAAATTCTGTAGAATAAAAATTATAAATACGTATGAACTACATAACGTAAAGATTATACATTGTTACTGTGACTGTCAAATTTATTAAACCGAAACGTGCTTTATTGAGCGACCGCTAGATGGTGACAGGTGAGATTCGGCATAGTTCGTTTAAAGCGAATGAGGCAACCTGAACTTGCCTCAGCGTTTTTTGTATACATCGTATGTAAGCAATGTAGTGGTGTGATAGGGAAGTGTAGGGAGGGGGGATTGTCCCGCGCTGTACACATAGAGCGTTGAGGCATGCCTCACTTCTGTGGTCCAAACAGTTAAGTTAAAGCGCCTGTGTTGTTTCTAAGTGTTTATTTTATGCGGTTATTAAAAGTGTCACTGTTATTCCGCTGAACTAACAGATGATCAAGATTGTTATTTGAATTATTTGTAACATTAAACATATATATAGAAACTAACCAAGTTTAAAAATTTGAAGTTCAATCAGTTGTATTATTGTGTATGACTAATACAAGGATTGTTCAATAGACACACGTATAGAGCTGTAAAGCATTTTTTATTCAACGATTTTAAAAGAAGTCTCCAATAACATTAAGACATGAGTTCCACTGTTGCGCTAACCTGTAGATTCTCTGCTAGTAAAATTCTTACGGCTGTTTGTGGAACCATTCGGTTACAGCAACTCTACCTCAGCGTCCGATTTGACCCACCGTCCTTTTAGTGATTCCTTAAAAAAAATTTAAGATAAGATTTTTGCCTACCCATTCATTAACTACTAGCTTCGCCAGTAAGCAAATTGATGTCCATTTTTTCGGCTTGCACGCGTTATGTTGGTGTGGGTTTCCGCACTTTCCATTTAAAAAGCGTGCAAACGTAAGAAAATAAACATGAGTGAGGCCAGAAATAACGTGAATTGTGTGTTTGTGTCTTACCTGCCTTTTTATTGCCGTATTAAATGAAAAATATTATATTACATTAAAATTAAAAAATTTTAATTTTATTGCCTAGCAACAAAATTATTTTATTTTTAACAATTACCATTGTTTCAAAAAGTTTAAATAAATTTGCAAGTACTTTACTCTTGTTAAAACGTAAAAGGTTGCAGGTAAACTACCCCTTCCCCTTAACCGATCTTCACCAAAATCGAAAGTCCTTGAGATCTCTACAATTCAGGGACGTATACAAAACATTATTTGATTCTGTTTGAATTTGCGGCTGTTATCGTTTGCCATAGAAAATACCCTTGTTAAAAAAACGTTGCAAGTAAACTACCCCTTTCCCTCAACCGATCTTCACCAAAAACAATAGGTCTTGAGAACTCTACAATTTAGGGCTGTATGCAAATAATCGTTTGATTCTGTTTGAATTTGCGGCTGTTATCGTTTGCCATAGGAAATACCCTTGTTAAAACATGAAACGTTACAGGTAAACTACCCCTTTCCCTTAACCGATCTTCACCAAAAACAATAGGTCGTGAAAAATCTACAATTCAGGGCTGTATATGAAACATTATTTAAGTCTGTTTGAATTTGCGGCTGTTATCGTTTGCCAAAAAAAAAATTTTCCTTGATAAAAAAAACTGTTGCAGGTAAACTACCCCTTCCCCTCAACCGATCTTCACCAAAAACAATAGGTCGCGAGTACTCTACAAATCAGGGTTGTATGCAAAAAATTATTTGATTCTGTTTGAATTTGCGGCAGTTATCGTTTGCCATAGAAAATACGCTTGATAAAAAACGTTGCAGGTAAACTACCCCTTCCCCTCAACCGATCTTCACCAAAAACAATAGGTCTTGAGTACTCTACAAATCAGGGCTGTATGCAAAACATTATTTGATTCTGTTTGAATTTGCGGCTGTTATCGTTTGCCATAGAAAATACCCTTGTTAAAAAAACGTTACAAGTAAACTACCCCTTTCCCTCAACCGATCTTCACCAAAAACAATAGGTCTTGAGAACTCTACAATTTAGGGTTGTATGCAAATAATCGTTTGATTCTGTTTGAATTTGCGGCTGTTATCGTTTGCCATAGGAAATACCCTTGTTAAAACATAAAACGTTACAGGTAAACTACCCCTTTCCCTTAACCGATCTTCACCAAAAACAAAAGTTCTTGAGAACTCTACAATTAAGGGCTGTATACGAAACATTATTTGATTCTGTTTGAATTTGCGGCTGTTATCGTTTGCCAAAAAAAAAAAATTTCCCTTGATAAAAAAAAACCGTTGCAGGTAAACTACCCCTTTCCATCAACCGATCTTCACGAAAAACTATAGGTCGCGAGTCCTCTACAAATCAGGGCTGTATGCAAAAAATTATTTGATTCTGTTTGAATTTGCGGCAGTTATCGTTTGCCATAGAAAAAAAATCTACAGACACACACAGAAACACAGACAGACACACAGACACACAGACACACACACACACACACACACTTTTCGGAAAACGACTTTTTTTCATGTTTTGAGTGTAGTAGAATCAGAATCTGCAATAATCTCGAACACGATTTTTTTTGCCATCATCATACTTCCATTCCTTAAGGAAATATGGAAGTAAAAAAAGGCCTAAGACCATGTAAAAGGAATGAAATATGTATTTAATTAAATTGAATGTCATAAAATATTAAAATAATAGAAATATTCATAATAAAATATGGCAATGTCAAAATTTTGATCGCTTGGAGGGTCCTGGTAGAGAGTCGTCGTGTTCCATCGCTGTTTACCCCTCCATCCGCATTTCCCCAGGCAATGGGACGTCGTCTTCGTCATCGTCTTGTCATCAATCTGGATGAGTGGAAGAAAGGAAGCAGTTTTTCACGCATTACGCAGTTAGCACAGGTCTTTCGAAGCTGCAAACTTGGATTCACACTACAGGTACTGGTCCTAACAACATATCAAAAAATTATTGCGATTTTAGCCTTTTTTTATGTACAAATTGACTGGCCTATTTTTTAACGTAAACAAATAAATAGGAGCAACACTCAAAATCGAAATAACTCATTTCAGAAAATTCTCCTTCCTCGTGGATCGTCTGTATCGAGCATCATGACTTCGTGAATCCTATGAAGATTTTATTGTGATATGGTCTTCCACGCATTCGTGTCTTCCACCGCTTTCATGTCAGTCAGGGACGTGTTTTTCTTTTTTTTTGTTATGACAGTGAACCGTACAGGTGATCTTACTCTACCTCTGGACCCTATAATTTTACTAGCCGAAGTATTCATTGTTTTCCATGTATCCAAGATATTTAATTATTTATTATTGTCGTTGCATCAGGGTTCCACATCTTGTGCATACGGGTTTGGCAATCCCGATGTGCCCTAGCTGGATTCTCACTTTGCTTCAACTTGTCCCTTCCTTTAGTCTTTTCTGTCTAGTCTCTCTTGACTGCCTCTTGTTCTTTCCTTACCCCGACGCTATTAGAGTAGTCGAGGGGTAGGGTGTCTTCCTTTTTCAATTCTAATTTCTTAATTTTGGGTGGCTTAGGATCTTAGAGTGCTCACTGATGCTGATAGGTGAGCACTGGAAATACTAAGAAACTTTTAGTATCAGAATAACTGATACAAAGCCACCAAATATTATCTCAGAAAGAGAAAGGTAAAGGCGAATCTCCTGCGCCCCAAAACAGGGGCCTTTCGGCTAATGTATGGTAACCCTGACAGAAGAGTCTCTGGTCCTCCTGGTAGGGGGTTGTGCAACAGGCCAGTAACCTGTTCATGTAAAACTTTGTAATACTTAAGCCAAAGCAGCCTCGGAGTAAGAGACGTGGGTCGTCCGAGAATGAGATTGATGCCGGAACAGGTTTATATAACCTAATCCCTGAAGAGGAGAAAAAGAAGGATTATTGTCGTAATCAATCGGTCTTTGATTTTAATTCTGTTAGTATGGACTTATTAGACCTTCTAGCGGTCCACGGTATTCTAAGCATTCTTCTTCAGCAAGGTCGATTCGCTTCTGAGGCGTACAGTTCACGAATGCACAGAAACAAATCTTTTCATTAAGCCGTTTTGTTTGTATATTTATTTTTTCATAGCTTTTCCATAATATTCTGGTTGTGCCAGTTGTGTCTTTGCCATTATTGCCCTTCTGTACTTTCCCTATGCGTTTGTCAGAAGAGTTCGTGTGTAGATGAAGTTTCATATAATTATTGTCAAGTAAATAAGTCAATGGGTGTAACAGCAGGAGTAGAATGACTTTTATTACAAAAATGTTGATCGGTAGGCCGACGTATGTGCCTGTGTAAGACTGTACAGTGTTTTGTATGTATACATTCGGATTTACCGGTAACGCTTTGATATAAGGAGAACGAAAACATTACGAGAACCAAATACAGGCGACCATCATTATACTAACGTGAGTAAGTGTTTCTTTCTGTTCTTTATGGAATTTCTTACGTTGATGTTTGCACGTTGAAAATAAAATCGGTCGTGACCCCACACGCGCACACACACACACACATACACACAAGAATAATTAATTTCTTCTGCAGATTTAAATTATTTTTCTAAAGTACGCTTCACGAATTATGTTTTTACCATTTCACGAATTATGTTTGTACCATTTCACGAGTTATGATTGTACCATTAAAATATTTGCGTATTCAAATACGTATATACTGTATCCACGTTTAATTGGTTTGTATTTCAATTAAATTATTTATAAGAAGTTATAATTATTTCTGAGCAATTATCGTGGCATCAATTATAATATACATTATGACCATTTAATTTGTAGAAATATATGCTGTGCTAATTCTTACAAATGCATATGGATAGAATACTGTTAACTGAGAACTTGAACAAACAAGGCCGCATATGTACAATGCTCATAAATATTAAATTCCAAATAAAATAATGAACACGAATTTTTTTAAATGTATTAATGAATAAGTGATATAAAAATAAATTTTCTATATCCTTCCAAAAAACGTTAATTCTTAATATTTTCTACTGCGAGCCTGCATGAAATACAACATTTTCAGGCGGTGCATTTGGATGATAACGTTATTTCCCTCGCAACATTTCCTAACTTATACAAATGTATTAAGTTAACAGTGCATTAAAACGTTTTTTGAGTTAAATCCCAAGGGGCATGTTCATGTGAGCGATGCAGCTGTGTTTTGACGCTCGTTTCTCTCTGCGTGCGTTTCGCCGTTACGTAAGGCAATAATCATTACTTACCGTAAATCATTTTGGATTCAAAAATAATAACAATCATTTTGGATCCAAAATCAATGTTAACCTTCCAGAGCCTTTTGTTAGATTGCATAGCAACAACCTTTTGTTGCTCTAAACAGGTCGACAACCAAAACATCATCATAATAGTCATCGTGATCTGAAGAAGTAACAACAGTGAACCTTTATTTCCCGTGACAATAGGACTGATCGTTATTAATATCTACACTCAGTGTGTGAGGCACAGTTTTCATTTTGTTTCACTGCTTGTTCACTAAGTGTTATTCATGATGTTATTTCCTAAGTGTTAGTTGGTCCAAACTGATTTAGACTTGTGATTTTAGCATTGGCTACTGTTAGGCGGTAGACTGATTTTCGTACTTGTTTTCAACAATAATCGCACTTACTAGGTAACAACTGCATGTGGAAATATGGCTCAGAAACCTGGATCCTGAGGAAATTAGAGAGGGGCTACCTTGAAGCTTTTGAGGTGTGGTGATGGAGGAGGGCAGAAAGAGCGCCTAATGATGAGGTTTCGGAGAGAGTGGATGAAAGGAGTATAGTAACTGAAATCATTGCGTAAAGGAGAAGCTGTATGGTTGGTCAGCTGCTACGCAATAGTGGTTATTATGAGGCTGCATTTGGAAGGAAAGAATTCCAAACCCACCAGCCTATGGGTTGAGGGGAAGAAGAAGAAGAAGAAGAAGTAGGAGAAGAAAAAGAAAAAGAAAAAGAAAAAGAAAAAGAAAAAGAAGAAGAAGAAGAAGAAGAAGAAGAAGAAGAAGAAGAAGAAGAAGAAGAAGAAGAAGAGGTGGCAATTATGTTTTATTGTTGATATTTCAAGTACCCAACATTTCTCCCAACCTTACACCTTATGTTTGTTTGTCTTATTCCCACGGTTATGTTGAATTCTCAGAGGTAAAATTAAATTATGTATTCCTTTAACGGATACTTTTGTTTAGACAGTTTTTCAGACGGATTACGTTTCCTGAGATTCTTTACGTCTCATTCTCGTGTTCATGATTTCTGATTCAAAATCACGTCGTCGACGAAAACATATTTTGATAAGATCTTTTTATAATACAAGGGCATTTTATTATTCTTTATAATATTGTTCCAGAAATCTAGATGTCCAGAAAGCTAAAAAAAAATGACTAAGCGAACAACTTGAATTAAAAAAATTAAGTTACTCCTTCCATTCCCTTGAAGGGTTTAGAGTCAATAATGCATTAGATTAGCCCGCGGTATACTAGAACGCTTAATGAAAAAAGCATTTATTGTAAATACAAAAGTAAGAATATACAAGTCGATTGTCAGGCCAATAACTTGTACCCAGTCAACTCAATTAGGCCAATCATCTCACTTAAACCGAACCCAGAGAAAACGCAAGTTAGCGCTGGCAAAGAGAAAGTTGAAGTTAGCTTGGAAGGGAGCTTACCTGGAATACACGGACCACCCGAAGTATTTTGGTGTAGTCCTGAATAGGTATGTAACATACAAATTCCATGTGAGAAACAAAACAAAAAGAAACTGAAAGAGACAATGTGCAGAAGCTGTGTGGTAAGAAATACGGAGCAAATCCTAGGGTACTTGGAACAACCTACCAGGCCTTGTATTTTTCGACAGAGGAATACGCCAGTCCAATGTGGTGCACAGCTAGTGACTTGACTTGAATGAAACATGCAGAGTTATAACAGGCTGTTTGAAACTTACGCCTACAGAGACTCTTTACAAAGCAGCTAGTCTGTGAACGACTAGTAGCCGCAGAAAGAAACACAGTGCAGTGAGAAATTTAAGCAATTTTCGATGAGAGAGACCTCCTTTTCGGGACGCAAGAGCCAACCCAGAGACTAAAAATCAAGAAATTATGAGAACCCACGCCGTCATACTTTGTAAGCGTCTGTACTCACACTTATTCCTCCTACAATTTTGGGCTAAAAATAAGGAAATATAAGTTTGCAGCGTGACCGATATGTGGTATCCTGAAACCTACAGTCCTGAGATCTTTGGAATCTCATCTTTAATGCTGAAATCTTTAATCCTGAGTTCTTTGGAAGCAAAGTGAAAAATTAATAATCGAAGAGAAGAGTGCGTCGTAATGAATAAGACAAAAATAAAATTCAAATAAATTAAATATTTCTCATTGTAATTGCTCGGGTAATTACAGTAGGGCTATAGATGTTTCTGATGAAATTGAGAGAAGACGAAGCCGAGTTAGAATAGCAGGCTTGTAATAACAATATACGTACATACTGAGGTAGGCGTAATTATACGCCGTGAAGTGGATATAAGGACAAAATAAGATCTCGCCCACTGCTGGTTACACACGCACGTTCGCGAGCGCGAGCGCTGGCCGAGAGTGGAGAGGTGTAATAATTTAATGCGTTTATCTTTTATCTAATGTCGAGCGCGCCCCCGCGCACTCCTGTGTGAGCGCCCGTGTTAAACAAGTAAAGCAAATTACTGGTAATATACAAACGCTATTATTATGTTGTGGACATGAAATTATCCTCTGATTAAATAAAAAATCAAAGTAAAAAGTGGAGCAGTAAAGAAGCTCTAAAACTCTGAAATCATGTTTGAGTCAATTTATTAAAACTATCTTAGGGTAACTAACGTCAGGTGAATATACTGTGCAGTGAAGATTAGGAGTGACAGTTGAACAAAAAAACCTATTATTATATTTTTTTCTGTGTGAATACAACCCTTCTTTTGCTGTAGACTTATTTATTTCGGAGTCGTCGATTTATTTTACACAGACACATTCAGTCCATTTTAGGAAATAGTCTTTTACATTCTTCTATGTCCTCTACGAACAATATATGTCTGTCTCTTGTCACGATTTTATCCGTGCAATTCTTCAGTATAATCACTTTCATGAAGAAGAATGATCTCTTGTTAAACAACAAGTGGATTCTCTCTTTACAATTCCTAAACGATGGATGATTTCTATCTGGCGTTCCCTCTACTCGCCAGACCGCTTCCATCGTAATATTATCACACTTGACGTTTTCACTTTCAGCATCTAGAATCGTCTTCAGAAGCTGCGAGTGTCGGTTGAAAGACCCTATTGAAAGACTCTTTGATCCTGTTGTCTATGACCTTGTTGAAAGGCCCTTTTTTCGGGTTATTCAACAGGGTTTTCAACTGACACTCACAGCTTCTGAAGACGACTTCAGAGTCTGGGGTCGAAACATCAAATGTGAAAATATTATGATAGAGGCAGTTGGAGGGTAGGGTTCCCCAGCAAATGGATTAAACTCCTAACACTCGTTCAGTTTTTTTGTCATTTGTATATCAGTTGCAGCTCGTGATTTTGCCAGTTAGGGGCTCAATCTAGTGTATATCCCAGTCCGAATAACACATATAAATAGTCCGTAGGCCTATTATAAAATTATTATCAAGTATTAGTTTCATTAGGTCATGTTTTTGCGATTTTTACATAACTTTAAAAGTGTATAATTAAAAAAGTATGAAATTGTTGACATTCTCATCGGGCAGCTTTGGCATTGTCGGAACCAGCGCTGCAACTATTGGGAGGGTGGAGCAAGAGGGTCATATGACCCGGGTGCCGTGCTAGAAAGGACGAAAATGGCAAAATAGTATTTGCGTACTGAAAGTTTTTGCAACTTGGCGCTTACTACAATCACCACGGCTAGTAATATATAATTTAATATGATTGTAACATATTTTTTATAACGTGGAATCTAATGTCAGAGACATACAGATATGACGTAGACTAAGTCAAAATGAAATAAACTTGAAGAAGTGGGAAGTTAAACACCATGCCTTAGCAGTTGATGACACTTTGAAGTATGACGCCTATAGCAATACT